>JAVUPR010000301.1:1735000-3007500 GCA_036785695.1 Gentiana straminea
GACAGGGTGTCCACTCTTCATTCTTCGAATTCTCGTTCATCATTAGAGCCATCTGTTCTTCCATCTCATCCAATTCATAAAGATTGCTTGATGAGTTTTCTTGATTGTCATTTGATGCTGCTGCAAGTGCTGTGGTCTTTGGTTCTTCCAGAGCTTTGATTATTGCGGCTGTACTTGTAAAATCTTCATTGAATTCATAAGCTTTCAAATCTGAGAAGATTATGAATGAATCCTCTATGTCAAGTCTTCTAGATTCTTCCACAACAGTGACCTTCATTTTCCAGCACATTGGTAATGCCTTCAAGATTCTTGTACTGATAACTTTCTTTGAGTACTCAATTTTGAGTAGATCTAATTCATCCATGATAGCACTGAATCTTGTTTCCATTTGGTCAATGGTTTCTCCAGATTTCATCTTGAAATTCTCAAATTTTTGTTTTGCAACGGAAATTTTGTTTTCCTTGATTGAATATGTTCCTTCACAAACAAGTTGTAGTTTGTCCCACATTTCCTTGGCAATTGTGCATTCTTTCACCTTTAAGTACATGTTGCTGTCAAGAGTTCTGAGGATAAAATCCATAGCAACATTGTTGAGATTGTTTCGCTTGCGATCATCACTAGTCCATTCGGATTTGGGCTTTGCAATTCAAACTTGCTCTCCACCAACAGTTTGCATGTGAGTGATCTGAATTGGTCCATCAGTGAGTACATCCATCATTTCATCATGAGTAGCCGCTAGAAAAGCTCGCATACGACGTTTATATTCATCAAATCGTCCATGTTGCACATAAGCATCGTCTCGCATATTGATTGTTATCCATTGTGAGTGAGTGAAGACTGATAGTAAATTAACTGGAACTGAGCTTTCAAATGAGAACAACTAGAGGAGATATAGAGCAAATGATATCTTGTCAAAGAAACACTGCTCCGATACCAATTGTTGGTCCCTTGGAAAGGCTAACACAAGTTTAGAGGGGGGGGGGGGGTGAATAAACTTGTCACCAAAAACTTTCCTAAACTGGATTTAAAACAAATTAAGGGTTAGTTAAAAACTTGTGTGGAGTTAAGCTGACTGAGCCGAGATTAAGTCAAACTGATTTAAGCAAAAGCTGAGTCAACCGGCAGCGGATATATTTCTAGCCTTTTTCTTGATCTTGTTATTCTTTTATGAAAGCTGAGAGTGGTAAACTGAATTCTGATGAATGTCAGTTTGTGAACTGTGAAGTGTATAACAATCAAATATCAAAATGTTGTAAGTAAATGTTGAGTAAATAAATAAATGCGTAAAGTAAATAAGACGAATATTATAGAGGTTCCAGGTGGTGTAATCATGTACGTCCTCTCTTCCCCTGTGGTGCGGAGGAAAATTCCACTAGAACTTCTTGAGGTGAACTGTTACAAAAAGTCCTAAACAATAGTCCTTGGCTAATCCCTAGCTTCACTATCTAAACAAGTTGTAGAACGGGTAGAATTCTTTCGCTCTTCAATTGCTTGAACACCGGTCCTTGAAGGGTTGAATTGCCTCTTCACCAGCTACCACCACAAACACAGTCTGCCTGACTGCTTGTAACAACTGTCCTTGACAAAACCTTCCCGGTTTGCTTCACAGTCTAAACCTTTGATATAGAATCAAAGTTGGGTTGAGAATCAATGAATTGATTCTTGTTTGTGGTTCTTCAAAGTGTCTGATTCTTGATAAATTCTTTGTAGCTTGAACACTTGAAGAAATTCTTGATGTGATCTTGTTATAGCGCAGAGATGATAGCAATTCGAATGACTAATGCACTTGATAATTCTGATTGTTCTTGTTCTTAATTCGTGTTCATCTCTTTTTATCCTTGGTGCAAAGTCCTCTATTTATAGTGTGAGGTCCAACGTTCATTTGGCTTGAATTCAAATTGTATCAACGTCTATTTTGTAACGGATATAATTTCTGACCGTTCTGCTGTGTCGTAACTCATCCAATAAAATTGCTTCCTTTATAACGTTCGACTGTACTATCAGCTTGTTGGATGAATGACATATAAAACCGAGTTTCCTTATCAGTTTTATACTGAGATTATCACTTGTTAGTTTCTTGACTGACTTGGAGTATTAACTGAGATTTTACTCTTCTTCAAGTATCAGTACTCCAGTTTTTCATCTGATTATAATTGACTTAATCAGAGTACACCATGACTCATAGTCTTCTAAGAGTTCATTGTCCTTATGACTCTTAGGTCTTCATACAAGATCCATAAAGTCAGTTCAGGTCACCACAATCTTGCCTGAAGTCTAACTTTACGGTCTCGACATAGTCTTCATAACGGGGTTTGATCCCTCGTTCTTCAATCTTTAATAACTGAGTCTGTGACCCTCAGTTCTTCATACTTCTAGATAAGCCAACTGAGTCTGTGTCCTTCAGCGAACTTATCTTCTTCAGTTTCATGTAGGTGTATTCTGAGTCAGTTTGTTTATCTTGATGATTTCCAGTTTTCTAAATGACTTCCAGTTTTCAGTTTTACGACACACTAACTATTACAGTGCTTGTCTGATACAACCTATACAATTATCAGACTCTAGTAAAACCTAAACATTCAGTTCTAGACATCTTTTAGCTTTTCACTATAACAACTAGCTTCAGCACTTCATCAACGAGGTTAAGATAATACTTTGAATAAGTATGATGAATTATCATCAAAACATAAATTTTATTTCCAACATTACATAATAGCATAACATAACTTGAGACGTGTAAAAAAGTGACCGTACAAAATGTTATGGAGATGAAAAAATTAGAGGAAGAAACGGTGAAGAGAACATAATCTCTCTACCTAGTTCTGCATTACTTTACCTAGTACCCCATCCCATCCGTACAAGTTTCGACCAGTGAGCAATAAAAAAATAAAGGGTGATCTTATTATTAAACAAGCTTTGGACATGCAAAATATAATTCATTTGGAAGAAGAATTTGCTAGGATGTTCTACACAACGGGCTTGCCTTTCAATTGCTAGAATCAACATTTTTAAATGCTTTTACATTTGTGGAAAATCATAATTTAGGTGATTATGTTCCTTCCAAAAACAATAAACTTAGGACTTTTACAACGAGAAAAGACGTACATGGAGAGGTTGCTAGAACCTATAAAAAGCACATGAGGGAGAAAGGTGTGACTATTTTTTCAGATGGTTGGAGTGATCCCCAACAAAGGCCTATAATATATTTCATGGTTGTCTCGGATAGTGGTCTATTGTTCATCAAGTCTGTTGATTGTTTTGGTGTTATTAAATACAAACATTTCATAGCAAAAAAATTAGAAGAGGTAATTAATGAAGTATGTGACCATAAGGTCGTTCAAATGATAACATACAATGCCGTTAATTGGACGACGGCGGGAGAGATAATTGAAGGTAAGTATCCAAGTATATATTGGAATCCATGTGTGGTGCACACTTTAAATCTTGCTTGAAAATATTTGTGCGGATAAAAATGTTGAAAGTAACCAAGATGTGTATGCAAAATGTTATTGGATTACTCAATTGTGTGATGATGTGTTTGATGCTACCAGAAAGTGGGATTACCCACGTGGCACCTCTTTAGTGGCTCAACACTTGACTCAGAGAGATAAACCACTCTTGACTCCCTAATGAAGAGCCTAGGGGAGCTTGTCTACCCGTTTCATCACCAGCAACCCTCATATGTTTGACCGTCTCTGGATCGGGTGTTCTCGGTCTCTAATAGTCTGAGGGGGATCGTACACCGAACTTTCGCTAGCCGGCAGGTCGGCCAGTGTCGATCACATCGATCGGGCTAGGTCCTTAGACTTGTACGATTTTGCGGCAGTGAGAGCCCGGCCATCGTCCCCGACCTTTGTGGGCCGGCTCCGCCAATCTAATACGTTTCGCTCAAGTTGGCCAGAGCCTGCTCTTAATCTTATTCATCACATGCGTAATAATCAGATAACTATAAGAGAATCTTGAGCCATAAAGGCTCCAATCCTTATCACTTAATACGAATATTTGAATACCATAATTATCTCCTAAAATCAAGAAGATTTACTAAACATAATCTTTTCCTTAGGGAACACGTTGATCAGTGTCCATCCTAGACACGCCACACGGAAACCCTAGGGCGTAAGCCCCTCTATATAAACTATCCTTAAGGAACTACGAAGACTTGATTCCAATTGAACCATTGGATACGTAGGCAGCTTGAGAAGAGACATCTCGAGTGTAGTCTAAAACAAATCAAATCACCCCTCCATCTTCGTTTTTCTGTGCTCTTGAAGCATCCTTAGGTTGTAATCAAGGAAACGTGCCTAGAGGATTACCCTGACGATTTTTGGATCGTCAATTGGCGCTAGAAAGAGGGCCTTTCTTGATTAATAATCTCAGGAAAAGTTTCAAGATAACCATGGTGACTACACGACAACAGGCTGCTAATGGTAATGGTGCTAACAACGCATCAGAGTCAGATGCTAACAATCAGAACCCACAGCAGGAGCCAACTTCCCTTGGTACGGCCCACCATGAGTTGGTGGATCAGCTCACAGGACTGGACGACGCAACAAAAGAAGCCGTTCTCAACGCTGTCTTGGCAGAGGAGGACGAGGAGGATGAGGATTGGGAAGGTCTAGAAGAAGAAGGCCCCCTCAACAAAAATTCACAGGATTTGCATCAACTGAGCGGAGGCTCGTCTGGGGAAAACTCCCAGAGTCAGGAGCCAGAAGAAGAAGACGATCCCAACGACGGATCGTGGCAGCCAACACCTCCCCCAAATCATAAAAACAATAGAAGAGAAAACCGATCGTCATCCTCAAACCTACAGACGACAGCTGGTCGTCCCTCAAGCCATGGAGACAGCTCGCGTCGTGCTCGAGGCCATAGCGGGAAGAAAGTCAACACTCCTAGCGCTCGAATCTCATTTTTCTGAGTAGATCGATAACTGCCCCCGGCCAGCCAGATTCAAGATCCCCAAACTGGAGCCCTACGACGGAACTAAAGACCCCTAGGATCACCTGTTCCAGTATCTCACGCACATGAATCTTGACTGTGCCCCAGAAGAGATGAAGTGCAAAGCATTTCCCGCGCTACTCACTGGTCGGGCACGGGAATGGTTCAAGAAAATACCGCCAAGGACGATCTACAGCTTCGACACTCTGGGAAATATGTTCCTCAACGCATTTATTACGGCGAAGCCATTCCATGCTACCCACCTGTTCGCCATCAAACAGAAGAAAGACGAAACTGCGTTGCAATACCTTAAGCGGTTCAGCAAAGAATCGCTACAAGTCCGGGACGCCGACAATCAAGTTCGGATCGCATCCTTTGTAGCAGGGCTACGTGAAGGCAGGTTATATGCCAAATTGAGCTGCATGCTCCCCACGTATATGAAAGAGTCTTTGGAAGTTGCATTCAAACATTGTCAAGGAGAAGAAGCTAATCGCGTGAAACGAGAAGTAGAGAAATCCGAACCCAAGAATGACAAAATGGAAGACACATCCGACAAGAAGAGAAAGTCGTATGAAGATCGTGTGACCGGCTCGGCCACGGGCCGACCTGAAAAAAGAAATGTCTTGCAGCCGTGAGACTTCCCAGCGTTAAACAGGCCTCGAGAACAAGTATTAGCGATCATGGAAAGAAAAGGTTTGGCGAAAACTCCCACACCGCTACGAAGCCCCTTGGAAAGAAGGGACCAGAGTAAGTTCTGCACCTACCATCAAGACACCGGGCATGAATTGGACAACTGTAGAGACTTTCAACGCGATGTGGAAGCAGCGATTGTAGAAGGAAAGCTAGACGAAGTCGTGGATCGACCCCACTATGGCGAACGCCGAGGGCAGTGGGATTACCAGCAGAGAAACTATAATCGTGATCGCAACCGACAAGGCAAGCCCCAGCGAAGAAGAGATCAGTCTCCCGACAAGGGTCAACCAACAGACAACCGCCCGATCAACACCATCAACACCATTGTGGGAGGCCCTGGAAGTGCCTTTGAAGTTGGTAACTTAAGCGCCCGGGTGGAGGGCGTGCAAAAGAACAAGAGAAGTCAAATTCCGTTTCAGGCAGTAGGCTTTGGGCCAAAGGATCCACTTCCTTTAGTCCCAAACAATGAAGGCTTGGTCATTGAAGTTGTGGTCAACAAGAATCTGGTCAAGAGAGTTTGCGTGGACACCGGCAGCGCGGTTAACATTCTTTACTTTACATCTTTTCAAGCAATGGGTCTTAAAGAATCCGAACTCATTCCGGCCTCAGCACCTTTGTTTGGATTTGCCGGCCCTCCTGTCCATCCCCTAGCATGATTCGGCTCACGGCGAAGTTTGGGAAGGATTCATCAAGAAGGACACTCATGGTCAATTACGTTGTGGTAAAATCTTCATCAGCATACAATATTATTTTGGGAAGGCCTGCTCTGACCGATCTCCGAGCCATAATCTCCCCAGCGCACATCAATCTGAAGTTCCCGACCGCCAGAGGGTCGGTCGAAATCAAAGGAGATCTCGAGGTCGCTCGAAGTTGCTATGCAGCTACCATCAAGGGCAAATGAACCACTTTCGCCTGACTAGTTCGGCAAGTCTTTATTGGTTATCGTTTTTTCAAACTATCTTTAATTTCTGCACTTTAATTCTTGTTCGCATTTTCTTACTATTTGCTTGGATCTCCTTTGTTTATTTTTGCGCTTCAATTACACCCCTCTTAATATCAGATATTTATTTCTCGATTAATTACATCTTTGCCTAGTGCCAATATCACTACCTTTTAAATCTTGCTTTATAAAGTCCATAAGAGTCATTCAAACACTTATACTGCACAGTAAAGCCTCACGCGAGAAGTCAATCCGACCGGCCCAGCTCGCCGTTCCTTTAAACGAGAAGTCAGCACTAGCCTGGCCCCTCTCGTCCGTAAAAAAATATACGTGAAAAGTCAGTCTAACCTGACCCAGCTCGCCACACTTTTAAATGAGAAGTCAGCACTAGCCTGGATCCCTCTCGTCCTTAAAACTTCATATAAACAGTTAGTTCATAAGGTCAGTTTTTAAGTCGCCTAAAACTTGCTCAGCTAGCCCTAAGGCCAATTTAACTCGGTCCGGATTACTTTAAGTTGATTGAGGGTAATTTTACCTTAGATCATCCATGTTTAGTACCTATTATGTGGTCGTCCAAGCCCATGCTTCGGGATTAATTTTACACTTAGTTAAGGCGATCGGACCTAGCTCCTCTTTCCGAGCTCTAGATCGTCTCGCCCTTATAATTTTACACTTAGTTAAGGCGATCGGATCTAGCTCCGATTTCCGAGCTCTAAGATCGTCTCGCCCTTATAATTTCACTTAATTAAGGCGATCGGATCTAGCTCCGATTTCCGAGCTCTAGATCGTCTCGCCCTTATAATTTCACTTAGTTAAGGCGATCGGATCTAGCTCCGATTTTTGAGCTCTAAATCGTCTCGCCCTTATAATTTCACTTAGTTAAGGCGATCGGATCTAGCTCCGATTTCTGAGCTCTAGATCGTCTCGCCCTTATAATTTCACTTAGTTAAGGCGATCGGATCTAGCTCCGATTTCCAAGCTCTAGATTGTCTCGCCCTTATAATTTCACTTAGTTAAGGCGATCGGATCTAGATCCGCTCTCCGAGCTCTAGATCGTCTCACCCTTATAATTTTACGTTCTTAGTTAAGGCGATCGGATCTAATTCCGCTCTCCGAGCTCTAGATCTTCTCGCCCTTGTAATTTCTCCTAATCAAGGTAATCAGATCTATCTCTGCAGTTCGAGTCCTGAATATTCTCGTCCATCTTTCACTTAGTTTGTATAAATGGCGATCACCGTGGGCTCCGATCCGATCCCGCACGCCATTAGAACGAAACTAATCTGGCAAAAGACCGAATACACTAATAAAATTCGGTCCTACATACATGAAGAGAGTTTACGAAAGTAAATAATACTTGAGTAAACTTCAACTTAGTTTATTCATTAAATGGAAGAAGTATAAATAGTTACAATTGATGGGAGATACTAGCTAGCTTGGGCGGTCACTAGATGGGCGGCAAGCATGCATGTAAAAAGTAAAAGTATGTCTATGACATGAAGCAACTAGAGTTTGACATATTAATTGTTTATATGTACCACAATTAATATGTCCTTTTACAACTAAAGTGTACAAATAATGTATACACGAAAATAAATAAATATTACATACTATTTGATATGTAATATTTCTACACCCCCTCAAACTCGGGTTGTATATGTTTATACAAACCAAGTTTGCTACTCAATCTATTTCGAACATAAGTGGTGGAATGGCCTTGGTGAGAATATCGCATTCGGTCCACCGAGGGAACATACCTGGAGTTGAATAATCTTGGCATCAATCTTCTCCTTCAGAAGTGTCCGTCAATGTCCACATGTTTGGTTTTATCATGATGGACTGGATCCTCTCGCCATGCATAATGCTGAATTATTGTCACAAAGCAGAGTGTGATAGGGTCTTGAATAGGCCGAAGTTCGCCGGGACCCTTTTTATCCATAGAGCTTCACAAATACCCAAAACTAGTGCCCCGAGTTCGGCTTCAAGATCGCTTTCCGGAGACGTAGGTTGTTTCTTGCTCCTCCAGGTGACAAGATTTCCCCATACATAAGAACAAGAGCTCTGTAGTAGACCTTCGTCTATGTGATGCCCAACCCAATCGGCATCGGTGTAGACCTTGATAGATCTCTCGGCCAGACTTGGTGAAATGTAGGCCTTGGCCGGGGAGTGGATTTCAAGTACCTCGCATATCCGTTCACGCATCCCAATGTTGCTCGGCAGGGCAATGCATGAATCGGCTAACTGAGGCCCGACCCCATATGCAATATCAGGTCTTGTATGGGACAGATAAATGAGTTTCCCTACAAGTCTTTGATATTGATCCTTCCTGACAGCAATGTCACCATGCAGCAAAGTATTACTGGGGTCTACTGGGGATACAGCAGGTTTGCATCCCAAAGATGCCGCCTTCTTCAAACAGTCCAAGCCACATATTTCCTTTGAGAGATAGAGATACCCTGGTTGTTTCTTGCAATTTCCATACCAAGGAAGTATTTAAGATAGCCCAAATCCTTGACTTGGAATACCTTTGCCAGTAGAGTCTTCAAATGTTGGATCTCAGTAAAGTCATCTCCAGTAAGGATGATATCATCCACATATACAATAAGAATAGACCTTCTCTCGGTTGGTTGTCTTGATAAACATAGTGTGATCGAGTTGCATTGATGATATCCAAGCAGCCTTTAACCACGGTAGTGAGTTTTCCAAACCAGCTGCGGGGATTGCTTCGAGCCATATAGAGATTTCCCGAGTTTGCATACATTGCCTTGAGTGTGGGGATTGACAAAACAAGGAGGTACATTCATGTAGACTTCCTCAGTAAAGTCACCATTGAGAAAAGCGTTTTTGATATCCAATTGGTAAAGAGGCCAGTCAAGTTGGACAGCTAGAGAGATCAGTACCCTGACAGTGTTAAGCTTTGCTACTGGTGCAAAAGTTTCTGTATAGTCAATGCCATAAGTTTGAGTGAACCCTCTAGCCACCAATCTGGTTTTATACTTGTCAATAGTACCATCAACATTGTATTTTATGGTGAATAACCATCTACAAAGCTGACTGTCTTCTTGCCTTTGGGGAGAGTTGTGAGGTCCCAAGTATGATTATCCGGGAGTGCGGTCATCTCTGTTTTAACGACGACCTTCCACTTATCATTTTGAAGGGCCTCCCGAATATTTTTGGGAATAGAGTGAGAGTCCGGGTCCCGTGTAAACATAGCAAATACGGGAGACAACCGGTCATAAGATAAATAAGTATGAATAGAATGATCGGTGCATGATCTTTTCCCTTTCCTTAGAGCAATAGGTCCGTCATCAATGTCGGCAGGGTGCCGTAGTTCGGCAGCCTCCGAGTCGCAGGGTGTTGAGGCTCGGCGAGGCTCGGGTTCGGCAGCTCGGGTCGGCAGGGTGCCGAGGTCCAGCAGCTCGGGTCGGCAGGGTGCCGAGGTTCGGTCTCCGCCGAGTCTCGCAGGTTGCCGAGGGTTAAGAGTTTGTTGAGGGAACGGATTTAGATCAATTTCAATCGATTTCCATCGGTGATCGCTTCTCAAGTAGACTTGCTTTGTAGTAGGGAGTCCTTTCAAAGAATTTTACATCCATAGAGTTGTAAAATTTCTTTTCGCAGGTGAATAGCATTTGTAACCTTTCCCGTCCTTAGCATACCCTAGGAAAATGCACTTGTGAGCTTTGGGATCAAGTTTGCTTCGTGTTGGGCATGGATATAAACAAACACAAGACAACCAAAGATTTTTGGAGGCAATTGGGCAATAAGATGAGGGCAGGAGTGTGTGGTCAACAGGGTTTGGATAGGAGTCTTGAAACCTAACACTCTGGCCGGGAAGCCCGTTGATTAAGTATGTGGCAGTCAATATAGCTTCACCCCACATATATTTTGGAACATTTGTAGTGAACATGATTGATCCGGCCATTTCCGGCGGGTGCCTATTTTTTCTCTCAAAGCAACCCCATTTTGCCGAGGTGTCTCAACACAACTACCGATATGGACAATTCCCTTATTCATCAAGAAATTACCGAGATTAGACTCATAATATTCAAGAGCATTGTCAGTCTTCAAAATTTTAATCTTAATGTCAAACTGAGTAGAGACCATGTTGTAAAACTCTTGAAAGATGGATCCAACTTCAGATTTAACCTTCATTAAAAATAACCAAGTGGTTCTGGTGTGGTCATCTATGAAGGTTACAAACCACCTCTTGCCTGTTATACTTTTCACTCTTGAGGGTCCCCATACATCACTGTGAATTAAGGTGAAAGGTGTGGATGGGAAGTGAGGTAATTTAGTATACATAGATTTGGTGAGTTTGGCAAATTGACAAATATCACATTGAAGATCATTAAGATTACATCCTTTAAACAATTCTGGAATTAAAGACTTTAAATAACCAAAACTTGGATGTCCTAGTCTATAATGCCATAACATGATATTGTCTAAGTTTTGAGTGTAGGCTGCTGAGGCGGATTCAGTCTTCGTCTTCGTCTTCGGCGGGGTTGATCACAAACGATCCCGAGCGAGGTGGTTTAGCTTGACCAATCACTTCTGTGAAGAAAGATCCCTGGAATGTGCACTGATCCTTATCAAAAACAACAGTCCAATTCAGATCTTTAGTGAGTTTACTGACAGATATAAGGTTACAATCTAAGTTTGGAACAAATAAGACCCCTTGTAGATATATCTGATTAGTAAGTTTAACCTTCCCAACACCTTTTGCATAAGAAACAGAACCATCAGCAGTTTTAATTCTGTGAAATTGGGTGCATGGCATATAGTGGGTAATGAGGTTTTTATTACCAGTCATGTGGGAAGAAGCCCCGAATCAACAATCCAAGTCTCATTACTAAGAGGTGAGCGGAATATACCTGTTTTAGCATGAGTGGCCATTTCAGTAGAGGAGCTACCTTCCTGATGCTGAGCAACAAAGGCTTTAAAGGCAGCAAACTGAGCATTCAGATGGCTGTCATTCTCCTCGTCACTGACAAGTCTGCCTTGATTTTCCCTGGTTGGTTTTGAGGTTTTAGAGGGATTAGGCTTGCCATGAAGCTTCCAGCAATTGTCCTTGGTGTGATTTGTGTGTTTGCAGTGATCACAGAACAACCTTCTAGTTTTCTCAGCAGGCTTCCCGTAAGTCCCAAGTAACCTCGGCGGCCTTCCCGACATTCACAGGCGGCACCTTCGTAGGGTTATCGCGGGGGTGTTCAAGAAGATGACTTTCCTCCTGCTTTCTTCATGTTTGACCTCTCAAGCAAACATGGATTTGAGATTTGGGAGAGGTTTTGTGGCAAGAATTCTCCCTCTAACATCATCAAGAGTAGGGTTCAAATCCGGTGAGGAACTTGAAGACTCTTTTCTTTTCTATGATGTCCTTATAGAGGGCGCATCCTTAACATCATTCCGGGGGTGAGTTTCCAAGCATATCTAAGTGTTGCCATGCCTTAGATAGTTGGTTGAAGTATTGAGTTACGTACATATCCCCTTGTCTCAGCTTTGAATTTGAGCTTCAAGTTCGTACACTTCGATGTATTGTCTTTCTTGGAGTAAAGATCTCCGGCATTGTCCAAGATTTCTTTTGCGTATCATACATCATAAAGTTCTCACGATCTCTTTTGTCATTGATCTTGTGAGAATGGTCATGACTTGATTATTAGCAAGTGTCCCATGCTTCAAATCCCGGGTCATCTTCGGCGGGGGCGAGGTTTAGAGCCGGACGGGTATCCCATCTTACCTTGTCCCGAGATGTACATTTTCATGGATCTTGACCACGGCAAGTAGTTGTTGCCATCAAGTCTATGATTTGTATAAGAAGAAGATTCGGTGACCCCGGTTCTTTGCCGAGGCAAACTGGGAGTCTATCGAAGAAGAAGAAATGTCGATTACGTAGACATTTTGGAATAACAACCGAGTTTGCGGCGGATTTCGAACTCGTAGGCTCCGATACCATGAAGAGAGTTTGAGAAAGTAAATAATACTTGAGTAAACTTCAACTTAGTTTATTCATTAAATGGAAGAAGTATAAATAGTTACAATTGATGGGAGATACTAGCTAGCTTGGGCGGTCACTAGATGGGCGGCAAGCATGCATGTAAAAAGTAAAAGTATGTCTATGACATAAAGCAACTAGAGTTTGACATATTAATTGTTTATATGTACCACAATTAATATGTCCTTTTACAACTAAAGTGTACAAATAATGTATACACGAAAATAAATAAATATTACATACTATTTGATATGTAATATTTCTACAATACATAAGTAAATGCAAACTCCTAAAATTGCATAAATAACTTAGGCATGAGTGGGCCGAACGCAGGCCACAGGCCCGGTAACACAGAATCAAAACAAGTATGCCATTCAAAAGTAAAACTAATGAATGACATATTGGGGGGAACATTACCCAACAACAATTTAACAAAACAACAACTTACACATACACATAAAATTCAAAACTCACAAGAATAAAACCAGCATAAATTCTTCATTAATTACGAATAGAATCATAATACAAAAACTGCCTTCCTAAAAACAAAAATAAATAAACTTTAAGAGTCAGGAGTAGGACTCTTTTGAGGCTCAGATGGAGGAGCCGACCCAGATGCAGCAGCCGGTTGGGTAACATACTTACCTACTATGTCTACCCCCGCTTGGAAATCTTGGATGCTTTCAGTGTAAGCCGCATCCATCCCCGGCTTATAGTAAGCCTTCTTTGGGAGATCATCGAAAACAAGTGCGGGAAACTGAGTCCTCGCCTCATCCACCCCGAGGGTATACCCATGATTGAGAATGGGGATCAGCAGCACCTTAAGGGCCTCGGCAAAGTCATCCGAAGCCTTGTATATCCGAATGGCCTCGGTGTATCTAGCCGTAGTAGTGGCCTCCATATCAGCCACTCTCGCCTTGAGGTCCCCAACCTCCTGATCCCTTGCCTTCTTCTCCTCTGCCAACTCACTCCCCACCGCCTTCAACTCTTTCTCCTGAGCCTGGAGTTGGGCTTGCAGGGTTTTCATTTCTGCTTCTTTAAGGTGAACAGCCGCCTTAAGTTCTTCCCTGGCCTTCCACAGCTCGGCGGTCTTGTCCGATTGGGCAGCCAAGTCCGCTGATGCCTTACCCAACCTCCTAAAAACTTCCTGGCCAATCATGCCACCCTGAAAAACATAGAAAATTAGGACAATCGGTAATCAAACTGCCAAAAAGTGAAAGAAATAAAGACTACACTTACCAGCTCTACTGTTTTGCAAACAAGGATTGCCAGCTCCTCGTCAGACATGCTGGCAACCCGCTCCTGCTCGAAGGACCCCTCCTCCTGAACTTCTTCAAAGGCCTTCGGCCTGCTCTTCTTTGAAGCTCGACTCTCATGAGAGGTCGGCCTCGGGCGAGTTGGTTTTCTGGGGACCAACCCCCTCTCCGTAGCTTCCCCAAGGATTTCCATCCTGGTCATTTCAGGGGGAGGAACCGAGGCGGAGGCATACAACATTTCGGTCAATGCTCCCATGTGGTCCGGCGTCATGCCCTTAAGCATTTATCTATTTCTATTTCTAATAATACTCCTGTCTGTGTTGCTTGTCAATGGTTAAAAACAATCTCCAAACTTTACCAGTTTCTGAATACCGGCCACGGAGTCTGCCATCGAACTTGCATCAGTATCTCAATTTCTATACAAACATGGGTTTGATTCACATTCCATGTTCTGCGAATGATTTACCATCCGAAAATAAAATTCTTTCTTGGATTTGCTTTAACTTGACTGTCTACGGTTCCTGGCTGGTGTTGGAGGAAAAGCCCGTTAAATGGGTTGAACGGTCAACTTTAGCGCTAATTACGGATAGGCTCCTATGTATGTCATCGAAAGTTAATGATATCATTAAATACTCCATACGGAGTAGTTGATGATGGGCTTTTGAATCACTCGATTCGGATGTCGGGTGAATGAGAAATTAATGGTTAAAGTTGGTAGAAAATATGTAGGAGATGGGAGTTGAAGGGAGGACCTCACCCCATTCTCCCACATTGGAAACTTGAGTGTTGGTAGCTCAAGTAATAAGAGCTAGTGTGTGCTATTATAGATGTGCCCTAAGGGGCAAGACACTTTTGTGCAGGAGGGAGGACTTAGATAATTCCACACGCGCACGCGCTGCCGCTGCCGTCCGGCTCGGCTCGTGCTCGAGCTCGGTTCGGGTGTTACTATTAATTTTTTGGACAAAATTTCTTTATGAAATTAACCATAAAATTAATTTTGGAATGTGATTGTGTCATTCAACCAATCAGAATTCATTGAGTCATTGGACTAATCAGAATTCAAACGACACATCATCCGACCAATCAGAGGATTGGATTAATTCGAAATTAGCATTAATAATTTCGCCTAACTTCTTTCCTTGAGGAGAAGTCGGCCATTACTTTTCCAAGGGGAAAAGTTTGATGATGTGTTTCGGCCAATCAGATTCAAGCATTGGCTCCTCATCTCCACTATATAAAGAACCCCATGGATGAAAGTTTAATCATCGAATGTTCTCTAGTATTTTCCACCACAAAACGTCTAGCATATAGATCTAGATATTGAGTCAAAGAGAAGTTCGGAGCACTCTGCAAGTTCGCCGGAGCTCGGATTTTTGAAGTGCCTCTAAATCCGAGACGTAAAGCCGTTGTATCTTGGTAGACATTTGCTACTACCGTGGGCACTATACCGGAGCAATTTGTCTTAAGTAAAGAATAACTACTCGCCTCGGTTTGTCTTAGTCCTTTATTTTGTGCATACTACCTTTATTCTCTATTGTTTGAATCATATATGCTTGATGATATTTCTTTTGTTAGATCTACTAAATAATATGAATTGTACTATTCACATGATTTATTTTCTAGATTAATATTCCGTAATTTAATCCGTAAATTACGGATCTATTCCGTAAATCACTCCACACACGATACACTATCCCAACAAGCTTAAGACAAATTGAAGTTGCTTTATAGTATCGTATGTTCGAGATCTATTAAAACTGATCTGTCTTGTTTTGGTCGGTTAAGTTTTCTTTTTTGTGTGTGTGTGTGTGTGTGTGTGTTACTAATCGTCTATTTGTCGAATTGGAATTTACGAATCGGTGATTGGTGTTAGTACGGGTCTGTTGGTTCTTCATCTCTTTATACAAACTTGTTTGGAAACAAATTCCTTTTGCACAATTTAGTTTCTACTTGGTTGAGATAATCAACTGACGTGATTTGTGCGCTGGAGGGTTAGTTCATATATTTTGCTCCAGGTCACCTTAGTTTCTCGTGGTATTTGAGGAGGATGAAAGGTATGTAAATTAGCCAACTACATGTGGACTATTGAGTGAATAGAAAATCTTGGGTCATATGTTGGAATTTTGTTTCGCCGGCTAATGTATGTGATTATCACTATAATCCATGAGTCCAGCTTTTATTTTTTGCGATGCGTACTAAACAATAGTATAATTGCATGTCGATATTCTGTTGGCACAGATTTGTATGACCTTCTTTCTTGCCCCACACACAAGTATTACTCAGTCACAGCTGTTGAATAAAGTGTGTTGAATTTCCATACAAAAATGTTTGGTTAATTTTCTTCTTCCCAATTGGTTACCGTCTGGGAATTTAAAAGAGGTTAAGGAAAGAGACTAGGAGTTTGATTGTTTGGTTTGTTTCTGTACTTGTTGTACTACTTGTTCATACAATGTCGTATCAATTCACAACGGGCAGAACTGTGGGAGCTTAAACAAAATTAAATGGTGACGTAATCGCTCGAGAGCTGGGTTAAATATGGTCTGATAATGTTCATCAATATTTACTTAAGAACGGGACTTTTCCTTATGTCGTTTATGGCATAAAATTGATATTGTTTTCTCAATATGTGTTCTGGAATGCTAAATGGGTTAGCCCTGATCTGCTGTGAACAAATTCATTGTTTGGTAGTCCATTAGTCGAATTGGCTTGACGCTAGGTTGTTAATCATATACTCTTGTGTTGATTAAGATATGGTTTTCCGAAGCATAATTGTCTAATTAGTCGGTTGTGTTGATCATTTGCTGGCCCTTTCTATAACAAAGGTGGTATCTTGCTACTGTGAGTATGTGATGACGTGAATTTGTAAAAATTCTTATAAAATTGTAATTGCGTCAATTTTCCTTGTTTGTTTGAGAACAAGCCGAATACTGTAAATTATGTGAATCTTGTTGAATTGATTGTATTGGTAGCTTTTGTTACAGTTGCGAACGAATCTATTTTGCAACGTTGTCGATCGTCTGTTATTAGACATAAATGAAAGGATACACCGAGGTAAATCCAACTTTGACTGTGTCTTTGTGACACAAGTGTACGTGCCTATTGTAGCACTAGACGTAGCACCAGTGACCGATCGATCTCATTCCTTTGGATGGTGAAGTTCGGTGGTGCAACGACCGACGCTTTGAATGATCAAACTGGATTGATCATTATGATGACAGTGAAACTGTCTATTGAGCACAAAAGTGATGCTCTATAAAGAGCGAGTGAGATTGGCTTTAAGATCTGCTTACATGCTTGAATAATCGTGCTTGTGACACTATGACTAGGACTTGTAAATTTTAAATTTGTTCGTCCATTGATGAACATGGTGTTGTTACCAAATTTGAAGTTTGATCCTAATCACAAGTGTCCAGTGTGTGTTGAAGCCGTATTGGCTAACTCACCGTTTGAACGGTAGAAAGGAACACATAACCTCTAGATTCGTGTAAACTATAGGTGATAAAAGTAGTTTGTTACTTTTATTGAGTATAGCACCAAATACTGTGATGTTTTAATGCTGAAAAGCGATTATGAGGCTCGTGATGCCTTGAGGTTATCAGAATGAAAATAAACATAGCAAACGGATGAGATGTATCCGTAGGGATAGTGATGGTGGATATGATGTATTGTTTCATGAGTCTTGCTAAGGGCCCGGCATCATTCATCAAACAACTACACCATACACACCCATGTCAAATGGTATTGCTAAATGCAAGAACCAAACTCTTAAAGAGTTGATGAATGCTATGTTGATAAGTTCGGGTTTACCTCAGAACTTGTGGGGGGAACTATCCTCTCAGCAAAATTCATTCTAAACAAGAACCCTTCAAAGAAGAAGGATGACACCCCGTAGGAGTTGTGGAAAGACCGAGGTCTAGCTACAAATTCTTGGAAATGTGGGGGTGTTTGGCTAAGGTAGAAGTACCTAAACCAAAGCAAGTGGAGGTAGGACCTAAAACTTATAATAGTATATTGCCTATCAGTTCTGGTGCGTAAAACCGACATCTATGATGTACATGATGGTGTCATCATTGATTCTATGAATGTTGTGTTCTGTGAAGATCTCTTTCCATATAAGGAAACGGATAGAGCAAGCATGAGTAAGCAAACAAATGAGTCTCAAGAAGAGAGTGACACTCAAGAACTTGAGAAACCTCGTTGTAGTATGAGGGCTAGGACTTCCGAGTCCTTTGGTCCGGATTTTCTGACCTATATGGTAAAAACGAACCCAGGACATATGCTAAGGCAATGTCTACTCTAGAAGCCCATTTCTGGAAATAGGCTATAAATAGTGAAATAAAATCCATCATGCAAAACCACACTTGGAATTTGGTTGAAAACCACTCGGGTCCAAGTGGATCTTCAAGAAGAAGTTATAGGTTGATGGGTTTATTGTAAGGTGTTGTTGGTAGACCGAGGGTATCGACAGAAAGAATGCCTTGACTTCTTTCTCACCAATTAGGAGAATTACTTATATAAGGGTTCTCATCGATATAGCTGGAGTCTATAACTTGGAAATCCATCAAATGGATGGTTATGGTGAGTTAAAAAGAGATGTACTTGGAACAACCCGAGGGGTTCATAGTTCTAGGACAAGAGAGTAAGGTGTGTAGACTTGTTAAGTCTCTCTGTGGGCTCGAATAGTAGCCAGAGAAATGGCATATCGAGTTTGACATTGTTAGGTTGTCAAGTGGATAGGACACATATATGTTTACATTAAGAACACACCTTTTGTAATAGTATGTCTGTGACATGCTGATAATGGGAAGTACTCATGAGAGTATCATGAATACGATAAAAATGCTGACAAGGAACTTCGATGTGAAGGACCTGGGAGTTGCATATTTGATACTAGGGAGTAAGATCTCTAGACTTTTGATGGACTTTTGGTGACAAACTCATTATATTAAGTCTGTTTTGGAAATATTTAATGTCTTTGAGAAAAGTCCAGTGAGCACTCCACTTGACCTAAGTGTGCACTTAGTCAAGAATAAAGGTGAACCTATGGATCAATTGAGATATTCTCAAGTGATCGGAAGTCTGATGTACATAACCACTTGTACGCGACCAGACTTAGCATGTGTAGTGAATAAACTGGGTAGGTTCACGAGTAATCCAGATCATAATCATTGGAAAACCTTGAATAGGTTGTTGAGGTACATGAAGTACACCATGAGTCTGGGATTACGGTATACAAGATATCCAGCAGTATTATAAGGATTGTGATGCCAACTGGATATCAGATACGAAAGATTCGAAGTCCAGTGGATAATTATTCACGATTGGTGGTGTTGTGGTGTCCTGGAAGTCTATGAGACAAACGTGCATAGCTCACTCCTCAATGGAAGCTGAGTTCATGGCACTGGATAAGGCTGGAAAAGAAGTTGAATGGCTTAGGAATTTCCTCGAGGATATTCCGTGTAGGCCTAAGACTGTGGCTGCTATCAGCATACACTGCGATAGTCAGTTGGCTAAAGGAAGGGCACAGAGGAGTGTGTGTAATGGTAAGTCTCGACATGTACGCCGTAGACACAATACCATTAAACAGTTGATCTCTAATGGTGTGATTTCCATCGATCATATAAGATCGAAGGAGAATCTTGCAGATCCGCTTACAAAAGGTTTAGCTAGAGATCATATGTCAATCTTGACAACCGGAATGGGACTGAAGCCTATTACGCATGTTTCCTTGTAGTGGCAACCCAACCATGCTGACTGGAGATCCCAAGATCATGGTTCAAAAGGGACAACTAAGTTAGAAGGAACAGTCTAGCACTTACCTATTCTGAGAGAATAAAAGTGCTGTCTGCAGAGGGTGTGAGGTTAAGCAAAGATTTTAATGATTCCTATATCTTGATATTCAAGTGGGGTAGGGCAATACCCTTGATAGGAGGTCACCTATGTAAGTCCAAAGTGGGGCCGCTTCTGTGAGGATTTTGAGGCTTGAATTCTCTAAAGCACTTTCTGAAACCAAGTGTTGTCTAGGGCCGAGATGGACACAACCATGAGAACCGAAAGGTGCTAGGGGAAATATTGTGTGAGTGCTATTGTCTTGGTTTACACTAAAGGCTGAACATTTCAAGACCTAGTTCACTGATTAGACGAGTAAATCCGATAATACTTCACTAAGGCAGGTTCAAGGCCAGAAGCCACCTCTCCTGATTCAATATTTTTCCGTTGACTTCTCTTCAGAGTCTGCATTTGCATTTGCATTAATTTTCATTCATGTGGGGGATTGTTGGAGGAAAAGCCCGTTAAATGGGTTGAACGGTCAACTTTAGCGCTAATTACGGATAGGCTCCGATGTATGTCATCGAGAGTTAATGATATCATTAAATACTCCATACGGAGTAGTTGATGATAGGCTTTTGAATCACTCGATTCGGATGTCGGGTGAATGAGAAATTAATGGCTAAAGTTGGTAGAAAATATGTAGGAGATGGGAGTTGAAGGGAGGACCTCACCCCATTCTCCCACATTGAAAACTTGAGTGTTGGGAGCTCAAGTAATAAGAGCTAGTGTGTGCTCTTATAGATGTGCCCCAAGGGGCAAGTCACTTTTGTGCAGGAGGGAGGACTTAGATAATTCCACACGCGTGCACGCGCCGCCGCTGCCGTCCGTCCGGCTCGACTCGTGCTCGAGCTCGGTTCGGCTCGGTTCGGTTCGGTTCGGGTGTTACTATTAATTTTTTGGACAAAATTTCTTTATGAAATTAACCATAAAATTAATTTTGGAATGTGATTGTGTCATTCGACCAATCAGAATTCATTGAGTCATTGGACCAATCAGAATTCAGACGACACATCATCCGACCAATCAGAGGATTGGATTAATTCGAAATTAGCATTATTAATTTCGCCTAGCTTCTTTCCTTGAGGGAGAAGTCGGCCATTACTTTTCCAAGGGGAAAAGTTTGATGATGTGTTTCGGCCAATCAGATTCAAGCATTGGCTCCTCATCTCCACTATATAAAGAACCCCATGGATGAAAGTTTAATCATCGAATTTTCTCTAGTCTTTTCCACCACAAAACGTCTAGCATATAGATCTAGATATTGAGTCGAAGAGAAGTTCGGAGCACTCTGTAAGTTCGCCGGAGCTCGGATTTTTGAAGTGCCTCTAAATCCGAGACGTAAAGCCGTTGTATCTTGGGAGACATTTGCTACTACCGTGGGCACCATACCGGAGCAATTTGTCTTAAGGAAAGAGTAACTACTCGCCTCGGTTTGTCTTAGTCCTTTATTTTGTGCATACTACCTTTATTGTCTATTGTTTGAATCAGATATGCATGATGATATTTATTTTGTTAGATCTACTAAATAATATGAATTGTACTATTCACATGATTTATTTTCTAGATTAATATACCGTAATTTAATCCGTAAATTACGGATCTGTTCCGTAAATCACTCCACACACGATACACTATCCCAACATCTGGTGGGATTGTCCCCGATCGTCGGAAGCTTCTTTATGGATGGTATCTTATTTTTTCAACTCTCACCCCGTATATGGCATATGGGGGAACGAGCGATAGGTAGCTGCTTCCCACTCTGTCTTCGGAGCACGGACTGATACTGCTGGATATACAGAAACCCGAATCCGGATCCGGATCCGATCCATAATTGGATCGTCAGATCTGATTCACAGCACCGATCGAGACACTCGATCATGCACAGCGGAAGCTACGAATTAAATTCGCATGCGATTTTACCACGATTCTAATTCACATAATTAATTAACAATCTACAAGAAGGTTAGTAGATTTACCTCAACGGAAAGAGATGAGAAATTCGACAAAAGGGAGAAGCCACAATCTTCCGTATTGTATCTCCTAACGATGAATGGTGGACGTCGAACCTCGCCGTAGAACCTCCTCTAAATGACTAAGGCAAGAAACTAATTTTTCTTCATTTTTATGTATTTGTGGCGCCAATTGTAGTGTCATTGTGTTAGGAATAACTCTCTTTATATAGGAAAATAACTAGTCAAGAGAGTTATCATTTTCACACCACAATTACCTATTCCCATAAGGAAAAGATATTTGCCAAAAGATAAGATATAATTCCTAAAAAAATCAATCTCTTATTTTTCCATTGGTTATCCAACAAATAGATAATTAATTAATTACACATATAAGATAATCTAGGAAAATTTCTTCTCCTAATTTATCCATAAATGGGCGCCACTTTTAAGCCATTATTTAATAGAAAATGTCTTTTCTATTTTACATATTATTTACCAAATAAATAATATTGCATATTCATTAAATAGACCAACTATTTAATTTATTCTCGAGGTTCCATAAAAACACTCGCGTGTTAGGAGCCAACCCGGGGACCATGGACCTATAACTAGTAGCTACAATAAATTAAATAAAATATTCATCGAACAAAATATTTCTACTTAATTAATTAATTCCGGAATTACGCCACCATAAATCCGAAACTGAACTCTATCGATTATAGATATAACTTATTCTCAAAACGTCGAGTCGAGTCGATAAGTGTCCATTGATATAATCATTTCATATAAACTAACCCTCCATAGATTATCCGTACTGAAGTAGGATTATTTCCATAAACCTTCTTCAATACGACTTGTCCTTATTTATCATTAACCCACTAGTGATCAATTAGTTCATAACCAATACGAACTCCATGGATCTATCAGTTTCTAGGATTAACAAATAATGGATTGTCTTTCTACTTCCCACAGGAAGGAATGGATTCCATATCTGTGAAACACACACTTCTCACTCATTCCAGAATAGTGCCAACGTGAAAGTGATTCGGACCGCGCCTCTTAGCGATCCTTAACGAACACATCAAACCCTATCCTGGAACAAGTATGAGTCTATAATCACTTCAGGATTAAGGTTAATCCATATATGATCATCTTTGTGATTTAATAAGATTTCTCAATTACGGAATTATATGAGAAACACAGATTAAATCGGTCCAGTCCTATATGAATCTCATCATATATAAATGCCCCACTTAGACAACCAATGTCGACGGTCCGGATAGGATGGTCACACCATAAAGTGTTCTGGGCGCATTAATGGTGGTTTAATCAATAGACCCCATACTTTGATTAAGTTTACCACGGACTAATAGTTCAAGTGTATCACAATAAACTTAATCCTCGTGTGTGACACACACTAAGTTATATGGCTACATTTGATACTACTTGGGGTTTTCAGTAGTGTATTACTTACAAGCACGAAGCAAGTAATAAGATGAGAATAAATCTGTCATTTATTAATTCTAAAAACATTTACATGAATTGTTTTTCGGGCTCTACTTCCAACAGATACATGTACCGAATGCTCATACTTTCTGGCGTGGACACTCCCACTACGACTTCGGGCTTACTTCTAAAGGACCTTTGAATTTAATATTTTCTGATGTGTGGGGTCCATGTGCTGACGTTTCCATTCATGGCTATCATTACTATGTTAGTTTCCTAGATGATCACACTAAATATCTAACAAATCTGTTGTTGAACACGTATTTACTACATTCCAGTCACTCGTTGAACGACAATTTAACACTAAAATAAAATCTGTTCAAACAAACTGAGGGGAGAATATCATCGTCTTTCCCAATTTTTCTCCACCATTGGTATTCATCACCGACGTTCCTGCCCTTACACACATGAACAAGTTGGTGCCATCGAATGTCTTCATCGTCAAATTGTTGAGGTTGGCCTTACCCTCCTAGATCAATCCAATCTTCCACTCCCTTACTGAGAAGATGCCTTTCTTGCAGCCGTCTATCTCATTAACGCCTACCCACTCGTGTGAATAAAATTCGAATCCTTATACAAAATGGTTCATAAACAGACTGTGTGTTTGGTTGTGCGTGCTGGTCCTATTTTTGTCCCTACAATAATCACAAAACAGACTTTCGGTCCAAAACATGTATCTTCCTAGGCTACAACACCTCTCATCACAGTTACAAATGCCTTGATCTCGCCTCTAGTCGCATATACATTTCCCGACATGTTGTCTTTGACGAGTCAGTCTTTCCCTATCAATCTCCCAACGTCCCTCCCACTCTATCCAACATCATTTTTCCACTACCAACTTCTATTAATCCCACCCCATTGGACCAATCCGTCTTACCCCCGTCTCCACCACCAATCGAGACATCATCTACAACCCTGGCTTCCCCTTCCCCTACAACATCTCCTGCACCTACCCAATCTCCAGACTCCACTCCTTCCTCCACTGATGCATCTCCGCCCCCTCAACATCGAATGGTCACCAGGTCCAAAACAACTCGGTCAAACCCATTAATCTCCCTGATTTTATTCTCTATCCCTTACCCAAATCACTCATTGCTTATGCTCAACCTACAAAGCCACCGTCCCACACCGAAGCCTCAATCAATTCTGGCGTGATGCGATGAGGGATGAGCTCAGTGCGCTCATTCAAAATGGTACCTGGGATATCGTTCCGGCTAATCCTTATATGAACATAATTGGTTATAAACAGGTTTTTTTCGAATTAAACGTCATGCAGATAGATAGGTTGAACGTTATAAAGCTCGGTTGGTTGCCAATAGCTATCATCAGGCTGAAGGCATTGATTTTCATGACACCTTCCGTCCTGTTGTCAAGCCTATCACGATATGCTTATTATTATCTCTTGCTGGTTCTCATAATTAGTCTATTCGATAGGTATATGTGAAAAATGCCTTCTTGCTCGTTATGCAGCAGCCAACTGGTTTTCTTCACTTAGATTATCCACACCATGTTTTCAAGCTAGCCTCTATAGGTTACGTCAAATACCTCGTGCCTGGTTTTCTAGATTCACAAATATCCTTATGCAATTTGGGTTTCAAGCCTCTAAAGCAGATTCATCCTTGTATATTTACTCACGTGGTTCTAATCATATACATCTCTTAATATATGTTGATGATGCTATTATTACTTGTAGTTCTCCCTCTCTTATTTTGCAGGTTATTGACTTCCTCGCTCAGCATGTTTCGGTCAAAGACCTGGGATCTCTCTCTTACTTCCTTGGTGTCGAAGCTTTACCCACTTTCGATGGCTTATTTCTTACTCAGCGTAAATATATTCTCCAACTTCTTCAGAAGGCTGGTATGGACAAATCAAAACCATGTCACACTCATATGGCCTCTAAGACTCGGTTACAACGTGAAGGCAACCCACATTTTCCAACCCAACACTCTACCGCACTATCGTTGGCGGCCTTTAGTATTTGCAGTTCACTCACCTAGACTTTGCATTTGTAGTCCACTCGGTCAGCAAATTTATGCACTCGCCTACTGACGATCATTAGGCTGCGGTTAAAAGGATTTTATGATACCTCAAGCATACTATCTCTGAGGGACTATTCTTCTCCGCCTCCTCGGCCATATCACTTCAGGCCTACACTGACACTGACTGGGATGCTGACCCTGGCCCGATGTTCTATTGGTGCTTACTGCATTTTGTTTGGCTCCAATCTCATCAGCTGATGTTCAAAACAACACTTAATTGTTTCCAAAAGCAGCACTGAGGTTGAATATAAGGACCTCTCTAATACGGCCGTGGAAATGCAATGGATCTGTAGTCTTCTTCGAGAAATGTCCATTCCGTTGTCCTTTCCACCCTTGTATGGTGTGACAACATTGGCGCTACATACCTTGCGGCTAATCCAGTCTTTCATGCCCGCACCAAGCACATTGAGATAGATTTTCACCACATTCGTGAGCTTTTGGCTTCAAAACGCCTCACCATTGCCTTCATCTCTTCCAAAGATCAACTGGCGGACCTTCTTACCAAACCACTTGGGAATCTGCACTTCTCCACACTGAAGGACAATCTCTATGTCCATTCCATTTTCATGGGATTGCGGGGGCGTGTTGAAACTCTTCTAGAAGATACAAAAAATATTTTGTAATCACCTGTAATCAATGACATTAATTGCGTTTACATTTACAACAGTACTATATATGTAACATTCTTGTAATCACTTGACTCAATGAAATCACAAGATTATTGTGGTATAATATATGTTTATAGGGCTAAGATCATCTAGAAAATAAAAAATGATACTCCTTCCGATTTTATTTAACTGTCGCAGTTGCCAAAACATACATATTAAGGAGAGTAGATAATACTTTGACTTAACATCAAAATGACAATAACGTCACTTGAATATAATTAATGAAATGCTATTTCCAATCTCTCATCCCTTAATAAATAATAGTAGATGTAGAAAAATACAATAAATAATGTTTTGGAAATGTAACTACGACAAATTAAAAGGATTTTTTTTTATCAACTATGACAGTTAAATATATAGGAACGGAGAGAGTACTAAACTGTTCTATATTGTAACGCCCCGCTCCCGGATACCGAGCCCTTATCCGGAAGAGAAACGTTCATCGCGTATAGCATTAAATAAATCTAATATTATACGCAAGCCTCTACATCGTCGTATCAAAATAAAGCAAACGGAAGCTAAAAAGACTCGGATAAAAACATAAATGCTACTAAGAACAGAAAGTAGCCATTCTTAAGATGGAAATAATTAACTTACAACAACGATTCTCCAAAGATTAGAAAGTACGGTGTCTTGAAAGTACAACTTGTCTACAAAGTCTAGAATTAAAAGTAAAATAAAGCATCGTCTAAAGTCTTCCTCGTAGTCCTCAACAAACTCGTGGTCAGCCTGTTCATCTTCTCACCCCACAATGCATACAAAAGAAAATGCAAAGGAGGTAAGTACAAAGTACTTAGTAAAAGTGAAAAGCTAATGAATAACTAAGTTATACAACGAAAGGTTATTATTATAATTATTAAATTATCTTTATGAGACCGACTCAATCTAGGGTTCACTTCATGTCCATCTACATGTCGTGACTATACGTTTCTAGCTTAGCTTATCTTGGTTACGTCATCACTCAAGGACACTACGCATGGCGGTCACCAGCCTGAAGATATACTTGCTAACTAACGGTGTTTAGCACCGATTAGCTCCGGGGTCTTCCCGGTATGCGTATACGTTCGATGAATTTCCTCCACTACCATTCAGCCTTTTGAGCCAGTAGCATTGTTCACCTTTTATGAACGTATCACATCGCCGATATGAAATAGTCCTAACCGAGAATAAGTGACGTTTTAGCTTTTACTACACATATGTAATTATTTACCGTTGTTATCTAGCCACCTAAGTGTTTTCAGGTAAGCTCCCTCACATACACTACTCTCTTTCCTAGACTACTAGACACGGACAAGGCCTAGCAAATACACAGACATTGATGAACTCTAGTTCATCAAAGCACAAGCCCTTTCATGCTCTTCCGACGGTCCCGAAGTTCAACTCCCTTTAAGAGTACGTCCGGTGCTGGAACCAAACGCATCAGAAACACAATCTGGGCTTGTTCATGTTTAATTAATGTTATTGAATCAAAAATAGAAATTTAAAACTCAACACAAATATACCAAAACATATCACATCTCATTACAACTTAGCATGAATTCTATCACCAAACAACACAAAAACTCGCCATAACTCAACCTATTATTATACAACTATAATTACTCATTAGGAAGAGCATCTTACCTTAATTTCCAGCAAAACCGATCCAAAACCTTCAAGAAAACGCTGAACTTCTAAGCCTTTAACTTGTAACCTAATTAAACAACAAGTAAACCTAAAAATTCTATATTTCTGACAAAAACCGAAATACAAAAGTGTGTTAAACAGAAGATTACCTGGGTTACTTGCTGCGAAACTATTTTTAGAATAATCTACGCTCCAAGACGATCGTTTCGACTACTCATTGCTGCGAAACAAAGCTACGGATTGAAAGATACAAATTTTTCAAGATCAAACTCAACGGTTAAAAAACACTAGGGCTAAATTGAAAACTTACGAAATTAAGAGATGTTATTTTCCAAAGTTGCGTCTCATTGCGCTGATCACTTTTCTCTACTGCAGCATCTTGAAACGATGAACGGATTGGCCACACGGTTGAAGTTTACGTTCTCCCTTTTCAAATGTTCTCTGCGTCTATCATGCGCCGTTCCTCTTCTTCTTTTTTCAGAAAATGCGTATGAAGCTAATAAGGAATTTTGGGATTATTTCCTTTTTAGCCATTAATTAAATTCATTAATTAAATAACTAAATCTGTTTTAATTAAATCCTTTTTAATTAAATAATTAGGATAAATAATAATTATGTCATAGTGGGTATGCCCAATTACTATTTTACCCTTTCTGAAAAGTCGGGATGTTACGTTCCTTCCTCCTTAAGAGGAGTTTCGTCCTCGAAACTCGAATGTAAGTGGGTGTTCTTGAACTATGGACTTTGCAAAGCGTTTCGTCTTCTAACTCTTACAGTCTTCTTCTCTTTCCATCTTCCCAACTTTTCTGCTTGTTTTGAGCCAACTTGAGATTGCAACGATCCGCTTAAATCTTCACGTCGTCTTGATGTATCAACTTTGGTCTCGTATTCTGCTGCCGCTCCATTTCATCCCAAAAACTCATGTTCTTCTATCTCTATCTTCATCAGCAGTACTGTTCCAACTCTTGTACTTCTTGGTCGCTCCTAGATGAACTGCAATTGCTATCTTGTGGCCCCTTACATCACCTCTTTCCTCATATCTTCCGCATTCGGAACCCAGAGCCGATTCTGATGCCATAGGTTGCCAACTTCATCTAACCCGTGACCAAGGGCTGGTTGGACTCCAACCACTCACATGTAACCGGAGACAACCGGATCTTTGTCTTGTTTCTTCACGTACTCATCAACTGCCTCGAATCTTGCAATCATCAGTTCAACACTCTTTGCTTGCTCCTGCTGACCTATACCCGGAAAGCTGAATCTTCCCAGCTGAAACCAAACTTCTGGCACACTTTACTTCCTTCGATCTCAACTTCCATCATAGCACCGCAAGCTTGCTGAAGGACTGCAAGGATTCTGGCTGTAGGGTTTCTAAGACTTCTTTGGGAGGGGAGAACATGCATTTGCCATCCTTTCTCTCTGACGGTCTGATCCAATTCTTGTGCCCAAAAAAGAGTTAGCTTGTAGAATAAATAAAATGGAAAAGTGACAAGTTGGGTACCAGGGTGGTATGGCAACTAGGTAAGCCAAGGAAGTGTACAATGCACTTGAAATAAGGCAGGCTGCTTAGGTTATAAGCACAACAAGATGATTCCGTGTTGGGGAAAAATTGAATGTGGTTCCAATATGAAGAATGTGGCACTGTATCATAATACAAACAGTAGCCACCAAAGAAGAAGCAAAAATGATTAGCTTGCAGATGAGATTCTATTGATAGAGTAGGATTCTGCAAGATACGGTGGTCTGCAAGGAACTCAGAGGCAACTTGAAAGGATGGTAATAAGTTTTCATATAAGCCTTTAGAAAGTGAAGACGTTAAAGGAAACATCACCTGATGGAAAATCTTCAGTTCGCATGTGTGTAGTAGATGAATCATCATACAACAGAGAAGAAAGGCAAAGGTGCAAGGTCGAGCACCAGAAAGACTAGACAATTAGGAAGAGAGCAAAGGTCTCAACATGAAGGAACTCTGAAGACAAAGCGAGCACATCAAAAGGTCTCAGAATAAAATAAACACTTGTCAAGAAGTGTCCAAATTTGCAGTAGTCAAAAGGAGGTTATTTCAAGATTTAAAAGAAATAGAAATTTCCCTCAAGGAATGGTAAGGGAATATCAAAAGTCTGAATAATTAAGCGGTAAACAAGATTTTGAGTGAAGAACACTCAAGAATTGTCGGATAAAGTTTGATTTCAAAGAATTAATTCAAATTTTCAAAGGAAGTTTAAACGATCATTGACGATTCAAATCAAGGGTTCAATGTTGCACTCTCGAGATGAATAGTACACTACCAAGGAATAAATGCTCGAGGTTATTCGTCATGTGGAAACAAAGAGGTTAAATAAAAAAGCATCTCAACCGGTGTAACAAAATTGTAGTGGAAACGCCAAAACATAAGGAGGAATGTTAAAAGGTGTGTCTAGCGGTTCATGGCTCTAAATGGCCTAAAATAGATTTAAGACTGAATGGTACAAAGTACATTAATCTGAATTGGAGATCAGAAGTTTAGGAACTCAAAAGTCGATTGGCCAGTTAGGTTCGGAAGGCACCTTGGAAAAGACTACCTTCTGCTTGAAACTAGTTTAGCATATATTGCTAGAAGGTTAAAGATAGGTAACTGAAAAAGAATGTCATGGTAGGCTTCAAAATTTCACTAGCAAAAGAAGATATGCATACCTTAAAAGAACATGCAGCATTAGGTGAAATAGTTACAACATCGTCACTACCCTTAGGTGGGGGGCTAAGAATGAACACAAAGTAAGGAGAATGTTCTGACATCAGAAGGCTTAGTCAAATTTGAATTTGAAAGGAATTATGGGAGTGCAACAATATAGAATTTTGAAGAGAACTTATTTCTTGATTTGAAAAGTAAGAAGGCATGAATTTGTTCAAAAGAAGGGCTTATAGAGATATATTTCTAAGGTAATTCATGACAACAAGCTGAGAGGATTTGTTGAGTTTAAAGATCTCAAGTGAGGGATTACATGAGCAATTTCCAGATAAGGTATAATTACAAAAGGGCACGAAAAGGGTCTGAACATCAAACATGGCATGCTGGGGGATAGCATCTTGGTTCTTGTTTACAACTGCAAAAGAAATTATAATATTAGCTTTACAAGCATCCTGTTAAAAGGTTTAACTCAGAAGGAGATCAGACTCAGGGAACTCCTAAACATAAAAATCGTAACTTGCTACCCTCTTAGCCCCAACCCTAAGTCAAAGAGGTGAGGATTTCCTTTTAGGCTGTTGTGTGTGATAATTACTCCAGACCTGTCATTATCGACTTATGTAGCCCAAATGGAAAGGAATTTGAGCACGATCCAAAGAGAAAAGATTTAGATACTGGAGTTTCCCAAGTGATATAAAAATTTTAGAATTTTTGAATGAAAATAAGTTGGCCAAAAACAGTTATTTCTGACGATTGCACAAGCTGTCAGAATTTCCAGATTAGTAAACACTGAATTGAATTGCAAATCGAGATCAAACGAAAAAGAATCTGAACTTAATTCCAAAAGGAAAATTGTAGATAAAAGTTTTTTCTGCAATATATCAAAAATTCAGGTCATTTGAAGGTATTTAACCTGTTCAAAACAGAAGAGGAAGTGAAGGTGCTGCTGCAGATTTTCTGGACAGAGTGTCCGGAATAAACATGAATTTTCTGAACAATCCATAACAATTATCGAGTTGGTGTAAAAATAGAAATTGTAGAAAAGACTTTGGTCTATATTGTGGAAAATTTTCAGAATTTTTAGAGCACGGTAAGTGGTTTAACCTGAAAGGAAAACACGCAAAGAAAAGCATTCACTCATGTTGGATAAAGCAAAACAAAAGGTTGATGAAATCTATGTGCCAAAGTAGGAGACCTTTAACACTATTAATTGAAACGAATGAGGAGTACTTGGAAAGAATAAAATTTGCATATGGAGTTCGTGTGGAACCCATCTTTAGCAAAGCAAGGCCAAAGAATTTTGGTAAACATAAACCAAGCGATAGCGAAAAGAGAAAACGAATGATTTGTAGAGTCGAATCTTTAAACAAAAGTTTGTATGTACTAAAACCTCTTGTAGGGGATGCATTAAGGATAATCACTAGGATGCAAAAGTGTGTTGCACCGAAATAGCTAAACATGATATAGTTGGAAAGATATGCAATTGTCAGTTCAAATAGTTCGAAGGATGAGAAACTTATTTTCCTTAAATCAAGCACTTGACACGATGAAAACATCTTAAAAAATAAGGCACATAAAAAAAATGTACACACTTGGAAAACAAAACTTCGTAATAAGGGACTTTTATCGAGTTTCAGAAGTTTCAAATGGAGGATTTAACCAGAGCATGAGTTACAATCAGTATGGATGGGGAAACGTTTGAAATCGGGATAACCAAGTAGGAAACTAGATGATTATAAAAGAGAACATTATTGATGAAGACATAAGATTGGAAAATCACCACGCAATCGTTTCTTGCCATCGAGGAGCACTATAACGACAACACCTAGTCTCTACCTACCAAACTTCTTATCCTGGGTAACAACTAGCTTAAGAATCAGATAAATCAAAGTATTCTCATCTCCTATAACCTACTACACTATAACTTACAGGGTGAAAGAAATACATCTATCCTTTATTGACCAGAGCACTTAAATGGTTTTGAGAAATTCGGGTGCATAAGCCATGAAATAATTATTTGCACAAAATAAACTGAACTGATTTTGAACATGATGCAAAGAGAAAATCTGTGAGTATATAAGTTTTACATTTGATGCTCAAAAATCAAAAATTTTGGGAAGCCATAGGTCGGTCAAAATAATTCTTTTCATCTACTGCTATAAGCTGTCAAAATTTTTCAGGACTTCATCAAATGTCGTGTGTTGCAGATTGTGCTCAAACCAAAACAAATTTGTACTTGGTTCCAAAACAAAAATTATAGTGCAGGATGTTTTATACAACATATCCAAAATCCAAGTCATTTGGAGGTGTTTAGATTATTCAAAACAAAATGATAAGTAAGAGTACTGCTGCAGAATTTTCTGAACAGAGTACCCCTCCTTGTTAAACAATTTGTGAACAATCCATATTGAAAACTAAATTGATGTAAAGAGAGAAATTGTAGATAAGACAACTTTCTAAGTGGCTGAAAATTTACAGAATTCTTAGAACAAAAAAAATGATATAACATGACATGTAGAAACGTGAACAAAATCGTTTACTCATTTGGCATAACACCAAGTTACAAGGAAGTGATTTGAACCAAATGTATCATTACGAAAGCATTAAAACCTCCAAAAGAAGGAACATTATAGAAAGATTCGAAGATTCCAAAAGGAAGAGGGATCCTATTAAGGTTTCTCTAAAGGAACAAAACTTAAGAGGATCACATAAGAGATGTGAGCTTAAAACTCAACCATCACCTAAGGAGACTTTTCACTTGGTCCTAGTGCAACTTAACCACGTTCTAAGGATTCCTAATCCTACGAGAATTTACCACCAAGAAGGGTTCAAAAAAGTCTAAAGAAGTCTTATCTTAGAGGGAAGAAGCCTAGGAAAGAAAGGACGCTTCTCTCTGATACCAACTGTAACGCCCCGCTCCCGGATACCGAGCCCTTATCCGGAAGGGAAACGTTCGGCGCGTATAGCATTAAATAAATCTAATATTATACGCAAGCCTCTACATCGTCGTATCAAAATAAAGCAAACGGAAGCTAAAAAGACTCGGATAAAAACATAAATGTTACTAAGAACATAAAGTAGCCATTCTTAAGATGGAAATAATTAACTTACAACAACGATTCTCCAAAGATTACAAAGTACGGTGTCTTGAAAGTACAACTTGTCTACAAAGTCTAGAATTAAAAGTAAAATAAAGCATCGTCTAAAGTCTTCCTCGTAGTCCTCAACAAACTCGTGGTCAGCCTGTTCGTCTTCTCACCCCACAATGCATACAAAAGAAAAAGTAAAGGAGGTAAGTACAAAGTACTTAGTAAAAGTAAGAAGCTAATGAATAACTAAGTTATACAACGAAAGGTTATTATTATGATTATTAAATTATCTTTATGAGACCGACTCAATCTAGGGTTCACTTCATGTCCATCAACATGTCGTGAATATACGTTTCTAGCTTAGCTTATCTTGGTTACGTCATCACTCAAGGACACTACGCATGGCGTTCATCAGCCTGTAAATATACTTTCTAACTAACGGTGTTTAGCACCGATTAGCTCCGGGGTCTCCCCGGTATGCGTATACGTTCGATGAATTTCCTCCACTACCATTCAGCCTTTTGAGCCAGTAGCGTTGTTCACCTTTTATGAACGTATCACATCGCCGATATGAAATAGTGTCTAACCGAGAATAAGTGACGTTTTAGCTTTTACTACACATATGTAATTATTTACCGTTGTTATCTAGCCACCTAAGTGTTTTCAGGTAAGCTCCCTCACATACACTACTCTCTTTCCTAGACCACTAGACACGGACAAGGCCTAGCAAATACACAGACATTGATGAACTTTAGTTCATCAAAGCACAAGCCCTTTCATGCTCTTCCGACGGTCCCGAACTTCAACTCCCTTTAAGAGTACGTTCGGTGCCGGAACCAAACGCATCAGAAACTCAATCGGGGCTTGTTCATGTTTAATTAATGTTATTGAATCAAAAATAGAAATTTAAAACTCAACACAAATATACCAAAACATATCACATCTCATTACAACTTAGCATGAATTCTATCACCAAACAACACCAAAACTCGCCAGAACTCAACCTATTATTATACAACTATAATTACTCATTAGGAAGAGCCTCTTACCTTAATTTCCAGCAAAACCGATCCAAAACCTTCAAGAAAACGCTGAACTTCTAAGCCTTTAACTTGTAACCTAATTAAACAACAAGTAAACCTAAAAATTCTATCTTTCCTGGCAAAAACCGAAATACAAAAGTGTGTGAAACAGAAGATTACCTGGGTTACTTGCTGCGAAACTATTTTTAGAATAATCTACGCTCCAAGACAATCGTTTCGACTACTCATGGCTTCGAAACAGAGCTACGGATTGAAAGATACGAATTTTTCAAGATCAAACTCAACGGTTACCAAAAACTAGGGCTAAATTGAAAACTTACGAAATTAAGAGATGTTATTTTCCAAAGTTGCGTCTCATCGCGCTGATCACTTTTCTCTACTGCGGCATCTTGAAACGATGAATGGATTGGCCACACGGTTGAAGTTTACGTTCTCCCTTTTCAAATGTTCTTTGCGTCTATCATGCGCCGTTCCTCTTCTTCTTTTTTCAGAAAATGCGTATGAAGCAAATAAGGAATTTTGGGATTATTTCCTTTTTAGCCATTAATTAAATTCATTAATTAAATAACTAAATCCCTTTTAATTAAATCCTTTTTAATTAAATAAATAGGATAAATAATAATTAGGTCGTAGTGGGTATGCCCAATTACTATTTTACCCTTTCTGAAAAGTCGGGATGTTACATATATAATTCAGCTTAATCCATCAAGATTTCCTAACTTTGCCCACCCAATCATCCAAACATTGTCATTGTCTCATCCAAGTAGAAATTCCAGCTTCGCCCTTGGAGGAGATCACAAGTTGCTACCATTATTATAAGAACAAATGCCGCGAACATTACCATATATATTTTACAATTCTTTTCTTAAAACTAAAAGGCTGTCAGTTTCTGATAAGAGTCAACTCGACTCGCACTTCATATTCATTTTTTACTCTCTATTCACTCGTTTTACTTAATTCCGAATACATTTGGCTCGGTTTCGGTACGCTTTAAACCATTTTGTCATTTACGAGACCTAGGATATTTAGTCCGGGAATCTCATCTTTTTGGTGTATTTATTTCATTCTCGGTCACCCTAGTGTCCCATAGGGTTTATTTGTGGTATCCTTCAAGAACTAGGTGTATGAGGTGCCCTGAAAACGTGATTCGAAGCATTGGAATGGTGAAAAGTCCAGTTTGGAGGTAAAATTTGATAGGCACGCACCTAAGAAGGGCTAGTCCCACACTTGCAAGTTCCAGGAAGTACCAAATCTGAGCCGGTTGATGGGTGTGCACCCATGAAGCTGTAGGCCTGCACCTACGAGTTCTGTGACTTTGGGGAACTTTCCACTCTGATATTAGGCGCATTCCTATGGAAGACATGCCCACGCCTAGAAACAGCCCTCAAACCCTGGATTTGGACCATTTTTGTGATGGCGCACGCGCACGCCTGTGAAGCTAGGCGCGCGCCTATCAGGTTATGCTGCCACTCGCACTCTCTCACTATAAAAGCATTTTTGTGGATTTAAACCATCTTCTTCAACCTTAGGACCTTGTACTTCGACATTTTACCTCCCAAATAACCATTAGAGTAGTTTTAAGCTCAAAACATCTTTTATGTTGAGTCAAGTTTGGATCATAGTGAATTAAAGATTTCCGGAGTTGATTTGTGAACTTCTTTTGATTTTCTTGTTGTGAATCTTTCTCTTTGAATATCTATAAAAAGTTATCTTATTTCTTCATCTTTTAATTGCATGTTAATGTTCAATGATGGAATCTTGTGTTTTTTTATAGAATGAGTAGCTAATCATCCTATAGCAGAGTTACGCGATAATCTCCGAAATGGAGCCATAGCTTGTGTTTGAAGTGTTATTGATGTGTTGACTGTTGATTCTTGATGTTATTTTGTTTTAGAGCTTATGCTTAATCACAGTTGTTGAATTCACGACTCGATAATCCTATTTCACGTATCATCTTTACATATGTATTTTACGAGAGGGTACGGGAACCGGGGCTCTAGAATCACCGTATAAAGCCGGCTGAGTTGTGTGGATTCGATTTTGTGTGTGAGATTTTAATCAACGTAGTTGAGCATCTCATAGTGCTTAGATTGTGTCAGGTCAGTTAAATCCGGTCAACAGACTATTGAACCTGACATAGGAGGCTAGAATATTGCATCATGTCTTGTTTCGGAACATGAGACGACACCCTACAATCAATGCCAAGAATGTGTTAGTAGTTCGAAAACACTTCCGGACTGAAGCTAGGGTTTGAGAGTAGTTCAAAGGCACATTTTTCTAGTTTACAGAATCTCTATCATAGATGAATTGCATCAGATTCTCTATTTTACATAATGCGGTAGATATAAAGGAAAATTTAAAGAATCTGGATGAATGCGCTACGTGTGGAGGAAAATTTATAGAATTTGTATTTTAAAGTAAAAAATAAAGTATCTGCTGTGGGGTTAAATCTCTAAAATACAGTTTTTAAAGGATTTACACTATCTACCGTCAGTGCTTTGACAATCCGATTCTTAGTCATTTATATTACCCTGTTTTTATTGACCGATTCAAATTTGAAAGAAGAAAAAAAAACATGCAAGAAAGTTGTAAGTGAGAATTTACAACCACCCTAACAATTGAGTCAGAAAACAATACGATATGCGTTTTGATGAAGAAATGAAAAGTACTCCCACCGTTTTTTTTACTTTCACTTTTGAGAATTTGATTTGTTCACTGCTATCTATAAATTTAAAATATCAATGCAACATTTTTTTCCACCTTTACCTCTACATTTAATCATAACAGCTAAATAAAGTATTTACATCTCTAATAGAGAAAAGACATTTCTCAATGCTAAAAACTCCAAAAGTCAATTTGCAACATAGAAAGAAACAAGAGGAGTACTATTATCTCTGCATATACACATTCCAATATAACACTCCAATTAAGAAGAGATAAACATTATTTATTGGTTGTGAATATATTAAAAAAAAACAAAGAAAACCTTGGTCATTTATACTCTAATTTAGAAAATCTATGGTGGTGAATGACCACCAAACTCAATCTTGCTCTTAATGGTTGAGAATTAATGCACATTATCAAAGTAGTGTATCAACTTGTAGAGTATCAAATCATTCTAGTGTATTCTATGATTAAATGTAAAATAATTTCAAAGTAGTTAATGAATAGTGTCGTTCATTAGTGAATTCGGATTCAACTCGAAAAACTCGTGTTTGTTTGTTCGTTAAGATAAATGAACCAAACTCAAACATATTATTGTACACGTTTATTAAACGAACAATTACGAGGTAGTTCACAAACATTGGTTTATGTTCGTGAACACACACCCACAGCCACCAACACCCACACCCGCCCCAACCCACCCACCCACACACACCCGCCCCAACCCACCCACACACACCTATTCCCGATCCCTAGTTCCATTTTGGGAGGAGTTGTGAAGCTCTTACCGCGACTTCAATAACAATATTAAAATCCCAATACTAAGTCAAATAAACCCACAAATGATTTTATAATTATTCAATTCAATAATGTTTCCCAATATGTAATATTACAACAAATAAACTACAACACTTATAACTAACTCAATATGCGGATCACGATCCGTAACATCAATGTCTTTTATCTTTGAATCTCGATCAATCAACGCCTGCACTTTCCTTTTTTCCTCGATAAAAACATGTACATATATTTATAAAATGGAAAAAAAATAAAAGAACAAAGAAAATGAGGCATCTGCAAAGTGCTGCTATGAGCTAAAATAAAATAAGCACTTAATAGTAATTAATATCATTACTTCCCAAATGTAACAGATGGCAACTATAAAATCAAAAGGTAAAAGTAATGTGTTTGAAAATAAAGTAGTCCGTTTCGGCTGTTATGTGAAATGCTAATAAATAGCTTAAAGTAACAAAATTTTTTGAGAGAACTTCAAGTAAATTTATGATCCTTAAATATATTAATGGACAATAATGGTTTTCAAAAATAATCTTCATAAAATAATTTTAAATATCCCATCTAAAATAGATAGTTCTTTAAATCTTTTGACTCACGTAACATATATTTTAGAATAATAACACGGAAGGTAAAAAAAATGTTAGATATTTTCTTAAGGAAATTAAGTAAGGTAAATATATTTAAATACGATTATGCTGGCGTTCAATCTATGCAAAAAGAGGTATCGTGTAATTTGGTGACCAAAAATTTAATAACTATAATTTTTGAAGTAAGAAAAATTAATAAATTAAATTTCGGGTATACCCAACTCAAAAATCGGGGTGTTACGATTCTCTCTCTCTCTCCTCCCTTAAAAGGAAATTTGTCCTCGAACTTCACTCTCCTTATAACTTTGATGTTAACATTAAATATTTCTCGTGTCCTTTCCAGATTGTCTGATTAATGTAAAGTCTTCCCAAAGTAGAATACTATTTTCAACCGTCATCATTCTTAGGTATCAGATTTATGTTACAATCCTGGTACCTATAGTTTATGGGCTTGTCTAATATAGTATGTCATTAGTCTACAATACATTCCATTCATGAAAGATAACTCACCATCAGTCATAACTTAAACATTATATAACCCTAAATTCCCCATAAGATCCACAGAGTAAAAAGACTAGTGTTTCACATCTTTACACCGGCATCATTCGCCCAAATTTTGTTTTTAATAAAATTTAATTTAATTTGAGGATACACACGTAAGAAATGTCTTTTTTTTGTTTTGAAAAAAATAACATCAAGACTCGAAAACCGTAGTATTAAAACGCTTTTATAGATAGTTTCAAAAACAATATAACAATATAACAATACGAAAAATATTGCTATTGATATTTCAAAGTTTTAGTTGTATTATGGAAAATATTGTTTACCAAAATCAACGGAAATGTATAAACATTTTTGTTTGAAGCATTCTTTTTAAGTTTGAGTATAAAAAAAATACATACATAACCACTATTTATCTTTTAACACATGGCTTTGGTGCATTCAATAAAATATATTCTAAAAATATAAAAAATTCATAATACAATGTTTGAAGGTGCGTTTCAATATCGTATATACCAAGCATGTGAAACACTTGTATCCTAATCCAGTCTAAATATCGAAACTTAAGATTGACAGAGTATAAATATCACGCCTTAGGTTCTGATATATTCATCCTTTGATGGTGTATAACTGTTACGAGTTATGTTCTATGAAATTCATCTCTTATTGTCTCTCTAGTTTCACATGATCATATCTAGTCCTACTTATCATTTCATAACATATACTAGAAATTTATTTCATAATTCTTGTTGACAATCGCATTCAATTCCTTCTCTACTAGACTAGGTCCATTACTCTAACATGCCTAAAAGAGATTCCCTTATTCGACTCCCAAGAAACTAACATTTCTCTGATACCACCTGTAATACCTTACTCCCGACCCTAGGTCCACTAGGTCCTTCTAGGAGGGGTTGCGAAGCTCTCGTCGCGATTCAATAACAATACTAAAATCCCAATAATAAATCAAATACATCCACAAATGATTTTATAATTATTCAATAATGGTTTTCCCCAATAGGGAAAATTCCTTAAATGATACCTTCGCAAAGTTTTTTTTGCTAAATAATACTCCCTTATATCGCGCTCCGATGGATCGCCATGTATCGCCAATTGATCGCTAAAGATCGCTAATTCATCGCCAAGGTATCGCCAATACATCGCCAAGGGTATTCGCGATTTTGCATTTCGCCAATACATCGCTAATATATCGCGCGTCGCGAGTACATCGCTGTACTATATAAGAAAGAAACTTTCGCAAGAATACTAAATAAGAAACAAACTTTCGCTAATACGCTATATAAACTTATCTCCCTTTCCAATATATAAAAGTGCAAATTAGTTATAAGGCCGTCGTTAGAGAATTAATGATCATTTAGGACACTCCGAAATCTTATTTAGTTATAAGGACATTCTAATTTTAAGAAGAAAACTTATTTAGTTATAAGGACATTCTAATTTCAAGTGGATAAAGAAGAAGAAGGAAAAAAAAAGGAAGGAAGGAAGAAAGAAAAAAAAAAAAAAAAAAAAATAAAATATGAAGCGCTGGAGCTGATGTTTGTTTGTTTGTTTTTTTTATATTATTATTTTTTTATTATTTTTATTAGATGCAGTGACATTGATGTCTGAAGCAGTGACATTGATGACTTATGCAGTGACATGACATTGATGTCCGATGTAGTGACATTGATGTCCGATGCAGGGACATTAAGCTAAACATTCAAGATCGTGTTAAAGAATTGAGGGATTCCACAATGAATCCAATTATCAGGAGGGCACAAACAACGTGTGGCCATTACAAGAGTCATAGTGAAGAGTCTTTGTAGTTTCACCAAACTTGTACTTCTATCCATATTAAAAGCTCCACATTTGGAGAAATGCAAAACAAGAGCAGAGCTGACTGATGCAGTTGTTAGGTTTTATGAAGTGACATTGACGACTTATGCAGTGACATTGACGACTTATGCAGTGACATTGATGTCTGATGCAGGGACATTGATGACTTATGCAGGGACATTGATGTCTGTAGCAGTGACATTGATGACTGTATTTACAATTAGATAAGCGATGCAATGATATTGATGTCACCGCATATACAACTTGATACACACATTTGATAACACTTTGTAAAGTAACTTTATTTCTTTGTTATCTTTAAATATTTGATTGATGTTGGTTTATTTGATTAGTGTTGGTTTAAATTTTCGATAACTTTGTAAAATAACTGTATTTCTTTTGTTTTTTTTTTTTGTTTAAATGCATATTTTTACAACCAAAGGTATGCATAAATTGTTACAATAACACGTCACTGCATAAATCGTTACAATAACACGTCACTGCATAATTCGATACAATAAGACATCACTGCATAGATCGCTACAACAAGAAGTCACTGCATAAATCGCTACAATGAGGCGTCATTGCATAAATCGCTACAATGAGATGTCACTGATCAAGGTTGTCAATGGATCGCGGCGGTCAATACATCATGGTAACCAATGAATCGCGACGGTGAATGCATCGGGGTGGTTAATGGATCCCGGTGGCCAATGCATCCGGGTAGGTGGTCAATGCATGACGGTGATCAATACGTCACGTCGATTTTTATGAAGAAAAAAATTGATTTTATGAAATTTATTCGGAAAAATATCAAATTTGATTTTAGAATAAAGAAGACGAAAAAATATGAATTTTAGTGAAAAAATTATGATGATCCGAGTTTTAGATCAAAATATATGACCTTTAGAAATATGGTGAATTATAAAACAAAAAAAAAAACCCACGCACACAGTAAGTTTTTTTTTGTTTTGTTATGTTTTTTATTTTATTTTTTTATTACTTTGAACTCTTTTTTTTCCTCCTTTTTTTTCCTTCTTCCTCTTTATCCACTTGAAATTAGAATGTCATTATAACTAAATAAGTTTCCTTCTTAAAATTAGAATGTCCTTATAACTAAATAAGATTTCAGAGTGTCCTATTACCCCTAATAAGTTGAAAATCAGTCCTTTTAAATAATTGGCCCAATATAAAATTACAACAAATAAACTACAACACTTATACCTGACTCAATATGCAGATCACGATCCGTAACATCAATTTCCTTTATCTTCGAATCAAGATCAATCAACGCTATAGGCGGATCCACACTATACATAAGGGGGTCCGCGGACCCCGTTAAAAATAAGAAAACACTACATTTTCCCTAGAGAAAAATATTTCGGATTCCGTGGAAAAAAATATTTACCTTAAAAAACCTGTAAAGAGAACGAAAGTGAAAAAAAATAAAAGATTAAAGAAAACGATGCGTCAACAAAGAGTTGTATGAGCTAAAATAAATTAAGCAGTTAATAGTAATTAATATCCTTACTTCCCAAATGTAACATATGGCAACTATAAAATCAAAAGTAAAAGTTACATGTTTGAAAATAAAGTAGTCCGTTTCGGCTGTTAAATGCTAATAAGTAGTTTAAAGTAAATTTATGATCCTAAAATAAATTAATGGACAATAATGGTTTTCAAAAATAATCTTCATAAAATAGTTTTAAATATCTCCCCTAAAATAGATAGTTCTTAAAATTTATTGACTCACGTAACACACACACACACATATATATATATATATATATATATATATATATATATATATATATATATATATATATATATATATGAAACGGTCCATTTTATTTCATACTAAAAGCCGAATCTATTACATGGAAGCATGCTAACAAAAATACTACAAGTTTTTATTGTTCCTCTAAGCCCCAAACTAATCTAATATTAGTCGCTCTATCTACCATTTGAGATATAAAAATATGTGGTAGGGGACGATTTCCCCTTTCTCCAAAAATCGTGTTATTCCTCCAGCACCAAATTCCATAAACCATCTCCCCCCAAACATATCTGCATTTTGCAATCCCCATGGGGGGTTGAGCCGTTTGAAGAGCTACTTTGATCCACTCCGAAGTCGATGCAGCGTCAAAAAAAGTCCTGTTTGCAATGAGGCTCTAAGAATCGATTCCAAATGGCCTTGGGCCACACGCAGTCTCACAAGGCATGCAAAGAGGATTCTTCCTCCAAACCGCAAATCATACAAAAACTTGTCCGAATAACATGGCAATAACATATATAAGGAAATAGATATTTTAGGGCCTGTTTGTTAAGTAAAATAAGTACTTATTCTGAAAATTTTAAGAGGTAGTTAGTGTTAGAGGTGTTTGATAAATTTTTAAAGCAACTCTTAATAAATTCAGTACATCTGAAATGTTCCATGTAAATACAGTTAATTTTTCAGTGGAAGGCAGGGTGCTTAACGCTGAAAAAAGCAGTTATCTTTCTTGTTTTGAAGGAGATCGTGTCATACCATGACTTTTATCTTTTTTACGTACAAACTCTGGTTTCTTTGCTTTCTTTTTTTAATGATTTACGATGGAATTTTATTCTTGTAAATATTTTGTCAAGTGTATTTATACTACCGTTAGCGCATTGACTAGCAATGTAATTACTTATCTGATGCATTCTTTTATTTTATAATATCTAAAACAATCTAATGCTAGTTTATTTAACTTTCGGATTTAATGAAGTATTATTTAAGTAATTATTACAATATATATATATATATATATATATATATATATATAAAAGTTTTTTCATATTCATTGTATTTATTTTTTGGTACATTATAAGTTTGTTTCATATTCATTGTATTTATTTTTTCTCATATATATAAACGTTGTAAGGGAAATATTGTAAAATTAGGCATTTTCAATTTTCAGATGGTTATCATTATCAAACATTCTAATTATTTTCAGATTTCAGTTACTTAATATATTCAGACTTCAGATTTCAGACATCAGACTTCAGATTTCAGATTTCAGATTTAACAAACGGCCCCTTAGTATAATAACACACAAGGTTAAAAAAAAATAGATATTTTCTTAAGGAAATTAAGTAAGGTAAATATATTTTAAATACGATATTGCTGTCGTTCAACCTATGCAAAAAGATGTACTCTCTCCGTTTTTTAAACTGTCACATTTGAAGAAAAAATAACTGTCATTTTTTGAATGAACCTGGTCACTTTTTAGCTTAAGGTTGGTCATTTTTCGGATGAACATAGTCAATTATTTTTTCTCCAAGTATGACAGTTAAAAAAAAATGGAGGAGTATCCTGTAATTTAGTGAGCAAAAATTCAATAACCATAATTTTTGAAGTAAAGAAAAGTAAATAAATTAAATTTCGGGTATACCCAACTCAAAATTCGGGGTGTTACAATATATATATATATATATATATATATATATATATATATATATATATATATATATATATATATATTGGGAATTGATTGAACAAATCAATCTCAGTTCTTCATCTGAGATTCTTGGATTTTATCTGCTTGTTCTTCTTTCTCTTATCTCTTTTTTTCTCCTTTTAATATCTCTGGTCATCAACTATCAATTGCATAAAAAGTATTTGTTAATTTCATAAAAATTGTGACATGTTGTGAAGAATCGATTTAAGAATTAGGCTTGATGAGGGTCGAAGTAAGCCTCGCCACGTGTCATCTTTATCTTGACTAACTATTAAGTGAAGACAGAGAATTAATAAAGGCCAGGAGCCTTAAGTTTAACTAAAGAAGTGGAGCTGAACCCTAGGTGGGATGTCAGCTCGGCCCTTTTTCAACTTACCACCGCAGGTCGGTTCGGTAAGGGTGAAGGTCGGGTAACGTAGTACAGGTCAAGATGGCCTAAGGGGTTCGACTCAGGTCGGCCAGAACTTTCTTTATTCATATTTGACACACATGCTTAATAATATCAGATAAACATGGAAAGAATCTCATGACATCATGACACTGATCCTATCATTTAAATATGTCCATAATTATCCCTAAATTATAGGGATCCACGCGTCATTATCCTTAGGGATTAAGAATACGAATCCTTGTAGAACAAGGAAAGGGATGAGACGTCCTCTATATAAACAACCCTAAGGAACTATGAAAAAATTGATTCCTGAAACATAACAGGATACGTAGGTAACTTAGGAAGATACCCAAGCTCAGTCTGAAAATCACCCAAAAAACCATCCCTTGTTCATATTCATCTTGATTTATGCCCTTGATCCAATTACCCCTAGATTAAACCGCCCAGATTTATTCATAGACGAGATCCAGCATCGTCAATTGGCGCTAGAAGGAGGGCTTTCTACCGGTAATGGATCAAGGTTGTTCGTAATCAAGTTAAGGGCAAGAACAAGCCATAAGGCTGCTGTATCACAAAAAATGCAGCAGTCAGATCGGTGGTTGGTTGACGGAAATTAAACCGTTGAAACAATAATATCACCGTTCAGATTGAAGAAGAAGGAGGGAAGAACAATCCCTCCAAATCTCGTGCCGATCGGAGTCCGTTTCAATGCCCGATCGTCGCCGAAAAGGCTGCTGTATCACAAAAAACGCAGCAGTCAGATCGGTGGTTGATTGACGGAAATTGAACCGTTGAAACAAGAATTCCACCGTTCAGATTGAGGAAGAAGGAGGGAAGAACAATCCTCCAAATCTCTTGCCGGTCGGAGTCTATTTCAATGCCCGATCGTCGCCGAAAAAATGCTGTTGTTACCCCAAAAGAAGCTGCGAATTTTCTTCATCCAAGATCTCCAAGATCTTCTTCCAAATCTCCAGAGCTCGGCCATAATGAGCTTCACCAGAATGAGCTCGGCCAGAATGAGCTCCACGCAGCATGAGCTCGCCCCGTGTGAGCTCTTAAGCTCTCCAAGTACGAGCTCCCAATGGCTTTTATTTCCGTTTCTATAACTTAAATGAGCTATTTTATTGATGGAGCTCATCCTTGAGTGAATATTCTACCGAAGTGGCGGGACGAGCCTTCTTATTTTGGAACTCTCTCAACTGAGCGCGGCGAGACGAGTCTTCTTATTTTTCAGAATCTAAGCCCGTCCGCTTCATAATGCGGCATCATAAGACCGAGCTCGGCTCGGCATCTCTTCTATAAGACCGAGCTCGGCATCATATTTGGAGCTCTCTTAAGTGAATCTTCTATAAGACCGAGCTCGGCTCGGCATCATAGATGGAGCTCTCTTGAGCGAATCTTCTATAAGACCGAGCTCGGCTCAGAATCATATTCGGAGCTCAACCATGAGCGGATCATCTATAAGACCGAGCTCGGCTCGGCATCATATTTGGAGCTCTCTTGAGCGAATCTTTATAAGACCGAGCTCGGTTCGGCATCATATGTGGAGCTCTGTTGAGCAAATCATCTATAAAACCGAGTTCGGCTCGGCATCATATTCGGAGCTCAACCTTGAACGGATCTTCTATAAGACTGAGCTCGGCTCAGCATCATGTTTGGAGCTCTCTTGAGTGAATCTTCTATAAGACCGAGCTCGGCTCGAAATCATATTCGAAGCTCAACCTTGAGCGGATCTCCTATAAGACCGAGCTCGGCTCGACATCATGTTTGGAGCTCACCTTGAGCGAATCTTCTATAAGACCGAGCTCTTCAGCTCTCCAGATACGAGCTCTTCAGCTCTCCATATACGAGCTCTTCTATACTCTCTCATAAACGAGCTCTTCTACGACGAAGTCGCCATCATGAGCTCCCAAGCTCTCTTATCAACGAGCTCTCTTATACAAGATCTCTATCAGTGAGCTCTTCATTACGAGCTCGCCATCAACACGGGATTTCGCTTAACTAACAATAAGACCGTCCGCTTAATAGCACGGCACCACAAGACCTTCCGCTTAATGGCACGGCACCATAAGCCCGACTCCAGCTCGGCATCATATTTGGAACTCCCATCGAGCAAATTTTCTATAAGCCCGACTCCAACTCGGCATCATATTTGGACTAACAATTGAGCTTCGAACATCGGACTCAGCAAAAAATTATAAGAGCTCCGACGGTCGGACTCGTCCGAAAATCGAGCAAAATTATAAGTCGGCGGGGATCGACAAACTAAGTCCGCACCGCAGTCGGATCAAAAAGTTTGCGAAGGAAAAATTATAAGTCGGCGAGGATCGGGTCAATTCGTAAAGTTTCAAAGGACAAACTTTCGGACTCGAAATTTTTTGCAAAGGACAAACTTCTCAAGTCTACATGTAAGATAATTTCAAACTGAGGTCCGCAGCTTTGGGTCGACTCGTAAACTTTGCAAAGGACAAACTTCTCAAGTCTGTAGGTCAGATAATTTGGAACTGAGGTCTGCAGGTCAGACTCAGAAAGTTTGCAAAGGCCAAACTCATTAAAGTTCATAGGATGAACTAGCTGAGATCCGTAAGTCAGACTCAGTCGAATTAAAATAAAGTTTGCAACGGACAAACTCATTAAAGTTCGCAGGACGAACTAGCTAAGCTCCGCAGCTGGACTTAGTCAAAATTATTAGGTTTGCAGAGGAACAACTGAACTCCGTTTGAACTAAGCTCTGCAAGTCAGACTCACCAAGTTTGCAACAATCAAACTTCCTAAGTCTGCATGGACGGACATCGAATCGCGAGCCCCGTGCAAGTAAATTTCGAGTCAAAAATCTACACACGCTACTAAGTATGCCATCCAAAAACTATAAGTTAATGCATGGCATACCGGGGGCAAGACACCCCACTGCGGATCAGAGTACTTCAGGTAAGTGTTGAAAATAAAATTAAGGCAAGAGAACTTGAAAAAATTTGCATATATTAAAACATTGTACATGAAAAAATTGGAAGCTTTTCTCCAAAGTCTACTGGACGACTCCAAAGTTTGAGCTCCTCAGACTCGAAAGCTTGAGCTCCACGGGTCGGACATAGTCGGACTCAAAAAGTTTTCTTAAGTCTGATGGACAGACATCAACTTTTAGAACTCCGCAGGTCGGACTCAACAAATTTTGCAGGTCAAATCATCGAATTGAGCTCCACAGATCGGACTCACCAAGTTTGAAGGACAAACTCGCCCAATTAGCGGATTGACATAAAGTATGAGCTCTCTAGCTCAGCCTCCGTAAATTTTGTAGATCAAACTTCTTAGTTCGTAGACGAACTCAAACCGAGCTCCATAGGTCGGACTCGTCAGAAAACCAGTCCGCGGGACAGACTTGAGCAATAATCCACAAGACGGATCCCAATTTAAGAGCTTATGAGGCCAGGCTCATTAAGTTTACGGGGGACAAAGTTAGTTCGCAGATGAACTCAAACGTAGCTCCATAGGTCGGACTCCTTAGAAATAATGTCCGCGGGACGGATTTAAATTCAGAGCACTGGTTGTCGGGCTCAATGCGTTTGCAAAGTTGAGCTCCGTAGGTCGGACTAACTCTAAACAGCCAGTCCGCAAGTCAGACTCGCGCAAGTCCGCATGTCGGATAAATGTTTGGGCTCACGTGTCAAGCTCGCTGACTTTGCGAAGTAAACTTCCTAAGTCCCCAAAGGGACCCAAGCTGAGCTACGTAGGTCGGGCTCGTAAAAAATACAACAAAGCTTAAACGAAATGCAAGTTCAAAAACCTAAGAAGCATTAAGGGCTGAGTTCTGCCCAGACTCTGTAGCAGGAGTAAGATTCTCACACATAAGCATTGGCCTGGGGCTCGGCAGGAGCAGTTGAAGCAGAACCAACAGCCACAGAAGGCCCTAAACAAGGAGTTGCAACACGGCGGGAAGAATACTTAGACACAATGTCTACCCCTTCCTGGAATTCCCTCAGATAAGCTTCACATGCCGTACCCATGTCAAGTTTATACAAACCCCTGTAAGGAAGACCTACAAAGTATGATTGAAGAAGCGAGACTTATATATTTTATGGCCTTAAAGCCGGCATCAGCCAACGGCTGATCGATAAACCGATTCGACGAGGGTTATAAAGCCCCAAACACGTTCTTCAAAAACCGTTCCACCTTTATAAGGCGTGGGCACAAATGATAGCGTCATAACAATAACTCTTCCACCTAGACGAGTAGGTCATTGTAAAATTATACGAGTCTATATGACATTGGCCGAACAACACCTCTCACCGATCCGACCTCACAACGAGTAGTTTAGTCAGATCTGGGGGGCTTATGATGATGGTCGAAGTAAGCCTCGCCATGTGTCATCTTTATATTGGCTAACCATTAATTGAAGATAGAGAATTAATAAGTAGTAAAGGCCAGGAGCCTCAAGTTTAACTAAATAAGCGGACCTAAACCCCAGGTGGGAGGTCAGCACGGCCCTTCATAACTTACCACCGCAAGTCGGCTCGGTAAGAGTGAAGGTCGGGTAACGTAGTACATGTCGAGATGGCCTAGGGGGTTCGACGCAGGTCGGCCAAAACCTTCTTTATTCGTATTTGGCACACGTACTTAATAAAATCGGATAAACATGGAAAGAATCCTATGACATAATGACACTGATCCTATCATTTAAATAAGTCCATAATTATCCCTAAATTATAGGGATCCACGCGTGATTATCCTTAGGGATTAAGAATACGAATCCTTGTAGAACAAGGAAAGGGATGAGACGTCCCCTATATAAACAACCCTAAGGAACTACGAAATACTTGATTCTTGAAACATAACATGATACGTAGGCAACTTGGGAAGATACCCAAGCTCAGGCTGAAAATCACCCAAAAAACCATCCCTCGTTCATATTCTTCTTGATTTATGCCCTTGATTCAATTACCCCTAGATTAAATGGTCCGGATTTATTCATAGACGAGATCCAGCATCGTCAAGGGTCCAAGCAATCGGGCCACAATCATCGATTGGAGGAACATCGAAGCAAAATTTGTCGGTATAAAAAATCCATAGAATGAAATTTAGTTTTGTAAATAAAAAGGCAGAAAAGTCGACTTATTGTTACAAAATAAAATCCACTCGGTGATTGATGATCAATCATCGTGATAAAAAAAACACGATCGAATGAATTTATGTTTTGTTAATTTTTTTAGACAAAATTTTACCGGTTAAAAGATAAAGAACACATTAATTATGGTTATGGTGTATTACAAAAATGATCTGACATATATAATTCTTTATATATGTTTTCATCGGTAGAGATTAAAAACATGATCATTCCCTTAAATTACTGAAATGAACTGTAACCGCTCTCATTATTATATACTCATTTCACTCCTATTTAACCAAGGCTATTGACGAATCCAAAATAAATAAGGGGGATTAGAGAAAATGACAAAAATATTTTCGAAATTAGTGAATATGACACCTTTTCAAAATATCTGCATAAAGACAAAATTATTAAAAAAAATGGGGGGCTGGATGCCTCTCCCTCTCAAAAAAAATAAAATAAAAAAGGCAACATATTTTCTCTCTAATCAATTATTTTTAAAGATTTATATCTCTCATCCATCAATTTTAAACACTTATATCTCTCAATCTACAACTCCAAACTTGAAAATTCTTTCACCATTTTTATATTTATTTTGAGACTACATCCACCATATTCTGATGTAATTTCCGAAAATTCACTGTCGAAATTCACTATTTTTGGGATTCGACAGTGAATCTCACGAAAAATGATGTAATGATATCGAACCAAATCTCAAAACGAAGAGCATGAAAAAAATAAAAATTCAGTGTAATTTTCATTACGTATGGAGATGTAGATCGAAAGATATGAGTGTTTGAAAATGAGAGAGGAAAGAGAAAAAAATAAAATAAAAGCAACAACATGCTTACGTAAGTTTTATTTGATTATTTTTTTGTCCTTTAAGCTATAAATATTGTAGTAGTTGTCCATCTTCCTATAAAAATTATTTGGTTGTCTTGTTACTTAAAAATATTTTAAAAAAGTGTCACATTTCCAAATTATCTATTAATTAAATAATAGATTTATCGCAAAATAATATATTTAATCCATTATTATTTTGTGGGTATAAGTGCTAAACATATTTTAGTTTTAATGACGAGTGCTAGACTAGGCATAGACAAAAAGATGTCTTGGAATGAATGTATAAGTTTACTAGAGTTTGAACCTTGTATTGGTTTGATCAAACAAGCACTGTAAAGAGGCTAACTAACTAGTTCAGCAGACCTATCTAGGATAGGTGTTCAGTGGTGAAGACTGGGGGCTGAGGGTTCAAATTCAGTAATGAAGGCTAAGGGTTCAAACTTAGTAACGAGGACTTAAAAGGCAAGGATATGGGATCAAAATTTAGGAAAGTCTGTGATGGCCTAAAATGATCACATATATCTTGTATTGAAGGTCTAAGTTCCATATAGGGAAATGTGATGATTGAGACTTAGTTATATTTTAAATGGTGTACTCTAACTTAACAAATAAAAGTTAGATGGGAAGCAATCAACTGAGTGTTCATTCAAGAACACAGACCTTAAGTTAGCTAACCAAATGTATACCTAAACAGACACATGAACCAGACATCAGCTGAGTATACATAAATCAGATTAATCTATTTCAGGATTTGTTTTGGAAGATTAAATGGATAAGGATGTATATCAGGCATTGTTTTAATCAGATGATCAATGGTGGAGATTGAAGAAATGTTGTAAGGAATTTAGAGCCAAATCTCATAGCATCTCATTTTCAGAACCAAATATAATGTCATCCACATATATCTATACCAGCAGAGTGTTATTTCCTTCACTGATTCTAAAAAGAGTCTTGTCAATGGTTCCTTTAGTGAATCCATTGTTCACCAAGAATTGAGATAAAGTCTCATACCAAGCTCTTGGTGCCTGTTTCGATCCATAAAGTACCTTATCCAGTCTGTACACTTTATTTTCTTGGTTCTTAACTTCAAATCCAGGAGGCTGCTGAACGTATACCTCATCTTTTAGAAATCCATTCAGAAATGCACTTTTGACATCCATTTGGTACACCTTAAAGTTTTTATGTGCAGCATATGCCAAAAACAATCTGATTGCTTCCAATCTTGCTACAGGGGGATATGTTTCATCAAAGTCTATTCTTTCAACTTGTGAATAGCCTTTTGCAGCTAGTCTGGCCTTATATCTAACAATGGTACCATATTCATCTAACTTATTCTTTAAACCCACTTAGTACCAATGATAATTGCATGATCAGGCTTTTCAACAAGTGTCCATACTTGATTTCTTTCAAATTCATTAAAATCTTCTTGCATGGAAATTATCCAGCCTGGATCAAGAATTGCCCCTTCAATCACTTTGGGCTCCAACTGATATAGAAAACAAGTGAACATTGCAATTAGTTGACTTTTAGTTTTGACACCTTGTTGTACATCACCAATAACTTGTTCATCAGGGTGATCCTTCAACCATTGCAAATCATTTTTCCGTGATTTACTGGAACTCTTTCTACTGGGGGATCTACTGCAGGTTCAGTAGGAGGATCAGTAGGTTCAAAAGTAACATCGGTAAGGGCATCGGCGGGAGCTTAGTTAGGCCTGACTTCATATTCAATTGTAGAATCAGATACTTTAATGTCACTCAACTTACTTAGAATATCCACATACACAGGTTCAGTAACTTCCAGATTGACAGCAGGTTCTAAAACTTCCTTATCTTGAACTCCAGTAAAATTAGGTTCATCAAACACAACATGAATGGATTCTTCATGCTTGAGTGTTCTTTTGTTCAGCACCCTGAAAGCTTTTCTAACTGAAGAGTATCCTAAAAATATGCATTCATCAGATTTTGGCTGAAAGGTCTTTAGTTGTTCCTTATGATTTAGGATAAAAAATTTGCTTCCAAATGGATGAAAGTAAGATGTATTTGTCTTTCTTCTATTCCAAAATTCATAGGGTGTTTTCTCAAGCTTTATGTTCATTGAAGATCTGTTCTATATATAACAAGCTGTGTTGATAGCTTCTTCCCAATACCTTTCTAGTAATTTTTCTTCGCTGATCATTGTTTTGCCTGCTTACTTCAAAGGCATGTTTCTTCTTTTAGCAACCTCATTTAGCTGAGTGGTTCCAGCAGCTGCCAATTGATGCAACACACCATCTTGCTCACAAAAATCTCTGATGACTTTGTTTAGAAATTCAATACCCTTATCTAATATGATTTTCATCACTGAAACACTTTTCTCATTTTGTAATCTCTTCAAAAGTTCAGGTAACTTTTGTAAAGTGTTCACAAAGATTAACCAAGTGTATCTCAAATAATCATCCACAACTACCAAACTATACTTATTTCCATTTATACTTATAGGTGTTACTGGTCCAAAAAGATCCATATGCAGTAGCTCTAGAACTTTGTTTATGGACTGCTGAGTCTTGGTCTTGAAAATGCTTTTATATGTTTCCCTTGTTGACAAGAATCACAAATACTATCTTTCTTGTATGTGATTTCAGGTAATCCAACCACCAGCTTCTTCTTGACCAACAAGTTGATATCATCAAAATTCAGATGGTTGAGTTTCTTGTGCCACAACCAACTGAGTTCTGATCTTGCATGTACAATGAGACATGTTTCTGGTACAGCAGTTGTCCAGTCTACAATGTACATGTTTTAATGTCTTCTTCCAGCTAGTACCACTTGATGAGGCATTTCACCTAAAACAAAGCAGTGATCTTTGTCAAAGGTGACTCTGTAACCAATATCACAGAATTGTCTTGTGCTGAGCAGGTTGTAGTCCAGTCCTTCAACATAGGTGACATTCTTGATTGTAAGACCATTATTTACAAGTGTGCATGACCTCTTGTATATCCAGGTCAATCCTTACTCCCAAAGTTGACTTTTGGTCCATCCGTAGCAACAAAATCCACCAAACAATGCTTGTTCTTTGTCATATGTCTGGAACACCCACCGTCAAAGTACCAGACACCCTACAAAAAAGAATTAATGCATTTTTGGTACCCAAACCTATTTGGGTCCATGGTGGTCGGTGGTAACCCTAGGAATGTTTCCATAAGGTATCCTTTGAAAAGGATTGCACTTTTTTGTTCATATATGTATGCCACATTCCAATAACATCTTTTGTTGGGTTGTATTGCATTCACATATTTTTCTGGCCTTTTGGTACATATTGTTGTCTTTGGTGAAATATGTTGTTAGATGCAACTGGGTAACCATAAGGTTGCTATCTGTTAGGAACAACCATGTATTGTGGTCTCTGCTGAGGCCTCTGCTGAGTAATCAGTTGAGGTCTCCGTTGTGTCCTTTGATGAGTCCACTGCTAAGGTCTGGCCTTAGCATTATGTTTAAAACTTGTGTTTCAAACAGCAGGGGTAGGAATATCCTAATATTTATCAGCAAGTACCAATCTGCCTTTTGATGGGAGTCAGCTTTACTGTACTTTGGTGTGCAGTTTAACCCCCATTTACCACTTTATTGGCATGTTTTGGGTAGATATAGACCTGTTTAAGAGTAATATCGAGAGTTATATGCACGGGGAGTTAAAACTGTCATATCGATAGTAAACTCTGCCTTTTTAACGATATTTAACTCCTTTCCGAGCACTTTTGTCTTGCGGAATTACGCGTGGTGTTTGTTCATATATGTTATTGCAGGACTTAGGTGACTCAAGAACCTCGAAGGCGATGTTTTGGGATGAGAAGCGTGTTCGTGGCACGAAATTAGCATGAAAGTGAGGAAAAGTCAAGCTTGGAGCAAAATCAAGGCAAACTGGCGTTTGACTCAAGCCGACTCCAAACTGGCGTTTGGCTACCTCAAACTGGCGTTTGACAGAGTTGGCATCAAATACTGAAAGTTAGAATTTCAGACGAACTGGCGTCCAAATTACCCCAAACTAGCGTTTGGATGGGTTCAGCCCGACTCAAGGAAGCTCATACAAGATAAACGGGCGTCCAGGATACACAGACGGGCGTTTTCCCTCAAGACATGAGTCAGCAAACGAGCGTTCAAGAAATATCAAACGCTCGTCCATGGAAAGGGAAATCCTAATATCATCAAGATTCCTAGGCAAACTAGCGTTTGCCAAGATGCAAACGCTCGTTCGCGACCGACAGAAGCGGATTTTCGACCTACACTATAAATATGCAGCTCATTCAGCCCCTACATATCTTTGGCCATCTTTAGACTCTTCCTAGGCGATTTAGGGGCGATTTTAGTGTAGTTTGATCACCCTTCCACCCTTTGATTCCATAGATTACTTCCTTCGATTCTACACACTTGTTATAGCTTAGATTTGCTTTTCAAGAACAAAAGATTCAACTTTTTTGGTGCAATTATTTCGTCTTACATTGTGGATCAGATTTTCTGATATTTTATGGTAATGTATTATTTCTCTTTTATTATTCCTATCATGTTTTCCTTTCTTATTTCGTTTAATAGCATAATCATGAGTAGCTACTTGCATGTGTAGTCGAATTATGTGAAAGTGAGCGAAAACCCTAAGGAGGACGAGATTGGGAATTGTGTAGTGCGTAATATTATGTTTAAACGATTAATCCACGTCCTAAAACTTATTTTAACATCTTTGAATTAGATTGATCACCTAGTTCACCGTCACACACATCGAACTTATACATGCATTTTGCGGTGAGATGTGGGATAAGGGGTTTTAGGATCGTTGCGTAGATTCGGCCTAGTTGTTAGGTCCATTTCCAATATAGAGGTTTGTCATCGTTGTTCGAGCAGCTCTAAAGCTTAATCATGTTAGGATAATCGGTTTTCTAAAGAGAGAGTCGGTTAGCTTCACATAGGGTGGTTAGATCGAGTTGTTCAGTCTAATCACTAGAATTAGGAGTTGGCACCCGTGGATGTCGTTAAACTACATTGGATAGGTAGGTCGGTTAAGACACGCTCCCGGTCAAGTCCTTTCTTAAGGGTAAAAGTAGCTCGTGGGATCATAGTTCGGCTATACCTTTTAATACTTAGAAGTAAACTGTTAGTGCAATCTTTCTTTCTACATTAGTATAATATATTCCACAGTTATTTTGACCTGAACTATGTTCAACGTCAGCTTTGGTACTTAGACATTACTCCATGTGGATTCGACCTTGTGACCACTATACTCCCGTTGACCGGATACTCTGTCGGTGAAAGTTAGCAGCCCAAAGTCAGGCTAGGGTTTCATTGAGAGATGAATCGGAGTCTGATACCGATGATGAGCCTTTGGTATGGAAAAATACAGTTGCTTCAGGGGCTAGGGTTGAGTCAGCAGTGAGGAAACCTAGAGTTGACCCTGAGGTTAGAGCTGAAGGGGGTGAGCCGGTCATAGAGAATGTTAGGCCTCCGAGGAGGGAATCTGTAGGACCCCTGATCCCTTTTGATATGAGATTTGTCACCCCTAAGGCATTGGATGTGTACAACAAGCACTACTCAACCCGCACGATGCTTATAGAGCGAGCCTTCCATGAATACAATGTTGACAAGCATTTTGTGAAGAACTTGACTGATAGAAAGTGGGGAGCCTTGATGACAACCCCGGAGTGAAGGTGAATGCAACTTTGGTGCGTGAATTTTACGCCAATTTTTCCGAGTCGAGCTTAGAGACGGGGATGGTAATGGTTCGGGGGGTGAAGGTCCCGTTTAGTGCTAAGGAGATCAATGAGAACTATGGTTTGGCTCCTTTTGAGGGTTTGGATTACAAGGAAGAGATTAAAGCGAGGCAAGATGCAGGTAGGGACCCGTTAGAGGACCTCCGGATGTTGGTATGCCCGGATGTGCCATGGACCCATGGAGAAGGCGGGGTGAGGAAGCAGTTGTTCACCTCGAGTTGGGGTGAGGATTGGAAAGTGTAATGATTGTTCATCCAAAACCGGTTGCTACCTAAGAACAACTTGACTCATTTCCACATTGGCGAACTGGGGATGTTGTATGCCCTCAACTTTAAGCTTAATGTGGATGTGGGTCAAGCTATTTATGACGAGTTGGCCACCAATCAGAAATTTTACACCCGCTGCCTGATATGCCCCCATCTTATCTCCAGTTTATGTCGTGACGCCAAGGTACCGGAGTACACGGGGGATCACAAGCCCAAGAACCCACAAGTGCTGCAAAGAGAGAAGGGTAAGACTCCAGCTCAGTCAGCTCGGATGGCATTGGGACAGCCTAGCTCATCTTCGGCCCCGACTCAGGCACCACCAGTTCCTTCTTTTTCTCCATTAGTTAGGATGAGGTTGAGTATGGAAAACAGTTCCGGAACTGGATGGAGGATCAGAAGCAGACACAAGACAATATTCTGACTCTCCTTCTACTGATGAGTGAGGGTCGACTACCGAGGGACCCTCAAGCATTCGCCCGAGCACCATGGATTACCGTTTTTCAGAGGATATTGAGCAGGCCATCCAACAGATTGTGGCGGAGGATGCGTCTTCGTCCGATGAGGAGACTGAGGAGACCGAGGCTGGAGCTACCACTGATGCTCCCCCTACTGCTGCTACTTCTGATGATGCTGCTACTACTCCTGCTGGTGATGATGATGCACCCGGCCAGACGTGATTTTTATTATTTCTATGCTGTTCCTTTTGTAGTCTGTGCCCGGTGTTCGGGTGGTTAGGAGTTATCTGGACTATTTGATACATTTGTCCTCCTTTGATGCTACTGTCAGTTTTGAGCTGCTACTATTTCATTTTGATGGGTTTTGTAAGCCATTATACTACTTTCGTTCGTGTCCTGGCTTGTATTTATACGCACTATGGATGTTGTTTTTCTATTTTGTGCCTCTGTGGCCTTTCTAGCATGCTTAGATGTTCTGTACTTTACTCGTAGAGGTTATTTTTCTATCTCTAGCGATCCAGTTTGTGCGTTATACATTGCATACCGAGTTTTCTGACGTGACAGGGCCTTACAATTATTCTATCCCCATATCCCTTTTCGATATTTTGGCACGCGGACCATGTCCCGTGCATGCTTTTCTTTGGTTGTATATATTTTGGTATAGGGGTTCGGGTGGCGCTTACATGAGGCTGTTACGGGATTCGATAGCGCCTTTCTGCTGGGTTTTCAAGCTAAGTCTTCTTTTCTATCTCATTCACTCACTGAGGACAGAGCTTCATTCAAAGTGAGGGGTGGATACGTGTTAAGGGTGAAAATCTATGAATTATAAGGATAAATTTTACGATGTTTTTCCCTCTATATTGTATAATTTGCATAATAATTGGTCTTTATATTAAAATATTAAGCAAACGATATTTTTGACGGCTTAATCACAATATCGATATATTTATGAGATTTCATGGTTAAAATATGATTATTTGAATATTATTACAGTTTGCGATGTTTTCCATGTGTTATAGGTATGTTTATTGTGCTCAAATGATGATCAAAAGAGATAAATTTCGAGCTATAAAGATTTAAGGAAGAGATAATGATCGAGTGGAGAGAAGAAGAAGAGATAAACATGCAAAAATCGCATTCAAGTCATGTTGAACGAACGTCCATGCTCCGTCCAGACCAAACGAGCGTCTGAAGTCTCGAACGAGCGTCCAAGGTGCTAAGAGTGATTCAGAGAGTTTGAACTGAGGCCGAACGAGCGTCTGAGGAGAGTTCAAGGAAGTGAACGAGCGTCCACCAGAACGAACGCTCGTCCGTCCGCCGACTCAGCCAGAACCGACTTAATCCTCTATAAATACCTGCCTATTTCTGCACACAAGAACAACAATCCGACATTATTCGAACCCTAAACCCTAGGGGCAGCTTGGCTGCGTTTTTCCTTCAGTTTTTCTCTAGTTTTATGCACTTAAACTTCTAGATTAGATTAGATAATTTCATGTACTTTTATTCATCAATTCGAGTTGTCAAGAAGATGCTAAGAGGCTAAATCCTCTTGAACAAGCGTTGTGAAGCCGTCCAATTCAACAGTTGATTTCTCGTTCGTGATTATTTTGTGAGTTCTACTTCAAGCTCGTTTCTTTTATCATGTTTTGTATGTTTTATTGCATGTTTAATCGAAAGATGCTTGCTTTGATGATTGTTTATATGATGAGAGTCGTGTCAACCTTAGATCACCGTGATAAAAGATTGGATCTTTGATCTAAATAAAACGAAAGTTATTAGATTGATTTTCTAGATTAGAAATCGAAAGATTTCACGCCTAGGTTAGAAAGACGTAATCTTTAACATCGAAAGATAAAAGATTAGAAAACGAACTTGTCTACGAGAGTAGGAGTTTATGCCTTCGATTAGGTGAATCACGACTTGAGTAGAGATCACGAAGTAATCCGAATTAGAATTGAATGTTGATAGGATAGGTGGATCAATTGCTTGTTCGTTCGTTATAACTTGATTTAATCCCTTGAATTTGAATTGTTTAGCTTAGTTAGATTTATTGCATAATTAGATTTAGATTTAGTTTAGTTAATTGGTTCGCAACCCTCGTGTTCCCTGGCTTTAGAACTTGTTCTTCCGTCCACTTTACATTCTTGTTAGTTTATTTTCTCGTTTCTTGTTAGTTTAATAATCGTGACATAGTTAGATAAATAAAAACTAGGAATCACAACCTGTCGGTTCCACGAGATCGACCCCGGTATAATCACTTTACTACGATCCCTACACTTGGGGTATACCGGGTTATAAATTTTATTACTTGTTGTTTTCCTTAGATAAAACCCGAGACAAGTTTTTGGCGCCGTTGCCGGGGAACCGGACGGTTGCCTAGTTTTTGTTTTTCGTTTTTTCGTTTTTACGTGTTTTAATCCCCTGTTTAGTTTTTAGTTAGTTTTTTTTAGGTTTTAAGGTTCGATTAGTAGGGTTTAAGAGTTAGGGTTTAAGTTTTTCAACTTTTCTGTTCTTTTCTTGTTCGTCCCGCATCTCAGACGAGCGTCCAAACTACTGAACGCCCGTCCGCTAAAAAATTTTCAAACCTGTATCAAATTTTCATCTTAGACGAGCGTCCATAGATTCTGGACGTCCGTCCAAGATTTCTGAAGACCAGACGAGCGTTTGGACCTCCAAACGCCCTTCCAGTCCCAATTCTGGGTGGACGCCCGTCTGACCCCCCTTTTTCTCGAATAATCTTGTTTTTAAATTTCTTTTAGGTTTTTAATTTCGTAGTTTTTAGGTTTTGTTCAATTGAGTTGGGTTTCGGTTTATGCAAACTCGAAGTCAGAAAGGGCCATTACTCTTTTCACCTGACCTTGAGCGGACCATAGTCCGACCCAATAGGCGGAAACTTCGTTTTACCGATCCTTCGGACGAAGGAAGTCCAGCCGATCAAGAAATTGAACGGAAGTTGATAGAAGAGATCGAAGAAATAGTAATAATGGCGGCAGAGGATCGACGTACGTTGGCAGACTACGCCATGCCTGGTGCAGTCACTGTCAACCCGGCTATAGTCTTGCCCGCCATTACAGCTCACACATTCGAACTCAAGCCCGGACTCATCCAGATGATGCAGCATGCATCAATTTTTCATGGCTACCAATCTGAAAATCCGCATACCCACTTACATGCGTTCTTAGAGATATGCGGTACCACCCGCATCCAAGGAGTGAGTGAGGATGCGATCAAGCTTAAAGCTTGTTTCCTTTCTCTGCGAAAGGAGAGGCTAGGGAGTGGTACCACTCTCTCCCTTCGAGAATCCATCACTACCTGGGCCGGACTTGAAAAAGAATTTCTAAGTCAATATTTTCCTCCTTCAAAGACAGCCCAGTGTCTGAATGAGATATTTACCTTCTACCAGAAGGAGAATGAATCATTCTTCGAATGTTGGAAGAGGTTCAAATCTCTTTTAAGAAAATGTCCCCACCATGGCTTGCCTAAGGAAAGGCAAGTAAACACTTTCTTCGGTGGACCGACCGAGCTTACTAAAGGCATGGTCAACGGCTCTTACGGTGGGGCTTTCCTCAAAAAGACACACGATGAAGGATGGGCACTTGTTTGAAGACATTGCCAAATACAACTATGCCCCATCCTATCGGGCCATCCAAGCGCCTCCTCCTCCCAAGGTGGAGGAAGTCAATGATCAAAGTCTGATAGCCATGCTGCAAAAGCAGATGGCAAGTCCTCAAGTTTCAAACCCGATTAATCAGACTCCTCCGTTTCCGCAAAACCCTCAGGTTCTATATTGCGAAAATTGCTGTCAGACTGGCCACATGTTTGGCCAATGTCAATTTCAGTCCCCCTCTGCTCATCAAGTCAATGATGTTCATAACAATGGACAGAATAACCCAATCACATGCCAAGTATGTGATGATCCGGGGCACACTGCTCGCTTCTGTCCCATGATTGGGCGAGTCTTCGAAATTAATGCTTTCTCTCGGCCAATCCAATCGAGATTTAGTAATCAATACTGCGGCCGAGTAATTTTCAAAACCGGGGTTTTCATCGAGAATCCAAATTTTAACCCCAATTCGAATTTTCAAAATCGAGCTTTAATCGAAACCCACGGGTTCAATCGAACCGAATTCCAATTTTTCGAATCCACGGCAAAGGTTCAATCGAATTGGCCCGCCAATTCTAATCCTCGTTTCAAACTCGGCCTAGCCGACCATCTCCCCGAACTTCCAAAACTCTCAAGGCCCCTCCCACTCAAATGATATAAAAGCCGAATGGAATTCATTTCGGGAGGAGCAAAGCGAGGACGATGAAAAGTCTTGAGAGGCAAATCGGGCACGGGCCGGCGAAGCTTAGCTTCCGGACCGTCGGGGCGGTGCCCGGCTTTACGGAAAAGAATCCAAAAGGCGGTCGGGTTGCTCGGCCGATATAAGCAACAACCAATGCACCGACCTCGTGCCAACAATGCAATACGGTAAAGAGGAGGCCGGTGCGATGAATTTAAGAAGTGGCACTCACCGAGTGGTCCCCCGGCTTCCGGGGAAACCACTAGCCCCTCCCGCCAATTATGGTGCGGGGAGGGGAAGTTGAGCACCCATTATCCCCCGTCCGCAAGAGCATACTCGGGTGGTGATCCCCCGAGAAATGAAAGAGTTGAAACACCTCGGGTGGGCGAAACCCCGAGAAAAGAAGATTCGGTTGAGAGTCGGTGGTGATCCCACGACCAATAAGACGTCTGAAAAAGTGGTGAGGTGGAAAGATCTGGAAGACAAGGCCGTAAGTGCATCCTCAAAGAAAGTATTTTATGAGAGTGACCTTAAAAAGCTTCCATTTCCACCTAGAAAAAGCAACATTCCCTTGCATGAAGATAAGAAGTACGGAAAGGTGCTGAATTTGCTGAGAAATACTCAGGTTAATCTTCCACTCTCAGAAGTTTTGGTTGAAATGCCTAAGTATACCAAGTTTATCAAGGATGTTGTTTCTTCTAAAAAGAAGTTAGAGACATGGATCAAGCAATTGGTGAGGACCGCTCAATGGTCAATTATCAAGACTTACCAATCAAGAGGGGTGACCCGAGCAAGTTTGTGCTCACATTGCGGATGGGAGGCCTAGTCTTCCCAAATTCTTTATGTGACCGGGTGCATCCATCGGCTTGATGCCGTTGTCCGTTTGCAATCGCCTTGGTTTACAAGATCTTCTAGAACCCACCACCATGAACCTTCAGTTTACCTTCCCAGTTGACTGGTACGTCTTAGATATGGAGAAAGGTGCGGATGTTCCCCTGATTCTTGGAAGACCTTTCCTATCTACAGCTAGGGCCCTCATCGATTGTGATGGTGGGCAAGTAACTATTCGAGTTGGTGACCGGGAGGTGAGCTATAGTGTCTCTAAATCTATTCAAGTACCCTCGGTTCTCCAACCGGCTTTTCCATTGAGGAGTCATTCAATGACTTCAATGATCGTATGGACGAGCAAGTCAAGGTTGTGGAAGTGGAATATGAGCGATTGATCGATAATCCGAATAGTCATGGTGTGGTTAGTCTAGATCGGTTCGCGGTGACTTTGAGGATGAGTTATTAAGAGAAGAAGCTTTTGCAGTGGAGCCACTAAGGAAGCTCAGCGATTCTGAGTTGAAAAGTGGAGGGCTTAAATCGAGTTTAGAGGATCCCCCCGCAGATCTAGTTCTGAAGCCGTTGCCTAAACATCTTAAGTATGTGTTCCTACGTGAGGGTGACAAGCTTCCCTTATCATTTCGCCAAGTCGTCTCGAATAGAAGAGCTGAAAGCGTTAAACGTCTTGCGAAAAAACGAAAAAGCCTTTGGATGGCGGGTGGGAGATATCCGAGGAATATCTCCCGACATCCGCATGCACAAGATCAAGACTAGTGAGGGTGCTAAATGTGTAAGACAGACCCCAAAGGAGGCTTAACCCTCACATGCAAGAAGTAGTCAAGAAGGAGATCATCAAACTTCTAGATATGGGTATCATATACGCCATCGGCCGACGGTGAATGGGTATCCCCTACTCAAGTGGTCCCCAAAAAGGGAGGGATTACTATTGAGAAGAATGAGAAAGGAGAAGAGATAGCATTGAGGCTCGTTACGGGCTATAGAGTCCGCATTGACTATAGGAAACTCAATGAGGTCACAATGAAAGATCATTTCCCCTTCCCTTCATAGACCGGATGCTTGAGCGTCCGGCGGGGCACGCATTCTATCGCTTCTGGATGGATATTCGGGATATTTCCGGATACCCATCGATCCAATTGACCAAGAAAAGACCACTTTTACCGCCCTTATGGTACATTCGCTTACGGGCGGATGCCATTTGGTCTCGTAATGCCCTGACCACCTTTCAAAGGTGTATGATGGCTATCTTTGACGGGCTAGTCGAAAAGTGTATGGAGATTTTCATGGACGATTTTTCGGTCTTCGGTCAATCCTTCGATGATTGCCTCTCTAATCTTGATCAGGTGTTATCTAGATGTGTGGAAAAGAACTTAGTACTCAATTGGGAGAAATGCCATTTTATGGTAGATGAAGGAATAGTTCTTGGCCACAAAGTGTCCGCCAAAGGTATAGAGGTAGATAGGGATAAAGTGGAAGCTATCGAAAAGATGAGTTATCCTAAGAGTGTTCGCGAAGTCAGAGGTTTTCTCGGACATGTCGGCTTCTATAGGAGATTCATTCAGGACTTTTCAAAGATCGCCAAGCCCCTGTCTACCTTACTTAAAGAAGACGTTACATTCGCCTTTGATGATAGCTGCAAGCAAGCGTTTGAGGAGCTTAAGAGTCGATTAATCTCCTCTCCAGTTCTTATATCGCCTGACTGGAACCTACCCTTCGAGCTTATGTGCGATGCATCCAACTACGCAGTTGGTGCAGTTTTAGGCCAAAGGATCGAAGGAAAATTCCAGCCTATCTATTATGACAGTCACACACTGAGCCCCGCACAAGTTAACTACACGACCACCGAAAAGGAATTGTTGGTTGTGGTATTCGCCATGGACAAATTCCGTAGTTACTTGTTGGGAGCTGTAGTCACTGTTTGGACTGACCACGCTGCCTTGCGCTATCTCATGACCAAGAAAGAGGCTAAACCGCGTCTGCTACATTGGATACTGACCCTCCAAGAGTTTGATGTCCAAATTAAAGACAAAAAGGGCAGTGAAAACGTAGTGGCTGATCATGTCTCAAGATTGTTGACTGAGGAAAAGACGAACACGATGATATAGATCTTTACTTTTCTCTAGAAAACATCATGCTTATCGATGGTAGCGCTCCTGATGTTCCATGGTATTCTTCCATTGTAAACTACCTTCATGCCCGTTATCTTGACCCTGAAATGTCTTATCAAGAGAAGAAGAAGTTCTTCTCTGATATGAAATCTTTCGTTTGGGATGAACCTTACCTCTTCAAAATCTGTAAAGATGGTTTGCTAAGGAGGTGTGTTCCTGAATTTGAGCAACGCGATATAATCGAGCAATGCCACAGTGGACCCTCAGGTGGTCACTTCGGTCCTTGGAAAACGGTTGCGAAGATCTTCCAGGCCGGTTTCTACTGGCCAACGATCTTTAAGGACACGTAAGCTTTCTGTAAAGCTTGTGATAGGTGCCAAAGAACCGGTACTCTAACAAGGCGGTTCGACATGCCTTTGAAACCCATCTTAGAATGCGAAGTCTTTGATGTATGGGGGATTGACTTTATGGGTCCATTCCCATCTTCTTGTGGTAATAAATACATCTTAGTCTGCGTAGACTATGTATCGAAATGGGTGGAGGCAATAGCCACTCCTCGCAATGATCATAAAACGGTCATGAATTTTCTAAAGAGGAATATCTTTGTGAGGTTTGGATGTCCACGTGCCTTAATTAGTGATGAAGGGACACAATTTTGTAACCGGCCTTTGGAAAAAGTCCTCGCGAAGTATGGTGTTCGTCACAAAACTGGCACACCATATCATCCGATGACTAGTGGTCAGGTTGAGCGAAGCAACCAGAGCTTGAAGAAGATCCTGGAGAAAACAGTGAACAGTCATAGAAAAGACTGGAGTCTAAAGTTGGATGATGTACTATGGGCATATCGAACTGCCTATAAGACCCCCATGGGTACATCACCCTACCAGATGGTCTATGGTAAATCGTGCCACTTGCCAGTTGAGTTAGAGCACAGAGCTTATTGGGCTACAAAGTTTCTTAACTTCGATTCCCAAGCCTGTGGCAAACATCGACTGAAGCAGTTGCATGAGTTGGACGAGTTTAGGCTTCAGGCTTACGAAAGTGCCAGGATCAGTAAGGAAAAGATGAAACTCCTTCATGACGCAAAGATCAAGAATAGAGAATTTCAAGTTGGAGAGCAAGTGTTACTATACAATTCCAGGTTACATTTGTTTCCTGGGAAGTTGAGGACACGTTGGTCTGGTCCATTTGAGATTCTCCAAATCATTCCTGGAGGCGTTCTAGAACTGCACGGTTATGGTGATCAACCGTTTCGAGTTAATGGCCAAAGGTGCAAGCACTATATCGGTGAACCTAAGGATAAGCCTTTGATTGTTAAATTCCTCGATATTCTCGGATGTGGTGTTACACAAGTCAATGAATTAGACGAGTTGTCACCAGACTTGTTCTCCGAGGATGACGGTAGTCGTAGATGGGAAGAAGTTCTAGCGGGCAGTTGGGATATGGAGGAATATGAAAGGGAGCAAAAGCTTAAACGTCATCAGAGGAATTTACAGAGGAAGAAGTTAACCATGGGAAAGGTTAAACGTGTGTGGAAAACTATCAGAGCATTAATCCCATGCGTAAGATGCTGTTTCTGCAGCCACACTACTGATGAGAGCTTACACGAAGTAGTGGCTGGCAGAAAAGTCAAATGGCCTGATCCAGGCTAGACTCCAACAGTGTCGAGCTAACGACATTAACCAAAAGCGCCACTAGGGGGCATCCTAGATATCCAATCTTGTTTTAGTTTTCCTTAGTTCTTTTTGCTTCCGTATGTTGTTTTAGTTATTTTAGTTAGTTTTACTAAGCTTTTATGTTTCTATCTGTCAGTAGTTGCTTTCTAGATATGGATTTTTACGGAGTTCGCCCTGAGGAGTTCCCACTCATTAGTCGGATCCCGCTGATCACAGTAGATGGTGGACCGGGAGGCACTATAGTTCTTCATGTAGATTTTGACATTAGCACTCAGGTTAAGACCATCACGTACGTTATCATAGTTCCACCTTGTTCGGGAGGCAGCGATTTCACGACTGAGGAGTTGCAGGAGGCCATAGGACGTCCTTACACGATCCTTAATGATCCTATGCTGACGGATTTGGCACTGGTGCTGCAGGCTTCACATTTTAGAGGTTTAGAGGTAGCTGGAGATGACTGGGGCGTGCAAGACGACTATGATTTCCCTCCTGCTATTGATATGCTTCGTCGTCTCATCCGTTTGGTAGATTGGGACGAGATTTATGCAGACTAGCGTTAGTTAGGTTTGTTTCGTCGAGCCCCGACGTTAAACGGAAGCGCTTGGTGGGAGGCAACCCACTGTTTTATTCGTTTTGTTTTATTTTCGAGTTCTTTTATGTTCGTAGCATTTCCGTTTGTACTTTTGCATTTTAAATTATCAATAGTAATAAAGACAAAAAAATTTCGCATTTAGTTGGTTTATATGAAATTTTCTAAAATAAATTTTTTTTTTTATCTTGGACGACCGTCTGGTGCTTCTGGACGCCCGTCCGGCCCTCTGTTTCCATGAACGCCCGTCCAAGTCTTTGGAAGCCCGTCTGGAAAATTCCCTCCAATCCTGTTTCAAAAATTGACCTCAGGACGAGCGTCCGGTATAATGGACGCCCGTCCAGTTCCTGCACTTTCCAAGTGAACGCCCGTCCGTCAGGATGGACGAGCGTCCATTAAGCGTCTATATATAGACCTTCAACGCATGAACCCTCATTTCTCAGAATTTTCAAACCGCAACCCGACTCTCTTCTCCCCTTTACCCCAAAATCATCATTTCTGAACCAAATTCAGCGATTCTTGTTGCAAAAGAACGGTCTTTGCACCCTCTTTTCATTTATCCAATCCATTTCCTCCAACAATCAACACAAATTGTGGAATCAGAGATTATTCAGTGCGGCCTTTTTGACAAAAGCTCGAATTTTGGGGGTCAATCTCGGTGTTTCTGGGCTTCTAATCTGTTCGATCATCATCCCCTCATAGTGTTTGGTAAGCTGGATACAACTTTTCTCGTTTTAATTCACGTTTTTTGTGAGTTCGATTTTCGAGTCGGCTCATTTTCTTGAATTATCCACTACTGTTGATTTCCTTTCGTTTTTGTTGGTTCTTTTCTTCTTTCCTTCTGCTGTGGTGGTGTGGTGATGGTGATGGTGTGTTGTTGATGTTGGTGGTTTGGACGGTTTGCTTGAAACCCCGCTTTGGATGTTAAACGGGTAACCTTCGTTGCTGTGAATCGTTCGGTTTAGACATTTAGGTTGATATGGGGAAGAAAGCGGTTATTAAGCAGAGGCCTGGTAAAGAGAAGGTTGTTGAATCGGGTAAACGTAAACGGTTGGACGATGAGCCCTCCAATTTAGACCCCAACCGAGGTGTAATTTTACGTGAGCAACCCCCTAGGGCATCTCAACAAGCCCGAGCTGATTTGAGAGATGAATCCTCATCCGATTAGGATACACAGGATAATCTTCCGTTGGTTAGGAATCCCAGTTTTAAGAAAGGTGCGTCATCTAGGGCTGAACAAGTTCGTGAGGCGAATGTTGATGATGTGGTTAGGGAGGAAGTTGCACCTGAACCTAGGGCACCTCCTAAGAAGAAGTCTAAGCATGTTACCCCTCTTTCGATGCCTCGTCGGTTTGTAAATCCTTTAGCACATGAAGCCTACACTAAGCATTACTCAACCAGGAGTCTTATTTTTGATAGAGAGGTGAAAGTGTCTCAAGTTGATCCCCGCTTTTGCTCGATGTTAAAGGCTAGGAAGTGGTCTCGCCTTAACAAAAATTCCTCCTACTCCCCTGTCAATGACTCTATTGTCCGAGAGTTCTATGCAAACTTTTACGAGGCGGACTTAGATGAAAAGTACGTTATGGTGCGAGGTGTTAAGGTTCCTTTTTCTGCTAAGGTCATAAATGAGAAATACAAGTTACCAGCTTTTGAGGGTTTAGATTATAAAGAGGAAATTGCGAGAAGGCAACGTGAGGATGGTCGTGACCCGATGGAGGAGTTGAGATTAAGAGTTTGTCCGGATGTGGCTTGGACATTACGACCCAATGGCCAAAGAAAGGAGTTGATCACTACGACATGGACCGAGGATTGGAGAGTCCAATGCCGTTTTATTCAGAGTCGTTTGATCCCGAAGAATAATCTCACACATTTCCATATTAGTGATCTTGGGATGTTATATGCTTTGACGTTCGGGTTGAATGTAGATGTAGGTCAAGCCTTATTCGATGAGATTTCCATGAACCAGCAGGTATACACACGGAGTTTGATAGTTCCACATTTGATTCATCAGTTATGTCTCGATGCAGGAGTTTTAGAGTATGCAGCGGATCATAAGACCAAGAGTTACCCCCTATTCGTAGAGAGAAGGCTGTTCCCGTTTCTGAGCCTGGTTCCATATCGACCCCGCTTCGAGCTTCAGTTATTTCTGGATTATCTTCTTCCGAGATTACTCGGCATAGTATGGCTCATAGTTTGAGGGCGATGTTGAGTGATATCCGGGATGGCCAAGATAATATCTTATCGGTTTTGGAATGTATAGTTGATGGAAGGAAACCGAGAGATCGGAGGGTATTCAATGCAAGTAATATGGATTATGTCTTCTCCGAGCAGATAGAGCGGGTGATAGCTGAGGTGGTCAAGTTAGAGGAGAAACCCGAGTCTGGTGATGAGGAGACTCCAGTGGATCCGAGGACTGCGAGAGTTCCTACTGATAGAGATGCTGAGCCGACCACTGCTGATCCTGTTGCACAGCCAGACCCTACACAGACTGCATCTACAGCTGATGTCCCTTCTTCAGATCCTTCTCCAGTTGATGCTCCTGCTGATGATGCTATTGACGATCCTGCTGCTGAGACGACTCCGGGGCTGCCTTGAGTTATTATTTTTATATCTATCCTTCTGGTTGTTGTTGCACTTTTTGATACATTTAATTCGATTTGGATGTACCTATACATTTTGCTACTTTACTTTTGGTTACTTTTCATGATTCTTGTCCTTTCTAGTTTCTCGTTCTTTGACTTGTGTTGACATATTTATCGATGATCTTTTCTTTTTATTCCGTTTTGATTTATATCTCTATTGCCATATTGTATCCTGTTTTCCCCCGAGTTTTCTGCTTCTCAAGTTTTGCAGCAATAGTTTTTGTCGAGATCCGATTGAGTTAGTTTTGGGACGTTTTTCCACGCTTTTTGCGAGCGTTGGCCTTTTCATGCTCCCGGACGACCAACGGCTCGGTTTTCCACGCGAATTCAGCTAAGTTTCTTATCCTTTTTACTTTCTGCACAACATGAGGACATGTTGAATTTTTAAGTGTGGGGGAGGGGATAGTTCGATTTGTACCTATGCATATAAGTTAGAATGTTTTATTATGCAAAATGAGCGTAATTTTTGTCGTTGTTTGGTCCCGAGTAGGCAATTCAATTTGAAGTTCGTTGTTTTTATAGTCATCTATGCGATATTTCATGTACTTGATAAGTTAGTTGTTTCACCTGACACTACTTTTCACGAGCCATAGTGACGATGAGCTATTTTATAAAGCTATACCCCGTTTTGGATTAGTGATTTTTGATTTTCTTATAAGTCATGTGCTTAGTGCTACGTTGATGACGGCCAAATTGTGCCCGTTATTCTATGATCTTTATCCCCGATTCTAGTTTGAAAGAGCATTAATGTAGGGATAATAAGTCGTAATATGCCTAATTTATACATACCCGAGTTACGATTCGTTATTCTGCATTTCGATGATTTATTGCATTATTTGGTATTACAAACTATGTTTTTGTATGATAAATACAGTGAGCATTATGGACGGACTACGGAGAAGGAATTAAAGATCCAGGACAATGCAGAGCCCAGCAGAAGATAGAAGACAAAGCCCGGAAGAAGTGAAGGCTCGGTCGACCGAGCCCAGCCATTCGGTCGACCGAGTGGACTTAAAGCCCAGCACAATCCAGCGTATTACTTAAGTCGGTTAGGGTTTAGGGAATCCGATCCTTAGTCGGTTTTGAGCTCTATATAAACACATTGTCATTAGTATTATTCATTCATACATACATTGATAAAATCATTAATAAAAGAGAACTACACATTGAGGGTTTTTCAGCAAGTTAGGGCTGCAACAATGTAAGCCCTTAATCTTCATGTTTTATTTTCAGTAATTAATTCTTCCAATTATGTTCTTATCGTTTGAATTAATTAAAACATAGCTAGATGATGTGATTCTCGGCTATGACGTTAGGAGGTGGTGACACCTTGTCTATGAGGATCCCATGACCTACGTCATAATCTAGATTTATTCATGACTCTAGGTGATTTAATTAATGTGTATCTATGATAGTTTATATAAGTAATGTACGAATTGTCGTTTAATCGTTCGTATGAGGAAACGGCGAGAGGTTGGTTCTAGGATGTAATTAGGGTTGAGTTCGTACGGATGACCGAACAAAGTCGTTCGGTGGACCGAGCCTCGCACTCGGTCGACCGAGCCCTAGTTTCATCAGTTCAATCTGCCACGTCTTTATGGTGGGTCTAACCTAGTTGAATTTACTTTCTCAGTAGGTATGGCTACGGCTACGTCGCTCGTCAGTTTTTCATTAGCGTATTATTAGGAAATACCAATATAAGACGTCTAGTTCGGCTTACGAACGATCTTTCGGGACTTTCAGCAAGATCTAGATTAGTTTTGTATTAGGGAATTGTCGACACCTAGTCATACGTGAATCGTAGGTTAACAAGAGACTTACCAAGTAATTGTTAATAGGACGAGGGCTTGAGCGATCGTTTAGGAAGTACGCCTAACCATAGGAATGTTGCCTAAGCGAGGTGTACGGTTAATATCGGCATCCTTAGAATAATGAGCGTGTGAGTTATATGAGATGGATACCCAAAAGGTGAAGTCACGTAACAATACCACAGTGATCTAGTAACCTAACCGGTGCTAAGTCAAGTTAAGGGGATGACTCCCGTAGCCAATTAAATATGAATACAGCCAGATTGACAGTCAATGAGTTAAGTTGTCTTATGTAAGTTGTCTTGGTCCAAACGATAACGTTGATAATTGGAAGGTTAATTACGTGTGTGTCTTTTAGGTTTGAGTTTGTTTATTTTATTTTGTCTTCTATGTTGGTCTTAGACCGTTGTTCAATAACGAATTAGGTGAGTTAATTATTTAAACCTAGGGTCCACATTTTGATTCCCTGAGGGATCGACCTTGATTCACCATCGCTATGCTATGATGTACCTAGTGCTATTGCTAGAATTTGGTGGTCAAGTAAAATAAATATATAACCTGATCAGACCGCAATCAAGTTTTTGGCGCCGTTGCCGGGGAATCAATGGCCCAATGATTGTTTAAATAATTATTTTTATCTACTTCGTTTTTATTGTTTTTAGTTGCATTATTTATTTTTTTTATGACGAATTATCTGTACTAGTATGTTGTTAAAGGATTAAAGCAGGAATGGGGAAGATAATCGTTCGGTCGACCGAACAAATTCACTCGGTCAACCGAGCCTCTTCCAGCTTTAATTTTATATACAGTGTTGTCTCCCCAGTGTTCTGTTTCCCCCTGTTTGTAGGTTGTAAGTTTGACAACAGTATGAGCAATCATACTGTTTGTCAATTTACTAATTGTTTATTGTTTTTCAAATATTGCAGATAATTCGAAGTAAATCACTCACTTAAACTGCCCAAGATCAGCAAAATGTCATCAACCAATTTTCTTGAAGCCAAAGAAGAAGTTAAAGTTTTACGGACCAAAACTACGCCTAAAAAGCCATTAACACCAAAGCTCATGGAAAGGATAGAAAAGATGAAAGCAAAAATCCGAGAGGCGAGGAAATCAAGAGAGGCTAAAGAAGCCTATTGGCAGAGAGGTATGTCTATTTTGAATCCAGAGGAAATCTCTTCGGATTCTGATTCAGCTTTAGATTATGATGATTACATGTCCAAGATAGAATCTGAGTCAGAGGGTAGCACAGCTAGGAAGAGCCCTGTTGTCATCTGTTCTAGAGATGAAATATTGATTAAAGACGAGTCTCGACTGATGCAAAAGTTAGCGAGACCCGGGAGCTTTTATGGTTGGAGTGACCCTAGAACAAACCCATTTAGGTTTAGCCTTGATTGATACCGGTTCGAGCCTTAATATCTTTCCTAAAAGCCTTTGTGATAGGAATTTCATTTTAACACCCACTAACACCCCGCTCCAAGTTCGATTAGCGGATGGAACTAGGACAATCATGACTGGGAGACTGAACAACATGATTATTGGTGTGGGGCAATTACGGTTTAAGATAGACATAGTGGTAATGGAAATCGAAGAGCATCCTGAATGCCCAATCATTTTGGGTAGATCGTTTATCAACACCGCTAGAGCCTTCATACGGATGACCAGACATGAGATAGTACCTTGTTTGATGCCAAGGGTTCGAGTGTTATGGGATAACAAATCCAAATTTCCCCGTACCGGCAAGTGTGAATGTGTTAGAAGTAGTTGGTTCGGAGAAGCTTGATGCCATTCAAGGGTTAGGAAAGGATGCGATGATTACGTCGATGATAAAGATGAGAAGGAAGTCCTTACTATTCTAAGTCGGAACAGTCGGTTCGGTGCATTGCCGTGCGCCCTTACCAATATTGAAGTTTGTAGACCTACCTAAGGATAGGAGGACCGGAGCGAAGAAACGAACTAGGAGAGTTCGTAACAAAAGCTCATCGAAATCAAAGACAAATCCAAAAGTAGGCGCTTGTCCGGATGGTCAATTTGATTTGTCTTTTCATTGGACTGAAATCCAAAGGAAGGGCACTCGTAGAAAAGGACGGCCAAACTTTTTCGGTGAAAGCTGGCCGGGTGAAAGCCTGGCAAGTCAAGGGCAGTGTTTAGGAGTGATGATTTTGGAAGTCGAGCTATAGACTCAAAAATTTAGAATTTTTCTCGTTCCATTTTTAGTTCATTTTTATTTTTTATTTTAATTTTTATGAATAAAAGTAACGTAGAATGACGAGAGCCTTTTTTTATTTTTGCCGTGTTCCAATGACCATTGGGTTACGGATGTGCAAAAAGTTTTTTTTTACTCGAATCATTTTAACGTGAAGTAGAGTAGGAGGCGAAATCATTATAAAATGTATTGATGATGAGAAATTGGTGAAAAGATGCTTAGTTTAAAATTTGTATTATTTGGAAAAAGTGATGATGTATATGTTAATGGATTGTGGTTGGATTATTCAATTTTCTTGGTAAGGATTTTTCAATTTGTGACATAATAATTTTGATAGACTTATGTGTTCTAACTTGAAAATTTCGTGTGTATCAAATTGAGGAGGTCAACTATCATTTATTTTTACACATCCCCATTTTTCATTTCCCAATACACCTTTTCATTTTCCCCATTAATTTATTCCTCCAACAAAACCATTCCACTCCTCAATCCTTGCCTTTCTATCTCCACCAATCACCTTCCACCATTTCAAACATTTCACTTTCCACATCTTTCTATTTAAACCTCCTTTTTCTCTTCATCATTCCCACACCAAAAAATCTTTATCTTCTCCAAATCCCAAATTTTCTTCTTCCCCTTCTCTCCATAAATTTCCATTTCTAATTTTTCTCATAACTTCTATCCACCCAAAAACAAAATTGGGGATAGTAATCTAAATGATCCCCTCCAATATCACAAATTGTGCCTGTTCGTGTCTCTGAAGGATTATCCAACCCAGGCTGTCACAGGGAAGACCTGAACCTCAGCAGCAAAGCTTCATCAGTTCGGTCGACCGAACTTATCTGCTCGGTCAACCGAGCCCCTTCTCTCGGTCGACCGAGAGCCTCCACCTGCTGCAGCATTCTGTCAGCGTGCTCTGTTCCAGTTCTGCAGTGATGCCACCCAGACGCCGATCCTCCGCCCAGTTTGTAGCAGTCGACGATGCCATTCCTTTGATCAACGGGGTACCGCAATTCGCGAGCCAAGAAGTATTTTCGGTTTATCGGAATTTCTTCAACAACTCGCCGGTACACCGGGCTCGAGGATTAGATTTGACCAACTGTGGTCAAAAGCTGTTCGATCTCGTGGACTACTATCAGTGGCAAGAGGTTGTTGCGCCACCTCGCCAAGTCAATGTCGACTGGGTAAGAGAATTTTATTCTTATTTACGCGTGCACCCACACACGAATTTAGTCCAAGTTCGTGGCAAGTCCATTGTTATTACTCCGGGGATGATTAATAATTATTATGGTCTCGATACCCCGGAGGAAGAGCCAGAGTACACTGTCACGTTTGATGAGTCTGATGCGTGGTTGGAGGAGGTTGGTGCCCATCTCGGGATAGCATGGACAATAGGGGAAGTCGCTCGCACTTTTGAGGAGCCATATTTTAGGCGGTGGGAAGATAAGTGCTTACACAGGCTTATCCGTTCCAACATTATTCCGGCTAAGCATGTGTCTACAGTATATTATGCACATGCTACGCCGATGTACCGGTTGAGCGAGAGGATGGCCGGTTAATATTGGGGCACCGATGCATTTCGAGATGATCGCCGATGCCCGCAACCCTAGACACATGCGCCCTATGGTTCATTGATCACTTCATTTTGTGAGGCGGTGAGTGCCCGGTGCTAGGCGGTGACTCTTATGTTAGGCCCATGCCTATCCTTTCTTTGGATTCGTTGCACCACCTCTTGTGCACCCCGATGATGACGGTCCAAGTAATGACGATGCGCAATTTCAAGATTTTCCTGAAGCGGATCCCAATGTTCTTCCATTAGCTTTCATTGATCCGAACGATATACCTTCGGACTAAGCATCTGTGTCTGTGTGATCTTTTAATTATCTCTTTATCAATGTGTTTTTGATTTCGTTGTACCAATAAGTTAAGTCGTGTTGTATGGAGTTCGTTTTCAATTTCCCTAATGAAAAAATTTGTCTTATTTAATGTGTTGGACATTTGTGCATTATTTTCACTATAATTATTCGGTATGGGCTTAAATACGTTTAAGGAAATTGTTACACCTTTTACAGTCCATTTGACATGATTATATTTTTCTGGACTAACCCTGTAACGCGTTCAAAGTTGTGTGTTAAAGATGTTTGTTGCAGAGGTTGCATTTTATCGCAGTTAGTAACTGTATTTGTCTGTCCCAATTCTCCGGAGTTCCCCACGACTTGTTCCACTCCCGCGCTTATCCAGAGCTAAGTTCCTATTTTTGCTCTTTATTGTTATACATTGAGGACAATGCATCATTTCGGTGGGGGGTACGAGTCACTTAGCTCACTTAGCTTGCTCGAACAAGCCTCTATATATCAAATAATAAATGAGTAAAATTTAAACTTTTAAACATAGAATCACATTTACTTTTGTGAAGTCCCCGAATATTGTATTTAATAAGGAAGGAACCATGGTTCATGAGTACATGATCACTTTATACTTTTGCGATATAATTCTAGTAAACTTAATGATATTCATGTTATATGTTGTGAGTAGTTATTTATTATTCAATTACTCAATAAATGAATCGATGAATATTGCGTTTATAATAAAAATGTAGAATTTTATGTGTACATTGCGTAGATGATTGGTTATGTAAACTTAGTGTCAATATCTATCGCCGATGTATTCGATATTCTTGCCAATAAAAGCGGAGTAATAAGCTTGAGACGTACTGTGTTTTAGCAAAATGATAAACACCTGGGCTTGTAGTAACATTACCAAAGTAGCCCCGCGCTTGTGGTAATATTCAATGCTATGCATGATCTAAGATAGGGGGGATACTCTAAAAAGTTTTCTTCCTTGAGATTGATAGTATTTGAAAAATATGAAGACATGAAAAGAATATTCAACTCTTTAAGAGGCTTTGAGTAGTACTCGGTCTCCAAGTCCAAAAACCCTATAGATACGCTCTTGCTTATTGTTCTAGTGCTTTAACCATTGCGAGGCATAAGGAGTATGAATGCTGATGTTGGTAGGTTGAGATTTCGAAGTTAGCATAAACTCTAATCTTGTTACATTCATATACAACTAATGCACATGCACACATCACCTCGATTCATAGTGAGTAATGAATAATGGATATCTTATGAGCATAAACAACATGAGTTGATTCGAGTTTCTTGTGTTAGTATAATTTGACCATTGGAAAATTATTATATGGGGAATAACTTATTGATACTTTGCTCGGGACGATCAAAGGCTAAGTGGGGGGTAGTTGATGACGGCCAAATTGTGCCCGTTATTCTATGATCTTTATCCCCGATTCTAGTTTGAAAGAGCATTAATGTAGGGATAATAAGTCGTAATATGCCTAATTTATACATACCCGAGTTACGATTCGTTATTCTGCATTTCGATGATTTATTGCATTATTTGGTACTACAAACTATGTTTTTGTATGATAAATACGGTGAGCATTATGGACGGACTACGGAGAAGGAATTAAAGATCCAGGACAATGCGAGCCCGGCGAGAAGATAGAAGACAAAGCCCAGAAGAAGTGAAGGCTCGGTCGACCGAGCCCAGCCATTCGGTCGACCGAGTGGACTTAAAGCCCAGCACAATCCAGCGTATTACTTAAGTCGGTTAGGGTTTAGGGAATCCGATCCTTAGTCGGTTTCTAAGTCGGTTTTGAGCTCTATATAAACACATTGTCATTAGTATTATTCATTCATACATACATTGATAAAATCATTAATAAAAGAGAACTACACATTGAGGGTTTTTCGGCAAGTTGTGGCCGCAACAATGTAAGCCCTTAATCTTCATGTTTTATTTTCAAGTAATTAATTCTTCCAATTATGTTCTTATCGTTTGAATTAATTAAAACATAGCTAGATGATGTGATTCTCGGCTATGACGTTAGGAGGTGGTGACACCTTGTCTATGAGGATCCCATGACCTACGTCATAATCTAGATTTATTCATGACTCTAGGTGATTTAATTAATGTGTATCTATGATAGTTTATATAAGTAATGTACGAATTGTCGTTTAATACGTTCGTATGAGGAAACGTTGAGAGGTTGGTTCTAGGATGTAATTAGGGTTGAGTTCGTACGGATGACCGAACAAAGTCGTTCGGTCGACCGAGCCTCGCACTCGGTCGACCGAGCCCTAGTTTCATCGGTTCAATCTCGCCACGTCTTTATGGTGGGTCTAACCTAGTTGAATTTACTTTCTCGTAGGTATGGCTACGGCTACGTCGCTCGTCAGTTTTTCATTAGCGTATTATTAGGAAAAACCAATATAAGACGTCTAGTTCGGCTTACGAACGATCTTTCGGGACTTTCAGCAAGATCTAGATTAGTTTTGTATTAGGGAATTGTCGACACCTAGTCATACGTGAATCGTAGGTTAACAAGAGACTTACCAAGTAATTTTTAATAGGACGAGGGCTTGAGCGATCGTTTAGGAAGTACGCCTAACCATAGGAATGTTGCCTAAGCGAGGTGTACGGTTAATATCGGCATCCTTAGAATAATGAGCGTGTGAGTTATATGAGATGGATACCCAAAAGGTGAAGTCACGTAACAATACCACAGTGATCTAGTAACCTAACCGGTGCTAAGTCAAGTTAAGGGGATGACTCCCGTAGCCAATTAAATATGAATACGCCAGATTGACAGTCAATGAGTTAAGTTGTCTTATGTAAGTTGTCTTGGTCCAAACGATAACGTTGATAATTGGAAGGTTAATTACGTGTGTGTCTTTTAGGTTTGAGTTTGTTTATTTTATTTTGTCTTCTATGTTGGTCTTAGACCGTTGTTCAATAACGAATTAGGTGAGTTAATTATTTAAACCTAGGGTCCACATTTTGATTCCCTGAGGGATCGACCTTGATTCACCATCGCTATGCTATGATGTACCTAGTGCTATTGCTAGAATTTGGTGGTCAAGTAAAATAAATTTATAACCTGATCAGACCGCAATCAAGTTTTTGGCGCCGTTGCCGGGGAATCAATGGCCCAATGATTGTTTAAATAATTATTTTTATCTACTTCGTTTTTATTGTTTTTAGTTGCATTATTTATTTTTTTTATGACGAATTATCTGTACTAGTATGTTGTTAAAGGATTAAAGCAGGAATGGGGAAGATAATCGTTCGGTCGACCGAACAAATTCACTCGGTCGACCGAGCCTCTTCCAGCTTTAATTTTATATACAGTGTTGTCTCCCCAGTGTTAAATCGACTAAGATATCGTTATGAATTGAATATAAGGCTTAGTTTTCGTTAATCTTATCCCCAGTATAAGCTGAAAGATATGATGTAGGGATTATCCTTTGAGTATTTCAGAAAGGCCCTAGATTCATTCGATCATCTTTTTCGGGATATGTCACGTTTGTAGGGTACATCTTATGAGTGTCATTTATTGCTATTCTACGAGGGGGTATTAGCTAGTTTTACTTTGAGTTTCTCAAGTTTAGTTTTAGTGGAAGTTTTCTATGGCTATGCACACACACCGGTGAACCTCTAAGTTATTGAATGTATGTTATATCTGTTTAGATGCCTGTTTTCCTTTCTCGAGCCTACTTTTTCGTTTTGTTTTGCTCGGGACGAGCAAAAGCTAAGTGTGGGGGAGTTGTTAAGGGTGAAAATCTATGAATTATAAGGATAAATTTTACGATGTTTTTCCCTCTATATTGTATAATTTGCATAATAATTGGTCTTTATATTAAAATATTGAGCAAACGATATTTTTGACGGCTTAATCGCAATATCGATATATTTATGTGATTTCATGGTTAAAATATGATTATTTGAATATTATTACAGTTTGCGATGTTTTCCATGTGTTATAGGTATGTTTATTGTGCTCAAATGATGATCAAAAGAGATAAATTTCGAGCTATAAAGATTTAAGGAAGAGATAATGATCGAGTGGAGAGAAGAAGAAGAGATAAACATGCAAAAATCGCATTCAAGTCATGTTGAACGAACGTCCATGCTCCGTCCAGACCAAACGAGCGTCTGAAGTCTCGAACGAGCGTCCAAGGTGCTAAGAGTGATTCAAAGAGTTTGAACTGAGGCCGAACGAGCGTCTGAGGAGAGTTCAAGGAAGTGAACGAGCGTCCACCAGAACGAACGCTCGTCCGTCCGCCGACTCAGCCAGAACCGACTTAATCCTCTATAAATACCTGCCTATTTCTGCACACAAGAACAACAATCCGACATTATTCGAACCCTAAACCCTAGGGGCAGCTTGGCTGCGTTTTTCCTTCAGTTTTTTCTCTAGTTTTATGCACTTAAACTTCTAGATTAGATTAGATAATTTCATGTACTTTTATTCATCAATTCGAGTTGTCAAGAAGATGCTAAGAGGCTAAATCCTCCTGAACAAGCGTTGTGAAGCCGTCCAATTCAACAGTTGATTTCTCGTTTGTGATTATTTTGTGAGTTCTACTTCAAGCTCGTTTCTTTTATCATGTTTTGTATGTTTTATTGCATGTTTAATCGAAAGATGCTTGCTTTGATGATTGTTTATATGATGAGAGTCGTGTCAACCTTAGATCACCGTGATAAAAGATTGGATCTTTGATCTAAATAAAACGAAAGTTATTAGATTGATTTTCTAGATTAGAAATCGAAAGATTTCACGCCTAGGTTAGAAAGACGTAATCTTTAACATCGAAAGATAAAAGATTAGAAAACGAACTTGTCTACGAGAGTAGGAGTTTATGCCTTCGATTAGGTGAATCACGACTTGAGTAGAGATCACGAAGTAATCCGAATTAGAATTGAATGTTGATAGGATAGGTGGATCAATTGCTTGTTCGTTCGTTATAACTTGATTTAATCCCTTGAATTTGAATTGTTTAGCTTAGTTAGATTTATTGCATAATTAGATTTAGATTTAGTTTAGTTAATTGGTTCGCAACCCTGTGTTCCCTGGCTTTAGAACTTGTTCTTCCGTCCAGCTTTACATTCTTGTTAGTGTATTTTCTGTTTCTTTTTAGTTTAATAATCGTGACATAGTTAGATAAATAAAAACTAGGAATCACAACTGTCAGTTCCCTGAGATCGACCCCGGTATAATCACTTTACTACGATCCCTACACTTGGGGTATACCGGGTTATAAATTTTATTACTTGTTGTTTTCCTTAGATAAAACCCGAGACAATACGACTTAGCTTTATATTGTTTCGATTGATAAATGTGCCAGTAATTGTGATATGCTTAGTTAATGTTCGGTTTCGAATCCATGGCTTAAAATTTTAAAACTTTTCATGGTTTTAACACCGTGTTATATGCATGTTGCTCACGATGGAGTTGGTAGATGTCGTAGTAGTCGAGTAATGTGTGCAGGGCGACTTTACTTTATCACGATACAAACCCTTTTAATGCACGTAGACCTTGGTTATACTTAGTTTGGTTGCTATACACACGTATACCACTAGTTTCGAGGCGAAATAGAAAGGTTTACCTAGGCCGGATATGGGATGAGAGTCATGGCGCTTTTTTGACCTGCCAGAGCCAAATAAGCCAAAATCTCAACATTATACCCTCGTAACCCCTCTAAGCCTTTATAGGACGGTCTGACCACCGTCCGAAATGAGCCATTTTGGTTACTTAGCCTGTATTACCCTAACCCTGAGCTATATTATTGGTCACGTTCCTTTTGATCACCCTACGAGTGGACTTAGTCGTTACTTTAGACACACTTGCTAAATCAAGTGTGGGGTGGGAGATGGTGCGTGTTTTGAGAGGAGTTGGTTAGTACGAGCTAGTATATGAAGGGGAGGTGCTCGAGGAATGTATTGTGAGGCTTGTGGTTCGGAAAAAAAAAGAGAAAAGAGATGAAAAGAGAAGAAATTGAATTTGAAAAGAAAAAAAAAAGAAAAGAGAAAGTTGAATAAAGTTTGAAGTCAAAGAAGGAGTGTTTCAAGTGAATAAAAATATGATGTTGAGGTCGGAATGTTTATCAATGAGTATAGAAGGATCGAAGGAGTTTGGTGTGGTTTAGTATGTTTTCAAATAGAACGTAAATGAGATGATTAAGTTCACTCGTGTTTTCTCTTTCTCCAGTCCCAAATTTCCTTTCGATTAACCTCATCCCGAGCTTAACATTATAACCCTTCAAGTCCTACTTGACTGTATTTAGCCTCGGTTGCCTCGATTAGTGGAGATGCTAGCCTGGTATGAGTTGTGTGTAGTCATTTGGCCGGTATTCAAAGCTGGTAATCATTTTGAGTGTAGCCCTCGGTTTATATCACATACACTTCGTTTTCGTGATAAGATAGAGTCAAGTGGCGTACATTCAGTGTCTACTTTACTTTCACCTTGATGTCGTGAGTGATATGCATGTTTCGTAAAGTTGATCCCTTGGTCTGTTTTAGAGCGCCTAATTTACTCGAGGACGAGCAAAGGCTAAGTGTGGGGTGGTTGATGGGAGTCAACTTTACTGTACTTTGGTATGCAGTTTAACCCCCGTTTATCACTTTATTGACATGTTTTGGGTAGATATAGACCTGTTTAAGAGTAATATCGAGATTTATATGCATGGGGAGTCAAAACTGTCATATCGATAGTAAACTCCGCCTTTTTAACAATATTTAACTCTTTTCCGAGCACTTTTGTCTTGCGGAATTACGCGTGGTGTTTGTTCGTATATGTTATTGCAGGACTTAGGTGACTCAAGAACCCGGAAGGTGATGTTTTGGGATGAGAAGCATGGTCATTCCTCGAAATTATCATGAAAGTGAGGAAAAGTAAAGTTTGGAGCAAAATCAAGGCAAACTGGCGTTTGCCCTACCTCAAACTGGCGTTTGACTCAAGCCGACTCCAAACTGGCGTTTGGCTACCTCAAACTGGCGTTTGATAGAGTTGGCATCAAATACTGAAAGTTAGAATTTCAGACGAACTGGCATCCAAATTACCCCAAACTTGCGTTTGGATAGGTTCGGCCCGACTCAAGGAAGCTCATACAAGATAAACGGGCGTCCAGGATACACAGACGGGCGTTTGCCCTCAAGACATGAGTCAGAAAACGAGCGTTCAAGGAATATCAAATGCTCGTCCATGGAAGGAGAAACCCTAATATCATCAGGATTCCCTTTTCCAAGATCCAAACGCTCGTTCATGACCGACAGAAGCAGATTTTCGACCTACACTATAAATATGCAGCTCATTCAGCCCCTACATATCTTTGGCCTTCTTTAGACTCTTCCTAGGCGATTTAGGGGCGATTTTAGTGTAGTTTGATCACTCTTCAATCCTTTGATTCCATAGATTACTTCCTTCGATTCTACACACTTGTTATAGCTTAGATTTACTTTTCAAGAACAAAAGATTCAACTTTTTGGTGCAATTATTTCGTCTTACATTGTGGATCAGATTTTTTGCTATTTTATGGTAATGTATTATTTCTCTTTTATTATTCCTATCATGTTTTCCTTTCTTATTTCGTTTAATAGCATAATCATGAGTAGCTAATTGCATGTGTAGTCGAATTATGTGAAAGCGAGCGAAAACCCTAAGGAGGATGAGATTGGGAATTGTGTAGTGCGTAATATTATGTTTAAACGATTAATCCACATCCTGAAACTTATTTTAACATATTTGAATTAGATTGATCACCTAGTTCACTGTCACATACATCGAACTTATAGATGCATTTTGCGGTGAGATGTGGGATAAGGGGTTTTAGGATCGTTGCGTAGATTCGGCCTAGTTGTTAGGTCCGTTTCCAATATAGAGGTTTGTCATCATTGTTCGAGCAGCTCTAAAGCTTAATCATGTTAGGATAATCGGTTTTCTAAAGGGAGAGTCGGTTAGCTTCACATAGGGTTGTTAGATCGAGTTGTTCAGTCTAATCACTAGAATTAGGAGTTGGCACCCGTGGATGTCGCTAAAATACATTGGATAGGTAGGTCAGTTAAGACACACTCCCGGTCAAGTCCTTCCTTAGGGGTGAAAGTAGCTCGTGGGATCATAATTCGGCTATACCTTTTAATACTTAGAAGTAAACTGTTAGTGCAATCTTTCTTTCTGCATTAGTATAATATCTTCCACCGTTATTTTGACCTGAACTAAGTTCGACATCAGCTTTGGTACTTAGACATTACTCCCTATGGATTCGACCTTGTGACCACTATACTCCCGTTGACCCGATACTCTGTCGGTGAAAGTTAGCGGTTAAGTATTTTGCTATCACCTTTCCCTAAGATAATTGTCCCTTGAATGATTAACATTCTTGGGTTTCACATTATTTTTCTTAGGATATTTCTGGTTCTTTGTTGATCTTGGATTAGCTCTTTCTGGCTAATTAGATCTTATAGTAGATCTTCCACCAGCAGTTCTAGAGGGTGCATCAGACCTACCCTTGGATCTACCCTTGTTGTTAGGTGTTGGTGTCCTTATAGAACTTTGATTTTGCTTCCTTGAACCATTCTCAGTAGGGTTAACTGTCTCAGTAGCCTTTTAGGGTACAGAATTTTGTGCAGCAACAAACTTAGGACCAATCCTGGTATTAGGTTCAGCAACCTTACTGAATCCATGCTTAGAAGGTTTTTGAGTGTCAAATCCAAGGTTCGTTCCATCACCATAAGGCTTCCTAGATCTGAATACAGTTGTGGAACTTGATTGTGCCACAGATTCAGCTGCTACTGCTAGTGCAGATGCCTCTACTGAATCCTAACAGAATCAATTCTTTACCCTTGCGAATTCTTAAAGCATGCAATCTTTGGATTTTGGCTTGTAGTATCTCTCTTCCAGCCTTCACAATCTCATATCCAGATCGTATTATCCTCAGTTGATTAAGTAGGGTATACATAGGTTCTTCCATATCAGAATCCTTAGGATTGGAACCATCAGTTGAGCAACATTCATTTACCGCATGAGTGTTTTTAGAAACAGTGTTAAATACCTCATCTATATCCTTCATAAATGCCATGAGAGCAGTGTCATCTGATTTATTTCCTGATAAGGATTTTTCAGTCTTCACTTCATATCCAGATTCATTACCAGCAACTAGTGCTTTCCTAGCAGGTCTCCTCTGATGAGTTCTTTGTCTCAGCAGGTATGACAATCAGCCTTGAAGTGTCAAGGCTTCTTGCAATTAAAGCATAGATACTCAGGGCTCTTCTTTGGTTCCTCATTTTCTCAGGTGTCCTTTGACATAGTTATTGAGAATGACTTGCCTATTTTCATCATTATAATCCCCTTTGTTATTAACACCATTTTTTCTTCCATGTCATCCAATTTAGCAGCATGGGAATTTGATGATTCTTCTTTATGTGCAGCAGTCAATGCAGCAGTCTTTGGTACTCCATTTTCAATGCTTGCAATTAAATCTTTACTAAATTCATAGGCTTTCAGATCTGAGAATATCTTAAAGGTATCCTCATCTTGAAGATTCCTGGATTCTTCCATAGCTGTAAATTTCATTTTCCAGGTTCCTGGAAAGGCCTTCAAAACTTTGGTATTAATCTCTTCTTTTGTGTAAATCACATTCAGCAGGGTGAGCTCATCCAGAATAACATTGAATCTTGATTCCATCTGCTCAATGGTTTCACTAGATTTCATTTTGAACTCTTCAAATTTCTGCTTGGCCACAATGACTTTGTTCTTTTTGATTGAGTCTGAACCTTCACAGACCAGTTGCAATTTCTCCTATAGTTCCTTGGCAGTCTTGCAATCATTCACCTTCATGTACATATTTCTATCCAAGGTTTTGTAAATGATATCAATAGCAACATTGTTCAGATTGGCCTTTTTTCTATCTTTAAGATCCCAATCTTCCTTAGGTTTAGGAATTCTGGAGTGGTCTATATGTCAGCACATCTATCATCTCATCATGTGTAGCAGCTAGATAATCTTGCATACGGCATTTATAATCATCAAGTTTTTCCATGCTACACATCAACATCTGTCAAGCATACTGATTGTTATTCATGATTCAAAGTGTTTGGAAAACAGAATCTAGAAAGAGTTTTCAAAGTTTTTCACAAGAACAACAAGTGAGAATCACTTCCGAACAGAAGATCTTCTCCGATACCAATTGTTGGTCCCTTGAAAGGCTTTGGTTAAGTTTAGAGGGGGTGAATAAACTTAACACTAAAAACTTTTGGGAGTTTGAACAGATCAGCTGGTCTATAGTCTGCTGGCTATAGAGTTTGCTGAGTCTGGTGCATCAATATAACTTAAGCCTTTTTACTTGTTGATAAAATGATGATACTAAGTATTAAATACTCAACAGTGTAATATGTGTGTGAATTCATTAGCTAGTTCAGCAGATTGATGTTGATATACTTGCAGTAAATGTAAGTGTAGAAAGTAAATGCAGTAAATAAAGTAAGGGGAGAATTATAGTGGTTCCAAGTGGTGTAATCCTGTCAGTCCATTCTTCTCCTGTGATGTTGGAGGAAATTCACTAGAGTCTTTTGAGTTTGCAGTTACAAAATCCCTAAACTGATTGTCCTTGACCAATCACTATGGCTTCACAATCTGGACAATAAGAAACATGTAGGATTGCTGCTCCAAAGTATTCCACTGGTCCTTGGAGGGTAGGATTGCCTCTTCACCAGCTCCACCACAAAACAACAGTTCTTGACACTTAGCAATGCTTCTCTGACTTCAGGTTTCTTTGATAAACAAAGAGTTGAATCAAGATAGTGATTCTGCTTTGGCAAGCTTTTGATCAGGATGGAAAGATCGGCAGCTTAAGTTCTTCAAGTGCGTATACTGGATGATACTTGAATGCAGGAACACTTGAAGAATTTCTGGATCAACAAAGTATGCTCAGCAGGATGCAGTAAGAAATTAGGCAGGGTATTATGCTCTTGATTGCTTATGTATTCATGTATTGTTCTGGTTCCAGGGGTAGGATCCATAAGTGAAAATCTAATATTTGAATTTGAAATTTGAATCTAATTGTTATTGGATTTTTTGGAATATTCCCTTGAAAATCCTCTGTTTTATATCATGTGTTAGTGTGTCTGTGTCCTTCTGATAGACAAACTGTCAACCAATGTTTTTTCTCCATTTGATTCGGCTCTAAATTCCTGTAACGTTATTTTAATCTCTACCGTTGATTGACCAAATAATCCAATGCTTGATATCCATCCTTATCCATTTAATCTTTCAGAATAATCCTTGGAACGGATTAATTTAATTCATGTATACTCTCCTAAAATCTTGTTTATGAGTCTGCTGAGTACTACATGTGGTCAGCTGACTTACGGTCTGTTGTGTTCTTGACTGAACACTCAGCTGACTGCTCCTCATCTAACTTTTGATTGTGAACTTTGAGTACACCATTATAACCATAACTAAGTCCCATTCATCAAATTTCCTTTTTAGCAACTTAGACATTCAATACAAGGTATACAAGATCAGTTTTGGCCATCACAGACTTACCTAAATTCTGATCCCATTTCCTTGGCTTTTAAATCTTCATTACTAAGTTTGAACCCTCAGCCTTCAATCTTCAATACTGAGTTTGAACCCTCAGCTTTCAGTCTTCAGCAGGTCCTAGACACTCTACTGAAACCTAAACTAGATAGGTCTACTGACCTAGTCAGCTGACCTCTTTACAGAGCTTGTTTGATCAAACCTATACAAAGATCAAACTCAAGTAATCCTATACATTAATTCTAGACATCTTTTTGCCTTCTCCCTATAACATCTAGTCTGGCACTCATCGTTAAAACTAAATTATTTCTAACATTAGTTTTGACGACCTGGGTGAGGCGGATAACGTACCAAATGCTGAGAGGACCAAGAGGCCGAGAACTGGTGATGGCACTAGTACTTCGACTGCAACTGTTCGGGACTCGATATCCCAAGAAAACATTACTATTGATCCTATTAATGAGGTGAGGGCCGACAATCGACGTCCTGATAGGGCGACCTTCTCCTGGGAAAATGTAGAGCTTGTTGGGTCGAGCTCTAAAGTGACTCCACCTGAGAGAGCTGGTGCTAGAAATGTTTATCCACCCCCAAGGATGGACTGGCATGGTCAAGGCACCTTTTCTATCCTCCAACGGCCCGTCGGGAGGGCAAGGTTTTAGCCGCGGCACTGATGGACGTGCCCCTGGTTAAGAATTTGGTGTTTACCTATCTCAATGGGCCGACCATAGAGGCTGGAGTGGGTCTAGCTGATCATGCTTTGATGATAAATAAAGTGGAGAACTTTCTTGAGCATCCTGATGACCTATACAGAGTCATGAGTGCCCTTATGAGCTCGGTAATTCACCATATCTGACAGTCTCATCCTCAAGAGCTTGAAAAGGAGCTTAAGGAACTGGTGCAGGATCATGCCGTCTCAATCCAAAATGTTATCATACTGAAGAATTCACTGAGGGAGGAGAGGTTGCAAGTGAGTCGAGCTGATACTGCTTGCAAAGCAGCTGTCGAGGAGGCGAACAAGGCTAAGACCGATCTGGGTAATGCAAGGGACGGCCTGACCTCCAATTTGTCTGAGAAAAATAGGGCCTCAGTAATAATTAATTGGCTGGGCTAATTAATTTATATGCATAGATATTATTTAGTTGGGCTAAATAATATAATACACATAAAAGACATTTTATGTGGGCTTTTAAACCCTAGGGGTGGCGCCTCATACTTCATTAAATGCAAGATTTGATTTTCTTGTGTGATTAATGATTAATAAAAGATGATTTATTTGTAATTGATTGATTGATTAATCACAATCTTTTATAAATGGAATTATCCTTTATTGTGATTTCTTTTTAATTATTTATTTAATTAATTAGAAACTTGGAGGCCAAGGATTTACTCTCCTATATAAAGAGAGTTCTTCCAAGACATATGGGCATGAAAAATTTCGCCCCACTCATTAAAAAAGAGAGAAAAAATTTGTTTCTCTTGTCTAGGGTTTTAGAGGAAGAAAAACTTGGAGTTTTTCTTAGTGTTGCATATCGAGGAGGTTTGTGTATCAAGAAGGGCGTCCACCAACCGCCGTTTGGAGAACACATCGGAAGATCAAGGCTTCTCTTCCCGATATTGGTAAAATGATCTTAAACCCCCTTGTAGTTGTTTAAGTCCTTTAATTATGTGTTTTGATATATAAATCGTGATCCATCCGCTGCGCGTAGATCTAATTCGTTTAGATCTAAGAACCTGCATCCTTCATGTGGTATCAGAGACAGGTTCCACGATTTATATAGTCATAATCGTAATTAAACGACTTAAAGGAGTGGAATTGCATGTATGTGATATTTTATTTATTATTATGCATTAATAATTTTTAAATTGCTATGGTTGAAGAGATGGATTGGGGTTGGCACCGTTTTCCCGTTAGATCTATTGTAAACTCATATAAACGATGAAAATTCGTTCATATGAGTATAGGAAATTATGTAATTTATTTATTATTGCAAGTTTAATTTCCTGTAAATAGATCTGTTTAGTAGCTGTATAGTGTTTTCGTTTTTTCCGTTGTTTGAGCCGTTAAACCGAAGATCCCCCCGGTCAGAATCGATATTGGAAGTTGATGAACAATTCCACAGAATTTGGCGTCGATCAGAGTCCGTTTGGATGTCCGTTCGTTGATGAGAAGAGGCAGCTGTAACAGAAAAACGCAGGATTCACAGAAACCCTAACTGTGACTTCCTCGATTTTCTGGAAAGGATTGAACCGTTGAAATGAAAATCTGACCGGTCAGATCGGTAATCATGGGGTTTTCGACGTGAGATAAAATTTTCATTGCGATCGGGATTCATCTTGATCCCCGATCGGTCTCGGGAAGTAAATGATGCGCTGCTGTAAGAGTCTGTTTCAGCAGCAAGTTGGGCAGCTCACTGAGGAAGATTGACAAGTCAAAGCTCCGATCCGACCGTCCATATTGAAGTCCAAAGAATGAAGATCAGATCTGGAAAGTTTCGTCCCGATCCGAGTTCGTTTGATATTCCGATCGTCGAAGATTCTAAACAGCTGCAGATTAGGGTTTTTAATTTATTTTCGAATAGATTAGTTACGGGGGTGCCAACGGTCCATCTCGGTGTTTATTTTCCGCACTAGTATACATGTTTAGATTGTATGTGTAGAACCGGAAAATTGCCATGACATGCATCATATCATGAATTCCACTCCATATGCATACATGTAGAAATTAATTCGAGGAATTAGTTAGGCATGTATAAAACACACGATTAGTTTTAATTAATTGTTTGATATTAATTAGAAACTAATTAGGGTAAAAACCGAGGAACACGGGTTTTTTCAATCGTCGAGGTTGGGTGATGGATTCTCGGTGAATCCCACTCGCGAAAGCATAAGGAGTAAAATCCCGAAACCTCGTGGTTAAGGTGTTGGATTCTCGGTGAATTCCACCTTACCTAAGACGAGATTACGTTTTTGTTCCGTAGTGTCTACGTGAAAGTTTGATGTTTAAGGATTGGATAATCACGGGCAAACAGGTTCGAAAGTGGTTTAACCATGGTTGGGTGGTCAACAGTAGCTACGGCTCAATCGACTTCACCCTCCACGTGTGGCGTTTGCACGGGGGTCTGGCAATACTGAGCCATCCGAAGAGCCACTACGGCTCAACGGACCTCTCCTAGCCTTGACCCGTCCGACGGCCACATATGTTCTAACGAATAGGTCGGGTGGGCTAGCCCACATAACCGACAACATTCGGGCCTATGATTTATTGTTCCTTAATGTAACATCAAGTCCAATAACGTGATCAGTAAACCCACCACTTTTTCAAAATATTGAGTGGGAGCGGGAGAGGCGACAGTCGACCCCACGGCCTCTACCGTTGACACAAGCAACGTGAGAGAATGGTGACGCCTCGTGCCGGCTCGGGACCGGCCTCCCTAAGGAAGGCCTTCACCGCTATCAAAATTCAAGGCTTGGTCTCCGAAAGGATAGGATTTTGGGTACTCGTCGGGTCACCGACCGACCCTAAGGCGGCACACTCGGGGTCTACCTAAAAATGCGAGACAAGTAGGTCGACTCATAAAGGGTATTTTTGGAAGTACCTTGGCTGAAAAAGGAAAGTTGATTGAAGATCACAAATGAGATGTTCGATTCTCAATCTGATCTTCAATATTAATCGAAACCTCTTTGACCTACCCTAAGGCGGCACTGAGGCATTAGATTAAATCCTTGGAACGGTAGGATAGACTATAAGTACTTAGTTTATGTTCCTAAAATTTTAGTAGTGTATGATTTGGATTTATTTTCTGTCAATTTTATTTACAACTGTAATATATATCTCTCTAAGGTGCTAGACTGCTAGTGTAAAATTGACTAGTAATGACTTCGTTAAAAAGTGGTAAGTAACTAGAACGTTGTATTTATTAATCTCACATGCGATTAATTTTTCGGAAGAGATATTTCTCTTGAACTTCAAAACTTAAGTGACGTAAATAGACATATCACTGCTGTCACTCGTGCAGAACGAGAGACAACCGTAGTTAGTTTGAAAGATGATTGGGACGATAAAATTCTTCTAGTGAATTGTGTAGTGTCTACACGAGAAATTTTCTGATAGAAAAATTAGAGAATCATAAATTAAAGTGTCGCTAGTTAGACGGTATTTGGAACCGATAAACTAGTGGGAGCTTTTATATTATGTTTTTTCTAATTTATTAGAAAATCGTCCCACCGGGTAACACTTTCATTAGACATCCCACGTTCACGAGTAGTGTCTACTCAAACGAACCGCTAGTTCAAGACTATTTCCTTTTAAGGAAAGTTAAGAATGGGAAAGAATGTCTATAAGTGTTAATCATCTTAACTAAAGTTTTAAGGCTAAACCGAAATATTAATTAAAGAAAATATAGGATAAGGAAAGTGATTTCAGATCACTAACCAATGAATCCTTAGCGACTTTCTTAACCGAGTAACTTGACTCGATAGCTTAGTTCTTTGGAAGAACAAGGAAGAAGCCGTGCATTAACGATTAATAGAGTAACAACGGGCGTAATTTCGGCTACAATAGTGGGAGTGATATAAGGAAATGAATTTCGGATTCTATCCTTGAATATCACGAGAAAAATTTATTTTTCTATTTACGATTCGTTGAAACAAATGGATTCACTTTCAACTCGATATATTGTTGCCTCATAGAAAGTGAATATGACATTTGTAGTACGAATCCAAGACTCGGACTTTTGTTTGATAAAGTCAGAACCACTAAGAAAAGTTGAATAAGTATAACACATCTAAAACTATTAAAGGTAAAAGGTTTGCGTATTAAGATAAGCGACCTTTCAATATCTATTAATTAGTGCATATATCCTAGAGATAAGACGACGGCGGCTAAGGGTGATTCCTATCTCCCAGTCTAGGAACACTATCTCAAAGGAAAAATGACTAAGTTTCTTTTCAATCGGGAAAGGGTAATAGATTTGAAGGGGTAACATAGCTTGTTCACCATGACCTTCGAGGTCTAGTGAGAGATACAAGCTAGTGGGAGTTTTTGAGTGGTGACATTTTGTCTGATAACTACTCGAAACGTGATTTAGTTTATCAAAATAATACGAGGAGGAGTCTCTGATTTTAGCAGAGAATAGAGTATTCCATGCTCAGAAATAGGCTATTGCATAGTCTTAGGACTGATGCTCGGCCTGCCTCCTAGTGGAATGCCACTCACTGAGGAAGAAACCATAGACTTGCCTGATATAGTTATTAATGTGCTACAATACACTGTTAAACTCGATTAAGATAATTGGTTGCAAAATAACGGTTAACATTATTATGTAAACCGAGAAGTCTACCTAGAAGATGCCAGTGAATTTATGGATAATGAGTGAATTCGGGTCACACCACTTCCATAAATGTAGGCATTTAGCATTTAATGCTTGAAGGTAGGACTGGGGATTTTGCGCATACGTTCAGTTTGTGACTGTTCGTGAAATATCTTAATAAGACGAGTGAAGGTTGATTATAAGATTCTTGAGATCGAAAGTGACGGTTGAACTGTCACAAGCCTTCGATAGAATCTATAAGTAACAACCTTAAACCTTGGAGTACGGTTACCCAAAGGTAGTTACTATCGATTTAATCGGACCACGTCCAACATCGGTTGTTGGTGATTACACCGATAAATACTACTAGATCGGGATGTCAATCCACCACGCGATGGGAGTATGGTTTAACCATTGACCCATTGTGGTTTTGTGGACTTTACGGTCCGCCGGGGTGATTGATAACCTATGGCTCTTAGTGGGCTGTATAGGATTTTGATCATAGAGGTTGGTTTGACAGCCTTAACCCTGTGAATGGAGTTTTTGTACTCCAGTTTTGTTCAGTCTATTGTAGAACCACCTGAGTGTCTCAGGCCCAGTGGGAGCAATTGGATCTACATAGAAAAGAAACGAATGAATAGGAAAGTTTAAACTTTCAGCGCAAAGTTGAGTGGTATAGGGGTGATTCCCACGACAAGTAGAGAGTTAACCGGACCTTGAACTCTCTCACCACTCGTCTTGCTAGATTTCGTTAGAAAGCGAGAAAATAGGGGTGATTCCCGAGACTTTCTTGCCGAACAACGGAATGCGAATTGATTCGAACGAAGGGTTTTAGCTAAGAATGAATAACGGATTCGTTACAAAGCAGAAGATAGGGGTGATTCCCTAATACCTTTTTTTGTGAGACTAACGATATCTTAATTTATTCAGAAAGAACCATTGGTAGGAAGCCCGCCATGGCTTATATCTTTTGTGGATGTAAGAGAACCTCTCGGTCATTAAAAGTTGCATGTTTTAAAATATGTGGACTTGACCGAATATTGATAAGTCTTTTGTAGCGGGTATCAATATTGGTAAAGTATTAGTGTTTATGAATGATAACACTGAAACAGTTGGAAACAACATGTGTGTGCTATCTGAAGTCAGAAACTGACACGCCAAGATTCTCTGGATGAGAGAATTGGTCTATGTTCTAAGAATCTGATTCGGTCAAATTCACGAGAATGAGTCATTGGCTATCCCACCGATCTTATTGAATAAGATGATCATGCATATACGTATGCAACATTCATCGAGAGTAGTCCTACCTTACATCTCAGGAATGATTCTCCAAATCTTCGGATAAAGAGAAAATGGGATAGAGTCTCTCTGGGATAAGGGCAAGTCAGCTTAAAACGAGTCAATTGCAGTTGAATCTTGGATTCAAGCAATAAGTAGCGGTTTAGTACGTCCTCAAGTATCGTTAGAGAACGAGGAATCATGTGCTTGTATATTCGGTGCAAACTTGAATATGGTTGACTACACGATTCGACTTGTAGTCGATTAAGGATGATCATTAAGTTGATCTCGGGCTCGGTGTTTACTCATAGTGCTCGAATTTCCTCTTTGGTCTGGGAGTAATTCCAGGTCTGATAAGCCGATATCACTTCATTGTGAAAATAGTGAAGAGATAGCTTAGAAGGATCTTCTCAGTCATAAGAAGTCAAAAGCATATTGAGAGAGAGTACCACCTGATTGGAAGGACCGGCTACGTTTCAATCCTAAAGATCGTCTCGAGTCGACAACCTAGCTAATCAGTGTACCGAGTCGAGAGCTTGGAGGGTACGGCATTGATGGATATGTCTCATCTGCTTTTAGAGCAAGTTGGAGAGTGTTGTGAATAAGATGAGAAAGGGGTGTGCTCTAAAAACAATCATTACTTGTCATTTCGTGCAAGTGGGAGATTGTTAGGTGTAGTGCCCGAAAGACAATTTGTGTAATTGTTTTTATGACAGAATTTATCTCACCTTATTACTTGCTTTGTGCTTGTAAATAATACACCGCTCGCAAACCCTAAGTATATCGTATGTAACCGCTTAACTCGGTGTATGGCATGCACGTGAGGATTGAGTTAGTGGTGATATACTTAAACTGTTACTCCGTGGTGAACTTAATCAGAGTTTAGGGTCTCTTGATTAAAACGCCAATAATGCGCCCAGAACACCTTAGGGTGTGATAGTCTTATCCGGTTTGTCGGTAGAGGGTACCTACGTGGGGCATTTATATATGATGGCATTCATATAGGATTTGGACCGATTTAATCCGAATTTTTCGGTATAATTCCGTAATCGAGGAATCTTATTAAATCATTAGATGATCATATATGGATCAACCTTAATCCGAGGTGATCACGGGGTCGCTTGTCCCGGGGTAGTGTTTGATGTGTTAGTTACGGTTCACTTAAATAATGTGTTCCAAGCCACTTCTCATTGGCACTATCTCCGGATGAGTGAGTAGTTCGATTTTCACGGACATGGAATCCATTCCTTCTGCGGGAAGTAGAGAGACGATCCACTTATTTGTTAGCCCTAAAAAAGTGATCGATCCCGGGAGTTTCGCATTTGACTAATTAGCTACTTGTCAGATTTGCATACTAATTGATCATCAGGGGGTTAATGGTAAATAAGGATAAGATATTCTGAGTCGGGTTCACGGAGACTTCCCACTCGAATGGACGATCTATGGAGGGTTAATCCGTATGTAGTGATTATATCAATGGACGCTTATTCACTCTATGGGTTGAGTATAAGTATACATCTATAATCGGTAGAGTTCGGTTTCGGGTTTATGGTGGCGTAATCCCGAATTAATAATTAATGTACTTATTACGTTCGACGAATAATTAATTATTGGAGCTACGGTTATAGGTCCATGGTCCCCGATGTGGCTTCGTAATTCGGACTAGTAATCTTGTTACTTGGGCCTCGTAATAATTAATTGGTGGGCTAATTAATTGATATGCATAGATATTATTTAGTTGGGCTAAATAATATAATACACATAAAAGACATTTTATGTGGGCTTTTAAACCCTAGGGGTGGCGCCTCATACTTCATTAAATGCAAGATTTGATTTTCTTGTGTGATTAATGATTAATAAAAGATGATTTATTTGTAATTGATTGATTGATTAATCACAATCTTTTATAAATGGAATTATCCTTTATTGTGATTTCTTTTTAATTATTTATTTAATTAATTAGAAACTTGGAGGCCAAGGATTTACTCTCCTATATAAAGAGAGTTCTTCCAAGACATATGGGCATGAAAAATTTCGCCCCACTCATTAAAAAAGAGAGAAAAAATTTGTTTCTCTTGTCTAGGGTTTTAGAGGAAGAAAAACTTGGAGTTTTTCTTAGTGTTGCATATCGAGGAGGTTTGTGTATCAAGAAGGGTGTCCACCAACCGCCGTTTGGAGAACACATCGGAAGATCAAGGCTTCTCTTCCCGATATTGGTAAAATGATCTTAAACCCCCTTGTAGTTGTTTAAGTCCTTTAATTATGTGTTTTGATATATAAATCGTGATCCATCCGCCATTGCGCGTAGATCTAATTCGTTTAGATCTAAGAACCTGCATCCTTCAGCTAGATCTTGTCAGGAAGGAAATAGATGCTACTAGGGAGGCTCTAAACTCTGCCTTGGACTGAGCTACTGCAAACGAGCTGAAAGCTAGCGAGAAACTAGATGATGTCGAGGCTTAGATAGAGGCTAAAGTGCATGATGCCCGGGCTCAAGCTATAGAAGATTTCAAAAGGTCCTCTGAGTATACCAAGGCCTCTCTCATTTGGCGAGATGTTTGAAGCCGGATCAGAAGGAACATGCCCCATTTATTCCACAGATGGAAGTGTGGGAAAATCTTCCGATGTGACCCGGCGTTAAAGCCATTTCATATCTCCATCCCATACACTGATGCCGAGCTCGAGTATGGTCAGGTCAAGCGAAGTAAAGAGGGACAAAAGATAAAAGAAAAGAAGATGGTCCAGTTGCAATTCGGTAAACCGTTTTTTAATCCGTTCCACGAGTGGTTTTTCAGTAAGTTTAATTTATGATATATATTATCTTTGAGGAGTTCTAAATTTAAATTTGGTGTTAAAGGTTGGATCTTTATTTGTTAGGGTTTTTCCAACCACGGTGTTTCTTTATAGATCGATATTAGATGTTGTTCGGTTCATAGTTTGGCTCGTGTTCAAGTTAAGGAATTCTTCTTATCAAAAGATTCCATATTTAGTTTAAGGTTTATGTCTTTAAGCTGTCTGGAATATTGTTTTATGTCAATCTGCATGAAACTAGACATGATTATGTGTATCCGGGTAATTGCTAAACTTTGTTTTTAGAACGTTACTATATATGTTATCTAGTTAATTTACGGTAAACAATATTTTCAAAGCTTTATTACTTTCATGTAAACTAATTTTAGGTGTTTTGGTTACGAGTAGTGGAGATAAGACGAGAGTTCGGCGTTGTTATAGCTTTGGTATGTTCCCGTAGCCTAGATATGGTTTTAAACATGATCTTATGTGCTTTACGTGCACCTATGTGCTTTACTTGCTAAATATGTACCCACAATGTGTTACAAGAGCACTGCGATCGACTCACGGGTCGTAATTGGATGTATGGTTGATTATTGCCCCTTGCCATTCCCAAGACAATGTATTACATGAGTACCGTGACTCAACGTGTCACGTCAGGGATGTGTGAGTCGTATTACCCAAAGTTGCAACATGAACATGACATGAATATGTAAGACAAGACATGACAAAACAAGATTATGTTTATGCTAAGTCAGTAAGAGACATGAACATGCTAGGCAAGACACGAACATGCTACAGTTAGTTGACAAGTAAAGTATGGGTTAGTATATGGCTTACATATGTTTGATCAGTATAACACGAATATGTTAAATAATTATTGAAATGAACAAGTACGTGCAAGATGAAATGAAAGTAGATCATTGGTCATGTTTTCTATGCATGATTCAAGATGGTGTTAAGTGTATTCTTATGTTCTGAGTTAAGTTTTAAAAGTAGTTTTCTTAACGTTTCAAGTAGAGGTTTAATCTGTTTGTGAACTGGATGAAGTAGATTCATGCCATGTCTCCCGGCATCCGACATACATGAATCTCTCTTTTGATCTTCTTTCTCCTTACTGAGCTTGTGTATGGGCTCACTCCTTTATTTGGAATACGAAGAAATATAGGTTAAAAACGAGTTGGATTATGAGCATAGAGAGCATTCAACGATTGAAGTCTTGAAGTTCGTTGTGTTTTAGAAGTTTCCTCCTTTGGGACAACCGGAGTTGTAATAAATGTTAGTATTTATTTATGATTTTAGTTTGACAGGAGTTGTAATCCGTTGAGTTTGTTAATGGAAAGTCTTATGCGTCTGTTTCCCGAGTCTCTTACTTGTTTATTTTGTTCCACGCTTTCTGATATGACATGAAGTTTACGTGAGATTTAGGGTTTATTCTAAATGTCATGTGCTGAACGTTCCTCTTCCGAATAATAACTTGATATCCGGAACAGAGGCGTTACAATAATTCATTTTTCTGAAGAACAAAAATCAGCACGTTAAAAAAAAAAATAGTCAATGAAATATTTTTTTCAACGTGTGTAGAATATTTATGGCAATTAAATACCCAATTCTTTCCAAAATATGAGTTATTTTATTTTATGTTGTCTCATAATATAAGATTTTTTGGAAATATCAATCATACATTATTACATTTTACTTCTTCTTATCTCCCCCCCCCCCCCACCAAAAAAAATACTTCTTCTTATCTCTAATATATATCACTTTATTTAACGTACAATTATTGCATTAATTAATGTCAAAATACAATTTAGTTTTTTTATTTAAACATTATGACATTCCTTATTTTAAATGTAAAATGATATATAATTTGTGACAAAACGAGTATTTGTCCGCTTTTTTGATGATGTCAAAAATATCACCAACAAGTTTGTGGAGCATTTGATGGTGGATATCTGGCTAGAGTGAGAGATTTTTCCGGTGGTTGCGTGGCGGCGTTCAAAAACAAAGATGAAGATCTTTAAGAGCAAGATGAAGGAAATGTTGTGTGTTCATGATTATGAGCTAGACCAAAAAATGCTGCCTACATACCATTAGCTTTAAGGGATCAAGCCCAAGTTACGTAGTTTTTATGAAAATGAGAGATCCTCCTATTGTCGAGGTTGTGATGCTGCTATTTATAGGGATCATAAGTTGGCTGTCACTAGGCTTTATGATGGTGGCAAGCTCGCTACGGGCTTTTCACCTGTAAGCATCATTTATGAACTCTGTTGCTAAGCGGGCTTTGTCCGAGCTGATGAATGGTGGGCTAGGGGGCGAGCTGGTCGGCCCTCAGTGTTTCGTATTGAGCTAGATGTTCGCTAAATCATTCTTGTTGCCTTGGCCAATGATGAGAATCGTGACGGTGTGAGGCGGGCTGGCTGGGCCGAGGACCCTATCCGTTACCGGGCTTATACATGGGTCTGGTTCAGATCCAATGGCTCTTTCTGGACTTGGCAAGACTTTGCCGATTTTGATATATCAAGGACCCCCTACTAGTTGATCTCTTCACTGTACAAGTAAAAGTCAGGGAGTAAAGTTATTAGCGACATAACGTACCTTATGCCGAGATGACTGCTATAGAATAGCCTTCCAGATTAACGTAAGGCACGTGAGCATCTTGCTGAGAGATGCCGGCTTGTAAAACGGCCGGGCTTAAAGGCCGCGCTATGAAGAGAATGGACTTATAGAAGATTCACTCGATGGTGAGTTCCAAATATGATGTCGTGCCGAAGAAAATGAACTTACAGAAGCTTCGCTCGAGGGCGAGTTCCAAATATGATGTCATGCCGAAGCGAACGGGGTTACAGTGCCGATCTAGGGAGCGATCGGGCTTACAGAATATTCACTCGATGGTGAGTTCTAAATAAGATGTCGTGCCGAAGCGAACGGGCTTACAAAAGATTCCTTGAGGACGAGTTCCGATTATGATGCCGCGCCGAAGCAAACGGGATTACAGTGCCGAGCTAGGGAGCGAACGGGCTTACAGAAGATTCGCTCTAGGGCGAGTTCCAAATATGATGTTGTGCTAGAGCGAATGGGCTTATAGTTCTGGGCTTGCCGGGCTTTGAAGCGTACGGGCTTATGATGCCGCACTATGAAGCGTATGGGCTTAGGTGCCGCGCTATGAAGCGGATGAGCTTATGATGCCGTGCCGTGCTATGAAGCTAGTGGGCTTATAATGCCGTGTTATGAAGCGGGCGTGCATAGGTGCCGTACTATGAAGAGGACGGGCTTAGGTGCCGCGCTATGAAGGGACGGGCTTATTATTGGTGAGAGAATCTCGTGTTGATGGCGAGCTAATCTCTGGTGATTGTTACGGTTGAGAGAGTTCCCAAAATGAGAAGGCTTGTCCCGCCATTTTTCTTAGAGAGAGCTCAAAAATAAGAAGGCTCGTCCCGCCACTTTTGGTAAGGAGAGTTCCAAAAATGATGAGGCGTAATCATTGAAGTTGTATAAATGAGAATAAACGCCAATGAGAGCTTGTACCTAGAGAGCTCGAGTTGAAGAGCTCGTAACTAGAGAGATCGTATCAAGAGATATCGAATCTAAAGAGCTCATACTGGACGAGATTTACTAGGCGAGCTCATGCTGGGTGAGCTCATTCTGGGCGAGGTCGTACGGGGCAAGCTTATATTGGGCAAGCTCGTACCTGGTGAATTTGTGATGAACATGATGAAGGTTCTGATGAAGATCTGGAGACCTGGATGAAGATACTGATGAAGATCTGGGAATCCGGATGAACTAGATGAAGACTTGGAGATCTAGATGAAGATCATGATGAAGGCTTGAAGATATGGATGAAGACCTTGTTGAAGGCCTGGAAATCCGAATGAACTGGATGAAGATTCCGTTGAAGGTTCAGCCGGAAAACCAAAAATATATGGTTTTAGGCCGCCGGAGCTAGAAAACCGCCGTTGTAAATCTCAGATCTGACCGAGCTCGTGATGGGTGAGCTCGTACCTGGTGAATATGTGATGAACATGATGAAGGTCCTAATGAAGATCTGGAGACCTAGATGAACTGGATAAAGCTTCTGATGGAGATCTGGGAATCTGGATGAACTGGAAGATCCTAATGAAGATTTGGAGATCTAGATGAAGATTGTGATGAAGGCCTAGAAATCTAGATGAACAGGATGAAGATTCCATTGAAGGTTCATTCGAAACACAAAAAAATAGGTGGTTTTAGGCCACCGGAGCTAGAAATCCGCCGCTGTAAATCTCAGATCTGACCAAGCTCGAGATGGGTGAGCTCGTACATGGTGAATCTATGATGAACATGATGAAGGTCCTGACAAAGATCTGGAGACCTGGATGAACTGGATGAAGATTCTGATGGAGATCTGGGAATCCGGATGAACTGGATAAAGATCCTGATGAAGACTTGGATATCAATATGAAGATCTTGATGAAGGCGTGAAGATCTGGATAAAGATCTTGTTGAAGGCCTAGAAATCCGGATGAACTGGTTGAAGATTTCGTTGAAGGTTCATCCGGAAAACAAAAAATAGGCGGTTTTAGGCCGCCGGAGCTAGAAAACCGCCGCTGTAAATCTCAGATGTGACCGGAAAAAATATTGAAAATGTCGATTTTCGGTACTAGAGCCAACTGATGATGTCAAAAATATCACCAGCAAGTTTGGGGAGCATTTAACGATGGATATCTGGCTAGAGTGAGTGATGTTTTCGGTGGTTGTGCGGCGGTGCTCAAGAATAAAGATGAAGATCTTTAAGATCAAGATGAAGGAAATTTTGTGTGTTTATGATTATAAGCTAGGCCCAAAAAGGCTGCCTACGTGCCCTTATTTTGTAAGGGAAGTTACGTAGTTCTTAAGAAAATGTGAGATCCTTCTATTGTCAAGGGTGTGATGCTACTATTTATAGGGGCCATGAGTTGGCTCTCACCAGGCTGTCTGATGAGCTGGCAAGCTCGCTACAGGCTTTTCACCTGTAAGCGTCGTTTATGAACTCTGTTGCCTAGCTGAGCGGGCTTTGTCCGAGTTGGAGGGCGAGCAGATCGTCCCCCATTATTTCGTATCTAGCTGGATGTTCGATGATTCATTCCCGTTGCCTTGGCTAATGATGAGAATCGTGACGGTGTGAGGCGGGCGGGCTGGGCCGAGGACCCTATCCGTTACTGGCTTATGCATGGGCCATGTTCGGATCCAAGGGCTCTTTCTGACTTGGCGGGGCTTTGCCGATTTTGGCATATCACTTTTATTTTGAGAGGGTCCATGATTAATTGAAACATAAAGCTGAATGAAATGCCATTTTTCCCTTTCTACCCTTATTTATTTGTACCTCCATCCCAAAATATATATTCGTGTAGATATTTTTACACAAATTAATAAACTAGTTAACTATCAATAATATAATGGTAAAAGTTTAGAATACATTTTGACTCTCATTAATATAATAGTTGTGAGTAATTGAATGTATAATAAATTATGGGTAAAAGGAAAAAAGAATCTAATAAATGCTCCATATGTATTTTAAATGGATTTATATTATGAGACAAATTCAAAAAAATAAACAAATTTGGGGACGGAGGCAGTATTATTCAAGGGTTTAAGAATTATAATGAATTAATTGTACAAAAGATTTTTTAGTCATTTTCATTTTCAAAGTAAAATCAGAAATTAAATTCATTAATACGTGTGACGGTAAAGAATGATTTTTTTAGTGTTTTTTATTCAATAACCTAATAGCAAACATTTCATTGCTTTTAAATATGATTAAAGACAGTGTGAATGTTCTGGAACAGGCGAAACAAGGTGATTCATAACAATGATGAGGAGCAGCCTCCGGCTTTCGTGTTAGTGAACAATGCGATCGAAAGAGCCAGCAACCTCAGGTTTGCATGGGACATAGACCAGCAGATTTTTTTTCTTCTTTTGTTTCTCCGTTTGCTGTATGTTGGCTAGATTAAATAGTTGTTTCAATTACCTTGCTTAACACTGTACCGTTTATTTTTTGGATGCCACGTTGCCTATTTTATTAATATGTTAAAATAAAATAAAAAAAAGAGAGAGAGAGAGAGAGAGAAAAGAAAGAGACGGTTTGAATGTTTTTACAAGAGAATCTTTTATATGTATCTATTGAATGGTTGCAAACTTAAAAAGCTGCCATTTGTAGGTCCATTTATGTTTTGTATATATATGCAGTCACCCGGGTATATCTGTGGTAGCGATAAACGCTGAAAATGATAAGAACGAAAAGGGAGCTCATAAGGATAAGCACACATGTCAATTTTCTAGTAAATTATCCGATGACCACTCCATCACTACCATTAGCAAACAATTTTCTAAATATGACCTACCTAATATAATACTATATTAATTGCCATTTGGAATGATTGACACTGTCGTAGACAAGAGCGGAGCCACATGTAGCTAGCACTTGCAAGACCGCGTTTGGCTATTCTTGTCTTTTAGGGGCTTGTCCATTATGGGTGGATTATAGTTTTCATGTTCTTGAATTGTTTTTACTATTACTTATATAATTGAATTCATTATCAAACTAGGAAAGTCGTCAATTCCAAAATGAACAAGGCACTGACTCCGGATGACATGTGGCGTCCTCCAAATGATCAAATGTTCCATATTTTTTAAAATTTTAAGGTAATGGGAGTTACATCATGAAGTATACACCACTATATCCAATATAATCTTGTGATTGTGATTTTTTTATATTTTTTTTAATCTTTTTTATAAGTGAAAAACATGTGATGAGATAACGCGATTGTGTAAAAATGTGTAAATTTGAGAGAGTAACTCTATCACTCTCCATTTTTAATACTGATTTTTCCGTTTGTTTGACGCATCAGAACCAGGCACGATTAATTGTAGAATAATATGTCCTAAACAAGTCAAATAATATGTTTGGATGTTTCTAAAGACAATTGAAGAAACTCAATGAAGAGTGTAGAACTCGAATTCTTTTATTAATTCAGAAAAAAGATGATCTTACAATGGATGACATTAGTGGTTTAAATAGCAGAAAAATACAGCTAGCTGTAGGAGTCCTAACTCAGTTTTAACTCCTATAATACAGCTATTAATTCCAATAAAACAGGAGATAATGCTACATTTAAGCTAACAACTTAACTGCCTTATCCTCAAGATCAGATAATTCAAGACTCAACTCAAAAACAAACATTTCCAGTTGTTGGTGCTGTTACCGTATTTAATTAATTAAACACCTTATTACTCCAAGAACGTCATCCTTATTTCTCCAAAGTGTCATCCTTATTACTCCATGCAGTAACAGTATCTTTAATAGCCTCCCTCAAACTTAGCCTGGGTTGAGGGCAAAGTTTGGGTAGAACCATTTGAAGAGCAGCTTTTGTCGATGGTTTGGTGAATATGTCTGCAACTTGCTGTGAAGCTGGAATATGTTTGGTGATAAGTGAGCCATGAGCTACCTTCTCTCGAACATAATGATAGTCAAGTTGTATGTGTTTACTTCTGGAGTGGAATACAGGATTTATTGTCATGTGAAGTGCACTCATATTATCACAGTATATAGTTGGAGGGGTCTGAAGGTGTACATCCAATTCTTCTAAAATGTATGATAACCAAGTGAGCTCAGTTGATGTGTGTGCCAATGCCCTGTATTCTGCCTTTGAACTTGATCTTGAAACTGAGTGTTGCTTTTTGGCACACCATGAGACTAGGTTAGGGCCAAAAAAGGTGCAGTAGCCAGTGGTGGATCTTCTGGTAAGTGGACAGCCTGCCCAATCTGCATCGGAGTAGGCTGGTAAAGATAGTGTCGTTGGTGTTTTAAGAACATGACAATAGGAGAGGGTGGCTTTAACATATCTTAGAAGCCTTTTGACAAACTTGAGATGATTCATTGTGGGAGATTGCAGGAACTGTGAGACAAACTGGACTGGATATAAGAGATCCGGTCTTGTAAATGTCAGATATTGGAGAGCTCCAACAAGAATTCTGTAGTATGTAGGATCTTGTAGAGGTGGAGAGTTTGCAATGGGCTTGAATTTAGCTTCCAGTGGTGTGGTGATTGGCTTGCATTCAACCATGTCTGCTCTCTCCAGAATGGTTTGAGCATAATGGCTTTGTGACAGCAGGAGCTGGTGACCTTGATGGTGGATCTCCACCCTTAAAAAATGATGAATAGGTCCTAAGTCCTTCATAGAAAACTCTTGGCTTAATCATGTGACAAAGTTGTCAACTTGATGTGTGTGGGAACCTGTCAACAACATATCATCTACAAACAATAACAAAAGCATGGTGACATTGTTATGGTGATAAACAAACAAAGAAGGATCTAAAAGACCGCATTTAAAGCCATAATATATCAAATAACTGCTAAAACGATCAAACCAGGCCCTAGGGGCCTGTTTCAAACCATATAAGGCCTTTTGCAGCTTACAAACATGATTAGGGTGTTGTTGATCCAGGAATCCAGGGGGCTGCTCCATGCAGATGATTTCAGTGAGGTCACCATGTAAAAAAGCATTTTTTTTACATCAAGTTGCTTGACAGGCCATTTATGGAATAGGGACAAGGTGAGGATCATTCTTATGGGACTAGGTCTTACAACTGGTGAATAGGTTTCTATATAATCTACTCCATCTATTTGATGGAAACCTTTGGCCACCAACCTAGCCTAAAGTCTGTCTAGAGTCCCATGGGGTTTTAATTTAGCCTTAAAAACCCACTTAGATCCTATGACATTCATGGTTGCAGTTCTGGGAACTAAGATCCAAGTGTGATTCTGTTTAAGAGCTTGGAGTTCTTCTTCCATAGCAGTGGTCCAACATGGATGTTTGAGAGCAATTTTCATAGTCTTTGGTTCTCGAGGAATGTCAGGATAAGTTTGCATAGTTAGGGCATAATTAGGGTTAGGTTTAACTATGCCTCTTTGGGACCTGGTTTGCATATGGTGTTGTGGAGGAGGAGGTGGAGTGGGGGGGTTGGTGATGGACTAGGTGAGGCAGAAACACTAGGTGAGGGGGAGAGGGGTGAGGAATGAGTGGAAACAGTATCAGTGGAGGAATGTAACTGCTCATAAGTGAGTTCAGGATTCATGTTTCCAGCTGTTGGTGCTGTGTCTGAAGTGACAGAAGGTGTGGAACAGATAGATGCAGAGGATGACATGGTTGCTGGACTGTGTTGTGGTGGAGATGGTGGGGGAGATGGTGGCAGGTGTTCAGGATTGTTGTGTTGTGAATTAGGTGCAGGTGCAGTAACAAAGGGTTGGCTTGGAGGAATGGAAGGAGCAGTTTGATGATTAGTAAGAGGAATGTCAATAGATGCAGCATCAGTAGGTTCAGTTTGTGGTATGGAAGGTATGGAAGGAAGCCATGAGTCTATGATAGACATGGCATAAGAATGGGCAGGAGTTTTGTGTGCTGGAATGGCTGCTTGATAGGGTAAAAGGGTTTCATAAAAAAATAACATGTCTGGACATAAAGAACTTGTTAGTGGGAGGGTGAAAGCATTTATACCCTTTATATTGGGGGCTATACCCTACAAAGACACAGGGACTGGATTTGGGATCAAACTTATGTCTTTTTCTGTCCCAAGTATATGGATAACACCTTGAACCATTGATTCTAAGGTTATTATAGGTTGGTTTAGACTTGTGCAAAAGGAAATATGGGGAGTTTGACTTTAAAGTTGCAGATGGGAGTCTGTTGATTAAGTAGACAGCAGTGGCAAAAGCTTCAAACCAGAGAAACAAAGGAGTTTTACTGTGAAACATCATAGTTAGACCTAACTCCATTATAACCATGTGTCTTCTCTCAACAGTACCTGTTTGTTCAGGGGTGTGGGGGCATGATATTTGATGTAGAACCCCTGTTTTAAGAAAATGAGACTCAAAGGGATTATTTACAAATTCACCACCTCCATCAGAGTGAAAAACTTTGATGCACTTATTGAACTGAGTTTTAATAAAGGTTTTAAAGGCAACATACACAGCAAAGAAATCAAATTTATTTTTTAAAGAATATAACCAAGTATATTTGGAAAAATCATCCACAAAACTAGCATAAAACCTAAATTTATTCAAAGAAGTGACAGGTCCCAAAGGTCACAATGCACAAGATCAAATGGTTCTTTACTGACATGTTCAGACAAATTAAAAGGTAAACGACTCATTTTGCCTAACTGGCAACTTTCACAAACATGCTCAAGTTTAATCTTTCCCAAGACATCTATGGCTCCTTTATTCTTCAAAATTTGGACAGCTCCTAGCTGAGAATGTCCAAGTCTCCGATGCCATGTTTCTGCAGTGGTAGCTGAAGATCTTGTGGCAGTGAGAGCAACAAAAGACTTGGGAAGTATGTAGAGATCACCCTTGAGTGTCCCTATCTTTAGCACCTGTCCAGTGTCCTTTTCCTTAATGCAAAAACCATCATTAGAGAAATCACAAGATACAGGATGTTGTTTAGTGAGTTGGCTTACAGAAACCAGATTTTGTTTCAAATTAGGAACTAACAGAATGTTGTTCATGGTTAATCCACCCGTGTGATGTGTGTGTGTCAGATCTCATATGCCTGTGATAGGTAATGTTGTTCCATCACCTATCAGGACAGAGTCAGATCCTTTGTAATGTCTGAGATTTGAAAGAATACCTGATTCACTGGTCATGTGGTTGAAAGCACCAGTATCCATGGTCCACTCAGTTTCAACCAAAGAATTGTCCAAGGTTAGGGCTGCAAGAGCTTTAGGATTATTGTCCTCTGCATTCTTTTTGAGCAACCACCAGCAAATCTTAGCAGCATGTCCAGTGACACCACAGTATTGACAGACCTCATTCTTGTACAAATCCCTTTCAGCAGGGGTCATTCATTGGAACTTGATTTGTGGCCTTCCATTTGCTGAAGACCCTTTCATTTGTTGTGCTTGAAAGCCCCTACCTGAAGATTGAAACCTGGTGTTGGACCTGTTCTGATCATCCCTATTTCTAGCATGTTGGTTGCCATAAAAGGCCACATAAGAGCCTAGGATTACATCTGAGTTGCTGATCTGTTTGGAGAACCAATTCCTCCTTTGATCCAAGCTTTGCAATTGAGACACCAATTCTGAATAAGTGGGACGAGGAGGCTTCAGCAATGTTGTTGTGAAGGTTTCATATTGTGGTCCAAGACTAGTTAGAAGCAAATAGACCTTCTCAGTGTCTGGAATTGGTTTTCCTATAGCAGCCAGACTGTCACATATTTCCTTGAATTTTCTAATATGATCAGTGATGCTCACCCCATCATCCTTTCGGAAATAAGTGAGTTGTTGTTTCAAATTAAACTCTCTTTCTTGAGAGTCCTGGGCATATGCATCTTATAATGCTTCCCACACAGAGTAGGCAGAGTCCAATCCTATGACTAAGCCTAAAGATTCCTCTGAGAGAGAGAGCCAATGATCCAACCTCTGAGAAGCCTATCAGACTTCTTCCAGGCAGTATATTCCTTTTGTTGAGCCACAGCTGATGCTGCTTGTGCATCAGAAGCATCTGTGTTTGTTTCTGTACCTGCAATTGATGATTGAGCAGGTTTGGGTGGTGCGGACTGAGGATTGGTGAGATGATCCACCAAATCTTGACTTTCAGCAAGGGAGAGGGATTGTTCTCTCCATAGAGGGTAATTTTTGGAATTTAATCGTAGAGTGATGAAACTGGCAACATTGAGTGATAGTGTAGACATGATTGAGCTCTCAGAAGGCTCTTCTACCATAAAGACAATTGAAGAAACTCAATGAAGAGTGTTGTTGGACTTATTTTTAAGTTTTAGTGATGAGTGCCAGACTAGTTGTTATAGAGCAAAGGCAAAAAGATGTCTAGATCAAATGTATAAGTTTATTAGAGTTTGATCTTGTATAGGTTTGATCAATCAAGCACTGTAAAAGGTCAGCTGACTTACATCAGCAGACTAGTCTAGATCAGTAGGGTAGCTGAGTCATTAGACTAATCAGGAACCTGCTGAAGACTGAAGGCTGAGGGCTCAAACTCAGTTATTGAAGGCTAAGGGATCAAACTTAGTAATTAAAGTCAAGGATATGGAATCGAATTTAGGGAAGTACGTGATGACCTAAGCGATTACATATACCTTGTGTACAAGGTCTAAGTTCCACAAGTTAAGTGGTGATTGGAACTTAGTTATATGCAAAAAGGTGTAATCTAACTTCATAAATTAAAGTTAGATAAAAGACAGTTAGCTGAAGTGTTTTTAATCACAGCAACATTTGGATCAGCTTGCTGATGTGTATATCAGCAGACTTATGTTCTCAAGAACCTGCTGGACACATATTTCGATCTAATCAAAGGCTGCATTAGAAGATTACAAAGAAAGGGACAGCTAACAACCTCTGATTTATCAAACAAATCAATGGTTAAGATTAAAGGGACGTTGGAAAGATTCAGACCTTTATCCAATGGATACAAGTCAAAGGGTGGACGATCGTAATGCTTGTCAAAAGGAGTCGACGAGTGTCGATCCTAGGAACAGTCAGAAAAACCAAGTCAAGATGGAGACAAATCCAAAACAGCTATGTTTGAATTTCAAACATAAGTCACAAGGATGTCTACCTATAAATAGAGGACTCCTAAGTCAGATACAAGTGATGATTTTTGAAGAAAAATAAGGATCCATCTTGAGCAATCAGAATTAAATCAGAAAAACACCCTGCTGGCCCTGCTGAGCATAAAGCTACTGATCCAGAAAACTTCTTCAAGTGTAATCTGCATTCAAGCTGCATCAAGTTTACACACTTGAAGACATCAAGCTGTTGATCATATCATCCTGATCAAGCTGCTGAAAGCTGAATCACTTACTTGATTCAATCTTTCTTTTACAAGAAATCTACCGAAGACAGTGAAGCATCTTTGGGTATGAAAGACTGTTGTTTGTGGTGGAGCTGGTGAAGAGGCAATCCTACCCTTCAAGGACCAGTGGAAGACTTTGGAGCAGCAATCCTACATGTTCCAAGTGTTCAGTTTGTGAAGCCATAGTTATTGGTGAAGGACAAGCAACTTAGGGATTTTTGTAATAGCTACCTCAAGAATCTCTAGTGAATTACCTCCAACATCACAGGAGAAGAGTGGACTGACAGGATTACACCACCTGGAACCACTATAAAATCTTCCTACTTACTTTACGCATTTATATTCTGCACTTAGTTTATCTAACACATCAATCTACTGAATCTAGCAACTGAATCACACACATACACTACTGAGTATCTAATACTTGGTATCATATTTAACAACAAATAATAATGCTTAATTTTTGATATATTTCCATTTGCACAAATTCGGTAAACGCAACGATCGACGGACTGCGAGTGTCGACGGACTATCGAAGTATCGCATTTCGCCGAAGTTCTTGAGTTTGTTAACTACAAACAGTTTTAAGTGTTAAGTTTATTCACCCCCCTCCCCCCTCTAAACTTAACCAAAGCCTTTTCAAGGGACCAACAATTGGTATCGGAGCGATTAGCACGTTTCGAAGTAATCCTACCTGTTGTGCTTGTGAAAATACTTTGAAAACTTTTTCAAGTCTGATTTTCAAAGCTTTTCATTATGGATAACAACCAGTATGCTAGAACAATGTTGATGTGTTCTTTAGATCGTTTTGATGAGTATAAACGTCGTATGTAGGCTTATCTAGCTGCAACACATGATGAAATGATGATTGTGCTGACAGATGGACCATTGGAGATTACCAAGTCAGTAACAGTGGGAGATGAGACACAGTACATTCCAAAACCAAAAAGGGAATGGACTGCTGAAGATAAAAAAAAAAAGCAAATCTCAACAATATTTCTATTGATATTATATACAGAACTTTGGATTGCAATATGTATATGAAGGTGAAGGATTGCAAGACTGCAAAGGAACTATGGGACAAGTTACAATTAATCTGTGAAGGCACTGATGCAATCAAAAAGAACAAGATGAGTGTGGCAAAGAAGAAGTTCCAGGAGTTCAAGATGAAACCAAATGAAACCATTGAACAAATGGAATCAAGATTCAATGCAATCATTGATGAACTCACCCTACTGAGTGTGAAGTACTCACAAGAAGAAATCAACTCAAAAATCTTGGAAGCATTACCTGCAAAAGAAGTTTAAGAGATGAAGGTGACTGCCATAGAAGAAATGAGGAGTTTGCATGAAGAAGACACCTTCAAACTGTTTTCAGATCTTAAGGCCTATGAATTTAGCAAAAAGCTTGTGCCTAAAACTGAAAAAGAAGAGCCAAAGTGTTAGGAACATGTTATTATGTTTTGATGATGTCCATACTAGCTGTTATAGCAAGCCTGAAATAAGTTAGAATTCTCTGTATAAGTCTTTACTTAGGGTCTGAAAAGTTGTATAAGTTAAGTTAGACAAGTATTGTACTAGTTGGTAGGATGGCAAAGCAAAGACAGATATTCGGCAGAGTGAAGCCAGCCAAGCACCAGCAGAGAAGTAATGAAGACTTTATGGTCGACTTATAACCAAGGAAGTCCGTGATGACCTTGGATAAGTCTAAGTTATGTTTTAAATGATAAAACTCAAATGTTCAAATATGGTGTACACTTTGGTCTCACCCAAATCAAGGATCGGTGAAGTTCAAAGACTCTCCAAATACTAGAACAAAGAAGGAAACAAATGAATCGGTGAGTAAACCGACTTTCGGCAAAGAGAAAACAAAACAGCGAAGAAGAAGTGACGGCTAAGTCAGTAGGCTCACTCGACCGTTCTAGAAACGGTGAAGAGACACCTACAAGGCCAGAATTGATATACGATGAAGATTCAGAAGATCATGCATTAAATGCTCAAATCATTAAAGGATCAATCAAGGACGGATTATACGCTATACGTTTGAAGAAAGAATCCGATCACCGAAATTAAGGAGAATACAATTAAGGGGGAATCAAGAATAAAATCAAGGATTATTCCCTCATTAATATAGCCAACGGACGGAATTTCAAAAACGAAGGTATTCAAGGCTATAAATAGAAGGCATTGACGAGAAAAAGAAAACAACAATCAAGAAAGAAAAATCTAGCGAAACTCTGTCAATTTGAAAAGCCTTCTCTCCGAAATTACAAGGATACATCTAGTGATCAACTCGGACTTCAAAGCTACAAAGTCATACTCGAAGCGAGGATTGATCAAGCAAGTGTGTGAATCACATTCACATCAAGCGAAGCAACCGAATCGAGGCAATGCGAGAAGGAGTTGAATCTGTGATAGCGTTGAAGGATCTTGATCTTAAGGAACAAGCGAAGGACCGAATCACCGAAGCTGCTGCGAGTCAAGGAGTGATAGTCTTGTAGATTGTGAAGCTTGGGAAGCCAAGGACAATCATACTATTGTATCCGTGAAAACAATAGTGAATTCCTCCAATCATCACGGGAGAAGAGTGGATTAAGGGATTACACCACCCCGAACCACTATAAGCCTTGTGTCAATTTAATTTCGCAATTTACTTTACAAGCATTCATTTAATTTGCATACATCATAATTTGCATCCGTGATTTGTCTAAACCGATTTGAAAACAATATAGTAAGAAGGGACTTATCCATTTGCCCAAAAGCTTTTAACTAGAAGAAGAAAAGTTTTTGAAACTCCACTATAGTCATTCACCCCCCCCCCCTCGACTATAGTTTCACCCTTCTCTGGGACCAACACAAAGACCACTGCATTGGCTGCTTCACATCAAGAAGAAACATCAGGAGCTCAAGATGATCTACTGGATGAGATGCAAGAGCATATTGCCCTACTGAGCAAGAAAATCAGAATGATGAAAACTGGAAAGGATTCTCCAAGGAATTTCACAAAGAAATTCAGTGAAAAGAAAAATGATGAATCAAAGAAAGATAATGATTACTTGTGCTATCATTGCAAGAAACCAGGACACTTCAAACCTGACTGTCCTGAACTAAAACAGAAGAAAGAACCTGATTATCTTTGCTTTAATTGCAAGAAGCCTGGACATTTTAGACCTGATTGTCCAGACCTACTGAAGACCAAAAGTCAACAAAGAAGACATGGCAAGAAAGCTATGGTTGCTGAAGATGAATCAGGATATGAAGTAGAACCAGAAAAGGGAAATGAATCTGATGATACTGCACTTGTTGCTGAGATGGAAGATTATGCTTTAATGGATAATATGGATGAAACAGAGGAGGTATACAATTATGTATCTACAAACACTCCTGCTGGAAGTGATTGTGAATCAACTTGTGGTTCAAATCCAAAAAATTCTGACAATGAAGAAACTTTGGATGCCATCATTAATCAACTGAGGATAATACGATCTGGTTATGAGATTGTGAAGAAATTTGAAAAAGAAGCTCCTCAATCGAAGTTGAAAGATTAAATGCTGAATTAAGAATTCTCAAAGGAAAGGAAAAAGAAGTCAGACAGAATCAGCATAAGCCTGCTGAACATTTAGCAGCTGCTGAGTCTGCTGAACCATCTTGTTCCTCCACTGCATTCAAATCCGGAAAGCCTTATGGTGATAGAACGGGGCTTGGATTTGGAACTCAACAATCCAATAAGAGTGGATCCAGTAAGGTCACTGAACCTAGTTCCAGAATTGGTCCTAAGTTTGTGCCTGCGCAAGATCCAACTCCCAAAAGGGTTGCTGAGGCATTAAAGTCTACTGAGAAAGCTTCAAGGAAGCAAAATCAGAAGTCAAGGAAGTCAACGACTCTAATAAAAAGAATAAATCTAAAAATAGGACTTTGTTGTGCCTCTAGACCCTGGCGATAGCAGACCTACTACCAAGTCTGCTGGACCATAAAAAGGGAAAAACCAGAAATATTCCAAGAATAAGAATCCTAAATCCAAAATTGTTAATCATTCAAGGGATACTTATCTCAGGGGAAAAGGTAGATTGTTTCCTACTGATGATGATTGGAATATTCCTGCACCTACTGCTAGAAACAACAGATATAAGCATGCTGCTAGGGTAAAACCTAAGCAATGGAATCAGGAGAGGGCTCAGCAGAGGACTTATACAAGACCTCAACAGGGACCTCAGCAGACTCCATATTCCAGGGCTGTTCCTAACAGACAGCAAACCTATGGTCATCCTAATGCTTCTAACAAAATAAATCACTTTAAGCAGCATTATATTCCAAAAGGCCAGAAAGCATATGTGAATCCTACACAACCAATTATTAGACCTTATGGATGTGTAGAGTACATGTATGAACCAAAGTACGATACCTTTCAAAGAAGACCTTATGGAAACTTGCCAAGGGTCATGCTTACCACAGACCATTATGGACCCAAACAGGTTTGGGTACCTAAAATGCATTAACTTTGTTTTGCAGGGTGTCTGGTATTTTGACAGTGGATGTTCCAGACATATGACAAAGAATAAGCACTGCTTCTCAAGCTTTGTGGCAAAGGATGGTCCAAGAGTGAATTTTGGCAACAAGAACACACCAGGATACACAAGAGGATATGGCACACTTGTGAGAAATGGATTAACAATCAGGAATGTGGCATATGTGGTAGGACTGGACTACAACCTACTGAGCACTGGACAATTTTGTGACATGGGATACAAGGTCACTTTTGACAAAAACACGTGTATTGTCATTAGTGAAAGAGGTGATCAAGTTGTATTGGCTGGAAGAAGACAACAAAACATGTATGTTGTGGATTGGTCTACTGTTGTTCCAGAAACATGCCTAATTGCGCATACCAAGTCAGAACTTAATTGGTTATGGCATAAGAAGTTGAATCATCTAAATTTTGATGAGATCAATTAGTTGGTGACGAAGAAACTGGTGATTGGTTTACCTGAGACCACATTCAAGAAGGATGCTATATGTGATGCATGTCAGCAAGGTAAACAGACAAAGTCTAGCTTCAAGTCAAAGTCTATGCAATCAACAAAAAGAGTTTTGGAGCTGATGCACATGGATCTTTTTGGACCAGTAACACCAACAAGTGTAACAGGAAAGAAGTACACCTTAGTGGTTGTGGATGATTATTCAAGATACACTTGGGTGATATTCATGAACAAGAAAAGTGAAACACTTCAAAAGATGCCTGAACTTTTGAAGAGACTACAGAATGAGAAAAGTTTGACAGTAGTGAAAATCAGATTAGACATGGGTACTAAATTTCTCAATAAAGTAATAAGAGAATATTGTGAACAGAATGGTGTACTACATCAATTGGCTGCTGCTGGTACACCTTAGCAAAATGGGGTTGCCGAAAGAAGAAATAGAACTCTAAAAGAAGCAGGAAGAACTATGATTTGTGAAGCATTGCTACCAGAAAGATATTGGGCTGAAGCAGTTAATACAACATGCTATACACAAAACAGAACATCAGTGAACAAGAAGCTGTTGAAGACACCTTATGAGATTTGGAATGGAAGAAAACTTAATATATCCTATTTCCATCCATTTGGAAGCAAGTGTTTTATCTTGAATCATAAGGAACAATTGAAGACATTCCAACCAAAATCAGATGAAGGAATTTTCTTGGGATATTCTTCAGTTAGCAAGGCATTCAGGGTACTGAACAAAAGGACACTGAAGCATGAAGAAACAATACATGTTGTATTTGATGAACCTAAGTTCACTGGTATAGAAGATGAAGCTTCAGAACCTGCTGAGAATCAACAAGTCACTAATCCAGAATGTGTTGAAGTTTTGGAAAGATTCAATGACTTAAAGGTTTCTGATTCTGCCCCTGCTGAACACCCTACTGGTAACACTACTGATGCAACAACTGAGGCAATTCAAGGATCTGCTGAACCCCTGTTGAAGAAATAACACACCCTACTGAAGATGATGTTCCAGAGAATCAATCTAACCAGAATCCACAGTGGTTAAGGGATCACCCTGCTGAACAAGTTATTGGCACATACAACAAGGTGTGAGGACTAGAAGACAGTTAGAAGTAATGTTTACATGTTTTCTATCTCAAATGGAACCTAAAGTTGTTGAAGAAGCAATATCAGATCCAGATTGGATAATTGCTATGCAAGAAGAGTTGAATTAATTTGAAAGAAATCAAGTTTGGACACTAGTGGAAAGGCATAATCATGCAAATATAATTGGTACTAAATGGGTATACGGAAACAAACTTGATGAATCTGGTACCATTGTGAGGAATAAGGCCAGACTAGTGGCAAAAGGCTATTCTCAAGCAGAAGGAATAGATTTTGATGAGACATATGCCCCTGTTGCAAGATTGGAAGCTATAAGATTATTCTTGGCATATGCTGCATATAAAAACTTCAAAGTTTATTAGATGGATGTCAAGAGTTCATTTTTGAATGGCATTCTGGAGGAGGAGGTCTATGTTCAACAACCTCCTGGATTTGAAGTTAAAGATCAAGAATATAAAGTGTATAGGCTCAACAAAGCACTTTATGGTTTAAAACAAGCACCAAGAGCATGGTATGAGACTTTATCTCAATTCTTGGTGGAAAATGGTTTTACAAAAGGCACCATTGATAAAACTCTTTTCAGAATCAATGAAGGGAACAGCACCCTGCTGGTACAAATTTATGTGGATGACATAATTTTTGGTTCTGAAAATGAATTGCTATGTGAGAAGTTTGCAAATCTGATGAAAAGTAAATTCCAAATGAGTATGATGGGAGAAATGAACTACTTTTTGGGATTGCAAGTCAAACAAATGAAAGATGGAATCTTCATTCATCAAACCAAGTATACCAAGGAGTTACCGAAGAAATTTGGTATGGAAAACAACACCAAGGTATCAACTCCTATGAGCACAAACATTAGATTGGATGAAGATAAAGATGGCAAAGATGTTGATTAGACTTTATACAGAAGGATGATAGGCAGTCTGATGTACCTTACTGCCAGCAGACCTGATATATCATTTGCTGTAGGTGTTTGTGCAAGATTTGAATCAAAACCTAAGGAAAGTCACTTGGCTGCAGTTAAAAGAGTTCTCAAGTATCTAAAAGAGACTTTGGGAGTAGGGATATGGTATTCAAAAGATGGAAGTTTCAAGGTTATTTCCTACTCAGATTCAGATTATCCTGGATGCAAGATTGATAGAAAAAGCACCACAGGAACCTGTCAGTTAATGGGAAATAGATTGGTTTCCTGGTTTAGCAAGAAACAGAATTCTATGTCAACTTCCACTGCTGAAGCTGAGTACATTGATGCTGGAAGTTGCTGTGCACAAATACTTTGGTTAAGACAACAGTTAAGGGATTATGGAATTGAAGAAAGAGAAATTCCTATAATGTGTGACAACACAAGTGCAATTGCAATCACAGAAAATCCTGTTTTGCACTCAAGAACCAAGCATATTGATGTGAGACGTCACTTCATAAGAGATCATGTTGAAAAGAAAGATGTGGTGGTTCTATATATCCCTACTGAAGATCAACTTGCTGATATTTTCACTCAACCACTGGACAGTGAAAGATTCGCTAAACTAAGGACTGAACTTGGAATTATAAAAGTTGACTGATATAAACTTAATCAGCAGTGTACTGGAATTCACCAAGGGGATTAGTCTTTACTATGTTGGGTGAGCTCACTTAGCAGATTAGTCATTGGTATCAACAATTCCATATACTTATGTTTGGACAATTGAGCAAATGAAGTTGCCAAGGGGATTGGTCTTTGTCATGTTGGGTGAGCTCACTTGACAGATCAGTCATTGGTATTAAACTTCATCTTGTATTATCAGTTGGACAAAACAAAATGAATCAAACATCAGCAGAGTAACTCTGTCAGCAAGCTGCTGAGACTTTTTGTCAGCAGGCTGCTGAGCCAAGTCTGTTGAGCCAAGTCTACTAAAGGAAACGTTACACAGTCAAACTTACAAAAGTAAAAAAGCAAATGGCGGGATATTCATCTTATCTTTATAACTGCGGTTACATAATCGAACGGTTACAAACATTTATGGATAAGTAATGGGCCACGTGTCAAGATCCCATTTATTCCAACTTTAATCGTGGTTAATGCTACAGTACGTGGTCTGACAGTTTCTAACCACTACTCTCTGTTATATATACATACCTATACACAGAAGTAACTTTCAATATTCAGATTGATTTTCTCTGTGTATACACTGTGTGAACACAGATTTGAGAGCTATCTTCTTCATCTTTTTCTTAAAACAATGGCAGAAAAGGATGATGTTCAAATCGGAACAAGTCAAAGTGAGAGAGGCTTTGTTGTGGATGCTAACCAAACAGAATTAGCTATCAATATTGGACGAAGAATAAGAAGATATGTAGGTTTGGAAAATGTGCTTAATATAAGATTGGAAACAATATCATATACAAATGTTGTTAACTTCTGGAGAAATATTGTAATAAGAGAAGGTAGAGAGGCATTCACCACAACAGTAAATGCCCAGGAGATTGAAGTTTCCTCAAACCTGCTGAGGGAAGTTTTTGGTTTTGCACCAGTAATCGATGCTCCAACAAATCTGAGGAAATGGGACTGTTAAAAATGGATATTGTTGATAGAATCAAGACCAATAATGCCATCAAATCAATTCCAGGCATTAATGTGAAGCATATTGGTTATGAATACAACCTGCTGAGCAAGATTATTGCAAAGAATATCTTAGGACTCATTTGAAGCATGGATACTTTATCAGGACCCAAAATAGAACTGCTGATGATCATTTGCAGAAGCATGAAGTTTGATTGGGCTAGATTATTTGTCCACTACATGAAGAAGGTAGCAAAAGAAGAAAAAGAAGGGACAAGGAAATCCAAGGCTTTACCTTTGGGATTGATGGTTCAGGCCCTGCTGAATCATTTAGGAATTGCTGATATTGCACCTGAAAAGTTAAATAAATCCAGATACAAGAAAGAGATTGACTATCCTATCCCAGGTTTGGATGATGATGAAGATATGGATGATGAGGCCACACAAAGTGATAGTGATGGTGGAGATGATGAAGCTAGTGGTGAGCAGGTCAAGCAAGTTGTTAAGCCTGCTGCACCCAAGAAGGTTACTGAAAAGAGGAAGGCTGCTAACACAAGAAAAATTACAGAATTGCTAAAGCCTAGAAAGACAAGAAAGAAAACAGTAGAGACTGCTGAGTCTGCTGAGGGTTCAGTGAAATTGAGGTTACTGACCCTGTTGTAGTTGCAAAGAAGAAGACTGTTGCTGAAATCTTGAAGGAGCAACAGAAGGAAGCCAGTAGAAAGAGGAAGTCTATTGAGATTGAAGCTGAACAACTATCCAAAAGAATGAAAGAGATTGCCAAGAAAAGGAAACATGGCAAAGGGAAGCAATTGAAAACTTTGGAGGCTCAAAGGCAACAAGAAAAAGAAGAAGAAGTAGGAGAGGCTATTGAGGCTGAGCCCTTAACAATTATCAAGCCTACTGAGGATGTAGAGGTTGTTATTGACCAACTGTCTTTGGAGAATCACGACGGACTACTAACCCACGACCTGCTTTGTAGAAGCTACTGAATCCTCCCCTGCAAAGGCTGTTGAGCCTACTGAAACTGCACAAGTTGTTGTTGAGCAACTTGTAGAAGAACCACAAACTGCGAGTCTACACCTACCGTGGAAGTGGAAAAGTTGGTACAAGACCCCGCAAGTTCCGCAATAGTTCGGGGGAAGAGCAATCGTTGCTAACCTGGCGATGAGCATATAAGTCAGGGGGAACCTAGTGTAGTACAGATGGAGGTAGTAGGGACTAACATACAACCTGAGCAACCTACTGACCTAGAAGCATCTGTGGAAAAAACTCTGAATTTACTTGTTGAGACCTTTGGAGGTCAGCAAGGTACTGGAACAGCTCCCAGAAAACCAACCATGCCATTTTAGAGACATGAGAAGAAAAAGAAGAAAGAGAAGTTTGTTGATCCTAAACTCCATTTGGTGGCTGATTATTTCCAATGGAAGTTTGGATTCTACAAGAGACAAAATCCAGCTGCAGAACCAATGACATATTTTGAAGAATAGGCTTTTGAGAAGTTGGGAGTGGAAAATTTGTTGGATTTAATTAATACCTCTATGTTGGAATCAAGATTGATGGATCTTTTTTATCAACAAAAGAAGGAAGAGGGTATCAAATTAAGAGATCCTAGAGATGAATCAGGCAGTAATGACTCATCATCATCTAATTCTGGTGATGATCACCACTTTGGTCCAGGAGGAGTCAGTGGAACTACTATGATTATTGAATCTAGAGTGGAGCAGTCTACTGGTGCTACACAATCCACTGAAAGGCAACAAACTGAACAAATGAATGAGGATCTGGAGGATCTCACCATGGATGATCTAGAGGCACAAATCAATGAGTGAATATCTATTGGTGCAAACAGGATGGTTGGTGAGATAGACACTCTATTTGTTGAAGAACCTGCTGAACATACTAATGATCTGCAGACTGTGGATTCAGATGAAGAAAGGGTTACTGATCTTAGTGAGCCTGATGTCAGTTCTGAGGATTCAATTCAATATCAAGACTGGATTGACACTGAGGACACTCTAACCAAGGCTGCAAATTTTCTAAGAAGGATTTCTGATATTAGGGAATTTCAAAAGGAGAATATGGATGTATTCCCTGTACAGGTTGTTGTGGCACAAACAGAACCTGAACAAAGGTTGAAACAGGTGGTACAGGTTGCTGAGGTACAAACAGCACCTGGACAAAGGTTGGAACAGGAGGTACTTGTTGCTGAGGTACAAACAGCACCTGGACAAAGGTTGGAACTATCTATGGGTTTGGAGGAAACCCCTGCTATTGTTGAAGAACAGGCTGCTGTAGTGGAGCCTGCTGGAGGAAAGGTCACTGAAAGGAAAGATGGTCAGCAGACTGCTGTTATTGATGAGGATGAGCAGCTGTTGGACTATGACTACAGTGATGAGGAGTTTCAATTGCCTGAGGAAGAACCTATTAATGATGAACCTCAATAGGCATTTGTACCAGTTTTTGAAGAGCCTGCTCTTGATCCTATTCTGGAGGAATTCCAAGGACCTAACCCTGCTGGAAGGGATATGAGCTTTGCCATGGTTGTCAGCAGACAGAGGTCACAATACACTGTTGAAGAGCCTACTGATGAAGCTGCTGGACATATGGCTGGAGGAATGGCTGGTGGAGACCAGCAGAGGTTTTGGATGAGTTGAGGACTGTCAGAAATGACATTACAAGGTTAAGAACTCAACTTGACAGGCAAGAGCAGAGATTTGAAGACTTAATGAATTTAGTGGAGAATAGAGGAAGAACTACTGAAACTGTTGCTTACAATATTACCTCCACCCAGTATGCTCTTGCTGACCTTGCTCAAGATGTGAAGGGCATCAAGCAATGAAATACACTGAAAGACAAGTTTCTGAAAGAACAAATTACATCCATTCACCAGAAACTTGATAAGCTTTCTGAGACACCTAAGCCTGCTGTGGCTGAATCTGTTGAAACACTGCAACCTACTGTACTAGATCCTAAAATCACTGAGAGAATAACTCTACTGGAGCAAACATTGCAAGGAAGGATCACAGCTGTTGACACAAGGACTGAAATTATGGAGGGTCAACTGAACAACCTAGTGCTCACACAGGAGAGTGTACATGGCCTGCTGTCCCGTTTTGTTGATGATGTCAATAAGGGGGAAGAGAGCCAAACAGCAGTAGCAAAAGAGGCTGCCAGAATCTTTGCTAAGAAAAGATGGGAAGATGACACTAATGCTTTTAGGGAGCCTGCACCTGGCAGACTTCCACTTACTGATGATCTTCTCAGAGAGTACAAGAAGGTCTACAACAGCAAAAGAAGACCTTTTCATGATAAAGGTTTCCATGAGGGACTAAATTCCTTTCTTGGACTCATGTTTTGGGAAGCAAGGGTTAAAGCCATGAGGGCTGCACACAGAGGTGGTAGAGGTGGAAGAGGTGGTAGAGGTGGAAGGAGTTTACCTACTACCAATGCAAAGGAGTCACTTAATGAATTCAAGGAAGTATACATGCGTTTAGGCTTTAGAGTACATCAAATCAACCTTACTCTACCTGAAGCATGGCATTGGTGGAAACAAGTGAATCCTCATATTGATTTCTCTCTGACTGAAAATGAATGGATGAGAGAAATGATCAGAGAGATAAGAGCCTGTCAAGAGCAAGCAGAAAAGGCAAGGGAAGAAAGAGAAAGAAGACAGTAGATCAGCATACCTTATCTGTTTTATCATTTGTTGTATCTAGACTATAATACTTTTGAACAACTGATTATAATGAGATATGACTATACTTGTTCTGTATTTGTTTTTAATCTTTTTGCTTTGCTGTAAGGAGGGTATTGGCATCATCATCAAAAAGGGAGAAATTGTTGGACTTATTTTTAAGTTTTAGTGATGAGTGCCAGACTAGCTGTTATAGAGCAAAGGCAAAAAGATGTCTAGATCAAATGTATAAGTTTATTAGAGTTTGATCTTGTATAGGTTTGATCAAACAAGCACTTGAAAAGGTCAGTTGATTTACATCAGCAGACTTGTCTATATCAGTAGGGTACATAGGTCAGTAGACTAGTCAGGAATCTGCTGAAGACGAAGGCTGAGTGCTCAAACTCAGTTATTGAAGGCTAAGGGATCAAACTTAGTAATTAAAGTCAAGGATATGGAATCAGAATTTAGGGAAGTCCGTGATGACCTAAACTGATTACATATACCTTGTGTACAAGGTCTAAGTTCCACAAGTTAAGTGGTGATTGGAACTTAGTTATATGCAAAAAGGTGTAATCTAACTTCATAAATTAAAGTTAGATAAAAGACAGTTAGCTGAAGTGTTTTTAAACACAGCAACATTTGGATCAGCTTGCTGATGTGTATATCAGCAGACTTATGTTCTCAGGAACCTGCTGGACACATATTTCGATCTAATCAAAGGCTGCATTGGAAGATTGGAAGATTACAAAGAAAGGGACAGCTAACAACCTCTGATTGATCAAACAAATCAATGGTTAAGATTAAAGGGACATTGGAAAGATTCAGACCTTTATCCAATGGATACAAGTCAAAGGGTGGACAGACTGTAAACTGTCAAAAAGGAGTCTGACAGTGTCAGTCCTAGGAATAGTCAGAGAAAGCAAGTCAAGATGGAGACAAATCCAAAACAGCTATGTTTGAATTTCAAACATAAGTCACAAGGATATCTAGTATAAATAGAGGACTCCTAACTCAGTTACAAGTGATGATTTTTGAAGAAAAATAAGGATCCATCTTGAGCAATCAGAATTAAATCAGAAAAACACCCTGCTGACCCTGTTGAGCATAAACCTACTGATCCAGAAAACTTCTTCAAGTGTAATCTGCATTCAAGCTGCATCAAGTTTACACACTTGAAGACATCAAGGTGCTGATCAAATCATCCTGATCAAGCTGCTGAAAGCTGAATCACTTACTTGATTCAATCATTCTTTTACAAGAAATCTACTGAAGATAGTGAAGCATCTTTGGGTGTGAAAGACTGTTGTTTGTGGTGGAGCTGGTGAAGAGGCAATCATACCCTTCAAGGACCAGTGGAAGACTTTGGAGCAGCAATCCTACCTGTTCCAAGTGTTCAGTTTGTGAAGCCATAGTTATTGGTGAAGGACAAGAAACTTAGGGATTTTTGTAACAGCTACCTCAAGAATCTCTAGTGAATTACCTCCAACATCACAGGAGAAGAGTGGACTGACAGGATTACACCACTTGGAACCACTATAAAATATGCCTACTTACTTTCTGCATTTATATTCTGCCCTTAGTTTATCTAACACATCAATCTACTGAATCTAGCAACTGAATCACACACATACACTACTGAGTATCTAATACTTGGTATCATATTTAACAACAAATAATAAGGCTTAATTTTTTATATATTTCCGCTGCATAAATTCAGTAAACTCAACGGTCGCGGACTGCGAGTGTCGACGGACATGCGAAGTATCGCGGGCTACTGAAGTTGCCGAGTTTGTTAACTCCAAACAGTTTTAAGTGTTAAGTTTATTCACCCCCCCCCCCTTTAAATTTAACCAAAGCCGTTTCAAGGGACCAACAAGTGTAGAACTCGAATTCTTTTATTAATTCAGAAAAAAGATGATACTTACAATGGATGACATTAGTGGTTTAAATAGCAGAAAAATACAGCTAGCTGTAGGAGTCCTAACTCGGTTTTAACTCCTATAATACAGCTATTAATTCCAATAAAACAGGAGATAATGCTACATTTAAACTAACAACTTAACTGCCTTATCCTCAAGATCAGATAATTCAAGACTCAACTCTAAAACAAACATTTCCAGCTGTTGGTGTTGTTACCGCATTTAATTAATTAAACACCTTATTACTCCAAGAACGTCATCCTTATTTCTCAAAAGTGTCATCCTTATTACTCCATGCAGTAACAGTATCTTTAATAGTTTCATGCTATCATCGTCGAATAGAGTAACGCTAGTGACACAACCATGTAATCACAATGAGTTACACAACATTATTTTGCTTCATTGATCATCGGGGACTTACATCATGATCAATGTAACATATATGATGATCAATAGTTTAAAATCTGGATGAGTCACTCGTTATGACGTTGTGGTTGTGTAACTAGCATTGCTTATTTGAATAATACGTGCTTTACAAATGTTGTAAAGCACTCCATTTTTCTACTATTTCATGGTATAAGTTTAACAAATGTTATTAATAGAATTCTAATACATAATGGACTTGATAAAATGAATTAAAAGTTTCAGGTTAAACGATGACAATGGGCCAAAGTAGTTAATAGATTCATTACACTGTGGCCCAAGTTTTGGAGCTTACAGGTGATGTGATACCAGAGTCGACTACAGTTATGCACTGTATACTATGGATCTTCAGAAGCTTCGGCCTCAGTTGGAAAATTCCCCAATAGTTTGTGAGTTTCCGGAAGTTTTTCCAAGAAGTTACTGGCTTTCCTCCAGTTTGAAAAGTTGAGTTAGAAATCAAATTGGTTCCAGAGGCTCAGCCAAATTTGAAACGGCCATATAAAATGGCCCCAGATAAGCTTAAAGAACTCAGAGAGTAGATGCAATAGCTATTGGATATGAAGATGACTCAGTCCGGGGTTTCACCTTGGGGAACGCATGTTCTCTTTGTAAAGGAAGAAAGATGGAAGCTGAGATTATGCAGGACTAGTCAAACGGGTTGAGAGTAAAGAACAAGTATATTTTGCCTCGCATTAATGACTTGTTTGATCATTTAAAAGGATCCTGAGTGTTTACGAAGATATATCGGAGATCAGGGTACCATCCATTGAAAATCAAGAAAGAGAATGTCTCAATGAGGGCCTTCAAAACAAGGTATGGTCATTAGGAGTTCTCAGTCATCGTCGTTGGTTTGACTAATGCACTTGCAACCTTTATGGCACTCATGAATAACGTGTTCAGTGATTAAGTTTGTTGTAGTCTTCATTGAAGACAATCGTGTCTATTCAATAGAGGAAAAAGCACATGTCAAACATTTTAGATTGGTTGTGTAACGTCTCCAGATGAAGAGATATATGAAACATTTAGTAAATGTGAGTTTGGTCAGACACAGTTGCCTTTTTAAGGCATGTTGTTTCTAAAAATGTTGCTATGGTAGATCTAGCAAAGTTATAAGTTGTAGTTGAGTGGCCATGCCTTACCTTGGTGACAGAAGTGTGAAGTATTTTAGGTTTAGCTGGATACTACAAGAAGATTGTAAAGGGTTTTTTTTCTATAAGTATCCCTCTTACACGACTTAATCAAAAGAATGCCAAGTTTGAGAGGACATCAGAATGTGAAGACGCCTTCCAGCAGTTGAAATAGAAGTTGGTGACAATACATATCTTGACTATACCATCTCTACATAAGGAGTATGAGACCTATAATGATGTTTTATAAGATGTGTTTGGGTTGTGTTCGAATGAAATAATTTAAGGTTATCGCCTATGCCTCACACCAGTTAAGGACTCATGAGAAGAACCATCCCATGTATGATCTTGAATTGGTTGTAGTTGCCTATGCTTTGAAGTTTTAGCGGCACTATCTTTATGGTGTTATTTTCAAGATCTTCAAAGATCATCAGTGTTTGAAGTACTTATTCACCTAGAATGAGCTAAATATAACGTAAATAACAATGCTTAATGATATCAAATATTATGACCTTTCCATAAACTATCATCATATGAAGGCTAATATTATGGTTGATTCTTTGAGTAAAAGTCATCTTTACGGACAATTTCAACATTGACCGTGGTTCATTAGTTGATCAAAGAGTTTGACCACATTCGTTTGGGTATGATAAATTCGAAATCTAGCTTAGTGGTTTCTGCCTTGATTGCTCAATCGGAACCGAAGGGTCTACTAAGAACTTTAAGCTACGTGCAAATGGTTCTTTTTTATTTCAAGATCGTTTGTGTGTGTCTAGAGTTGCAGGTTTACTTCTGGAATCTTGTCAGGGGCTCATCAATCAGGGTTCACAGTTTGTCCGGGCAACACTAAGTGTATCATGACCTTGAAGGCCACTTTTGGTGGTGTGGGATGAAGATTGGTGTTGCAAAGTTCATTTTCGAGTGTGCAGTTTTCTTGCAAATGAAAGCGGAACATTAGAGACCAGTCATGTTTCTTAAGCCCTAAAAGGTACCTTCGTGGAATTAGGATGAAGTTGGAGAGAAGCAGCTAGTCATCTTACTCACTGCCAAAAATGAATTAACAAGGCATTCATATAAGGCTATGAAGCTCGAGTAGGAAATAGGAACAAACAATAATGGTAAGTTTGTCCTTTGTGGTTTATAACGAATAGTGAGAAGTGCTCAAAAATCAAGTTATATAGAAAGGTTGTTGACCATCAGTCTAAATACCGGTCTGTAGAAGTTGCAGTCTGTCTTCCAGTATATGTTCCTGCTCTTGCTGGCCAAGGTGCAACTCCAATGCTTTTGTTGGTTTATAGACCAGTACAGTCACTTGGTAGGAAAATAGATAGTTTGTTCATGATGCATAAAGGTAAAGGTAAAGAAAGTTGATCGGACCAATGTTTATTGGTTTTCTAAGACCCTATTTTGTGCAAGATACGATCGATAAAGTCTCCATAGTTGATGATAGTCAACTTTTCAATCATTTATGCATAATTTAACCCCTATTTATGACTTATTTGATATAGTTTTGGGGTAGTTTAGTGGTTTTTATAGGCACGTTTCACCACGAGTTGAATCACGAGACGAAAGACGTTTACGTCCGGAAATCTCCTTATTTTTGGGTGAATTGTGTGGGTTTTATTGGAAAGTGTCATGCTTGGGTTTGTTGTTTTTTATGGGTACGGCGTGATATAGGGCATGACAAGGATCGCCATGAAACGAAATTCGGTCTAAACAGAGTTCGGATGCGAAAATGGTGCAAGAATTAAGTTTGGGGTGAAAGCGGCCAACGGGACAGAAGGCATGGGCGCACGCTGGGCGGGACGATTGGAAAATGGCAGGCTGGCAGAATCATCGGGTGCATGCCGACTATGGGGCCTGGCGCACGCCTGGCATGGAGCATCGATGAAGAGCGGCCAGCAGACTACCCTGGCGCCTACCGGGTAGAGACCCGGGCGCACGCTCGGGCGGACGACTAGAGGAGCGAGCATCGAACGGATCAAGTTGGAGGGCACCAGGATAGAACCGGGAGGAACCAGAGTGATGACGATAGTAGATGGAGGGTGCCAAGTAGGGCCCGGCTGGCGTCAGCCGACGACAGGCACGCGCGTTTTTTTCCGGAGTTTTACCTTTTCGAAGTCAGGTTTTGGCTCTATAAAAGCAATTAGCTCAAAATTTCACCCACAGACTCATTATTTTATTTTCAGCCTTTAGCATATTTTTATTCTTATAAGAATAGATCTAAATTATTTTCTTTCCACAAATTCTTCAAGAACAATAGGTTTTTACTCCTTTTATTTCGCGATTTCTTCACGACAGATTGACGAACTAAGTGGTGTATTGCTACAACTTTTATTGGTAATTTTTATTCATTTTTTTATCATGTTTTTTTTCTTATTCTTCCATTATTTATTGTTTTATTCCTTTAATTATGTATAGCTAAATTCATAATAGCTAAATTATGCGATGGAAATACGAAATTAATACCTGAATGATGACCTAGGGATGAGTAGTGCTTAAAAGTTGAATCTTATGAATGTTTGAGTTCTAAAACTTGAACCTAGTGCCTTTAGTGGAGTAGCTAACCATTAATTGGTCACACACAAACTTTATACATGACGTTTGCGAGGGAGTGTGCGATAGGGTTTAAAATTTTCATGCATGAACTAGTCGAGTTGTTCGCAGCATGTTCCTCCTGAACTCGTTGGATACAGAGTGTCTCATAGTTCTTAATCATATTAGGTCAATTAAATCCCAATTAGAAGATTGTTTCCGAGTATAGGGTAACTAGGTTGTGGTATCAGCGCCTAGGGACAAGTTTAGGATATTGCACCCACAAACACATTCATTAGTAACAATTGGTTGGTTGGTCGGTTTAAGATCGTCCCAAGTGATTCATTAAAGGTGTTAAGAGTAGTGTTATAGACCATAGTTTAGCTGTTTTGTTTTTCATATTATTTAAAGTCGTGGTTTTTATTTATTTAGATATGAACGTGGTTGTGATAGTCATACAAATCCTCGTGGGAGAGGCTTAAGGCCACACAAAATCTTTAGAAAAGTTGGACAGATAACAAAAGGCATCCGTCATCCTTTGAATTTGGTATAAGGTTTATATAAAATTTTCTCCAATAATAGAAGTTAAACGTTTTGGTTAGAAAGGAAAGTATAGTCCAATGTACGTGGAACCTTTTGAGATTATCAAGAGGATTAAGGAGCTTGTGTATCGTTTGCAGCTACCCACACCTTTGACAAGAGCTCATAATGTTTTCCACATGTCACTTCCGAGGAAATGTCTTTTGAAATCTCATCAGACGGTTTCTCTAGCACCAGATTTGCTTCGGGACAATTTCAGGTATGTTGAACATCCGATTCATATTTTGGACAATCTCACAATGACCTTAGTCAAAGTTTTGTGGTCCAACCACACTGAACAAGGGCTACTCGGGAGTATGGGCTAAGGATCCAACCAAGCATTCGTCATTCTTTCCACCTTTTTGTATGTTATATTTCAAGGAGAAAATCCTTCTAAGTATGAGAGGATGTAACACCCAAGATTTGGGGGATGTGAATAATGTTAGGTGTATTGCCTGAAAGATAATTAATGGGAATTGTTATTTTTAGTAATAAATGACAGATTTGTGTATCATCTTATTATTTGCTTCGTGTTTATAAGTAATATAATATTGAAAACCCTAAGTTGTATCATATTTTACTATAATAGTTAGTGTTTATCACATGTGAGTATTAAATTTATTGTGATACATTTAAACATTGTTTAGTTTGCGGTGAACTTAATAAATGTATGAGGTATATTGATTAAACCACTATTAATGTGCCGAAAACACTTTAGGGTGTGACTGTCTTATCCGAACCATCGATATTGGTTATCTAAGTAGGGCATTTATATATGACTCAGTCGTATAGGACTAGGACCGATTTAATCTGTATTTCTCATATAATTTCATTATTGATAAATAGTATTCAATCACAAGATGATCATATGCGGATTAATCTTAATCCTGGTGTGATTACAGACTCCTACTTATTTCAGGATAGGGTTTGATGTGGTTGTTAAGGATTTTTAAGTGGCACGGACATAACCACTTTCACGTTGGCACTTGGCACTATTCGGGAATATGTCAAAGATGTGAAATGCATTCCTTCCAGCAGGATGTAGAAAAACGGTCTCCTTATTTGTTAATCTAAGAAACTGATCGGTCGACCAAGTTTCTATTGGTTATAAACTAATTGATCACTAGGATGTTAATGGGAAATACGGATAAGATGTAATGAAAACTATTTACGGATAATTACCAACCCCATTATCGGATTGTCTATGCAGGGTTAATCTAAACAAAATGTCTATCAATGAACGCTCAATAACTTGACAATATTGAGAACAAGAATATCTATAATCGATAGAGAGTTCCTTTCAAAAAAAAACTTGTGTTCGATTTCGGATTTATGGTGTCGTAACTCTGAAATTAATGAGTTGAGTTGAAATATTTTTGTTCGATAAATATTTTATTCAATTTATTCGAGCTGTTGGTTATAGGTTCATGGTCTTCGTGTTGGATGCTAACAAGTGAGTGAATTCTCGTATTTTAAAACTTCAATCAATATTAAATTGTTGGTATATTTAATGGATATGTGAATATATTATTTATTCGAAATATAATATGTAAAATGGAAAAGATATTTTCCAATATCCTAGACGGCAAATTAGTGGCACCGTGTAATTTTGGGAAAATATATTTTTCTCTTAATTTTGTCACAATTGTACATACTTGTTTATTTGTTAAATAATTGGATAAATAATAAATATGTTTTCTTATTGGGAATTGGTTCTTTATCTTTTAAGATAAATAGATTGATATTAGGACATATCTATATCATGTTCATACTAGGAATTGACCTTGTGTCTACATTATAAATAGAGAGTTCTCTTTGCACCAATTCATTGCTGATAATTTCGAAATTATCTGGGGTGTTCAGCGGTGGATTTGTGATGGATATCTATACATGTGAATAGTATGGTGGTGGTGGCTCCGGTGGAGCTGTAGGATATGTGATGGTGAAAGTGGTGGTGCAAGTCAAGTAGAGAGAGTAGTAAATTGGGCAGAGTTTTGCCTTGTTTTCAATATTATTAGCTAGCCTTATAATTTGTACAGATAAAGACATAGTACAACTAGATCTGCGGCGGGTATTCGGACAGCAATGGAGTGATGGCAGGGCGGACCTAGGGGTCTTTGTCATATATCCTCAATCGGCTAGTTGTATCGTCGGTCTCTATCTCCACGTTTTGGGGAGGGATGGATCTCTGGCAGATCCATTACCCTTGTCTTTGGTCAGGTTGGACATCCTCTTGTCTTGTTTTCTCCGTGGGCGCGCTTTTGAGGTCCATCATGGGAATTGGAATGCGCCCTGCGGGTGGGCTTCACCGCTCGTGGGCTTTCCGGCCCCCCGTCCAAGCTCGCCTCGAGGATCTTTCCAGGTCCGTAAGCGGGGTCTCAGACCGGATGGTGGAACCGGCCTATCAATGGCCCCCTACTCCGTACCCATGACATCTTGAGGTGTCGGGTAGGGAGTAAGCCTTCTCCGCACTGTGTACTCTAGGTTCGTCATTAATCATATTTGATGATTGGCCTTTCTGAGTCATATGTTTGGGCGGAGCACATCGACTTCGTGGGTTGGCTTTAATGGTTTTATTGCCTTAGCCAATCGAAGTTATATTTGGGCGGATAGCCTTAACTTCGTGTGATTCGGCGTTTCAGGATCTTTGGTCCCTTGCCGAATTGAAGTTATATTTGGTAGGATAGCCTTAACTTCACATGATTTGGCGTTTCAGGATCTTTGGCCTTTAGCCGATTTGAAGTTATAATTGGGTGGATAGCCTTAACTTCATATGATTGGCGTTTCAGGATCTTTGGTCCCTAGCCAATTTGAAGTTATAATTGGGCGGGTAGCCTTAACTTCATATGATTTGGCTTATTTGGGCTATTAGCCTCTAGCTGATTTGAAATTATATTTGGGCGGATAGCTTTAACTTTATATGATTTGGCGTTTCAGGATCTTTGGTCCCTAGCCGATTTTGAGGTCTTTCGAGTCATGAGGTCGACATAGCTATGTTGTGCGGTTCCACAGACATGTGGACCAGAACGAATTTGTTGATTCAACCGTCTCTAGTGGATTCATCGTGATGTCCTTAAATGATATGACAGCTGATACAACCAGATTTGTTCTCCCATTGGCTATGACATTTAAGATACCATGTCTAGACGGCGGTAATCTCGTTTCTTGTGCCGTAATGATGGCAATTTTGAAATTCAAAACTTGGAATTCCTGCTCTTGATCTCATCCGCTAGATCATTGTCATCATGGCCGTCGAATCCGCACCTCCATTCTTATATAAAGGGAACGGATCCCAGACCTAAACACTTTCTGAATCTTCAACTTCTTTGGCAATCGGTTGTTGGTGGTTTCTAGTGGAATTTCTCCGACGAGGCGGTTTCCGGTAGAGTTTTGAGGGCTTGCTCCACTTTCCTCAGTTTTCTACGCACCTTCTGTTGAATATCAGGTTAAGTTGCTCTCTTTTCTCGATTTCTCATGCTTTCATACATTATCTCGCTTGTGTTCTTTACTTTTTTTCTTTAGAACGTGGCACGTCGTGGGTTTTTCTGGGTTTGAATTTATGGTTATCCTCGTCGCCTTCATCCTTGCTCTTAAGATCCTCCAGAATTTGGTCGTATGTCCTTATTGTTGTGGTTTCTAATTTTGCCCTTGTATTGTTATTACATAGTTTTGGACATTCTTTTGGTGTCTTTACCCCAGTTTATAGGGATTTCATGCATCTAAATGTGAAACGAAAAGGCAGGGTGTCGAGATGAGGTGATTTCTCTTGGCCTGACTTCGATTGTCCTGGGTGATGGCTTATCCGCCTCATCCTTTTGGTTTTGCAGGATGTCTGATAGTGATCGGTCTGGGAGTGACGATAGTGACGATAATGACAACATTCAAGGTTATGCTTCTAGAGAGGTCGAGGAGGTGAGTACCAGTGCTAGTGAGGGAGACGAGAATGAAAATACTGAGGACGACATGGTATTGTCTCGTCTGGCTTCGAATCCACCGGGCCGACCTAAAGCGGTTGTTTTCAAAGTGCGTCGAGGCCAATCTGTCTCTCCCGTAGCAGTTCCTTCTAACCCTAAGAAAGTATTCAGGAAAGAAGCCGCCCGAGCTAAAGGTTCTGCCTCAAGTGTGTCGGTTTCCGTGGTCCCGCCAAAGAATCCAAAGAGAAAGAAAACTGACGGTGGTGATTCTGAGCTCAAGGATAGAAATAAAACTCCACGGCTAAATAATCCCGAGGCGGTCAAAGAGGACAAAGGATATCGATCTTCTTGATAGGAAGATTGAAGCAGATTGGGCGAGTGTCCATGCCCATCTCAATGATCCCCAACTTTTCTCCACATTTAACATATCCTCTGACTATCTATTTTCTGGCTTCAAAAAAGTAGCCAACCACACCGAACAGAGATTAAATAAAGATAGGTTGGTTCTTTTTTACGATCATTTTGTTGCGGGGCTCAGACCGCCCTTCGATCCGTTTTTCATGGATGTGAAGTGGAGACTGGCCCCTCTGCCCTGTGACTTTATCCCGGGCTCAATGAGGGAGATAATAGCATTCATGACACTTTTCTGGATCTTAGGCTATGAGCCCTCCCTTCATGTCTTCTTGAAGTTCTATATTTTTAGCAGAGCGGCTACCAACAAGGCCGATTCTAGCTATTTTCTATCGGCCTAAGCAAGGAAATGTAGATTGTATTATTGGACCTCGAATAAAGTTCTTGACTGGGGTGAGAGGGCCATGATCGTTGAGTCCATGTCAGGATGGACATTTCTGAAGTTTGAGACACGTACGAAGGGTAGGCTGAATTCAATTGTCATGTCTAAGAAGCTCAAGACCACCGAGTAGGAACTTCTTGATACCCTTCATGCATTTCTTGGTTAGGATGCGAAAAGCGGGTCTCAGAAGCGGACATTCATTTGGAGAGGGTTACTTGATCTCACGGCCCCCTTCAGTTGCGTTGCTGGAATCCTTGGGCCGATCAATGTCCAACATGTAGATAAGACCTCTCGGTTGGAGACCCATATGGATTAGTTCGCCAAATGCCATTATCGGAAATGTTTTCCGTCTAGGTGTCCGATATGTGGTGGAGAGGAAACTTTACGACCCACTAGTAATTTTCTATTTCCTTTCTATTTTACTTTTTCAATTTCGTATTCATTGTTCACTTCGAATTTTTCACCGTATGCAATTCTAATCTTTTCCCCTGCAGGTACGATGGTTATGGCCAATGTAGATAGAAACACCATCATGGCCCAGCTCAAAGAAGAGAAAAAAGCCCGCAAAGCGCTTCTGTCGGCCAACAAGCCGATAGCTATACCAGCTATAGTCATTATGGAGAACACTTTATCCACGGACACCGCATCCACTGAAATTCTCTGAATACTGTTATGGTTGGAGCCAAAGTTCTTACTGCGGGGCCAAAAAGACCGTTTCCAATAAATCAAAGAGGAAAAGGCCAGTAGAGAGAAAAAGCACAGGCCTGGTTGATGAGGCCGACGTGGAGAAGGCCGGTGATAGGGCTTCGGCTACGAGGCAAAGAGCCGATGGCGGTCAGAGTTTGGTTTCTGCCGCACCCGACCTTGTGGAGATAGTCGAAGACGACCAAGTTCTTCATGGTGTTAAGCCTCTCACCGCTGCTATAGATCTGACCGAGAGTCCGGCTAAGAAGGCCATTGATGAGGGCAAAAATGTAGCTTCTGAGTCAGTGCCGAAAGCTTCGCGTAGAGGAGGAGTTCCAACTGGGGCAACATGGAAGCCAGCTCTATGGTTTGATAGTGATTTCCTGAAACGACCCCTTACTCTCTAGGCGGCTAGGGAGCTGTCTGCTTCTGTTGCTGATGTGGTTCCCTTGTGGAACCTTAAACTTAGGCTACCCGATGCCCCGCAGTTGTTGGTTGGACATGGGATCATTAACCGGATAGCCCAAGCAGATGTGGTAGCTTTGACGGCCTCCATGGGACCATCCTGTAGCCTACGACTTTTATCTGAGATGCTTGGATTGTATGGAACCACGGACAGTGCAGTAATATATGATTTTTATATTTGCTTTCCTTCATTCTGATAAGTGTTTGATTCTAAAATCTTTTCTTTTTAGGTTGCCACCAAGTTGAAGCAAGTCAATTGGGCTTGTAATGGGGAGGCAAAACAAATGGTGAGTCAACATGCCGAGTTGCGGGAAAGGCTAACCGTTGAAGCTGGTCGGGCCGCAGCAGCTGAAAAGAGAGAGAAGACTCTTCAGGCCAAAATTAATCGGCTCGCAAAAGTTGAGAAGACAGGGAAAACTCTGTAGGCCGAAATTAGTCGGCTCCGCTCTGAGAATTCAGATCTCTCCAAGAAAGTTTAGGAGGGCGAGGCTATCATTAAGAAAGCTCAGCTAGCTATAGGTCTGCAAAAATCTGCCGAGTCTGAGAGAGATAGGGCCCTCGCCAAGACGGTAGAGATTCAAGAATATGCCGATCGGCTTAAGAGTGAGTTGGAAGAAACCGAGGCCGCTGCTGCTGACGTCGCCGGCAAGGTTAAAGGGCCTTGTTCGATGGATTTGACCAGGGTTTTTCTCATTTGGCAAGGTGTTTGTGGGATTTCTGTGAGGATGCTCCGGACCTCAAGACCTTGCAAGACTGGTTGACCACCGATCAAGATGATCCTGAATTGAGAGGATTTCACTCCGATCTCCCCTACACCGCCACTCAGCTGGAAGATTTTCGGACCGACTTCGAGAAGAAGAATAAACCCGTTTGGGTCCCACCCCCAATCAATGAAGTCAACCTTCGTGCCATGATGGATGCCTGGGCGAAAAAGGCCGCCAAGTTTGCCAAGAGTGTTGAGGCCGCTGTAAGTGTTGCCACGGTTGGTGGTGCCGATGGGGAGAAGAGTCATGAGCAAGAGGGTGACCAATATTTAAATTTGTCTGGTGCTCATATGGAGAATCCTCCTTCAGGCAAATGAACTTGTTTGTAATTTTATGAATTTTGTTGGCTTCGGCCTTTGAATTATTTTCATCTGTATCCAACTAAGTCTTGTAATCACTTTTATCAATTTGGTGTCTTTGAGCTTGCATTATCGAAGTGTCTTGGGTCCGCTTTGTTTTCTGCCTTGATGTTTGTATTTTGTTTATATTGTTTAGCTTTGCTTGAAATATTCCTTTTTTTGAGTTCCCTAACCATCCTTGATATTTGTACGCATGCGGCCCCTTTGTTTTGGTGAGAGTAAGAGCCTTTAGTGTCAAAGTCGCCAAAATGATTCTCATAAAATTGAATCGCTGTCGAATCTCCAACTTGAATTAAAATTTTGATCCACGGCCCCTTTGTTTTGAACGGGATTGAGAGAAGATTTGGTTGAAATAGTTTTCGTATAATCACGTGCTTGCTTAAAATTTTCTGTCATCGGCCCCTTTGTTCTTGGTGAGGCTCGAGCTGTTGAGTTCGACGACTAGATCGAAAAATCCGATATGCGGCCCCCTGCTTTGTGTAGGTCCGACTGTGCCCGGAGGCAGGCTCGCCCAAAGCAACTTTTGAGTCATATTAACTGTAGCATTCTGGCAGTTATTATCTTCTGATGGTTTTGAACGATTTTTCAGGCACATTCTGAGATAAAGCTGCAATCTCTAGACAGTTACTATTCCCTAACGGTTTCAGACGTTTTGGGAGTCATGCTCATAATGGTGGCAGTTTGGTAACCAACTTGCTGTGAATGCATTTGAATTTTGAATTAGGATATACCGCGTCGCTGTGAGCTCTCCGATCTTTCAAATTTTGACGGTGAGATTGTCACCCTCCTCCCTATAAAAGGTGAATGTCCTTCTCAACATTTCTCTCACTTTCACTTGCAGAGCTATCCATTTTTTGGAATAAGTCTTCCTTCTCTTACTGATCATTATGTCTTTTCTGCTCGGGGATGGTGGCTCACCTCATGTTTTCAAAGCTCGTCCTATGCGTGACGTTTCTCCCTTCTTTCTCACTGCCTCATTTACTGCTAAGTCCCATTTTTGGAGCTATTTTGACGTAGTGGGGTACGCGAGAGAAAAAGGTTAGAATGAGAGGAAAGCTGAAGGGGAGGGCTCTTTGCACCGGGTTCAACTCTCTGGGTGGTGGGATTTTATCGCTGCGCCACCAACAACCTTACCTTACCATGGTGAGGGAGTTTTACTCTGTTCTATATGAGATTTTTCCAGAAGAGGTTATCGACTCCATTCCTCTTTGGGGTGTTCCTGTCACCTTTACCTCGGAGGCTATCAACAGGGTGCTTTGTATTTCTGCTATCAATCCTTCTACTCATTATGAGGGGGGCTGGATTCTTAGTGATCAGGGGAGAAGACAGGTTCGTCTACGTCGTGCCGCTCGCATCCTTTTTCCCGGTCGGCGACATCCTCGCTCTTTAGGTTCCGCCTCCGAGTTGTATCAAAGCAACAAGGAGTGGAAGCGATTTGTCAACTCCCGCACTTTTCCTTTTGTGAATTTTGAAGAGGTGACGGAGAATGAGGCTCTCCCCCTTTGTGCCATTCTTGACCCGTGGGTGAACATCGATTGGGGGATTTTGATTCATCATCAGGCCGTGAAGTTTGTTGTTGCTATGGATCCTTGTCACCGGATTCCTTTTGGTTGGGCGATTTCTCGCCTTTGTACCGATTTCTCCCGGGTGCCGCCTCATTCTCAGGATCGGTATAGCACTTAGAGTTTTTTGCTTTAATTTCGGCGCCATATTTCGTGCTTGTAATCTTTCCTTTTGCGGATGTTAATCTATATTTGTTCGAAATTTGAGTTCGCCTTTGTTTGCATATGAACATATACTCGCGCCCCCCTGATTTTAGACGAGGTTGGGGTTGCAGATAAGCTCTCTAAAAATAACTTTGCGTAATTTATTCTTGCTTGATTTCATGAATTAAAAATTCCTTTCTTGTGGCCCCCAGTTTTGAGCGGGCTCAGAGCTTCGCAATGTGGTCGGTCGAAACAACTTGTCCGGTCGCCGTAAATGTTGTGTAGCTTTTCTGTCCTATCATGTGTACTTTATGGTAGAGCACTGCTACTCTTTAAAGGCTGTTTACTGACTTTTTGGTGACCGTGTCAGTCAGACAACGGTTCGCCTCATTAATGTAGCTTTGAGTTTCGAAATTTGAACAGACCCTACATCCTGACCGTTCGATCTGTTCCATTCAATCCGTCAGATCATTTGCCTTGTGCTATAAGAGGTGAGAGCTTTGATCTCTTCTCAAACACATCTTTTCTCAGTTCTTGCTTTGTCATCACTATGGCCAATTTTGGTGATTCTCCTTTCTTTCAAACAGCATCCCCATCGGCTATAGCCGAATTTTCTTCACACCTTAACCATTTCCCTCTGTTGGCAGAGAGGGGCTTGAACTATCGTAAAATTAGCTTTACCGAGTGTGCTCGTATTGTCAAGTTGGGGTGGTATGGATTTACAACGGCTTCTCGGGGAATATACAATGCCACCATGGTGCGGGAGTTTTATTCTGTGTTGTCAACAATTGCTTTGGTTGATGATGTTGTTGTTCCTCTCCGGGGGGTTAATGTCACTTTCACCCCAGCCATCATCAATGAGTTCTTCAAACTTCATGTACATCCCCCATATATGCATTATGAAGTGGATTGGGACCATAGCAGTGAGTTGAAGAGGCGTGTTTATGGGGCTGTAGCCCTTAAACACCTGATACCGGGTGACCGGAACCTTATGCCAGAGGGCTTTGCCTCGGAGATGTCCCAAGTCAACCGAGAGTGGAAGAGGCTGATCAACTCCCGTGTGTTTCCTTCGTATAATTGTGAGGAGATCTCAGAGACTGAATCGCTGCTCCTTTATGCAATCATTACAGCCAATGCGGATGTCAACGTCGACTAGGGTTTGCTGATCTATCGGGAGGCATTGAGGTTCGCTACCTCAACAGACCTTCACCGTCCTATATCTTTTCCTCGGCTGATTTCCGGTTTGTGTACCGGCACTTTCGGGGTGCTTGTATCTCATGACGGACGACGTGTTGTTGCCACCCTGTATGAACGTCGAGCTCAAGCGCATTGCTTCAGACTCATTGACTGATTATGATGCCGACTAGCTTTAGACTTTGTCTTTCCATTTATCCTTTTGTAATGATTTGGCTACGCAAGCTTAGTTTTCATTTTGGATAATGAAATTGTTTCATTTCTGCCTTGTACTTGCATCAGTTTTTGCTTCTGAGTTTGAGACTTTGGTCTGTGGCCCCCTTGTCTTGGAGGCGGATGAGAGCGCTTCTATGTCGGACACATGAAAGATCATTGGGAGTGAGAGTGCTAAATTTGAAACTTGAAATCGTTGAAGGTGCATATAGTTGAACTCTATCCGTGGCCTCCTTTTTTAAGTGAGGTCACCGATTTCGGTCGAACTCGACTGAGACGGTTTGGGCTCTTGGAGACTGCAAAGTCTCGTAACTGAACCGACGCGTTTATGACTGCTCAACCGATGCGAACTCAACCGGCGTGAACTCAACCGACGCGTTTATGACTGCTCAACCTATGCGAACTCAACCGGCGTGAACTCAACCGATGCGTTTATGACTGCTCCTTCGAAGCGTCGGCTCGGTTAATGTGGAGACTTAAATTCGAATTTGAATGTATGTGACCTTTGCCTTTCCCACATTTTCATTTTTTGGGTCTATAAAAGGAGGAGGTCTTTTTCTACCTCACTTGCACTTTTTCGGAAAAACTTCCTCAAATTTTTCCTTTCTCTTCTTCTAAAGTTCCGTTATGTCTTCTTCTAATTCGTCGAGTCAAGGCTCCAACGCCTTTGAGCCTATCCCAGCAGAGGAGCCTTCTATTCCCTTCTGACTTACCACTTCTCCGGTGGCCTTGAACAACTTTATGACCTATTTCCGCCACCAGGGGCATATGAAAGAGAAGAGGCTCAATTGGATTCGTGTTGGGGCAGGTCATCCACATACTATCAAAGTTTCTAGATGGGGCAACTTTGTCACCACGCCGGCGTAAGAGTACAACCTGACGCTGGTACGTGAATTTTATTCCGCCTTGTCGGAGAATGGTCATGCAGAGCGCACAACCTCTGTTTTTGTTCATGGTGTGACGGTGGAGTTTACTCCGGCAGCCATAAACAGCATTTATGATCTTCCAAACCCTGCTGCTTACTACAATTCCTTTTGGAATCTTGATGATCCGATTGACTACTATACTCGTTTGCACGATGCCTTCCAATATTTACTTCGTAATCAGTGGTAAGAAAGCATGAACATGACGACGGCCATGCTGGGCCAGAGGGATAGGGAGTGGAAACACTTCTTATTTACCTGGGTTTTCTGTCTTCCTGACTTTAACGAGGTCACCGATGCCGAGGCGCTGGTTCTTTTCACCATTTCAGTCCTTGAGGTGACAGTCAATTGAGGTCAACTAATTCATTTTGAGCCGATCATGTTCGCAATTGTGTTGAGCGATGCAATACCATTGCCTTTTGCTTGGATGATCTCTAACATGTGCATCCAGAGTCGGGGAATTCTTGTTTGTCCCACCACATACAGGTACTATGCCCCCGAGGAGGATGGATGAGGAATAAAATAATGGTGATTGATTTTTTTTAAGCCCTTCACGGCAGACTTTGTAACAAATTCTCCCTTCATGTCTTGTAATAAATCGCTTTTCTTTGTTTTTGGTTGGCTTGATCTTTGTCTCTGCATTTTATTTCTTCGAGAATTCATGCATCCTTAAGGATATCGCAAATGCATTTGGCGGACACCTATTTTTAGTGGGTTCGCGCTGCTCGAGAACAGGACAATCTTTGTGAAAATGTTTGGGTTCGTATGCCCCATTTCTATTACAGATAAGCGTTGCTTGTCAGAGACATAATTTGTTTTGTCCGATTGATCTTTATATTTAGAAAATTATTTTATCGATAGTAATCAAACGGGCTCAATGCCTTTACAAAATATGCTTTGAAACAAAGTGAGATTATCGTCCTTACGTGTAATATCGCTTCATGTTGTCGGCGTGCCAGGGCTGATTGAACTCGTTTCCCTCCTTGTCTTTAAGGATATAAGTTATCTACTTGACTATCCTTGACACTTGCCAAGGACCTTCCCAATTTTTTGCTAGCTTTCCTTTGTCAGTTTTTTGGCCGGCCCCTTTCCTTTTACGCAGGACAAAATCTCCTACTGCGAAAGAATGGTCATGGATTCGCTTATCATGGTGCCTTTTTACGGCCTGTTTATAGTTAACCAATTGAGCATGGGCTTTCAAACGCTTTTCCTCTGCGAGGTCTAGTTCGATCTGTCGATTGATTATGTTGTCGGCCTCATCAAAATGAGAGACCCTTATGCTTGGCAGTGCCATCTCGACGGGTGCTATGGGTTCTGACCCATATGTTAAAGCGAATGGTGTCTCTCTGGTTGTTACTTTTCGGGCCATTCGAAGCGACCACAGGGCCTCGGGCAGGTTGTCCACCCATTTCTTGACCTTTTCATCTAGGCTTTTCTATAACACCTTTAACACTTGATTGTGGGCATTTTCTGCTTGACCATTCCCTTGCAGGTAGCATATCGAGGATTGCTAGTGCTTGACATGCACCTTGCAGAATTCATCGAACTCATCCCTGAATTGTGGCCCGTGATCGGATACTATTTCCCGAGGTACCCCAAACCAAATCTAGATTTGATCTAGCAAAAATATATATTATATCCCTGGCACATGTTTTTACCAGCGCCTTTGCCTCGATCCACTTCATGAAATAATCCACGGCGACGACAACGTATTTGCAGCCCGATCGACCTTTTCTGAGCGGACCGATGAGGTTGATTTCCCATATGTCAAAAGGCCAGGCGGAGACGATGATGCTTTGCTCTACTGAAGGTATCCTGGGTATGTCAGCGAAGTGTTGGCACTTGTCACAGCTTTTGGCGTACCTTTCGGAGTCCTCGGCTAACTTTGGCCAATAGTATCCTGTTAACAATTCCTTTTGGGCCAGGGTGCGGCTGGAGGGGTGGCCTCCACACACTCATTCATGTAGTTCTGTCAGTATACCCTGGACCTCTTTGGGTCGAACACAGCGCTGCAGCGGTTTTGAGAAAGACCTCCGATACAGAATTCCGTTCAGGACAGTGTAACGCGTTGCTCTTTTCCTTAGAGCCTGAGCTTTCATGGGGTCGTCTGGTAGTGTCCTGCTCTCAATGTATGCTTTGATTTCGTCTATTCAACATGCAGTCGAGGGTTGGATATCCATAATTTATGCCCGACATACTGCCGGCTCTTCTAGGTACTCGAACATAATTGTAGAGTTACTGCACTCGTCTTTGGTGATCTGCTTGGACAAGTAGTCTGCTCGTTCATTTTGATCACGTGGTATGTTTCGGAATTCACAATATTTGAAACTACTCCTTAATCTTTTCACGAGATTGAGGTATCATTTCAGCACTTCATCCCTTGCTTCGAATGTGCCGTTGATTTGGCACCCTACTACTTTCGAATCGCAAAAAATTCCAAATTTCCACATTCATGGCTTTGTCCAACTCAATCCGGCTATGACTGCTTCATAATCGGCTTGATTGTTAGAGGCGGTGAAGCTGAACCTCAAGGCTTTTTCAATCTCTTCAGACGAGCCCGGCTCCAAGAGTATTATCCCAGCTCCACAGCCATTTCGGTTCGTGGCCCCGTCAACATACATCTGCCAACAGTGCCTTTGTCGGCGTGACTACTCGTCGACATTCGGCGAACTAGGCTGTCTGGCGGATTCTTCCTCATTGAAGCTTGTCTCGACTATGAAATCTGCTAGAGATTGTGCCTTAATTGCTTTCCTAGGCTCGTAGCGAATGTCGAACTCAGTCAATTCAATAACCTATTGTAACAAACGGCATGAAAGGTCCGGCTTGTGTAGCAATTGTCGTAGTGGACTGTTTGTCAGTACAACGATCGTATGCGAAGAAAAGTAAGCCCTTAGTTTTCAGGCTGTGACAACGAGCGAGTAGGCTAATTTATCTGCATTAAAATAACAGCCCTCAACTGGACTGAGGGCTTTTGAAACATAATAAACGGTATTTTGGAGGGTCCCGTCCTCCTTGACAAGAACAGCGGAAACGGCCCGGTCCGAAGCTGCCAAATATAGAAAAAGCTCATCTCTTAGGATCGGACTGACCGATAGAGGTGGGCTCGCCAAGTAGGTTTTGATCACTTTGAAGCCTGAGAGCATTCTTCAGTCCATTCAAAATTTTTGTTCCCTTTAAGGATCTTGAAAAAAGGCAAGCATTTAACGGTAGATTTGAAGACGAACCTTCCCGAAGCAATGATCCTTCCATTCAGCCTCTGTATTTCTTTGACCCATGTAGGTTCTTTCATGTTCGACAAAGCTTGATCTTTTAAGGTTTAGCCTCTATCCCCCTTTGAGTGACCATGAAACCCAGAAACTTTCCAGCTTGAACCCCAAAAGTACACTTTGCCGGATTTAGCTTCATAGAGTGTGTCTTGACATTGTCGAATGTTTCTTGCAAGTCCGTTATGTGATCGGTCCGGGCCAACTTGATGACCATGTCGTCGATGTAAGCTTCCATATTCTTGCCGATCTGAGAACCAAAAAACTTATTGACCATCCGCTGGTATGTGGATCCGGCATTTTTCAAGCCGAATGGCATCATTTCATAATAAAACATTCCTCCAGCGGCCCTGAAGCCTATCATATTCTTTTCCTCGTCCGCCATTTTCACTTGATGATATCCAGAATACGCGTCTAGGAAGCTCAGCATCTCAAATCCGGCGATCCGGTCGACCATTCTATCGATCCTTGGCAGCTCATAGGGATCTTTTGGGCATAACTTATTCAGATCGGTAAAGTCGACGCACATACGCCATTTCCCGTTCTGTTTCTTGACCGTCACAACATTTGCTAGCCAGGTGGGATATTGGAGTTCTCTGATAATCCCAGCCTTTACCAACTTGTCAACCTCAGTTTTTATAGCCTCGTCTTTTTCTTTTGAAAATTGGCGGGCCTTTTGTTGTACAGGTTTGGAGCACGGATCGACGTTAAGATGAAATAACGTGATCTCAGGCTCCACCCCTCTCATGTCTGTGACAACCCATGCGAAGGCATCCAAATTTTCCTTAAGCAGAGATATCAGCTTATCTTTCTCTCGTTCCTTCATTTAGGTCCCAATTTTCACCTTTCAATCAGGATACCTATCATTTATGATTACCTCAATTAATTCGTCTTCAACGATAAAGTCAGATTCATCTCTGATATGAAGGGTGTCGCATAAAACTGCTTTTGGATCGGCGCCCCTATCTTGGGCGATTCCTGCCGTTTTCTCTGATAGGTTCAGCTCTTTCTAAGCTTCAACTTCCTCGATTGTGTTTGCATGGGCTCACCTAGAAAATGGCTTGGGCGCCTCAATCTGAGGCCTCTTGTATGCTTCTCTTGATGGATAATCACCCCGATTTTCAGTGACATGATCTAACAGCGTCTTGGGACGGCTGACAATAATTCCGATCCCCTCGTCGGTGTGAAACTTCACCTTCTGGTGGGGCGTAGAGACAACCATTTGAAAGTTTCTTTGGGACGGGATCCCTAGGATCGCCGTGTAATGAGAATGTAGATCAACAACCAAGAAGTTAAAATTTTCCTTTCTATGGCATATGGTCGCCAATTTCAAAGTGCAGATTGATGACCCCCAAAATGGTCACTTTGTCGTTAGAGAATCCTTCCAACATTCCAAGACAAGGTTTTAGCCGGGAAGTTCCAATCTTTAACTGCTTAAGAGTCTCCAAATAGATGATGTCTCGGGCGGCCCCCGCGTCCAGGAGGACGCGGTTGACGCCGAAGTCATTGATTCCGACCTGCACCGCAATTGGAAATTCTATTGCCCCAGGCGGCCCTGCTAACTCGCTTCCAGTGAATGCGATAGCTTGCTCATTCAGAGCCAAAATAACTGACTTCTCTCTTCCCCTGATATTGATTGCATTTATCTGATTCTTCAATTGATTGTTGCTAGGGAACTCCTCTATGATCACTTTGATTTTATTTGGGTACTTACGAGGACCCCTGTCATTTCTGTTACCACCTCCATGCTTCTTATACTTGTCCAACTCTCCGTCTTTGATCATTATGTCGATGATTCTTCTTAAAGTGGTACATTCATCTGTGATGTGACCATGATCCTCGTGGAAGTCGCAATATTTTGTCTCGTCCCTCGTCTTTGGTGTCAGACCTCAAGGGTCTTGGCCTTTCAATCCGATCACGGATTTCATAGAGTATTTCAGATAAGCTTGCATTGATTTGAATGAATTTAGATTCATCAAACTTGATCAGTTTCCTGACCTCTCTGTCTCGGTCCTTTTCTTTCCTCCAATCATCCTTCTGTTCTTCCCTGTGTTCCTATCTCTTCTCCTCTTTCGAGGATCTAGACTCGCTTCAATTTTTTCCTTTTCCGGAAGGTGAGAGAGCCACCTCAGTCACACCGAATATGCGAGCCTAGTTAAAAAGGTCACGCAGATTCATGGGAGGGTGCATGGCGAAATACGTCTTCATCGCTCCCTTGGAGATTCCATTCAGGAAACCTCTATGAACCTCTTCTCGGGTAAGTTCTTGGTTTGCTCGTATATCTTCATAAATCTGTCATAGTAGCTTTTGCATGATTCCCCTTTTCCTTGGCGGACCTCATACATGTCTTCAATAGATTTCTTCAGCCGCTCACCTATTTCAAACTCTTTCAAAAACAATGCCATTAGCTCTTCCCAACTTTTGATTGATCCGCGAGGCAGGTGTTCGGTAAAAACTCGTTTTAAATTTATAAACCGAAACACCCCAAGTATAAGGTTCGTAGTAAAGGTGTTACCGGGTTGTCCTAAGGGAATCGAACGTCTATCGGATTAAGTACAGTTTATTGTATCGATTATGTCACAAATTATTATCTAGAGCTAAGGTATATATTAACTATAATCAAGAAACTTCGACGAGAAACAGAAAATAGCAAAGAACAGTAGGTAAAGACTAGGGTTTTAAAGAATAACTAAACGAAGCAATCAAAGTCGATACGAACGATTTGGCTTATCAAATAATTAAAAGGAACGGCAAGGCAACGGGAATCCACCAATCAACCAACCCAACCCCAACTAGATGGCAAGTTAAAGATACGATTTTTAGTAATGATCTATCACGAATTCGATTAAATTCCTTTAAACAAATTCTAGGGTTTCGTTTTCTTTTTCAAGCAAAACTAAACTAGCATGCATAACACGATCATGAGATTGTCTCCAATACTCTACTCAACTAATCATGAACAATCTCTTGAATCACAATTAATTGCATCAATTGAAAAGATCAAAGCTTGAACAATATTCTCATATAAATTCAATCTAAAAGATAGTTTCATCGATCTCTCGATTCAAATAAAACATAAACAATATAACAATATCCAATTGATGAAAAAAATCATAAATTTAACTCACTAAGATATAGCTAAAAATCCTCTAGTTGGTGCGGTTGTTGATTGGTTTCCTCCGTTGTCCCACCGCGGATTGCTTAGCCAACAATCATCTTCGAACTCCCAAGCAAGATTGAAAGAAAGAAACTCATATTTTTGTGTGATGTGGTGCTTTTTCTGTGTGTTCTTTTCTGCTCGAATGGTGCTGCTTATATAGGAGTTTCGCCGACATAAGGAAGGATCTAGAAAAACGCGTCGATTTTTCAGCTTCGGGGCTCGGACAACCGACTTAAGACACTCGGTCGACCGAATAGCATGGCTCGGTCGACCGAGCCTGCCCTTTTACGCGTTTTCACACCGTTGCTTCGTATACCGTGTTCCCCACTTCACTCTTTCAATCTGATCTGATTTATCCTCTCTTCAATGCTCCGATTTTCTTCTTTATTTTGAAATCACTTGATTGAATGAGATTAATCTTCTCCATTAATGATATCCCCATGCATATCTTTTAATTTCCTGCAAGATTGTTGTTACACCAAGTCATCGAATAATAATAATAATAAAATGTGTAACAAAAATAACATTTAAACTCAATATTTCCTCATAATTAAATTATAACCCCTCAATAACCATTATAGGAATTTAACGGTTAAAACACGCTTTTCTCATTTATTTCCCTTAAAAATAAGGTAAATTGTTTAGGGATTAAGCCCGAAAATATAGTAAAATTTACCCTAAACAGCAGGTTCCAGATCCAAGCCGTGGCTCTCCCCTGCATGCTTCCCAAGAATGCGACGCACCAAGCAGATTTGTTTTTGGTAGCTAAGAGCGTGCGACTCTGAAATGCAGCTATCCATTCGACAGGGCAGGTGGTCCCTTTGTAGTAAACATATTGTGAATATTGGACACCTCTGGAAGTTAGCGAATCTAATATTTCATCCGAGAGGACGTCGATTCCCTGGGTCGGCTCGGGTTTCCCATCTTGTTTTGCCCTTTTCAATTCTGAAATTTCCCTTTCCATCTTTTCCAATCTATCAACTTTCACGGGCACGTCATTCTTAACAGGAAAAACCTTTTTCTAAATGGCGTGTTCCGAATCCGTATAGTAAACTGATTCAACATCTTGGTCTTCCTTTTTCTCATTTAAAATCTGTCGCGCGTCGCGGAGGTCTTTGACCTCGCGGCGCGGAATGACATTCCTTTCAAGAAGGATATGACCGATGCGCTACCGCAGAGTTCTTTTTTCAGGGGGGCAAAACCGTTCCAGAGCTGATCTCATTTCTGAACTTTTTTCAGGTAAATGTTTCTTCATCTGTCCTGCTGACGAGTACTCACTCCCTCTATCTTAATTCTTGTCTGTTCAAGCGTGGGGACCGGCAGAACCCTAAGTGAGACTGCAGCCTCATGCTCAGACGGAATAGGGAGCTGCTCGTCAATCGGCATAAGAGGCAATTTACATACGGCCATGCACAGGTTAGCCCCTACATCTATCTGACATACTCTGCGTAGGCTATTGCTGATTTTGCCTCTAGTGTCTTAGCTTTGGGAATCTCTTCCACCCCTGGAATCTTTTCCGGGACCACTTTTCTGTTTTCATGCTGTTTAGAGGTTCATTCGATCACTTTTTCGCGGACTTGGCTAGTGAGGACCGGCTCTGAGTTTGCGGCGCATTCCCTAGATCTGGATCTCTTTTGGTTCAAGATAGTTCTAGCATCAACATTGATCCTCGATCTGTCCTCTAACTGAGAATTATCCCACCCCACAGTAGGGTTTTCATGCGCGAGGTCCAAGTTTTCTTGATAGAGTGGATCCAAGGTGGCCCCTTTCCTGGGGTGTGTGGTACCAGGGATTGTCCTTTGTCCTTTCCATATGTCAAACGCTGATGGGTTGTCTGCACAAAATGCCCAAAAGTACTCTAATTCTCAACCGTTCTGACAATCACCAACCTTGCACTGTCTGTATGCTCAGACAGCGTGTCGAGGATATTGTCGAAAGTGACTAATCCGGCGGACCCAACGGCGGTGCCGGTGTACGGATATCAGAATTTCTGGGGGCAACTATGATTTTTCAAGTGTGAAGCCCCAGAAATCCCAACGTCTTGTCGGTACCGGCGTGATTCTATCTCAAATCCAAAAAGGCAGACAGTATATTCTCAACACAAAGTTCTATTTCGATATAGCACCGGGAAATTTGAATGAAAATGACGATAGCAACCAAAATAACTTGAAGAATAACAACCAAAACAACGGGAGTGTTTCGAGCCTTTTCTAAACGCAAAAAATGTCGAAAGTGTCGATTTCTCAAGTGCAAACTCAACAAAATCACGTGTCCTTAGCTATTTTCATGGGTGAACAGCTCTAGCCAACAAATCAAAAGGCTCTAAAATGGAGTTTCCGTCCAGGAAACGTACAATGCTAACTCCGACAAGTTTCTTTATGCAAACATCATGAGGAAGGTGATGATTCAAACGCAAGCTCGTGACTATGAACAAAGAATCACGGATGTTACCTTATTTCGAGGTGATTTTGGTGTTGAGCTGGAGGTTTGAACGTGAACAAACAAGAGATGAGAGCTTTTTGAGGAAGATATTATGAGGACGGCTTGAAGAAGAAGAGGTTATTCCTGGGACCGCCGTGAAACCTGGTAACCGTGGAGTTGCCGTACGCCGGAAACAAGTTGAAAATCTTCTATTTCCCGGTAATGGAGCCAACTGATAATGTCAAAATTATCTGGGGTGTTCAGCGGTGGATTTGTGGTGGATATCTAGCCGTGTGAATAGTATGGTGGTGGTGGCTCACGGTGAAGCTGTATGATATGTGATGGTGAAAGTGGTGGTGCAAGTCAAGTAGAGAGAGAGAGAGTAGTAAATTGGGTTGAGTTTTGCCTTGTTTTCTATATTAATAGCTTGCCTTATAATTTGTACAATGAGCCCTATTGATAGGGTGAGAACCGACTAAGTTCAACATAATTACAGTTAAGGACATAATACAAGTAGATCTGCGGCGGGTATTCAGACCGTAATGGAGTGATGGTGGCACGGACCTAGGGATCTTTGTCATATATCCTCAATCGGCTAGTTGTATTGTCTGTCTCTATCTCCGGGTGTTGGTGAGGGATGGATCTCTGGTGGATCCATCATCCTTGTATTTGGTCAGGTTGGACATCCTCTTGTCTTGTTTTCTCCTTGGGCACGCTTTTGAGGCCCATCATGGGAATTGGAATGCGCCCTGCGGGTGGGCTTCACCGCTCATGGGCTTTCCGGCCCCCGTCCCAGCTCACCTCGGGGATCTTTCCAGGTCCCTATGCGGGCTCTCAGGCCGGATGCTGGAGCCGGCCTATCAATTGCAAAAATATGCACCATCTACAAACACAAAAAGAGAGAAATATAGTTTTCTTGTCTTAGTCATTGAGAAGTAGAAAAACTAGAGTTTTTCTTGGAGGCATATTCGAGGAAATTCGAATACAAGATCCACGTTCACCAGTCGTCGCATGGAGATACAACTCAGAAGATCACGACATCTCACATCTTGGGTAAAATCATCTCTCTCGTTAGATCTTTAATTAATCGAATGATAGGATACATGCTCATAAGATGTAAATATTCCAATGTATGGATCGTTCTTTCTGGCTAGCCGTATGTTGTTTTACAAAGAAAAATATGTATGATACATAAATTGTTAACGTGATGCCCCTGTCTCGGATACCGAGTCCTTTATCCGGAAAAGAATGCCCGACACATATAGAATTAAAATTTAATATAATTATATATGTAATCCTTACAATGTCATAATGAGAGTTCAAAGCGGAAACAAAATGAAAAACTCAAGAAACTAAAACGACTAGTTCAAATGATCGAAAAGCAACACAGGTTGCATCAAAAACATCATTAAAAGACTTTATTACAACTGACAAATACTAAAACAAGAGGGAACCACTAATCTCTAGCATTACAGAGATAGAAAAGACTATACCCAAACTACAACGTAATAAAAGAGATTAATAAACTCCAGCTGCAACATCCTCGGGGTCACTCATCGGTGGTCTCGAATACAACCTACAACACACCACCTTCTTGGGTGGAGAACAATAAATAAATTGGTAGGTACGAACTTACTTTGTAAGGGTAAAAGAATCGGTACCGACAAATATATACCATATAATAATTTAGAAAAGCTACCACGTTTGTTATAAAGTGCTCCATCCCCATCTGCTAGCTCTGTTCGCAAGACCTTCGACCAAATAGGGATTTATTACACTATGATCCACGGACACTTTGCATGGTGATGGTATGCACCATGACATATCCTTTAGTACCTCATGTGGCACAGACTAGTCCGTATGGGCTTTCCCACACTGCGAAGCTAAAACGTGTCTCATCGTAGATCATAGTGTTTCAGCTTTTATACATATCACATATGTTCATTATGAAATTAAACTAGCCACCTAAGTTCATTCACCTAAAATGATCCCTAGAGACTTCTAGTCCTAGACCATTCTACATTATCTATCTAACACATACCAAAGAGATCATTGGATATGGTAAGTGAATGTCCTACAAGGGTTAAACGAAATCCTTATGGTGCTCCCACCTTCTCCCCGAAGTGGGTCTCAGTTGTGGTGCTAAGCCGAGGCTACACTAGGCTGCCCAACAGTAAACCTTGCATGCCTAAAAGGATCAGAACTCAGCAAAGCCATCAACTTCTCAAGTTGTTGTGCAGTAAGATTAGGAAACCCTGGTCCAGCAGACCTGTTTTGGGGCTGATAGTTCTTCTGCTGATAGTTCTTCTTCCACAAAGTTAGCCTTCATTGATTTAAAACTATGTGGATAACCATGCTTCTTGTAGTAGGTCTCTTCAGTATGTCCATTAAAGCCATATAAACTATATTGAACCTTCTTAGGGTTCTTAGGCCTAGAGCTGGCAGCAGGCATAGATCCTGGTCTGTTGATTGCCTTATGTTGCCCATGTCCATTCTTCTGAGAAAGCAATGCCATAGAATCTTGATTCTTGGCCTTGTTTGCCACATACAACTTCTGTCTCTCAAACTTGATGGCCATTGCTAAGGCATCATGGATCTCGGGGAATGTCACCATCAACATTGTCTGGAAAACCGTAGGCTCAAACTCTTCTCTCAAGCCTTTAAGGAATTTCATGACATGCTCAGTTTCCATATAACCCACCAAAGTATTTATTGCATTGCAGTGACACTGAGTATCATAAGAACACACTGGCATGGGCCTGATGGTCTTGATCTCTTCCCATAGAACCATCAATTTTGTAAAGTATTGATTGACATAATCAGTACCTTGTTTCAGCAGATGCATTTCTTCTAAAAGATCTGAGAGTCTCAATGCATCTACATTTAAAAATCTAGCATGTGAAATTTTGAAGTAAATCAAACTTTGTGCAATGGTGTTCTCAATAGAATTCAAAATCCATTACCTCACCATTGTATCACATCGTCTCCATGCATGAAAATCTGATGAATCTGCTTCTGGCCGCTTGATTGTGCCGTCTACGAAACCAATCATATCTTGGTGATCAACACTATCTCCACGGACATCTTCCAAGGATTTTAATTGTTGCCATTCATCAATGGTTGCACAAGGACCAATGACGGATTCTCATTAGGATGGACATAGAATGGACTGGATGGGCTCATACCTGGCTTTTAGCTGCCATGGCTATCAAGAAATCCAGAAACAAACCAGTTTATTATACTCCCTCCGTCACGTAATATAAGTCTTTTTGGCTTTTTAGTGGTGTCCCAAAAGATAAGTCCTTCTCTCAAAAGAATACAATATTAAATGCACTGTTTTCACTTTCATACTAAACAATGTAATATTATTAGTCAGTCACAGAAAATAATACAAAATTTTGCATTGAAATATTAAAAATTAACTCATTTATTAGGTTTTCTTAAACTGTGTGAAATGACCAAAATGCCTTATATTATGGGACGGAGGGAGTAACAGAAATAAGAAACGATCAAGAAATGATCAATAACACAAAGAATAACTGCAGTTTACTCTCAAGAAACTATGGCAAAACTAGAAACGATGAAGAACTCTCTCAATATTCTTCAGAAATCAGAAAAAACACAGAAAAGCATCAGAAACTCTTAAGTTTCTGATCTGACACCATGTTGAAGTTTGTAGAAACAAACGAAAACGAAAAGAAAATGTGAAAGCTTATTATTCAAAAAATAATCAATAAGTTCAGTTACACTGCTACTAATGATGGGCTAATTATAGTTTCATATACCTCATGAATCAGTTATAAGTAAGTTACAAACGGTTATAACAGACTCTAACTAAATACCCGTTTTTTGCCTACAGTTGATCTGCTGACTAACTCAGCAGACTGCTGAGTCTTCACATGATCAGATTAGTCTCTTGAATTCAGCTGACTTGCACTTAGCACTTCTTTCAGCACATATACTGTAACAAAACTCGAGTTAATCATTTTAGGTCAAACGAGGACAATGGACTTATCTAGATTCATTATGGCTCAAATGACGCCCCGAGACCCAAGTTCTGGGCATTATAGATTTGGTTTGAACCAAATTGAATTATTCAATAAATGCTTTTTTTTTTGTTCTATTCGTTTTTTTCATACGTATGAGACCATTCAAAATTTGGAAGATGAAGAAACTTAGCTTCCACTCAAAACAAAAACAAAAAAATTAGCTTAGCCGAGGGGAGGTTAGGGTTGGGGCCCGGGGGGAGGTTAGAGGTAGGCGGTGATTTAATAACTATATCATAGGCAAAGTTGGATGAGAGTTGGTCTGGTCCTGTTCTTATTGGTAGTCTACTAGTTTTTCTATGACTGGACCGCGTCATTTTTAATTTTTTTAAGAAAAGTCCAAAATGGACAACAACTTACTGTTACATTCCGACTACAAAGCTTTATTTTCGTAACAGAAACAAAAGGGTAGACCTGGAAATACACTTCTCCTTCTTTTCCTTCCATCAGCTATATATATTTTTCAGTTCATACCATAATATACAAAGAAAGAAGAGAAAACAGAGCACAAAACAAGAAGCAAGGAAGAAGAAAAACAAAAAAATTAATACATAGACAATTTGTTGAGATTAAAAAGGGAATATTAAATCAATGGAAAAAGTGATAATATTGAAGGTGGTGGATGATTTATCAGCAGTTCCGACTTCGACGACATCATCTTGTTCTAGCTATTTTTGTAGAATATGCCATGAAGGGGGAGGAGATTCATTCATTCACAATTCCAATCCACTTGAAGCTCCTTGTTCTTGTAATGGTTCTCTCAAGGTATTTTTTTTTTTTTTTTTTTTTTTTTTTTCTAATCAGTGTTTCAACAAAAAAAAAAAAATTTATTCGACCTCTGTTTTCTTTCCCAAATCTTCTTCTAACAGAATTTTAATTTTCCTGTTTTATGATTTTTTTTTTTTTTTTTTTTTGATTCATCAGTTTGCTCATAGAGAGTGCATACAGAGATGGTGCAATGAAAAGGGAAACACTATCTGTGAAATTTGTTTGCAGGTCCGCTAGTTTTTTTTTTCCTTCTTTATTCATCTTCTTTTCTTTCTAAATCAAATATTCTCCTCTGTTTTATTGTTTTGTCTTTTGAATGACGAAAATTGTAGTACTCCAATTAATCTGTTGAAATCACCCGTCTAAGTTGTTGGATTTCTGGTTTCGGTATTCAAGGAAAAACTACATTGTTTTATGTTTATTTGATTTTTTTATTTTTTTTTTTTTTTTTTTTTTCAAAAATTCAAAATATATATAAAACGACGTAGTTTTTAAATAGATATCATAATTAAACACACAATTTAGACAGGTGACATCATCCCTTAATTAATAAACAACTTGAAATAACTGGGATCAATTATAATTTTTTTTCAAAGTATAATTAGATTTTAGACGTTTTGCTGTCGCAATTAATTAAGTAATAATGTACTAATGCTTAAAAACTCAACCATACATACCACGTATACGGTTATATCCTGAGTTGTATAGTACTACTAGTATTAATTTATTTTGGGATTAGGATAAGTTTGGTGATCCATGTAAAGGATAATATTAAGAGTCTTTGACTTCGTCATGAGGGCGTTCCAATTTGTTTGACACATTTTAAAACTTTTAAAATTTAAAAAATTATTATTTATTATATTGTCTAGTCATTAAAAACATGACTAATTTATAATTACTTATCTTTTATATTGTCCTTACATTTTTCAATAAATATTGATACGTGGGCACTTTAGACATTTAAGAAGCAATTTTAAAAATAAACATTATTAATGAGACTTGTTTTGAGACATCCATAAAAAAAATATGTCATAAACAAATTGAGACGAAAGGAGTATTTTTTGTTTTGTTTTGTTACACAAGTGTCAACTCATCATTATCGAGCCTATTTCTTTAATTAATAGAAACAAATGTTTGAATGTCTAATGTATCATATTTATATGATCGGATGATTTGATTATGGATTACTAATTGTGTTGAATAAAATAAACGGGATGGGCTTAGCCTCCCAGCCACTGTTAGGGGCGTCTTTGTCCTATATGATATTAAATCTATGTAAAACCAAAAAGTCTTTTTGAATATGAATCTTTGTCATTTAAATGTCATTACACTTTTATGGTGGTCCAGAGACACAATGTCATACTTGCTCCATCAATAGAAAATTTTAAAATAAGGGTAAATTTGTAAATGCCGGGCATATATATTTTACACAGTTGGGCCCCACCTATTTTTATAATTTTTTATTGGTTCTGAATCATCAAATCATATGACCATAATAAAATTTGCGTTTAAATATTGTTAAGATTGTACCCACTTTACATGGAATATGTAATTTCTCATGCCTTTTTTTTTTAGCAATGACAGTGTCACATCCAAATTAACACAACAGGCGACACAACCTAATCCCCACCTTTAATTTTGATGAGTCTACATTATAACCACTTGAAATTCATCAAAATCAATGGTGGAAGATTATGTTGTGTCATCCGTTATGTCAATTTGGTTGTGGCAATATCATTACACTCCGAGAAGGATGACTAAACGGTGTTAAACATACTTTTATATTATTATTATTATAAGCATGATGAGGGATTCATGTGAGAGACTTTCCAATGTAAAATTAGGTCTGCCAGCTTAGTACTATTAAGTATAATAATAAAATGATATAGTACTAACTTTTGTTGGTTTTAAATTATGACAGAATTTTGAACCAGGATACACAGCTCCAACTAAAAAGGTTGTGCTCATTGACTCTATAACGACTTTAAGGTAACTTTTGGATTGTTATTACTATTCTCTAATATCCTCTTTCATGTCTTGTATTCTATCTGTCACTGCATCACATCGATTTCATACGATCCAACTTGTTAAAGTCGGTTCTAGAGTTAAAAACCGATTTTTTTAAAGTCGATTCTCACAATACCATCTTTAAAACCGACTTTCACAATATCGATTTTACTATGATATACCGGCAGATTCAGTGTAGTGCAAATAAAGACCCACGTATTACAAACTTATGCTTATCATGCTATTTGGTTTTATAATAGAGCAAGATTAGCGATTCGAAGAGAAGAGGAAGAAGAAGAAGAAGCGGTAAGCCCCACTTATTCCTCGGATTGCTTAGCAGCAGCCGATAGAGGTGTTTCATGCTGCAAATATGCCGCTTTCATCGTAAGTAATTAAGATTTAATTATTAAATTCTAATTTTTTTGTTACATAGTTAATTTAATTAGCTCAATGCTTTGCAAATTCATTTGGCAGTTAACGGTATTGCTCCTCGTGAGACATCTTGTCTTGGTGCTTGCGGAAGGAACAACTGAAGATTACCCTTTTACCCTTCCCACCGTAAGTACTAGTATATATCATTAGAATACTCAACGATGGATATAAGCCTCATTTATTTTATTAAGAGTAAATAGCATAAAACAACCCGATCTCTAGATGAAGGTTATGACATCAATTGAGACGGACATCACGCTCGTAAGAATAAGTTGCGTTTGAATATCACGCTCGTAAGGACTTCACGGGATAAGAGTAGAATTTGTTTGAGGCAAGTTTTTCAAGAGAAATACTTGGCGATTTCGGAGGAATCGAGTCAGCAATCGATGGTCTATATTAAAGGAGAAAAGGGGAGGGATTATATGAGAGTTTAAAAAAAAAAAAAAAAATGAAAAATGAGTGGTAATGTTAAGGCGATGAACGATTGTAAAATCCTTACGAACGTGACGTTTAAAAGCAACTTTTTGGTCCCAATTGCCGGTAAAATGACAACAACAACAAAATAAAAAAAAAAAATAATAATAATAATAATAATAATAATAATTACAAAACGAAAATGAAAAAGTTAGGCAACATAAAAGACAAAAAAAATCTAAAAAGATCATAGTGTTTGGGCTATTCACCCCATTATTAACCCATAAGTAAGTTAATTCGACCATTTTACACATACATAATTTTCTTATGTTGTTTCCGGATGGTTACTTTTGCAGTTGCTGATTTTACGGGCCAGCGGCATAATCTTCCCCATGGTCATTTTGGTTCGGATCATCACCGCCCTTCACAACACTTTTAAGCATTATGAAGATGACCAGTTTTCTATTGTTTAAATAAACAATGAAAAACTTGCATTTCTTTCAATTGTACATTACATTAACAAGGCAACATGTAAACAGAGGCTTTCATTTGACTAATTTCATAAAATGAAAATAAGAAAAAGATGGTTCATAGCTTGATTCAACGGATGTGTCCTGTTTTTAGCATGTATTATTGTTAAGAGTATCAAGTGTTAGAAAACACAAAGAAACGGTAGACGGAAGAGAAAGAAAAACGCTGCGCCGTGGTGTAATACCACTGCCCTAAAAGCGATTTCGGCTGACCCAAAGGTGCAAGCCAGGAAATGCCGTTCGCTTCCCAAGGTTAACACAACTATTCACTGGAAGCGTGCACTCGCGGCTAGTGAATTTGGAAACCAAAGAGACTGTTGTCGGAAATAAAAAGGAAATAGCTACAAAAATAAACGATAGTTGTCCCAAAGAGTAAAAGAGAAAAGAAGTGCAGAATGTTTTTTTTTGTGCCTTCTGACCATTGCCTGCACATGTTTATAAAGCAAAAGTTTGACAAAACATGGTCACAACAGAGCTAAAAATTGGTAGAGAAAATAGGTAGTTAGTTGAAACAACTTTGACTCCTTCAATTTAATTTTTAAAACAAAGATAAAGATTATATCCAAAAGAAATAAACAACCAAAAGATTATCCCACAGATTCTAAATTCATTTTTGTAACAGACTCATAAAAATAGGATTGCCATTTCCAACAATCCCCCACAAATGGCAAGCACACATAGAGAAAAGAAATCTGGACAACAAGAGAATTGAATACTTAAGTATAAAAAATCTTTCGATTTGAATTGATACATAGTAAAGCGGGGCAACAATCGAATTCACAAAGTGAATAACTCTTGAACTTGGTGAATCTAATCGAGACCCCCACAACACGCATCAATTCTCGAACTCAATGGTCTCCGCGATACAAAATTTATTTTATTAGTCGACCAACACACACCTTGGAAATCATAAGTGCTCTAGAAAAACTTCTCAATAGTCTTTCATAGGAGTCGGTCAATTCTCCACACTCACGTAGGTGATTCATCTTAGTGTGTCTCTATAACACTAAACAAGTTGTGAATCATTAAGAGCAAGGCTCAGCCTCAATTTATGGCTTCGTTCGACCTCAAGAGGTATCCACCAACAACATCTCAATCACATGGTTTAACTCCCATCCCCTTAGACAAATCTAAGATGCGGCGTCTAGGCAGTCCTTTCGTAAGAGGATCAGCCAGATTTCCTTCGGACTTCACATAGTCCAAAGATATAACTCCACCTTTCAACAGTTACTTTACTACGCCATGTCTAATGCGAATGTGTCTCCTCTTACCATTGTAGACATTGTTTTTGGCAATTCCAATAGCAGCATGTGAATCACAATGTAGAGAAACAGCAAAAGACTTCCCCCACAATGGTACATCAGTTAGGAGATTTTTCAGCCATTCAGCTTCACGGCCTGCTAATTCAAGATCAATAAATTCAGATTCCATAGTAGAACATGCAATACAAGTCTGCTTAGCAGACTTCCAAGATATTGCTCCACCACCAAGCGTAAACACATAACCACTAGTAGAGCTCACTTCGTCATTATCAGTCACCCAATTAGCATCACAATATCCTTCTAAAACAGCAGGATATCTACTAAAATGCAAACCCCAATTAGATGTCCCCTTCAAATATTTTAATACACGATAAAGTGCTGTCCAATGTTCATTACTAGGATTGTGAGTATAATGACTTAGACGACTCACAGTATAAGCAATATCGGGCCGAGTATAGTTCATTAAGAACATCACACTCCCATGATCTTAGCGTATTCTGTTTGAGATACACTATTGTAGGATGTAATATCACCGGATGGATCGAGATCCACCCGATTACGCAGCGGAATAAATACCAGATCTATATCTAAGCGATCAAAATACACAAATAATAAATCTAAACTACGAGGGGGTTTAGATACCAACCTTTTTATGGTGCAAAACGCCAAGATCAAAGGTCAATCCAATCCGAGGTAGATGAGAGCATAGTTGAGAAGCCAAAGTCTTCCAACGTGTGTCTCCAAGCACCACCAGGTGGATGGTGTTTCAAGCCGCCGGACCTCCTCGATATGCTACCTTAGAAAACCCGAAGTTTTCTAAAACTCAAACCCAAAGTACAATGGCCGAAATCTCTAAGCCAAGTACTTACACTTTTGTGTCGAAATTATGTCTTGTGATTTGGCTTGTGAGAACTCTCTTTATATATGAGAGAAATCCTAGTCTCCAAGTTATTAATTAATTAATAAAAAATCAATCAAATTAATCATATTCCTTAAAAAGATAAATCTAGAATATTCCTAAATTAATTAGGATATACAAAAGATTTTCTTTTCCTTAAATTATTTAATAAATAAATAATTTAATCACATGTCTTATTATTTATGAAGAAAACAAATTTCCCAACAAATAATAAATAACAAAATGTAGCCAAACCCTAGGTAATAAGGGTAACACGCATTTTTACACTTTTTGGGCCGATTCCACGAAAAATTTGTATTCCATGTATTTAATTATCTAGTCCAACTAAACAATTAATCCACATATCAATTAATCAGTCCAATCCAACTATTTAATATTAATTGAGGTGAAGCGACGAGAAAACGTATATGCTATATTAGGAGCCACGTCGGGGACAATGGACCCATATTCAATAGCTACAATAAATTAAATAAAATTATTCGTCAGACCGAATAATTATATTCAATCTATTAATTCTGGGATTACACCATCATAAACCCGAAACTGAACTCTGTTGAATATAGATATAAACTTACACTCAACTATAAGCCATAAGGTGTCCACTGATATAATCATTACATACGGATAAATCCTCCATAGACTGTTCACTTCGATTCGGGATATCTCCGTAAACCCTTATCGAAACATATTATCCTCATTTACCATTAACCCCCTAGTGATCAATTAGTTCATAACTAATATAATATGAACTGGGCCCATCGATCAGTTTCTAGGGTTAGCAAATAAGGAACTGTCTATCTACTTCCCGAGGGAAGGAATGGATTCCGTATCTGTGATAGCACAGACTACTCACTCATCCTAGAATAGAGCCAACGAGAAGTGTTGGACCACATACTAATAAGTGATCCTTACTAACACATCAAACCCTACCCTAGTCTAAGCAGTTGTCTGTGATCACCTCAGGATTGAGATTAATCCATATATGATCATCTTGTGATTCGATAAGACTTCTCGATTACGGAATTATATCGAGAACTCAAATCAAATCGGTCCAGCCCTATATGATTATCATCATATATAAATGCCCCATTAGGTACCCTATTACCGACAGTCCGGATAAGACTGTCACACTTAAAAGTGTTCTGGGCGCATTATTAGCAAATTAATCTTGAGACCCGTACTCAGATTAATGAACGCTACGGACTAAGTTAATTTTAAGTATATTTCGCAAACTCAATCCTCGTGCGTATAGCCATACACTGAGTTATGTGATTACATAATCAATATACTTACAGTTTTCTGCAGTGTATTAATATTGGCAATAAATGAGAATAAATAAGATGAAATAAATTCTCATTTATTTAAATAAAACAATTACAAATTGTCTTTCGGGCATAAAACCCAACAATCTCCCACTTGCACGAAAGGCAAGTGGATTAATTGTTTTAGAGCACACCCTATATCTATATTACTACAATACAACTCCCACTTGCTCTAAAGCAAATAAGTCATGTCCCTAATACCAATAGACTCCAAGTGCCGGTTGAACACTTCTAACGGCAATGTCTTAGTGAATGGATCCAGCAGGGTTGTCAGCAAAGGCGATTTTCTTGACGGAAATGTCTCATCTTTGGACTATGTCTCCGATCAAATGGTATTTTCGCTCAATATGCTTTGACTTGCGGTGACTACGGGGTTCCTTCGAATTTGATACTGCCCCATTGTTGTCATAATAGAGAGTGATCGGGTCGTTGTGATTTGGAGAGACCCCTAAACCACTCGAGGAATTTTTTGAGCCAAACTGCTTCCTTAGTCGCCTCAGAGGCCGCTATGTATTCAGCTTCCATAGTAGAATAACCGTGCTGGATTGCTTGACGCTTCTCCAAATGACTGCACCACCACCAACACTGAGCCTGAGGTAGATTTGAAATCATCTCGATCTGACTGGAAGTCAGAGTCAGTGTACCTCTATACATCCAGGTTTGCACCCGAATATACCAGCATATAATTCCTAGTCCTCTTCAAGTACTTTAAGAGGTTCTTTACTGCAATCCAATGCTCATTGCCTGGATTCGACTGATAACGATTGACGAGTCCAACACCATAACAGATGTCAGGTCTAGTGCACAACATAGCGTACATTAGACTACCTACAGCCGAAGCATAAGGCACTCTTTCCATAGCCTCTGTTTCCTCAGGAGTCTGAGGACTTTGAGTCTTAGAGAGATGGACGCCATGACGAGTTGGTAGGTAACCCCTTTTGCGTCCGTCATGTTATATCTAGCCATCACCTTATCAATGTAAGTGGCTTGTGAAAGAGTTAACATCTTGTTCTTACGAACCCGTATTAATTGGATCCCGAGAACATAATTCACCTCTCCTAAATCTTTCATTTGGAATTGGCTGGCCAACCAAATTTTAACGTCCGACAACATCCCCTTATTGTTTCCAATTAGGAGAATGTCATCTACGTACAACACTAGAAATGCAACCTTATCCTTAATGACTTTCTTGTATACACAAGGTTCATCAGGATTTTGTTTGAAATCATATGACTTAATGGTGTCATCAAATCTATGATTCCAAGACCGAGATGCTTGCTTCAACCCATAAATGGATCTCAGCAACTTGCACACTTTGTGCTCTTGGCCTTCCTTGATGTATCCTTCGGTTCGGTTTGCATATAGATTTCCTCGTCGAGAAAGCCGTTAAGAAACGTTGTCTTGACATCCATTTGCTAGATTTCATAATCTAGTCATGCAAAGCAATAGAAAGGAGGATCCGGATGGATTTAAGCATGGCCACGGGGGAGAAGGTCTCTTCGTAGTCTATACCCTCTCTCTCTGTGTGTAGCCCTTAGCTACAAGCCGTGCTTTAAAGGTTTGCACCTTACCATCAACTCCTCGCTTCCTCTTGTAGAGCCACTTGCTCCCTATGGGTTTTACGCTTTCGGGGCAGTCTACAAGTTTCCAGACAGAGTTGGAGTACATAGACTCCATCTCTTGATTCATCGTGTCAACCCATTGATCCTTGTCACGGTCATCCATTGCCTTGCGAAAAGACACATGATCATCTTCCACACCATCAGAGATGAACCACTCTCTCAGTACGTCTGGGTGGATTAGGATTAGGGGTGACTGTTGCATTCGTAGTGTTGTCTACTGTGACACTAGGTGGCACTTATGGTCTGACCTCATCAGAAAGTAACTCCTCAAGTACGACTTTACTTCGAGGCTTGAAGTTTGTCATAAACTGATCTTCCAAAAATGCGGCGTTAGTAGAAACTATCACCTTGTTATCTTCCGGATCGTAAAACAGACCTCCACGTGTTCCCTTGGGGTAACCTACAAACAGACATACTTTCGTACGCTTTTGTAGTTTACTAGTCTTGTCTACCAGCACATGTGCAGGACATCCCCAAATGCGGAAGTGATTTAGGCCTTCCGGCCGTCCCCTCCACATTTCATAAGGTGTCTTTGTGACAGACTTTGACGGTACTACATTCAGTTTGTATACCGCTGCTTCTAGAGCATATCCCCAAAAATATATCGGTAGCGAGGCGTAGCTCATCATTGATCTGACCATGTCAATCAATGTTCTATTTCTCCTTCCAGCAACTCCATTTTGCTGAGGTGTCCTAGGCGCAGAACATTGGGAACAGATCCCATGTTCAAGTAGGTAGTCAGTGAACTCAGTATCTAAGTACTCTCCTCCGCGATCAGAGCGAAGACATTTCAAAGACTTCCCTAACTGCTTTTCGGCTTCTGCTTGAAATTCCTTAAACTTGCCAAAAGTCTCGGATTTTCGACGCAGCAGATAAACATATCCGAACCTCGAGTAGTCATCGATGAAAGTAACAAAATACTCAAATCTGCCTCTAGCTTGCACATTCATTGGACCACAAAGGTCTGAATGTACTAACTCTAGAGGTTCTTTGGCCCTATTCCCTTTTGACGAGAAGGGACGCTTAGTCATTTTTCCCTCTAGGCAAAATTTGCAAACCGGCAACGAGTCAACAAATAACTCTTTTAAAGAATCAACCTTAGCCAGTCGTTTGATTCTTTCCAAGGAAATGTGACCTAGCCTAAGGTGCCAAAGATATGTACTGTCTTCTTTATGAGAAATTTTATGCCTTTTACCAGATTTTTGATGCGCTACTTTAAACATTTCAGTGTTTAACAGGGGAGCTTGCGTAGGTTTAATGAAATATAATCCGTTTTCTAATATAGTAGTACACAAAGTAAAACCATTCTTTGAGATAGTAAACTCATCATTCATAAAAAAAACAGAGTACAACTGGTCTTTCAAAGCAGAATACGAAATTAAATTTCTCCGAAAATTCGGAATGAAATAAACATTGTCTAAATGTAAAACTTTATTTCCAAAATGTAAAACCGCAGCTCCCACTGCTTTTGATGAAACTAATGCCCTGGTGCCAACTCTCATAACTTGAGCTCCTTCCTCTAGCTCCTGAACCGAACTAAGGATCTGCAAAGAAGAACATACATGGTTAGTAGCTCAAGTATCCAGTATCCAAATTGATACATCTTTAGCTACATTAAAAGATTCCAAGACAAGTAATTCAGGATTACCTTTCTTATATTTCCCATTGCTAGCCTTAGCCTTCCCATCCTTTACATCTTTGAGATATACGGGGCAGTGGCGACGCCAGTGCCCTATCTCATTGCAGTAAAAACACTTGCCCTTGGGCTTGGATGGTGCATTCGGCTTTGCCTTGTTCTTCATAGGTTTAGGCGCCGGCGCAGTTTGTTTTTTATTCTTTGGCTTACCCTGCTGGTTAGACTTAGACGCCTTGGCTACGACCATATTGGCCTCAGCCTTCTTTTCCTGCTCTTGGGTTTTATCTTTCGTAGAAAGACCCTCAAAGACTTGAAGTTCATTGATCAACTCCGTCATGGAAAGACGAGTCTTAGTCATGGCGTAGTTAGTCCTGAACGTTAGGAAATCAGGTGTCAGAGATTCGAGAATCACGGACACTTGGGTAGCATCGTCTATAGTTGCACCATGAGTTTCTGCTGCAGTACAGTAACTAATCATGTTCATCACATGACCAGTAACCGACTGACCCCGCCCCATCTTGGCATTGATAGCCTTCCTCACGGCCTTGTGTCTTGCTTGATCAGACGGTTTGCCAAACATAGTGGTCAAATACCGCATAATTGCTTGTGTGGTATTAAAACCCTCAATTGTTGTCCGAATGACCTCCGACACTGAGGCTAGGAAGAGGCCTCTTGCCTTATTATTCGCCTCTGTCCATTTTTTATGTTGATCGCAAATGCATTTAGGCGGATTATGAGGGGGAATAACAAGGCATTCCTCAGTCAAAACAAATTACGCTTTCTCAAATATGAGCACCACGTTTACGTTACTTTTCCACTTAGTAAAATTGTCTCCATTTAGCTTATCGTTCAGTAAAGTTTGAATTTGCGAAGACATGTTGCTGTAAATAAAATGACAGAAATTTAATCAAATATACACTACTATAATTTTTTTTAAGGAATAATAAACTTATATAAAGTCTATCCTACCATTCCAAGGATTTAACCTCACATAGTACTGTCCGAGAGGGTCGAGATCAGCACTATGACGGTTAAACTGACACAATCTCTCTCAATGATTAAGCTTCGAGAATCGAACATCTCACGGGAATCAGACATCCCGGACCTTAATCGTTGATTACCTTTCTTTTTCTAGCCTAGATATTTCAAAAATATCCATAAAGAGTGTGACCTACTATATCAGATCTCAGAGTAAGCCCCGAGTATGCCTACGAGGGGCAGGTCAGTGACCCGGAGAGTACCCGATATCCTATCCTTTCGGAGACCAAGCCTTGAATTTTGATAGCGGTGAACACCATCCGAAGGGGGCCAAAATCAAAGCGGCACGAGGTGTCGCCATTCTCTCACGTGCTTGCATCTATAGTAGAGGCCGTGGGGTTGGTTGTCGCCTTGCCCGCTCCCACTCAATAATTTGAAAAAAGTGGTGGGTTTACTAATTACGGTTTCGGTCTTGACAATAATAAACAATAAATCAAAGTACTCCGAATAGGGTCGGTTATGTAGGCAAGCCTACGCCTCTTATTCGTTGGAACATATGTGACAATTCAGGCTAATCCGGAAAGAGAAGCCCCGTTTAGCCCGAAGGCTTATCGGCTATGCTAAGTCTTGTCGAATTACTGTATCGTACATCACACGTGGAGGGGAGTCGATTGAGCCGAAGCTCGGTTGAACTCGCCCAACCATGGTTAGACCATTTCCGAACCCATGTACTAAGATTTTCCGATTTCTAAATTGTCACCCAAAGCGTAATCTCGTTTTTGTTTAAGATGGTTTCACTGAGAACCCATCACCGAAAAACTCAACGATTTATCTAAGTGGGATTCACCGAGAATCCATCACTAAAATCGTAACGATTGACAAAACCCGGGTCCTCGGTTTTTATAATTTGTTACTTAATTTTAATTAACTACCACATATTAATTAAAACAAGTATGTTAACTAATTAATCGAGTTATACACGCCTAATTTAATTCGAAATTAAATATCTACGTGTATGCACTGGAGTGGAATCATGAAGATGCATGTCATGGCAATTTCCGGTTATATCATACAATTTTCGATCATACACGAAAAGAAAATCACGGAAAAAAAACACCGAGATGGACCGTTGGTACCCCCGACTAACCAATTTTCTAAGGAAAAGTAAAAAAAACTTAAACTAATCTTCGAGTCTTGATCTTTGAATCTTGATCTCGAACCGCCGGATCACGAACCACGAACACCCGAGAGGAGAAAGGCTTTTTAAATTAAATAAATCCAATTTATTATAATTAAAACCTTTTCATAAATTTTTTTTCCTTTTTCGGCTGTTTATTAATTATTTTCCAGAAAAATAAACTTTTTTTTTTTCTGTCGGCATTTTAAAAAAATTAAAACATATTATAAAAAAAATAATAACAGCCGCCGAAAAAAATAAACCCTAGCCGAGGGTTATAAAAAAAACAAACTTATAGCGACGCTTTTCAGCGTCACGCAGAAAGTCTTGTAGTGCAGATTTTAATTAAAAAAACAAGTTTTTAACCGTTTCTCCTCGTTCATACCTTGGGTTTCGCCTTGATCTTCATCTTTTCTTCAAGATCTTCATATATCGAGTCCGGAATATATAAAATTACAACAAAGCTTGCATCTTTCTACATAAAATTTGATTGACATATAAATTAAATACAAATCATATTCTCAATTGTTACTAAACAAGAGAGCTACAAAATAGATCTACGGGTAAACAATACCAACCACAATCCATCTTTTCAACCACAACATTCACAAGCATACAACATGATATATTTCAAATTCACGAAAAAAACGAAATAAAAAAAAACATCTAAAACATGTTTTTTCCACTCCTAGATCTAAAATTCACATACTTTGATTGATAGATCAAAGGCACCGATACTACTTGTGGGTTGTAATATCGACGGATGGATCATAGATCCACCCGATTACGCAGCGGAAAGTATAAGATCTAGATCTAGTCAACCAAAATACATAAAATAATATATCTAAACCTACGAGGGGGTTTAGATACCAACCTTTTTATGGTGCAAAACGCCAAAATCAAAGGTCAATCCAATCCGAGGTAGATGAGAGCCTAGTTGAGAAGTCAAAGTCTTCCAACGTGTGTCTCCAAGCACCACCAGGTGTATGGTGTTTCAAGCCGCCGGACCTCCTCGATATGCTACCTTAGAAAACCCGAAGTTTTCTAAAACTCAAACCCAAAGTACAATGGCCGAAATCTCTAAGCCAAGTACTTACACTTTTGTGTCGAAATTATGTCTTGTGATTTGGCTTGGGAGAACTCTCTTTATATAGGAAAGAAATCCTAGTCTCCAAGGTATTAATTAATTAATACAAAATCAATCAAATTAATCCTTTTCCTTAAAAAGATAAATCTAGAATATTCCTAAATTAATTAGGATATACAAAAGATTTTCTTTTCCTTAAATTATTTAACAAATAAATAATTTAATCACATGTCTTATTATTTATCAAGAAAACAAATTTCCCAACAAATAATAAATAACAAAATGCGGCCAAACCCTAGGTAATAAGGGTCACACGCATTTTTACACTTCTTGGGCCGAGTCCACGAAAAATTTATTTTCCATGTATTTAATTATCTAGTCTAACTAAACAATTAATCCACATATCAATTAATCAGTCCAATCCAACTATTTAATATTAATTGAGGTGAAGCGACGAGAAAAAGTATATGCTATATTAGGAGCCACGTTGGGACCATGGACCCATATTCAAAAGATACAATAAATTAAATAAAATTATTCGTCAGACCGAAAAATTATATTCAATCTATTAATTCTAGGATTACACCACCATAAACCCGAAAGTGAACTCTGCTGAATATAGATATAAACTTACACTCAACTATGAGTCATAAGGTGTCCACTGATATATTCATTACATACGGATAAATCCTCCATAGACTGTTCACTTCGATTCGGGATATCTCCGTAAACCCTTCTCGAAACATATTATCCTTATTTACCATTAACCCCTAGTGATCAATTAGTTCATAACTAATATAATATGAACTGGGCCCATCGATCAGTTTCTAGGGTTAACATATAAGGGAACTGTCTGTCTACTTCCCGAGGGAAGGAATGGATTCCATATCTGTGATAGCACAGACTACTCACTCATCCTAGAATAGAGCCAACGAGAAGTTTGGACCACATACTAAGAAGTGATCCTTACTAACACATCAAACCCTATCCTAGTCTAAGCAGTTGTCTGTGATCACCTCAGGATTGAGATTAATCCATTTATGATCATCTTGTGATTCGATAAGACTTCTCGATTACGGAATTATATCGAGAACTCAAATCAAATCGGTCTAGCCCTATATGATTATCATCATATATAAATGCCCTATTAGGTACCCTATTACCGACAGTCCGGATAAGACTGTCACACCTAAAGTGTTCTGGGTGCATTATTAGCAAATTAATCTTGAGACCCGTACTCAGATTAACAAACGCTACGGATTAAGTTAATTTTAAGTATATTTCACAAACTCAATCCTCGTGCGTATAGGCATACACTGAGTTGTGTGATTACATAATCAATATACTTACGGTTTTCTGCAGTGTATTAATATTGGCAATAAATGCGAATAAATAAGATGAAATAAATTTTGTCATTTATTTAAATAAAATAATTATAAATTGTCTTTCGGGCATAAAACCTAACAACTATCACCTTTATTCGTTTTAAGGTGCATGCTAGGGTGATAAGGCGTTCTTACGGGTACAACATCAAAATAGTTAAAATGTTTCAAGATTTTCTCCACATAATGAGACTGACTCAAAGAAAAGCCACACTCGGTTTTTCGCAATTTTACTCAAGAATAACAGCCTCCCCCAAATCTTTCATGTCAAATTTGGAAAACAAAAATTCTTAGCTTTCACAATCACCTCAACTGTAGTGCCAAAAATCATCATGTCATCAACATATAAGCAAATAATCACAATGTCTGAATTACAAAATTTGGAGTACATACATGAATCAGATGCATTCACTACAAAGCCATCGGCAATTAAAGTGTTGTGAAGTTTTTCATACCATTGAATAGGAGCTTGTTTAAGGCCGTACAAAGATTTTTTTAATTTGCACACTTTGTCCTCATGACCCTATACTACACAACCTTCCGGTTGTTCAATATAAATTTCCTCATTTAGATCACCATTTAAAAATGCCGTTTTCACGTCCATTTGGTGAATATTCAAATTATGAATAGCAGCCAAGGCAACTAAGGCTCTAATTGAGGAAATTTTAGCTACAGGAGAATAAGTGTCAAATTAATCAAAATCTTTCTTTTGAGAACAACCCACAACAACTAATCTCGCCTTAAATTTGTCAACGATACCATCAGGCCTCAATTTCGTTTTAAAGATCCACTTACTCTTGATAGGCTTACAATTTTTTGGCAAGTCGACTAAGTCCCCAGTGTGATTACTCCTAATAGATTCAAGTTCATTCTCAATAGCTTCTTTCCAGAAACTAGAATCTACAGAAGTAACCGCTTCTCTATAAGACTTGGGATCTTCACTGATTAAAAAGGCAGACATAAAACACTCATCAATGTGATCTGGATTTTCAGCCAAAAAGGTAGTAATAAAATCAGGGCCAAAAGAGGTTTCAGCTCTTTTCCTCTTACTCCTTCTGTGTTCATTATTAGACTCAAAACCAGATTCATTGGAATTACGCATAGAATCATACTTTCCAACAATAGATGAAGGCATATTCCTTACACTCAAAGACCTCATAGGAAACATATGCTCGAAATGATCGGCTTGTTAGTAATATCATCCGCAGCGGAAGCGATTTAAGGATCTAGATCTATAAAATACACGTAATAAAATAACTAGATCTATATCTACAAGGGGGTTGTAGATCATACCTCTTGGATCTCAAAATCCAAGTTGAAGAGCCGCAATAGAAAACAAAGAAAGATGTGAAGAGCACCACGATCTTCCGTACGTGTGATCCAAGCAACTCCCGGCGGAAGGAAATCCTCGTCTCGAATCCTTCCGATATGCTACCCGGAAAATCTCCAAGATTTTTCCCCAATTATTTCCCCTTGGCCGAAATTTTTTTTTCTTCGTCCTCTCTAAGAGGAGAAGTCGAATTTTACATGTGTGTAAGGCTTGGGAGAACTCTCTTTATATAGGAGAGTAAAACTTAGCCTCCAAGGATTTAATAATTAATACAAAATCAATTATAATAATCCCATTAAATAAAAGATAATCCCATAATATTCCAGAACAAATCTAGAATAATATTTATCTTTATTTCTTTCCATAAATATTTATCCAATAAATATTTTATGCACATGTCTTATTAATACACAAGAAAACAATTTCTTATTCCAAAAATAAGAGGCATGGGGCGAAATTAACAATATTGACCTAGTCAATATTAATTTTGCCATCACACAATAAATGGGCCAAGATTATGGAAAATGTCTTTTCCACATATTTAATTATTTAGCCCAACTAATTTAATAGTCCACTAAACAATTAATTCACATATCGTTTTAATAAAGTCCAACAAGAACTAAATTAATATTATTAGGATTCGACGTCCGAGAATAGCTATGCTATATAGGAGGCACGTCGGGGACCATGGACTAATAATCAGCGGCTCCGATAAATCAAATAAATAATTATCTTACGAACAGAATAATTATATTCGATAAATCAATCACAGGAATATGCCACCATAATCCCGTGACTGCACTCCTCTGATTAAAAGATTATATTTATCTCCTCACGAGAATAATAATAAGCGTTCATTGATATAATCATTACATATGGATTAATCCTCCATAGACAGTTCATTCTAAATCGGGAAGTTACCGTTAACCCTTTTTAGAACATCTTATCCTTATTTACCATAACCCCTAGTGATCAATTAATTCATACAACTCACTGGTAGCTAATCAGTGTAATATGAACTCGCGCGATCGATCAGTTTCTAGGATTAACAAATAAGGGAACTGTCTATCTACTTCCATAAATGGAAGGAATGGATTCCGTATCTATGATAACACGGACTACTCACTCAATCCGGTACAATGCCAAGATGGGGTAATTCGGACCACGGACTCGGTGTAATCCTTAACCGTCAAGTCAAACTTCATACCGATTCAAGCGGTTGTCGTGATCACCTCGGGATTAAGATATATCCATAAATATGATCATCCATTGATTCGATAAGACTTCTCGATTACGGAATTATATCGTGAACTTTAATCAAATCGGTCCAGCCCTATATGATATATCTATCATATATAAATGCCCCATTAGGTTCTCTTAACCGAAAGTCCGGATAAGACAATCACACATATTGTGTTCTGGGCGCATTAATAGCACGTTAAAGGAGAGACCCGATACTCTCGATTAACTTCACAACGGGCTAATTGTATTTTAAGTACATCTTCACTAACTCAATCCTCCTGTGTATATCCCATACACTGAGTTAAGTGATTACATAAACGATATACTTAGGGTTTTCTGTAGTGTAAATACTATTGTCACATCGGTGATTATGAGAATAATAAATATGAATAATAATATCATTTCATTTATTAAATAAAACAATTACAAAATTGTCTTTCGGGCATCACACCTAACAATCTCCCACTTGCACGAAAGCATGTGATTAATTGTTTTAGAGCACACCCTATTATTTAAAATACAACAAACTACATCTCCCACTTGCTCTAAAGCAATGGAGACTCATCCCGTATTCATGTACCCACTAAGCATATCATAACCATTTCAGATTCCAAAGTACACTCCGAGTATGCCGTCGTAGGATAGGTCAGTGACTCGGGGAGCACCTACATCCAAACGTCATGGGTCTTAATGATTAGTCAGGTTGTCGGCTCGAGACGATCCGTAGAATCGAAACGTTACCGGTCCATCTAATCATGTGGTACTTAGTAAACACTGAGCCCGAGATCGACTTAACGATCATCCTTAATCGACTTAAAGTCAAAATCGTGTATCACACATATCCAAGTTTACACATGAATATGTCCGCATATTGTTCCTCGTTCTCTTCAAGATACTAAAGGACATACTAAACTTGCTTTGTTAACCGCCGAATCTAAGATTCGATCAAAGTTGACGTTCAATAACCTGACCATCTCTTACTAGAAAGAGAATCTATCCCATTTCTCTTGATCCGAAGATTTAGAGAGTCATTCCTGAGGCATAGGGTAGAACTTCCTCGTTGAATGTTGCATACATAGATGCATCATCTTAACCAATAAGATGGATGGGAAACTAGTGACTGATTCTAATGAATTCGACCTTGTCAAACTCTTCAGAATGTTGTCCAAATCTCTGTTGCAGAGAATTGTGGTATTGTCAGATTCTGACTTCAGATAACACACCCATGTTGATTCCAACTGGTGCAGTGTTATCCTTCACAAACACTAATATATATGTATACATTCACTACTGTACTAAAATTGATATCTAGTCTTCAAAAGACTTATCAATATTCTGGTCAAATCCACATATTGTAGAAATATATGACTTCCAATGACCGAGAGGTTTACTTTTTATCCACAAAGGACATAAGCCTTGACAGTCATTCTGTCATAAGTTCATAAGGCAATACCCCTTTTTTCGAATGAATCCAGACTCCGTTTGTTTGGCAAGAAAAGTCTCAGGGAATCACCCCTATTTTCTGCTTTTGAACGAAATCATGCAATACCGAACTCATTCTACTCTTTTCCGTGAAGATCCAATTACTCCCACTGGGCCTGAGACGCTCAGGTGGTTCTACAAGAGTATGAACAGAACTGGAGTACCGAACTCCATTCATAGGGTTATGGGTATTAAACCAACCTCTAGTATCAGAATCCTATACTGCTCACAAAAGAGCCATAGGTCATCAATCGATCCTCAGACTACAAAGTCCGCAGAAACCGTAATGGGTAATGGATAAACCATACTCCCAATACTTACTGGGTGTATCGAAATTCTGATCTAGTTTAGTAGTATTTAGTGTTATCACCAACAACCGATGTTGGACGTGGTCGATTTTAATCGGTTAGTAACTACCTTTAGTAAACGTACTTCAAGGTTCAAGGTTTTCTTGTTCATGGACTCTATCGGGAAGGATGCAAAGATAATCGTCCCTTCCCGATTTCAAGAATCTTTTAACAAACCTTTTTCTCAATGCTACAAGATATATAACGATTGGTCACTGACCGCACGTGTTCGCGAAATCCCCAGACCTACCTTCAAGCACCGTGTGCTAAATGCTTATATTTATGGAAGTGGGGTGAACCGAATCCACACCTTATCCGTAAATTTCAAAGCATATTCTAGGTAGACTTCTCGGTCTTACATTTCAATGTAAACCGTTATTTCGCTTCCAATATCTTTATTGAGTTAAGCAGTGTGTTGTAGCACATCTAAAAACTATATAAGGCAATTTAACGGTTTCTCACTTAGTGAGAACATGTCACAATGAGGCAGGCTGAGCATCAGTCTCGAGGACTATGAATGGCCTATTCCAAGTATAGAATACTCTATCTCTGTTGAAAACAAAGAAACCTCAAAAAATATTTTGGATAAACTTTCCGGAGTGTTTGAATAGTATCAGACAAGAAGTCACTACTCGGAAGCTCCTACTAGCTTGTATCTTTCATCAGACCCCGAAGGTCGTCATGAACAAGCTATGTTACTTCTTTATAACCATTATCCTTTCCCGATTGAAAGGAAACTTAGTCATTGAACCTTTGAGACAATCTAACCAGACTGGGAGAAAGGAATCACCCGAGCCGAGTCTTCGGGTCTTGTCTTTTAGGGACTATGCACTAACTATGGAATATGAAGAAGCGTTTATCTAAATATAGAAACCAATTGCTTTTAACGAGTTCTTAAGATGTGTTTTATATACATATTTCAGCGATTCTAAGTGGTTTTGACTTTATCAAACAAAAGTCCGAGTCTTGGATTCGTATCCAAGGATTGAATCCGAGATTCATGTCCTTATATCACTCCCACTATTCTAGCTAAAGTCAACTGCCCGTTGTTTACTCTTTTAATCGTTAAATGCACTGCTACCTTGTTCTGCCAAAGAACTTAGCTCGAGAAAATCGCCAAGGATTCATAGGTTGGTGATCCAAAATCATTGTCCTTTTCCTATGATTTTCAGTTAATTAATTTTCGGTTCAGCCTTAAAGTTTTCTCAGTTTAGATGACTAACACTTTTAGACATATTCTCCCATTCTTGACTTTCCATGAATAGAAACAGTCTTGAACAAGCGGTTCTTTTGAGTAGACACTACTCTTGAACCGTGGGATGTCTATTACGAGTGTTACTCGTCGGGACTTCTCGGATTTTTTAATATACCAGAAAAAATAACAAATCATAACATTAAAGCTCCCACTAGTTTATCGGTTCCAAATACCGTCTAACGAGCAATGCTTTATTTTTATGATTTTCCGATTTTTTCGATTAGAAAATCTTTTGTACATAGTTCCAATGTTTCCAGAAAAACAAATCATAGAACTCCCACTAGTTCATCGATTCCAAATATCGTCCAACTAGCGACATTTCATGACTTTCGGTTTTTCAATTAGAACGTTTACGTGTGTAGTCAGTTACACTTTTCTAATGTTCTAGAAAAATAACAAATCATAAAGCTCCCACTAGTTCATCGATTCCAAATATCGTCCAACTAGAAATACTTCATGATTTTCCGATTTTTCAATTAGAAAATACTTATGTAATTACTACACACTCAAAATTCACTAGAAGAATTTTAAAGTCCGAAATCACCTAAGTTTGTCTCCCGTTTGACACGAGTGACACTAGTGACATACCTATATGTCACTCTGATTTTTAAAAGGCTTAAGAGAAAATATCTCTTTCGAAAATTAATTGCATTATCGATTAACTAGTTCAACGTCCTAGTTACTTTCCACTTTTTAAAGAAGTCAATACTAGTCAATTATAAATTTTAAGCAATTTAGTAAGGGATATAATGCTGTAAATAAAATGACATATATTAATTCAAGTTTAACACTACTATATTATTCATTTTAGGAATTGTAAACTAAAATTAAGTCTACTCTACCATTCCAAGGTTTTAACCTCCCATCTCAGTGCCGCCGTAGGGTAGGTCAAAGAGATGACGGTTAAATCGAGACAATCTCATCAATAAATAACTAGTGAGAATCGAACATCCCTTTATTCATTGACTACCTTCCTTTTTTAGCCTAGATATTACCAAAAATATCCTTTATGAGTGTGACCTACTATATCGGATCTCTTAGGTACGCCCCGAGTGTGCCGTCGTAGGATAGGTCAGTGACCCGACGAGTACCCAGAAATCCTATCCTTTCGGAGACCAAGCCATGAATGTTGATAGGGGTGAACACCATCCGTAGGGGGACGAAATCAAAGCGCCGCGAGGCGTCACCCTTCTCTCACTTACTTGTATCTATAGTAGAGGCCGTGGCGTTGGCTGTCGCCTCCCCCGCTCCCACTCAATATTTTGGAAGTGGTGGTGGATTAACTAACCACGTCTTTTTGATGTTAACATAAAAGCACATCAAATCAAGGACTCCGAATGGTGTCGGTAACGTAGGCAAGCATACCCGTCCTATTCGTTGGAACATATGTGACAGTCGGATGAAATCGGGTCAAGACAGCCCCATTGAGATAAGAAGGAATCACCCCTCCGCTCACCGGTGTGGCTTAGTCTTGTCGGACCCCCGTGCATACATCACACTATGAGGGTTAAGTCGGTCGAGCCTAGCTCAGTTGACCACCCAACCTATAAGCGAACCGTTTTTATCCAAGATTTATTGTTCTTTTACCATCATTCAATCTCGTAGACACTACGAATCGAAAACGTGATCTCGTTTGGGCTTTAAGGCGGTTCACCGAGAACACACACCAAAAGGCTTAACGATTTCATAACCCGTCCTCGGATCTTTAATTAGTTACTAAATTAATTAATTACCACGTATTAATTAAATTTCAACTAATTACACGAGTTTGTATACATGCCTATTTTAATTACCAAAATTAAAATTCTACATGTATGCATGGAGTGGATTTATGATATGATGCATGTCAGGGCAATTCCGATTTTATATCTATTTTATGATCAAACACATAAAAAATAAATTGCGGAAAATTTAAACACCGAGATGGATTGTTGGTACCCCCGACTAACCTATTTTCTAGGGGAAAGTAAAACTAATTCTAAGTCTTCAAATCTCGATCTTCGATCTTGATCTTGAAACTTCCGGATCTCGAACCTTCGATCTTGACACGAACTACGAACGACGAGGAGAGGAGGCCGTAATATACCAATAAATAATAAATTTTTTTTTTTATTTTTATTTTAATAACAATACACGGCAGCTTAATTTTTTTTTTTTAACAAACAGGCCTTTCGGCCAAGAGTTGAAAAGAAAAAAAAAATTAAATAAAAAAACAAAACAATCAATTAGGGCTGCTGCATTTAATATAATCAATTTTGACAATATTGCCGGACTGCAAATTGTCGATTTGCTGTGACAAAAAAAAACAAAACAACCCTCTCCTTTTACCTTATGTTCCACCATATTGATGATCTTGAACACCATGATCTTCGTCGTCTTAAACCCGGATCAAAATTAAAGTACAAAAGGTACTATCTTTTACAATTTTACGAATTCAACATAAAATAAATTACACATCCTATGCTCAATTGATACTAATCAAAAGAGCTACAAAATAGATCTACCGGGTAAACAGTACCAACCCCAATCCATCTCTTCAACCAAGACATTAATAACATAAAAAAATAAAACAAAATTTTCGGCCCCATAAAAAAAATTGGGACAAAAAATTTACATGTTTTACCACTCGTAGATCTAATATTTTATACGTATAAATATAGATCACCTTGGCGACTGATACCACTGTTAGTAATATCATCCGCAGCGGAAGCGATTTAAGGATCTAGATCTATAAAATACACGTAATAAAATAACTAGATCTATATCTACAAGGGGTTGTAGATCATACCTCTTGGATCTCAAAATCCAAGTTGAAGAGCCGCAATAGAAAACAAAGAAAGATGTGAAGAGCACCACGATCTTCCGTACGTGTGATCCAAGCAACTCCCGGTGGAAGGAAATCCTCGTCTCGAATCCTTCCGATATGCTACCCGGAAAATCTCCAAGATTTTTCCCCAATTATTTCCCCTTGGCCGAAATTTTTTTCTTCTTCCTCTCTAAGAGGAGAAGTCGAATTTTACATGTGTGTAAGGCTTGGGAGAACTCTCTTTATATAGGAGAGTAAAACTTAGCCTCCAAGGATTTAATAATTAATACAAAATCAATTATAATAATCCCATTAAATAAAAGATAATCCCATAATATTCCAGAACAAATCTAGAATAATATTTATCTTTATTTCTTTCCATAAATATTTATCCAATAAATATTTTATGCACATGTCTTATTAATACACAAGAAAACAATTTCTTATTCCAAAAATAAGAGGCATGGGGCGAAATTAACAATATTGACCTAGTCAATATTAATTTTGCCATCACACAATAATTGGGCCAAGATTATGGAAAATGTCTTTTCCACATATTTAATTATTTAGCCCAACTAATTTAATAGTCCACTAAACAATTAATTCACATATCGTTTTAATAAAGTCCAACAAGAACTAAATTAATATTATTAGGATTCGACGTCCGAGAATAGCTATGCTATATAGGAGGCACGTCGGGGACCATGGACTAATAATCAGCGGCTCCGATAAATCAAATAAATAATTATCTTACGAACAGAATAATTATATTCGATAAATCAATCACAGGAATATGCCACCATAATCCCGTGACTGAACTCCTCCGATTAAAAGATTATATTTATCTCCTCACGAGAATAATAATAAGCGTCCATTGATATAATCATTACATATGGATTAATCCTCCGTAGACTGTTCATTCTAAATCGGGAAGTTACCGTTAACCATTTTTAGAACATCTTATCCTTATTTACCATTAACCCCCTAGTGATCAATTAATTCATACAACTCACTGGTAGCTAATCGGTGTAATATGAACTCGCGCGATCGATCGGTTTCTAGGATTAACAAATAAGGGAAGCGTCTATCTACTTCCATAAATGGAAGGAATGGATTCCGTATCCGTGATAACACGGACTACTCACTCAATCCAAGTACAATGCCAAGATGGGGTAATTCGGACCACGGACTCGGTGTAATCCTTAACCGTCAAGTCAAACTTCATACCGATTCAAGCGGTTATTTGTGATCACCTCGGGATTAAGATATATCCATAAATATGATCATCCATTGATTCGATAAGACTTATCGATTACGGAATTATATCGTGAACTCTAATCAAATCGGTCCACCCCTATATGATATATCTATCATATATAAATACCCCATTAGGTTCTCTTAACCGAAAGTCCGGATAAGACAATCACACCTATTGTGTTCTGGGCGCATTAATAGCACGTTAAAGGAGAGACCCGATACTCTCGATTAACTTCACTACGGGCTAATTGTATTTTAAGTACATCTTCACTAACTCAATCCTCTTGTGTATATCCCATACACTGAGTTAAGTGATTACATAAACGATATACTTAGGGTTTTCTGTAGTGTAAATACTATTGTCACATCGGTGATTATGAGAATAATAAATATGAATAATAATATCATTTCATTTATTAAATAAAACAATTACAAAATTGTCTTTCGGGCATCACACCTAACACGGCTAAAGACATAAACCTAAGATGCAGAATTTTGAGCATAACCAATAAACACAATATCAAAAGTCTTTGAACCAACATTAGGCCTATTAGGTAGACACACTTTTTCTAGACACGCCCACACTTTCAAAAAATTTAAGTTAGGAGAAAACCCCTTCCATGCTTCATAAGGTGTTTTGTCTAGCCTTTTGTGAGGAACTCGATTCAAGATATAACAAGCAGAAAGTGCAGCTTCACCCCACATGTTTTCAGACAATCCAGAACTAAGCAACATTGCATTCATCATATCTTTAAGAGTTCTATTTTTTCTTTCTACTATACCATTCTGTTGGGGAGTATACGGAGCACTAAGTTCATGAATTATACCATTTTTTTTTCACAAATTAAGAAAGTTGGTACTATATTCCCCACCTCTATCAGAACGTAGTCTTTTGATTTTTCTGTTTAACTGATTCTCTACCTCCATTTTGTACTTAAAAAACATCGCTTCAACTTCATTTTTATTTCTCAAGAGATATATTCTAGTGTATCTAGAATAATCATCTACGAAGGAAATATAATATATTTTTCCTCCTTTACTAAGGATGTTTTTGAAATCAGCTAAGTCAGTGTGAATCAGTTCCAACATCTCAGATTTTATGTTTTCAATTGATTTAAAAGGCTTTTTTTTTTTTTGCAAATTTTGCTTCCACACAAATAGGACATTTCTTTAGATCATTAAAGGACATTGCTGGAATTATGTGCAGTTTTCTCAATCTCTTAATGGAAGCAATATTAACATGCCCAAGCCTATTGTGCCATAAATCACAAGATTCAACGATGTAAGCAGAAGAAGAGATATTCTCATTATCAAGCTTAGAAACAACATTTAGGACAAATAGACCCTCATCCAGATATCCCTTCCCCACAAAATCCCCATTTTTTGTCATCACAAGTCTATCACCTTCAAACACAAGTTTTAGACCAGCCTTATTCAACAAAGCACCAGAAACTAAATTTCTACGCATGGTAGGCACATAAAGAGCATTATTTAAACACAATGTTTTTCCAGAGGTAAGTTTGAGAAGAATCTTCCCTTTTCCAAGGACTCCAGCTACGCTTGAATTTCCCATGAACACACACTCGCCCTCAGCAGCCTCTTCAAAGGTATGAAACAACTTCTTGTCAGTGCAGAAGTGTTTGGAGGCTCCGGTGTCTAAAATCCAATGTGCTTTATTTTCCACCAAGTTCGCCTCAACAACAACAGCAATAATTTCGTCTGTCTCAGCCACATTTGAGTGAGTTTTTTGTTGACTCCCTGCCTTGTTGTTTGTTTGTTGAGCCTGCCCTTGTCGATTGTGGCATTGATAAGCCTTGTGGCCAAGTTTGCCACAAACGAAGCAATTAACTTCAGTTTTTCCAATTTTTCTGCCATTTTTGTTTAGGGGGGCATATTTCTTTTTCGAAGAACCCTTTTTTGGATTGTGCTGAGTCTTATTATTTCCTGAGGAATCGCCACCAGTTTCAACCAAATTAGCCTTAAAATTATTGACAAGAGGTAAAGTAGACTTATCTTTGAGCCGATTCGCCTCTTCGGTACGCATGTGACTGACAAGCTCCTGCAAAGTGAGATCTTTCTTTTTGTGTTTCAACTAGTTGCGATAGTCAGTCCAAGATGCTGGAAATTTCTCCAGCAGGACATTGGCTTGCAGAATTTCACACATCTTTATTCCTTCGTTGAGAACATCCGCAACCAAATTTTCATACACGTGCACTTGATCCATGATTGGTTTGTCATCCTCCATTTGGAACTGCAACCATTTTCCAACCATGTATTTATTTTTCCCAACATCGTCGATGCCGTATTTTTTCTCCAATGTGTCCCAGATTTGTTTGGCTGATTTGGTGCTGACAAACAAATCGAACAAAGTGTTTGTCATGTGGTTTAACATATGACCCAAGACTGTTTTGTTGTCTTTCTCAAATTTTTTCTTGGACTCGTCATCGGTAGTGTTGTCAAGCACAACAGCAGGGGAATTTGTTTCGGTAGATGAAGACTCAGTAAAAAGGACAAAGTCCACTTCCAGTTGTTCAAAAAAATCAGTAGCTTTTGAGACCACCGTTTGTAGTTGGTTCCGTCTAACGGTTCTAATTTTGACAGATCGGGTAAGGCTTTTGCGATAGCGGCCATACTCAAAATCGCTTTTAGAATGTTAGAAAACACAAAGAAACTAGTAGACGGAAGAGAAATAAAAACACTGCGCCGTGGTGTAATACCACTTCCCTAATAGCGATTTCGGCTGACCCAAAGGTGCAAGCCAGGAAATGCCGTTCGTTTCCCAAGGTTAACGCAACTATTCACTGGAAGCATGCACTCGCGGCTAGTGAATTTGGAAACCAAAGAGACTGTTGTCCGAAATAAAAAGGAAATAGCTACAAAAATAAACGATAGTTGTCCCAAAGAGCAAAAGAGAGCAGAAGTGCAGAAGTGTTTTTTTTGTGCCTTTTGACTATTGCCTGCTGACGGAAGTTTTCTAGTGCTATACAATCCTTACCGGCAGTGTACCGGGTCAAATCATAGTGCTAGTGTGGTGAGTCAGAGTGTCGAATCCTCAGGGAAAACGTGGTAATTCTTTTAAGTGTGGTTAAACACCAAAGAGCTGTTATTAACTCGATCTAAACCGCAATTTTATAACACAGATTACTATTATTCTACTTAACATAAAGTAAATGCGTAATTTAAAAGTTATTCTAATATAATATATATAGTTATATAAATATATATAAATGTACATGGAATGCAAAAAATATGTATAGATATAAATATATAGATACCAATATATAGTTTATAGTAATAGGCAAATAGAACTAGCCAAAGTTTATATAATTGATTTATACGATCTTTTTCAGTAAACGGAATGTGCTCGATCTTTCCTTTATATTAGGTCCAATTGAGTAAATGAAACGGTGCACACCTGAGGTTAATGTCACGGAATTTATTAACACAAAACAAGTAATAATCCGGTTAACCTCAAGTATAAGGATCGTAGTAATAGTGGTTAATGCCGGGTCGATCTTACGGGAAGCTGGCGATTGTGAATTCTAGTTTTTATTCCTAACTAACCTATGTCACGATTACTAAACTAAACGGCGGATAAAACTAAACACGGGCGAAAATAAAACTTAACTAAAACGTAAAAGCTGAATGAGAAGATATGATCTAAAGCCGGGAAGGATATGTTTCGAACCAATTTAAACTAAACTAAATCTAAGATGCAATAGAAAGAACTAACTAAGCTAAGTAATTCAATTTCAAGGGATTTTAAATCAATAATTTACGAGACGAACAAGCAATTGATCCACCTATCCTATCAATATTCAGTTTCAATTCAGATTATTTCGTGATTACTAATCAAGTTGTGATTCACCTATTCAAAGGTATGAACCCTAATTTCTTAGGCAAGTTCGTCTATTAATCTCTATCTTTCGATCTAAAGATTAACGCTCTCAAATCGAGGTGTGAAATCTCTCAATTTCTAACCTAGAATTCTAACCTAATAACTCTCGTTAATTAGATCAAATATCTATTCTTTATCATGGTGATCTAAAGTCTAACTTGATTTTCATCAATTAAACAATCAATAAAGCAAACATCTCTCGATATAAATTTCGCAATAAACATTATGGAGCATGATAAAAGAAACAACTTGTAATAGATACTCACAAAATAACCATGAAAAGAGACTGAATTGTTGACTCGGACGGCTTCACAACGCTTGTTCAATGGAGGCCTAGCCTCTTAGCATCCTCTTGAAGATCGAATTATTGAAGTAAAAATACATAAAAAGTGTTTAGAACTACTAGAAAACTAAGAACAATGAAATCTCAGCCGCCCCTAGGGTTTAGGGTTTTCAATATATCGTGTATCGTGAGGAAAAACGCGCTGATATTTATAGAAGATTAAGTCGGTTTCAGCATGTCGGCCGATGGACGCCCGTCTGAAAAGGATGAACGCCCGTCCAGCTTGTGAAATCTTCTTTGAGTCGGGCCGAGTCACGACCAGACGCCCGTCTGCCAGCGTCCACTCCTGCGTCCAAACTTCCCGAATCAACTTCCCATTCCCTGGACGCTCGTTCACTTCGATAGACGCTCGTCCACTATGGACGCCGATTCGGCTTCCGGACGCCGTTCGGGATCGAATTTAATCTTGATTTCTTGAACTTTATCTCTTTTTCTCTATCTCATTCCTTTATTATCTCTTTTACCTCGAACTCAATCAACTCTTGAGCATCTTTTGAGCCTCAAACATGCATCTATAACACATAAAAACATCGCAAAATGTAATAACGCTCAAATAATCATAAAAACATAATTAAAACACATAAATCAACCTATTTTGCGATTATCTCTTTTAAAATATCATTTGCTCAATATTTCCATTAAACACACATTTCTTATGCAAATTAGTACAATTATGGGGAAAAATATCATAGAATATAGCGTTATAAATCGTATAAATTCACCCTTAACAACTCCCCCACACTTAAGCTTTTGCTCGTCCCGAGCAAAACAAAACAAAGATAAAGACTCGAGAAAAGATAGACATCTAAACATATATAACACGTATCCAATAAATCAGAAGTTCACCAGTGTGTGTGCATAGCCATAATAAACTTCCACTAAAGCCGAACTTGAGAAACTCAAAGCAAAACTAGCTAATACCCCCTCGTAGACTAGCAATAAATGACACTCATAAGATGTACCCTACAAACGTGATATATCCCGAAAAAGATGATCGAATATATCTAGGGCCTTTCTGAAATACTCAGAGGATAATCCCTACATCATATCTTTCAGCTTATACTGGGGAAAAGATTAACGAAAACTAAGCCTTATATTCAATTTCGTAACGATATCTTAGTCGATTTAACTTATTCACTTTAAACACACATTAGGATAAGCCATTGCCCTCATAGTAGAATAGGAAATTTCGAGATAATACCCTACCTTACTCCAATCATAAGGACTTTTCTCGATCGTCGTGAGCTTTTAGTCATCATGGTGGTATAGGACATACGTGGTACACCCTACCTCACTCAAATCATCGACTAGCTTTCGACACACCCAATTAATTCACTATTAATTCAACTTTTTCATTTCGACATTAGTTACGCTTTACTTATCACATTCAAACTTCAGATATTCACAGTATAACATACTCGGAACTGAATACAAACTATCATAATTCGCGAGATATAAACGTAGCACTAAGCACATGACTTATAAGAAAATCAAAAATCACTAATCCAAAACGGGGTATAACTTTATAAATAGCTCATCATTTACTATGGCTCGTGAAAAATCGATCTCAGGTGAAACAACTAACTTATCAAACATATGATATACAGCTTAAATGACTAAAAATAACGAACATCAAATCGAATTGCCTACTCGGGACAAAACAAAAACAAAAGTGTCGAAAAATTTCGAAAATTTTAGCTCATTTTGCATAGAAACATAGAAACATTACGAATTAAGCAAATGTGTAGATACATATCGAAACATTCCCCTCCCCCACACTTAAAAATCATCATGTCCCCATGTTGTGCAGAACGAAAGAAAAGGGAAAAGACTTAGCTGATTTAAATCGAAACTCGAATCGTCGGTCAGGCCGGAGCCTACATAATGACACTTAGAACGCGTAACTAGACAATGTAGCTCGACGAAACCGCTAAAAATATACCTGCACGTCTTAACAAACATGGAACCATCTCGGGGAAAACGGGGAGTTATACCAAAATGAAAAGAGATAGCAAATTCAACAAGAGAAAAAGTATCCAATACAACCAAAAAGTAGAAACAAAGTCGAAATGAAAGTACGGGTGCCTTATGGCTTACATGATCCATCGAAAGAATAAATAGTAGCAACATCAAAAATTACAATGAACCATATAAGTAAAAAGTAGCAGAAATATACAACCACCATAGCTAGTGCAAATCGAAAAATAGACAAATGAAATCAAGATTGCCCCGGAGCCGGAGTATCATCGGCCCGGAGGAGGAACAACGAGAATCGAGCAGCAGTAGTAGGGTCAGTGGAGGGTACAGCAGCCGTAGACGTCGTCGATGAAGGTGCCGGCTGTGTAACCGGGGCAGTAGCGGTCCCAGTAGGTCTCTCCTCCGCAACCTCCTCATCATCGGGCTCTTTCTCCACCTCAAGCACATCGGCAATAACCTCGCTCGATCGCATCGGAAAAGATGAACTCCGTATCACTCTCCTTGAAAATCGCATATCCCTCGGCTTCTTGCCCTCCACAATGCACTTCAAACACGTACATCATGTTCTTTCGCGTCTCCCGGATATCGGTCATCCAATCTCGTAGACTATTGGCCATCTTTGTACCGAGCCCTCTCCGCGGGAGATAAACTAGACAAGGAGGGAACCGGAGGTGGTGCCGAGGATGGACCGGGCTCCTGGGGTGTCTCCGTCTCGGCGTCCCGAAGGCTTACCCTTCTCTCTCGTATTGGCCTCGGGTTCTTGGGCTTGTGATCCGCTCCATACTCAGGCACACCGGCATCGAGGCACAAACCGTGGATCAGGTGAGGGACGATCAAGCTCCGCGTATAAACCTTCTGATTGATCGAGATCTCGTCATACAAAGCTTGTCCCACATTCACATTCAGGCCAAACGTCAACGCATACAACATACCTAGGTCACCAATGTGAAAGTGTGTCAGGTTGTTCTTAGGCAACAACCGACTCTGAATGAATCGACACTGGACCTTCCAATCCTCCGTCCAGGTCGTGGTGACTAACTCCTTCCGGTCTCCTCCCGGTCTTAATGTCCAAGCCACATCCGGGCACACTCTTAACCGCAACTCCTCCAAAGGATCCTGTCCCAAACTCTGTCTATGCACAATCTCTTCCTTATAATCTCTACCCTCGAAAGCCGCCAACCCATACTTTGCATTGATCACCTCCGGTGTAAACGGAACGTGGACTACTCGAACCACAACCACCTTCGATTCCAAGTCGGTTTCCGAACAATTGGCATAAAACTCCCGAACCAAGGAACTATTGACCGGGGTAGTTGGAATCGTCATCAGAGCGCCCCATTTCCGATCCTTAAGCAACTTAACGAAATCCGGATCGACCTTTGCCTCTAAGGTGGCCCTTTCTATCAACATCGTCCTCGAGAAATAGTCTTGTTTATACACATCGTGAGCTCAGGGTTCACGAACCTACGTGGTAAGGGCATAGGGGGTACGGTTTTGGCTCTCTTTCTAGGTGGATCAAAGCCTAGGTTCAACCGGCACATCTTCCCGGGTAGCTTCTACAACCTCCTCAACCCTAGACGAGGCTCCGCCTTTCGAGCTCTAGGCATCCGTACTAAAGGAATATCGTCGTCCGTCTCGAGTCCGAGGTTGGTTCATCTCTTAAGGTTGCCCTAGTTTGGGTGGCTACAGGGGTTGCTCCCGAATGCTCACACCTCGGTTGGGATCAACTAAGGTTGGGTCGAACTCTTTGCGCTTCTTCCCGGCCTCCCTAGCAACTTCCTTCCCGTGTCTCTTCACAACTCCCTTCTTATGAACCATTTTCAAGCCTAGTCTACACCAAACAATCCCAATACGCACAAAAGATACCCGTTTAACATCCAAAGCAGGATTTCAAATCAACCAAACCACAACCACAACCATCCATGATCAATAACCAACCCATTCATCATCAACATCATCACCCAACAAGAGTCAAGAATCAAAAACGAAAGAAAGAAAACAAATAAGATGACATTCAAGTGAACGAGCCGACTCAAAGATCGAACTCAGAAAAACGTGAAGAAAAACGAGAAAAGTTGTTACTAACTTACCGAGTATGATGAGTAGATCGATCGAAATGAAGATTAGTCCAAACAAGTCCAAATGGCCTCCAAAAATCGGATTTTTTCTCTTAAAAGTCGGACTACAATGGGTGCTGATTCTCTAAAAATATAGCGTGTTGGGAGTTTTGGTTATGAAAATCGAAGAGAGGGTATCAAAAGCGGTCTATAGCACTTGGAATCGCTCAAAATGGTTTAGAATGGAGGAATTTAGGGCAAAAGGAGGAAGAGAAACCGTTTTTCGCGTTTGAATATCCTGAAAAGTGAAGGTTCACTCGAAGGAGGGGTATATATAGACAGAGGGTGGACGCTCGTCCAACTCAGTGGACGGGCGTCCACTGGGAAATCAGATGAACTGGACGGGCGTCCAGTTTAGTAGACGCTCGTCCAAAAGTTTAAATCACATACAGGATTGGAGGGAATAAATCAGACGGGCGTCCAGGCTTAGTGGACGCTCGTCCAAAAATTGGTCATGGCGGACGGGCGTCCAGAGTTCTGGACGGGCGTCCAAGCAGGAAAATGCACAAAAATCATAAAATTCCCATATAACTCAAATTCAAAATTTCATCTCTTATTAAACTTAAATAAAACTTCAAAACTACAAATAAAAATCAAACGAAGTACATAAAATTTCTAGAAAATAAATAAAAACAAATAGAGAACAGTGGGTTGCCTCCCACCAAGCGCTTTTGTTTTACGTCGTTTGCTCGACGAAACAAACCTAACTAACGCTAGTCTGCATAAATCTCGTCCCAATCCACCAAACGGATGAGACACCGAAGCATATCAATAGCAGGAGGGAAATCATAGTCGTCTTGTACGCCCCAGTCATCTCCAGCTACCTCTAAACCTCTAAAATGTGAAGCCTGTAGTACCAGCGCTAGATCTGTCAGCATGGGGTCATTTAGGACCGTATATGGACGTCCTATAGCTTCCTGGAGCTCCTCAGTAGTGAATTCACTACCTCCCGAACAGCGGGGGACAATGAGAACATAGGTGATGGTCTTCGTACGGGTACTAAGCTCAAAATCTACGTGCAAGACTATAGTGCCTCCTGGTCCATCGGCCATCGTAATCGGTGGGATCCGACTAATGATGGGGAACTCCTCCGGAAGAACTCCGTAATCCATATCTAAAAAGCAAACTAACTGACAGATATAAACAGAAAAACTTAGTCAACTAAGACGTTAATAAACTAAAACTTAAATAAATATAACACTAATAGCCTAAACATAATTTAACTAATATAATAAGGGATATCTAGGATGCCTCCTAGTAGCGCTTTTGGTTAATGTCGTTAGCTCGACACGGTTGAAGTCTAGCCCGGATCAGGCCATTTGACTTTTCTGCCAGCCACTACCTCGTGTAAGCTCTGATCAGTAGTGTGGCCGCAGAAACAGCACCTAACACATGGGGTTAAATTCTTTATAGCTTTCCAGACACGTTTAAACTTCCCCATGGTTGACTTCTTCGTCTTCTAAAGCTTCTGATGACATTCTTGTTGACGCTCTTTCCAATATTCTTCCATATCCCAACTACTAGCTAGAACTTCTTCAGATTGACCATCACCGTCATCCTCAGAGAAAAGTTCGGGTGAAAACTCGTCTAATTCTTCGACTGTTGTAGCACCACATCCAAGGATATCGAGGAACCGAACAGTCAAAAGCTTGTCTCTAGGCTCACCAATGTAGTGTTTGCACCTCTGTCCGTTCACTCGAAACGGTGGTCACCATAACCTCGTAGTTCTAGAACGCCTCCGGGAATAATTTGGAGAATTTTATAGGGACCGGACCAACGTGTCCTCAACTTCCCGAAACAAATGTAACCTAGAATTGTAAAGAAGAACTTGTTCTCCGACTTGAAATTCTCTCCTCTTAATCTTAGCATCGTGGATTAGCTTCATCTTATCCTTACTAATCCCGGCACTTTCGTAAGCCGGAGTCCGAATTCGTCTAGCTCATGTAACTGCTGTAGTCGATATTTTCCACAAGATTGGGAATCAAAGTTCAGAAACTTTGTAGCCCAATAAGCTCTATGCTCTAACTCGACAGGCAGATGACATGGTTTCCCGTAGACCATTTGATATGGAGATGTACCCATAGGGGTTTTATAGGCGAGTTCGTAAGCCCAAAGTACATCATCCAATTTCAAACTCCGATCCTTTCTATGTTGTTTACCGTCTTCTCCAGGATTTTCTTGATGCTTTGGTTGCTCCTCTCAACCTGACCACTAGTCATCGGATGATATGGTGTGCCAGTTTTATGACGAACACCATACTTTTCAAGGACTTTCTCTAGGGGTCGGTTGCAGAAATGCGTCCCTTCATCACTGATCAAGGCTCGTGGACATCCAAACCTCACAAAGATATATTTTTTAAGAAATTTCATGACCGTCTTATGATCATTGTGAGGAGTGGCTTGAGCCTCCACCCATTTAGACACGTAGTCTACGCAGACTAAGATGTATTTATTACCGCAAGATGATGGGAATGGTCCCATAAAATCGATACCCCACACATCAAAGACTTCGCATTCTAGGATGGGTTTCAAAGGCATGTCAAAACGCCTTGTCAGAGTACCGGTTCTTTGGCACCTATCACAAGATTTACAGAAAGCCTCTGTATCTTTAAAGATCATAGGCCAATAGAAACCGGATTGAAAGATCTTAGCAACGGTTTTCCACGGACCAAAGTGACCCCCAGTGGGTCCACTGTGGCATTGCTCAATAATATCCCGTTGCTCAGACTCAAGAACACATCTTCTAAGCAAACCATCTTTACAGATCTTAAAAAGATAAGGTTCATCCCAAACGAAATATTTCAAATCAGAGAAGAACTTTTTCTTCTCCTGATAAGACATCTCCGGATCGAGATAACGGGCATGAAGGTAGTTTACAATGGAAGAATACCATGGAACATCGGGAGGACAACCGTCTATCAACATAATGTTTTCTAGAGGAAAGTAAAGATCTATATCATCTGGATCATCCTTTTCCTCACTTAACATTCTAGAAACGTGATCAGCCACCACGTTTTCACTGCCCTTTTTGTCCTTAATTTGGACGTCAAACTCTTGTAGGGTCAATATCCAACGTAGTAAGCGCGGTTTAGCCTCTTTCTTGGTCATCAGATAATGCAAAGCAGCGTGATCAGTCCACACAATCACTTGAGCTCCTAACAAGTAACTACGAAACTTGTCCATAGAAAAAACTACGGCCAAAAGCTCCTTTTCAGTAGTGGTATAGTTAACTTGAGAGGGGTTCAATGTGTGACTGGCGTAGTAGATAGATTGGAATTTCCCTTTGATCTTTTGTCCTAGAACAGCACCAACAGCATAGTTTGATGCGTCGCACATAAGCTCAAACGGTAGGTTCCAATCAGGCGATATAAGAATTGGAGCAGATATTAAACGATCCTTGAGCTCCTCAAACGCTTGCTTGCAGCTCTCATCAAAATTAAACTCAACGTCTTCCTTTAGTAAAGTGGACAGGGGCTTGGCTATCTTGGAGAATTCCTGAATGAATCTTCTGTAGAAACCGACATGTCCAAGAAAACCTCTAACTTCACGTACATTCTTGGGGTAGCTCATCTTCTCGATAGCTTCCACTTTTGCCCCTGTCAACTTCTATACCTTTGGCCGAGATCTTGTGGCCAAGAACTATTCCCTCATCTACCATGAAATGGCATTTCTCACAATTAAGTACTAAGTTCTTTTCCACACATCTGGATAACACTTGATCAAGATTGTCGAGGCAATCATCAAAAGACTGACCAAAAACCGAAAAATCGTCCATAAAAATCTCCATACACTTCTCTACAAGCCCGTCAAAGATAGCTAGCATACATCGCCGAAATGTAGTGGGGCATTGCGAGAGACCAAATGGCATTCGCCTGTAAGCGAATGTACCATAAGGGCGGGTAAAAGTGGTCTTTTCTTGGTCAGCTGGGTCAATGGGTATTTGGAAGTATCCTGAATATCCATCTAGGAAACAGTAGAATGCGTGTCCCGCCGGACGCTCGAGCATCGATCAATGAATGGAAGGGGAAAGTGATCTTTCATGGTTACCTCATTGAGCTTTCGATAATCGATGCAGACTCTGTAACCAGTGACAAGTCTCAATGCAATTTCCTCTCCCTTCTCATTCTTCTCAATTGTAATTCCACCTTTCTTGGGAACTACTTGATTCGGGGAAACCCATTCACTATCCGCGATGGCATAAATGATTCCCATGTCCAGGAGTTTGATGATTTCCTTTTTAACGACTTCTTGCATATGAGGGTTGAGCCTCCTCTGGGGCTGTCGTACACATTTTGCACCCTCATTCGTCTTGATCTTATGCATACGGATGTCCGGAGATATCCCCTCGATATCTCCTACTTGCCATCCAAAAGCTTTTTCATTTTTCTTCAAGACGTTGATAAGTTTCATTTCCTCTAAACGAGAAAGCTTGGCAGATATAATCAATGGAAGCTTGTCACCTTCTCTTAAAAACACATACTTAAGATGTTTAGGCAACGGCTTCAACACCAAATCTGTAGGGGGGTCTTCTAGACTCGACTTGAGATCTCCACTTTTCAACTCAATGTCACTGAGTTTACTCTGTGGTCCCACTGCCAAAGCTTCTCCTTCCAACAATTCTTCCGCAAAATCAGCTGCTAATTGATCTAGATTGACAACACCATGAGTATTTAAATTATCAACCAATCGCTCATATTCGGCTTCTACAGCCATGACTTGCTTATCCATATAATCGGTGAAATCATCCGTCATATAATCAATGGAAAAGCCGGTTGGAGGGCCGAGAGGGTACTTGAATGGACTTTAAGACATTGTAACTCACCTCTTGATCACCAACTCGGATAGTCACGTGCCCACCATCGCAATCGATGAGGGCTCTAGCGTAGATAAGAAAGGTCTTCCAAGAATCAGGGGGACGTTTTCGTCTTTCTCTATATCTAAAACATACCAATCAACTGGAAAGGTAAATCTATCAATCTGAACCAAAACGTCTTTCAGGATCCCTGAAGCTTTCTTAGAAGATCTATCAGCGAATTGTAAACTCATAGTAGTCGGTTCTAGAAGGCTTTGTAAACCGAGCTGTTTGCACACAGACATTGGCATGAGGCTTATAGAGGCACCTATATCACACAAAGAATTAGGGAAGACTAGACCTCTCATTAATACTGTAAGTACGAATTTTCCAGGGTCACCTCTTTTAATTGGTAAGTCTCCATAATTAATCATGGAGCAATCCTCACCAATTTTCCTTTCCATGCCTGCTAAATTATTTTTCGAAGATACAACATCCTTGATGAATTTTGTATACTTAGGCATCTCAACCAAGACATCTGATAGTGAAAGATTCACCTGCGTATTTTTCAGAAGGTTCAGCACCTTTCCGTACTTTTTGTCCTCACTCAAGGGGATGTTGCTCTTTCTCGGTGGAAATGGAAGCTTCTTAAGGTCATTCTCAGAAAAGATTTTCTTTGAGGATGCACTCACAGCCTTGTCTTCCAGATCCTTCCAACGAACAACTTTTTCGATTTACGTGTAGTCGGGGATCGGCCCCGACTTTCACTTGCTTTTTCGGTCCTCAAGGGATCGGCCACTTGAGGATTTCCAACTTCTTCACCTCTCGGGGGATCGGCCACCGAGTTTTCTCTTGCGGTTGAGGGGAGTGTAGGTGCTCGGCTTCCCTCCGCCTTATCAACGGCGGGGAGGGGCTAGTGGTTTCCCGGTGGGAAGGACCACTAACTTGAGTACCGCTTCTCGGATTCATTGCACCGGCCTCCTCTTTACCGTATTGAATTGTTGGCACGAGGTCGGTACATGGGCCTTTGTTCAAGTCGGCCCGAGCAACTTGACCACCCTTTGGATTCTTCTCGGTGGCGGGCGGCGCCCGGGGGTCAGAAGCTAAGCGCTCGCCCGGTTGCCCAATTTGTCTCTCAAGATTCTTCATCGATCTACTTTGCTCCTCCAACTTGGCTTCAAGATTGTTAGATTGGGAGGAGCTTTGAGAGTTTTGGAAATTTGAAGAATAGGGCTGGCTAGGCCGACTTTGGAATTGAGAGTTTGAATTGGAAGGCCAATTCTGATTGAATTTTTGCGTAGGATTGGAAAAATTCGAGTTTTGGTTCTGATTAAACCCAGGGGTTCTATTGAAATTCTGATTCGAATTAAAATTCGAATTAGGATTGAAATTTGAAGATGGATTAAACCCTTGGTTTTGAAAATTGCCCTGGCCAGGAAACTGATTGAAGCTTTGATTGTTCTGGCCGTAGAATGCATTCACTTCCGCATTCTGTCCGTTCATAGGACAGAATTTAGAAGTGTGCCCCACCTCGTCACAATTCTGACATGTGACTTGATTGTACTGTCCATAATCATGAACAGCATTCACTTGATAAGGTGTAGGGGGATTAAATTGGCACTGGCCATTCATATGGCCGGTCGACAACGATTTTCGCGATGGAACCTGAGGGTTCTGTGGAAAAGAAGAAGTTTGATTTATCGGGTTTGGAACTTGAGATGGTGCCATCTGCTTCTGCAGCAAGGCGATCAAACTTTGCAAATTGACTTCCTCAACCTTGGGAGGAGGAGGTGCTTGAATTGCCTGATAAGAGGGGGCATAGTTGTACTTTGCGATGTCCTCAAACAATGCCCATCCCTCTTCCGGTGTTTTCTTCAGAAATGCCCCACCAGAAGAGCTATTGACCATGCCTTTTGTAAGCTCGGTCAATCCACTGAAGAATGTATTGACTTGCCTTTCCAGTGGCAAGCCATGGTGGGGACACTTTCTAAGAAGAGACTTGAATCTCTTCCAACATTCGAAGAAAGATTCATTCTCTTTCTGATAGAATGTGAAAATGTCGTTCAAACAACGGTTTGTCTTTGAAGGCGGAAAGTATTGACTTAGAAATTCTCTTTCAAGTTCAGCCCGGTGGTGATAGATTCGAGAGGGAAGAGAGGTGTACCACTCTTTAGCCTCTCCCTTCAAAGAAAATGGGAAAAGTTTCGGCTTGATAGCATCCTCACTTACTCCTTGGATGCGTGTAGTACCGCATATCTCTAAGAATGTGTGTAAGTGGGTATGCGGATTCTACGATTGATAACCATGAAAAATAGATGCATGCTGCATCATCTGAATAAGTCCCGGTTTTAACTCAAACGTTTGTGCAGTAATGGCTGGAATAACAATAGCCGGGTTGACTTTGACTTCGCCTGGCATGGCGTAGTCTGCCAACGTACGTCTATTATTAGCGGCCATTATCACAAAATCAGTGATTTCTCGTGCTAGTTGATCTTCAAGATCTCGCTCGGCTCTGTCTGTTTGGCCGGACTACGGTTCGCTCGGGGTCAGGGGTGTATAATAACGGTCCCTTTTGACTCCGAGTTTGCATAAACCGGACCAAAAACAAGTGGTTGAAACCTAAAAACTAAGAAATTGAAAGCCTAAACTAAAAATTAAAAACCTAAGGAAAAGAAAGGGGAAAAAAAAAGAAAAGGAAACAAAAGTATTGAAGAAAACAGGACCAGACGGACGTCCAAAAGTTTGGACGGGCGTCCGGATGGAATTGAGATCGGACGGGCGTTTAGTGGACCAAACGCTCGTCTGCACGGCAGAATACTTGGACGGGCGTCCGAAACCTATGGACGCTAGTCCAAGCGAGTAAAAGTGGTTCAGGATCAAAGACTTTCCAGTAAACGGGCGGCCGATTTCCAGACGTCCGTTTAGAAACGGGAAAACAAGAACAGAAAAGAAAAAATTTGCAGAAAAGAACAGATAAAAGAAGAGAAGAGAAGAGAACTAATCGCAAGAGAACCTTAAACCCTAAGCTAAAACCCTAATTAACTAATTACCTAAACGTTTATCAACTAAAAACATGAATTTAAAACGAAATAAAAACAGGATAAACAAAAACAAACAGAAAAACAGAAAAACAAAAACTAGACAACCGTCCGGTTCCCCGGCAACGGCGCCAAAAACTTGTCACGGAATTTATTAACACAAAACAAGTAATAATCCGGTTAACCTCAAGTATAAGGATCGTAGTAATAGTGGTTAATGCCGGGTCGATCTTACGGGGAACTGGCGATTGTGAATTCTAGTTTTTATTCCTAACTAACCTATGTCACGATTACTAAACTAAACAGCGGATAAAACTAAACAGAACTGAAAATAAAACTTAACTAAAACGTAAAACTGGATGAGAAGATATGATCTAAAGCCGGGAAGGATATGTTTCGAACCAATTTAAACTAAACTAAATCTAAGATGCAATAGAAAGAACTAACTAAGCTAAGTAATTCAATTTCAAGGGATTTTAAATCAATAATTTACGAGACGAACAAGCAATTGATCCACCTATCCTATCAATATTCGGTTTCAATTCGATTATTTCGTGATTACTAATCAAGTTGTGATTCACCTATTCAAAGGTATGAACCCTAATTTCTTAGGCAAGTTCGTCTATTAATCTCTATCTTTCGATCTAAAGATTAACGCTCTCAAATCGAGGTGTGAAATCTCTCAATTTCTAACCTAGAAATCTAACCTAATAACTCTCGTTAATTAGATCAAATATCTATTCTTTATCATGGTGATCTAAAGTCTAACTTGATTTTCATCAATTAAACAATCAATAAAGCAAACATCTCTCGATATAAATTTCGCAATATACATTATGGAGCATGATAAAAGAAACAACTTGTAATAGATACTCACAAAATAACCACGAAAAGAGACTGAATTGTTGACTCGGACGGCTTCACAACGCTTGTTCAATGGAGGCCTAGCCTCTTAGCATCCTCTTGAAGATCGAATTATTGAAGTAAAAATACATAAAAAGTGTTTAGAACTACTAGAAAACTAAGAACAATGAAATCTCAGCCGCCCCTAGGGTTTAGGGTTTTCAATATATCGTGTATTGTGAGGAAAAACGCGCTGATATTTATAGAAGATTAAGTCGGTTTCAGCATGTCGGCCGATGGACGCCCGTCTGAAAAGGATGAACGCCCGTCCAGCTTGTGAAATCTTCTTTGAGTCGGGCCGAGTCACGACCAGACGCCCGTCTGCCAGCGTCCACTCCTGCGTCCAAACTTCCTGAATCAACTTCCCATTCCTGGACGCTCGTTCACTTCAGTAGACGCTCATCCACTATGGACGCCAGTTTAGCTTCCTGGACGCTAGTTCAGGATCGAATTTAATCTTGATTTCTTGAACTTTATCTCTTTTTCTCTATCTCATTCCTTCATTATCTCTTTTACCTCGAACTCAATCAACTCTTGAGCATCTTTTGAGCCTCAAACATGCATCTATAACACATAAAAACATCGCAAAATGTAATAACGCTCAAATAATCATAAAAACATAATTAAAACACATAAATCAACCTATTTTGCGATTATCTCTTTTAAAATATCATTTGCTCAATATTTCCATTAAACACACGTTTCTCATGCAAATTAGTACAATTACGGGGAAAAATATCATAGAATATAGCGTTATAAATCGTATAAATTCACCCTTAACAGTTAACAATTCCTCCTCACACGAGCGTATGAAATTGTCATATGTCACATTGTCATCAGTTTAATCTCCACAACTGCCCCATGCTAATCTCAGTTAGTCTGAACAGGTACCGAGTACAAATCTACCCCGGATAAAAGAGGTTATTCCGTTTGTCAGACGGCCGATGTTATTCAAAAGGCTCTGGTTGTCATGCGGATCGATTTAACTTTCCGGTGTTAGTTTTAATTAAACCGTTGATTTTAACATTATTACGATCTTGAGCACAAATTTAATAAGATTAATCTTTCCCAAGACAAATCTGCCCCCGGGTAGGAAATAGGATTCCGTTGTCACTGATGACGGTTAAAATATACCTATTTATGTCATCAATTATTACCTTAAATCGGAGTTAATTATATATATTTCATATTAAATCACGTGTTTGTATTTATTATTTAACGATAAGTGATTATTAATGTGATAATTGGTATTTAGCTATTTTTATTATAAAAGAGCAATTAATTGTGTGATAAATACTGATTTTGCAGATCATAACGAATCGGGAAGATAATTATCACGCAATCGAGAAATCTCAAGATAAAAGAGAAGAAAATCGAGCATTGAAGAAAAGATTAATCAGATCAATTCAAAAGCATGGAGTGGGGAACAAGTCAGATAAATCGGAGTGAAAACGCGTAACAAGGGAAGGCTCGGTCGACCGAGCCTAGCCATTCGGTCGACCGAGCGTGTAGGTTCGGTCACCCGAGCCTAAATTGATAAATGCATATCAATCTTCTGGATTCTCCCTATGTCGGCTACAACTCCTATATAAACAGCAGCCACGATGCTGAGAAAGACACACCACTACAACACAAAACAATTCATACAATTTTAGCTTTTAAGTTTTAGTTTTATTTTCTTTATGTTCGTTCATTGTGGATTCGTCGGATTCTCCGATTAGGGAGCGCATTGAAGAGTGGGAGTCACTCTCGTCTTCGAGGGTATGACTATTCAATTATGCAATCTTTATTCGTAGATCTGATATATTTTATTATGGAGTAGTTTTTCTTGTATTGATTGCGTGATGTAGATTAATTTACGAACCCATGTGTTTAGGTTAGAAACATTAAGAAGTAATCATGATTTGTTCCGACACAGAGCTGTGTTCGGTCAACCTAGACGTGTCACTCGGTCGCCCGAGTGCTGTCGTTCGGTCGACCGAGCGTGGTGATGTGTAGGGCAATATTATGATCGGCTTCGACTACGTCAGATTCTCTGATTTGGAATTAAAACGAGTAATTAAACCTGATCAACTTAATTATTTGTCATCATAATTTAACATGAAACCCAAAAAGTGATTGTTACTTAGGATATAGATTGAATCGGCATCTAAGAAGTACGCCTTACCCTAGGAATGTTGCTTAGATGAGGTTACGGTTTATACCGGCATCCCTAGTTTCGTAATTGTGTCAGAAGTTATATGAGATGGAGGCATTAAAAAGCGAAGTCACGTAATGGAGGCACGATGATTTAGAGGGCCTAACCGGAACTAAATCTACCTTAGGGGATGACTCCCGTAGTCATAATAATTAATCTTTAACGTTTGTTTTGTCTCGTTATCATCCTAATTCACATGGGGGAGTTATAATCTACTAGCGTAATCAATACTATTTGTTTAGATAATATCAACCGTATTATCCGTGTTTTAGTAGTCTTTAGTCTGTCTTTGTGTGCTTTTGTGTCTTGTGGTTGTCACTATTTTATTTGCTGCATGTAGTTGGTCATAGACCGCCCTTCCAATTTAGTTCTAATAGGATAAAGTTGTGTTTTATTTGTGCCGAGTCTCTGTGGGATCGACCTCGACTCTATCTAGCTATACTACAATTGAACCTAGTTCTCTTGCTAGTGTGTTAGTAGGTATCGAGTTAATAATTTAACTTGACCTCCATCAAGTTTTTGGCGCCGTTTCCGGGGACTCGAGTCATTAAATTAAGATATAGCTTATTTTGTTGGAACTGGATTCGTGAATATTTTGTGAATAAGAGTCTGTGTATTAAAACAGTGTCGTAAAAAAAAAAAAAAAAGCGTTCGGTCGACCGAGAATTTGTTTTCTTTTCTGTTTCTGTTCTGTATCAGTTTTACAATATTTTGTTTCTGTTTTATTTACGTTTTCTTTTCCCAAACTTATTACGAGTTTTATTTAGTTAGTTAAAGGCCTAGCCTTTACTAATGATTAATTGTTTTATTGTTGTTTACTATTTTATAGTACGCTACTCGGAAATCGTAGGAACCGCTTGAGCCTTATAATCCTGAAATAGAGAAATTTGCGAGAAGGAATAGGAAGTTAGCTAGGGAACTGGCAAAACGAGGAGAAGAGGATCCAAATCTTGAGGAAAGCGAGCAAGGAGTGGAAGAAGAACATAGAACCGATCATTCTGAACATTCCGAATCTGAAACAGAAATGGAAGGCAATCCGGTCAATCCAAACCAGGTACCTAATCCTGTTATTAATCCTGTTATTAATCCTGTTATCAATAATGCCAATAATGTGAATGCAAATGCTAATAATGAGAACCAAGCCCTAGTTCAAGGAGCGAGGCGCACTTTGCAAAGTTATGCAACGCCCACTATTGAGCAATTCATTCCCGCTATCGTAGCACCGCAAGATGCTGTGGAAGTCTATCACCCTAGGCCTAATGTAATTCAAATGGTGACCAATTATTCTACTTTTCATGGAGTCCAAAACGAGGATCCTGGTGTTCACGTGATGAATTTCTTGGAAATTGTTAGCACGGTGAAACCAGAATTAATCCCGGAGGGGAACATTCGTCTTAAGCTTTTCCCTTTAACTTTGAAAGATAAAGCTAAGCAATGGCTTCTCTCTTTAGATTTGGATCTATCACTACTTGGGAACAATTGTTGCAAAAATTCATGAATAAGTATTTCCCCTTGGGAAAAACCTTTAAGTTACGCCAAGACATCCTAGGATTTAAGCAACAACCTGGGGAGAGTTTTGATCAAGCTTGGGAGCGTTTCAAGGAAGCTATGAGGAAGTGTCCTCATCATGACATCTCTCTTTGGCTTTTAATGCAAACTTTTTACCATGGTTTGAGAGAGACTGAGAAAATTAGAGTAGACGCCTCCAGCAATGGAGCGTTTGTTCTTTTATCTCCTGAGGAGGCACAAGGGAAGATGGAGCAAATAGCGATGAATAGCCAATGGGGAGGCAATGACATAGCTACTGTGAAGATGGCCGCTGACATATTTGATGATAGTGCATCTACCAAAAATCTTAGAACAACTTTCTGTTATCAACAATAAGGTAGATGGGATGCAAGAGAGGATGACAAGAGTAGAGAAAGGGGCTGGAATCGAGGTAGCACCTCAAAGTGAGAATGCTGGTACCGAAGAAGCCAATTATATCGGGGGAGGGTATAGACCTAATCATAACCATCCTGGATTCCGATATAGTGACATTAATGCAGGAGAAAGGCCTAAACCGCCTACCACTTATGTACCACAGCAAACTAAAACTTTTGGTTGGGAAGCTGCGATAGAGAAACTGAGTAATGTCGTCACTAACAATATGGGACAACTTTCAAAATCTATGGCTGATTTAGCCACTAACTTTAGCCAATATTGTCAGAAGACCGATGCTAAGGTGACCAATCAAGAAGCTCTAGTCCAAAATCTCACTCACCAAATAGGACAACTAGCCGAGCAAGTCTCAACAAGACCTCCTGGAGGGTTGCCAAGCAACACTGAGAAGAACCCTAAGGATTTGAATGCGATCATGACAAGAAGTAACTCCACAATCCCTGCAGGAGAAAGAGAAATCACAAAGAATAAGGATGGTGAGCCAAGCAATGAGACTAATACTTCTGAGACTTTGCCTGAGCAAAGAACGTATAAAGAACCAGCTGGCCCTAGAGTTGAACTTTACGATAATAAGTATCCAATTTTCACTGATGTCGATCCTTCAACTCTACCTTATCCTCCACCAAAGCCGAAGCCTAAGTTTGATAATAAGAGGTATAAGAAGTTCGTGGATATGTTTAGTAAGTTACAAATCAATATACCCCTAGTTGAAGCACTAGCTGAAATGCCTGAGTACACCATGTTTTTAAAAGACGCCGTCTCATCTAAAAGGAAACTTCTAGATTTAGAGACCATATGCCTTAATGAGGAGTGCTCAGCCATTCTTCAACATAAGTTACCCCCAAAATGCAAAGATCCGGGAAGTTTTCTCATTCCCTGCACCATAGGTAACGTATGTTTAAACAAATCTTTGTGTGATCTAGGAGCTAGCGTGAACCTGATGCCACTATCTATTTTTCGGAAGCTAGGCATGAAAGATCTAAAGAAGACCTCAATCACACTGCAATTAGCTGACCGTTCTGTTAAAGAACCGTGTGGAGTGGTTGAGGATGTGCTGGTAAGGGTTGAAAAGTTTGTATTTCCTGTCGACTTTGTGGTATTAGATATGGAAGCTAACTACGAAGTGCCCTTGATATTAGGGAGACCGTTCATGGCCACTAGTAGAACGCTAATTGATGTTTACAAAGGCGAGTTAGTGTTAAGAGTGAATGAAGAGAGAGTTGCATTCAATGTCTTCGACACTATGAAGCAACCTGATGATGGAGAGGATGCATGTTTCATGTTAGATTCCATTGATAGGATCGTTCAAGAATTTCAACAACATGAAAGTATCAAGGATTTCTTGGATGCTATCTTAGAAGAAGAAGATGAAGCCAAGTACGTGAGTAGTGATGAGGAGAAGATGATATGGCCAGGATGTAGTAGAGGGACCCCAAGGCCTGTAGAGGAAGTAAGTGCTGCGGAGATTGAAAGATTCTATCATAGACCAACGTGGCATAAGTACTTTGAACTCAAACTCACTGGTCAGAAGTTGAAGACCTCTTTGGAAGAACCTCCCACAAATTTGACTTTAAAACCTCTTCCTGCGAATTTGAAGTTTGTATTCCTTCAAGATGAGACTTTACCGCTAATTATATCTTCTTCCCTGACGGACTAACAAGAGGAGAAACTAATGAGAGTTTTGAGAGAGTACCGCGGAGCATTTGGATGGACCATAGCTGACGTTAAGGGCATTAGTCCTAGCGTATGTATGCACAAAATCTCCGTGGACCCTGAAAAGAAAGCAATTGCACAACCTCAGAGGCGTTTAACCCTACAATTAAAGGACGTGGTTAGGGATGAAGTTATAAAAATGTTAGAAATGGGAATTATATTTCCAATTGCTGATAGCGAATGGGTAAGCGCTATCCATGTAGTTCCCAAAAAGGGAGGATTGACGGTGCAAGCCAATGAGTTGAACGAGTTAATTCCTGTAAGGCTAATCACCGGTCATCGAGTATGCATAGACTTTAGGAAACAAAATGATGCGACTCGTAAGGACCACTTTCCTCTTCCCTTCATCGATCAAATGCTCGAGAGACTGAGCGGGCATGCTTTCTATTGTTTTCTTGATGGGTATTCGGGATACTATCAAATCAACATCTCGCCCGAAGATCGTGAGAAAACAACGTTTACATGCCCATATGGGACATTTGCTTATAATCGAATGCCATTTGGATTGTGCAACGCCCCCGCGACATTTCAACGATGTATGATGTCATTATTTGCGGATATGGTGGAAGATTTCTTGGAAATCTTTATGGATGATTTCTCCGTATTTGGAGACGATTTCGATTCATGTCTCGCACATCTAGCACGAGTTTTGAAGAGATGTGAGGAGACGAATCTTGTGCTTAACTGGGAGAAATGTCATTTGATGGTTACGGAAGGTATAGTACTAGGCCACCGCATATCAAAGAACGGTATAGAGGTGGATAGATCCAAAGTTGAGGTGATCGAGAAACTACCTCCACCTACTAATCTTAAAACTTTGCGAGGTTTTTTAGGCCACGCCGGATTTTATCGTAGGTTTATTAAGGACTTTTCCTTAATCTCTAGACCTCTTACCGAATTATTGGCCAAGGATGTGCCATTCGTGTTTTCTAACGAGTGCATAAAAGCTTTCAACGAAATAAAAGGTAGATCGGATTCGCACCCGTTCTGGTCGCACCGGATTGGGATCTTCCGTTTGAACTGATGTGTGATGCAAGTGATACTGCTGTTGGCGCCGCTTTGGGTCAAAGAAAAGATAAGATTTTTAGGCCTATTTATTATGCAAGCCGGACTTTGAACGTTTGCCCAAAGAAATTACGCCACAACGGAGAAGGAACTTTTGGCCGTTATCTTTGCTTTTGACAAGTTTAGATCTTACTTAGTGGGATCTAAAGTCACCGTGTGGATCGACCATGCGGCTCTTAAGTATCTCCTAGCAAAGCAAGATTCAAAGCCTAGATTGTTGAGATGGATTCTACCGCCGCAAGAATTTGACGTAGAAATCCGAGATAAGAAAGGAAGTGAGAACGTGGTGGCCGATCATCTATCGCGCTTACAATTAGAGGATGGTGAGGAATTACCGAGAGATAGGAGAATCTTTTCCGATGAGCAACTTTTCTCCATCACCACCATCGGGGACATGATGATTGTGCTGCAGTTTCTTCACGAATAGAGGTTGTGAAGGAGAAGAAGCAACCGTGGTTTAGTTTGTTTGTTAATTATCTATCCGCGAAGTACCTACCACCGAATCTCACTGTCCAAGAAAGGAAGAAATTCTTTAAAGATCTTAGACACTATTATTGGGATGAGCCTTATTTGTTTAAGCTAGGATCTGATAATGTTTTTCGAAGGTGTGTGCCAGAAGAAGAGTATAATGATATCCTGAAGCATTGTCATTCTTATGAAGTTGGAGGACACTACGGGGGAGATAAAACTGCGGCCAAAGTCCTCCAATGTGGTTTTTATTGGCCGACATTGTTTAAGGATGCACACCAATATGCAAAGGCATGTCATGCTTGTCAAATGACAGGAAATATTTCACGGATGAATGAAATGCCACTTAAGAACATCTTAGAAGTAGAACTTTTTGACGTTTGGGGAATAGATTTCGTTGACCCTTCACTTCATCACTATCTAACCGATACATCTTAGTTTCTGTTGATTATGTATCCAAATGGGTAGAGGCCATTGCTTCCCCTACTAACGATGCTAGGGTTGTGGTTAGATTCTTGAAAAAGAATATTTTTACAAGGTTTGGGACGCCTAGGGCGATTATAAGCGACAATGGTAGTCATTTTTGTAATAAACCTTTTGAAAGGCTGATGATTAAGTATGGGGTTCGACATAAGCTAGCAACCGCATATCACCCCCAGACTAGTGGACAGGTAGAAGTCACCAATTGAGAGATAAAGCTTATCCTGGAGAAAACTGTCAATACGACCAGAAAGGATTGGTCGATACGTTTAGATGACGCTTTATGGGCTTATAGGACTGCATATAAAACCTCGATTGGAATGTCACCATATAGGATTGTTTTTGGAAAGGCATGTCATCTACCTGTGGAACTGGAACACCGGGCCATGTGGGCAACAAGGATGCTAAATTTTGATGAGACCTTGGCCGGTGAGAAGAGGATGTTAGAATTGACTCGCCTGGAGGAGTTTCGTTTAGAGGCATACGAGAATGCCAAGATTTTCAAGGAGCGCACGAAGAAGTTCCATGACAAGAAGATTCTGGATAGGACCTTTCAAGAGGGTGATCTGGTTCTCTTGTACAATTCGCGCTTAAGACTCTTCCCGGGTAAGTTGAAATCAAGATGGTGTGGCCCATTTCAAGTACAACAAGTCTTTCCTTCCGGGAGCGGTGGAGCTAGTCAATTTCAAAGACGAGTCCGATTTGTGGTCAATGGACATCGTGTGAAGCATTATCACGGGCTTCCGCCTGATGCTGAGGAGGAGGTTTTGTACCTCGATGACCCTGTCTATGAATAAATCATCTTGAACTAAGTCGAGCTAGCGACTGTAAATTTAGAACTACCACCTATAACTATCTTTTTCTTTTTAATAATGTAGCATGCGCCTATCACGGTTTTTTTCATCTCACCATGTTCCGAGTCTAAGTTCGGAATAAACGAGGTTTTTTCCTTGATAGCCGTCATGTGAGTTTTTATTTAGGTTTAAATCCCTTTTGGTCTTGTCCATGGCAGTATAAAGTAAAGTGGCTTACACTGTTTTCAGATATCTATATCTAATTACTGCCACATTATTTTATAACTTCCATAGACATGGTATTTGACGATTTCGTGGAGCTTGTTTGTTATACAGGATGTGTCTGTCTCTCCACGCTGTGCCGATGATTACTCCGATATTGTTCCTTTACTTGGGAGCCGTTCTCAGAGCTAAGTCTTTCATCTTGAACTCTTATTTATTTTTGTCATTGAGGACAATGCCATGTTTAAGTGGGGGGCAAGGGACTTAGCTATATGTTGAAAATATATGTTGAAAAAGTCAAGGGGAACGGAATACTGAGACAATATTGAGCCAAATTTAAAAATTTTCATGGATAAATGCCAAGTTGTTTAACTCGTACCCTTAAACTTGTGAAGTTCTTATACTTAGAATTGATAGATTGGTAGTAAACTTAAGGATATTCATGCCAAAAATTGCAAGTAGTTAGGTATTGTTCAATTACTCGACATGTGAATCGCTTAGTACCGCATGAGTTATAATAATTGAAAGAAGTATGTGTACATTGCGTAGATAATTGGTTATGAGGACCTAGTGTCGATATTTGTCGGTTGATGTATTCTGATCTTCTAGCCAACAAAAGCGGAGTAATAAGCTTGGGACGTACCTGTGTTTTGACAATGCATTAAAACACTGGGCTTGTAGTAACATTACCAAAGTAGCCCCGCGCTTGTGGTAATATTCGATGCTATGCTTAATCCAAGATAGGGGGATACTCTATGAAAAGTTTTCTTCCTTGAGATTAGTAGTATTCGAAAAATATGCAAAATTGAAAAAATTTCAAATTTTTAGAGGCTTTGAGTAGTACTCGGTCTCCAAGTCCAAAAACCCTATAGATACGCTCTTGCTTATTATTCTAGTGCTTTGACCATTGCGAGGCATAAGAAGTATGAATGCTGATGTTGGTGAATTTTGATATGAAGTCTGCATAAGCTCTAATCTTGCTACATTTATATAAAACCAATGCACATGCACACAATCACTTCGATTCATAGCGAGTAGTGAATAATGCTTATCTTAGGAGCATGACTGGTATGAGTTGACTCGGGTTTCTTGTGTAAGTATGAGTTGACCACAGAAAATGTTGTCCTGGGGAATGACTTATTGATGCTTTGTTCGGGACGAAGCAAAGTTTAAGTGGGGGGCATTTTGATGACGGTTAAAATATACCTATTTATGTCATCAATTATAACCTTAAATCGGAGTTAATTATATATATATTTCATATTAAATCACGTGTTTGTATTTATTATTTAACGATAAGTGATTATTAATGTGATAATTGGTATTTAGCTATTTTTATTATAAAAAGAGCAATTAATTGTGTGATAAATACTGATTTTGCAGATCATAACGAATCGGGAAGATAATTATCACGCAATCGAGAAATCTCAAGATAAAAGAGAAGAAAATCGGAGCATTGAAGAAAAGATTAATCAGATCAATTCAAAAGGATGGAGTGGGGAACAAGTCAGATAAATCGGAGTGAAAACACGTAACAAGGGAAGGCTCGGTCGACCGAGCCTAGCCATTCGGTCGACCGAGCGTGTAGGTTCGGTCACCCGAGCCTAAATTGATAAATGCATATCAATCTTCTGGATTCTCCCTATGTCGGCTACAACTCCTATATAAACAGCAGCCACGATGCCGAGAAAGACACACCACTACAACACAAAACAATTCATACAATTTTAGGTTTTAAGTTTTAGTTTTATTTTCTTTATGTTCGTTCATTGTGGATTCGTCGGATTCTCCGATTAGGGAGCGCATTGAAGAGTGGGAGTCACTCTCGTCTTCGAGGGTATGACTATTCAATTATGCAATCTTTATTCGTAGATCTGATATATTTTATTATGGAGTAGTTTTTCTTGTATTGATTGCGTGATGTAGATTAATTTACGAACCCATGTGTTTAGGTTAGAAACGTTAAGAAGTAATCATGATTTGTTCCGACACGGAAGCTGTGTTCGGTCAACCTAGACGTGTCACTCGGTCGCCCGAGTGCTGTCGTTCGGTCGACCGAGCGTGGTGATGTGTAGGGCAATATTATGATCGGCTTCGACTACGTCGATTCTCTTGATTTGGAATTAAAACAAGTAATTAAACCTGATCAACTTAATTATTTGTCATCATAATTTAACATGAAACCCAAAAAGTGATTGTTACTTAGGATATAGATTGAATCGACATCTAAGAAGTACGCCTTACCCTAGGAATGTTGCTTAGATGAGGTTACGGTTTATACCGGCATCCCTAGTTTCGTAATTGTGTCAGAAGTTATATGAGATGGAGGCATTAAAAAGCGAAGTCACGTAATAGAGGCACGATGATTTAGAGGGCCTAACCGGAACTAAATCTACCTTAGGGGATGACTCCCATAGTCATAATAATTAATCTTTAACGTTTGTTTTGTCTCGTTATCATCCTAATTCACATGGGGGAGTTATAATCTACTAGCGTAATTGTTGGTCCCTTGAAAAGGCTTTGGTTAAGTTTTGAGGGGGGGGGGGGGGGGGGTGAATAAACTTAACACTTAAAACTTTGGAGTTAACAAATTCTGCAACTTCAGCAGTCTGCTGATACTTCAGGAGTCTGCTGAGACTTCAGTAGTCTACTGATAAACAGTAGTCTACTGATAGTTGAGTTTGCTGAATTTGTGCAACGGAATTAAATCAAAATTAAGCCTTAATACTTGTTGTTAAATATGATACTAAGTATTAGATACTCAGTAGTGCAAGTGTGTGATTTCAGTTGCTAGATTCAGTAAGTTGATATGTAGGATAAACTAAGTGCAGAAATTAAATGCTGAAAGTAAGTAGGCAGATTTTATAGTGGTTCCAGGTGGCGTAATCCTGTCGGTCCACTCTTCTCCCGTGATGTTGGAGGAAATTCACTAGAGATCTTTGATGTAGCCGTTACAAAGATTCCTAAGTTGTTTGTCCTTCACCAATAACTATGGCTTCACAACCGAAAACTAGGAACGGTAGGATTCTTTCGCTCCCGAGTCTTCCACCGGTCCTTGAAGGGTAGGATTGCCTCTTCACCGGCTCCACCACAAACAACGATCTTTCACACCCAACGGATGCTTCACTGTCTTCAGCAGGTTCTTTATAAAATAAAGATTGAATCAAGTAAATTATTCAGTTGCAGCAACTTGATTAGGATGAAGTAATCAGTAGCTTGCAGTCTTCAAGTGTGTAATCTTGATGTAGCTTGAATACAGAGTGCACTTGAAGAAATTCTCTAGATCAGCAGCTTTATGCTCAGTAAGTTCAGCAGGGTGTTTTTCAGCTCAGAGTTATCACTTAAAGTTTATCCAAAATTCATCATCTTTTTCTGAGTTGAAAGTCCTCTATTTATAGGTAGGAATGCATGTGACTTGCATTTGAAATTCAAATGTGACCGTTCCTTGTTTTTGTCCCATCTGATTTGCAGTCTGTCACTATTCATAGGACTGACACTGTCAGAATTCCCTTTTGACAGTGCAGTCTGTCCACCCCTTTGACTTGTATCCAATGGATAAAAATATAGATCATCCCAACGTCTTTTTAATCTCAGCCTTTGATTTCCTTGATAAGTCAGAGGTAGTTGGGTGTCCTTATCCATGTAATCTTCCAATAATCTTGAAATAATCGAGGTATAATATCAGCAGGTTCATCAGTCTGCTGAAGTACCTATCAGTAGGGTATAAAAATTATGTCATCCACATAAATCTGTACCAGCAGGGTGCTGTCCCCTTCACTGATTCTGAAAAGTGTCTTGTCAATGGTGCCTTTTGTGAATCCATTGTCCACCAAGAATTGAGATAGAGTCTCATACCAAGCTCTTGGTGCTTGTTTTAATCCATAAAGTGCTTTGTTGAGTCTATACACTTTATCTTCTTGATCTTTGACTTCAAATCCAGGAGGTTGTTCTACATACACTTCCTCCTCTAGAATGCCATTCAAAAATGCACTTTTGACATCCATTTGGTATACCTTGAAGTTCTTATATGCAGCATGTGCCAAGAATAATCTGATGGCTTCCAATCTTGCAACAGGTGCATAAGTTTCATCAAAATCTATTCCTTCTGCTTAAGAATAGCCTTTTGCAACTAGTCTGGCCTTATTCCTCACAATGGTACCAGATTCATCAAGTTTATTTCTATATACCCACTTAGTACCAATGATATTTGCATGATTTGGCCTCTCAACTAGTGTCCAAACTTGATTTCTTTCAAATTCATTCAATTCTTCTTGCATAGCTATTATCCAATCTGGATCTGAAATAGCTTCTTCAACAACTTTTGGTTCCATTTGAGATAGAAAACAAGTAAACATAGGTTCCAGTTGTCTTCTAGTCCTCACACCTTGCCGTACATTGCCAATAACTTGTTCGACAGGTGATTCCTTAACCATTGTGGATTTTGGTTATTTGGATTTTCAGGAATATCATCTTCAGTAGGGTCTGCTGTAGCTTCTTCTACAGGGGGGTCAGCAGATCCTTGAACTGCTTCAGTTGTTGCATCAGTAACATTATCAGCAGGGTGTTCAGTAGGGGCCGTATCAGAAACTTTCAATTCATTGAATCTTTCCAAAACTTCAATACAATACTTCAATACAATCTGGATCAGTGACTTGTTGATTCTCAGCAGGTCCACAATCTTCATCTTCCATACCAGTAAACTTAGGTTCATCAAACACAACATGGATTGTTTCCTCATGTTTCAGTGACCTCTTGTTCAGTACCCTGAATGCTCTGCTGACTGAAGAATATCCCAAGAATATGCCTTCATCTGATTTTGGTTGAAATGTTTTCAAATGTACTTTATGATTTAGAATAAAGCATTTGCTTCCAAATGGATGGAAATAAGATATGTTAGGTTTCCTTCCATTCCAAACCTCATAAGGTGTCTTCAGCAGCTTCTTGTTTACTGATGTTCTGTTTTGTGTATAGCATCCGTATTTTGCTTCACCCAATATCTTTCTTCAGTAGCAATGCTTCACAAATCATTGTTCTTCCCGCTTCCTTTAAAGTTCGTTTCTTCTTTCGGCAACCCCATTTTCTTTGAGGTGTACCAAGACGACAGCAAGTTGATGTAGTACACCATTACGTTCACAATATTCTCTTATAACTTTGTTGAGAAATTCAAGTACTCGATCCGATCTTATCTTTATTCTTGTTAAACTCTTCTCATTTTGTAATCTCTTCAAAAGATTAGGCATGCTTTGAAGTGTTTCACTTTTCTTGTTCATAAATATCACCCAAGTATACCTTGAATAATCATCCACAACCACTAAAGCGTACTTCTTTCCTGTTACACTTGTTGGAGTTATTGGTCCAAAAAGATCCATGTGCATCAGCTCCAACACTCTATTAGTTGATTGTTTGGTCTTTGATTTGAAACTTGACTTTATCTGTTTACCCTGCTGACATGCATCACATATAGCATCCTTTTTGAATGTGATCTCGGGTAAACCAATCACCAAAGCCTTCTTCTTCACCAACCGATTGATGTCATCAAAGTTTAAGCGATTTAACTTCTTGTGCCATAACCAATTGAGTTCGATTTGGTATGCACAATCGCAAGTTTCGGAAGGCTGAGTAGACCAATCCACAACATACATGTTCCGTTGTCTTCTACCAGCAAGTACAACTTGATCACCTCTTTCACTAATGACAATACGAGCTTGTCTTTGTCAAAAGTGACCTTGTATCCCGTGTCACAGAATTGTCCAGTGCTCAGCAAGTTGTAGTCCAGTCCTTCCACATATGCAACATTCTTGATTGTAAGTCCATTTCTGATAAGTGTGCCATATCCTCTTGTATAACCAGGTGTATTCTTGTTGCCAAAATTCACCCTTGGACCATCTTTTGCCACAAAGTTTGACAGGCAGTGCTTATTCTTTGTCATGTGTCCGGAACATCCTTTGTCAAAGTACCGGACACCCTACAAAACAAAGTTAATGCATTTTAGGTACCCAAACCCTGTTTGGGTCCATAGTGGTCGATAGCAAGCATGACCCTTGGTATGTTTCCATAAGGTCTTCTCCCCGAATGTGTCATACTTTGGTTCATACTTTGGTTCATACATGTATTCCGGACATCCATAAGTTCTAACGTAGGTTGTGTAGGAATCACATATGTTTTTACGGCCTTTTGGTTTATAATCGTTTAAAATGATTCTTGGTCTTAGAAGCATTAGTATAACCTTTTGTTTGCTTGTCTATTAGGAACGTACTCGTAATATGGAGTCTGCTGAGGTCTTGTGTAAGTCCTCTGCTGATCCCATTGCCTAGGTTTCACCCTAGCAGCTAGGTTATACTTACTGTTTCTAGCATTAGATGCAGGAATATTCCAATCATCATCAGTGGGAAACAGTCTACCTTTCCCCCTGAGATAAGTATCCCTTGAATGATTAACATTTTTGGGTTTAGGATTCTTATCCTTGGAATATTTCTGTTTCTTACCCTTCCGTGGTGCAGCAGACTTGGTAGCAGGTCTGCTATCAGAAGGCTTGGAAGGCACAGCAGTCCTATTTTTAGATTTATTCTTTTTATTAGGAGCTGTTGACTTCTTTGACTTCTGATTTTGCTTCCTTGAAGCATTCTCATTGGGTTTTCTTGCTTCGGCAACCTTGCGGGAGTTGGATCTAGTGCGGTACAAACTTAGGACCAATTCTGGTACTAGGTTCAGTGACTTTACTGGATCCACTCTTGTTAGATTGCTGGGTTCCAAATCCAAGCCCTGTTCTATCTCCAAAAGGCTTTCCTGATTTGTACGTAGTATTGGAACAAGATGGTTCAGCAGATTCAGAGGCTGCTGGATGTTCAGCAGACTTATGCTGATTCTGTCCAACATCTTTTTCCTTACCTTTGAGAACCCTTAATTCAGCTTTCAATCTTCCAACTTCCAATTCAAGAGCTTCTTTTTCAGCCTTCACAATCTCATAACCAGATTGTATTATCCTCAGTTGATTAAGGATGGCATCCAAAGTCTCATTGTTGTCAGAATTTCTAGGATTTGAACCACAGGTTGATTCACAATCACTTCCAACAGGAGTGTTGATGGATACAGTGTTGTATACCTCCTCAGTTTCATCCATATTGGCCATCAAAGCATAATCCTCCATATCAGCAACTAGTGCAGTGTCATCTGATTTATTTCCCTTTTCAGATTCCACTTCATATCCTGATTCATCTTCAGCAAACATAGCCTTCTTACCATGTCTTCTTTGTTGACTTTTGGTCTTCAGCAAGTCTGGACAGTCAGGTCTAAAATGTCCAGGCTTCTTGCAGTTGAAGCAAAGATAATCTGGTTCCTTGCCTTGTTTTAACTCGGGACGATCGAGTTTGAAGTGTCCGGTTTCTTGCAATGAAAGCACGAGATAGTCATTATCTTTCCTTGGTTATTCTTTCCTTCTTTCGGTAGGCCTCTTTGTAAAATTTCTTGCAAGGCCTTTCCGGTCTTCATCATTTCGATTTTCTTGCTCGTAGGCCAACTGTTTTCTTGCATCTCATCCAGCATATCATCCTGTCCTCCTGATGTTTCTTCATGATGTGAAGCAGCCAATGCAGTGGTCTTTGGCTCTTCCTTTTCAGTCTCAGGTACAAGCTTTTTGTTGAATTCATAGGCCTTTAGATCTGAAAACAATTTGAAGGTATCTTCTTCATGCAACTTTCTCATTTCTTCAATTGCAGTCACCTTCATTTTCCAAACATCTCTTGCAGGTAGAGCTTCCAATATTTTGGTGTTTATTTCCTCTTTTGAATAACTTACACTCAGCAGGGTAAGTTCATCCAGGATTGCATTGAATCTTGATTCCATTTGCTCAATGGTTTCATTTGGCAGCATCTTGAACTTTTGAAATCTCTTTCTGGCCACACTGATTTTATTCTTCTTTATTGCATCAATGCCTTCACAGATCAAGTGAATCTTGTCCCAAAGTTCCTTTGCAGTCTTGCAATCTTTAACCTTCACGTACATATTGCTATCCAAGGTTCTGTAAATGATATCAATAGCAATGTTGTTGAGATTTGCTCTTTTTCTGTCTTCTGCATTCCATTCTCTTTTTGGTTTAGGAATGTACTCAGTTGTATCACCCACTGTTACTGCCTTAGTAATCTCCAGTGGTCCATCAGTTAGTACATCCATCATCTCATCATGAGTTGCAGGAAGGTAAGCCTGCATTCGACGTTTATACTCATCAAATCTATCTAGAGAACACATCAACATAGTTCTAGCATACTTGTGTGTTATCCATGATGCAAGTCTTTGAAAATCGTAACTTGAAAGAAAGTTTTAAAGAGTTTTCACAAGCACAACAAGTAGGATTCCTTCGGAACGAAAGCCTTCGCTCCGATACCAATTGTTGGTCCCTTGAAAAGGCTTTGGTTAAGTTTAGAGGGGGGGGGGGGGGGGTGAATAAACTTAACACTTAAAACTTTGGAGTTAACAAATTTCGCAACTTCGGCGGTCGCGATACTTCGAGTCCGTTGAGACTTCGATAGTCTCCCGATAAACGTAGTCTACCGATAGTTGAGTTTGCTTTGAATTTGTGCGCGGAATTAAATCAAAATTAAGCCTTAATACTTGTTGTTAAATATGATACTAAGTATTAGATACTCGTAGTGCAAGTGTGTGATTTCGGTTGCTAGATTCGTAAGTTGATATGTAGGATAAACTAAGTGCGAAATTAAATGCCGAAAGTAAGTAGGCGAGATTTTATAGTGGTTCCGGGTGGCGTAATCTCGTCGGTCCACTCTTCTCCCGTGATGTTGGAGGAAATTCACCGAGAGATCTTTGATGTAGCCGTTACAAAGATTCCTAAGTTGTTTGTCCTTCACCAATAACTATGGCTTCACAACCGAAAACCGGGAACATGTAGGATTGCCGCTCCCGAGTCTTCCACTGGTCCTTGAAGGGTAGGATTGCCTCTTCACCGCCTCCACCACAAACAACGATCTTTCACACCCAACGATGCTTCATTGTCTTCGACGGGTTCTTTATAAAATAAAGATTGAATCAAGTAAATGATTCGGTTGCAAAGAACTTGATTAGGATGAAGTAATCAGCAGCTTGCAGTCTTCAAGTGTGTAATCTTGATGTAGCTTGAATACAGAGTGCACTTGAAGAAATTCTCTAGATCAGCAGCTTTATGCTCAGTAAGTTCAAACAGGTGTTTTCCACTCGAGTTATCACTTAAAGTTTATCCAAAATTCATCTTCTTTTTCTGAGTTGAAAGTCCTCTATTTATAGGTAGGAATGCATGTGACTTGCATTTGAAATTCAAATGTGACCGTTCCTTGTTTTTGTCCCATCTGATTTGCAGTCTGTCACTATTCATAGGACTGACACTGTCGAATTCCTTTTTGACAGTGCAGTATGTCCACCCCTTTGACTTGTATCCAATGGATAAAAATATAGATCATCCCAACGTCTTTTTAATCTCAGCCTTTGATTTCCTTGATAAGTCAGAGGTAGTTGGCTGTCCTTATCCATGTAATCTTCCAATAATCTTGAATTAATCGAGGTATAATATCAGCAGGTTCATCAGTCTGCTGAAGTACCTATCATCGTGAAGTACATATCGCCTATCGAAAGCAATTTGCTGTGTATAGAATGTAATGCAGCTGATTTCTTTTATCTAACTTTTATTTGTGAAGTTAGATTACACCATTTTAATTATAACTAAGTTCCAAACATCATCCAACTTATGGAACTTAGACCTTCTACACAAGGTATATGTAATCAGTTTAGGTCATCACAGACTTGCCTAAATTCTGATTTCATATCCTTGACTTTAAATACTAAGTTTGATCCCTTAGCCTTCATTTACTGAGTTTGAACCCTCAGCCTTCAGTCTTCAGTCTTCAGCAGGTTCAAGACTAGTCTACTGACCTATCTACCGTACTAACCTAGACCAGCTGCTGATATCAACCAGCAGTCCTTTACAGTGCTTGTTTGATCAAACCTATTTATGAATCAAACTCTAATAAACCTATACATTTGATCTAGACATCTTTTTGCCTTTGCACTATAACAGCTAGTATGTCACTCATCATCAAAACTAAGAAATAAGTCCAACAGTAATCAATACTATTTGTTTAGATAATATCAACCGTATTATCCGTGTTTTAGTAGTCTTTAGTCTGTCTTTGTGTGCTTTTGTGTCTTGTGGTTGTCACTATTTTATTTACTGCATTTAGTTGGTCATAGACCGCCCTTTCAATTTAGTTCTAATAGGATAAATTTGTGTTTTATTTGTGCCGAGTCTCTGTGGGATCGACCTCGACTCTATCTAGCTATACTACAATTGAACCTAGTTCTCTTGCTAGTGTGTTAATAGGTATCGAGTTAATAATTTAACTTGACTTCCATCTGTCACGCTTTACGCACGGCCAATTTTACCCTCCGGTTTTTCTATCTTTTATCTCATATCCTAACTTCTCTGGTCAGTTCATTGTTAGGTTATATGTTGCGATTCATCTTGGTTAATTACGTCAATCCGAATATTATCAATACGTTGCAAAATAGAAAAAGATTCAATTAACTCAATTTTAGTAAATTTTTACTTAGACAACATTCATTTACCAAAAAGATCGAAATAAAACGATTACATAACTTTGGCTAGTTATTAGATTTAGCCTAAAAACATTATAACGACTAAAAAGATAAAAACAAACATAACAAACATAAATACTTTAGAAATTTTACCCGATTACAAATCTTCGAATCGAGTCGTATTCTTCCGGATATTACAACGACTTCAACAACACCGAACTTCCGATAATTTCTCGAGCATTACAACGATACTACGGTATTATTATTTTTGGCATAAGGCCTATTTACAAACTACGAAAATAAAATAAAAGATATAGATAATATATATATATAGGATATTGTATATATATATATATTGGTACCAACGTTCGCTCTGCATCTGATCTCCTATATATAGAAAATGATCCAAGGCCGGCCTGGGCCGGGTTTAGGGCGGACCGGTCCGGTGTAATGATTAGATCCATCTCCCTTAATTATAATCATGTGCAGCGTATGATTACATATATATATATATATATATATATATATATATATATATATATATATATATATATATATATATATATATATATATAAAATTATTAAACTTCTAAAATTCATATCTCGAGTTCCCGATCTCCAAACAACATGATTCAAGAGGCATTGGAAAGCTCGTTGACTGATCTACAACTTTCATGAAGGACTCTTCTTCAGAAAATGTCGTTTTAATGAGCCATTCTTTTGTCGAAGATATTTCTCGATTACCACTTAATCAAATCGATTAGCCACTTGACCACTTTTATTGACCACTTGACCACTTAAGCTCATGACACTCTCTAAATCCTTCCAAAGATATGATTATACTTCACAATGTCGATTCTCGGGGTCTTGGTTTATAAATCTGCAATAAAATACCACAAATACCCACGTAAATCTGACACGACACTCCGAATTACTAAAATCGGTACAAAACGATAAATTTTTACTATTATTACTAAGTTTTACTACTAACTATACTAAACTATAAAGATTAATATTTCATACTATTTATATCATAATTTCATATATTTTAAATAGAATTCGTTGATAAAACATAATAATATAACGTAATTTTAATCATATAAAAGTAATACATGAACTACTCCCCACTTAGCTTTTGATCGTCCTCGAGCAAAAATAAGCGGTAATAATTGATCAGATTACAATTTTTAATGTAATTTATATTGTCAATATTATAAATATATTACTTATTCTAATTTAAAAGTGTAAGAAGACAAAAAGTGTATATAACTTAAATAGCTTAAACATCAAACATTATTTAGATGAAATTGTACATGTAATACTTAATAAATATAAATAAAATATTAGAATGATTTTTAATCGCAACTATTATGAAATCCTGGAATCGTAAACTTGGTCAGATAGTTGACAAAATGGCTTATAAAGTTTAGGCTCAAGATGTTGGTTAATCGAAAGACGAAATCAAAAAGAGAAAGAGGCAAGTCGTACGTACCTACAACTTCATATTTTTTTGATAAAAAACAATCTTGATTAATAGCATCTTTTTTTTTAATCAAGAACTAAAAGCGTGAGTGTGTGTAGAAAATCAAACTTACAAGCATTGCTTCATCAAGATTGATCGGAGTACTACTCTTTCGATCGAAAATTACAATTCCGGTTTCCTTAAACTTGTAATCATTCTTGAGATCTTATTATTCGACTTTTTCTTTTTCATTCTATGCCTTCATTCCCAGCAATAGGACATTTCGAGATAACACCCTACTGCACTCAAATCATTGGTAGCTACAACCGATATGTACTTTTTATTTTTAGGTTGTCGATCATAGATAAGGAAGATACCTGGTATTTGATTAATTCTGTGTAGATATGGTGCTTCGTTCTTAATTATTTTATAGAATATTAACATACCGAACTCATTACCAAAATCGACTATCTTGCAAGTGTCATGAGGTAATATCGAATATACTAATACTTATCTAATTTTTCCAATCTCAGCATTCACCAAAACTTAGCTTTTATGTCTTCATTTCTTTTCATAAGTACGTACAAACTTGCGGAATTTTCAAGGAAATGTAGACCAAAATTAGCTAAAGGTCGGTTACTTCTAGTTAATCCAAATAGCAATTTCGAGTGAGGTCTTGATCACTCTAATCAAGGCTGAGGTAGGGATAAAAATTGGAAATTTATTTAGGTTGGCTATTTGGCTATAGTTATATTTTTGTGGTGCCAAAAATCGTCATCCCTAGTCCAATTCCAAACTCATAATTCATATTGAAAAGAAAATTATTCTAAAAAATTTACTTATAATTATCAACATACTTATATAATTTCATGAAAACAATATTTAATATTAATTACTTAATTATATAAAATTAAAATCTTATTAAAATCTAAATTAGACATATAATATAATTATAATATATTTCATTAAAAAACTTTTTTTTTCTTCGAAAATTTTAATGAATTTTCTAACCTAACTCTACTCCCCACTTACGAAGTGACATCGTCCCGATGTTCAATGAGTAGTAAAAAGTAGGTTTGAAAGTAAAATTAAAATTATATATTATCGTTATTATTTTGATTTTTTACTTAACGTATATTAATATATTATAACAACTCAAACATATATATTAAATATGATAAAAACTATTACAAACTTAAAAAACATAAACTTATTACTACTAACTTAACTTAAGTTAACTTATTAAAAACTTAAACTATCATAAACTAACAACCAACAAACCATCTAAATTGTTGACGAACAACCCGGTGTATCAACCGGTAACAAGCCAACTCTATTATCTCTAGACGGAAAAATTTCATCCGTCTCAAGCTCTCCAACTCCATTCACTTGAACACACAATCTTGAAATCATCGACGAAGAAGGCATAGGCTTCCCCTATCGCCCTTGTTATTGCAAATTCCAACACCGTCCTCTGAATTAAAATACCCCAATCCACAAATTCACCAAATGTCAAAGCATATAGCAGAAGCATTTCATTCTCACTAAGGCTCCCGAAATCCTAAGTAGGATACACCCTAGAGTTAATAAAATGTTTCCATGACTTTAGGTGTGGAAGTAAAGCACGTGTAGACATATCGTGATTTGTGTCAAAAGTGGAAACAGACATTGGAAAGACTCATGTACTTTATTCAAATGATTATATGGATTTTGTAGTCCCCATTTCATCTCGAAATGTTGCAGCGTAACAGGCGGAATTTCAAAAAGTTGGTTTATAATAGACGAAGAGAAGGGAACAGCCACTCCTCTTACTGAGACAATTTGAGTTATTTCAATCATAGGTGTCGTCATTAAGGAAGAATAAAATTCTCGAACAAACGAGATATTTATTCTTCCTCTTGGCGCACTTACAAACTTCTTCCAACCGAATCCTCTAATAACAGTTTTACCCCATCGATCTAGCTTATCGAAATTCAAACATTTTTCCAACTGGATTGGAGAATTAGCAAAACGATGGTGTAAAAGTATATTATCGTTTGAAGCTTGTGATTCAGGAGCCATAGCTTCCGGTGTATTTGGCTCATATGAATTAACAGAGGGGGAGGATTGGTTTGACATTTTAAAACAGATGAAAAATTTAAAACAGATGAAAGTAAAAATATAAATAAGATAGAAAGTGAAAGGAATGGCAATGCTTACTTCATGGCTTCCTTTCCTTTAATAGAAGTAAATAAAACATACATGGCTGCATTAGACGAAATCTAGAATGACTCATCCCTCTTTTCTTCACGGCTCGGGCCGAGAATAGGCCGGATCGGTCCGGCCTCAATATCATTTCACCGAGTACAGAGGTAAAAGTCAAGTTGTGTTTTGTTTTTACTTCTCACATGTGTAACAATACATATGCTTTGAGGATTTTCAAAAAGCTTGAATTAAATTCATCTAACTTGATACGGACTGATAAAACGACACATTATATTGAAAACGACTTAGTAATGATACAAAATTATTTTTGGGTTTTTATAGTTTATAAAAATTAAAACGATTTAGAATGAAAACCATATTTCGACAAAACGATTATAAAATGAAAATAAACGAAAACGAAAACAAACCAATATCTAAATGAAAATGTCGAAAATGAAAATGTGCAGTAAAAATGTTAATCAAACATAGTCATGAAATTCAATCTTCTTTAAAATCTTCCTCAGGATCAACATAAAAGCTTGAACTCGGAAACGACTGAGAAGCTGGCTGCCGAACTGTAGTCGTGGTCCTGACTGAACTATCAAGACCCATAGAACTCATGCCAGTAGTGATATGCGCAAACTTAGTGAATCCACCCCAACTAGACATCACGGGTCTCTGAATACCTGTCGAAAATACACCTGTACCACTCGATTGGCTTCCAAAAGGATATGACGTTGGATGAAAGCTCGAAGGTGGTGGAATAGGTGCTACCCACTCTGGTAAGGTATACGGATCAGACTGACAAGGTGGATAGGCAGGATCATCAAAAGTAGGATTACGAAGCAAATGCTCGTTTCTCCTTAAACCTCTACGAATATCATCACACCACTGCCTATTACTTTCAGCATACAAAGCCATGTTGGCTTGACCACGTGCAATGTCCGAAACTAAAGATTGAAACATATCATAAGTAATAGTGTTGGAGAAAGGAGTTTGTTGAGGCTGACTAGAAAAAGATGGAAAAGAAGAAGAAGTGAAAACTGGTGGAGGTGGTTGAGTTTGACGGTTTCTGATCAAAGAGCTTATTCTACCATCTGGAAGCCTAGTCAAACTTGGTCCAATCAGAGGTGCATCAGCCAGAGCTAACTTGTCATTAGGCAGGAATGGTACTCCCGACCTACGACATAAATCCGAAATAAAACAAGGGAAGTACGAGATGACTCCCACGGTCCGCGATGACAATGCTCTCGAAAACTCTTTTAAATATTACCTTTCCAACATCCACCTTCACATCATTTACCATCGCCCAAGCGATACAAACATCTTCTTTTCCATAAGCCGTATGTTTACTCGAAGGATAGAGATTATGGCTAATAAACCTTTTAATCGCCCTTAAACCTCTAAAACACTTCCCGTAATTAAACCTATTTTCAACCCACACAGCGGTTGAATCAAAAGCATTCTGAGCTCTCAAGGCAGTCTGCTCAAATATGGCAGGATCATCTAAATTCCAAACTACCCTGTAATCTTCATCATCTGGAAAAACTTCAACTCCCAAAATCGCATTTATAACGGCAGGGTTAAAAGGAACATTTCTAGCTCTTAGGGGTACAGTTTGCGACTCAGGAAGCTCATCCTGTGACATAGTAGACAAAACCGAATAAAATTCAGCTACTAAAGTCGTATTTATTTCCCCTTCTCTTCTGGCTGCTAATTCCAACCACTGACGTCTCGTAAAAATATCCTTAATTTCATCACCTAAGTCATCAAAATCTAATCCTCTTTAAACCAAGACATCACATTTACTATAAATCCTTTGATACGCATTCTTAGCTTCTTGTGATGCTGTTTTATTGAAGCTTACGGCTTCTTCTTCAGGTGATAAAATTATCGTGCCTACTACCGGAGTTGATATAGGAATGTTTGATTTCCGTTTCTTAGAGGCTTTTCTACTCGACTCAGCCATTCTACGATATTGGTAAAGACAATCAACAACAAAAACAACAACAAAAACAACAAAAAATAAAAATGTCACAACACACTCAAAAATCAAAACAGTTGAAATTAATCTAAAAAATTATGAAAAATACGAAATTGATAACTAAATAAACTAGATAATACCTTATAATGTAGAAAACGTTAAAAAGTAGGCCGGAAAAGTGGTAAAGTCGCCGGAAAAGAATGAAGCTTGTTTTTGATCCTTTTTTATTTTTGTAACTTTTGTGGAAGAGAGGAGATAAAATGATGAAGAAATCAAGTAGTGTATTAGTGTGAGAGGTGAATTTTTGTGGAAGAAATTGAAAAATATTCGAGTGGTGGGGTTTTGGGTGTGGGGCGGCTGTTGTGTAGAAAATTAGGGAAGAAGAAGAAGAAAAGGGAGTCCCCTTTTTTTTATCCATTTAAACCCCGGATCGGTCCGGATAAAGGGCCGGATCGGTCTGTGTACAATTGTTTTTACTTTTTCCGAATTTTTTACATTTTTATGATTTTTATTTAAAAACTTATAAAAAACTCTAATAAAACTTAATTAAACTTGATTAAAACTTAATTAAAATCTTAAAAATAAAATTTGAAGGAAATCTTATAATTTTATAACAATTTCTAAAAATTTAATAAAATCTTTATAACACTTAATAAAAAGCTTATAAAAATTTAATAAATTTATATTAACTCTTATAAAACATCTAAATTAAAACTAAAAAAAAATTTATAAAACTTTTATAAAACGCCTCAAATTTCATAAAGATCCAATTTTATAAAATTTTCAGAAGTAATGCGAAAATTTTATAAAATAAAACATAAGAAAAGACTTGAAACTTAAGGGGTTCCTGATTCTTCGATTTCTAAATCTTCCAGAGTTCTGATATACCGTTCAATCAACCTAACTCCTAAAAATGAAGCATTTGAATTATCTCTAGGAATTCCATTGGGATTTTCGGATAACCACCTAATCGTTCCCTTCCTAACAATATTCAAACACTCATCCTGGGATTTGGTTGTGTTTTTTCCACAGCGTCCAACATGTTCACTTTTTCCACAGATTCTGCATCTCATCAGAAATTTTGCCCTTCTTTTCATTGCACTTCTTGATGTTCCATTACAAACTTCTTTCAATCTAATCTCTCTCAACAATTTCTTGTTTTGTTCAAAAACTAAAGCTTCTATAGCAAACGCGACATCTTTATCAAGGCCTAATTTCAAAAGTAAAACAGAAACTCCTAATCTATCTAAAAAAGGCATCCAGTTCTTTTACGTCTATCCGGTAAAAGACGAAAAGAGATTAAAAATAAAAATACAGAAAAGTAGAGTAAAGATAGATAGCACCTGGTATTCGGCTGATTCCAGTTTCTCTGCTTTTCAGTTTTTCAGATTTTCTGCTTTTTCAATTTGTCGGGGGATCAATCAGTAGCATTACTTCTTCTTTCAGTGTGATTCCTTCTCCCTCCACAAATAACTTCACTCTGTGGCCATTGGCTATAAAGTCGTATTTCCATCAGTTAGTTCAACAGCTCCAGATTTGTAACCCCGTGTTACTTTAAATGGACCTGTCCATCTTGATTTAAGCTTACCTGGAAACAACTTTAAACGTGAATTGTACAAGGAGCACTCGATCACCTACATGGAACTCACGTTTAAAGATTCTCTTATCGTGGAAAGATTTCGTGCGTTCCTTGTAGATTCGAGCATTTTCATAAGAATCGAGACGAAATTCTTCTAGTTCGATTAATTGAAGCAATCTATGATCACCGATGCCTTAGGATCGAAATTCGAAATCTAATAGCCCGAAGGCTCGGTGTTCTAACTCAACTCGGGAGATGACAAGACTTACCAAAGACTAGCTTATAGGGAGAACAACCAATTGGTGTTTTAAAAGTCGTTATGTACGCCCATAATGCATCATCTAATTTAACTCGCAGCTTTTACGATTTGATTCCACTCGTTTTCTCCACGATTCTTTTGATTTCTCTATTTGATACCTCTACCGTCCTTTGGTTTGCGGATGATAGGGCGTTCCTAACTTATGTGTTACACCATATTTTTCAACTATCTTAGTAAATGGTCTATTACAAAAGTGTGACCCTCTATCACTAATGATAGCCCTCGGAATGCCATATCTGGTAAATATATTCTTTTTAAGGAATCGTATGACAACTTTGGTATCATTAGTGGGAAGAGCTTCAGCTTCTACCCATTTCGAAACATAATCTACCATTACATGAGTAAATCTTTTTCCAAAAGATATAGGGAAAGGTCCCATGAAATCTATACCCCAAACATCAAATAACTCACATTCTAAAATAGGTTGCATAGGCATTTCATGTTTTTTAGATATATTTCCCTATTTTTGACAAGATTCACAAGATTTAACATACTTATAAGCATCTCTATATAGTGTAGGCCAATAAAAACCACATTGTAAAACTTTAAAAGCAAGCTTTTCCAACCTCCATGATGACCTCCCGCCTCACGATCATGACAAAATGATAAAACACTTAAAATTTCATTATCGTGCACACATTTTTCGATTATCCCATCCGAACACTTACGGAAAAGGTCCGGTTCCTCCCAAGTAATAAAATTCTAAGTCGTAAAAGAACTTCTTTTTCTCGTCGCCAAGTCCAATGAGACGGAATATAATCACGAGTTAAGTAATTAATGATATCTCCAAACCAAGGTGACAATTCCTTAGAAGGAATTCTATTATTTAATAACCGCATGGTTGAAGGAGTATCTATTCTAAATAGTTGTTCATCGGAAATGAATCTTTAATTTCATTTCCTATTTCTTCATCATTTTCCATTCTACTTAGATGATCTCGCTACTACATTCTCACTTCCTTTTTTATCTTTAATTTCAATATCGAATTCTTGAAGTAAGAGAATCCATCTATGAAGACGAGGTTTAGCATCTTTCTTACTCGTAAATAATTTCTTCGAATGGTCCGTATAAATTATTACCTTAGAACCAACAATATACGATCGAAACTTATCTAAGACAAAAATCACAAAACAGTTCTTTTTCTCGTAGTTGCATAATTTAGTTGAGCGTTGTTTAATGTGTGAGATGCATAGTAAATAGCTTTGAGAATTTTGTTATATCTTTGACCTAAAAACAGCTCCTACAGCTAAATCACTTGCATCATACATAATCTCAAACGGCAAACTCCAGTTTGGTGCTACTAAAACTGGTGCAGTAGTTAACCTCGCTTTTAGGGTCTGAAAGGCTTCCATACATTTACTATCAAAGTTAAAAGGTACTTCCTTTTCAAGCAAATGACTTAGAGGCTTTGCTATTTTTGAAAAATCGGCAATGAATCTTCTATAAAATCCTGCATTTCCGAAAAATCCTCTTAGGGTTCTTAAATTTACTGGTGGAGGTAATTTTTCAATTACTTCGACTTTAGCTTTATCAACTTCAATACCTTCTTCAGAGATTCTATGACCTAAAACAATTCCTTCTGATACCATTAGATGACATTTTTCCCAGTTTAGTACTAGATTGGTATCTTCACAGCGTTGTAACACTCGTTCTAAGTGTAACAAACAAACATCAAATGAATCTCCGTACGTAAACACTAAAGTCATCCATAAAAATTTCTCAACCACATCAGCAAATATAGCCATCATACACCTTTGAAACGTAACTGGTGCATTACATAAACCAAACGGCATTCTTTTATAAGCAAAAGTTCCATAAGGACAAGTGAAAGTAGTTTTTTCTCTATCTCCTGCTGCAATGAATATCTATAAATATCCTGAATAACCATCTAAGAAACAGTAATACTTATGTCCACTTAAACGTTCCAACATTTGCACTATGAATGGAAGTGGATGATGATCTTTCTTAGTATGATCATTTAGTTTTCTAAAATCAATGCACATTCGATAACCTGTAATCTCTCTTGTCGGAATCCATTCATTCTTTTCATTCTCTTTCACTGTGAAACCTCCTTTCTTTGGTACCACTTGAGTTGGACTTACCCATTCACTATCTGATATGGGAAAAATTATCCCCATTTCTAATAGCTTAATGACCTCTTTCTTAACAATTAACTGCAAATTTGGGTTGAGACGGCGTTGCGGTTGAATACAAGGTTTAGCATCTTCCTTCAGAATTATCTTATGAACGCAAATCTCAGGGCTAATACCTCGAATATCGGAAACTGTCTATCCAAAAGCTTTCTTATGCTTTTTCAACATTCTAAGTAATTGATCTTCTTGTTGCTTAGTTAAAGATGATGAAATAATAACCGGTAATAGATTATTAGTTTCAAGAAAAGCATACTTCAGATTTAAAGGTAACGGTTTCAATTCCAGATTCTTAGGTGGATCTTCCAGTGATGGTTTAAGAACTGGTCCTTCTAGTTCTAATTCCAAATACTTATGCCATGAAAGTTTAAAAGTAAAACTTCCTTTATCTAGAGAAAGGATTATCTCTTTCATTTCGGTGTCTTTCTCATCTTTCTTATAGATAGACAGAGTTAAGCATTCTTCTAATCTGTCTTCAAAAGTTGGTAACTGAATATCATAGACAGAATGAATATCTTCTATAAAAGAACATGATTACGTGATCCGTATGGATGTTCCATAGCTTTGAAAATATTGAAAGCAACTTCATCTTCATTGACTCTCGTAATTAACTCTCCTTTTTCGGACATCTATTAAAGTTCTTCCCGTAGCTAGAAATGGTCGACCTAAGATAAGTGGCGCCGAATATCCTTCTTCCATTTCCATAACTACAAAGTCTACTGGAAAATAGAACTTATCTACTTTAACCAATACGTCCTCAATAATTCCTTTAGGGTATTTAATCGATCTATCTGCCATCTGCAGAGTCATTTCAGTCTTCGTAAGCTTTCCTATGCCTAGCTTTCTATAATCCTCATAAGACATGAGATTTATACTAGCTCCAAGATCACATAAGACCTTCTTAAACAGAAATCCTCCAATTTCACACGGAATTGTAAAACTTCCAGGATCTTTTAGTTTAGGTGGTAACTTATGCTGCAAAACTGCAGAACATTCTTCATTTAGGCATATATTCTCATATTCCTCTAATTTTTTCTTGTTTGAAAGAATATCTTTCAGAAACTTTCCATAAGCAGGCATACTAATTAGAGCTTCGATAACAGGGATATTAACATGAATATGACGAAAAGTATCAAGGAAACGAGCATACTTCTGATCAGTTTTAATCTTTTTAATTTGATCTTTAGGCGGGTAAGGTAAAGATTCTAAATCTATAAGCTTTGATCCCAAAGTCATTTTCTCTTTTCCTTTCTCCTTAAACTTTTGAGTATTACTTGATCGCCAAGTACCATGATCTTGAGTTTTTTCTTTTAAAACATTCCCTGAATCAATCTCTACTTCAGATTCCTTTAGTTCTTCTTGTTTTTCATCCTTGTTTTCATTATCTTCTATTCTAACATGTTCCTTGAATAAAGTCCTTAAATCTTTATCCATGGGATCTTTCAAAATCCTAGGGATTTTTACCCATTTTTCACCTTCATTCTCAGGTTCCAAACTTCTATTCCTTTTCAAGAAATTCTCTATAATTTCTTCTTCCTCATCAGTGAATTCAAGTTCATCTTTAGTTTCATCCTTTTTCCCATCTAAATCATTTTCTACTTCATTATTCCCGAAGTTTTCTACTCCATTACTACCACAGAGTTTTCTACTTCTCGTAACTACAACATTTACCTCTCTTGGGTTTCTTTCAGTATTGCTTGGTAATCCTCCAGGAGGTCTACTGGTTATTACGTTCACCTTCCCTACTCAAATGATCTTCCATATTCCTTAATGAGGCTTCTATCGTTCTCATTCTGGTATCATGTCCACTCATAGATGTTTTCATTGAACTCAAATCCTTAGAGACTGTACCTATAGAAGTCATCATTGTTTCCATATTCTTAGCTTGAGTAGATACTACACCCATCATATTTTCCATTAGTTTTTCCCATTTTTCAACTTCGTCTGCAGGTTGAGTTGAACTTTGAGTTACTGGTATACTTTGAGTGGTATGTTGAGGATAGGATCTAGGTAATGATTGTAAATTCTGATTATATGTATTTTCTTGATAAACTTGATTATTATTCATATTCCTATACCGAACTCGGATATGGCGGTTGTCCTTGCTTACTAGGGTTTTCGACCATCGAAAAGTAGGGTGATCTCTTCTAATAGCATTAAACGAGTTTGAATATGCATTGTTCAAATTCCTATCTTTCGAAGAAAACTCACCTCCTCTCTTGAATATCCCGTTGGTTCTTCGATCCCTAATGGCATATTATCCCGATTTGAGTATTCGGTTGGTGTACTATTTTACGAACTTTGGTTTTTGTTCGATTGTAGGCCATCAAATTTCCTACTCAAATTTTCTAAATGTGCTAGAACTTCCGTATTAGATGTACATTCTCCTACAAAAGCTACTTTTCTCGGTGCTAGAACCGGTTTCCCACATTCTCGTTATTTTTGGAAATCTTTTTCGTAGCATCTTAAACTATTTGAGCTTCACTCATCATTAAAGAACCACCACATGCATGATCTACATACGCACGTGAATCTTTTCTTAATTTACGACGTAAAAGTTGAATTTGCATATCTAAGGAATAACCATGATCGGGACAGGCTCTTAACAATTTTTTAAATCTTTCCCAGGCATTCCCAAGCGTTTCCTCAGATCCCTGTCTAAAGTTAGCAACCTCGACTTTTAATTCCAAATTTCATCCTGGAGTGAAATATTGTTTCAGAAATTCAGTTTGAATATCCTCCCAACTAGTAAGTGAATGATGTGGAAGAGACATAAACCAATCTCGGGCTCGTCCTTTTAAAGAAAAAGGAAACATAGTCATCCTCGTTAGTTCCTTATGAGCACCTTGACTTTTGGCTGTATTGCACAGTTCTTCAAAAAGATAGAGATGATGATGTGGATCTTCATCATCCTCTCCTAGGAATTGGGCTCTTGCGTCAATTAAACCAAAAAGATGAGATTTAATTTCGAAATTATTCGTTCATTCATTGGGTAAAAGTATGGGATTATTAGTCTGGTTTCTTCTTATGGTTTGATCACAGATAGGTCTCGGGTTTGGTGGGTTATTACGATTATTCTGGTTCCGATCTTGATTATTTCTATTATTATGATTTTGATTATTATTAGGGTTAACAGGGTTTTGTCCATGCCCTAGAGCATGATCTAGCCTCTGTTCATTTGTTTCATCACTAGTTTCAGCCATTTCTGTATTTTTATTAGAAGATGATTCCGTCGGAGATTTTCCAAGGAGTCCTAAGCTGGTTTGACCACGTTTACTCTCTCTTCGTAACTGCCTTTCGTAATCGTTTATGTCGCTTATAAGGAGTAAGTGAGGTTTTACCGCTTCTGGTCATCAACTAACGAAAATAGAAAAATGCTCGAGTTTTATAGAAGAAGAAAATTGGTACTAAAAGAAAGTAGATACCAACGAAAAATAAAATAGAAATGAGATAAGAAAAAGTGTTGATTTATTCTCGAGAATTTTGAGCTAATACAAGTAGTAACCATAGACACAAAGAAAGAAATTAGCGACGTGCGTTCCCCGGCAACGGCGCCAGAAAGCTGACGGACGTTTTCTAGTGCTATACAATCCTTACCGGCAGTGTACCGGGTCAAATCATAGTGCTAGTGTGGTGAGTCAGAGTGTCGAATCCTCTGGGAAAACGTGGTAATTCTTTTAAGTGTGGTTAAACACCAAAGAACTGTTATTAACTCGATCTAAACCGCAATTTTATAACACAGATTACTATTATTCTACTTAACATAAAGTAAATGCGTAATTTAAAAGTTATTCTAATATAATATATATATAGATATATAAATATATATAAATGTACATGGAATGCAAAATATATATATAGATATAAATATATAGATACCAATATATAGTTTATAGTAATAGACAAATAGAACTAGCCAAAGTTTATATAATTGATTTATACGATCTTTTTCAGTAAACGGAATGTGCTCGATCTTTCCTTTATATTAGGTCCAATTGAGTAAATGAAACGGTGCACTCCTGAGGTTAACAATTCCTCCTCACACGAGCGTATGAAATTGTCATATGTCACATTGTCATCAGTTTAATCTCCACAACTGCCCCATGCTAATCTCAGTTAGTCTGAACAGGTACCGAGTACAAATCTACCCCGGATAAAAGAAGTTATTCCGTTTGTCAGACGGCCGATGTTATTCAAAAGGCTCCGGTTTTCAGGCGGATCGATTTAACTTTGCGGTGTTAGTTTCAATTAAACCGTTGATTTTAACATTATTACGATCTTGAGCACAAATTTAATAAGATTAATCTTTCCCAAGACAAATCTGCCCCCGGGTAGGAAATAGGATTCCGTTGTCACGCTTTACGCACGGCCAATTTTACCCTCCGGTTTTTCTATCTTTTATCTCATATCCTAATTTCTCTGGTCAGTTCATCGTTAGGTTATATGTTGCGATTCATCTTGGTTAATTACGTCAATCCGAATATTATCAATACGTTTGACAGACCTAAACCTAACCTTGGAAACGGCGCCAGAAAGCTGACGGACACTACCTAGGCTATACAGATCCTAACCGGCAGTGTACCGGGTCAAATTGTAGTGCTAGTCCGGTGAGTCGGTCGTATTCCTCGGGAAAACATGGTAATTCTTTTAAGTGGGGTTAAACACCAAGAAGCTATTATTAACTCGATCTAAGTCGCAGCTTTTAACTTTTCCTCGGGTTAGATAGTTAGATCGTTAGATTAGTTAGTAATGTTAGAGTTAGATGTTAGTAAAACGAGAAAATAAAACAAATAAATACTAATATAATATATATTTTTGGATCTAGCCAAGAATACTTTACTCGAATCAATATCTTTTAGTAGAAATAAATGAGACAGATCTTCCTTTATTCAAGGTGTAAATTATATATGAATCGGTGTACTCTAAGCTAGACAACTCCTCCTCACACGAGCGTATGAAATTGTCATAAGTCCATTGCATCGTCCAAGGTCCACAACTCGTTACGGTTTTTCCGAATGGGTCCCGAGTACAAATCTACCTTTAGATAAAAAGGAGTCACTCCGTTCGTCAAACGGTCAATTTTATTTAAAAGGCTCCGGTTATCAAAGCCGGACGATTCAACTTTCCGGTTTAAGTTTCAATTAAACTGATGATTTAACATTATTACGATCTCGAGTACAAAGTTAATAAGATTTATCTTTCCCAAGACAAATCGCCCCGGGTAGGAAATAGGATTCCGTTGTCACGTTTTCACACGGCCAATTTTACCCTCCGGTCTTTCAATTTTAACGTTTCATTAAGCGCGAGAAAGAAAGAGATTCATCATAATTGATTTTAGTCATTATTACCGAGTCGATCATTCATTTTACCAAAAGATTAACTAATTCGATTCATATCTTGGCTAGATATATTTTTAGTTTAATATCATATATAAATAGAAATAGAAATAATAAACATAACAATTTTAGAATATATTACCGGTTATGACTATCGAATCGGGGTCGTTTCCACCGGATCTAACATGCCAAAGCTTCGAAATCAACAATCTTCGATAATTATTCCGCCATTACAACGATACTATAACCATTTTATTTATATATGTGAAAAACATATATACATACATACATGGACATATATATGTATATACGGGCCCCGAAATAAAATTAAAAGAGAAACGAGATGAAAAGATCTAGATTTAGATCTATATAAATATATAGATAGATCTATCACATATATATTCATATATAGAATATATATATATACATGAAGTGTGTGTGTATATATATATATATATCATATATGAATATATATATATGATCTTCAAAGCAAAAAAATAAAAAAGAAAGAAAGACGAGGTGAAGGAAAGAAAAGAGAAAGAAAGAAGAAAAGGGGCAATGATCCAATTGATCTAAGCCTGTATATATAGGCAAATGTTGAGGCCGGATCGATCCGGATTGGTGCCGGATCGATCCGGTGGTAATGATTACAATCATTTCCTCGCATGTGAACCCATGTGCGTATGTATATATAATTATATATAATTATATATTAAACTTCTAAAATTCATATCTCGAGTTGTAGACCTCCAAAAATTATGATCCAAATGTCATAAATAAGATCTCGGAAAACTCTTCAACTTTCATGAAGGACTCTTCTTCAGAAAACGCCTTTTTGATAAGCAAATTCATACTCCGAACGTTTTGCGGGATTTTTACGAAATTGAATCAATTAGCCACTTGACCACCATTTGAGTTGTAGAAGTCCGATTGACTTGATTCAAAATCCATTGGAAATCTTTCTTGAAGATATACAACTTTTATTAAGGAAACTTCTTCAGAAAATGTCGTTTTGATGAGCCATTCGTATTACGAAGATATTTCGGGATTTCTACTAATCCGAATTGATTAGTCAATTGACCATAACTTGAGTTGTAGAACTCCAATTGACGTAATTCAAAGTGCGTTGGAAAGCTTATGTGAAGATCTACAACTTTCATTAAGAAGTCATCCCCTGAAAATGCCTCTAAGCTGGGTCAAATCTCCATCGAAAATAAATTACGGTTTAAGTACTTAGGAAAATTTGCTCCGTTTGAACTCGTAAGCTTGTGGCATCTTCTTCTAATCCTCTAAACACATATTTTAGACTCAAAACATGTCGTTACGTGGAATCTTGGTCAATGTATAATCCTGCAATGAACCACCAAAATACCAAACGTAAATCCGACACGACACTCCGGTTACTAAACCGGTACAAAAACTAATAAAAAACTTATAAAAATACGATAACTTATATAATAACTACTACTTATACATTTGAATAAAACTTAGTAATTTTGACTTGATTTGATACAATAATGCTCAAAATGGTATCAATATTGGGGTGAAATGTCATAATAATGATCATAAATTTATCTCTCATCACAACCCCCTACTTAGCTTTTGGTCGTCCTCGATCAAAACAAGCGATAAAACAAAATGAATGAGAGATAAATTCATGAAGATAGAAGATATAAGGGACAACTAGATAATACAACCATTAGAATTACAACCAGGCGTTAACCTCAATATAAATGTATAACAGAGTGTGTGTGTGACAAGCCTTTTCAATTTCCACTATCCTTTCTTGAATAAATCAAGCAAAACACACAATATCCATTCAGACAGCCCTAATGACTTTCCTAGGTATAAGCAGTAGCCGTTCCACACAAAGTTCTTCCGAGTACTTATTAGGATAATCCCTAAAGCATATCATTCAGTTTATACTGGGGATAGTCAGAAGATAACTAAGTTTTCAACCATTGTCATTTTTTTTTTCTTTTGATGAACTTAATTTCACATGTGTAGCATATGCCTTCATTCCCAGCAATAGGACGTTTCGTGATAACACCCTAGCTGGACTACTATCATCAGGCAGTCGGGAGCTTTAAACCTCATAGTGATATAGGACGTTTCGTGATAACGCCCTACTGCACTCAAATCATTGGTAGCTACAACCAACATATAGATAGTTCATCTTTATTTATTAATTTTTTTTTTTCATAAACTTAACTTATATCATTTTTATCACATTCAAACCTTCAGATCTTCACAGTATACGTTCAAAAGTTAGGTACTAAGTTACTGCTATTATAGGATAAATCACTAGAATACTGAATAGATACAGTTTAAAATTTTCGCTTCAATATCAAAGGCTTACGTGAAGGAATTCATGTTACACAAATATATTTGGAATTACAATGCACTTACGGTTCACATTGGTTATACACATCCAAATTGATCATTATATCTTCAAATCCATGAAATATATACCTTATACAATTTATTTTAATCAACTAAATAATGCTCGAAAAAGATCGAAAACTAAGGGATTTATTGATACAAAATAAACACTAATGACATTGCTAGACCAACGACTCCACTCCCCACTTACGAACTTACATTGTCCTCAATGTAAAGTGAGTGTAAATAAGTTGTTGGGAAAGCAATGGTGCACTAAAACAAGTCAAAACAAATACTCGGATGATAAAAAAGGGTGGGTGGGTGGGTCAAAGTTATGACCGTTGTGTGTGCAAATAAAATAAAAGTATGTGGAGTGTGACAAAGTGTAATGCAAAAGGGTAGATAAACACACCACATAAACTTTTATTGATTTAAAACACACAATATTCCACAGTAGTTGAACTAATACATGTCACACATTATTTTTGAAATTTAAAACAGACTAGATCATGATATGAAATGTGTGACAAAGTATTAACTCTGAGTCTTTTATACCCAGATCCTCAAGGGTTATTTCAAATCGTTCTAACAACCTAAGTCCAAAAAATGACGCATTTGAATTTTTCTCTTTTTTCTCCATCGGGATTTTCGGATAACCACCTAATCATTCCCGTTATAATGACATTTAAACATTCATCCTAAGACTTGGTGAAACAAAATGAAAACCAATCCGAAGTATTCGCAAAGTATCATCCAAAGTATAAGTAATTATTATATTTAACATTTTTACGGGCTGCCTCCCGGTAGCGCTTTTGGTTAACGTCGTTTGCTCGACCAAAATGATAATGATTAACTAATATAATATACTAAACAAAACGGGATACTTCTAACAATTACTCACAAAAGCACGTAACAATTAAGCACATAATCCACTAAAAATAAATGCTTAAGGAGTAAAAAGGAAGGATAGTACCCGTCATTGACTACATTTATAGTCTATAGCCAGACTTTATCGTGCTTTAGTTTTCTAATGTACTGGTGGTGGGTCATCCTCACGTACCGCATCCTTCTTTAATACCGGTTTCCAACAGAGGTTAGACAATTTCCACCAATCCACACGATTCTTGAACTTTTCCTTTGATTTTCGAGCTTTCGGTTTGCGAGCCTTCATATTATTGCTAAAGTCATCTTCTTCAATTACCTGCGTGTTAGTACAATCCACAATAAGGGGACACAAAGTGTCCATACAAGAACTAGATTCTAGTGTAATGCATGGATATTTCAATGAAATGTAAATGTTGAAGACAACGCTCTCATGATTAACTCCCAAACTAAACTCTCCCTTACAAACATCGATGAAAGGGGTATTAATAGTTAAGTGCCGAAAAGTGTTAAGAAAACGTGCATACTTCTTATCCAACTTCATCTTTTTCATTTCATTTCTCGGGGAATGGGGGAGTAATTCAATATCAGTAGGGTTAGAATGAATACCTCCCTTACCCTTGTCGTTAGATGAAGATGGTAAAGCTTCCTTGAATGATTGTGCCTTTTGAAGACATAGTGTGTCATCATTCAGTACATTTTTCTTCAAAATATGCAGTGGATGTGGTGATGCCCTTCCGGGTTGAACCGATGTGAATTTAGGTTGAGCCGGATAAGGTTCGGTTTGAAATGGCCCTTTAGATTCCATATTCTTCTTATATTTACCATCTAAATCATCATCTACTTCATTATTCCCGAATTTTTCTAATCCATTACTTCCACAGATCCTTCCACTTCTGGTAATAACAGCATTTACCCCACTCAGATTTCTTTCGATATTACTTGGCAATCCTTCTGAGGGTTTACTGTTTTTACGTTCCACTTCTCTACTCAAGTGATATTCCAGATTCCTCAATGAAGCTTCTACAATTCTCATTCTGGTATCATGTCCACTTATAGATGTTTTCAACGTACCCATATCCTTAGTGACTGTACCTATAGAAGTCATCATGGTTTCTATATTCTGAGCTTGAGTAGATATCATACCTATCAGATTTTCCATTAATTTCTCCCATTTGTCAACTCCTTCAGGTTGAGTTGAACTTTGGGTGACTGGTATGCTTTGAGTGGTATATTGTGGATAAGATCTAGGTAATGATTGTAGATTCTGATTCGAGGTATCTCCTTGATAAACTTGATTATTATATGGATTCTTATATTGAACTGAATACGGTGGTTGTCCTTGCTTACTAGGGTTTTCAGACCAACGAAAAGTAGGGTGATCTCTTCGAATAGCATTAAACGAGTTTGAATATGCATTGTTCAAATTCCTATGCTGTTGCGAAAAACTCACATTTTCCCTTGAATATCCTTTTGGTTCTTCCATCCCTAATGACACATTATCATGACTTGAGTATTCATTTGGTAAGATATTTTCTGAGTTTATCGTTTTACTGGCTAATAAGCCATCAAATTTCCTACTCAAATTCTCCAAGTGTGCTAGAACTTCCGCATTCGATGTACATTCTCCTGCAAAGGCTACTTTTCTTGTGCTAGAACCGGTTTCCCACATTCTGTTATTTTTGGAAATCTTTTCAATAGCATCGTAAACTATCTGAGCTTCACTCATTATTAACGAACCACCACATGCATGATCTACATCTGCACGTGAGTCTTTCCTTAATTTACGACAGAAAAGTTGGATTTGCATATCTAAGGAATAACCATGATCGGGACAAGCTCTTAATAACTTTTTAAACCTTTCCCAAGCATTCTCAAACGTTTCTTCAGATCCTTGTCTAAAGTTGGCAATCTCGACTATTAATTCCAATTTTCTACCAGGAGTAAAATATTGCTTTAAAAACTCGGTTTGAATATCCTCCCAATTAGTCAATGAATGATGTGGAAGTGACAAAAACCAATCTCGTGCTCTTCCTTTTAAAGAAAAAGGAAACATAGACATCCTCGTTAATTCATAATGAGCACCATGAATTTTGTCTGTATTACACAATTCTTCGAAAAGATAGAGGTGATGATGTGGATCCTCATCATCTTCTCCTAGAAATTGGGCTCTTGTGTCAATTAAACCAAAAAGATGAGATTTTATTTCGAAATTATTTGCTCCTTTATTGGGTAAACGAATTGGATTATTAATCTGGTACCTTCTTACGGTCTGATCACATATTGGTCTCGGGTTAGGCTGGTTTTGATTATGCTTATTCCGCTTCTGATTATTTCTATTATTCTGATTCTGGTTATTAGGTTGAGGTAAATTCTGATTAAGGTTTTGGCCATACCCTTGAGCATGAGCAATCCCTTGTTCAGGTGTTTCACCAACGGTTTCGACCATTTTCGTAACTCGATTTGACAATTCTTGTGGAATAGAAAATATCGAATAGAAAATAACACAAAATCGATAAAAAAAACCACATTTTTTTTTCTCTCGGTAATTACCGAGTGTTTTTTTTTTTCTCTCTCTCTCGGTAATTACCGAAGCCACTCGGTATTTATCGAGTATTTTTATAAAAAAATTGATATCTTACCAAATAGGTAGGTACCAATGAAAATAAAAATACAAATGAGATTGAGAAATGTATTGACTTATCCTCGGCTGTTATGACCACGTTTACTTTCTACTATCGAAAATAGAAAATAACTCGAATTTGGTAGAAGAAGAAAATTGGTAACTAAAAGAAGGTAGATACCAACGGAAAATAAAAATAGAAATGTGATAAGAAGAGTGTTGACTTATCCTCGAGAATTTTGAGCTAATACAAGTAGTAACCCTAGACACAAAGAAAGAAATTAGCGACGTTTTCCCCGGCAACGAATCAGCGTCCATTGCCGACGTTTTCCCCGGCAACGGCGCCAAAATGCTGACACCGCCTAAACCTAACCTTGGAAACGGCGCCAGAAAGCTGACGGACATTACCTAGGCTATACAGATCCTAACCGGCAGTGTACCGGGTCAAATTGTAGTGCTAGTCTGGTGAGTCAGGTCGTATTCCTCAGGGAAAACATGGTAATTCTTTTAAGTGGGGTTAAACACCAAGAAGCTATTATTAACTCGATCTAAGTCGCAGCTTTTAACTTTTCCTCGGGTTAGATAGTTAGATCAGTTAGATTAGTTAGTAATGTTAGAGTTAGATGTTAGTAAAACGAGAAAATAAAACAAATAAATACTAATATAATATATATTTTTGGATCTAGCCAAGAATACTTTCCGAATCAATATCTTTTAGTAGAAATAAATGAGACGGATCTTCCTTTATTCAAGGTGTAAATTATATATGAATCGGTGTACTCCTAAGCTAGACAACTCCTCCTCACACGAGCGTATGAAATTGTCATAAGTCCATTGCATCAGTCCAAGGTCCACAACTGTTACGGTTTTTCTGAACAGGTCCCGAGTACAAATCTACCTTTAGATAAAAAGGAGTCACTCCGTTCGTCAAACGGTCAATTTTATTTAAAAGGCTCCGGTTGTCAAAGCCGGACGATTCAACTTTCCGGTTTAAGTTTCAATTAAACTGATGATTTAACATTATTACGATCTCGAGTACAAAGTTAATAAGATTTATCTTTCCCAAGACAAATCTGCCCCCGGGTAGGAAATAGGATTCCGTTGTCACGTTTTCACACGGCCAATTTTACCCTCCGGTCTTTCAATTTTAACGTTTCATTAAGCGCAGAAAGAAAGAGATTCATCATAATTGATTTTAGTCATTATTACCAGAGTCGATCATTCATTTTACCAAAAGATTAACTAATTCAGATTCATATCTTGGCTAGATATATTTTTAGTTTAATATCATATATAAATAGAAATAGAAATAATAAACATAACAATTTTAGAATATATTACCGGTTATGACTATCGAATCGGGGTCGTTTCCACCGGATCTAACATGCCAAAGCTTCGAAATCAACAATCTTCGATAATTATTCCGCCATTACAACGATACTATAACCATTTTATTTATATATGTGAAAAACATATATACATACATACATCGACATATATATGTATATACGGGCCCCGAAATAAAATTAAAAGAGAAACGAGATGAAAAGATCTAGATTTAGATCTATATAAATATATAGATAGATCTATCACATATATATTCATATATAGAATATATATATATACATGAAGTGTGTGTGTATATATATATATATATCATATATGAATATATATATATATGATCTTCAAAGCAAAAAAAAATAAAAAAGAAAGAAAGACGAGGTGAAGGAAAGAAAAGAGAAAGAAAGAAGAAAAGGGGCAATGATCCAATTGATCTAAGCCTGTATATATAGGCAAATGTTGAGGCCGGATCGATCCGGATTGGTGCCGGATCGATCCGGTGGTAATGATTACAATCATTTCCTCGCATGTGAACCCATGTGCGTATGTATATATAATTATATATGATTATATATTAAACTTCTAAAATTCATATCTCGAGTTGTAGACCTCCAAAAATTATGATCCAAATGTCATAAATAAGATCTCGGAAAACTCTTCAACTTTCATGAAGGACTCTTCTTCAGAAAACGCCTTTTTGATAAGCAAATTCATACTCCGAACGTTTTGCGGGATTTTTACGAAATTGAATCAATTAGCCACTTGACCACCATTTGAGTTGTAGAAGTCCGATTGACTTGATTCAAAATCCATTGGAAATATTTCTTGAAGATATACAACTTTTATTAAGGAAACTTCTTCAGAAAATGTCGTTTTAATGAGCCATTCGTATTACGAAGATATTTCGGGATTTCTACTAATCCGAATTGATTAGTCAATTGACCATAACTTGAGTTGTAGAACTCCAATTGACGTAATTCAAAGTGCGTTGGAAAGCTTATGTGAAGATCTACAACTTTCATTAAGAAGTCATCCCCTGAAAATGCCTCTAAGCTGGGTCAAATCTCCATCGAAAATAAATTACGGTTTAAGTACTTAGGAAAATTTGCTCCGTTTGAACTCGTAAGCTTGTGGCATCTTCTTCTAATCCTCTAAACACATATTTTAGACTCAAAACATGTCGTTACGTGGAATCTTGGTCAATGTATAATCCTGCAATGAACCACCAAAATACCAAACGTAAATCCGACACGACACTCCGGTTACTAAACCGGTACAAAAACTAATAAAAAACTTATAAAAATACGATAACTTATATAATAACTACTACTTATACATTTGAATAAAACTTAGTAATTTTGACTTGATTTGATACAATAATGCTCAAAATGGTATCAATATTGGGGTGAAATGTCATAATAATGATCATAAATTTATCTCTCATCAACGTTGCAAAATAGAAAAAGATTCAATTAACTCAATTTTAGTAAATTTTTACTTAGACAACATTCCTTTACCAAAAAGATCGAAATAAAACGATTACATAACTTTGGCTAGTTATTAGATTTAGCCTAAAAACATTATAACGACTAAAAAGATAAAAACAAACATAACAAACATAAATACTTTAGAAATTTTACCCGATTACAAATGCTGAATCAGAGTCGTATTCTTCCGGATATTACAACGACTTCAACAACACCGAACTTCCGATAATTTCTCGAGCATTACAACGATACTACGGTATTATTATTTTTGGCATAAGGCCTATTTACAAACTACGAAAATAAAATAAAAGATATAAATAATATATATATAGGATATTGTATATATATATATATTGGTACCAACGTTCGCTCTGCATCTGATCTCCTATATATAGAAAATGATCCAAGGCCGGCCTGGGCCGGGTTTAGGGCGGACCGGTCCGGTGTAATGATTAGATCCATCTCCCTTAATTATAATCATGTGCAGCGTATGATTATATATATATTTATATATAATTATTAAACTTCTAAAATTCATATCTCGAGTTCCCAATCTCCAAACAACATGATTCAAGAGGCATTGGAAAGCTCGTTGAATGATCTACAACTTTCATGAAGGACTCTTCTTCAGAAAATGTCGTTTTAATGAGCCATTCTTTTGTCGAATATATTTCTCGATTACCAATCAAATCGATTAGCCACTTGACCACTTCGATTGACCACTTGACCACTTAAGCTCGTGACACTCTCTAAATCCTTCCAAAGATATGATTATACTTCACAATGTCGATTCTCGGGGTCTTGGTTTATAAATCTGCAATAAAATACTACAAATACCCACGTAAATCTGACACGACACTCCGATTTACTAAAATCGGTACAAAACGATAACTTTTTACTATTATTACTAAGTTTTACTACTAACTATACTAAACTATAAAGATTAATATTTCATACTATTTATATCATAATTTCATATTGTTGGACTTATTTCTTAGTTTTGATGATGAGTGCCAGACTAGCTGTTATAGTGCAAAGGCAAAAAGATGTCTAGATTAATTGTATAGGTTTATTAGAGTTTGATTCATAAATAGGTTTGATCAAACAAGCACTGTAAAGTCCTGCTGGTTGATATCAGCAGATTGGTCTAGGTCGTAGGGTAGATAGGTCGCAGACTAGTCTTGAACCCGCCGAAGACTGAAGGCTGAGGGTTCAAACTCAGTAAATGAAGGCTAAGGGATCAAACTTAGTATTTAAAGTCAAGGATATGGAATCAGAATTTAGGCAAGTCTGTGATGACCTAAACTGATTACATATACCTTGTGTAGAAGGTCTAAGTTCCATAAGTTGGATGATGTTTGGAACTTGGTTATAATTAAAATGGTGTAATCTAACTTCACAAATAAAAGTTAGATAAAAGAAATCAGCTGCAGTATATTTTATACACAGAAATATGATGTTCAGCAGACTGATAGGTACTTCAGCAGACTGATGAACCTGCTGTTATAATACCTCGATTAATTCAAGATTATTGGAAGATTACATGGATAAGGACAGCCAACTACCTCTGACTTATCAAGGAAATCAAAGGCTGAGATTAAAAAGACGTTGGGATGATTTATATTTTTATCCATTGTATACAAGTCAAAGGGGTGGACTGACTGCACTGTCAAAAAGGAATTCTGACAGTGTCAGTCCTATGAATAGTGACATACTGCAAATCAGATGGGACAAAAACAAGGAACGGTCACATTTGAATTTCAAATACAAGTCACATGCATTCCTACCTATAAATAGAGGACTTCCAACTCAGAAACAAGATGATGAATTTTGGATAAACTTTAAGAGATAACTCTGAGCTGAAAAACACCCTGCTGAACTTACTGAGCATAAAGCTGCTGATCTAGAGAATTTCTTCAAGTGCATTTTGTATTCAAGCTACATTAAGATTACACACTTGAAGACTGCAAGCTGCTGATTACATCATCCTAATCAAGCTGCTACAATTGAATCAATTACTTGATTCAATCTTTATTTTATAAAGAACCTGTTGAAGACAGTGAAGCATCTGTTGGGTGTGAAAGACTGTTGTTTGTGGTGGAGCCGGTGAAGAGGCAATCCTACCCTTCAAGGACCAGTGGAAGACTCAGGAGCAGCAATCCTACCTGTTCCCAGTTTTCAGTTTGTGAAGCCATAGTTATTGGTGAAGGACAAACAACTTAAGAATCTTTGTAACAGCTACATCAAAGATCTCTAGTGAATTTCCTCCAACATCACAGGAGAAGAGTGGACTGACAGGATTACACCACCTGGAACCACTATAAAATCTGCCTACTTACTTTCAACATTTAATTTCTGCACTTAGTTTATCTTACACATCAACCAACTAAATCTAGCAACTGAAATCTCACACTTGCACTACTGAGTATCTAATACTTAGTATCATATTTAACAACAAGTATTAAGGCTTAATTTTGATTTAATTCCGCTGCACAAATTCAGCAAACTCAACTATCGCAGACTATCGTTTATCGCCAGGTTATCGAAGTCTCAAGAGACTCGAAGTATCGCAGACCGCCGAAGTTGCGAATTTGTTAACACCAAAGTTTTAAGTGTTAAGTTTATTCACCCCCCCCCCTCTAAACTTAACCAAAGCCTTTTCAAGGGACCAACAATTGGTATCGGAGCAAAGGCTTCGTTCTGAAGGAATCCTACTTGTTGTGCTTGTGAAAACTCTTTAAAACTTTCTTTCAAGTTACTGATTTTCAAAGACTTGCATCATGGATAACACACAGTATGCTAGAACTATGTTGATGTGTTCTCTAGATAGATTTGATGAGTATAAACGTCGAATGCAGGCTTACCTTCCTGCAACTCATGATGAGATGATGGATGTACTAACTGATGGACCACTGGAGATTACTAAGGTAGTAACAGTGGGTGATACAACTGAGTACATTCCTAAACCAAAAAGAGAATGGAATGCAGAAGACAGAAAAAGAGCAAATCTCAACAACATTGCTATTGATATCATTTATAGAACCTTGGATAGCAATATGTACGTGAAGGTTAAAGATTGCAAACCGCAAAGGAACTTTGGGACAAGATTCACTTGATCCGTGAAGGCACCGATGCAATAAAGAAGAATAAAATCGTGTGGCCGTAAAGAGGTTTCAAAAGTTCAAGATGTCGCCAAATGAAACCATTGAGCAAATGGAGTCAAGATTCAATGCAATCCCGGATGAACTTACCCCGCCGAGTGTAAGTTATTCAAAAGAGGAAATAAACACCAAAATCTTGGAAGCTCTACTACCGCAAAAGATGTTTGGAAAATGAAGGTGACCGCAATTGAAGAAATGAGAAAGTTGCATGAAGAAGACACCTTCAAGTTGTTTTCAGATCTCAAGGCTTGTGAATTTAGCAAAAAGCTTGTACCTGAGACTGAAAAGGAAGAGCCAAAGACCACTGCACTGGCTGCTTCACATCATGAAGAAACATCAGGAGGACAGGATGATATGCTGGATGAGATGCAAGAACAGATTGCCCTACCGAGCACGAAAATCGGGATGATGAAGACCGGAAAGGCCCCCGCAAGAAATTTTACAAAGAGGCCTACCGAAAGAAGGAAAGAAGAACCAAAGAAAGATAATGACTATCCGTGCTTTCATTGCAAGAAACCAGGACACTTCAAACCGATCGTCCCGAGTTAAAACAAGGCAAGGAACCCGATTATCTTTGCTTCAACCGCATAAAGCCGGACATTTTAGACTCGATTGTCTAGACTTATCGAAGACCAAGAGTCAACAAAGAAGACATGGCAAGAAGGCTATGGTTGCCGAAGATGAATCGGGTATGAAGTGGAATCGAAAAGGGAAATGAATCGATGACACAAAGACCGGTTGCCGATATGGAGGATTATGCTTTGATGGGCAATATGGATGAAACTGAGGAGGTATACAACACTGTATCCATCAACACTCCTGCTGGAAGTGATTGTGAATCAACTTGTGGTTCAAATCCTAGAAATTCTGACAACAATGAGACCTTGGATGTCATCCTTAATCAATCGAGGATAATACAATCTGGTTACGAGATTGTGAAGGCCGAAAAAGAAGCTCTTGAGTTAGAAGTTGGAAGATTGAAAGCTCGAATTAAGTGGTTCTCAAAGGTAAGGAAAAAGATGTTGGACGTAATCGTGTAAGCCTCATCGATCATCCAAAGCAGCCTCTCGAATCCGCTCGAACCATCTTGTTCCAATACCGCATACAAATCGGAAAGCCTTATGGTGATAAAACGGGGCTTGGATTTGGAACTCAAAGCAATCTAACAAGAGTGGATCCAAGAAGGTTACCGAACCTAGTACCGTAATTGGTCCTAAGTTTGTACCGCACTAGATCCAACTCCCAAGAAGGTTGTCAAGCAAAGAAAACCCAATGAGAATGCTTCAAGGAAGCAAAATCGAGGTCAAAGAAGTCAACGGCCTCCTAATAAAAAGAATAAATCTAAAAATAGGATCGTTGTGCCTTCTAAGCCTACCGATAGCGTACACCGCTACCAAGTCCGTCGAACCACGTAAAGGTAAGAAACGTAAATATTCCAAGGATAAGAATCCTAAACCCAAAAATGTTAATCATTCAAGGGATACTTATCTCGGGGGAAAGGTAGACTGTTTCCCACTGATGATGATTGGAACATTCCTGCATCTACTGTTAGAAACAACAAGTATAACCATGCAGCTAGGGTAAAACCTAGGCAATGGGATCAGCAGAGGACTTACACAAGAACTCATCAGACTCCATATTACATGGCTGTTCCTAACAAACAGCAAACAAATGGTTATACTAATGCCTCTAACATCAAGAATCACTTTAAACAACATTATAAACCAAAAGGCCAGAAAACATATGTGATTCCTACACAACCTACTGTTAGAACTTATGGATGTGTGGAATACATGTATGAACCAAAGTATGAACCAAAGTATGACACATTCAGGAGAAGACCTTATGGAAACATACCAAGGGTCATGCTTGCCATCGACCACTATGGACCCAAACGGGTTTGGGTACCTAAAATGCATTAACTTTGTTTTGTAGGGTGTCCGGTACTTTGACAAAGTGGATGTTCCGGACACATGACAAAGAATAAGCACTGTCCGTCAAACTTGTGGCAAAAGATGGACCAAGGGTGAATTTTGGCAACAAGAATACACTGGATATACAAGAGGATATGGCACACTTATCGAAATGGACTTACAATCAAGAATGTTGCATATGTGGAAGGACTGGACTACAACTTGCCGAGCACCGGACAATTTCGTGACATGGGATACAAGGTCACTTTTGACAAAGACAATCGTATTGTCATTAGTGAAAGAGGTGATCAAGTTGTACTTGTCGGTAGAAGACAACAGAACATGTATGTTGTGGATTGGTCTACATGTAGTTCCGTAAACTCACGATTGTGCATACCAAATCGAACTCAATTGGTTATGGCACAAGAAGTTAAATCACTTAAACTTTGATGACATCAATCGCTTGGTGAAGAAGAAGTCGGTGATTGGTTTACCCGAGATCACATTCAAAAAGGATGCTATATGTGATGCATGTCGACAGTGGTAAATAGATAAAGTCAAGTTTCAAATCAAAGACCAAACAATCAACTAATAGAGTGTTGGAGCCGATGCATATGGATCTTTTTGGACCAATAACTCCAACAAGTGTAACAGAAAGAAGTACACTTTAGTGGTTGTGGATGATTATTCAAGGTATACTTGGGTGATATTTATGAACAAGAAAAGTGAAACACTTCAAAGCATGCCTAATCTTTTGAAAAGATTACAAAATGAGAAAAGTTTAACAAGAATAAAGATAAGATCGATCGTGGTACCGAATTTCTCAACAAAGTTATAAGAGAATATTGTGAACGTAATGGTGTACTACATCAACTTGTCGCTGGTGGTACACCTCAAAAAATGGGGTTGCCGAAAGAAGAAACAGAACTTTAAAGGAAAGGGAAGAACAATGATTTGTGAAGCATTGCTACCCGAAAGATATTGGGTCAAGCAAGAATACAAGATGCTATACACAAAACAGAACATCAGTAAACAAGAAGCTGCTGAAGACACCTTATGAGGTTTGGAATGGAAGGAAACCTAACATATCTTATTTCCATCCATTTGGAAGCAAATGTTTTATTCTAAATCATAAAGTTCATTTGAAAACATTCCAACCAAAATAAGATGAAGGCATATTCTTGGGATATTCTTCAGACAGCAGAGCATTCAGGGTACTGAACAAGAGGTCACTGAAACATGAAGAAACAATCCATGTTGTGTTTGATGAACCTAAGTTTACTGGTATGGAAGATGAAGATTGTGGACCTGCTGAGAATCAACAAGTCACTGATCCAGATTGTGTTGATGTTTTGGAAAGACTCAATAACTTGAAAGTTTCGATATCGCCCCGCCGAACACCCCGCCGATAATGTTACCGATGCAACAATCGAAGCAATTCAAGGATCCGCCGACCCCCCGTAGTAAGAAGTTACAAGCAGACCCTACCGAAGACGATGTTCCCGAAAATCAAAATAACCAAAACCCACAATGGTTAAGGAATCACCCGTCGAACAAGTTATTGGCAATGTACAAGCAAGGTGTTAGGACTAGAAGACAACTGGAAGCTATGTTTACTTGTTTTCTATCTCAAATGGAACCTAAAGTTGTTGAAGAAGCAATTTCGATCCGATTGGATAATTGCTATGCAAGAAGAATTAAATGAATTTGAAAGAAATCAAGTTTGGACACTAGTTGAAAGGCCAAGTCATGCAAATATCATTGGTACTAAGTGGGTATACGTAAATAAACTTGATGAATCCGGTACCATTGTAAGGAATAAGGCCAAACTAGTTGCAAAAGGCTATTCTCAAGCGTAATGAATAGATTTTGATGAAACTTATGCACCCGTTGCAAGATTGGAAGCCATCGATTATTCTTGGCACATGCTGCATATAAGAACTTCAAGGTATATCAAATGGATGTCAAAAGTGCATTTTTGAATGGCATTTTAGAGGAGGAAGTGTATGTACATCAACCTCCTGGATTTGAAGTCAAAGATCAAGAAGATAAAGTGTATAGACTCAACAAAGCACTTTATGGATTAAAACAAGCACCAAGAGCTTGGTATGAGACTCTATCTCAATTCTTGGTGGACAATGGATTCACAAAAGGCACCATTGACAAGACACTTTTCGAATCGTTGAAGGGGACAAGACTTCGCTCGGGTATAAATTTATGTGGATGACATAATTTTTGGTTCTAAAAATGATTTACTTTGTGAAAAGTTTGCAAATCTAATGAAGAGTAAATTCCAAATGAGTATGATGGGAGAAATGAACTACTTTTTGGGATTGCAAGTTAAACAGATGAAAGATGGAATCTTCATTCATCAAACCAAGTACACCAAGGAGTTACTGAAGAAGTTTGGTATGGAAAACAGCACTAAGAATTCAACTCCTATGAGTACAAATATCAGACTGGATGAAGATAAAGAAGGCAAAGATGTTGATCAGACCTTATACAGAAGGATGATAGGCAGTCTGCTGTACCTAACTGCCAGCAGACCTGATATATCCTTTGCTGTAGGTGTTTGTGCAAGATTTCAATCTAAACCTAAAGAAAGTCATTTAGGTGCAGTCAAAAGAGTTCTCAAGTACTTAAAAGAAACTTTGGGAGTAGGGATATGGTATTCCAAGGAAGGAAGCTTCAAAGTCATATCCTACTCAGATTCTGATTATGCTGGTTGCAAGATTGATAGAAAAAGCACCTCAGAACCCGTCGCTAACGGGAAATAGACTGGTTTCCTGGTTTAGCAAGAAACAGAATTCTATATCAACTTCCACTGCTGAAGCTGAATACATTGTTGCTGGAAGTTGTTGTGCACAAGTACTATGGCTAAGACAACAATTAAGGGATTATGGAATAGAAGAAAAGGAAATTCCAATTATGTGTGATAACACAAGTGCAATTGCAATCATAGAAAATCCTGTTTTGCACTCAAGAACCAAGCACATTGATGTGAGACATCATTTTATAAGAGATCATGTTGAAAAGAAAGATGTGGTAGTTCTATACATCCCTACTGAAGATCAACTTGCTGATATTTTTACTAAACCACTTGATAGTGAAAGATTTGCCAAATTAAGGACTGAACTTGGAATTATAAAAGTTGACTGACATTCAGCAAAGTACTGGAATTCACCAAGGGGATTAGTCTTTGCTATGTTGGGTGAGCTCACTTAGCAGATTAGTCATTGGTATCAACAATTCCATGTACTTATGTTTGGACAATTGAGCAAATGAGGTTGCCAAGGGGATTGGTCTTTGTCATTTTGGGTGAGCTCACTTGATGATCGGTCATTGGTATTAAACTTCATCTTGTATTATCAATTGAACAAAACAAGAAGAAAACAAGGATCGCCAGAGTGCTTATGTCGCAGGCCGTCGAAGCCTATTTATCGCCAGACCGCCGAGCCCACCCCGCCGAGGTTCACCCTGCTAGATGGAACGTTACACGTCAAAGTTATTAAAGTCAAAAAGCATATTGGCGGGATATTTATTTTATCTTTATAACCGCAGTTAACACGATCTAACGGTTATCAAACGTTATGGAACACGTGTCAAGCCAGCATTTATTCAGATTAATCGTGGTCAAGCATCAATGTACGGGCACTAACGTTACAACCACCCACTATCTATTTATACAGGCTATTATACAGCAGAATCTCTACTTGCAAATCTGCTTTATCACTGCGATTTCTACACGGTGTGAACACAGATTTGAGAATCAATCTTCTTCATCTTATTCTTCTCATACAAATGGCGGAAAAGGTTGATGTCCAGATTGAATCAAGCCAAAGTGTTAGAGGTTTTGTTGAGGATGCAAATAGAACTGAACTGGCCATTAACATTGGTCGAAGAATAAGGAGATATGCCGGTCTGGAGAATGTGTTGAATATAAGACTGGAGACAATTTCTTATACAAATGTTGTCAGTTTCTGGAGAAACATTCAAATACAGGAAGGAACTGAAGCATTTAAAACTATTGTGAATGGGCAAGAAATTGAAGTTTCCCCTAGTCTGCTGAGGGAAGTTTTTGGATTTGTTGAAGTGGTGGATGGCTCACCAATCCCGAAGCAATGGGATTGGACAAAATGGCGTTTGTTGATCGATTAAAACAAATGCAGCCACCAAATCCATTCCGTGCATCAATTGCAAACATATTGGAAGTGAATACAACCTCCGCCGAGCAACCGATTGCTAAAAACATACTAGGACTAGTTGGAAGTATGGATACTCTATCAGGACCCAAGATAGAGTTGATGATTATCATCTGCAGGAGCATGAAGTTTGATTGGGCTAGATACTTCATCCATTATATGAAGAAGGTCTTCAAGGAAGACAAAGAGGGAAAGAGGAAGTCCAAGGCCCCGCCCTTAGGATTGTTGGTTCGTACTCGCCGAATCATCCGCAAATCCCCGATGTAGCATCCGAAAAGATCAATCGCCTAGATACAAGAAGGAAATTGATTATGCTATTCCCGGTCTAGATGATGATGATGAGGTTGGAGAGGTCGCCGATGATGATAATGATGGAGATGATGGTGATGTTGGTGGTGAGCAGGTCAAGCAATCAAAAAGGATAACTATTAAACCTGCTGCACCCAAGAAAGCTGCTGAGAAAAGAAAGGGTGGAGATACAAAGAAAATAACTGAGGTATTAAAACCTTCAAAGAAAACAAGGAAGCAAACAGCACAGACTGCTGAGTCTGCTGAGGGTCCAGTGGAGGTTACTGACCCTGCTGTTGCTGCAAGAAAAACTGTTGTTGAAATCTTGAGGGAACAACAGAAAGAAGCCAGTAGAAAGAGGAAGTCTACTGTGACTGAAAAGAATGATGAACCCATTTCCAAGAGGAGAAAAGAGATTGTCCATAAACAGAAACATGGAAAAGGGAAAGAACTCAAAAACTTGGAGGCTCAAAGAATTCAAGAGGAAGCATCAGTAGAAGAAGAAGAAGAAGAGGCTGTTGAGGCTGAGCCCTTGACCATAATCAGGCCTGTGGAGATTACTGACTCCTCACCTGAAGAGGTAGTCAAGTCTACTGATGATGGACAGGTTGTTGTTGAGCAACCGTTAAAGATATACGCGCAGCCTACCGACCCCGAGCCCGCCGTAGTATCTATCGAAGAACCACAGCAAACCACTGAACCTGAGCCTGATGTGGTAGTTGAAGAGGTAATTGAAGACTTGGGTGAAGACCCTGCAAGTGTGGCAAGAACTCGGGGGAAGAGTCCGTCGCTAACCCCCGCCGATGAGCATGTAAGTCGGGGAACCAAGTGTGGTACGGATGGAAGTAGTAGGCACAAATGTACAACCTCAAAGCAACCTACCGACTTTCAAACATCCGTTGAAGAAACCATGAACTTACTTGTGGAAGCTTTTGGAGGTCAACAAGTCGCCGAACCCGCCATTAGAAAGCCATCTATGCCATATGAGAAGGCATCTAAAAAGGGCAAAGTAGATCCTAACTTCAAAAAGGTGCAAAACTACTTTCAATGGAAGTTTGGATTTTACAAAAGACGAAACTACCGCCGATCCAATGAGTGGATTTGAAGAATGGGCATTTGAGCAAGCTAGGTGTGGACAAAGCGTTGGATTTGATAGACACTAGCTTGCCGCAATCCGGGCGCCGATGGATCTTTTGGATGAAGGAAGAAAAGTGGAGCTATTATGTTCAGAGATCCAAAGTTCACACCAAATGCTGACTCATCAAATTCGATGATGATACCCCTATGTTTCCGGGGAGACCAAAGGGAGTGGCTAGAGAAACAACAACTGAAGCCACTGGTCAACAAGCCACTGATATTATAGAAGCAGAACCCACTGAGACTGGTAAGTCTGCTGAGGGCCACAGACTGGAGAGATGGATGAGGATCTACAGGATCTCACCATGGATGATCTGGAAGCATTGATCAATGAAGGAATCAATCTGAGTGCTGGTAGGCTAGCTGATGAATCTTCTACATTCCATGTTGTAGAGCCTACTGCACAAACTGTAGCTGAACTAAGTGAGGATGTAGATGGAGAAAAGTTACTGATTTCAATGAACCTAGTGCCAGCTCAGAAGAGTCCATTGAATATCAAGATGGATTTGACTTTGAGGGCATTCTTACTAAAACTGCCATCATCCTGCACAAGATCGGTCATGCAGAAGGATTCCAAGTGGATAATGAGGCTATATTCAATCCACAGAGAATTGAAGAGGAGGTACAAAGTTGCCGGGCTACAAACAAGACTCGCACAAAGGTTGGAAACAGAGGTACAAAGCCGTCGAGTCTCAAACAAAGACTCGGACAAAGGTTGGAACAAACTTTGGGTTTGGAGGAAACCCCTGTTGCTGAAGAGGCTGCTGTAGTGGAGCCTACTGGAGACAAGACCACTGAAGGGAAAGATGGTCAGCAGACTGGTGTAAATGAGAATGAGCAGCTGCTGGACTATGAATTCAGTGATGAAGAATTTCAGATGCCTGAAGAAGAAAATATTTATGTTAATCCCCCTCAGGCATTTGTCCCTATTTTTGAGGAACTCGCCATTGATCCTATTCTCGGAGGAATATGAAGGACCTAACCCCGCCGGGTCTCAGATAGAGTTGGGCAATGGTTGTGAGCAATCGAGGCCACAATACAATGTGGAGGAGCCTGCTGATGAAGCCACTGGTGGAAGAATGACCAGTGAAGTGCCAGTTGAAGTGTTAAATGAGTTGAGGACTGTAAGGCATGATATGCAACAGTTAAGGACACAACTGGACAGACAGGAAGAGAGATTTGAAGAACTGATGAAGATGGTAAATGAAAACAGACAATCATCGCCACAATTGCTTCAAACTTCACATCTACTCAAAATGCTGTGAATAATCTGATACTAGATGTGAGGGGAATCAAGGTTGGAAATACTGCCAAAGATCAGTTTCTGAAAGATCAACTTTCTTCCATCAATCAGAAACTTGACAACCTTGATGCTCCACCTGAGCCTACTGAGCATGCTGCTGCACCACAACCTGCTGTGCCTGATCCTAAAATTACTGAGAGGATGACCCTGCTGGAGCAAACAATGCAAGAAAGGATTACAACAATTGATACTAGGACTGAAATCATTGAAGGCCAACTAAGCAACCTAGTTATCACACAGAAAGTGTGCATGGCCTTGCTATCCCGGTTTGTTGATGATGTCAATAAGGGGGAAGAGGCAACAGCAGAAGCAAAAGAAGCTGCTAGAGTCTTTGCAAAGAAGAGATGGGAAGCAGATACAAATGCTTTCAGACAACCAAAGACTGCGTACTTCCACTCACTGATGAGCTTCTCCAACAATACAAGAAGGTATACAATAACAGACATAGACCCTATCATGACAAGGGATTTCATGAAGGTCTGAACTTATTTTTGGGACTTAAGTTTTGGGAAGCAAGAATCAAATCCATGAGGGCCAAACACAGAGGTGGTAGAAGTGGCATTGGTATACCTACCACAAAGGCAAAGGATTCAGTGAATGAATTTAAAGAAGTATATATGAGGTTAGGCTTCAGGGTAAATCAAATATCCCTTACTCTACCTGAAGCATGGCATTGGTGGAAACATGTAAACCCTCATATTGACTTCTCTCTGATTGAAAATGATTGGATGAGAGATATGGTGAAAGAAATCAGAGAATACCAAGAACAAGCTGAGAAGGCCAGACAAGAGAGAGAAAGAAGACAGTAGATCAGCACACTTTAACTGCTTTATGTTTTTGCTGACTCTAGACTGTAATATTTTTGAACAAATGATTATAATGAAAGATGACTATATTTGTTCTCGTTTTTGTTTTATATCTTTTTGCTTTGTCGTTAGGTGAGGGTATTGGCATCATCACCAAAAAGGGGGAAATTGTTGGACTTATTTCTTAGTTTTGATGATGAGTGCCGACTAGCTGTTATAGTGCAAAGGCAAAAAGATGTCTAGATTAATTGTATAGGTTTATTAGAGTTTGATTCATAAATAGGTTTGATCAAACAAGCACTGTAAAGGCCTGCTGGTTGATATCAGCAGACTGGTCTAGGTCAGTAGGGTAGATAGGTCAGTAGACTAGTCTTGAACCTGCTGAAGACTGAAGGCTGAGGGTTCAAACGCAATAAATGAAGGCTAAGGGATCAAACTTAGTATTTAAAGTCAAGGATATGGAATCGAATTTAGGCAAGTCCGTGATGACCTAAACGATTACATATACCTTGTGTGTAAGGTCTAAGTTCCATAAGTTGGATGATGTTTGGAACTTGGTTATAATTAAAATGGTGTAATCTAACTTCACAAATAAAAGTTAGATAAAAGAAATCACCGCAAGATATTTTATACACGTAAATATGATGTTCAACAGATCGATAGGTACTTCAAACAGATCGATGAACCCGCCGTTATAATACCTCGATTAATTCAAGATTATTGGAAGATTACATGGATAAGGACAGCCAACTACCTCTCGACTTATCAAGGAAATCAAAGGCCGAGATTAAAAAGACGTTGGGATGATTTATATTTTTATCCATTGTATACAAGTCAAAGGGGTGGATGATCGCACCGTCAAAAAGGAATTTCGACGTTGTCGATCCTATGAATAGTGACAGACTGCAAATCGATGGGACAAAAACAAGGAACGGTCACATTTGAATTTCAAATACAAGTCACATGCATTCCTACCTATAAATAGAGGACTTACAACTCAGAAATAAAGAGATGAATTTTGGATAAACTTTAAGTGATAACTCTGAGCTGAAAAACACCCTGCTGAACTTACTGAGCATAAAGCTGCTGATCTAGAGAATTTCTTCAAGTGCATTCTGTATTCAAGCTACATTAAGATTACACACTTGAAGACCGCAAGTCGCTCGATTATTTCGAATCATTTACTTGATTCAATCTTTATTTTATAAAGAACCCGCCGAAGACAAGTGAAGCATACGTTGGGTGTGAAAGACTCGTTGTTTGTGGTGGAGCCGGTGAAGAGGCAATCCTACCCTTCAAGGACTAGTGGAAGACTCGGGAGCAAAGCAATCCTACCGTTCCCGCTTTCGCTTGTGAAGCCATAGTTATTGGTGAAGGACAAACAACTTAAGAATCTTTGTAACAGCCTACATCAAAGATCTCTAGTGAATTTCCTCCAACATCACAGGAGAAGAGTGGACCGACAGATTACACCACCTGGAACCATTATAAAATCTGCCTACTTACTTTCAGCATTTAATTTCTGCACTTAGTTTATCTTACACATCAACCAACTGAATCTAGCAACTGAAATCTCACACTTGCACTACTGAGTATCTAATACTTAGTATCATATTTAACAACAAGTATTAAGGCTTAATTTTGATATAATTCCATTGCACAAATTCAGCAAACTCAACTATCGCAGACTATCGTTTATCGCCAGCTATCGAAGTCTCGCCGGACTCGAAGTATCGCACCGCCGAAGTTGCGAATTTGTTAACTCCAAAGTTTTAAGTGTTAAGTTTATTCACCCCCCCCCTCTAAACTTAACCAAAGCCTTTTCAAGGGACCAACACATATATTTTATATAGAATTCGTTGATAAAACATAATAATATAACGTAATTTTAATCATATAAAAGTAATACATCACCTGCCCATGTTTATAAAGCAAAAGTTTGACAGAACATGGTCACAATTGAGATAAAAATTGGGAGAGAAAATAGGTAGTTAGTTGAAACAACTTTGACTCCTTCAATTTAATTTTTAAAACACATATATAGATCATATCCAAAAGAAATAAACAACCAAATGATTATCCCACAAATTCTAAATTCATTTTTGTAACAGACTCGTAAAAATAGGATTGCCATTTCCAACATCAAGAACTTGAATTAATGATTGAAAAGCGCAAAAAGCTAGAGGAAGAAGATGAAGATCATATTCCTAATTCAAATTTACAAAATGAGCGGGAAAACTGGAAATCATCAAATTGAACTAAATGTGTTTCTAACTTGTAATTGGAACTTCTAATCACCTAATGAACTTGCTAGTTGCTATTTATAATGAATGAAAATGACTAATTCCTAAAACCGTCCAAACCAACTTCGCAATTTGGTGCTCGACGAAATGCCTCTTAGAACAAAATACTATCTTGAACTTGCAGCATCAGTCTCAACACCCCCCTCAAGTTGGCATTGGCTAAAGACCAAGAACAACTTGCAAAACACCATCTTGAACTTGCAACATCACTCTCCAAACAAATTCTTTAAAGGACATGCATGTAATAAAGTGTTGAGAGTTTATTTGTTGACTGGTTTGGTTAAGATGTCTGCTGGTTGTTGATCTGGCTGGATAGGCAATGGTTTTAGGACTTTGGGCAAGTACTTTTCTCTCACAAAGTGACGGTCAATGTCCATGTGCTTTGTCCTTTAATAGAAAACTGGATTTTCCTCAATATGTAAAGCATTAGAGCTGTCACAATATAGTGCTACAGGAGCAATGTATGTAATATGGAAATCCTTTAATAGATACAACATCCATTGGATTTCACGGGCAGTAAAGGCCATGGACCTATATTATGCTTCACTAGAGCTTCTTGAAACTATAGGTTGCTTTTTGGATTTTCAAGAAATTATGGCTCTGTCTAGATAAACCAAAAGGTTTGTGATTGACCTTCTGGTTTTTGTACAAGCAGCCCAATCTGAATCACTAAAAGATTTGAGGCTAATGGAACTATCACTAGGGAAAAATAATCCTTTACCAGATGATGCTTTAAAAAATCTAAGCAATATGTGTGCAGCCTTCATGTGTGCTTCATTTGGCTTGTCTAGAAATTGGTTGAGTTGTTGTGTAGCAAATGCTATATAAGACCTGGTGTTGCCTAGATACAATAATTTGCCAATAAGGCTTCTGTATTCAGTGTTTGAGTGTAGTAGTAGGGCCTGAACTTCCGTCAAATTCTGTGTGCAATTCATAGGTGTAGAAGCAAGCGTGCATTCTAGGAAGCCATATTGCCTCAACGGATCCGGACGTACTTTCTTTGATTGATCACAATTCTAGATCTTGTTACGCTACTTCAAATCCTAGAAAGTATTTAAGTTCCCCTAGATCCTTGATAGTAAATGCAGCATATATGAGGTCTTTTAGTTGTTGAATGGTTGTCATACTTAAGCTTCCTACCACAATGTCATCACATATACAAGTAATGCAATGAAATCTGATCATGTGCCTTTAGTAAAAGGTTGTGGTCATTCTGAGAATGCTTGTATACACTGTCGAACAATTTTTGTGTCAGCTTTGCATTCCACTGTCTACTGGTCTATATGAGTCCATACAAAGACGTATTTAACTTTCATACTTTCCCATGAGTCTGTAATCCTGGTGGAGGTCTCATGATACTTCTTCATCAAGGTCCCCATGTATGATGCGATACGTGCCCAGAAAGTAACTAAGAGACCAATAGAGAGCTATGAAAACCTAGTCCTAGAGTCTCCAACCTAGGATCGAGGCTAAGAACACACAACGCCCGCTCACGACGCTGATTTGTTCTTAAAGGTGTATCCTCTACGACGAAGAAGATACTCACTCGCAAGTGATTGTTTTAACCCGACTCGACTTAAAGAAATATTTAACTGAAATCCCAATAATAATGTGTTGTTTTTGTATTCAATTTGTACGTAGAAGGACTTTATATATGCTACAAAATAAATGACTAACAAACTCCTAAGCAGTGTGGGATAAATTACATAGTAATTTTCGCCACTTTATTTTCTATTGGGCCTAACTTGACTCAAGTAAGACCAAATGGCTTTTATTTGTAGAAAATAAACACTTAACCCAATATACTAACATATAGGCACATTTTTTCTTGGGCCATACTACCAACTAGGCCTAAAAGACCTTTATTAAATAAACTCAATGCAAAACAATGTAAAATAATATAAACCAGGTCCAATAATGAAAATACTTCATCCAAGCCCATCTTTGCTTTGCTCTTCGTCTTCGTAGTCCGGATTACATCATTCCCTCCCGGTTCGAAAGGATTCGTCCTCGAATGAATAGGACGTTGTAAAATTTCGCAACACGCACCAATCTTGAACAACCCGCAAAAATAAGCAATGATATACCCGGATCAAAAATACAAAGTGGATATACGACTTCAAATCAATTGAACGTTGACATGACGAGCCAAGATTCCCTAATGGAACAAAAGAACAATCTCTCGCCTTGATAATGTCGATGATGTTGGGGAAGGTAGCAATATAGTCATAGCAACTCGGACTAGGATAGGCATCAACATGTGCACAAAACGGATCAAAGAATGTATGCTCCGGTTTAACACCAATATAATCAGGATCAAGACAAACATAAGGCAGTATAGGGGCTGCATTGGAGGTATCCAACAGCCCGGTGTCCACCTTATGTGGATGATCATCGTGTACTGATGGAGGTCAAGTTAAATTATTAACTCGATGCCTACTAACACACTAGTAAGAGAACTAGGTTCAATTGCAGTATAGCTAGATAGAGTCGAGGTCGATCCCACAGAGACTCGGCACAAATAAAACACAACTTTATCCTATTAGAACTAAATTGAAAGGGCGGTCTATGACCAACTAAATGCAGTAAATAAAATAGTGACAACCACAAGACACAAAAGCCCACAAAGACAGACTAAAGACTACTAAAACACGGATAATACGGTTGATATTATCTAAACAAATGGTATTGATTACGCTAGTAGATTATAACTCCCCCATGTGAATTAGGATGATAACGAGATAAAACAAACGTTAAGGATTGATTATTATGACTACGGGAGTCATCCCCTAAGGTAGATTTATCTCCGGTTAGGCCATCTAAATCATCGTGCCTCCATTACATGACTTCGCCTTTTAATGCCTCCATCTCATATAACTTCTGACACAATTACGAAACTAGGGATGCCGGTATAAACCGTAACCTCATCTAAGCAACATTCCTAGGGTAAGGCGTACTTCTTAGATGCCGATTCAATCTATATCCTAAGTAACAATCACTTTTTGGGTTTCATGTTAAATTATGATGACAAATAATTAAGTTGATCAGGTTTAATTACTCGTTTTAATTCCAATTCAGAGAATCTGATGTAGTCGAAGCCGATCATAATATTGCCCTACACATTACCACGCTCGGTCAACCGAACGACAGCACTCGGGCGACCGAATGACATGTCTCGGTCGACCGAACACATTTCGTGTTGGTACAAATCATGATTACTTCTTAACGTTTCTAACCTAAACACATGGGTTCGTAAATTAATCTACATCACGCAATCAATACAAGAAAAACTATTCCATAATAAAATACATCAGATCTACGAATAAAGATTGCATAATTGAATAGTCATACCCTCGAAGACGAGAGTGACTCCCACTCTTTAATGCGCTCCCCAACCGGAGAATCCGATGAATCCACAATGTACGAACATAAAGAAAAGAAAACTAAAACTAAAAACTCAAATTGTATAAACTGTCTTGTGTTGTAGTGGTGTGTGTTCTCAATTTCGTAGCTGCTGCTTATATAGAGGATTTTGCCGACATAAGATGGATCTAGAAGATATGCACGCGTTTTCGGTCTGGATAGCTTCGGGTGGCCGAACCACATGCCTCGGTCGACCAAATGAAGTGGCTCGGTCGACCGAGCCTCTCTCAGCACGCGTTAATCGTGTTTTCTCGTTAAATTGTTCCCCACTGCACTCTTCTACGCTGATCTGATTTGTCTCTTGATTAATGCTCCGATTTTCTTCCTTATTATCTTGAGATTCACTGATTGAATGACATTTATCCTCCCGATTTATCATGATCTGTAAAATCAGCATTTATCGCACAAATAAATTGGCCTTTAATAATAAAAACGGCTAAATACCAAAAATCATATTAATAACCACTTAACATTAAATAATGCATATAAACAAGTGATTTAATATGAAATATATATAATTAACTCCGATTTAAGGTTATAATTGATGACATAAATAGGTATATTTTAACCGTCATCAAAATGCCCCCCACTTAAACTTTGCTTCGTCCCGAACAAAGCATCAATAAGTCATTCCCCAAGACAACATTTTCCTTGATCATCTCATACTTACACAAGAAACCCGAGTCAACTCATACCAGTCATGCTCATAAGATAAGCATTATTCACTACTCGCTATGAATCGAAGTGATTGTGTGCATGTGCATTGGTTTTATATAAATGTAGCAAGATTAGAGCTTATGCAGACTTCATATCAAAATTCACCAACATCAGCATTCATACTTCTTATGCCTCGCAATGGTTAAAGCACTAGAACAATAAGCAAGAGCGTATCTATAGGGTTTTTGGACTTGGAGACCGAGTACTACTCAAAGCCTCTAAAAATTTGAAATTTTTTTTTTTCAATTTTGCATATTTTTCGAATACTACTAATCTCAAGGAAGAAAACTCTTCATAGAGTATCCCCCTATCTTAGATTAAGCATAGCATCGAATATTACCACAAGCGCGGGGCTACTTTGGTAATGTTACTACAAGCCCAGTGTTTTAATGCATTGTCAAAACACAGGTACGTCCCAAGCTTATTACTCCGCTTTTGTTGGCTAGAAGATCAGAATACATTAGTCGACAAATATCGACACTAGGTCCTCATAACCAATTATCTACGCAATGTACACATACTTCCTTCAATTATTATAACTCATGCGGTACTAAGCGATTCACATGTTGAGTAATTGAACAATATCTAACTACTTGCAATTGTTGGCATGAATATCCTTAAGTTTACTAACAATTTATCGCAAAAGTATAATATGACCACGTACTCACGCAACTTGGTTCCTTTCCTATCAATTCTAAGTATAAGAGCTTCACAAGTTTAAGGGTACGAGTTAAACAACTTGGCATTTATCCATAAAAAAAATTTAAAATTTGGCTCAATATTGTCTCAGTATTCCGTTCCCCTTGACTTTTTCAACATATATTTTCAACATATAGCTAAGTCCCTTGCCCCCCACTTAAACATGGCATTGTCCTCAATGACAAAAATAAATGAGAGTGCAAGATGAAAGACTTAGCTCTGGAAACGGCTCCCAAGTAAAGAAACAATATCGGAGTAATCATCGGCACATCATGGAGAGACAGACACATCCTGTACAAGCAAACAAGCTCCACGAAATCGTCAAATACCATGTCTATGGAAGTTATAAAAGAATGTGGCGTAATTAGATATAAATATCTAAAAACGAGTTTAAGCCACTTTACTTTATCTTGCCATGGACAAGACCAAAAGGGATTTAAACCTAAATAAAAACTCACATGACGGCTATCAAGGAAAAAACCTCGTTTATTCCGAACTTAGACTCGGAACATGGCGAGATAAAAAAAACCGTGATAGGCGCATGCTACTTTATTAAAAAGAAAAACGAAAAAGATAGTTATAGGTAGTAGTTCTAAATTTATAGTCGCTAGCTCGACTCAGTTCAAGATGGTTTATTCATAGATAGGGTCATCGAGGTACAAAACCTCCTCCTCAGCATCAGGCGGAAGCCCTTGATAATGCTTCACACGATGTCCATTGACCACAAATCTGGAGCCGTCTTTAAAATTGAATAGCTCCACCGCTCCAGAAGGAAAGACTTGTTGTACTTGAAATGGGCCACACCATCTTGATTTCAACTTACCCGGGAAGAGTTTTAAGCGCGAATTGTACAAGAGAACCAGATCACCCTCTTGAAAGGTCCTCTCCAGAATTTTCTTGTCATGGAACTTCTTCGTGCGCTCCTTGAAAATCTTGGCATTCTCGTATGCCTCTAAACGAAACTCCTCCAGGCGAGTTAATTCTAACATCCTCTTCTCACCGGCCAACGTCTCATCAAAATTTAGCATCCTTGTTGCCCACATGGCCCGGTGCTCCAGTTCCACAGGTAGATGACATGCCTTTCCAAAAACAATCATATACGGTGACATTCCAATCGAGGTTTTATATGCAGTCCTATAAGCCCATAAAGCATCGTCTAAAAGTAACGACCAATCCTTCCTAGTCGTATTGACAGTTTTCTCCAGGATACGCTTTATCTCTCGATTGGTGACTTCTACATGTCCACTAGTCTGGGGGTGATATGCGGTTGCTAGCTTATGTCGAACCCCATACTTAATCATCAGCCTTTCAAAAGGTTTATTACAAAAATGACTACCATTGTCGCTTATAATCGCCCTAAGCGTCCCAAACCTTGTAAAAATATTCTTTTTCAAGAATCTAACCACAACCCTAGCATCGTTAGAAGGGGAAGCCATGGCCTCAACCCATTTGGATACATAATCAACAGCAACTAAGATATATCGGTTAGATAATGATGAAGTGAAGGGTCCAACGAAATCTATTCCCCAAACGTCAAAAAGTTCTACTTCTAAGATGCTCTTAAGTGGCATCTCATTCCTCCGTGAAATATTTCTGTCATTTGACAAGCATGACATGCTTTTGCATATTGGTGTGCATCCTTAAACAATGTCGGCCAATAAAAACCGCATTGGAGGACCTTAGCCGCGAGTTTTATCTCCCCCGTAGTGTCCTCCAACTTCATAAGAATGACAATGCTTCGGGATATTATTATACTCTTCCTCGGCACACACCTTCAAAAAACATTATCGGATCCTAGCTTAAACAAATAAGGCTCATCCCAATAATAGTGTCTAAGATCTTTAAAGAATTTTTTTCTTTCTTGGACGAGTGAGATTTGGTGGTAGGTACTTTGCGGATAGATAATTAACAAACAAACTAAACCATGGTTGCTTCTTCTCCTTTACAACCTCTATTCGCGAAGAAACTGCAACACAATCATCATGTCCCCCGATGATGGTGAGGGAGATAAGTTGTTCATCAGGAAAAGATTCTCCTTTCTCAGGTAATTCCTCACCATCCTCTAATTGTAAGCGCGATAGATGATCGGCCACCACGTTCTCACTTCCTTTCTTATCTCGGATTTCTACGTCAAATTCTTGCAGCAGTAGAATCCATCTCAACAATCTAGGCTTTGAATCTTGCTTTTCTAGGAGATACTTAAGAGCCGCATGGTCGATCCACACGGTGACTTTAGATCCCACTAAGTAAGATCTAAACTTGTCAAAAGCAAAGATAACGGCCAAAAGTTCCTTCTCCGTTGTGGCGTAATTTCTTTGGGCGGCATTCAAAGTCCGGCTTGCATAATAAATAGGCCTAAAAATCTTATCTTTTCTTTGACCCAAAGCGGCGCCAACAGCAGTATCACTTGCATCACACATCAGTTCAGACGGAAGATCCCAATCCGGTGCGACCAGAATTGGGATCAGGAGTATCATTGGAAGTATGGTACTTTATCAGGACCCAAGATAGAGTTGATGATTATCATCTGCAGGAGCATGAAGTTTGATTGGGCTAGATACTTCATCCATTATATGAAGAAGGTCTTCAAGGAAGACAAAGAGGGAAAGAGGAAGTCCAAGGCCCTGCCCTTAGGATTGTTGGTTCAGACCCTGCTGAATCATCTGCAAATCCCTGATGTAGCATCTAAAAAGATCAATCAGTCTAGATACAAGAAGGAAATTGATTATGCTATTCCTGGTTTAGATTATGATGAAGAGGTTGCTGATGATGATAATGATGGAGATGATGGTGATGCTGGTGGTGAGCAGGTCAAGCAATCAAAAAGGATAACAATTAAACCTGCTGCACCCAAGAAAGCTGCTGAGAAAAGAAAGGGTGGAGATACAAAGAAAATAACTGAGGTATTAAAACCTTCAAAGAAAACAAGGAAGCAAACAGCACAGACTGCTGAGTCTGCTGAGGGTCCAGTGGAGGTTACTGACCCTGCTTGTTCTTTGCAAGAAAAAGCTTGTTGTTGAAATCTTGAGGGAACAACAGAAAGAAGCCAGTAGAAAGAGGAAGTCTACTATGACCGAAAAGAATGATGAACCCATTTCCAAGAGGAGAAAAGAGATTGTCCATAAACAGAAACATGGAAAAGGGAAAGAACTCAAAAACTTGGAGGCTCAAAGAATTCAAGAGGAAGCATCAGTAGAAGAAGAAGAAGAAAAGCTGTTGAGGCCGAGCCCTTGACCATAATCGAGCTGTGGAGATTGCGACTCCTCACCGAAGAGGTAGTCAAGTCTGCGATGATGGACGGAGTTGTTGTTGAGCAACCGTTAAAGATATACGACGGTCTACCGACCCGAGCCCTTGTAGTATCTCTTGAAGAACCACAGCAAACCACTGAACTTGAGCCTGCTGTGGTAGTTGAAGAGGTAATTGAAGACTTGGTTGAAGACCCTGCAAGTGTGGCAAGAACTCAGGGGGAAGAGCAGTCTGCTGCTAACCCTGCTGATGAGCATGTAAGTCAAGGGGAACCAAGTGTGGTACAGATGGAAGTAGTAGGCACAAATGTACAACCTCGGCAACCTGCGACTTTCAAACATCGTTGAAGAAACCATGAACTTACTTGTGGAAGCTTTTGGAGGTCAACAAGCTGCTGAACCTGCCATTAGAAAGCCATCTATGCCATATGAGAAGGCATCTAAAAAGGGCAGAGTAGATCCTAACTTCAAAAAGGTGCAAAACTACTTTCAATGGAAGTTTGGATTTTACAAAAGACAGAAACCAGCTGCTGATCCAATGAGTGGATTTGAAGAATGGGCATTTGAGCAGCTAGGTGTGGACAGCCTGTTGGATTTGATAGACACTAGCTTGCTGCAATCCAGGCGGATGGATCTTTTGGATGAAGGGAAGAAAAGTGGAGCTATTATGTTCAGAGATCCAAAGTTCACACCAGACAGTGACTCATCAAATTCTGATGATGATACCCCTATGTTTCCTGGGGAGACCAGTGGAGTGGCTAGAGAAACAACAACTGAAGCCACTGGTCAAGAAGCCACTGATATTATAGAAGCAGAACCCACTAAGACTGGTAAGTCTGCTGAGGGCCAGCAGACTGGAGAGATGGATGAGGATCTACAGGATCTCACCATGGATGATCTGGAAGCATTGATCAATGAAGGAATCAATGCGAGTCTTTGGTAGGCTAGGCGATGAATCTTCTACATTCCACGTTGTAGAGCCTCTTGCACAACCGTAGGGCGGGCGAGTGAGGATGTAGATGGAGAAAAGGTTACTGATTTCAATGAACCTAGTGCCAGCTCAGAAGAATCCATTGAATATCAAGATGGATTTGACTTTGAGGGCATTCTTACTAAAACTGCCACCATCCTGCACAAGATTGGTCATGCAGAAGGATTCCAAGTGGATAATGAGGCTATATTCAATCCACAGAGAATTGAAGATGAGGTACAGGTTGCTGGGCTACAAACAGCACCTGCACAAAGGTTGGAACAGGAGGTACGAAGTCGTGAGTCTCAAACGACACCTGGACAAAGGTTGGAACAAACTTTGGGTTTGGAGGAAACCCCTGTTCTTTGAAGAGGCTGCTTTGTAGTGGAGCCTACTGGAGACAAGACCACTGAAGGGAAAGATGGTCAGAAGACTGCTATAAATGAGAATGAGCAGCTGCTGGACTATGACTTCAGTGATGAAGAATTTCAGATGCTGAAGAAGAAAATATTGATGTTAATCCCCCTCAGGCATTTGTCCCTATTTTTGAGGAACCTGCCATTGATCCTATTCTGGAGGAATATGAAGGACCTAACCCTGCTGGTCTAGATAGGAGTTGGGCAATGGTTGTGAGCAATCAGAGGCCACAATACAATGTTGAGGAGCACAACGATGAAGCCCTTTGGTGGAAGAATGACCGTGAAGTGCCGATTGAAGTGTTAAATGAGTTGAGGACTCGTAAGGCATGATATGCAACGATTAAGGACACAAATGGACGGACGGGAAGAGTGATTTGAAGAAGCGATGAAGATGGTAAATGAAAACGGACAATCTCGCCACGGTTGCTTCAAACTTCACATCTAATCAAAATCTTGTGAATAATCGATACTAGATGTGAAGGGAATCAAGGTTGGAAATACGCAAAGATCGGTTTACGAAAGACCAACTTTCTTCCATCCATCGAAACTTGACAACCTTGATGCTCCACCCGAGCGGGACCGAGCTTCTTTGCACCACAACTGCTTGTGCACGATCCTAAAATTGCGAGAGGATGACCTTTGGAGCAAACAATGCAAGAAAGGATTACGGCAATTGATACTAGGATTTGAAATCATTAAAGGCCAACTAAGCAACCTAGTTATCACACGGGAAAGTGTGCATGGCTGCTATCCCGGTTTGTTGATGATGTCAATAAGGGGGAAGAGGCAACGAGCGAAGCAAAAGAAGGCTGCTAGAGTCTTTGCAAAGAAGAGATGGGAAGCGAGATACAAATGCTTTCGGACAACCGGCACACAGCGGACTTCCACTCAGCGATGAGCTTCTCCAACAATACAAGAAGGTATACAATAACGGACATAGACCCTATCATGACAAGGGATTTCATGAAGGTACGAACTTATTTTGGGACTTAAGTTTTGGGAAGCAAGAATCAAATCCATGAGGGCCAAACACGAGAGGTGGTAGAAGTGGCATTGGTATACCTACCACAAAGGCAAAGGATTCGGTGAATGAATTTAAAGAAGTATATATGAGGTTAGGCTTCAGGGTAAATCAAATATCCCTTACTCTACCTGAAGCATGGCATTGGTGGAAACATGTAAACCCTCATATTGACTTCTCTCTGATTGAAAATGATTGGATGAGAGATATGGTGAAAGAAATCAGAGAATACCAAGAACAAGCTGAGAAGGCCAGACAAGAGAGAGAAAGAAGACAATAGATCAGCACACTTTAACTGCCTTATGTTTTTGCTGATTCTAGACTGTATATTTTTGAACAAATGATTATAATGAAAGATGACTATATTTGTTCTGTTTTTGTTTTATATCTTTTTGCTTTGCTGTTAGGTGAGGGTATTGGCATCATCACCAAAAAGGGGAAATTGTTGGACTTATTTCTTAGTTTTGATGATGAGTGCCAGACTAGCTGTTATAGTGCAAAGGCAAAAAGATGTCTAGATTAATTGTATAGGTTTATTAGAGTTTGATTCATAAATAGGTTTGATCAAACAAGCAACGTAAAGGCCTATTTGGTTGATATCGACCAGATGGTCTAGGTCGATAGGGTAGATAGGTCGGTAGACTAGTCTTGAACTTCTTGAAGGCGAAATTTGAGGGTTCAAACGCAATAAATGAAGGCTAAGGGATCAAACTTAGTATTTAAAGTCAAGGATATGGAATCAGAATTTAGGCAAGTCTGTGATGACCAAAACTGATTACATATACCTTGTGTAGAAGGTCTAAGGTCCATAAGTTGGATGATGTTTGGAACTTGGTTATAATTAAAATGGTGTAATCTAACTTCACAAATAAAAGTTAGATAAAAGAAATCGATTGCGGTATATTTTATACACGAAATATGATGTTCGACGGATGATAGGTACTTGACGGACGATGAACTCTTTGTTATAATACCTCGATTAATTCAAGATTATTGGAAGATTACATGGATAAGGACGAGCCAACTACCTCGACTTATCAAGGAAATCAAAGGCCGAGATTAAAAAGACGTTGGGATGATTTATATTTTTATCCATTGTATACAAGTCAAAGGGGTGGACGGTACTTGCTTGTCAAAAAGGAATTCGACGAGTGTCGATCCATGAATAGTGACATACCGCAAATCGGATGGGACAAAAACAAGGAACGGTCACATTTGAATTTCAAATACAAGTCACATGCATTCCTACCTATAAATAGAGGACTTCCAACTCGAAACAAGATGATGAATTTTGGATAAACTTTAAGAGATAACTACGAAATTTGAAAAACACCTATTTGAACTTGCGAGCATAAAGGCGCGATCTAGAGAATTTCTTCAAGTGCATTACGTATTCAAGCTACATTAAGATTACACACTTGAAGACTGCAAGCTGCTGATTACATCATCCTAATCAAGTCTTTGCAAGCTGAATCATTTACTTGATTCAATCTTTATTTTATAAAGAACCTGCGAAGACAGTGAAGCATACGTTGGGTGTGAAAGAGCGTTGTTTGTGGTGGAGGTGGTGAAGAGGCAATCCTACCCTTCAAGGACTAGTGGAAGACTCGGGAGCGACAATCCTACTGTTCCCGAGTTTTCGGTTTGTGAAGCCATAGTTATTGGTGAAGGACAAACAACTTAAGAATCTTTGTAACGACTACATCAAAGATCTCTAGTGAATTTCCTCCAACATCACGGGAGAAGAGTGGACGACGGGATTACACCACACGGAACCACTATAAAATCGCCTACTTACTTTCAACATTTAATTTACGCACTTAGTTTATCTTACACATCAACCAACTAAATCTAGCAATGAAATCTCACACTTGCACTACGAGTATCTAATACTTAGTATCATATTTAACAACAAGTATTAAGGCTTAATTTTGATTTAATTCCATTTGCACAAATTCAGCAAACTCAACTATCGGTAGACTACGTTTATCGAGCGGAGCTGCGAAGTCTCAACAGACTCTGAAGTATCGACGGACTGGCCGAAGTTGCGAAATTTGTTAACTCCAAAGTTTTAAGTGTTAAGTTTATTCACCCCCCCCCCTCTAAACTTAACCAAAGCCTTTTCAAGGGACCAACACATATATTTTATATAGAATTCGTTGATAAAACATAATAATATAACGTAATTTTAATCATATAAAAGTAATACATCACCTGCCCATGTTTATAAAGCAAAAGTTTGACAGAACATGGTCACAATTGAGATAAAAATTGGGAGAGAAAATAGGTAGTTAGTTGAAACAACTTTGACTCCTTCAATTTAATTTTTAAAACAAATATAAAGATCATATCCAAAAGAAATAAACAACCAAATGATTATCCCACAAATTCTAAATTCATTTTTGTAACGAGACTCGTAAAAATAGGATTGCCATTTCCAACATCAAGAACTTGAATTAATGATTGAAAAGCGCAAAAAGCTAGAGGAAGAAGATGAAGATCATATTCCTAATTCAAATTTACAAAATGAGCGGGAAAACTGGAAATCATCAAATTGAACTAAATGTGTTTCTAACTTGTAATTGGAACTTCTAATCACCTAATGAACTTGCTAGTTGCTATTTATAATGAATGAAAATGACTAATTCCTAAAACCGTCCAAACCAACTTCAGCAATTTGGTGCTCGACGAAATGCCTCTTAGAACAAAATACTATCTTGAACTTGCAGCATCAGTCTCAACACCCCCCTCAAGTTGGCATTGGCTAAAGACCAAGAACAACTTGCAAAACACCATCTTGAACTTGCAACATCACTCTCCAAACAAATTCTTTAAAGGACATGCATGTAATAAAGTGTTGAGAGTTTATTTGTTGTTGGTTTGGTTAAGATGTCTCTTGGTTGTTGATGCGGTTTGGATAGGCAATGGTTTTAGGACTTTGGGCAAGTACTTTTCTCTCACAAAGTGACGAGTCAATGTCCATGTGCTTTGTCCTTTAATAGAAAACTGGATTTTCCTCAATATGTAAAGCATTAGAGTTTGTCACAATATAGTGCTACGGGAGCGAGTGTATGTAATATGGAAATCCTTTAATAGATACAACATCCATTGGATTTCACGGGCAGTAAAGGCCATGGACCTATATTATGCTTCACTAGAGCTTCTTGAAACTATAGGTTGCTTTTTGGATTTTCAAGAAATTATGGCTCTGTCTAGATAAACCAAAAGGTTTGTGATTGACCTTCTGGTTTTTGTACAAGCAGCCCAATCTGAATCACTAAAAGATTTGAGGCTAATGGAACTATCACTAGGGAAAAATAATCCTTTACCGAGATCTTTGCTTTAAAAAATCTAAGCAATATGTGTGCGACCTTCATGTGTGCTTCATTTGGCTTGTCTAGAAATTGGTTGAGTTGTTGTGTAGCAAATGCTATATAAGACCTGGTGTTGCCTAGATACAATAATTTGCCAATAAGGCTTCTGTATTCAGTGTTTGAGTGTAGTAGTAGGGCCTGAACTTCCGTCAAATTCTGTGTGCAATTCATAGGTGTAGAAGCAAGCGTGCATTCTAGGAAGCCATATTGCCTCAACAGATCCAGACAGTACTTTCTTTGATTGATCACAATTCTAGATCTTGTTCTGGCTACTTCAAATCCTAGAAAGTATTTAAGTTCCCCTAGATCCTTGATAGTAAATGCAGCATATATGAGGTCTTTTAGTTGTTGAATGGTTGTCATACTTAAGCTTCCTACCACAATGTCATCACATATACAAGTAATGCAATGAAATCTGATCATGTGCCTTTAGTAAAAGGTTGTGGTCATTACGAGAATGCTTGTATACAACTTTGTCGAACAATTTTTGTGTCGGCTTTGCATTCCAGCGTCTCTTGGTCTATATGAGTCCATACAAAGACGTATTTAACTTTCATACTTTCCCGTGAGTACGTAATCTGGTGGAGGTCTCATGATACTTCTTCATCAAGGTCCCCATGTATGATGCGATACGTGCCCAGAAAGTAACTAAGAGACCAATAGAGAGCTATGAAAACCTAGTCCTAGAGTCTCCAACCTAGGATCGAGGCTAAGAACACACAACGCCCGCTCACGACGCTGATTTGTTCTTAAAGGTGTATCCTCTACGACGAAGAAGATACTCACTCGCAAGTGATTGTTTTAACCCGACTCGACTTAAAGAAATATTTAAGCTGAAATCCCAATAATAATGTGTTGTTTTTGTATTCAATTTGTACGTAGAAGGACTTTATATATGCTACAAAATAAATGACTAACAAACTCCTAAGCAGTGTGGGATAAATTACATAGTAATTTTCGCCACTTTATTTTCTATTGGGCCTAACTTGACTCTAGTAAGACCAAATGGCTTTTATTTGTAGAAAATAAACACTTAACCCAATATACTAACATATAGGCACATTTTTTCATGGGCCTTACTACCAACTAGGCCTAAAAGACCTTTATTAAATAAACTCAATGCAAAAACAATGTAAAATAATATAAACCAGGTCCAATAATGAAAATACTTCATCCAAGCCCATCTTTGCTTTGCTCTTCAGTCTTCGTAGTCTGGATTACATCATTCCCTCCCGGTTCGAAAGGATTCGTCCTCGAATGAATAGGACGTTGTAAAATTCTGCAACACGCACCAATCTTGAACAACCCGCAAAAATAAGCAATGATATACCTGGATCAAAAATACAAAGTGGATATACGACTTCAAATCAATTGAACGTTGACATGACGAGCCAAGATTCCCTAATGGAACAAAAGAACAATCTCTCGCCTTGATAATGTCGATGATGTTGGGGAAGGTAGCAATATAGTCATAGCAACTCAGACTAGGATAGGCATCAACATGTGCACAAAACGGATCAAAGAATGTATGCTCCGGTTTAACACCAATATAATCAGGATCAAGACAAACATAAGGCAGTATAGGGGCTGCATTGGAGGTATCCAACAGCCCGGTGTCCACCTTATGTGGATGATCATCGTGTACTGATGGAGGTCAAGTTAAATTATTAACTCGATGCCTACTAACACACTAGTAAGAGAACTAGGTTCAATTGCAGTATAGCTAGATAGAGTCGAGGTCGATCCCACGAGAGACTCGGCACAAATAAAACACAACTTTATCCTATTAGAACTAAATTGAAAGGGCGGTCTATGACCAACTAAATGCGATAAATAAAATAGTGACAACCACAAGACACAAAAGCCCACAAAGACGGACTAAAGACTACTAAAACACGGATAATACGGTTGATATTATCTAAACAAATGGTATTGATTACGCTAGTAGATTATAACTCCCCCATGTGAATTAGGATGATAACGAGATAAAACAAACGTTAAGGATTGATTATTATGACTACGGGAGTCATCCCCTAAGGTAGATTTATCTCCGGTTAGGCCATCTAAATCATCGTGCCTCCATTACATGACTTCGCCTTTTAATGCCTCCATCTCATATAACTTCTGACACAATTACGAAACTAGGGATGCCGGTATAAACCGTAACCTCATCTAAGCAACATTCTAGGGTAAGGCGTACTTCTTAGATGCCGATTCAATCTATATCCTAAGTAACAATCACTTTTTGGGTTTCATGTTAAATTATGATGACAAATAATTAAGTTGATCAGGTTTAATTACTCGTTTTAATTCCAATTCAGAGAATCTGATGTAGTCGAAGCCGATCATAATATTGCCCTACACATTACCACGCTCGGTCAACCGAACGACAGCACTCGGGCGACCGAATGACATGTCTCGGTCGACCGAACACAGTTCTGTGTTGGTACAAATCATGATTACTTCTTAACGTTTCTAACCTAAACACATGGGTTCGTAAATTAATCTACATCACGCAATCAATACAAGAAAAACTATTCCATAATAAAATACATCAGATCTACGAATAAAGATTGCATAATTGAATAGTCATACCCTCGAAGACGAGAGTGACTCCCACTCTTTAATGCGCTCCCCAACCGGAGAATCCGATGAATCCACAATGTACGAACATAAAGAAAAGAAAACTAAAACTAAAAACTCAAATTGTATAAAGCTGTCTTGTGTTGTAGTGGTGTGTGTTCTCAATTTCGTAGGCTGCTTGCTTATATAGAGGATTTTGCCGACATAAGATGGATCTAGAAGATATGCACGCGTTTTCGGTCGGATAGCTTCGGGTGGCCGAACCACATGCCTCGGTCGACCAAATGAAGTGGCTCGGTCGACCGAGCCTCTCTCAGCACGCGTTAATCGTGTTTTCTCGTTAACTTGTTCCCCTCTGCACTCTTCTACGCTGATCTGATTTGTCTCTTGATTAATGCTCCGATTTTCTTCCTTATTATCTTGAGATTCACGATTGAATGACATTTATCCTCCCGATTTATCATGATCGTAAAATCGCATTTATCGCACAAATAAATTGGCCTTTAATAATAAAAACGGCTAAATACCAAAAATCATATTAATAACCACTTAACATTAAATAATGCATATAAACAAGTGATTTAATATGAAATATATATAATTAACTCCGATTTAAGGTTATAATTGATGACATAAATAGGTATATTTTAACCGTCATCAAAATGCCCCCCACTTAAACTTTGCTTCGTCCCGAACAAAGCATCAATAAGTCATTCCCCAAGACAACATTTTCCTTGATCATCTCATACTTACACAAGAAACCCGAGTCAACTCATACCAGTCATGCTCATAAGATAAGCATTATTCACTACTCGCTATGAATCGAAGTGATTGTGTGCATGTGCATTGGTTTTATATAAATGTAGCAAGATTAGAGCTTATGCGGACTTCATATCAAAATTCACCAACATCGGCATTCATACTTCTTATGCCTCGCAATGGTTAAAGCACTAGAACAATAAGCAAGAGCGTATCTACATAGGGTTTTTGGACTTGGAGACCGAGTACTACTCAAAGCCTCTAAAAATTTGAAATTTTTTTTTTCAATTTTGCATATTTTTCGAATACTACTAATCTCAAGGAAGAAAACTTTTCATAGAGTATCCCCTATCTTAGATTAAGCATAGCATCGAATATTACCACAAGCGCGGGGCTACTTTGGTAATGTTACTACAAGCCCAGTGTTTTAATGCATTGTCAAAACACAGGTACGTCCCAAGCTTATTACTCCGCTTTTGTTGGCTAGAAGATCAGAATACATTAGTCGACAAATATCGACACTAGGTCCTCATAACCAATTATCTACGCAATGTACACATACTTCCTTCAATTATTATAACTCATGCGGTACTAAGCGATTCACATGTTGAGTAATTGAACAATATCTAACTACTTGCAATTGTTGGCATGAATATCCTTAAGTTTACTAACAATTTATCGCAAAAGTATAATATGACCACGTACTCACGCAACTTGGTTCCTTTCCTATCAATTCTAAGTATAAGAGCTTCACAAGTTTAAGGGTACGAGTTAAACAACTTGGCATTTATCCATAAAAAAAATTTAAAATTTGGCTCAATATTGTCTCAGTATTCCGTTCCCCTTGACTTTTTCAACATATATTTTCAACATATAGCTAAGTCCCTTGCCCCCCACTTAAACATGGCATTGTCCTCAATGACAAAAATAAATGAGAGTGCAAGATGAAAGACTTAGCTCGGAAACGGCTCCCAAGTAAAGAAACAATATCGGAGTAATCATCGGCACATCATGGAGAGATAGACACATCTGTACAAGCAAACAAGCTCCACGAAATCGTCAAATACCATGTCTATGGAAGTTATAAAAGAATGTGGCAGTAATTAGATATAAATATCTAAAAACAGTTTAAGCCACTTTACTTTATACTGCCATGGACAAGACCAAAAGGGATTTAAACCTAAATAAAAACTCACATGACGGCTATCAAGGAAAAAACCTCGTTTATTCCGAACTTAGACTCGGAACATGGCGAGATAAAAAAAACCGTGATAGGCGCATGCTACTTTATTAAAAAGAAAAACGAAAAAGATAGTTATAGGTAGTAGTTCTAAATTTATAGTCGCTAGCTCGACTCAGTTCAAGATGGTTTATTCATAGATAGGGTCATCGAGGTACAAAACCTCCTCCTCAGCATCAGGCGGAAGCCCTTGATAATGCTTCACACGATGTCCATTGACCACAAATGCGGAGCCGTCTTTAAAATTGAATAGCTCCACCGCTCCGAAGGAAAGACTTGTTGTACTTGAAATGGGCCACACCATCTTGATTTCAACTTACCCGGGAAGAGTTTTAAGCGCGAATTGTACAAGAGAACCGGATCACCCTCTTGAAAGGTCCTCTCCCGAATTTTCTTGTCATGGAACTTCTTCGTGCGCTCCTTGAAAATCTTGGCATTCTCGTATGCCTCTAAACGAAACTCCTCCGGGCGAGTTAATTCTAACATCCTCTTCTCACCGGCCAACGTCTCATCAAAATTTAGCATCCTTGTTGCCCACATGGCCCGGTGCTCCGGTTCCACGGGTAGATGACATGCCTTTCCAAAAACAATCATATACGGTGACATTCCAATCGAGGTTTTATATGCGGTCCTATAAGCCCATAAAGCATCGTCTAAAAGTAACGACCAATCCTTCCTAGTCGTATTGACGAGTTTTCTCCCGGGATACGCTTTATCTCTCGATTGGTGACTTCTACATGTCCACTAGTACGGGGGTGATATGCGGTTGCTAGCTTATGTCGAACCCCATACTTAATCATCGACCTTTCAAAAGGTTTATTACAAAAATGACTACCATTGTCGCTTATAATCGCCACTAAGCGTCCCAAACCTTGTAAAAATATTCTTTTTCAAGAATCTAACCACAACCCTAGCATCGTTAGAAGGGGAAGCCATGGCCTCAACCCATTTGGATACATAATCAAAGCAACTAAGATATATCGGTTAGATAATGATGAAGTGAAGGGTCCAACGAAATCTATTCCCCAAACGTCAAAAAGTTCTACTTCTAAGATGCTCTTAAGTGGCATCTCATTCCTCCGTGAAATATTTCTGTCATTTGACAAGCATGACATGCTTTTGCATATTGGTGTGCATCCTTAAACAATGTCGGCCAATAAAAACCGCATTGGAGGACCTTAGCCGCAGTTTTATCTCCCCCGTAGTGTCCTCCAACTTCATAAGAATGACAATGCTTCAGGATATTATTATACTCTTCCTCTGGCACACACCTTCAAAAAACATTATCAGATCCTAGCTTAAACAAATAAGGCTCATCCCAATAATAGTGTCTAAGATCTTTAAAGAATTTTTTTCTTTCTTGGACAGTGAGATTTGGTGGTAGGTACTTTGCGGATAGATAATTAACAAACAAACTAAACCATGGTTGCTTCTTCTCCTTTACAACCTCTATTCGCGAAGAAACTGCAACACAATCATCATGTCCCCCGATGATGGTGAGGGAGATAAGTTGTTCATCAGGAAAAGATTCTCCTTTCTCAGGTAATTCCTCACCATCCTCTAATTGTAAGCGCGATAGATGATCGGCCACCACGTTCTCACTTCCTTTCTTATCTCGGATTTCTACGTCAAATTCTTGCAGCAGTAGAATCCATCTCAACAATCTAGGCTTTGAATCTTGCTTTTCTAGGAGATACTTAAGAGCCGCATGGTCAGTCCACACAGTGACTTTAGATCCCACTAAGTAAGATCTAAACTTGTCAAAAGCAAAGATAACGGCCAAAAGTTCCTTCTCCGTTGTGGCGTAATTTCTTTGGGCAGCATTCAAAGTCCGGCTTGCATAATAAATAGGCCTAAAAATCTTATCTTTTCTTTGACCCAAAGCGGCGCCAACAGCAGTATCACTTGCATCACACATCAGTTCAGACGGAAGATCCCAATCCGGTGCGACCAGAACGGGTGCAGTAATCAGTCTACTTTTTATTTCCTTGAAAGCTTTTATGCACTCATTAGAAAACACGAATGGCACATCCTTGGCCAATAATTCGGTAAGAGGTCTAGAGATTAGGGAAAAGTCCTTGATAAACCTACGATAAAATCTGGCGTGGCCTAAAAAACCTCGCAAAGTTTTAAGATTAGTAGGTGGTGGTAATTTCTCGATCACCTTAACTTTGGCTCTATCCACCTCTATACCGTTCTTTGATATGCGGTGGCCTAGTACTATACCTTCCGTAACCATCAAATGACATTTCTCCCAGTTAAGCACAAGATTCGTCTCCTTACATCTCTTCAACACTCGTTCTAGATGTGTGAGACATGAATCGAAATCGTCTCCAAACACAGAGAAATCATCCATAAAGATTTCCAAGAAGTCTTCCACCATATCCGCAAATAATGACATCATACATCGTTGAAATGTCGCGGGGGCGTTACACAATCCAAATGGCATTCGATTATACGCAAATGTCCATATGGGCATGTAAACGTTGTTTTCTCACAATCTTCGGGCGAGATGTGGATTTGATAGTATCCCGAATACCCGTCAAGAAAACAATAGAAAGCATGCCCGCTCAGTCTCTCGAGCATTTGATCGATGAAGGGAAGAGGAAAATGGTCCTTATGAGTCGCATCATTTAGTTTCCTAAAGTCTAAGCATACTCGATGACCGGTGATTAGCCTCACAGGAATTAAATCTTTCAACTCATTGGCTTGCACCGTCAATCCTCCCTTTTTGGGAACTACATGGATAGGGCTTACCCATTCGCTATCAGCAATTGGAAATATAATTCCCATTTCTATCATTTTTATAACCTCATCCCTAACCACTTCCTTTAATTGTGGGGTTAAACGCCTCTGAGGTTGTGCAACCGCTTTCTTTTCAGGGTCCACGGAGATCTTGTGCATACATACGCTAGGACTAATGCCCTTAACGTCAGCTATGGTCATCCAAATGCTCCGCGGTACTCTCTCAGAACTCTCATTAGTTTCTCCTCTTGTAAGTCCGTCAAGGAAGAAGATATAATTAGCGGCAAAGCCTCATCTTGAAGAAATACATACTTCAAATTCGCAGGAAGAGGTTTTAAAGTCAAATTTGTGGGAGGTTCTTCCAAAGAGGTCTTCAACTTTTGACCAGTGAGTTTGAGTTCGAAGTACTTATGCCACGTTGGTCTATGATAGAATCTTTCAATCTCCGCAGCACTTACTTCCTCTACAGGCCTTGGGGTCCCTCTACTACATCCTGGCCATATCATCTTCTCCTCCTCACTACTCACGTACTTGACTTCATCTTCTTCTTCTAAGACAACATCCAAGAAATCCTTTATACTTTCATATTGTTGAAATTCTTAAACGATCCTATCAATGGAATCTAACATGAAACATGCATCCTCTCCATCATCAGGTTGCTTCATAGTGTCGAAGACATTGAATGCAACTCTCTCTTCATTCACTCTTAACACTAACTCGCCCTTGTAAACATCAATTAGCGTTCTACTAGTGGCCATGAAAGGTCTCCCTAATATCAAGGGCACTTCGTAGTTAGCTTCCATATCTAATACCACAAAGTCGACAGGAAATACAAACTTTTCAACTCTTACTAGCACATCCTCAACCACTCCACACGGTTCTTTGACAGAACGGTCAGCTAATTGCAGTGTGATTGAGGTCTTCTTAATATCTTTCATTCCTAGCTTCCGAAAAATAGATAGTGGCATCAGGTTCACGCTAGCTCCTAGATCACACAAAGCTTTGTTTAAACATACGTTACCTATGGTGCAGGGAATGAGAAAGCTTCCCGGATCATTCCATTTTGGGGGTAACTTATATTGAAGAATGGCTGAGCACTCCTCATCAAGGCATATGGTCTCTAAATCTAGAAGTTTCCTTTTAGTTGAGACGGCGTCTTTTAAAAACTTGGTGTACTCAGGCATTTCAGCTAGTGCTTCAACTAGGGGTATATTGATTTCTAACTTACTAAACATATCCACGAACTTCTTATACCTCTTATTATCAAACTTAGGCTTCAGCTTTGGTGGAGGATAAGGTAGAGTTGAAGGATCGACATCAGTGAAAATTGGATACTTGTTATCGTAAAGTTCAACTCTAGGGCCAGCAGGTTCTTTATACTTTCTTTGCTTAGGCAAAGACTCGGAAGTATTAGTCTCATTGCTTGGCTCACCATCCTTATTCTTTGTGATTCTCTCTTTCTCTTGCAGGGATGGTGGAGTTACTTCTTTTCCACTCCTTGTCATGATCGCATTCAAATCCTTAGGGTTCTTCTCGGTGTTGCTTGGCAACCCTCGGGAGAGGTCTAGTTGAGACTTGCTCGGCTAGTTGTCCTATCGGTGCGTGAGGTTTTGGACTAGAGCTTCTTGATTGGTCACCTTAGCATCGGTCTTCGACAATATTGGCTAAAGTTAGTGGCTAAATCAGCCATAGATTTTGAAAGTTGTCCCATATTGTCGGTGACGACATTACTCGGTTTTCTATCGCGACTTCCCAACCAAAAGTTTTAGTTTCTTTTGTGGTACATAAGTGGTAGGCGGTTTAGGCCTTTCTCCGCATTAATGTCACTATATCGGAATCCGGGATGATTATGATTAGGCTGTACCATCCCCCGATATAATTGGCTTCTTCGACACCGGCATTCTCACTTTGAGGTGCTACCTCGATTCCGGCCCCTTTCTCTACTCTTGTTATCCTCTCTTGCATCCCATCTACCTTATTGTTGATAACAGAAAGTTGTTCTAAGATTTTGGTAGATGCACTATCATCAAATATGTCAGCGGCCATCTTCACAGTAGCTATGTCATTGCCTCCCCATTGGCTATTCATCGCTATTTGCTCCATCTTCCCTTGTGCCTCCTCAGGAGATAAAAGAACAAACGCTCCATTGCTGGAGGCGTCTACTCTAAATTTCTCCGTCTCTATCAACCCATGGTAAAAAGTTTGCATTAAAAGCCAAAGAGAGATGTCATGATGAGGAAACTTCCTCATAGCTTCCTTGAAACGCTCCCAAGCTTGATCAAAACTCTCCCCAGGTTGTTGCTTAAATCCTAGGATGTCTTGGCGTAACTTAAAGGTTTTTCCCAAGGGAAAATACTTATTCATGAATTTTTGCAACAATTGTTCCCAGGTAGTGATAGATCCAGCCTCTAAAGAGAGAAGCCATTGCTTAGCTTTATCTTTCAAAGTGAAAGGGAAAATCTTAAGACGAATGTTACCCTCAGGGATTAATTCTGGTTTCACTGTGCTAACGATCTCCAAGAAGTTTGTTACGTGAACACCAGGATCCTCATTCTGGACTCCATGAGAGGTGGAATAGTTGGTCACCATCTGAATTACATTAGGCCTAGGGTGATAGACTTCTGCAGCATCTTGCGGTGCTACGATAGCGGGAATGAATTGCTCAATAGTGGGCGTTGCATAACTTTGCAAAGTGCGCCTCGCTCCTTGAACTAGGGCTTGGTTCTCATTATTAGCATTTGCATTCACATTATTGGCATTATTGATAACGGGATTAATAACGGGATTAGGTACCTGGTTTGGATTGATTTGGATTGCCTTCCATTTCTGTTTCAGATTCGGAATGTTCAGATTGATCGGTTGTATGTCCTTCTTCCACTCCTTGCTCGCTTTCCTCAAGATTTGGATCTTCTTCTCCTTGTTTAGCCAGTTCCCTAGCTGACTTCCTATTCCTTCTCGCAAATTTCTCTATTTCAGGATTATAAGGCTCAAGCGGTTCCTTCGATTTCCGAGTAGCGTACTATAAAATAATAAACAACATTAAAACAATTAATCACTAGTAAAGGCTAGGCCTTTAACTAACTAAATAAAACTAAAATAGACTCGTAATAAGTTTGAGAAAAGAAAACGTAAATAAAACAGAAGCTGAATATCATAAAACTAATACAGAACGAAACAGAAAAGAAAATAAATTCTCGGTCGACCGAGAGCTGTGGTTCGGTCGACCGAACTCTCTTTTTTTTTTTTTTTTTTTTTTACGACACTGTTTAATATATAGACTCTTATTCACAGAATATTCACGAATCCAGTTCTAACAAAATAAGCTATATCTTAATTTAATGACTCGAGTCCCCGGCAACGGCGCCAAAAACTTGATGGAGGTCAAGTTAAATTATTAACTCGATGCCTACTAACACACTAGCAAGAGAACTAGGTTCAATTGCGGTATAGCTAGATAGAGTCGAGGTCGATCCCACGAGAGACTCGGCACAAATAAAACACAACTTTATCCTATTAGAACTAAATTGAAAGGGCGGTCTATGACCAACTAAATGCAGTAAATAAAATAGTGACAACCACAAGACACAAAAGCCCACAAAGATAGACTAAAGACTACTAAAACACGGATAATACGGTTGATATTATCTAAACAAATGGTATTGATTACGCTAGTAGATTATAATCCCCCATGTGAATTAGGATGATAACGAGATAAAACAAATGTTAAGGATTGATTATTATGACTACGGGAGTCATCCCCTAAGGTAGATTTAGCTCCGGTTAGGCCATCTAAATCATCGTGCCTCCATTACGTGACTTCGCCTTTTAATGCCTCCATCTCATATAACTTCTGACACAATTACGAAACTAGGGATGCCGGTATAAACCGTAACCTCATCTAAGCAACATTCCTAGGGTAAGGCGTACTTCTTAGATGCCGATTCAATCTATATCCTAAGTAACAATCACTTTTTGGGTTTCATGTTAAATTATGATGACAAATAATTAAGTTGATCAGGTTTAATTACTCGTTTTCATTCCAATTCAAGAGAATCGACGTAGTCGAAGCCGATCATAATATTGCCCTACACATTACCACGCTCGGTCAACCGAACGACAGCACTCGGGCGACCGAATGACATGTCTCGGTCGACCGAACACAGTTCTGTGTTGGTACAAATCATGATTACTTCTTAACGTTTCTAACCTAAACACATGGGTTCGTAAATTAATCTACATCACGCAATCAATACAAGAAAAACTATTCCATAATAAAATACATCAGATCTACGAATAAAGATTGCATAATTGAATAGTCATACCCTCGAAGACGAGAGTGACTCCCACTCTTTAATGCGCTCCCCAACCGGAGAATCCGATGAATCCACAATGTACGAACATAAAGAAAAGAAAACTAAAACTAAAAACTCAAATTGTAGAAATTGTTCTGTGTTGTAGTGGTGTGTGTTCTCAATTTCGTATTTGCTTATATAGAGGATTTTGCCGACATAGGATGGATCTAGAAGATATGCACGCGTTTTCGGTCTGGATAGCTTCGGGTGGCCGAACCACATGCCTCGGTCGACCGAATGAAGTGGCTCGGTCGACCGAGCCTCTCTCAGCACGCGTTAATCGTGTTTTCTCGTTAACTTGTTCCCCATTGCACTCTTCTACCCTGATCTGATTTGTCTCTTGATTAATGCTCCGATTTTCTTCCTTATTATCTTGAGATTCACTGATTGAATGACATTTATCCTCCCGATTTATCATGATCTGCAAAATCAGCATTTATCGCACAAATAAATTGGCCTTTAATAATAAAAACGGCTAAATACCAAAAATCATATTAATAATCACTTAACATTAAATAGTGCATATAAACAAGTGATTTAATACGAAATATATATAATTAACTCCGATTTAAGGTTATAATTGATGACATAAATAGGTATATTTTAACCGTCATCATGTACCTGCAAAGAAGATTCAACAAGGCTGGAACTAGAGTTTAGTAACATAAAATCTTCTTCCTTCTCCACAATAGACGCTTCAGAAAATTCCACTTTCGAATCAACAACTTGAGGACCATGTGCATCATTTTCCAACTCATCACAAGGAGCATGCAACTCATCACGCGCAACATCACACTCAACATATCCATCAACGACTGTCTGATCCCCGTGCACTATCTCGTCCACAACAATTGCCTCATCATCGTTAACTACTTCTGCCACACTCTTATTCTCCTTGGAGATTGCATCTGCCACCAACGACTCTTGGACTAACTCATCTTGAATGTTAACACTCTTGTCGTTGTTTGGTTCAACCAAGGCTTTTTCTCTTACGGATTCATGTTTCAAATGAGCTTCCTCACGTGTGGCTGCCAATTTGAGTTGATCTTTGTGGGCATCTTCGGGGGATAAAGAACGGAGTGTAAGTCTCATCCCCTTATGGTGCAAGGTGTAGCTATTCAACTACCCATCATATGTAACTCTCCTATCATATTGCCACGGTCTCCCAAGTAGGATATGACAAGCATGCATAGGGACTACATCACATAAAACTTCATCATCGAGCCTACTAAGATTAAAAGAGATTAAGGTATGTTTGGTAACTCGCATTTCACCAACATCATTGAGCCCTTGTAACGTATATGGTTGAGGATGGGGTGTCAAAGGAATAGCTAAATTGGAGACAAAACCAACACTTATGACATTGGCACAACTTCCCGCATCAATTTTCATTAAGCAAAGCTTCCCACTAATCAAACACCTCGTATGAAAATTATTTTCTCGGTGCAAAGAATTCTCCACCTTCACAACACTACTCAAGGCTTTCTTTACCACAAACATCTCTCCTTTCAATGATTCATACCCTCACAGATCCCTTAGTTTCACAATTTTTTTGACAACAGCATTTCACAGGTGTGAAAATTTTCACACCCAACGTGTGAAACCCACGTATTTAATGACCAAACTAAAACGAATCTGGAAAAACTCAAAAGACCAAAATTGTAGAACAGAGAGTTTTCTAAAGTAAGTCAAAATTTCATATTTTTTTGGATATATAGAAGTCGCTCAAACAATCGTTTCTCGGAAACTAGGGCAATTTGTTACAAATTTCCAGACTGATAGCAGTGACTTAAAGTGCCGATTGCGATAAAAATAAAGTACATTTGGAAAAACTCAAAATGAAAGATTTAGATCTGAGAATTTCCTATACGGTCACTAATTTTCAGGACATTCTGAATCGTCTTACGCACAGAAATCTAAAACGATCGACGATTTACTGCTGCAGTTTTTCTGGATAGGTTGTTTGTATTAATCGGTTCTTTTAGGCACGATTTTAGTTGAATTTGGATTTGGTGTAAAGAGAGAAATTGTAGAAAGAGATGTGTTTGAGATGTGGTAAAAAAATTTAGAATTTTTCGAATTGCTTGGTTAGGGAACGAATTGATATAAAAAACGGGATCTGGAAAATTTGGGTTCTTAGGATAAAGGTTTGAAGATATTCAAGTTTTCCGGGTAGGATTATGAAGATTTGAAGATATATGGGGATTTTTTGGCTGGGGGACGAAATAATTAAGAGAAAAAAATGATATAATATTTTTTATGAATATAATGCGAAAATAAAAAAAGAAAATAAATGGAATATTTGATACCTTAGTTGTTGTGCTCTGCTACCAACTGATGCGATACGTGCCCAGGAGTAACTAAGGGACCAATAAAGAGATATGAAAACCTAGTCCTAGAGTCTCCAACCTAGGATTGAGGCTAAGAACACACAACGCTCGCTCACGACGCTGATTCGTTCTTAAAGGTGTCTACTTTAGGACGAAGATGATACTTACTCGCAAGTGATTGTTTTAAGCCGACTCGACTTAAAGAAATATTTAACTGAAATCTCAATAATAATGTGTTGTTGTTGTATTCAATTTGTACATACAAGGCCTTTATATAGGCTACAAAATAAATGACAAACAAACTTCTAAGCAATGAGGGATAAATTACATAGTAATTTTCGCCACTTTATTTTTATTGGGCCTAACTTGACTCTAATAAGCCCAAATGGCTTTTATTTGTAGAAAATAAACACTTAACTCAATATACTAACATATAGGCACATTTTTTCATGGGCTTTACTACCAACTAGACCCAAAAGACATTTATTAAATAAACTCAATGCAAAACAATGTAAAATAATATAAACCCGGTCCAATAACGAAAATACTTCATCCAAGCCCATCTTTGCTTTGCTCTTCAGTCTTCGTAGTCTGGATTACATCATTTCTTCCCGGTTCGAAAGGATTCGTCCTCGAATCAATAGGACGTCATAAAATTCTGCAACACGCATCAATCTTGAACAACCCGCAAAAATAAACAATGATATACCTGGATCAAATACAAAGTGGATATACGACTTCAAAGCAAATGAACGTTGACATGACGAGCCAAGCTTCTCCAATGGAACTAAAGAACAATCTCTTAGCTTGATAATGTCAATGATGCTGGGGAAGTTAGCAATATAGTCATAGCAACTCAGACTAGGATAGGCATCAACATGTGCACAAAACGGATAAAAGAATGTATGTTCCGGTTTACCACCAATATAATCAGGATCAAGACAAACCTAAGAAAATATAGGGGCTGCATTGGAGGTATCCGACAGCCCGGTGTCCACCTCATGTGGATGATCATCGTGTACCTGCAAAGAAGATTCAACAAGGCTGGAGCTAGAGTTTAGTAAAATAAAATCTTCTTCCTTCTCCACAATAGACGCTTCAGACAATTCACTTTCGAATAAACAACTTGAGGACCATTTGTATCATTTTCCAAATCATCGCAAGGAGCATACAACTCATCACGTGCAACATCACACTCAACATAACCATCAACGACTGTCTGATCCCTGTGCACTATCTCGTCCACAACAATTGCCTCATCATCGTTAACTACTTCTGCCACACTCTTATTCTCCTTGGAGATTGCATCTGCCACCAACGACTCTTGGACTAACTCATCTTGAATGTTAACACTCTTGTCGTTGTTTGGTTCAACCAAGGCTTTTTCTCTTACGGATTCATGTTTCAAATGAGCTTCCTCACGTGTGGCTGCCAATTTGAGTTGATCTTTGTGGGCATCTTCGGGGGATAAAGAACGGAGTGTAAGTCTCATCCCCTTATTGCGCAAGGTGTAGCTATTCAACTACCCATCATATGTAACTCTCCTATCATATTGCCACTGTCTCCCAAGTAGGATATGACAAGCATGCATAGGGACTACTGTTAAGGGTGAAAATCTATGAATTATAAGGATAAATTTTACGATGTTTCCCCTCTATATTGTGTAATTTGCATAATAATTGGTCTTTATATTGAAATATTGAGCAAACGATATTTTTATAGACTTAATCGCAATATTGATATGTTTATGTGATTTTATGGTTGAAATATACTTATTTGAATACTATTACAGTTTGCGATGTTTTCCATGTGTTATAGGTATGTTTATTGTGCTCAAATGATGATTTAAAGAAATTAAAAGTCGAGCTAAGTTGATTGAAGAAAGAGATAATGATGATTTGGAAGGAAGGAAAGAGATAAGTATGCAAGAATCCCATTCAAGGCAGCATGAACGTTCGTCCATGAAGCGTCCATACTGAACGAGCGTCCGGCAATTCGGACGGGCGTCCATGAAAGCGATTTTGATACAGAGAGTTTGAACGGAAGCTGGACGAGCGTCTGAGGGGAGTTCAAGAATGTCGGACGAGCGGCCATTATAGTGAACGCTCGTCCATCCGACCGACTTAGAGAAACCGACTTTGGAGGCTATAAATACCCGCCTGTTTTCACACATTGGGGATACCAATTGATGATTCTCGAACCCTAAACCCTAGGGGCGGCTATAGGCTGCGCTTTTACTCTGTTTTTCCAGTTTTTTATGTTCTTCAATTCCTACATACAATTAGTTTAGTTTATGCAATTTATTTCAACAATTCGAGCTATTCAAGGATGCTAAGAGGCTAGGCTTCAATCAAACGAGCATTGTGAAGCCATCCAACTTTCATTAATTTTGATTCTTCGGTTATATTGTAAGTTTTTAATCAAGTTGTTTCATTTATCATGTCTTATGTTGATTAATTGCATTTATATCGAAAGATGTGCATGTATGATGTTTTATATTTGATGAAAGTCTTTATAAACATTAGATCACCATGATTTAGGAATAGATCTTTGATCTATGTCAAACGAAAGTTGATAGGTTGAATATCTAGGTTAAAACGTTAAAGTTTACATCTTTGTTTATGTTATGACGCGTTAATTTCCGTAAATCGAAAGATAGAAATTAATAGGCGAATCATCTACGAAAGTAGGATTCATACCTTTGATAAGATGAATCACAACTTGATAGAAAGCGCAATATAATCGGGATGAGAGAGTAGTGTTTGTTGGATAGGTGGATCAATACTCGTTTGTCCGTTTTAAATTTGATTTAACCCTTGAAACTTGAAGCTTGTTTAGTTAGTCTATTTCCTATTGCACCTTTAGATTAATTTGTTCGCAACCAAACCTTCCTAGCTTTGGATTTTCGTCCTCTGTCTAGTTTATTTTCAGCATATATGTGTAGTTTAGTTTTTTTTTACTCGCTGTTTAGTTTAGTTTTTCGTGACATAGTTTAGTTAGACAAAAACTAGGAACCACAATCGTCTAGTTCCCCGTAGGATCGACCCGGCATTAACCACTAGTACTACGATCCTTATACTTGGGGTTAACCGGATTATAAATTTATTACTTGTTTGTTTTGCATAGATAAAATCCGTAGACAAGTTTTTGGCGCCGTTTCCGGGGAACCGGACGGTTGCTTAGTTTTTGCTCTAGTTTTTATTTTGTTTTCAATTCCTGTTTTTAGGTTAGATCTTTTCAGTTTCTGTTTGTGGTTAATAGTTTAGTTGTTTTTTGTTCAATTGTCTGTCGTTTTAATTGTGTTTTTGTTAGTAGTTAATATAAAATCTTTGCTCCTAATTTATACTCTGTTTTCTGTTTACCACGCTCTGTTTTTCTAATCGTTTCTGCCCAGTTGGACGAGCGTCCGTTTTACCAGACGCCCGTCCAGTTCTTGCTTCAGTCGGACGAGCGTTTAGTTTACTGGACGCCCGTCCGCTGAAAATTCTTCAATCCTGAATCAAATTCTGACCTGCAGACGAGCGTTCATACTTCTGGACGCCCGTCCAAAGGAATTCTGAAAAAGCGGACGAGCGTTCATATTTTGAACGCCCGTCCATCCTGAAAAACCGGTCAGACGCTCGTCCATAATTTTGGACGTTCGTCCGTTCCTCTTTCCCTCTATCATCTTCTTCTTTTCTTCTTTTCTTTTCTCTAGGTTTTGATCTTAGATTAGATTCTAAGTCTTTAGTATAAGTTGTTAGTTTCGTAGTTTATAGTTCTCTTTCTCTCCTTCTTTCTTTCTTGCTCAATAACTTGATCTTGGATCTCGGTGTATGCAAACTCGTAGTCAGAAGGGACCACTAATCTACTCTCCTGACCCCGAGCGGACCATAGTCCGACCCAATAGGCGGAGACTTCGTTTTGACGAAGGAAACGCTCTTGATCAAGAATTTGAGCAAAATCTTGCAGAAGAAATCAAAGAAATAGTAATAATGGCGGCGGAAGATAGACGGACGTTGGCCGATTATGCCATGCCCGGTACGGTCACCATCAACCCGGCTATCGTTATGCCGGCCATTCTGCTCCAACTTTCGAGCTAAAGCCGGGACTTATTCGGATGATGCGGCATGCATCAATTTTTCACGGCTATCAATCGAGAGAACCCCATACTCACCTACACACATTTCTACATATATGCGGTACTACCCGTATCCAAGGTGTAAGTGAGGACGCAATCAAGCTCAAACTTTTCCCATTTTCCTTGCGAGGGGAAGCACTAGAGTGGTATCACTCTCTCCCTTCGGAATCCATTACGACCTGGGCCGGACTTGAAATAGAATTTTTGAGTCAATATTTCCCTCCTTCAAAGACGGCCCAGTGTTTGAACAAAATCTTCACATTCCATCAGCAGGAAAATGAATCTTTCTTTGATTGCTGGAAAAGGTTCAAGTCCCTCCTCCGAAAATGTCCCCACCACGGCTTGCCGATGCAAAGGCAAGTCAATACATTCTTTAGCGGATTGACCGAGCTCACTAAGGGCATGGTCAATAGTTCATCATCGAGTGGGGCGTTTTTGAAGAAGACTCCGGACGAAGGATGGGCATTGTTTGAAGACATTGCCAAATATAACTATGCCCCATCCTATCAAGCTATTCGGGCACCTCCTCCTCCTCCCAAGGTCGAGGAAGTGACTATGCGAGAATACGATTGCCATGTTGCAAAAGCAAATGGCTAATTCTCGGTGACAACATCCCAAAGCTGTTCCTAATCCGAGTAATCAGACTCTTTCGTTTCCACAGAACTCTCAGGTTCTGTATTGCGAAAATTGTTGTCAGACTGGCCACATGTCTGGCCAGTGTCAATTTCAACCCCCTTCTGCTCATCAAGTCAACGCTGTTCATAATAATGGACAGTATAATCCAATCAAATGCCAAGTGTGTGATGATCCGGGGCACACTGCTCGTTTCTGTCCCATGATTGGACAAAATGCAGAAGTGAATGCTTTTTCTGGCCAGTCTAATCCGAGGTTCAATAACCAATTCTCTGGCCAGAATAATGCTCAAAATCAGGGCTTCGGCCAGAATCCGAGCTTTAATCAGAGTCCAAACTTCAACAGAAATCCTGGATTCAATCAGAACCAAAACTCGAATTTTTCCAATTCCACACCAAGGTTCAATCAGAATTGGCCTTCTAATTCCAATTCTAATTATCAAAGTCGGCCTAGCCAGCCATACCCTTCAAATTTCCCAAACTCTCAAGGCACTTCAAGTTCAAGCGATCTTAAAGCCGAATGGAACTCATTTAGAGAGGAGCAAAACAAGAATATTCAACTCTAATGAGTACGAATAAAAATCTTGAGAGACGAGATAGGGCGGTGGCTAGCGGTTAGCATCGAGACCCCGAGGGCACTTGCCCGGCTTTGCGAGAAAAATCCTAAGGGTGGTCATGTTGCTCGGGCGACTTAAGCGGCGGCCGGTGTGCGACCTCGTGCCATCAATGCAATATGGTAAAGAGGATGCCGGTACCATGAGTTTAAGAAGCGGTACACGGCTTAGTGGTCCCCCCGGCTTCCGGGGAAACCACTAGCCCCTCGGCCCACAACGATGAGGGAGGGGAGGGAAGGCGAGCACCAACAATCCCCTTCGGCGCAAAGAAATACTCGTGTGGCGACCCCCGAGAGGTGCGAGAAGAAACGGATCCTCAAGTGGCTGACCCCGCCGAGGACCGAGAACTCAAGAGAAAGTCGGGAGGTTGATCCCACGACTAAGAAAAATTACGAAAAGGCTTGTTCGGTGGAAAGACTTGGAGGATAAAGCCGTAAGTGCATCCTCAAAGAAGATTTTTTCGAGAGTGATGCGAAGAAACTCCCTTTTCCACCGAGAAAGAGCAACATCCCTACGAGTGAAGATAAGAAATATGAAAAAGTGCTTAACCTTTTGAAAAATACTCAAGTAAATCTGCCATTATCCGAGGTCTTGGTCGAGATGCCTAAGTATACAAAATTCATCAAGGATGTTGTGTCTTCGAAAAAGAAGTTAGCAGGCATGGAAAGGCAAATTGGTGAGGATTGTTCCCTGATAAATTATGAAGACTTACCAACAAAACGAGGTGACCCTGGAAAGTTCGTGCTTACAGTGTTAATGGGAGGCCTAGTCTTCCCTAATTCTTTGTGCGATCTAGGTGCCTCTATAAGCCTTATGCCCATGTACGTGTGCAAACGGACTCGGTCTACAAAGCCTTCTAGAACCCACAACTATGAGCTTACAATTCGCCGATCGATCTTTAAGAAAGCTTCAGGGATCCTGAAGGACGTTCTAGTTCAGATTGATAGATTTACCTTTCCAGTAGATTGGTACGTCTTAGATATGGAGAAAGATGAAAACGTTCCCCTGATTCTTGGAAGACCTTTCCTATCTACAGCCAAAGCCCTCATCGATTGTGATGGTAGGCAAGTGACAATCCGAGTTGGTGACAAAGAGGTGAGTTACAATGTTACCAAATCTAGTCAAGTACCCTCCGGATCCCCAACCGGCTTTTCCATAGATGATATGAGTGAAGATTTCAACGATTTTATGGATAAACAAGTCATGGCCGTAGAGGAAGAATATGAGCGACTAATGGATAAATTGAATACTCATGGTGTGGTAGGTCTAGAAAATCTAGAAGGCGATGAGTTGTTATACGGAGAAGGCGAGGCGGTGGGACCACTAAGTAAGCTCGGTGATGTTGAGTTGAAAGGTGGAGATCTTAAATCGAGTTTAGAGGACCCCCCTGTCGATTTGGTTACGAAGCCGTTGCCCAAGCATTTGAAATATGTGTTTTTAAGAGAAGGCGACAAGCTTCCACTAATTATTTCCGCCAAGTTGTCTCGCTTAGAGGAGATGAAATTAATCAACGTCTTGAAGAGAAATGAAAAAGCTTTTGGTTGGCAAGTAGGAGATATAAGAGGTATATCGCACGACATACGCATGCACAAGATCAAGACGAATGAGGGTGCGAAGTGTGTACGACGGCCCCGGAGGAGGCTCAACCCTCATATGCGGGAAGTTGTTAAAAGGAAATCATCAAACTTCTGGACATTGGAATCATTTATGCTATAGCTGATAGTGAATGGGTTTCCCCGACTCAAGTAGTTCCTAAGAAAGGTGGAATTACTATTGAGAAGAATGAGAAGGGAGAGGAGATAGCATTGAGGCTCGTTACTGGATACAAAGTATGTATCGATTATCGAAAGCTCAATGAGGTCACCTTTGAAAGATCATTTCCCCCTTCCATTCATTGACCGGATGCTTGAGCGTACGGCGGGGCACGCATTCTGCGCTTCTGGATGGATATTCGGGATACTTCCGAATACCCATTGATCCTGTTGACCAAGAGAAGACCACTTTCACTTGCCCTTATGGGACATTCGCCTACGGGCGGATGCCATTTGGTCTGTAATGCCCTAGCCACCTTTCAAAGGTGTATTATGGCAATCTTTGACGGGCTAGTTGAAAAGTGCATGGAGATTTTTATGGATGATTTCTTGGTCTTTGGTCAATCCTTCGATGATTGCCTCGATAATCTTGATCAGGTGTTGTCTAGATGTGTGGAAAAGGACTTAGTGCTTAATTGGGAAAAATGCCATTTCATGGTAGATGAAGGCATAGTCCTTGGTCACAAAGTGTCAGCCAAAGGTATAGAAGTAGATAGGGCCAAGGTTGAAGCTATTGAGAAGATGAGTTATCTCAAGAATGTTCGGGAAGTCCGAGGTTTTCTCGGACATGTCGGCTTCTATAGGAGGTTCATCTAGGACTTTTCAAAGATTGCCAAGCCCCTGTCTACTTTACTCAAAGAAGACGTTGAGTTCGATTTTGATGATAGCTGCAAGCACGCGTTTGAGGAGCTCAAAAATCGTCTGATCTCTGCTCCAATTCTTATTTCACCTGATTGGAACTTACCCTTTGAGCTTATGTGTGACGCATCAAACTATGCGGTTGGTGCGGTCTTAGGGCAAAAGCTTAATGGAAAGTTCCACCCTATCTATTACGCCAGTCACACACTGAATCCTTCTCAAGTTAACTACACGACAAGCGAAAAGGAATTATTAGCCGTAGTCTTTGCTATGGATAAGTTTCGTAGTTACTAGCTTTGGGTGCTCAAGTGATTGTGTGGGCCGACCACGCTGCTTTGCGTTATCTCATGACCAAAAAGGAAGCTAAACCGCGCTTCTTGCGTTGGATGCGACCCTCCAAGAGTTTGACGTTCAAATTAAAGATAAAAAGGGCGGTGAGAACGTAGTGGCGGATCATGTTTCTAGGATGTTAAGTGAGGAAAAGGGTGATCCGATGATATAGATCTTTACTTTCCTCTAGAAAACATCATGTTGATCGATGGCCGCTCTCCGGACGTCCCATGGTATTCTTCCATCGTCAATTATCTTCATTCCCAATATCTTGACCACGAAATGTCTTATCAAGAGAAGAAGAAGTTCTTCTCGATATGAAATATTTCGTTTGGGATGAACCTTATCTTTTTAAAATCTGCAAAGATGGTTTGCTTAGGAGATGCGTTCGAATCGAGCAACAAGAGATTATCGAGCAATGCCACGGTGGACCCTTTGGAGGTCACTTTGGTCCTTGGAAAACGGTTGCTAAGATCTTCCGAGTCCGGTTTCTATTGGCCTACGATCTTTAAGGATACGAAGCCTTGTAAAGCTTGCGATAGGTGTCAAAGAACCGGAACTCTGACAAGGCGTTTTGACATGCCTTTAAAACCCATCTTAGAGTGCGAAGTCTTTGATGTATGGGGCATCGATTTTATGGGACCTTTCCCATCATCGTGTGGCAACAAATACATCTTAGTCTGCGTCGACTATGTTTCGAAATGGGTGGAGGCTCAAGCCACAACTCACAATGACCATAAAACGGTCATGAAATTCTTAAAGAAAAATATCTTTGTGAGATTTGGATGTCCTCGAGCCTTGATCAGTGATGAAGGAACGCATTTCTGCAACCGACCTCTAGAGAAAGTTCTTGAAAAGTATGGTGTTCGCCATAAGACCGGCACACCATACCATCCGATGACTAGCGGTCAGGTTGAGCGAAGCAACCGAGCATCAAGCAAATCCTGGAAAAGACGGTGAACGTCATAGAAAAGGGCCGGAGTTTGAAATTGGATGATGCACTATGGGCGTATAGAAGCGCCTATAAAACCCCTATGGGTACATCTCCATATCGGATGGTTTACGGCAAGCCATGTCATCGCCGGTTGAGTTAGAGCATAGGGCTTATTGGGCGACAAAGTTTCTTAACTTTGATTCCCAAACTTGTGGAGAACATCGGCTGCGGCGAAATTTGCATGAGTTAGACGAGTTCCGACTCCGGGCTTACGAAAGCGCCGGGATAAGCAAGGATAAGATGAAACTCCTCCATGACGCCAAAATTAAGAAAAGAGAATTTCAAGTAGGGGAACAAGTTCTTCTTTATAATTCCGGATTACATTTGTTTTACGGGAAAGGCGAGGACACGATGGTCCGGCCCCTTTACGATTCTCAAAATCATTCTGGAGGCGTTCTAGAACTACTCGGTTATAAAGATCGGCCGTTTCGAGTTAATGGTCGGAGGTGCAAACACTACATTGGTGAACCTACGGACAAGCCTTTGATTGTTAAATTTCTCGATATCCTTGGATGTGGTGTTAATGAAGTCGATGACTCGACGAGATCTCACCTAATCTTTTACGAGGATAACGGTAGTGGTCTATCACAAGAAGTTCTAGCCGGTAGTTGGGATATGGAGGAATATGAAAGGGAGCAACAACTTAAACGTCATCGAGAGAAATCTACAAAGGAGAAAGTCAACCATGGGAAAGGTTCAACGTATACGGAAAAGCTGTCAAAGCTTTAATCCCATGCGTTAAGTGTCGTTTACGCGGCCACAATCTGATCGAACTTAGACGAGGTAATGGCGGGCGAGAAAAGTAAAATGGCGATCCAGTGAGCTTAAATGGTGTCGAGCTAACGACATAAACCAAAAGCGCCACTAGGGGGCATCTAGATATCCAATCTTGTTTTAGTTTTCCTTAGTTCTTTTCGTCTTCGTATGTTGTTTTAGTTAGTTTTACTAAGCTTTTATGTTTCTATCGTCGGTAGTTGCTTTCTAGATATGGATCTTTACGGAGTTCGCCACGAGGAGTTCCCACTCATTAGTCGGATCCCGGCGATCACGATAGATGATGGACCGGGAGGCACTTATAGTTCTTCATGTAGATTTTGACATTAGCACTCGGGTTAAGACCATCACGTACGTTATCATAGTTCCACCTTGTTCGGGAGGCAGCGATTTCACGGCGAGGAGTTGCGGGAGGCCATAGGACGTCCTTACACGATCCTCAATGATCCTATCTTGACGGATTTGGCACTAGTCTTTGCTTGGTGAGCATTTCGAGAGGTGTTGAGGTAGGCGGTGAAGATTGGTGTTTGCGGGATGAGTACGACTTTCCTCCGGCTATCGACATGCTTCGGCGTCTCATTCGCTTAGTGGATTGGGACGAGATCTACGCGAGATTAGTGATTTCTTAGTTAGTTTTGCTTTCGTCGAGCCCCGACGTAAAACGGAAGCGCTAGGTGGGAGGCAACCCCTTTGCTTTATTTGTGTTTGTTTTATTTTCAAGTTCTTTTAAGTTCGTTGCGTTTCCGTATTGTACTTTTGAATTTGAGATTATCGATAATAAAAGTTTCGCATTTAGTTGTTTTATATGATAATTTTTAAAAAAAGGACAATTTTGCATTTTTCTGACTGGACGCCCGTTCATGAATATGAACGCCCGTCCGGACTACTGTTTTTATGGACGTTCGTCCAATATAATGGACGCCCGTCTACAAAAGTTCCTCCTATCCTGTATTCAAAAATGCCCCATGGACGAGCGTCTGAATTTATGGACGCCCGTCCAGTTCATGCGGTTACTAGTGAACGCCCGTCCGTAAGGATGGACGAGCGTCCACTCTGAGCCTATATATATACTGTTCTAGGCGTGAACCCTCATTTCCCTGCGATTTTCAAAAGTGAAACCCGACTTTCCCCCTTCTCCAAACCTAAAATCTTCGTTTCTGAACCAAATTTGGCGATTCTTGTTGCAAAAGAACGGTCTTTGCACCCTCTTTTCATTTATCCAGTCCATTTCCTCCAACAATCAACGAGATTTGAAGAATCAGAGTTTATTCAGTGCGGCCATTTTGACAAAAGTTGGCATTTTGGTGGCCAATCTTGGTGTTTCTGGGCTCTAATCTGTTCAATCATCATCCTCTCATAGCGTTGGGTAAGTCTATAGCAACTTTTCTCGTTTCCATTCAAGTTTTTGTGAGTTCGATCTTCGGCTCGACTCATTTTCTTGAATATGCACTCATACTGTTCTATTTTCTGTTTGTTGCCCTTTTCTTCCCCGAATTCTGGTTGTGATGATGATGTGGTGCGTTTGTGGTGGTTGTTGGTGGTATGCTTTGTTTGAAATCCCGATTTGGACGATAAACGGGTAACCATTTGTGTGAATTGTTTGGTTTAGATAGAAGTTTGACAATGGTGCGTGAGAAGGCGGTTGTGAAACGTTATGGTAAAGGGTTAGCTAGGGAGAGCGGTAAGCGGAAGCGTTTAGAGTTTGATCCCTCCACAATTGTTCCAAACCAAGGTGTTGTCCTCCGAGAGCAACCTCACAGGGCGTCTCGGCAACGTAGGGCCCTGAATTAAGAGATGATTCCCCTTCCGATTACGAAGCGAGGAAGATGATGAGGTCCTCTCGTTAGGATGTCTCGAGGCACTCGGGGTGGTGAATCTTCTAGAGCTGAGGTTGGTGCGAGGATGTCGTTGGGGAGGAGGCTGAAACCGAAGCTACACATGCACCCCCACAGAAGAAAGCTAAGAATGTTGTCCCTCTTGCTATGCCCCGTCGATTCGTAAATCCACGAGCTCATAGTGCCTACACTAAGGATTATGTGACTAGGAGTATGATCTTTGACGAGAGAGGTCAAGACACAACAAGTTGATCCCGCCTTCGTGAAGATGTTAAAGGCTCGGAAATGGGATGAGTTGCGAAAATTCCTCTACCCCGGTCAATGATTCTATAGTGAGAGAGTTTTATGCGAATTGTTCTGAGACGGATTTGGATGACGGTTTTGTGATGGTTCGAGGTGTCAAAGTTCCTTTTTCCGCCAAGGTGATCAACCGGAAATATAAGTTGCCGGCGTTTAGCGGCTTGGATTACAAGGAGGAGATCGCTAGACGGCAAAATGAGGAGGGTAAGGATCCGATGGAGGAGGCTGCGATTGAAAGTTTGTCCGGATGTGGCATGGGTGTTGAGACCGAATGGTGATAGGAAGGAGTTAATCACCACGACTTGGGCGAGGATTGGAGGGTCTCTTGTCGGTTTATCCGAGTCGGTTGATTCTAAGAATAATCTCACACATTTCTATATCGGTGATCTTGGGATGTTGTATGCATTGGTTTTCGGGTTGAATGTTGATGTCGGGCAAGCTTTGTTTGATGACATTTTGGCGAACCAGAAGGTATCTACCCGGAGTTTGATAGTGCCCCATTTGATACATCAGTTATGTTTGGATGCTGGGGTTGCTTTGAGTATACATCGGATCACAAGACAAAGAGTTACCCCCCCGTTCGTAGAGAGAAAGCTCCCGCTGCGAGTGAGTGCGCGGCAGCCCCACCTCCGGTACCTCCTGTCCCTACCATTTCTCCATCAGTGCGGATGCGGCTCAGCATGGCCCACAGTTTTAGGCAGTGGATGCTTGATCAGCGGAACATACAGAACAACCTTGTCACCTTACTTCAGTGTGTGCTTGAGGGTAGAGGCGCCGAGGGATGAGCGGATTTATGACCACGGCTTGATGGATTATAGTTTCGATGACGACATAGAGCGGGCGATTGCGGTTTGTGATTCGAGAGTCATCGACGATGAGGAGGATGAGCCCCCGGTAGACCACTGCTACTACTTCTACTACACGGCCGGGACCTTCTTCGACTCTGCTGCTTGCTATTCCTCCGTCGATGATCCGATTCCTCCGCCCGAGCGATCTTGAGATTTTTATGCATTTTACGCTTGTTGTATTTCTTACTTTTCTCCACATTCGATACGGTTGTACGATGACTTTGACTACTTTACTTTTGATGCTTTCATGATTTACGTACCTTCTACTTTTCTCGCTACGTCGTTTATCGTAGGCGTGATTTTATTTCTTTGAAATCATGTAAGGCATGTCTAGCATCCCGTGCTTAGGTTTGAACTTGGTTGCCATTATGATGATTTTTGGAGGACGCTTATTGTTATATCTCTTTATTCTATTCCGTTTCACTTTATTATTATGTTATTATACCCCGTTTTTTTCCCCCGAGATTTGTTGTTTTGTCGAGTGTTGCGGATCTAGTTTTTGTCGAGCTCTCGGTTGAGTTCGGTTTGGACGTTTTTCCGACGCTTTTGCGAGCGTTGTTTCTTTCATGCTCCGGCGACCAACATCTCGGTTTTCTACGCGCATACGGTGAGTTTCTTATCCTTTTACTTTACGCACAACATGAGGACATGTTGCATTTTTAAGTGTGGGGGAGGGGATAGTTCGATTTGTACTATGCGTATACGTTTGTTTAATACGTTAGATTGTTTTTTATGCAAAATGAGCGTAATTTTTCGAAATTTTCCGACACTTTTGTTTTTGTTTTGTCCCGAGTAGGCAATTCAATTTGAAGTTCGTTGTTTTTATAGTCATCTATGCGATATTTCATGTACTTGATAAGTTAGTTGCTTCACACGACACTATTTTTCACGAGCCATAGTTAATGATGAGCTACTTTTATAAAGTTATACCCCGTTTTGGATTAGTAGTTTTTGATTATCTCATAAGTCATGTGCTTAGTGCTACGTATATATCGTGAGACTTATGATAGTTTGTATTTAGTTCCGTAGTATGTTATCTTGTGAATATCTAGAAGTTTGAATGTGATAAGTAACACGGGGCTAATGTCAATTAAAAGGATAAGTTAATAGTTGATTAAAAAGGGTGTGTCGAAAGCTAGTCGATGATTTGAGTGAGGTAGGGTATACCACGTATGTCCTATTCCACCATGATGACCAAGAGCTCACGACGGTTAGAAAAAGCTGCCTTATGATTGGAGTACGGTAGGGGATTATCTCGAAATGTCCTATTACGCTATGAGGGCAATAGCTTCCTAATGTGTGTTCAAAAAAGTGAATGAATTCAATCAACTTAAGATATGTTATGAAATGAATAAGGCTTAGTTTTCGTTAATCTTATCCCCGGTATAAAGCGATAGATATCTTGTAGGGATTATCCTACGAGTATTTCGAAGGGTCCTAGGTATATTCGATCATTCTTTTCGGGATATGTCACGTTTGTAGGGTACATCTTATGAGTGTCATTTATTACTATTCTACGAGGGGGTATTAGCTAGTTTTGCTTTGAGTTATTCAAGTTTGGTTTTAGTGGAAGTTTCCTATGGCTATGCACTTACACGATGGTGAACACCTAAGTTATTGAATATATGTTATATTTGTCTAGATGCTGTTTTCCTTTCTCGAGCCTAATTTTTCGTTTTGTTTTGCTCGGGACGAGCAAAGTCTAAGTGTGGGGGAGTTGTTAAGGGTGAAAATCTATGAATTATAAGGATATATTTTACGATGTTTCCCCTCTATATTGTGTAATTTGCATAATAATTGGTCTTTATATTGAAATATTGAGCAAACGATATTTTTATAGACTTAATCGCAATATTGATATGTTTATGTGATTTTATGGTTGAAATATACTTATTTGAATACTATTACAGTTTGCGATGTTTTCCATGTGTTATAGGTATGTTTATTGTGCTCAAATGATGATTTAAAGAAATTAAAAGTCGAGCTAAGTTGATTGAAGAAAGAGATAATGATGATTTGGAAGGAAGGAAAGAGATAAGTATGCAAGAATCCCATTCAAGGCGGCATGAACGTTCGTCCATGAAGCGTCCATGCGAACGAGCGTCCGGCAATTCGGACGGGCGTCCATGAAAGCGATTTTGATACGAGAGAGTTTGAACGGAAGGCTGGACGAGCGTCGAGGGGAGTTCAAGAATGTCGGACGAGCGGCCATTATAGTGAACGCTCGTCCATCCGACCGACTTAGAGAAACCGACTTTGGAGGCTATAAATACCCTTTGTTTTCACACATTGGGGATACCAATTGATAATTCTCGAACCACTAAACCCTAGGGGCGGCTATAGGCTGCGCTTTTACTCTGTTTTTCCGAGTTTTTTATGTTCTTCAATTCCTAGATACAATTAGTTTAGTTTATGCAATTTATTTCAACAATTCGAGCTATTCAAGGATGCTAAGAGGCTAGGCTTCAATCAAACGAGCATTGTGAAGCCATCCAACTTTCATTAATTTTGATTCTTCGGTTATATTGTAAGTTTTTAATCAAGTTGTTTCCTTTATCATGTCTTATGTTGATTAATTGCATTTATATCGAAAGATGTGCATGTATGATGTTTTATATTTGATGAAAGTCTTTATAAACATTAGATCACCATGATTTAGGAATAGATCTTTGATCTATGTCAAACGAAAGTTGATAGGTTGAATATCTAGGTTAAAACGTTAAAGTTTACATCTTTGTTTATGTTATGACGCGTTAATTTCCGTAAATCGAAAGATAGAAATTAATAGGCGAATCATACGAAAGTAGGATTCATACCTTTGATAAGATGAATCACAACTTGATAGAAGCGCAATATAATCGGGATGAGAGATTAGTGTTTGTTGGATAGGTGGATCAATACTCGTTTGTCCGTTTTAAATTTGATTTAACCCTTGAAACTTGAAGCTTGTTTAGTTAGTCTATTTCCTATTGCACCTTTAGATTAATTTGTTCGCAACCAAACCTTCCTAGCTTTGGATTTTCGTCCTCTGTCTAGTTTATTTTCAGCATATATGTGTAGTTTAGTTTTGTTTTACTTTCATTTGTTTAGTTTAGTTTTTCGTGACATAGTTTAGTTAGACAAAAACTAGGAACCACAATCGTCTAGTTCCCCGTAGGATCGACCCGGCATTAACCACTAGTACTACGATCCTTATACTTGGGGTTAACCGGATTATAAATTTATTACTTGTTTGTTTTGCATAGATAAAATCCGTAGACAAAGATTAAAAGAGATTAAGGCCTGTTTGGTAACTCGCATTTCACCAACATCATTGAGCCTTGTAACGTATATGGTTGAGGATGGGGTGTCATAGGAATAGCTAAATTGGAGACAAAACCAGCACTTATGACATTGGCATAGCTTCCCGCATCAATTTTCATTAAGCAAAGCTTCCCACTAATCAAACACCTCGTATGAAAATTATTTTCTCGGTGCAAAGAATTCTTCACCTTCACAACACTACTCAAGGCTTTATTTACCACAAAAATCTCTCCTTTCAATGATTCATACCCTCACAAATGCCTTATTTTTACAATTTTTTTGACAACAGCATTTCACGGGTGTGAAAAGTTTCACACCCAATGTGTGAAACCCAATGACGAAACTAAAATGAATCTGGAAAAACTCAAAAGACAAAAGTTGTAGAACAGAGAGTTTTCTAAAGGAGGTCAAAATTTCAGATTTTTTTGGATTTATAGAAGTCGCTCAAACAATCGTTTCTCGGAAACAAGGGAAATCTGTCACAAATTTCCAGACTGATAGCCGTGACTTAAAGTGCCGATTGCGATAAAACTAAAGTGCATTTGGAAAAACTCAAAAGATGAAAGTTTTAGAAATGAGAATTTCCTATACGGTCACCAATTTTCAAGAGATTCTGAATCGTCTAGAAATCTAAAACAATCGACGATTTACTGCTGCAGTTTTTTTGGACATGTTGTTTGTATTAATCGGTTCTTTTAGGCACGATTTTAGTCGAATTTGGAATTTGTGTAAATAGAGAAATTGTAGAAAGAGATGTGTTCGAGATGTGGTAAAAATTTCAGAATTTTTCGAATTGTTTTGGTTAGGGAACGAACTGATATAAAAAACGGGATCTGGAAAATTATGGTTCTTAGGATAAAGGTTTGAAGATATTCAAGTTTTCCGGGTAGGATTATGAAGATTTGAAGACATATGGGGATTTTTTGGCTGGGGGTCGAAATTAAGGGGGAAAAAAACGAAAAAATATTTTTTTATGAATATAATTCGAAAATAAATGGGATATTTGATACCTTAGGTGCTGTGCTCTGCTACCAACTGATGCGATACGCGCCCAGGAAGTAACTAAGGGACCAATAGAGAGGTATGAAAATCTAGTCCTAGAGTCTCCAACCTAGGATTGAGGCTAAGAACACACAACGCTGATTCGTTATTAAAGGTGTATCCTCTATGACGAAGAAGATACTTACTCGCAAGTGATTGTTTTAAGCTGACTCGACTTAAAGAAATATTTAACTGAAATCTCAATAATAATGTGTTGTTGTTGTATTCAATTTGTACATAGCCTTTATACAGGCTACAAAATAAATAACTAACAAACTCCTAAGCAATGTGGGATAAATTAGATAGTAATTTTCGCCACTTTATTTTCTATTGGGCCTAACTTAACTCTAGTAAGCCCAAATGGCTTTTATTTGTAGAAAATAAACACTTAACCCAATATACTAACATATAGGCACATTTTTTCATGTGCCTTACTACCAACTAGGCCCAAAGGACCTTTATTGAACAAACTCAATGCAAAACAATGTAAAATAATATAAACCAGGTCCAATAACGAAAATACTTCATCCAAGCCCATCTTTGCTTTGCTCTTCAGTCTTCGTAGTCTAGATTACATCAATGTAGGAATGCATTATTAACATCCATTTGATGTAAGTACCATCCTTTGATTGCTGTTAAAGCCATGAACAATCTGATTGTTGTCTGCTTAGCCACTGGAGAAAAAGTTTCAAGAAAATCTATGCCCTCGGTTTGTGTACATCCTTTTGCCACTAGCCTTGCTTTGTATCTCTCGATACTTCCACCAGCTTTCCTTTTGATCCTTTATACCTATTTACAACAATAGGTTTGATGTCTTTTGGCAGATCAACTAGTGTCCATGTATTGGTGCTATCCAAAGCTTTGAGCTCCTTATACATGGCATCTTGCCTATTTGGATCCCCTGCTGCTGCTTGATAGGTGGAAGGTTCAGTGTCTGCATTGGTATTTCTAATGAAACCCTCATAATTAGGAGAAATATTATTGTAAGACACAAAATGGTTTAAAGTGTGTGAAGATGTTCTATGTGCAGGGTTAGTATAAACATAATCACTTAGATAATCAGGAGTGGATTTTGCCCTATTCGATCTTCTCTGATGTGTTTCATTGAGAGCCTATGAAATTTGAGATTGATCAAATGATAGATCATGTGCCGGAGGGCAGGATTGCCAGATAATGGAAGAGATGAACTTGTATACTCATCAGAAAGAGGCAATGGAAAACACAGAACATTGTCAGAATGCAAGATCAGAAAATGGAAATGTGTTTAAACACAACATCCCTAGATACAAATATATTTATGGTTTGATGATTTAGAACTTTGTAACCCTTTATGTGATCTTCAAATCCAAGAAAAACGGATCTGGTACTTCTATCATCAAACTTTCCCCTGCCTTGTGAGGGTGTAGACACAAAACATATGCAACCAAAAAATCTTTGAATTGCTATAAACAGGTGCTTTATTAAACAATATTTGATAAGGATTTTTGTTATCAAGCAATGGAGTTACATTAATCAAATATACTACATGTAACACACAATGGCCCCAATAATCAACAGGTAAATCAGACTGTAATCTTTATGTTCTAGCAACATTCAAGATATGTTGGTGCTTTCTTTCAATCAAACCATTTTCTTGAGGAGTTCTAAAACAAGACTTTTGATGAACAATACCCTTTTGTTCTATAAAAAAATTTCATATCAAACTCCCCCCATGATCAGGTCAAATGACCTTGATGCGTCTATCATATTGAGTTTGTACCATATTACAAAACTGTTGCAATAAAGTATTAGCATCATATTTACTTTTTATTAAGAATAACCAGGTAAACCTGCTGTGATCATCAACAATTGAAAGAAAATTGTAATGACCATCTATAGTAGGTATTTTTTTGGACCCCAAATATCAACATGAATAAGATCAAAGAAAGACACACAAACAGAAGAACTAATAGGAAATTTCGGTATCTTCTGTTTTGCCAAGGGACAAATAGGTATGGATCTTAATGCTGCTATCAAAAGTACTTCAAACTTTCATCATGTCTATAGATGGATGTTCTAATCTAATGTGCCATAGTAAAGTATCATTCTTATTACAATTTTGGCACAAATTACTAAAAACAGACAAACAAGACTTTTGTGGATCAGCAATGAAGATGTATAATCCATTTTTGTGTTCAGCTATACCGATCTTCCTCAAATTCTACAGGACCTGCACAACACAACTGTAAGGATGAAAAGAAACTACTAAATTACTATTTGCAGTCAATTTCCTAATGGAAATCAAGTTGTACTTGAAATCAGGTATGCAAAAAACATTTTGCAAAACCAAAAATTTCTTAATCTGCACTTTACCAATGTGAGTAACCATAACAGATGTGCCATTAGGTAATTTAAAGTATAAATTTGATGCAACTCTCACATCAAACATATTATATAAAGAGAATGTAATGTGATCAGTAACTCCTGAATCCATGATCCAGTGAAAACTATTGTCAAAGATACTTGGTCATTGAGAAGTGGAACCTGCAACCATGACTACTAAATCGCAATGATTGGTGGTTGGTTGCAAGCTTTGTATAGTGAAAGCAAGTGATCATACTATGATTGACTAATTGCACCTGTAGAATTATTGTACTAAACACCAGGATATGAATAAGATGAATCACTATTTCCACCAGCAAGTTGTTCATCCACAATGACAGTATTAGCCACAGATCCTCCTCACATGCCAAATTTGGGAGGATAACCATATTTTTTGTAACATTTCTTTATTGTGTGACCTTCCTTCCCACAATAGGTATATTGAGGCTTCTTGTAGGCACCTTGACCTCTTCCAGAACCTCTAGAACCTCTGCCTTGACCCTTTTGTTGCCCTTGAAACCTTGATTGTATGACAACATTGGAAGTACTGAATTCTTGAACTCTGTTAGTAGTTTGTGAAGAATCACAGAATCTAGGGCTGAAACACTATAATTCAACTGCTTCTCATGGTTAAATGCCATTACAAATGTTGTTTTGATATCAGGTAAGGACAAAGTCATCAAGAATTGTGACTTCAAATTAGCAAAATTTCTCTAGAGATCTCAAACTCAACCTACAACAAACCAGCTTCTCGAGGTGGGGAACAATAATAAAAGGTTAATTACAAACATATTTAGTAAAGCGTAGAAACACTGAATCTACACATACATTTACAAAGGAATATCATATATGTTCAAGTAGCTCACTCCCCTTTGCTAGTCTCACTAGTAGACACAACCAACAAAGACATTTGTTACACAGTGATCCAAGGACTCTTTGCATGGTGAGAATGCACCATGACATATCCTCAACACCTCTAGGGCACGAAATCTAACCATGTGGAATATTACACGAGTCCGCTTGGTCTGACCAAATGGAGGTGTAATAGTTCTAAGGAGCGATGGAAAAATGTGTTTAATCAAATATCAATATGTTTTAGCTCACAATTCAATTATGTATTTACGTGTTTAAGCTAACCACGTAGATTAATTACACATAATATGCTTTCTATAGATCATTAGACCTTAGATCAACTCTATATTACACTACTTAGCAAATTGCACAAAAATATTAAATTCTAATGTATCCATAAGGATAAATGAAAAGGCTTTCAATGATCATGAGTTTCTCCCCGTAGAGGCCTCCATAACGTGTTTAGCCAAATCCACTAGAAACTAAGCCCATAACTTTGTCATATATAACAAAAAGATCACGTAAGGCCAAATAAAATGTGTTCCGATGCTCCCGTAAGACACGGTGCGGAACCAAAGCCACTAGAACACATACATGTCACTTTACAACATTCCATATAAGGCTCTATGCTAACTGCTAAGGCATGCTCAAACAGATGAAACAAAACAAGATTATGCACTACTAGGTATTTTGGGGTGCTCTGAAACGTTTGGGCCCGTTAATAGTTCCAGGAAGCATCCTGCTCAGTTCTGCCAACTTTCATGCGTGCTAAAGGGGTATGCCGCGTGCTAAATTTAGAAGGAGCATCATGTTCAACTATGTATCACTTTGGCGTGCGCTAAAAGCTTAAACATCATTCTGCAATTTTCTGTTGTTTCTGGCGTGCGCTAAAAGCTTTTGGTGCATGCTAAATGACACGAATCTGCAAAATAGTTATCCAAACTGCTGCATTTTTTATATGAAACCATTTCTAACACTTACAACAATCAAATATGTCATTTCTATAGTTGATATGCAATATTTAAAACAACTAACAACTAAATATTTGGTTGAACACCCATTTACCTCAATTTCTTGAAGAAAATGAGGCTCAAAACAAATTTTCAAAAAGCTCCAAGAACACCACTTGAATCTTGAAGATATCCTAGATCGAAAAGCAAATCTCAAAAAGTTAATATCCAAGTAGTCTTTAATTCTCTCTCTCTCTATGAGAGCCTTTTATCTCTTCTCTGAGTTTCCTCTAACTTCTTGATTTCCTTCTAGTCTTTAAGGCTCTTTTCTACCATGAATAAAGAAGAAATCCATACTATACTTTCTAAACTAGAAATCCAGGAAAGCACATCCACTGTTACAAGTATCAAAAAGGCTGATGTTAATGATGGAATTCAAAAGAGCAGGAATAGTCTGGTTGGTAAGTTCCTAGCTAATACAGACTTGCAAGCAAAGGTATATAGACCTGCTATGGAGAAGTCTTGGTCAACCAAAAGATTCAAAATCGTTAATCTTAGTAAGAATTACTTCTGGTTTTTTTTGAAGACGCAGTAGATCTGAAAAGAGTACAAGCTGATGGACCATGGTGCTTTGATGACTATCTCTTGATTCTCAAACCATGGAGGGACAGACCTGCGAGAAAACAACAAAGACTTTGACGAAGTAGACTTTTGGATACATGTATGGGGCTTGCATATTCATTGCTACACAACAGAGGTTGGTAAAAAGGTAGCAATGACTCTGAAAGATTGCTCCTTTCTGTAGATAAGAGAAGATACAACAACTAATCTACCTTTATTCAGACTCAGAGCCTCTATATCCCTGGTAAAACCTCTTCCCCAACTTCTAACACTCCTTTTCGAAGATGAGCCCCAATCCTTGTCTAAACCCCCAACCATCACTAGACTTTTTCAATATGAACATCTCTCATTTTTCTGTTATCACCGTGGTTTTATGGGACATGTTGCTAAAACTTGCCCAGAAGTGTGTGAGGAATTCAATGCAGAAGATAAAGCTTCCTTTAGATTTGGCAAATGGCTCAAAGGTACAAACGGATCTATACTCATCTTGGAAAAAAGACTCTTAGACATGGAAATCACCACACAAACCCCTTCATCCAATATCCAAACCCTCTCACCAACATCTCCCTCCCGCCAAAAACAAAAATTTTCAAGTCTCCAGTCAACTTTGGACTCTACCAAAAGTCAAAATTCTCTTACACCTAAAAGTCAAGACAAAAGCATCTTTTTTGCAGACAGCCTTTCTTTAACTCCCGACTGCCCTTCACGATTCCCAAAACCTAGAACGCTCGTCCCCCAAAAGATGGAAAAAGACAAAAAAAAAAAAGCCAAAAAAGCCGACCCTATTCTCTCTGAACCTATCCCATGTGTATCTCTCAACATTGATCCTCTCACCACAAGAAAAATTGATATGTCTCACTCAAACCAGAAATAACTAGCGTGAAACCACACAAACCAAGGAAAACCCGAACGTTGTATAGGTTGTCACAAATTGAGTTAACAAGAAAAGCGAGTATACCCTCCAACTCGGTTGGCTTATCTGTCACTCTCCCAACCTTCTTGTGACACCACCTCAACCATGGGCTACTACCCATCCAAAACCTTACCAGACCAAGCTTACACCACTTCTCACCTAACCAAAAACATCAATCCTTCACAACTCCTCAACCATGGCATCCATGATAACACTAAAACCTGCACCAAACGGTTGCAAAAAACCGTGTATATGTCGATGGTGAGTGGTGAAGAAGTCATTCCACATCCGAAGGAAAATGCAAACATCAAAGCCCAAAAAACTTTCAAACGACACAAGCAAGACCCTAAACAAATCTTGTGTTGGACATTTACATTCATGCCGTGATATATCAAATCTAGAACCTGTGCTTAACAAAAGAAAACCCCAGGAAATAACTAGCAATGAAGATCCCAAGAAAGCTAAGTTCTCACAAACCCTAGAAAACTCTCTCACGGTGGTGGTGTTACCGGGATTCGAACCCATGCGCTCGCCCAGCGCTTACCGTTGACAACCATGAATCTCTTATGTTGGAACGGTGGTGGGCTGCTATGCAGGGGCTTAGAACTGCAGGGGCTTAGGAAACCCCGAGGTAGTTCCTTGCCTCAAGTGCCTAGTGAAAGACTCTTCTCCTCTCATCCTCTTTCTTTCTGAAACCAAACTCTCTTCTTCCGCTATGACCTCTATATAATGCACTATTGGGTTTGCCTCTGGTTTCCATGTCCCTATTTCAGGAACCAGAGGAGGACTCTCCATGCTCTGGCATAACAATGTGTCTCTTAATATACTTGGAAGCTCTAAAGTCCATATTGACTCCATTGTTACCTACAACAACAAAAAATTTTTAGATTTACTGGATTCTATGGGAATCCACACCATGCATTGAGAAAACACTCTTGGACCCTCCTTAGAAGGTTGCATACCCTTTCTGACCGCCTTGGATCTGTGCTGGAGACTTCAACGAGATTTTGAATACGAATGAGAAAACATGGAATTTCCCCAAACCTAGATACTTGGTTGAGAATTTCAGGAAAGCCCTAGATGATTGTGGTTTAAATGATTTGGGTTTTGTGGGAGCCAGATACACTTGGAATAATGGAAGGCCTAGAGGGCGTGTGAAAGCAAGGTTGGATAGAGCTGTGGCTAACAGTGGGTGGACAGATCTCTTTCCAACCGTCAAGGTCCAACATCTTACTGCATCTAGAGGTGATCACCTACCTATACTCATCACTGATGGTCCTCTTTGCAAAAGGAATAGGGAGAAAAGAAGAGGTGTCCCTAGATTTGATCCTTTCTGACTACAAGATGAGGATTGTGAGACAATTACAGAGAATGCCTGGAAGGAAAAACTGCAATGTAACGATCAGGATTGTGCTTTGGGAATTAGAAGAGTTAGAGATTCTCTCAAAATTTGGAGTTCGCAAAAGTATGGGAACCTGACTAAGAAAATTGAAGACCTAAAGGTAAAATAAATGAACCTTCAGCAGGCAACCAGAAGGTCTTTGATGTTTTTATGGAAAAGGACTTAATGAAGTAGTTGGACCTTCTTTTGAATATGCAAGAAGAATTATGGAAAGAAAGGGGTAGAACAAATTGGCTCTCTTCCGGGGACAGAAATACCACTTTTTTTCATAAAAAGGCTTACAGCAGGCACCAAAAGAATAAAATTTCTGAGCTTATCACTGAAGATGGGGAAATTCTCACAAATGCACAAGATCTGGAGAACCATGCCATGCTTTTTTACTCTAACTTATTTGCTTCTTGTGCAGATACTGTCAATGATCAGGTTATCAATGTTGAACAATGTATGGACTCACTTCCCTTTAACCAACTTAGTGAGTCCCAAAATGCAGCACTTCAAGAGGCTTTTACTGAGGAGGAAATCCTAAGGGCAATCAAGCAATTACCAGGCAAAAAAAGTCCCGGGCCTGATGGGATGCAGGCTATTTTTCTACAAAAGCACTGGCATATCTATAAACAAGATCTCCTACCTTTCTTCCTGGATGTTCTCAATCATGGTGCAGATTTCTATCAAGTTAATGATACTCACATTGCTCTTATCCCAAAGACACCTCAAGCTAGTTCTCTCAGGGATTTCAGACCTATCAGCTTGAGCAACACAGTTTACAAGGTGATTTCTAAAACCATTGCAAACAGGTTAAAATGTACTCTTAACACTGTTATTGATTCTCCTCAGAGTGCCTTTCAGAAAGGGAAACTCATCACTGATAATACTATTGCTGCTTTTGAGGCTTTCCATACTTTAAACAAGAGTAAAAAGTCTGAGGAGATGCAGATGGCTTTGAAATTGGACATGACAAAGGCTTTTGACAGGATCGAGTGAGATTATCTCAGACAGGTTATTTTGAGAATGAACTACCCTAGCTCTTGTTCTCTTATCATGAAGTGTGTCACAACAGCATCTTTCGGTGTTCTTGTTAATGGGAAACCTTCACCAGTTTTCCACCCTTCGAGGGGGATAAGGCAGGGGGACCCTCTATCTCCCTTCTTATTTATTATATGCTCTGAAGGTTTGACTACTATCCTAAAGAAGGCCATCTTAACTGGCTCCCTTACACCCTTTAGATTTGGCAAAAATGGACCTCATCTATCTCATCTCCTTTTTGCTGATGACAGCATCTTGTTTGCCAAAGACAACATAGACAATGCTCAAGAGATAGCCAGAATCATAAATCTTCATGAGAATCTTTCAGGGCAAAAGGTGAATCTTAGCAAGTCAAATATCTATTTTAATAAGAAAATGGACATAGATCTTAGAGAAAGAATCTCCGGAATTTTGATAGTTCCTATTGGGCAGAACAAAGGGAAATACCTCGGTCTTCCCTTCATGGTTGGGAAATCAAGGTATGAAATCTTCAAATACTTAAAGGATAAGATTTGGAAGAAGCTAAATGGATGGAAATCTATGTTCCTAAATTCTCCTGGGAATGAGACCTTAATTAAGGCAGTAATCCAAGCTATACCTACCCATGTTATGCAGTGCTTCTCCTTACCTAAAAAACTTCTTAATGAAATTTTAGCAATGGTCAGAAGGTTTTGGTGGGACAAGTTTGTGGATAAAAACTCTATTGGTTGGATATCTTGGGACAATATCGTGTCTTCCTAAGATCGAATGAGGCTTGGGATTTAGAGATCTTAAACTGTTCAATAATGCTCTCCTGGAAAAGCAGTGTTAGAGAATTATCTAAAACCCTAACTCCCTGGTCAGCTCAATCCTAAAGTTCAAGTATCACAAGAAGACAACTTTTTTCCTTCAAGCTAAAGCTGGGCAAAATACCTCATTCATCTGGAGAAGTTTTTTGGATGGAAGAAATCTTTTGGAACAGGGTTTGAGGTGGTCTGTTGGGAATGGCAAGAATATAAAAATCTAGAAGGATCCCTGGGTTCCTCTTGAATCAAGTTTCCATATTATCAATTGGGAATCTTCCATGGCCTTTCAAACTGTTGATCAGCTGATTTACAATAGGGAATGGAATCTCCTTCTCCTTCAACACCTCTTCCTACCCCATGAGATAGATGCTATTCTTATCTTACCTATTTCAACCCTTCATGATAACCCCCAAGATACCCTTGTTTGGCACTACTCATCTAAAGGTATCTACACTATTAAAAGTGGCTACAACCTTGCTTTAAAAATCAAGAAGAAAAGGAAGCAGGAACAGGGGATTCATCATCAACAAATTTAAGAAAAGGAACTTGGAATTACCTCTGGTCAGCTGATATTCCCCCTAAAATCAAATCCTTCATTTGCAAAATGGCTGTCAATGCTCTACCCATTGGTATTGATCTTCAACGACGCAACATCTCAGCTGGATCCTGTCCTTTCTGCCATTATCATACTGAGACTTGGGCTTACTGTTTCTTCGAATGCAGGTGGGTTAAAAAAGTCTGGAAACTGCACTCAGATTTATCCTCCTTCATTGCCTTGAAACACCATGCCTTTCTTGACCTTTGCATTTACCTTCATCAATCCAAATAGCCAAACACAGACCTCTTCTTTACACTTCTTTGGTTTATCTGGACGGCCAGGAATCGAAGAGTTTTTCAATTGGAAAATGTGAATCCCTCTCGAATCTCTAGCCAAGCAACTTCCATTCTTCTTGAATTTCAGCACGCAACTAGAGCAGGAGCCTTCTTCCCATTTTCCAATTGAAAAACTTAATTTCAGCACGCAACTAGAGCAGGAGCCTTCTTCCCTAACCCAGAACCCTTCCCATCAAATGGATTAAACCTAAACATGTCTGATTAAAGTAAATATGGATGCGGGTTTCAAGGATGGCAGAGGAGCAGCTGGTATCATAATTCGGGATCATAATGGATCCCAAATTTCTGCTTTGTCTGTGAATCTGGGGCTTGTTGCCTCAATTGAGTATGCAGAACTTCAATCAGTATACATCGGTACATCTGAAGCGGCAAAATACTGGAGTGTCAAGATCATTGTGGAATCAGATTCGACCCTAAGTATTGCACGTATTCATTCTGATGATGAAGACCTTTCCATCCTTGGGGATTTGTGTAGAAGAATTAATCAGAAGAAATGTTTTTTTGATTCTGTCTTTTTACTCTTATTAGAAGGAATTGTAATGTGCCGGCTGATGTTTGTGCTAAATTAGGGTTTAATCTCCCTAATATTGCTTCTGGGTTTTGTAATTGGGGTACCAACCCACCCAATGTTGTACTCTCTGCCATAATGGCTAACTTAAGTGATTAATGAAGTCTTTCTGTTCATCAAAATAAAAGCAAATCACCAAAATTTTGTAAGAGAGAAATATCAAGAAAAGGTCTTAACACCTCTTTTAACCAGGACTAAGGACAATTAGGCAGACATTATAACAAAACCAATGGCAGGGGTGTCCCTGTGTTATTAGGGGCCCTTACCCAATATTATGTTTTAGGGCCCTGGACTCTGTAAAAAATTACTATTTAGTGGTTATTTTTATGTTAAATTATGTTCAGATGTGTATGAAATTGTATATAAGTTAGTTAAACATTTCTTTTTGATTAAATGTGTGTATTTATTGGAGTATTACTAATTTTTTTAAATTTAAATAGAGAAAAATAGATCTAAAATACACTACAAACATATAAAAACGGGCTCTAAAAATGTCACTTTTAAGAAGGGCCCTGAGCCGTGGCCTTGTTGGCCCGTGCCTTGTTGGCCCGTGTTCAAGGGGTGCCTTTGTTGGCCCGTGTTCAAGGATACGGTTTATCCAAAAACCAAACCGATCCGAGGTCATTCGGTTCGGTTCGGTTCGGTTAATACTCACTTTCGGTTCGGTTTCGGTTAATAATATTGAGAAACCGAAAATTTCGGTTCAATTACGGTTCATGCTACAAATTATCCGTAACTGAACCGAATTAAAAACCGAGCAATTAACCGAACCGAATTAAAGCCCGAATAGTTAACCGTACCAATCATAAAAACCATAACCAAACAACATGTATAATTAGCTTTTATAACCAAAATATTATATTTTTTTTATAAAAATTGCTTATAACCGAACTGTTTATAACCGAACGAAAAAAACGTTTATGACCTAATCAAATTGTTAAATTTTATTTCGATATTCGCTTAACCGAACCGAATCGAACAATATATTTCGGTTCCTTTCGGTTCGTTTTCCTAAAGCAAACGGTTTGGTTTCGGTTACGGATATTTACTAACCGAAATTTTTGGTTCGGTTTCGGTTAAGGCTATTAACCGTACCGTACCGAACCGAACCGTGACACTCCCATCAAGCTAGAATTCAACTTGTACTTTTCCCCAACTAATAAATGACAGATTTGTTCTCATCTTATTATTTGCTTCGTGCTTATATGTAATACACCGCTGAAAACCCCAAGTCGTATCATATGTAGCCATGTAACTTAGTGTGTGTCACATGTGAGGATTAAGTTTATGGTGATACACTTGAACTATTAGTCCGTGGTGAACTTAATCAAAGTATGGGGTCTATTGATTAAACCACCATTAATGCGCCCAGAACGCTTTAAGGTGTGACCGTCTTATCCGGACCGTCGATATTGCTTATCTAAGTGGGGCATTTATATATGATGTAGTCATATAGGACTGGACCGATTTAATCTACATTTCTCATATAATTCCGTGATCGAGAAATCTCATTAAATCACAAGATGATCATATATGGATTAACCTTAATCCTGAAGTGATTACAGACTCCTGCTTGTTTCAAGATAGGGTTTGATGTGTTCGTTAAGGATCGCTAAGAGGCGCGGTCTGAATCACCTTCACGTTGGCACTATTCGGAATGAGTGAGGAGTGTGTGTCTCACAGATATGGAATTCATTCCTTCCTGCGGGAAGTAGAAAGACAATCCCCTTATTTGTTAATCCTAGAAACAGATCGATCTGCGGAGTTCGTATTGGTTATGAACTAATTGATCACTAGTGGGTTAATGGTAAATAAGGATAAGATGTATTGAAGAAGGTTTACGGAAATAATCCGCTTCATTACGGATAGTCTATGGAGGGTTAGTCTGTATGTAATGATTATATCGATGGACACTTATCGACTCGACGTTTTGAGAATAAGTAATATCTATAATCGATAGAGTTCAGTTTCGGATTTATGGTGGCGTAAATATTTTGTTCGATGAATATTTTATTCAATTTATTGTAGCTACTGGTTATAGGTCCATGGTCCCTGGGTTGGCTCCTAACACGCGAGTGTTTTCTCGTTTTATGGAACCTCGAAAATAAATTAAATAGTTGGTCTATTTAATGAATATGCAATATTATTTATTTGGTAAATAATATGTTAAATAGAAAAGACATTTTCTATTAAAATTAATGACATAAGTGGCGCCCCAAATGTGGATAAGTTAGGAAAAGAAATTTTCCTAGATTATGTTACATGTGGAATTAATTAATTATTTATTTGTTGGATAATTAATGGAAAAACAAGAGATTGTTTTTTTTGGGAATTATCTTTTTCTTTTGGCAAATATATTTTCCTTGTGGGAATAGGTAATTGTGTTGTGAAAAGGATAACTCTCTTGGCTAGTTATTTTCCTATATAAAGAGAGTTCCTCCCAACACAATAAGATACACAAAATTGCGCCACACTTGATAAAAAGGAGAGAAAAATTAGTTTCTTGTTCTAGTCAATAAGAGAAAAAAAACCTAGGGTTTTTCTTAGGCATATTCGAGGAGGTTCTACGGCGAGGATCGACATCCACCAGTCGTCGTTAGGAGATACAATCCGGAAGACTGTGGCTTCTCCCTTTGGTCGACTATTTCTTCCTCTCCGTTTAGGTAAATATTCAACCTTCTTATAGTTATATTAATTATTTATGCGAATCAAATCGTGGTAAAATCGCATGCGAATTTATTCGTGGCTTCCGTTGTGCATGATCGAGCGTCTCGATCGGTGTTGTGAATCAGATCTGACGATCCAATTATGGATCGGATCCGGATTTGGGTTTCTGTATATCCAGCATGTGGTATCAGAGACAGGTTAAAGCGATTTTGCGATCTTGATTGCATAATTAATTAATAAGGAGCGGAATTGAATAAATATTGCATCTTTTATATTTTTATAATATATATGCGTGGTTGACTGTTTTAGTTGACGAGATGGATTGGGGTTGGTACTTGTTTACCGTTAGATCTATTGTAAACCCGAATTTTTCCGGGTATAGGAAATTATGTAATTTATTTGTTGTAATTTAATTTCCTAGTAGTTAGAAAAATTATGTTAGCCACGGCAATGTTGCATTTATTTAATATTGCGAAGAACATCAACAAGTCTATGTGGTGCCCTGGTGGTAAAGAGAAACAGCATCAACAACTTGGAGACCCAAGGTCGACTCACAACCCCTTCCCCCGACACAAAATTTTTTTTTTTCAAATTTTCCAGAAAATTAAATTTTCAAAGAAAAAAAGTTGCAATTGAAGGTAATCAAACCCATGACCTGGAGGAAGGAAGAACATCGCCCTAACCAACTCGGCTGGAGCACTTTTATTCAAAAAACGGAGCAGCAATTTAATATACCTGGGGGGCGGCGGCGGCTGGACATTGAAGACTTGTAATTTTTATTATATGCTTAGGGTTTATTTAATTTATAGATTAGATACGGGGGTATCAACGGTCCATCTCAGTGGTTTATTTTTCGCAATTATTTTCTATTGTGATTATTTATGTGATATAACCATGTCATGCATTATATTCATGATTCCACTCCTAGCATATGCATACATGTAGAAAATTAATTTTGACATAAATTAGACATTTATGAACACGATAATTAATTTAGATTAATAATAAATTAAATTAATTAAAGGAAACAGATTTTTATTTGATAAAATTCACATGATAAAATTAAAATTTACTCGGTAAATTTGATTATGGGATCTTAAATCCTGCATGGATTTAATTATGTAGTGGCTACATATATAAATGGGATTTTGATGATAAAAAAATTTGGAAAATTGTGAAAAGATAGGACACTAACTAGACGGTATTTGGAACCGATAAGTTGGTGATTTCTTTTCATGATTTATTGTTTTTCGATTATAGGAAAATTCTGAGATCCAAAATTTTTTATCATGATAAAATTAGGACTTTAAAATTCATTGGTGAATTTTTGTTGTGTAGTGACTACACAAGAGATTTCTAAATCGACAAATTGGAAAATCATGAATATAGTGTTACTAGTTAGACGGTATTTGGAACCGATAAACTAGCGGGAGCTTTAAATTTGTGATTTATTGTTTTTTCGATTTGGTGGGAAATTCATAAGTCCTAATATATTAGGATTATAAAATTCTTGGTGAATTTTAATTGTGTAGTGTCTACACAAAGAATTTATAAATCCATAAAATTGGAAAGTCGTGAGTAAGTGACACTAGTTAGACGGTATTTGGAACCGATGAACTAGTGGGAGGATTAACTTAAATATTCATGATTTATTGTTTTTCGGATTGTGAAGAAATTCTGAAAATCCTAATAAGACTACCTAATTTTCAAAATAACGAGTGGGAGCGGGGAAGGTGACAACCGACCCCCTCGGCCTCTACTGTTAACACAAGCACCGTGAGAGAATGGTGACGCCTCGTGCCACTTTGATTTCGGCCCCTTCGGATGGCCTTCACCGCTATCAAAATTCAAGGCTTGGTTTCCGAAAGGATAGGATTTTGAGTACTCGTCGGGTCACTAACCTACCCTTCGGCGGCATACTCGGGGTCTACTTAAAAATCTGAAACAGTAGGTCACACTCTAAAGGGTATTTATGGAAATATATTGGATGAAAAAGGAAGGTAATCAACAATTAAATCAGGATGTCTGATTCTAAGTTAATTGTTGAGAGAGATTGTCTCAATTTAATCATCACCTCTTTGACCTACCCGTCGACGGCACTGAGGTGTGAGATTAAATCCTTGGAATGGTAGGATAAACTGCATGTATGACATCACGTTTATAATTCCTAAAATCATTATTTGTAGTGGTGTATGATTTGAATTCTGTCATAATTTATTTTTCAACTACATATCATCTCAAGGTATCTAAACTGCTAAACACGTTAAAACTGACTGATGATGACTTCGTAAAAGTGGAAAAGTAACGAGAACGTGAACTCATTAATCGATAATGTAGTTAATTTTCGGTAGAGGATTCTCCTCTTAAGCCTTCAAACTTAAGTGACATAGATGAGTATGTCACTGCTGTCACTCGTGTTGAATGAGAGACAACCGATATTAGTTCAAAGATGACGAGAATGATTTGATATCAATCTCATCAGACATCCCACAGTTTACGAGTAGTGTCTACTCTTATAAACTATTAGTTCAAGGCCATTTCCTTTTATAGAAAGCCGAAAATGGGAAGGCAAACGTCTACAAGTGTAAGTCATCAAAACTAAATAAGCGAAAGGCTAAACCAAAATATTAATAAAAGAAAGTATAGGATAAGGAAAGTGATTTTGGATCACTAACCTATGAATCCTTAAAGACTTTCTTAACCGGGTAATTTGACTCGGAAGTTAAAGTTCTTTTTGTAAGAACAAGGAAGCAAGGCATTCATGATTAAAGAGTAGACAACGGGCAGTTATTTCAGCTAAGATAGTGGGAGTGATATAAGGAAAGAAATTTGGATTTTAATCCTTGAATATCGCAGAAATCTAATTTCTATTTTCAGATTCGTTGGAACAAATAGATTCACTTTCACATCGATAATATAGTTGCCTCAAAGAAAGTGAATATGACATTTGTATACGATTCTGAGACTCGGACTTTTGTCTGATAAAGTCAAAACCACTAAGTAATGCTGAAAAGGTATATGTAACACATAATAAGCTATTAAGACAAATGGTTTCCGTATTTAGATAAACGATTCTTCAACATCTATTAATTAGTGCATATATCCTAAAGATAAGATCTGAAGACTGGCTAAGGGTGATTCCTATCTCCCAGTCTAAGAACACTACCTCAAAGGAAAAATGACTAAGTTACCTTTCAATTAGGAAAAGGTAATAGAGCTGAAGAAGTATCACAACTTGTTCATATTGACCTTCGGGGTCTTATGAAGGATACAAGCTAGTGGGAGCTTTTGAGTAATAGACATTTTGTCTAATGACTACTCGAAACACCGATTAGTTTATCCAAATATTTGGAGGAATTGCTGATATTACCAGAGAAACAAGTATTCCATGCTCAGATATAGGCTATAGCATAGAGTTTGGCACTGATGCTCGGCCTACCTCCGAGTGAAACGATTTCACTAAAAGGATAAACCATGGATTGCCTTATGTAGTTATTGATATGCTACGATACACTGCTTAACTTAATTAAGATATTGATTGCAAAATAACGGCTCGCATTATCATGTAAATCGAGAAGTCTACCTTAAAAGATGCTTATGAATTTGTGGATAATGAGTGAAGTACATTTACTCCACTTCCGCAAATAAAGGCATTTAGCATTAGTGCTTGAAGGTAGAACTGGAGATTTTCCATACACGTTCAAATAGTGACTGTTCGTGAAATATCTTAATGCAATGAGTAAAGGTTGGTTATAAGATTCTTAAGATCGGATAGTGACGGTTACATTGTTACATCCTTTCTAAAAGAATGTTTAAATAACAACCTTGGACCTTGAAGTAAAGTTACTCAAGGAGTTACTATCTGATTTAATTGGACCACATCCAACATTGGTTGTTGGGGATAACACTGATGAATACTACTGAACCAGATCAGAATGTCAATCCACCCAAATGCAGTGGGAGTATGGTTTATCCATTGACTCGTTGTGCTTATGCATACTTTACAGTCTACTGAGGGTGATTGATAACCTATGGTCTTTTGGAAGGACTGTATAGGATTCTGATAAAAGAAGGTTGGTTTAAAGCCATATACCTATAAATGGAGTTTTGGTACTCCAGTTCTGTTCACACTCTTGTAGAACAACCTGAGTGTCTCAGGCCCAGTGGGAGTAATTGGATCTACGTGAAAAGAGTCGAATGAATGGGAAAGTTTATCTTTCAAGGCAAAGCCAAGTGGTCTAAGGGTAATTCCTTGAGAAGTAGAAAGTTTAAAAGGGGTGATTGCCCTTAAACTTTCTCACCACTCAACCTTGCTTGACTCCATGGAAAGCAGAAAGATTAACTGGGGTGATGCCCTGAAACTTTCTTGCCCAACAACGGAGCTTGAATTCATTCAGAACAGAAGGGTTTTAGCTCGAAGCTAATGGCAGATTGACTGCATATGCTTATATCCATTGATGGATTAAGGCAAACATCTAGGTCATTAAAAGCCACATATTTGAAATGTGTGAGCTTGACCAAAAGTATTGATGAGTCTTTTGTAGACCGGATAATCAATATTGGTGAAGTAGTAGACGTTAGTGTTTATAAATGATAACACTGCAACAGTTGAGAACAACATGAGTGTGTTATCTGAAGTCAAGAACTGACGAGCCAAAGCTTCTCTGAATCGGAGAAGTGGAGTATATTCTTAGAAATCGATTCGGTCGAATTCATGAGAACAAGTTTTGGCAGTATCCCATCCATCTTATTGTTTAAGATGATAATGCATTTTCGTATGCAACATTCAATGAGAGGTTTCCTACCCAACCCCTCACGGAATAATTCTCTCAAATCTTCGGATAAGAGAAAATGGAATAAGTTCTCTTTTGGATAGAGAATGTCAGATTATTAAAAGTCAATTGTATAGTCGAGTCTTGGATTCGAGCAATGGATAGAAATATTGTACATCCTCAAGTATCTTTAAAGAACGAGGAATCATATGCTTGTGTATTCGGGTGCAAACCTGAGTGTTGTTGACTACACTATTTCTGATTATTAGTCGGATTAAGGATGATCATGAATCGATCTCAAGCTCAGTGTTTACTCATTGTGATGGAGCTACAGTCTGGAGCAATCCTAGAACTGCCAATTTGACTCTGTTAGTCGAATACATAGCAGATTTTGAGCAGCTAAAAAGGCAGTGTGTCTTGAGAAGTTCTTTGTTGGATCGGGAAGTGATTCCAGGTCTCGATGAGCCGATACCATTTTACTGTGAAAACAGTTGAGAGGTAGCTCATGCAAAGGATTTTTCGCAATCACAAGAGGTCCAAAGCATATTGAAAGTAAGTACCACCTGGTCAGACAGATCGTGCAGAGAGGCGACGTTTCGGTCCTAAAGATCACCTCGAGCCGACAACCTAGCTGATCAGTTTACCAAGTCGCGTGGCATCTAGTGTCACTGATAAGAACTTGGCGGGTATAAAATTGGGAGATATGTCTCATCTGCTTTAGAGCAAGTGGAAGAATGTTGTGGATACAAATAATAAGGGGGTGGTGCTCTAAAAACAATTATTGCTTGTCTTTACGGGCAAGTGGGAGATTGTTGGATGTAGTGCCCGAAAGACAATTGTTGCTTGTCTATACAGGCAAGTGGGAGATTGTTGAAAGTAGCGCCCGAAAGACAATTTATGTAATTGTTTTTATAATTAATAAATGACAGATTTATTCTCATCTTATTATTTGCTTTGTGCTTATATGTAATACACCGGTGAAAACCCCAAGTCGTATCATATGTAGCCATGTAACTTAGTGTGTGTCACACGTGAGGATTAAGTTTATGGTGATACACTTGAACTATTAGTCCGTGGTGAACTTAATCAAAGTATGGGGTCTATTGATTAAACCACCATTAATGCGGCCAAAACACTTTAAGGTGTGATCGTCTTATCCGGACCGTCGATATTGATTATCTAAGTGGGGCATTTATATATGATGTAGTCATATATGACTGGACCGATTTAATCTGCATTTCTCATATAATTCCGTGATCGAGAAATCTCATTAAATCACAAGATGATCATATATGGATTAACCTTAATCCTGAAGTGATTACAGACTCCTGCTTGTTTCAAGATAAGGTTTGATGTGTTCGTTAAGGATCGCTAAGAGACGCGCGCGGTCCGAATCACCTTCATGTTGGCACTATTCTGGAATGAGTGAGGAGTATGTGTCTCACAGATATAGAATCCATTCCTTCCTGCATGAAGTAGAAAGACAATCCCCTTATTTGTTAATCCTAAAAACTGATCGATCCGCGGAGTTCGTATTGGTTATGAACTAATTGATCACTAGTGGGTTAATGGTAAATAAGGATAAGATGTATTGAAGAAGGTTTACGGAAATAATCGCTTCATTACGGATAGTCTATAGAGGGTTAGTCTGTATGTAATGATTATATCGATGGACACTTATCGACTCGACGTTTTGAGAATAAGTTATATCTATAATCGATAGAGTTCAATTTCGGATTTATGGTGGCGTAATTCCGGAATTAATAAGTTGGGTAGAAATATTATGTTCGATGAATATTATATTCAATTTATTGTAGCTACTGGTTATAGGTCCATGGTCCCCGGGTTGGCTCCTAACACGCGAGTGTTTTCTCGTTTTATGAAACCTCGAAAATAAATTAAATAGTTGGTCTATTTAATGAATATGCAATATTATTTATTTGGTAAATAATATGTAAAATAGAAAAGACATTTTCTATTAAAATTAATGACATAAGTGGAGCCCCAAATGTGGATAAGTTAGGAAAAGAAATTTTCCTAGATTATGACACATGTGTAATTAATTAATAATCTATTTGTTGGATAATTAATGGAAAAACAAGAGATTGATTTTTTGGGAATTATCTCGTATCTTTTGATAAATATATTTTCCTTGTCGGAATAGGTAATGTGGTGTGAAAAAGTTAACTCTCTTGGCAAGATATTTTTCTATATAAAGAGAGTTACTCAAACACAATAAGATACAAAAATTGCGCCACACTTGATAAAAAGGAGAGAAAAATTAGTTTCTTGTTCTAGTCATTAAGAGAAGAAAAACCTAAGGTTTTTCTTGGGCATATTCGAGGAGGTTCTACGGCGAGGATCGACGTCCACCAGTCGTCGCTAGGAGATACAATCCGGAAGACTGCGGCTTCTCCCTTTGGTCGACTATTTCTTCCTCTTCGTTTAGGTAAATATTCAACCTTCTTATAGTTATATTAATTATTTATGCGAATCAAATCGTGGTAAAATCGCATGCGAATTTATTCGTGGCTTCCGTTGTGCATGATCGAGCGTCTCGATCGGTGCCGTGAATCAGATCTGACTATCCAATTATGTATCGGATCCGGATTCGGGTTTCTGTATATCCAGCATTCGGCACTACTCATTTCCGTTTTAAAAAAGAACAGACGCAATTATGGGGCGGAATTGCTGGGACGCATGTCAAATGGCTTCGATTAAGGAATCATTTATTCGACTTCTGTATTCTATAGTTTGTAACGCTTGCCTTTTCAGCTACAGGCGGCGAAGAATTATTGTGACTGTCAGGGGTACAGTTCAGGGGTTGCCTTATTCTTTTTTCTCCCGAAAGAGTTTTGCCACTGATACATAATGGTTTCATTTTGTCTGATATATGAAGGTAAGTATGGATTCCAGGATGGAAATAGTTATTCGTTATGGTTTTTACATAGTTTTGTGTTTCTGCTTTTGAGAGTTGAATCAATTGTTATCTGATACATAAGCATCATTATTATTTGCATAAAATTGAGACTAAAATCTAGGAATGATATTGATAATATAAGGAATGAACTTAGGTAGGTTAGTTTGAATACTATAGTGAAATCTATGAATGCATTATTTTTATTTTTATTTTTATTTTTTTGGTGAAAAAACGACCTTCTTTATTCAAACATCAGGGATGCCAAACATTTACAAAGAGTTCAAAAAATGAAACATAAATACAGAGCACTGCTCTTCTAGTCCCCAGGCTAGTCTAATATTTCGAGCTCTTTCCACCATTTGATTGATGAAGATATGAGGCGGGGGGTGACAGTTCTCTTCCCCAAACACTCGCTTGTTCCGCCAAATCCAAATGCCGTTGACAATATCCCTCCAAATGTATTTGCACTTGGGAGTCTCCGTGAAAGTCCGGGCCGATTTGAGCGAGAACGTAATCCAGTCCTTTGTTGACTCAGCAGCGAAGAAGTCTTCTCTACAAGCAGGTTCTAGAAATTTTTCTCATATCTCTCTGGGCCAGCAGCAATTCCGAAGGGCATGTAAAGATGTCTCATCTTCTTGCCCACAAATGCCGCATATATTTAATTCCAGCACTTGATACCGGTATAATCGTACATTAACCGGAAGTGCATCATGACATAGCATCTAAAGAAAATAGTTGCCTCTAGAAGGACCCTTGAGGCTCCAGATCTCTTTCCAATTGGGGGTTGAGTTGTTCTGTATCGTTGATTGTAACTGGAGGTATTTACTCTAGCTTTAGCACGCAATTTTTTCTCATGTGAGAAATTGCCAACTAAAAAATGTTGTGGACCACAAGACACATACAATTTTGCATTTGTGTTTATTTGATTTTTTTCAGCTGTATAAGATGATTTTTTTATTAGCGGGGATGCATTGGTCAGGTCTGTTTAACATTGATTATGTGGTTAATTTTTATGTTCACGTCAATCTATAAAATACCTGAATTGAGTGTTAAAGAGTGTTAAAGGGAATATTGTCTCGCTTCCCATCTAATAATAAGCAACATGGAGTTGTTCCTTTAGTTGAATCATGCGCAACAACCACATGGAGAATGACTCTCTCTTTCGTCCATGAAAGAAGAATGTTGTGACTGACCGCTATTAAGGTATCAATCGAAAAATGAAGTTATTTTAGTTTTGACTAGCTTTTACCTATTGTAATTTCATTTTAAAAGTTTCTTAATTTTGTATTTTTTATGTATTCGAAGTATAGTTTTCTACAAGGTCTTAGACTTGTGTAACGCCCCGCTCCCGGATACCGAGCCCTTATCCGGAAGAGAAACGTTCGGCGCGTATAGCATTAAATAAATCAAATATTATACGCAAGCCTCTACGTCGTCGTATCAAATAAAAACAAACGGAAGCTAAAAGGACTCGGGTAAAAACATAAATGCTACTAAGAATAGATACAACCATACTAAAGATGGATAGTTAAAATTACAACGACGAACAACCCAAAGACTTATACAATACGAAGTCTTAAAAGTAGAAGTACAACAAGTCTAAGAAAAGAAATACAACTAGTCTAGTATAACCTTTATAAGGAAATAAACTAAAAGATTCGCCAAGACTTCAAGCCTTCAAAAGCCGTCATCTACACTTGATCAACTTTGTTCGTCTTCTCACCCCACAATGCATACAAAAGAAAATGCAAAGGAGGTAAGTACAAAGTACTTAGTAAAAGTGAGAAGCTAAAGAATAACTAGGTTATACAACGAAAGGTTATTATTATGATTATTAATTATCTTTATGAGACCGACTCAATCTAAGGTTCATTTCATGCCCATCGACACGTCATGACTATACGTTTCTAACTTAGCTTATCTTTGTTACATCATTACTCAAGGACACTGCGCATGGCGTTCATCAGCCTGAAGATATACTTGCTAACTAACGGTGATTAGCACCGATTAGCTCCGGGGTCTCCCCGGTATGCGTATACGTCCGATGAATTTCCTCCACTGCCATTCAGCCGTTTATAGGCCAAAGCGGCGTTGTTCACCTTTTATGAACGTATCACATCGCCGATATGAAAGAGTGCCTAACCGAGAATAAGTGACGTTTTATCTTTTACTACACGTATGTAATTATTACTGTGAATTAACTAGCCACCTAAGTGTTTTCAGGTAAGCTCCCTCACATACACTACTCTCTTTCCTAGACCACTAGACACGGACAAGTCCTAGCAAATACATAGACATTGATGAACTCTAGTTCATCAAAGCACAAGCCCTTTCATGCCCTTTTGACGGATCCGAACTTCAACTCCCTTTAAGAGTACATTCGGTGTTTTAACTGAACGAATCAGAAGTTCAATCGAAGCTTGTTCATGTTTAATTAATGTTATCGGGTCATATTATAACATTTAACATCTTATTAAAAGGCTTAAACAACACTTAATTAAAACCGGGGGAATGCGTGCGCAATGCGGAATGCGTGCGCATTAGCTGGAATGCGTACGCATTCCCTACCTCTGAAACCTGCTGAAACTTGTTGTTTGATCAATACGTGCGCATTGCTCTGAATGCGTACGCATTCACCGACCAGAACCTAAACTGAACTCTCTGTCCAACCAATGCGTGCGCATTTCTTGCAATGCGTGCGCATTCGAAAAACAGAAACAAAACCAGAACCTCCTGAACCAGCAATGCGTGCACATTCCCTTGAATGTGTACGCATTACAACTGCTGCAACAAAACCTTGGCAAACCTGTATCAGGAATGCGTGTGCATTGCTAGCCAATGCGTACGCATTCTACCTGCTGCCCTAAAATCCGATTTCAACACTTAACGATTTCTAATCCGTTTCTAACCCAATTAGCATCGAATTAAGCACAACAAAACATAGAAGATTATATCTAATCATACCAAACTCAACCTAAACCTAATAAAACTATAATTATTCATTAGGAAGAGCCTCTTACCTTAATTTCCAGCAAAACCGCAAGCAAAACGCCAAGCAACTGCAACAACTGTTGATCCTCAAACCCCAAAACCTATTTGATCAACAAAAACCCTAAAATCCTATTTTTCGGCTAAAAACGAAACTGAAAAAGTGCATAAAACTGCAGATTACCTAGATTAACTGCTGTCAAACTAATTTTAGATTAATCTACGCTCCAAGACGATCGTTTCGACTACTCATGGCTGCGAAACAGAGCTACGGATTAAAAGATACGAATTTTTGAAGAATCGAACTCTACGAATACCAAAAACTAGGGCTAAATCGAAAACTTACGAAATTGAGAGATGTTATTTTCCAAAGTTGCGTCTCATCGTGCTGATCACTTTTCTCTCCTGCGGCATCTTGAACGGATGAACGGATTGGTCACACGGTTGAAGTTTACGTTCTCCCTTTTCCAGGCATCTCCTGCGTGTTTTCATCTGTGTAGCGCCGTTCCATCTCTTTTTTTTTTCTCAGAATCAGCGTGTGAACTAATAAGTATTTTGGGGAATTATTTCCTTTTTATAGCCAATAATTAAATCCTTTATAATTAATAGCTAAATCCTTTAATTAATTCCTTTTAATTAAATAAATGGGACAAATAATAATTAGGTCGTAGTAAATACACCCAATGACTATTTTACCCTTTTATGAAAAGTCGGGATGTTACATTCCTTCCCCTTTAAGAGGAGTTTCGTCCTCGAAACTCGAATGTAACCGAGAGGTACTTGAACTCTGGACTTTGCAAAGCGTTTCGTCTTCCAACTCTTACAGTCTTCTTCTTCTTCCATCTTTCCAACTTTCTCGCTTGTCTTGAGCCAACTTGAGGTTGCGACGATCCACTTCAATCTTCTCGTTGACTTGCTATATCAAATATGGTCTCGTATTCTATCATCGCTCCACTTCATCCCGAAAACTCGCGTTCTTTTATCTCTATCTTCACGAGATGATCACCGGCAATCTTGTTCCAACTCTTGTACATCTTGGTCGCTCCGAGATGAACTGCAATTGCCATCTCGAGGTTTTCATTCTTCATCGTCCTTCCCAATCTTCCGTATTCGGAACCCAAAGTTGATTCCGATCCCAACGATCGCCATCTTCATCAAACTCGTGACCACTGGCGGGTTGGTTCTGACCACTCACTTGTAAACTAAAACCATTGGATCTTTATCTTGCTTCTTTCATGAACTCATCAACTGCCTCGAATCTTGAAATCATCGGTTCAACACTCTCTGCTTGCTCCTGCTGACCTAAACCCGAAAGGCTGAATCTTCCCAGCCGAAACCACACTTCTGGCACACTTGACTTCTTTTGATCTCAACTTCCATCATGGCACCACAAGCTTGCTGAAAAACTGCAAGGATCCCAGCTGAAGGACTTCTGAGACTCCTTAGGGATGGAGAACATGCATCTGCCATCCTTTTCTCTGACGGTCTGATCCAATTCTTATGCCAAGGGAGTTAGCTTGGAGAATAAAAGAAGTTGAAAAGTAACAAGTTGAGTACCAGGGTGGTATGTCAACTAGGTAAGCCAAGGAAGGGTACAATGCACTTGAAAAAAGGCAGGATGCTTAGGTTACAAGCAAAACAAGATGATTCCGTGTTGGGGAAAATTGAAGGTGGTTCTAGAATGAAGAATGGGGCACTGTATCATAATACAAAAGATAGCCACCAGAAGGAAAAACAAAAGAACACCTTGTAGATGAAATTCTTTTGAGAGAGTGGAATTCTGCAAGATACGGTGGTCTACAAAGACTTCAAAGGCAACTAGAAAGGATGGTAATAAGCTTTCATATAAGCCTTTAGAAAAATGGGGACGTTAAAGGAAACATCACCTGATGGACGTGGAAACATTAAATGCGAAGGAAAGAGATTACTAAACTTGAGGACACTAGGCAGGTGACCTTGATTGTTAAACACTTGGTTAACAAAAATGGATGTTGGCGAACTGGAAAAATCTTCAGTTCACATGAGTTTCGTAGAGGAACATCACACAACAGAAAAACAAAGTAAAGGTGCAAGGTCGAGCACCAGAAAGACTAAAAAAAGAATGTAGAAATCAAAAGAGAGCAAGAATCCCAACAGGAAGGGGCCATGGAGACAAAACGAGTACACCGAAAGGTCTCAGAATGAAAATAAAACTTGCCAAGAAAAATTCAAAGTTTGCAGTAGTCAAAGAGAGGTTATTTCAAGATTTAAAAGAATTAGAAATTTCCCTCAAGGAATTGTAAGGGAATATCAAAGGTTTGAATAAGTAAGCGGTAAGCAAGATTTAAGTGAAGAGGATCAAAACGACACTTAAGAATTGTCGGCTAAGGTTTGATTTCAAAGAACTAATTCAAACCTTCAAAGGAAGTATAAACGATCATTGACGATTCAAATCAACGGTTCAAGGTTGCACTACTCGAGAGGAATAGTACACTGCCAAGGAATAAATGCTCGAGGTTATTCTCATGTGGGAATGAAAAGGTTAAAATAAAATGGACTTTCAACCAGTATGACAAAATTGTGATAGAACGCCATAACAGAAGGTGAAAAGTCAAAAAGGTGTATATGGCGGTTCATGGCTCTAAATGGCCTGAAAGAGATTTAAGATTGAATGGTACAAGGTACATTAATCTGAATTGAAATTCAATAGGAGTTTTGGAGTTCAAATGTTGGTTGGCTAGATAGGTTCGGAAGGCATATTGAAAAAGTCTACCTTCTGCTTGAAACTGGTTTGGCATAAATTGCTAGAATGTTAAGGGTAAGTAATTGAGGGGAATGTCATGGTAGGCTTAAAAATTTGACCGGCAAAAAAAGATATGCATACCTTAACAGAACAGGCGCATTAGGTGAAAAAGTTACAACATCGACACTACCCTTAGGAGGGAAGCTGAGGATAATCACAAGTAAAAAGAATGTTCTGACATTAAAAGGTTCAGTAAAATTTGAGTTTGAATGAATGATGGGAGTGCAACAATGCAGAGTTAGAGGGAACTTGTTCCTTGATTTGACAAGTAAGGAAGCATGGATTTGTTCAAAAGAGAGGCTTATGGAGATATGTTTCTTAGGTAATTCATGACAACAAGCGGAGAGGATTTGTTGAGTTTAAATATCTCAAGTGAGGGATTACATGAGAAATAAATTACCAGATAAGGTATAATTACAAAAGGGCAAGAAAAGGGTCTGAACATCAAACATGTTATGCTGGAGGATAGCATCTTGGTTACTGTTTACAACTGCAAAAGAACTATAATGTTAGCTTTACAAGCATTCTACTAAAAGGTTTAACTCAGAAGGAGATCAAACTTCGGGGAACTCCTAAACATAACAGTCGTAACTTACTACCCACTTAGCCCAAACTCTAAGTCAAAGAGGTGAAAATTCCTTTTAGGTTGATGTGTATGATATATACTCCGGATCTGACATTATCAATTTGTACAGAACAAACGAAGAGGAAATTGAGCACAATCCAAAGAGAAAAGATTTAGATACTGGAGTTTTCCAGGTGATATAAAAATATTGGAATTTTTGGATGAAAATAACTTGGTCAAAAACAGTTATTTCTGACGATTTCACAAGCTGCCAGAATTTCCAGATTAGTAAACACTGAATTGCATTGCGAATCGATAACAAACAAAAAGGAATATGAACTTAATTCCAGAAGGAAAGTTGTAGATAAAAGTTTTGTCTGCAACATATCAAAAATTCAGGTCATTTAAGGGTGTTTAACCTGTTCAAAACAGAAGAGGAAGTGAAGGTGCTGCTGCAGATTTTCTGGACAGAGTGTCCGGCATAAACATGAACTTTCTGAACAATCCATAACAATTATCGAGTTTATGTTAAAAGAGAAATTGTAGATAAGACAATAATCTACTTTTTTGAAAATTTGCAGAATTTTTGGAGTAGGGGAAGACAGTCTTATGTTAAAGGGAAAACACGGAAACAAAAGCATTCCCTCATGTTGGATAAATCCAAAAACGAGGATGATGGAAACTATGTGCCAAAGTAGGAGACCTTTAACACTAATAGTTTGAAACGACTGAGGAGTACTTGGAAAGAATAGAATTACACATGGAGTTCGTGTAGAACTCATCTCAAGCAAAGCAAAGGTCTAAGAATGTTGATAAACTCAAACCAAGCGACGGTGAAAAGAGAAGGTGAAGGATTTGTAGAGTTGAATCAAATATCATTCTCCACAAGGTTATGCCAAGATAAAAGTAAACTTAGATATTCGTGTAGAGAAGGTGGAGAGATTTCAATAGGGAAAAATAAGAAAAAAAGGAAATCAACCAAGAGGACCTCGACTTTAAGGTGTAGGCATAAGACTCCTATCCCAAAGCTTTACTTAAAAGGGTTACACTTAGCCCTATGTGACCGGTTATGGTTTGGAAACTTCAGAACAAGGGAGAGTTTCTACTAAGGATCCTAGAAGGAACAAAACTTGAGAACTCGACTTAACCTCCGTCTAAGATGACTCTTCACTTGGTCCTAATGCAACCTAACCACGGTTTAAGGATTCTTAGTCATACGAGGATTACCACCAAGCTCAAGTTCTAAAAGGTCTAAAGGAATCTTATCTTAGAGGAAGAGAAGCCTAAGATAGAAAGGACGCTTCTCTCTGATACCAATTGTAACGACCCACTCCCGGATTCCGAGCCCTTATCCGGAAGAGAAACGTTCGGCGCGTATAGCATTAAATAAATCAAATATTATACACAAGCCTCTACGTCGTCGTATCAAATAAAAGCAAACGGAAGCTAAAAGGACTCGGGTAAAAACATAAATGCTACTAAGAATATATACAACCATACTAAAGATGGATAGTTAAAATTACAACGACGAACAACCCAAAGACTTATACAATACGAAGTCTTAAAAGTAGAAGTACAACAAGTCTAAGAAAAGAAATACAACTAGTCTAGTATAACCTTTATAAGGAAATAAACTAAAAGATTCGCCAAGACTTCAAGCCTTCAAAAGCCGTCATCTACACTTGATCAACCTGTTCGTCTTCTCACCCCACAATGCATACAAAAGAAAATGCAAAGGAGGTAAGTACAAAGTACTTAGTAAAAGTGAGAAGCTAAAGAATAACTAGGTTATACAACGAAAGGTTATTATTATGATTATTAATTATCTTTATGAGACCGACTCAATCTAAGGTTCATTTCATGCCCATCGACACGTCATGACTATACGTTTCTAACTTAGCTTATCTTTGTTACATCATTACTCAAGGACACGCGCATGGCGTTCATCAGCCTGAAGATATACTTGCTAACTAACGGTGATTAGCACCGATTAGCTCCGGGGTCTCCCCGGTATGCGTATACGTCCGATGAATTTCCTCCATTGCCATTCAGCCGTTTATAGGCCAGCAGCGTTGTTCACCTTTTATGAACGTATCACATCGCCGATATGAAAGAGTGCCTAACCGAGAATAAGTGACGTTTTATCTTTTACTACACGTATGTAATTATTACTGTGAATTAACTAGCCACCTAAGTGTTTTCAGGTAAGCTCCCTCACATACACTACTCTCTTTCCTAGACCACTAGACACGGACAAGTCCTAGCAAATACACAGACATTGATGAACTCTAGTTCATCAAAGCACAAGCCCTTTCATGCCCTTCTGACGGATCCGAACTTCAACTCCCTTTAAGAGTACATTCGGTGTTTTAACTGAACGAATCAGAAGTTCAATCGAAGCTTGTTCATGTTTAATTAATGTTATCGGGTCATATTATAACATTTAACATCTTATTAAAAGGCTTAAACAACACTTAATTAAAACCGGGGACAATGCGTGCGCATTAGCTGGAATGCGTACGCATTCCCTACCTCTGAAACCTGCTGAAACTTGTTGTTTGATCAATACGTGCGCATTGCTCTGAATGCGTACGCATTTCATGCGTACGCATTCACCGACCGAACCTAAACCGAACTCTATGTCCAACCAATGCGTGCATTGCTTGCAATGCATTCAAAAAAAAGAAACAAAACCAGAACCTCCTGAACCAGCAATGCGTTCACATTCCCTTGAATGCGTACGCATTACACCTGCTGCAACAAAACCTGGAAAACCTGTGTCAGGAATGCGTGAGCATTTCTAGCCAATGCGTACGCATTCTACCTGCTGCCCTAAAATCCGATTTCAACACTTAACGATTTCTAATCCGTTTCTAACCCAATTAGCATCGAATTAAGCACATCAAAACATAGAAGATTATATCTAATCATACAAAACTCAACCTAAACCTAATAAAACTATAATTATTCATTAGGAAGAGCCTCTTACCTTAATTGCCAGCAAAACCGCAAGCAAAACGCCAAGCAACCGCAACAACTGTTGATCCTCAAACCCCAAAACCTATTTGATCAACAAAAACCTTAAAATCCTATTTTCTGGCTAAAAACGAAACTGAAAAAGTGCATAAAACTGCAGATTACCTAGATTAAATGCTGTCAAACTAATTTTGGATTAATCTACGCTCCAAGACGATCGTTTCGACTACTCATGGCTGCGAAACAGAGCTACGGATTAAAAGATACGAATTTTTGAAGAATCGAACTCTACGAATACCAAAAACTAGGGCTAAATCGAAAACTTACGAAATTGAGAGATGTTATTTTCCAAAGTTGCGTCTCTCGTGCGATCACTTTTCTCTCTGCGGCATCTTGAACGGATGAACGGATTGGTCACACGGTTGAAGTTTACGTTCTCTTTTCCAGGCATCTCCCGCGTGTTTTCATCTGTGTAGTGCCGTTCCATCTCTTTTTTTTTCTCTCGAATCAGCGTGTGAAATAATAAGTATTTTGGGAAATTATTTCCTTTTTATTGCCAATAATTAAATCCTTTATAATTAATAGCTAAATCCTTTTTAATTTAATTAATTCTTTTTAATTAAATAAATGGGATAAATAATAATTAGGTCGTAGTAAATACACCATGGCAATGACTTACTAAGGATCCTAGAAGGAACAAAACTTGAGAACTCGACTTAACCTCCGTCTAAGATGACTCTTCACTTGGTCCTAATGCAACCTAACCACGGTTTAAGGATTCTTAGTCATACGAGGATTACCACCAAGCTCAAGTTCTAAAAGGTCTAAAGGAATCTTATCTTAGAGGAAGAGAAGCCTAAGATAGAAAGGACGCTTCTCTCTGATACCAACTGTAACGCCCCGCTCCCGGATACCGAGCCCTTATCCGGAAGAGAAACGTTCGGCGCGTATAGCATTAAATAAATCAAATATTATACGCAAGTCTCTACGTCGTCGTATCAAATAAAAGCAAACGGAAGCTAAAAGGACTCGGGTAAAAATATAAATGCTACTAAAAATAGATACAACCACACTAAAGATGGATAGTTAAAATTACAACGATGAACAACCCAAATACTTATACAATACGAAGTCTTAAAAGTAGAAGTACAACAAGTCTAAGAAAAGAGATACAACTAGTCTAGTATAACCTTTATAAGGAAATAAACTAAAAGATTCGCCAAGACTTCAAGCCTTCAAAAGCCGTCATCTACACTTGATCAACCTGTTCGTCTTCTCACCCCACAATGCATACAAAAGAAAATGCAAAGGAGGTAAGTACAAAGTACTTAGTAAAAGTGAGAAGCTAAAGAATAACTAGGTTATACAACGAAAGGTTATTATTATGATTATTAATTATCTTTATGAGACCGACTCAATCTAAGATTCATTTCATGCCCATCGACACGTCATGACTATACGTTTCTAACTTAGCTTATCTGTGTTACATCATTACTCAAGGACACTGCGCATGGCGTTCATCAGCCTGAAGATATACTTGCTAACTAACGGTGATTAGCACCGATTAGCTCCGGGGTCTCCCCGGTATGCGTATACGTCCGATGAATTTCCTCCACTGCCATTCAGCCGTTTATAGGCCAGCAGCGTTGTTCACCTTTTATAAACGTATCACATCGCCGATATGAAAGAGTGCCTAACCGAGAATAATTGACGTTTTATCTTTTACTACACGTATGTAATTATTACTGTGAATTAACTAGCCACCTAAGTGTTTTCAGGTAAGCTCCCTCACATATACTACTCTCTTTCCTAGACCACTAGACACGGACAAGTCCTAGCAAATACACGAGACATTGATGAACTCTAGTTCATCAAAGCACAAGCCCTTTCATGCCCTTCTGACGGATCCGAACTTCAACTCCCTTTAAGAGTATATTCGGTGTTTTAACTGAACGAATCAGAAGTTAAATCGAAGCTTGTTCATGTTTAATTAATGTTATCGGGTCATATTATAACATTTAAAATCTTATTAAAAGGCTTAAACAACACTTAATTAAAACTGGGGACAATGCATGCGCATTAGCTGGAATGCGTACGCATTCCCTACCTCTGAAACCTGCTGAAACTTGTTGTTTGATCAATACGTGCGCATTGCTCTGAATGCGTACGCATTGCTCTGAATGCGTACGCATTCACCGACCAGAACCTAAACCGAACTCTATGTCCAACCAATGCGTGCGCATTGCTTGCAATGCGTGCGCATTCGGAAAAACAGAAACAAAACCAGAACCTCCTGAACCAGCAATGCGTGCACATTCCCTTGAATGCGTACGCATTACACCTGCTGCAACAAAACCTGGAAAACCTGTATCAGGAATGCGTGAGCATTGCTAGCCAATGCGTACGTATTCTACCTGCTGCCCTAAAATCCGATTTCAACACTTAACGATTTCTAATCCGTTTCTAACCCAATTAGCATCGAATTAAGCACATCAAAACATAGAAGATTATATCTAATCATACAAAACTCAACCTAAACCTAATAAAACTATAATTATTCATTAGGAAGAGCCTCTTACCTTAATTGCCAGCAAAACCGCAAGCAAAATGCCAAGCAACCGCAACAACTGTTGATCCTCAAACCCCAAAACCTATTTGATCAACAAAAACCCTAAAATCCTATTTTCTGGCTAAAAAGAAACTGAAAAAGTGCATAAAACTGCAGATTACCTAGATTAAATGCTGTCAAACTAATTTTGGATTAATCTACGCTCCAAGACGATCGTTTCGACTACTCATGGTGCGAAACGAGCTACGGATTAAAAGATACGAATTTTTGAAGAATCGAACTCTACGAATACCAAAAACTAGGGCTAAATCGAAAACTTACGAAATTGAGAGATTTTATTTTCCAAAGTTGCATCTCTTCGCGCTGATCACTTTTCTCTCCTGCGGCATCTTGAACGGATGAACGGATTGGTCACACGGTTGAAGTTTACGTTCTCTTTTCCGGGCATCTCCCGCGTGTTTTCATCCGTGTAGTGCCGTTCCATCTCTTTTTTTTTCTCGGAATCGGCGTGTGAAATAATAAGTATTTTGGGAAATTATTTCCTTTTTATACCCAATAATTAAATCCTTTATAATTAATAGCTAAATCCTTTAATTAATTCCTTTTTAATTAAATAAATGGGATAAATAATAATTAGGTCGTTGTAAATACACCCAATGACACTACAAGAAAACATGTTTGAAGGGACGACAATTTGTCGTCCCTTAGAACACTGTCGTCCCTTTAAACATTTTTTGGGACGCCAAGTCGTCCCAAAAACGCCGTTCCTTCCGTTTCGTCCCGTTAAACAAGTGGCATGTTTGAAGGGACGACATTGTCGTCCCTATAAAGGTGCGATGACGTGGCACGAAATCTCTTATGAAAAGTCAATCGCCGACATGGCAATCTTTTTTGGGACGACAATGTCGTCCCATAAAATAAGTGCAAATTTTTTTTATAAAAAAATGAAATTAAATGATTCGATATAAAAAATTATGAAATGTGTTATTTGGGACGACATTGTCGTCCCTTAAAAGTTTGTTAATTTCATTTTATAAAAATTTAAATGCAATGATTCAGAATAAAAAATAATTAAAAGGGACGACTTGTGTCTTTAGGGACGACAATGTCGTCTCTTCAAAGATATTTTAATTTTTTTTATAAAAAAATTAAATGAAATTATTCTGATTAAAAATATTAATAGGGAAAAATAAGAAAAAAGGAAATCAACCAAGAGGACCTCGACTTTAAGGTGTAGGCATAAGACTCCTATCCCAAAGCTTTACTTAAAATGTTACACTTAGCCCTATGTGACCGGTTATGGTCTGGAAACTTCAGAACAAGGGAGAGTTTCTACTAAGGATCCTAGAAGGAACAAAACTTGAGAACTCGACTTAACCTCCGTCTAAGATGACTCTTCACTTGGTCCTAATGCAACCTAACCACGGTTTAAGGATTCTTAGTCATACGAGGATTACCACCAAGCTCAAGTTCTAAAAGGTCTAAAGGAATCTTATCTTAGAGGAAGAGAAGCCTAAGATAGAAAGGACGCTTCTCTCTGATACCAACTGTAACGCCCCGCTCCCGGATACCGAGCCCTTATCCGGAAGAGAAACGTTCGGCGCGTATAGCATTAAATAAATCAAATATTATACGCAAGTCTCTACGTCGTCGTATCAAATAAAAGCAAACGGAAGCTAAAAGGACTCGGGTAAAAATATAAATGCTACTAAAAATAGATACAACCACACTAAAGATGGATAGTTAAAATTACAACGATGAACAACCCAAATACTTATACAATACGAAGTCTTAAAAGTAGAAGTACAACAAGTCTAAGAAAAGAGATACAACTAGTCTAGTATAACCTTTATAAGGAAATAAACTAAAAGATTCGCCAAGACTTCAAGCCTTCAAAAGCCGTCATCTACACTTGATCAACTTTGTTCGTCTTCTCACCCCACAATGCATACAAAAGAAAATGCAAAGGAGGTAAGTACAAAGTACTTAGTAAAAGTGAGAAGCTAAAGAATAACTAGGTTATACAACGAAAGGTTATTATTATGATTATTAATTATCTTTATGAGACCGACTCAATCTAAGATTCATTTCATGCCCATCGACACGTCATGACTATACGTTTCTAACTTAGCTTATACGTGTTACATCATTACTCAAGGACACCGCGCATGGCGTTCATCGGCTGAAGATATACTTGCTAACTAACGGTGATTAGCACCGATTAGCTCCGGGGTCTCCCCGGTATGCGTATACGTCCGATGAATTTCCTCCATTTTGCCATTCGGCCGTTTATAGGCCGGCGAGCGTTGTTCACCTTTTATAAACGTATCACATCGCCGATATGAAAGAGTGCCTAACCGAGAATAATTGACGTTTTATCTTTTACTACACGTATGTAATTATTACTGTGAATTAACTAGCCACCTAAGTGTTTTCAGGTAAGCTCCCTCACATATACTACTCTCTTTCCTAGACCACTAGACACGGACAAGTCCTAGCAAATACACAGACATTGATGAACTCTAGTTCATCAAAGCACAAGCCCTTTCATGCCCTTCTGACGGATCCGAACTTCAACTCCCTTTAAGAGTATATTCGGTGTTTTAACTGAACGAATCAGAAGTTAAATCGAAGCTTGTTCATGTTTAATTAATGTTATCGGGTCATATTATAACATTTAAAATCTTATTAAAAGGCTTAAACAACACTTAATTAAAACTGGGGACAATGCATGCGCATTAGCTGGAATGCGTACGCATTCCCTACCTCTGAAACCTGCTGAAACTTGTTGTTTGATCAATACGTGCGCATTGCTCTGAATGCATGCGCATTGCTCTGAATGCGTACGCATTGCTCTGAATGCGTACGCATTCACCGACCAGAACCTAAACCGAACTCTATGTCCAACCAATGCGTGCGCATTGCTTGCAATGCGTGCGCATTCGAAAAACCAGAAACAAAACCAGAACCTCCTGAACCAGCAATGCGTGCACATTCCCTTGAATGCGTACGCATTACACCTGCTGCAACAAAACCTGGAAAACCTGTGTCAGGAATGCGTGAGCATTGCTAGCCAATGCGTACGTATTCTACCTGCTGCCCTAAAATCCGATTTCAACACTTAACGATTTCTAATCCGTTTCTAACCCAATTAGCATCGAATTAAGCACATCAAAACATAGAAGATTATATCTAATCATACAAAACTCAACCTAAACCTAATAAAACTATAATTATTCATTAGGAAGAGCCTCTTACCTTAATTGCAGCAAAACCGCAAGCAAAATGCCAAGCAACCGCAACAACTGTTGATCCTCAAACCCCAAAACCTATTTGATCAACAAAAACCCTAAAATCCTATTTTCTGGCTAAAAAGAAACTGAAAAAGTGCATAAAACTGCAGATTACCTAGATTAAATGCTGTCAAACTAATTTTGGATTAATCTACGCTCCAAGACGATCGTTTCGACTACTCATGGCTGCGAAACAGAGCTACGGATTAAAAGATACGAATTTTTGAAGAATCGAACTCTACGAATACCAAAAACTAGGGCTAAATCGAAAACTTACGAAATTGAGAGATTTTATTTTCCAAAGTTGCATCTCTTCGCGCTGATCACTTTTCTCTCCTGCGGCATCTTGAACAGATGAACGGATTGGTCACACGGTTGAAGTTTACGTTCTCTTTTTCCAGGCATCTCCTGCGTGTTTTCATCTGTGTAGTGCCGTTCCATCTCTTTTTTTTTTCTCAGAATCAGCGTGTGAAATAATAAGTATTTTGGGAAATTATTTCCTTTTTATACCCAATAATTAAATCCTTTATAATTAATAGCTAAATCCTTTAATTAATTCCTTTTTAATTAAATAAATGGGATAAATAATAATTAGGTCGTTGTAAATACACCCAATGACACTACAAGAAAACATGTTTGAAGGGACGACAATTTGTCGTCCCTTTAGAGCACCTGTCGTCCCTTTAAACATTTTTTGGGACGCCAAGTCGTCCCAAAAACGCCGTTCCTTCCGTTTCGTCCCGTTAAACAAGTGGCATGTTTGAAGGGACGACATTGTCGTCCCTATAAAGGTACTGATGACGTGGCACGAAATCTCTTATGAAAAGTCAACTGCTGACATGGCAATCTTTTTTGGGACGACAATGTCGTCCCATAAAATAAGTGCAAATTTTTTTTATAAAAAAATGAAATTAAATGATTCTGATATAAAAAATTATGAAATGTGTTATTTGGGACGACATTGTCGTCCCTTAAAAGTTTGTTAATTTCATTTTATAAAAATTTAAATGCAATGATTCAGAATAAAAAATAATTAAAAGGGACGACTTGTGTCTTTAGGGACGACAATGTCGTCTCTTCAAAGATATTTTAATTTTTTTTATAAAAAAATTAAATGAAATTATTCTGATTAAAAATATTAATAGGGACGATATGTGTTTGTAGGGACGACAATGTCGTCCCTTTAAATGTTTTTTAAAAAAAAATAATTTTTTTGTTTTTGCATGGCCTCCCATGTTTTGCATGGCCTCCCATGCTAATAAATTAATCCAATCCAATCAATATTAATGCAAACCAAAATAAAAAGGGGATTCAAACCAAAAATAAAAAAGGGGATTCAAACAAAAAAAAATGTTACATAAGAAATGTATGAAAGTAAAAAGTATCCAAAAGTATTAAATATATCCAAAAGTAATAAATGTATCTACTCATCATCGTCAAGATCAACATCGTGCTCGTCTTCAGAATCGTCTTCATCATCATCGGAAGAGGATGAACTAACCTGTATTTGGATATTCGGTTGAAGAGTTTTAAGATTATCCACCAACAATGATCGATAACGATACGATGTAACTCATTCGCTCGATAACGAACCCTTATATTCAAATCGATCGCTCGATAACGAACCCCGGAATTCAAATTGATCGTTCAATAACCAACCCCGACTCTTAACTCCCTTTACACAAAAATTCATATTTTTAATAAAATTCTATCAAAAAACAATTTTTTTTATAAAATTTCATTTAAAGGGACGACATTATCGTCCCTTTAAACAAAATCCATATTTTTATTAAAACTTTATCAAAAAAACAAATTTTATTTATAAAATTTTATTTAAAGGGACGACGTTGTCGTCCCTTTAAATAAAAATTATATTTTCCATGAAAAAATGACACAATGATTAATAATACAACGTGATTAAAAAAAATTAATTACATTTAAAGGGACGACAATGTCGTCCCTTCAAACACAAAAGTCCACGTGGATTCCATGCGGCACCTGTCGTCCCAAAACTCTTGGAATGTCGTCCCTTTAAAGAATTTACCCGCCAAAAAATTTAGCCCAAAAATTAGCGGGAAAAATCAAATATTTATTGGGACGACAATGTCGTCCCTTTAAAGTTTCCCCCCAAATAAATTCACCAAAGGTTTGACTTTTCTCCGCACCCATTTAAAGGGACGACAAGTCGTCCCTGTAAAAGTTTTTGACAGGGACGACAGTGTCGTCCCTTTAAACATCGTCCCTTTAAATGCGTTTTCTTGTAGTGTGACTATTTTACCATTTTATGAAAAATTGGGATGTTACAACTTGTCAATGTTGTGAGTTTGAAACGCTTGACACGGTGTGCTTAGTATTGATTATCAAGATGGTTGTGGTGATTGCATTCCATCCTGTCAAATTCAATTACCAGCTTTTTCCACACGAATCTTCAGACTTCCCATGGCTCATACCGGCATTGCAATGAAAAATTCAGCACGTTGAAGAAAAGCCGTGATATCTACCAAGAGAATGCATTCCTCCAATGCAAAGGAATGGATTGAGCTGGAAACAATTGCTTCCACTTCATATCCAAAGCACGTTGGTGCTGATGCGAAAATCCTCTCAATAGTCCCTTCGGGGACATCCGATAAAATTGAAACGATACAGAGAAGATTAGCATGACTTCTACGCAAGGATCGAGAAAGTCCTCTCAATAAAGTGAAGAAAATGAACATTTAATGTACTTTTGTTCGTGTTAGCGGAATGCTTTTTGTAACACCCCGAATTTTCAGAAATGGTAAAATAGTAATTGGGTATATGTATTATGACCTAATTATTATTTAACATATTTATTTAATTAAAAAGGATTTTGATTAATGATTAATTAATGGGTATAAAATGGAACCATTACCTAAATTAATCATTAGATTTTAAAACAACAAATTTTCTGAAAACCTGCGGGCAAGCCGACGGCAAGAACAAGAAAGAAGAAAGAAAAAAGAAAGAAAAAAAGTTCGGTCGCCGTTTTTCAAATTCGGAGTTTAACGGTTGATTTTCGGGGCAGATTATAGTAGAAGAAATTGATCACCGCAAGGAGGTGATCGTTTAGATACCAACCGTTCCTTTTTTCGGTAAGTTTTCTTTCCTAGCCCTAATTATAGATCCGTTCATAATCGTAATGTAATGGTCAATTATCGTAGGTAATTCGTAGAAGATGTTGGAATCGAGGATTGAAGCTTTTTACTATCCGTTTTGCTTTCGAAATACCAAAGGTAAGGGAGTGTTCTTAAACAGATTTTAGGTGTTATTATTATGTTATTTTTGTTCCTCGTTTTGTACGTATATTTTTCCTTATGAGTTGCGGCGGTCGGAAGAAAAGGGTCGGTATGGCCTCTGTGATGCTGTCAAAAGGATTGTAATATATAAAAATAATATAAAAAAAAAGGGAACTATACTATGCACCAGGTTATAGTATATAATAATAGTAAAATGAAAAGAACTAAACCATGTAATTGTGCTGCTAGTGTTGAAGGTGTCCAAAAGGAAAAAAAATGTCATATGCTTTCTGCTGCTTTCCCGAAAGAAAAACAAAGAGATAGTAAATAAATAATAATAATTGTGATAAAATGCAAGAATGATATTTATGTACCTAAATATCGTTAGTGAGATAATTTGTATTATTTCTTTTGGAACAGATGTTATAATAGGTATAAAGATATTTGGCGGCGCTTATTTCTATGATTTCTTGTGTCAACTTAATATTGTATGGTATGCGTGTCTTTGGGGACATTATATGTTAATTGCCAATGTCTAACATCGACTTCTGGTAGCCTTGGTATCAAATCGCACCACAACTGAGACCCTCTGCGGGGAGAAGGTGGGAGCACCGGAAGGCTTTGTTTAGGCCATGTAGGACATTGACTTAGTAGTCAATGATCTCTTTACAACGTGCTAGGTAGTGTAATTAGTTGTCTAGGACTAGAAGTCCCTAAGGAGCCTTATACGTGAATGAATCAGGTTGTTAGTACTTAACTCGTAAATACATATGTGGTTGTCTAAAAGCTAAAACGTCAATATCATTGGTAAGGCACGTTTCTAAATCGAAGCTTGGGAACCTTGCAACCCTTTTGAGTTATGTGTCAAGGGACAACGTGCAACTTCCCACATGGAGACCTAAGTCCATGCCCCTTGAGAGGTGCTTAATATGTCTCGGTGCATTCTCACCATGCACAGTGTCCTTTGATATTGATGTAACAAACCTTATTTGTGTGAGGATATACTACGGAGCTAGTAGAGGGTGAGAGAGCTCTACTATTACAACCTATGTGGTAGTGATTGTAGATATGTCATGTTATAATTATATACGTTTATTGCTATTTATTGTAACCGTTTCTTCTACCCCTTACTAAGTACGTATGTACTTACCCCCTATTCTTTATTGTTCCCACCCCGAGAAGGTGGTGTATTTGTAGGTTGTGTTCGAGGCCACAACGGAGTGACCCGAAGATGATGCAGATGAAGTCTGTTGCTTTTTATTTGCTTTACGTTCGGTGTAGATTTCCTTACCCTTGTAAAGATAGAAATCATTGAGTTGAGTTAAGGTTATCAACTTGTAGTGGATTTATGGTATTTGATGGTTATAGTAAAGTCTTTTGGTGATGTAATAGTCGCAGCCTGTGTTACTTTCGATCGTTTAGTAGTGTTTTAATTACCCGAGTCAGTCGTTTTACCTTCCGCTTGTTCTCTGATGTTTGACTACGTAAGGCTTACGTATATAATTAGATTAAATTTTAATTATATGCGTGCCGGGCGTTATTTTCCGGATAAGGACTCGGTATCCGGGACAGGGGCGTCACAGTTGGTATCAGAGAGGTAAGTAACACCGCTGCATAGGACTTAAACTCTTAAGACGTGGTCTATTTCTGTTTAGCAACTTAAGATGAGAACCTTGCAGTTAGATCTTTTAAGTGTAGACCCTCTTAAGTTAGTCCGTTAAGCAATGAACCCTTTAAGGATAAAATCCCTAAACCAAACCACGTCACATAGGACTAGGTGAAAGCCCTTTAAGTAAAGCTTTAGGATCGGAGTCTTATGCCTACACCTTCAAGTTGAGGTTCTCCTTGTTGAATTTTCTTACACTTCCTATCGTGATCTTTCCACTTTCATTTACACATCAATATCAAAGTATACTTTTGACTTGGCCAACCATTGTTGAGTACGACATCTGATTCGACTATACAAATCTTACAGTTTCTCCTTTCACTTTTACTTGCTTTGTTGCTTATCAAAATTCTTTGACCCTTCTTTGCTCAATATGAGTTCCACACGAACTCCATATACAATTCTATCTTTTCCAAGTGCTTGTTATTCAATTCAACCACCGGTGTTAAAGGTTTCTTGATTTAATACATGGTTTTCATCATCCTTGGAGTTAACATTATCCAACACGGGAGAATGCTTTTGTTCCTGTGTTTGCCTTTCATGTACAAATGTTTCCCTTGCTCCAAAAATTCTGAAAATTTTCATAATGGTAGATCACTGTTTTGTCTACAATTTCTCTTCCTACTTCAACTCGATTATCATTGTGGATTGTTCAGAAAATCCATGTTGATGCCGGACACTCTGTCCAGAAAAATCTGCAGCAGCACTTTCACTTCTTCTTCTGTTTTGAACAGGTTAAATGCCTTCAATTGACCTGAATTTTTGATATGTTTCAGATAACACCGTTATCTATAACTTTACTCTTGGAATCAAGTCCAAATTCCTTTTCGTTTGATCAAAAACTGCAATCTGAGTGAGTGTTTAATTATCTGGAAATTCTGACAGTTTCTGCACTCGAAAAAAATAATTGTTTTTAACCAACTTCTTGACATTCAAAAATTCCAAAATTTTGCTGTCACCTGGGAAACTCCAGTACCTAAATCTTTCCTCTTTTAATCGTGCTCAAAGTCCTTTTCTTTTGGACTGCACAAGTCGATAACGACAGATCCGGAGTAAATTTCAACTCCAACCGCCTAAAAAGAACCTTCACCTCCTGACTTAAGGTTAAGGCTAAGAGAGTGATAAGTTATGACTGCTATGTTCTCGAAGTTGATCCCTGGAGTTTGATCTCCCCCTGAGTCAAGTCTTTTAGAAGGGTGTTTGTGAGGCTAACGTTATGGTTTATTTTGCAGATATAAACAAGCACCAAGACGTTACCTTCTGGTATCGCACGCATGAAGTTCAAATCCTTTTATGCCTTTCTTCAGTCATACATTTTCTAGTAAATTACTTCCCACTCGAGATCTTGAAGCCCAAAAAATCCCCTCCACTTGTAATCTTGCATTACCTAAGAATCATATCGCCTTAAGCCTTTCTTTTAAACAAGTTCTCATCTTCTCACTTTCCAAATCCAAGAGATGAGCTCTGTGTAATTTTGTATTGATACAACCTCGTTCCTTTTTTTTTTCCAATTCAATTTGATTAATCATTCCTTTTTTTGTGTTCATTCTCAGCTTCCCTCCTAAGGGTAGTGTTGATTTTGTGAACTTTTCATATAATGCTGCCTGATCTTTCAAGTATCAGACAGAAGGTAGTCGCTTATCAAGATGTCTTTCGAGCCTCTCTTGCCAGTCAACATTTGAACTCCAAAGCTCTTATTAGTTTCAATAAAGGATAATGCACCTTGTATCCTTCCTGTTTTAAATCTCTTTCGGGCCATTTAGAGCCATGAACCGACAGACATACCTTTCGGCGTTCCTTCGTCCATCTTTTTGCCCTATAATATTTTGTTGCACCGGTTGAAATGTCTATTTTATTTTAACCTTCCATTCCCTCATAAGGGATAACCTTGAGCATTTATTCATTAGCAGTGTACTATTCCTCTCGAGTGGTGCAACTTTGAACCCTTTGAATTGGATCATCAATCTTTCACACTTGTTTTGAAAGTTTGAACTAATTCTATGAAATCAAACTTCATCCGACATTTCTTAATTCTATATTCTCCTTCACTCCAAAGCTCGTTTATCGCAGACCCATTTTCAAAACTTTTGATTTTCCTTTACATTATCTTGAGGAAAACAATATACCCTTTAAATCTTGAATGGCCTCACTTTGACTAATACAAACTTGGACACTTCTTGACAAGTGTTCATTTCATTCTAAGACCGTTTGGTGTACTCGTTTGTCCCCGTAACTTCTTTATGTTGAGACTCTTACTCTTCTTACGTTTCCCAGTTATTTAGTCCTTGAGGTGCTCGGCCTTGTACCTTTGTATTGTTTTTCTGTTGTGGAATGATTCCTCTACAACATTCATGCGAATTTAGAACTCTCTTAGTTCGCCAAAAACCATTTTGTTAATCAAATTATTAACGAATAAGGTCACTTGCTTAATGTTCTCAAGTCATATATTCTTTTCCTCCTGTGTTAAATGTATCCAAGGCCATCATGTTATGTTTTCTCGAACGTCCCACTTTTTAAGGGCTTATGTAAAAGCTTGATATCTCTCTTTTGAACGGTCTGAGTTCCTTTGCAGACTACCGTATCTTGCCGAATTCCACTTCCTTAAAAGAATTTCATCTACAAGATAATATTTTTACTTTTCTTTTAGTGATTATCTTTTATACTACGATACAACGCTCATCCTTCAATCTTGAACTAATCTCTTACTTACATCAACCTGGAATCATCTTGTTTTGGTTGTAACCCATTCAACCTCCCTTGTTTTGAAAATTTATTACCTCTACTTCGGCTTACCAAGTTCACTTCCCACCTTGGTGCTCAACTTGCCACATCTCAATTTTTTTGGTTTTTCAAAAAAAAAAAATACCAAAGAAAAATCTAACTGATAATGGTTAAGTCTAAAACAATTGATCTTAAATTCAAACATTTATCTCTCATTTCCTAGTTTGTGCCACTTTTCAGCTTTTGTTGTTTCAACATCGGCACCGTCCTCAGAACTTTTGTCAGATAATTCATAACTCCCTATTTTTTTGCCAGCATGTGTTCCCTTGGTATAATCAAAACGTCTAAAGGTTGCCGCCTCGGAGACCCTTTCCTGAAACACTTCTTAGAGAAGCGATGTGTTTTCTTTAACCTCATCGCCACAAAGATTGGATCAGACCGATAGGGAGAAAGTATGGCAACTGCGTGTTTCTCTCTTCCCAAAAGTCTCGAAAACCCTCCAGCCAGAATCCTTGCAGTTCTACAACAAGCTTGTACCGCAGTGAGGGAAGTCAAGAAAAAAAAGAAGTCGATAGTGCCAAGTGTTGCAGACTAGTTGGAAGTCTAAACAACCCTGATTCAGTCAGCAAACAGAAGCAAAGTGTGTTGTGCCATTGATTGCATTATTTGAGGTAGTTGATGAGATCATGAAGAAACATTATGAAGATCCAGATGTTGTCAATCACAAGCGAGTGCCCAGAACCAAACCAGCCAGTGGTCACGAGTTAGAGGAAGATGGCAATCTTCAAAAACAGACTCTGCTTTGCATTCCGAATATGGAAGGCTGAGGAAGATAGTGATGAATGAAGCCCACAAGATACCATTCTAGTTCATCCTGAAGAAACCAGTACGTGTAGAGAGTCGAAACAACAATGATTGAGGCCTTCTACGAAGATAAAGAAAGTAGATTTGCTTTTGACATCGACATCCAGATGTCACCGTTGAAGCTCTGCTTGGAGGAAAGCGTAAAAAGCTAGTTTTGTGGGATGAAGTGGATCAGTAATAGAATACAAAACCAGAGTTGTTACGGAAAACGAATGAGAAGATTGAAGTGGACCGTCACAACCTCAAAATAGCTCAATACTGGTAGAAGAATTAGGAAGATGGAAGGAGAAGAAAGCTAAGAAGGAAGACGTACAGCTAGCCCTGGGTCATTGAAGCAGTCACACCGACAAAGGTAACATGAGTTATAGAAGACGAGGCATTTGTGAAATTCCAGAGATCAAATACCTCCACTTATGCTCAGTTTCGAGGACGAAACTTGTGTTAAGGGGGGAGGGATGTAACACCCCAAATTTTCAGAAAGGGTAAAATAGTAATTGGGTATATGTACTATGACCTAATTATTATTTAACATATTTATTTAATTAAAAAAGATTTTGATTAATGATTAATTAATGGGTATAAAATGGAACCATTACCTAAATTAATCATTAGATTTTAAAACAACAAATTTTCTGAAAACCTGGGGGCAAGCCGACGGCAAGAACAAGAAAGAAGAAAGAAAAAAGAAAAAAAAAAGTTCCGTCGCCGTTTTTCAAATTCGGAGTTTAACGGTTGATTTTCGGGGCAGACTATAGTAGAGAAAATTGATCACCGCAAGGAGGCGATCGTTTCGATACCAACCGTTCCTTTTTTCGGTAAGTTTTCTTTCCTAGCCCTAATTATAGATCCGTTCATAATCGTAATGTACTGGTCAATTATCGTAGGTGATTCGTAGAAGATGTTGGAATCGATGAATGAAGCTTTTTACTATCCGTTTTGCTTTCGAAATACCAAAGGTAAGGGGGTGTTCTTAAACGGATTTTGGGTGTTATTATTACGTTATTTTTGTTCCTCGTTTTGTACGTATAATTTTGCTTATGAGTTGCGGCGGTCGGAAGAAAAGGGTCGGTATGGCCTCTGTGCATGATGCTGTCAAAAGGATTGTAATATATAAAAATAATAATAATAAAAAGGGAACTATACTATGCACCAGGTTATAGTATATAATAATAGTAAAATGAAAAGAACTAAACCATGTAATTGTGCTGCTAATGCTGAAGGTGTCCAAAAGGAAAAAAAATGTCATATGCTTTCTGCTGCTTTCCCGAAAGAAAAACAAAGAGATAGTAAATAAATAATAATAATTGTGATAAAATGCAAGAAAGATATTTATGTACCTAAATATCGTTATTGAGATAATTTGTATTATTTCTTTTGGAACAGATGTTATAATAGGTATAAAGATATTTGGCAGCGTTTATTTCTATGATTTCTTGTGTCAACTTAATATTGTATGGTATGCGTGTCTTTGGGGACATTATATGTTAATTGACAATGTCTAACATCGACTTCTGGTAGCCTTGGTATCAAATCGCACCACAACTGAGACCCTCTGCGGGGAGAAGGTGGGAGCACCGGAAGGCTTTGTTTAGGCCATGTGGGACATCGACTTAGTAGTCAATGATCTCTTTACAACGTGCTAGGTAGTGTAATTAGTTGTCTAGGACTAGAAGTCCCTAAGGAGCCTTATACGTGAATGAATCAGGTGGTTAGGACTTAACTCGTAAATACATATGTGGTTGTCTAAAAGCTAAAACGTCAATATCATTGGTAAGGCACGTTTTTAAATCGAAGCATGGGAACCTTGCAACCCTTTTGAGTTATGTGTCAAGGGACAACGTTGTTAGGTGTAGTGCCCGAAAGACAATTTGTGTAATTGTTTTTAATAATGGATGACGAATTTATCTCATCTTAGTTACTTGCTTTGTGCTTGTAAAGTAATACACCTGCTTTCGCAAACCCTAAGTATATACGTATGTAACCACTTAACTCGGTGTATGGATTACACGTGAGGATTGAGTTAGTGGAGATATGCTTAAGCTGTTAGTCCGTGGTGAACTTAATCGAGTTTAGGGTCTCTTGATTAAAACACCAATAATGCGCCCGAACACCTTAGGGTGTGATAGTCTTATCCGGACTGTCGGTAGAGGGTACTACGTGGGGCATTTATATATGATGGCATTCATATAGAATTTGGACCGGTTTAATCGAATTTCTCGATATAATTCCGTAATCGAGGAATCTTATTAAATCATTAGATGATCATATATGGATCAACCTTAATCTGAGGTGATCACGGGGTGTCTTTGCTTGTCTCGGGGTAGTGTTTGATGTGTTAGTTACGGTTCACTTAGATATGTGTTCCAAGCCACTTCTCATTGGCACTATCTCACGATGAGTGAGTAGTTCGATTTTCATAGACATGGAATCCATTCCTTCTGTGGGAAGTAGAGAGACGATCCCCTTATTTGTTAGCCCTAAGAAAGTGATCGATCCCGGGAGTTCGCATTTGACTAATTAGCTACTAGTCGGATATGCATACTAATTGATCATCAGGGGGTTAATGGTAAATAAGGATAAGATATTCTGAGTCGGGTTCACGGAGACTTCCCACTCAGAATGGACAGTCTATGGAGGGTTAATCCGTATGTAGTGATTATATCAATGGATGCTTATTCACTCTATGGGTTGAGTATAAGTATACATCTATAATCGGTAGAGTTCAGTTTCGGGTTTATGGTGGCGTAATCCCGGAATTAATAATTAATGTACTTATTATGTTCGATGAATAATTAATTATTGGAGCTACTGGTTATAGGTCCATGGTCCCCGATGTGGCTTCTGTAATTCGGACTAATAATCTTGTTATTTGGGCCTCAGTGATAATTAATTGGCTGGGCTAATTAATTGATATGCATGGATATTATTTAGTTGGGCTAAATAATATAATACACATAAAAGACATTTTATGTGGGCTAAAAACCCTACAAGGTGGCGCCATTTATGTCTCTAATTAGCACAAGAATTAATTTTCTTGTGTTATGGAAAATAAAAGATATTCTTGTTATGTGATTGGTTGGATGACATGTTATTTGGTTTCCTATTGGTCAATAATATGTCACAATTATTCATTAAGGAAAATATCTTTTTATTTTATTTAATTAATTATTTATTTAATTAATTAAAACTTGGAGACCAAGGATTTACTCTCCTATAAAAGGAGAGTTATTCCAAGTGTAATTTGCAATGGAAAATTTCGACCTATACACTTGTAAAAGAGAGAAAAAATTGTTTTTCTTGTCTAGGGTTTTAGAGGAAGAAAAACTTGGAGTTTTTCTTGGTGTTGCATATCAAGGAGGTTCGTTTATCAAGAAGGGTGTCCACCAACCGCCGTTTGGAGAACACATCGGAAGATCAAGGCTTCTCTTCCCGATATTGGTAACATAATCTTAACCCCCTTGTAGTAGTTTAAGTCCTTTAATTATGTATTGTGATGTATAAGTCGTGATCCATCCGCTGCGCGTAGATCTAACTCGTTTAGATCTAAGAACCTGCATCCTTCATGTGGTATCGGAGCCAGGTTCCACGATTTATATAGTCATAATCATAATTAAACGATTTAAAGGAGTGGAATTGCATGTAGGTAAATTTTATTTATTGTTTTATGCATTGATAATGATTGGTTGTTGTGGTTGAAGAGATGGATTGGGGGTTGACAATGTTTACCCGTTAGATCTATTGTAAACTCATATAAACGATGAAAATTCGTTCATATGAGTATAGGAAATTATGTAATTTATTTTTATTGCAATTTTAATTTCCTAGAAAATAGATGTTTAGTAGCTGTTTTAGTTATTTCGTTTTTCCCGTTGATCGAGCCGTTGAAACGACGATCCCTCCGGTCAGAATCAAGATTGGAAGATGATGAACAATTCCACAAAATTTGGGGTCGATCGGAGTCCGTCTCCATATCCATTCGTTGCTTTGCAAAGAAGCTGCTTTGTAACGAGAAAAACGCAGGATTCACGAAACCCTACCTGTGACTTCCTCGAATTTTGGGAGAGTTTAGACCGTTGAAACGCAAATCCAACCGGTCAGATCGATGAATACGGAGTTTTTGACGTGGCATAAAAATTTCAGGTCGATCGGGATTCATCTCGATTCCCGATCGGCCTCGGGAAGTCTTTGAGGCGCTGCTGTAAAAGTCAGATCCAGCAGCAAGTTGGGCGGCTCACTGGAGAATATTGACAAGTCAAAACTCCGATCCAACCGTCCATATTGAAGCCCAAGGAGTGAGGAACAGATCTGGAAAGTTTCGTCACGATCCGAGTTCGTTTGGTTTGCCGATCGTCGACGATTTTGAACAGCTACAGATTATGTTAGAAAGAAGTAAACCCTAGTTAGGGTTTTGGTTATTTATTTTCTAATAGATTAGATACGGGGGTGCCAACGGTCCATCTCGGTGTTTATTTTCCGCACTAGAATACATGTTTAGATTGTATGTGTAGAACCGGAAAATTGCCATGACATGCATCATATCATGAATTCCACTCCATATGCATACATGTAGAAATTAATTCGAGGAATTAGTTAGGCATGTATAAAACACGCAATTAGTTTTAATTAATTGTTTGATATTAATTAGAAACTAATTAGGGTAAAAACCGAGGAACACGGGTTTTTTCAATCGTCGAGGTTGGGTGATGGATTCTCGGTGAATCCCACTCTGCGAAACCATAAGGAGTAAAATCCCGAAACCTCGTGGTTAAGGTGTTGGATTCTCGGTGAATTCCACCTTACCGAGACGAGATTACGTTTTTGTTCCGTAGTGTCTACGTGAAAGTTTGATGTTTAAGGATTGGATGATCATGGGCAAACATGGTTCGAAAGTGGTTTAACCACGGTTGGGTGGTCAACAGTAGCTACGGCTCGATCGACTTCACCCTCCACGTGTGGCGTTTGCACGGGGGTCAGCAAGGCGAGCCATCCGAAGTGCCACTACGGCTCAACGGAGCTCCCCTAGTCTTGACCCGTCCGACGGCCACATATGTTCCAACGAATAGGTCGGGTGGGCTAGCCCACGTAACCGACAACATTCGGGCCTATGATTTATTGTTCCTTAATGTAACATCAAGTCCAAAAACGTGATCAGTAAACCCACCACTTTTTTCAAAATATTGAGTGGGAGCGGGAGAGGCGACGGCCGACCCCACGGCCTCTCTTGTTGACACAAGCAACGTGAGAGAATGGTGATGCCTCGTGCCGGCTTTGATTTCGGCCCCCAAGGAAGGCCTTCACCGCTATCAAAATTCAAGGCTTGGTCTCCGAAAGGATAGGATTTTGGGTACTCGCCGGGTCAGCGACCGACCTTAAGGCGGCACACTCGGGGTCTACCTAAAAATGCGAGACGGTAGGTCACACTCATAAAGGGTATTTTTGGTAGTACCTTGGCTGAAAAAGGAAAGGTGATTGACGATCACAAATGAGATGTTCGATTCTCAATCGATCTTCAATATTAATCGAAACCTCTTTGACCTACCCTAAGGCGGCACCGAGGCATTAGATTAAATCCTTGGAACGGTAGGATAGACTATAAGTACTTAGTTTATGTTCCTAAAATTTATTAGTAGTGTGTGATTTGGATTTATTTTTACGTCAATTTTATTTACAACTATTTATATATCTCTCTAGGGTGCTAGGCTTGCTAGTGTAAAATTGACTAGTAATGACTTCGTTAAAAAGTGGCAAGTAACTAGAACGTTGTACTTATTGATCTTACATGCGATTAATTCGGAAGAGATATTTCTCTTGAGCCTTCAAGACTTAAGTGACGTAAATAAGTATGTCACTGCTGTCACTCGTGTTGAACGAGAGACAACCATAGTTAGTTTGAAAGATGATTGGGACGATAAAATTCTTCTAGTGAATTTTAATTGTGTAGTGTCTACACGAGAAATTTTCTAATAGAAAAATTGGAGAATCATAAATTAAAGTGTCGCTAGTTAGACGGTATTTGGAACCGATAAACTAGTGGGAGCTTTTATCTTATGTTTTTCTAATTTATTAGAAAATTAGTCCCCCAGGTAACGCTTTCATTAGACATCCCACGAGTTCACGAGTAGTGTCTACTCATACGCGCTAGTTCAAAACTATTTCCTTTTAAGGAAAGTTAAGAATGGGAAAGAATGTCTATAAGTGTTAATCATCTTAAGCGAAGTTTTGAGGCTAAACCGAAACATTAAATAAAGAAAGTATAGGATAAGGAAAGTGATTTCGGATCACTAACCAATGAATCCTTAGCAACTTTCTTAACCGAGTAACTCGACTCAGCAGCTAAGTTCTTTGGAAGAACAAGAGAGCTTTGCATTAACGATTAATAGAGTAACAATGGGCAGTAATTTCAGCTAGAATAGTGGGAGTGATACAAGGAAATGAATTTCGGATTCTATCCTTGAACATCACAGAAAAATTTATTTTTCTGTTTACAGATTCGTTGAAACAAATGGATTCATTTTCAACTCGATATATTGTTACCTCATATAAAGTGAAAATGACATTTGTTGTACGAATCCGAGACTCGGACTTTTGTTTGATAAAGTAAGAACCACTAAGAAATGCTGAAAAGGTATATGTAACACGTCTTAAACAGTTATAGGCGAATGGTTTCCGTATTAAGATAAACGACCCTTCAATATCTATTAATTAGTGCATATATCCTAGAGATAAGACCTAACGGCGGCTAAGGGTGATTCCTATCTCCCAGTCTAGGAACACTATCTCAAAAGAACAATGACTAAGTTTCCTTTCAATCGGGAGAGGGTAATAGATTTGAAGGGGTAACATAGCTTGTTCATCATGACCTTCGGGGTCTAGTGAGAGATACAAGCTAGTGGGAGTTTTTGAGTGGTGACATTTTGTCTGATAACTACTCGAAACGCGATTTAGTTTATCAAAAGAATACGAGGAGGAGTCTCTGATTTTAGCAGAGAATAGAGTATTCCATGCTCAGAAATAGGCTATAGCATAGTCTTGGGACTGATGCTCAGCCTGCCTCTAGTGGAATGTTTCTCACTGAGAAAGAAACCATAGACTTGCCCTATATAGTTATTGATGTACTACAATACAACTGCTAAACTCGATTAAGATAATTGGTTGCAAAATAACGGTTAACAATTATTATGTAAACCGAGAAGTCTACCCAGAAGATGCTAGTGAATTTATGGATAAGGAGTGACTTCGGTTCACACCACTTCCGTAAATGTAGGCATTTAGCATTTAATGCTTGAAGGTAGATTTGGAGATTTTGCGCATACGTTCGATTTTAACTGTTCGTGAAATGCCTTAATGAGACGAGTGAAGGTTGGTTATAAGATTCTTGAGATCGAATGTGACGGTTCAAGCTGTCACAAGGCTTACGATAGAATCTATAAGTAACAACCTTAAACCTTGGAGTACGGTTACCCAAAGGTAGTTACTATCGATTTAATCGGACCGCGTCCAACATCGGTTGTTGGTGATTACAACGATAAATACTACTAGATCGAATGTCAATCCACCCAAAAACACGGTGGGAGTATGGTTTTAACCGTTGACCCATTGTGGTTTTGTGGACTTTATAGATCTGTTGGGGTGATTGATAACCTATGGCTCTTGGTGGGGTTTGTATAGGATTCGATCATAGAGGTTGGTTCGAAAACCTTATCCCTGTAAATGGAGTTTTAGTACTCCAGTTCTGTTCAGCCTCTTGTAGAACCACCTGAGTGTCTCAGGCCCAGTGGATCTACGCCGAAAAATTGGATCTACGCCGAAAATAGTCGAATGAATAGCACAAAGCTGAGTGGTCTAGGGGTGATTCCCTGAAAAGTAGAGAGTTAACCATACCTAGAACTCTCTCACCACCCAGTCTTGCTAGATTTTGTTAGAAAGCATAAAATATGGGTGATTCCCTGAGACTTTCTTGCCGTAAAACGGAGTCTGGATTCATTCGGAACAGAAGGGTCTTGGTTAGAACAAATGGCAAGTTGACTACCGGGACTTATGTCCTTTGTGGATTTAAGAGAACCTCTCGGTCATTTAAAGTCACATGTTTTAAAATATGTGGACTTGACCAGAATATTGACAAGTCTTTAGTAGTCTGGATATCAATATTGGTAAAGTAGTAGTATTAGTGTTCATGAATGATAACACTGAAACGGTTGGAAACAACATGTGTGTGCTATCTGAAGTCGGAAACTGACAGGCCAAGATTCTCTGGATGAGAGAATTGGACAATATTCTAAGAATTTAATTCGGTCAAATTCATAGGAATGAGTCATTGGCTATCCCATCCATCTTATTGAATAAGATGATCATGCATATACGTATGCAACATTCATCGAGAGTAGTCCTACCCTACCTCTCAGGAATGATTCTCCAAATCTTCGGATAAAGAGAAAATGGGATAGAGTCTCTCTTGGATAACGGCAAGTCAGGTTATAACAAGTCAATAGTAGTCGAATCTCGTATTCGAGCATTGAATAGCGGTTTAGTACGTCCTCAAGTATCTTTAGAGAACGAGGAATCATATGCTTGTATATTCAGGTGCAAACTTGAATATGGTTGACTACACTGATTCTGACTTGTAGTCAGATTAAGGATGATCATTAAGTTGATCTCGGGCTCGGTGTTTACTCATAGTGCTTAGAATTTCCTTTTTGTTACGGGAGTAATTCCAGGTCTGATAAGCCGATATCACTTCATTGTGAAAACAGTGAAGAGATAGCTTAGAAGGATCTTCTCAGTCACAAGAAGTCAAAAGCATATTGAGAGAGAGTACCGATTGATTGGAAGGACCGACAACGTTTCAATCCTAAAGATCGTCTTGAGTCAACAACCTAACTAATCAGTGTACCAAGTCGAGTGCTTGGAGGGTACGGCATTGATGGATATGTCTCATCTGCTTTTAGAGCAAGTGGGAGAGTGTTGTGAATAAGATGAGAAAGGGTGTGCTCTAAAAACAATCGTTGCTTGTCATTTCGTGCAAGTGGGAGATTGTTAGGGTAGTGCCCGAAAGACAATTTGTGTAATTGTTTTTAATAATGGATGACAGAATTTATCTCATCTTAGTTACTTGCTTTGTGCTTGTAAAGTAATACAACTGCGCAAACCCTAACTATATATTCGTATGTAACCACTTAACTCAGTGTATGGATTACACGTGAGGATTGAGTTAGTGGAGATATGCTTAAACTGTTAGTCCGTGGTGAACTTAATCAGAGTTTAGGGTCTCTTGATTAAAACACCAATAATGCACCCAGAACACCTTAGGGTGTGATAGTCTTATCCGGATTTGTCGGTAGAAGGTACTACGTGGGGCATTTATATATGATGGCATTCATATAGGGATTTGGACCGATTTAATCGAATTTCTCGGTATAATTCCGTAATCGAGGAATCTTATTAAATCATTAGATGATCATATATGGATCAACCTTAATCTGAGGTGATCATAGGGATGTCGCTTGTCCCGGGGTAGTGTTTGATGTGTTAGTTACGGTTCACTTAGATATGTGTTCCAAGCCACTTCTCATTGGCACTATCTCCTGATGAGTGAGTAGTTCTGATTTTCATAGACATGGAATCCATTCCTTCCTGTGGGAAGTAGAGAGACAGTCCCCTTATTTATTAGCCCTAAGAAAGTGATCGATCCCGGGAGTTCGCATTTGACTAATTAGCTACTAGTCAGATATGCATACTAATTGATCATCAGGGGGTTAATGGTAAATAAGGATAAGATGTTCTGAGTCGGGTTCACGGAGACTTCCCACTCAGAATGGACAGTTTATGGAGGGTTAATCCGTATGTAGTGATTATATCAATGGACGCTTATTCACTCTATGGGTTGAGTATATGTATACATCTATAATCGGTAGAGTTCAGTTTCGGGTTTATGGTGGCGTAATCCCGGAATTAATAATTAATGTACTTATTCTATTCGATGAATAATTAATTATTGGAGCAACTGGTTATAGGTCCATGGTCCCCGATGTGGCTTCGTAATTCGGACTAATAATCTTGTTATTTGGGCCTCAGTGATAATTAATTGGCTGGGCTAATTAATTGATATGTGGGCTAAAAACCCTACAAGGTGGCGCCATTTATGTCTCTAATTAGCACAAGAATTAATTTTCTTGTGTTATGGAAAATAAAAGATATTCTTGTTATGTGATTGGTTGGATGACATGTTATTTGGTTTCCTATTGGTCAATAATATGTCACAATTATTCATTAAGGAAAATATCTTTTTATTTTATTTAATTAATTATTTATTAAATTAATTAAAACTTGGAGACCAAGGATTTACTCTCCTATAAAAGGAGAGTTATTCCAAGTGTAATTTGCAATGGAAAATTTCGACCTACACACTTGTAAAAGAGAGAAAAAATTGTTTTTCTTGTCTAGGGTTTTAGAGGAAGATAAACTTGGTGTTGCATATCAATGAGGTTCGTTTATCAAGAAGGGTGTCCACCAACCGCCGTTTGGAGAACACATCGGAAGATCAAGGCTTCTCTTCCCGATATTGGTAACATAAACTTAACCCCCTTGTAGTAGTTTAAGTCCTTAACTATGTATTGTGATATATACGTCGTGATCCATCCACTGCGTGTAGATCTAACTCATTTAGATCTAAGAACCTGCATCCTTCACTTAATATGTCTCGGTGCATTCTCACCATGCACAGTGTCCTTTGATATTGATGTAACAAACCTTATTTGTGTGAGGATATACTACGGAGCTAGTAGAGGGTGAGAGAGCTCTACTATTACAACCTATGTGGTAGTGATTGTAGATATGTCATGTTATAATTATATACGTTTATTGATATTTATTGTAACCGTTTCTTCTACCCCTTACTAAGTACGTATGTACTTACCCCCTATTCTTTATTGTTCCCACCCCGAGAAGGTGGTGTATTTGTAGGTTGTTTTCGAGGCCACAACGGAGTGACCCGAAGATGATGTAGATGAAGTCCGTTGCTTTTTATTTGCTTTACGTTCGGTGTAGATTTCCTTACCCTTGTAAAGATAGAAATCATTGAGTTGAGTTAAGGTTATCAACTTGTAGTGGATTTATGGTATTTGATGGTTATAGTAAAGTCTTTTGGTGATGTAATAGTCGCAGCATGTGTTACTTTCGATCGTTTAGTAGTGTTTTAATTACCCGAGTCAGTCGTTTTACCTTCCGCTTGTTCTCTGATGTTTGACTACGTAAGGCGTATATAATTAGATTAAATTTTAATTATATGCGTGCCGGGCGTTATTTTCCGGATAAGGACTCGGTATCCGGGACAGGGGCATCACACTTTTCGCAATTTCCACCATTTATGTTCATCTGAATGCATAAATCAATGTGCGTATTCCGAGGAAACCTTGTAATAAAGATTAAATAACATCATGCGCAAATAAAGCTTTATTTTCATATTGTATGGATTGCATTTTCTTGACTAACTTGATGGCACCATTTTTATCTATAGTCATGTAGTGGTGGCCAAATGCTCTAATCGGACCGAACCTTAACCGGAACCGTCGGTTTTTTTCCGGTTAGTTCCGGTTTGTGAACCGGCGGTTGAAGTGAACCGCAGGTTTTAAAACCGGCGGTTGACGGTTCAATAGGGTTCATGGTTCACACGGTTTCCTTCCGGTTTAGATCACGGTTTTAAAAATTATTAATTTTTTTTTTAACATTTTCATATAATACTTACTAGTCATAAACCCGTGCATAATGCTCGGTGAATGAGAAAGTAAATACTTATTCCATGCCAAAATATAAGTCTTTTTAGGTGTTTTTACAAAAACTAATAATATGACTAAATGCATTGAATTTGAAAGAAAAATGTTTAAAATATTCTTTTAATTATCATTAATTAAATTGTTAACGTATTGAAAAGTAGTTGGATTTTTATTAAATTAGAGATAAGATAGATAAATGAGTAATAATGCTTCATTGTATGTAGAATGACATATCTTTTAAGACAAACAAAAAGAGCTAAAGTAACTTATATTTTGGGACGGAGGAGTAATTTTGAAGATGTGAACTCATGATATGTTTAATGAAAATGTTCACTTTCAATAAGCAATTGGTTCTAAATATATATAAAATCTCAAATAGATTAAGGACTGTAATATATATAAGCAATTGTTACATAATTTTTTTTTATTTGTCACTCAATCCTTACCACAAAAAACCCAAGTATAATGCATGGAACAATAGAAATATATAAATTAAACTGAAAATGAGAACAAATAATAAATAAGAGTGTACAATTGCGTGAATGATCATCAATGTTATTGAATAATAAAAACTAAATAACCATAAATTATTGTTTCCGATCCTACACCCCCACCGGTCATACCCCCCCCCCCCCCCCCCCCGCGCGCCCCGGCAAGAAAATAAGATAAGTTATTGCCAAGTTGCCTTTGATTCCCATTTTTTCCTAATTTTTGTAAAGAGTATTTTGAAATATTATATTTATATAATACAACCACAAATTTCAAAATATTCAAAAGGAAAGAGTAATGATGAATTTGTACGGGTACAACGTAATAAGCTTGGTGTCTTTTGGACTATGAATTAAACTTAGATTGACAATATATGGCTTACACAATTATTGGTGAAATATAAAATTTCTATTAACCAACATTATTTAGTGTCTGTCAGAGATTTGCAATCCATTATTTTGTTGTTGAACGCATTTTTGGGCAAATTGGTCATGCTTGCGCTTGGTTATTCATGAGAGCTCTAAAGATTTTATGCCATAAACCACTATGACATAATTGAATCCATCAAGTGAATACTGCTATAAATACACCATCCATAAGGAATATGAATCCGTTAAGAGTTCAAAACTCATTCTCACGCATCATAGCATTCAAGAACCCATTGTGCTTCAGTGTCAATATTGACTTGCAAAAAAAAAAAGATAAGTTATTGTGAAGCTGCCTTTCATTCCCATTTTCTCTAATTTTTTATAGAAGTATCTCATTTTATCGATCACATTTGCCTTTTATCACAATTGGTTAAGAACCCCTTGACGCAGACACCACTCTTTGGCTAAATACTGCACATAAAAATGTTATATTAGGCGGAAAATGTAAATTCATTCCCAACTAAAAGAGCCAAGAAGCAAAATAGACTACACTCAAACATGAAAACCTTACAATCAATTCGAAATCTCATTTTGTGAAGACTTTATAAGAAAATAAAAAAAAATTGAAAAAACATAATTATTATTTATGGTCCCTACTTGATAATATGCTTAAAAAAACCATTCAAACTATTGTGATTAATTATCGCATTTACTTCTCGTTCAAACACATATAGAAAAAATCATTCATTCATTGCATTGCCATTAATGATCACTTTAATTATCATTAAAACACATGTAAAAATAATAATTTAAACTATGTCTATTATTTATCGCCTTTAATACTCATTCAGACACATCTCAAAAAAAATTATTCAACTATTGTCATTACATGTCGTCTTTAATTCTTATTCAAACACATGTAAAAAAAATTAAACTATTGAAATTAACTATCGCATTTAATTCACCATTCAAACAATGTCAAAACAAAAAAGTATTCAAGCTATTGCCATTAATTATTGTCATTAATTCTCATTCAAACTCATTTCAAAAAAAATCATTCATTGCATTGTCATTAATTATCGATTTTTATTATCATTAAAACACATGTCAAGAATTAATCATTCAAATCATTTCCATTAATTATCGCTTTAATTTCTCATTCTGACACATGTCAAAAAAGTCATTCAACCATGGCCATTAAGTATCGTTTTTAATTCTCATTCAAACATATGTCAAAAAAAATTCAAACTATTATTATTAATTATCGCATTTAATTCATCATTCAAACACATGTCAAAACAAAAAAATCATTCAAAATATTGCTATTAATATTGTCTTTAATTCTCATTCAAACACATAAAAAAATCCATTCATCATATAAATAAAATTCATTGATAGAAGTAACATAGAAGTAACAGTAAGCACCACTTGATAAATCTTAAACACGTATTTCTGCAGCAGTGACATGCCAATTTTGAGTTCACAGCCCAGTAGTCATGTCTGGGTACCCGTAAAAAAAGTTTTGATTTTTGAAAAAAAAAATTCAATACTTAAAATAAATTAATTTGTAGCCTCTAGGCCTAAAATAAAATTTAAAAAAAGAAAAAAAAACAATGGAGCCTTAGCACTTCAATAATACTTGTATTGAAAACCCGAGTGAATTTCCAGGCATCAACTATCATTGTGAACAAACAATGAATCCTTACAGCACTTTTCACCTGCTTACCTGGTTCATCTTCATTTTTCACAATGGAAGTCTAAAATCCGTAGAAACCAATGGAAACTCATTACCAATAGCAAAGCGCAAAAAAGAATAAAAATAATTGAAGAAAAAACAAGAAGATGTCTTGAAGGTAATCAATTATTGAACAAAGTAAAAGAACTTAACAAATAAAGAAGTCAATGGAAAACAATTATGAAGAAAAAAAAAGAAAAAGATCGATTTTTTTACTTGTAGGCATTGAATCATACTCCAAATTGATAAGAGAAGCATTTTGCGTTCGAGGACATCATTAAAACTCTTAATATCCCTTCTTCTCCTGCAAATTTCAAAGTCGGCGCACCAAAAAAGAGATGAAAAAAACCAAACAATGCAAAAATCAAGAAATTTTATGAACAATGATTATAAAATATCGTTCGGTAAAAACTCGTTTTAAATTTATAATTACCGGAACCCCCATAAATTAAAGTGCAAGGCTCGTAGTAAAGGTGTTACCGGGTCGTCCTAAGGGAATCGAACGTCTATCGGATTAAGTACGTCTAGTTATTGTATCGATTATGTCACAAATTATTATCTAAAAGCTAAGGTATATATTAATTATAATCAAGAAACTATGACTAGAAACGAGAAAATAGCGAGAAAACGAGCAGGTAAAAAACTAGGGTTTTTAAAATAACTAAACTTAGCCACAAAAGTTGATATGAACGAATCGGTTTATCAAATAATTAAAAGAACGGCAAGGCAACTAGAATCCACCAATCAACCAACCAACCCCAACTAGATTGTGAGCTAAGATACGATTTTTAGTAATGATCAAATCACGAATTCGATTAAATCTCTTTAATCAATTTCTAGGGTTTCGTTTTCTTTCCCAAGCAAAACTAAACTAGCATGCATAACACGATCATGAGATTGTCTCCAATACTCTACTCAACTAATCATAAACAATCTCTTGAATCACAATTAATTGCATCAATTGAAAAGATCAAAGCTTGAACAATATTCTCATATAAATTCAATCAAAAAGATAGTTCCATCGATCTCACGATTCAATAAAACATAAACAATATAACAATATCCAATTGATGAAAAATCATAAATTTAACTCACTAAGATATAGCTAAAAATCCTCTAGTTGGTGTGGTTGTTGATCGGTTTCCTCCGTTGTCCCACCGCGGATTGCTTAGCCAACAATCATCTTCGAACTCCCAAGCAAGATTGAAAGAAAGAAACTCATATTTTTGTGTGATGTGGTGCTTTTTCTGTGTGTTCTTTTCTGCTCGAATGGTGCTGCTTATATAGGAGTTTCGCCGACATAAGGAAGGATCTAGAAAAACGCGTCGATTTTGCGGCTTCGGGGCTCGGTCAACCGACTTAAGACACTCGGTCGACCGAATAGCATGGCTCGGTCGACCGAGCCTACCTATTTACGCGTTTTCACTGCTTCTTTGCTTCGTATACCGTGTTCCCCACTTCACTCTTTCGATCGATCGATTTATCCTCTCTTCAATGCTCCGATTTTCTTCCTTTTTTTTGAAATCACTTGATTGAATGAGATTAATCTTCTCCATTAATGATATCCCCATGCATATCTTTTAATTTTCTGCAAAATTGTTGTTACACCAAGTCATCGAATAATAATAATAATAATAATGTGTAACAAAAATAACATTTAAAATCAATATTTCCTCATAATTAAATTATAACCCCTCAATAACCATTATAGGAATTTAACGGTTAAAACACGCTTTTCTCATTTATTTCCCTTAAAAATAAGGTAAATTGTTTAGGGATTAAGCCCGAAAATATAGTAAAATATACCCTAAACAACTCCCCCACATAGCTTTTGTTCGTCCCGAACAAAATAATCAAAACTAGCTCACTTTACATACAATCCACATAGATCCCTAACTCACGTAACAAAAGATACAACAACTATAGCAAGTGATACCAACATAGAGATAGATTCTGTGTGTGTGTGACAAGCCCTTTTCAATCTTCACAATCCTCTCAAACAAATATCCTCTCAAATAATTTTAATGACTATCCAAGGTGTAGGCAGTAATCGTTCCACACAAAGTCTTCCCGCGCACTCAGTAGGATAATCCCTATAGCATATCATTCGGTTTATACTGGGTATAAGTTCAACGATAACAAAGTCTTTAATTTTTTCTCACTTTTTTTTTTCTCTTTTTCTTTTGACGCACATCAGAATGAGCTCTTACCCGTCATAGTAGAATAGGATGTTTCGGGATAACACCCTACCTTACTCAAATCATAGGGTAGCTTTTTTCCGTTGTCGTGAGCTTTTGGTCATCATAGTGGAATAGGACATTTCGAGATAATGCCCTACCGCACTCCAATCATCGACCGACTTTCGACACACCCATTTATTTATTATTAACTCAACTTTTTCAAAAACATTAGTTACGTTTCACTATCACATTCAAACCTTCGGATATTCACGGTGCACGTTACGAACTTAGGTGTTACTTCATTGTTACTATTAAGAACAAATCTCTCTAAGATAAATCACTAAAATAATGAAAGGATAAAGTTCAAAATTATTGCTTCAATATCAAAGGCTTTCGTGAGTGTAAAAATGAATACTATCTCAAATCAGTAAAAACATGCTATAATTATCTCTCAAAGTCACATAAAATCATTATCAGGAAACTACAACTAGCGAGCCTTTTTGTTTCAATTACATGCTCAAGATTTACAATTATCCAAGTTTGCTTTGAAAAATTTTAAAATTGTCGAGAAAATCACATTTACTCATTTTCAGAAATATAGCATGATAACATACCCAATTTAGACACCCCCCCACACTTAAATCACATTATGTCCTCAGAATGTGCAAATAAAAGAAAAGAATACTTATTTGGTTTTCAAAGTGGTTGTCGGGTTGTAGGTTGGCGAGAGGTCGGGCCGTAGCATGAATGTACATTTGCAACTCGTAGCATGAACATACAACACTAAAAGTGATAAGCGGCAAAAACCGCTCAACAATATACGCAACACTCGACATAGCATATAATCTCGGGGTACAAGGGGTATATGAGTAAACACGAATGTAGAAATGGGCAAATAAAGCATTCACAAATAGGACGGGGATAACCAACACACAAATCACCAAGGTTTTATTCCTAATGCCCTAAAAACTTAACTAAAAAGGAACTTAAAAGACTAGGCGCCTCTAGTAGCGCTTCTTTTATGTCATTAGCTTGACGAGTAAACCAAGTCAACCTGGATCAGGCCACTTGGGTTTGAGGCCAACCACTTCTCTGTCAGAATCAGAATGACTAGGACGGAAATGGTTTTCGCCACAACAACAAGTCAAGTGCGCGAGAAGATCATGAAATTTTTCTCTCCAGACAACACTGACTCTTTTCTTCTTGTTCTTGTTTCTCAGATTCGGCTGAGGTATGCTAACAGGCTCAGGAGCATTGACAGAAGGATCTGCAAGGATAGGGGTAATAATGTCATCATCCACTCCAAAGAAGTCGGATGGAATCTCTTCACAAATAAACGACTCAACCGTTTCATTTCTCTTTTGAAAGTATAGGACTTCAGGCTTTTCCTTGGGTTGCCCAAAGTACTTCTTAATCCTGTGACCATTGACTTTGAACGGTTGATCGCCGTACCCTTTCAACGTAATGGCTCCACCGGGATGAACATCAAGAATCTCAAAGGGGCCGGACCATCTAGATTTAAGCTTACCGGCAAAAGATGGAGCCTGGTGTTATACGGCAAAGCCATGTCTCCCACTTTGAATTCCCGATCTTTAATCTTAGCATCGTGGAGTGCCTTCGTTCTTTCTTACCGATTCTCGAATTCTCGTAGGCACGGAGTCGGAACTCATCGAGCTCGTTTAATTGCAATAATCTCTTTTCCCCACAAAGTGTTGTCGAAATTCAAGAATTTAATAGCCCGATAAGCTACGTGCTCAAGCTCGGCTTGGTAAATGGCAAGCTTTGCCATAAACCATTTGAAAGGGTGACGTACCCATAGGGGTCTTAAACGCAGTGCGATAAGCCCAAAGTGCGTCATCCAACTTCAGACTCCAGTTGGATCTATTGGAATTCACGAGTTTTCTCCAAAATCCGCTTTAGACTTTGTTGCTCACCTCGACTTGGCCCTTTGGTTTGGGGGTGGTATGGTGTACCAATTCTATGCTTGACACCATATCTCTCAAGAATTTTATCCGGTGGTGCATTACGAAATGCGAACCTTCATCACGATAAGGGCTCAGGACGACCAAATCTAGTAAAGATATTCTTTTGCAAGAATTTCTTTACAACTTTGTGATCATTGGTTTGGGTGGCTATGGCCTCTACCCACTTGGAAACATAGTCCACACGGACGAGAATATATTTGTTAGAGCATGATGATGGGAACGGTCCCATAAAATCAATGCCCCGGACGTCAAAAACTTCACATTCCAAGATAGGCCTCAAAGGCATCTCCATCCTATGCGAGTCTCCCTACTCTTTGGCATCTATCACGGCCTTTGCAAAAGGCTTGACATCTTTAAACAAAGTAGGCCGGTAAAAACCGGCTTGAAGGATTTTTGTAACTGTCTTAGGTGCTCCGTAGTGCCCACCGGCGGGACCACTATGACATTGCTCCAAGATATCCAATTGTTCATGCTCCGGAACGCACCTTCTAAGCAACCCGTCTTTGCGGACTTTAAACGAGATATGGATCCTCCCATACGAGATACTTTAAGTCACGAAAAATTTCTTCTTTTCACGATACGTCATTTCTTCTAAATGCCCACCTTGCTAAGTAGTTGACGTAATCGGCATACCACGGCCTAAGCTTGTATCAAGCTTCATCAATTGCTCGGTAGGGAAATCGATGCCTATTTCCTTGTGATTTACGCCACCCTCATTTACTAGGCGAGACGGATGATCGGCCACAACATTATCACTACCCTTCTTATCTTTGATCTCGAGGTCAAACTCTTGCAAAATTAAAATCCATCTGAGTAACCTTGGTTTTGCATCTGCTTTGTCCATAAGGTAGCGTAGGGCTGCATGGTCGGTCCAAACTACAACTTGAGACCCTAGAAGGTAACTTCTAAACTTGTCAATAGCAAAAACGACGGCTAAGAATTCCTTCTCAGTCGTGGTGTAATTGCATTGAGCCGGGTTCAAGGTGCGGCTCGCATAGTAAATGGGCACTGAACTTTTTATCAATTCTACGGCCTAAAAGCTGCACCTTTGCGTAGTTAGAGGCATCGCACATTAATTCAAAAGGCTTAGTCCGGTCGGGTGCGATTAAGATAGGGGCACTTATGAGCTTTTCCTTTAGGCAATTGAAAGCTTCTTTGCATTTCTCATCAAACAAGAACATAACATCATCTTTAAGAAGGTTAGATAAGGGCTTGGCTATTGTGGAAAAGTCCTTAATAAATCGCTGTAGAAGCCAACATGACCAAGAAAACCGCGTACCTCTTTGACGGTTTTCGGGTACGACATTTTTTCAATGGCTTCTACCTTAGCCTTATCAACTTGAATACCAGTACTGGACACCTTGTGTCCCAGAACAATCCCTTCATCTACTAGAAAATGGCATTTCTCCCAGTTAAGCACTAAATTCTTTTCAACACAGCGTTGAAGTACCATATCTAGATTTTCCAAGATCTCATCAAAGCTATCGCCATAGGCGCGAAGTCGTCCATGAAGACTTCCATACATTTCTCCACAAGTCCATCGAAAATGGCCAACATGCACCGTTGAAATGTTTTTGGTGCATTGCATAACCCGAAAGGCATTGCGAAAAGCAAAAGTGCACGATGGACACGTAAACGTAGTCTTCTCCGTCATTAGGGTCGATGGCTATACGGAAGTAACCAGAATATCCATCGAGGAAACAATAATACTTATGACCACTCAGTCTTTCAAGAAGTTGGTCAATGAAAGGTAAGGGGAAATGGTCTTTGGCGGTGACTTCATTCAATCTGCGATAATCAATGCAGACCCTGTAGCCAGTCACAAGGCGTAAAGCTACTTCTTCCCCCTTTTCATTCTTTTCCACGGTGATACCTCCCTTCTTTGGCACAACTTGGGTAGGGCTAACCCACTCACTGTCGGCGATTGCATAGATGATTCCCATATCTAACCATTTTATGACTTCTTTCTTGACAACCTCCTGCATGTGCGGATTCAGCCTTCGGCGAGGTTGTACGACTTTCTTAGCTCCTTCCTCCGTTCGGATTTTATGCATGCACACATCGGGGCTGATTCCTCGGATATCACCCACTTGCCATCCGAACGCTAGGATGTTCTTTTCAAGCACTTTTATCAGCAGTGCTTCTTGCTCGGGCTCGAGTTTTGAAGAGATGATCAAGGGTAACTTATCACCATCCTTAAGAAAAATGTACTTAAGGTGTTGCGGAAGCGGTTTAAGCTCAAGTCGGTAGGTGGTTGCTCAATCTTTGGATTTTAAGGGGCCACCTTTTTCCTTATGGGCTTGAAGTGGTTGGTGAAGAATATCTCATCTTCCCGAGGTACAACCCCGAGAAGGTCTTGGATCACATCATCCATAGGGATCCTTGTCGGCACCCGCTTTCTCCTTCTCATGCTTGATCATCCTTCTCAACTCTTCGTCTTCTAGCTCTCTGCGCTAGCATTTGTTCCCAATCATCAATCTCCCAATGAGTAGTCTCTCCCGAAATCCACTTCATCCCGACTACCCATCGGGGCTTCCTCTTCTACGGGGTTAAAGTCTTACGATGCGGCTCTTTGAAATCATCGTTCATTGTTGGGAATCTCCATGTTTCTTGTTCATTGACGGGCTCATTGTGAGCAAGTCGTGAAGACGACTCGTCGGTGACTATGGCTGTAATGAAACGAGAAGATGGTCCACGATCGACTTGATCTTCAATGTTTATAGCTTCGAAAACACCTATCTCTGTTAGCTCTATCGCTTCAGAGTTGGCATCTTCTTCGTCCTCATAAATTGCTTCAACGAACGAGATTTCTTCAATCAAGGTTTCCTCAGGACTTTTCCCTCGTGTGAAGGTGACAGATGTATCATCAACTCTAAGCGTAATCTAACCCTTACAGAAATCGATGAGGGCGGCAGAGGTATCCAAGAAGGTCCGGCCTAGAATTAGGGGCATCTCTTTGTCAGGTGGATAGTCTAAGATAACCCAGTCGGTAGGGAAAACCAAGCCTCCAACATGGAGAAGGACATTGGCAACACAACCGGCTGCTGAACGGCTTGATCGGTCTACCATCTGAAGAGAAATAGGGCGTTCCCGCATTCTTTTATCTAAACCGAGCTTTTTGCAGACGTTCAATGGCATCACATTTATGGAGGCCCCTGAGTCGCATAAGACGTTTTGGAACATGTGGCCTTCAATCTCACAAGAGATCGAAGGTCTCCCGGGGTCACCTCGCTTAGTAGCAACTTTTTGTGAAACCATAGAGCAATCTTCTCTTAAAACTTCTTCTGCCATCCCTTGAAGATTCTTCTTGCTTCCACAAACTTCCTTAAGATACTTAGAGCACTTGGGCATTTCGGTCAATACCTCGGCTAGGGGTATACTCACTTTGGTATCTCTAAGCATCCTCCTCACACCGTCATATTGTCTGTCATGAGGCGAGGGTATTCTCTTTCTTCTTCGGTGGATAAGGAAGCGCTTTATCATTGTTCATGGCTTGATTTTTTATGGCCTCATCTTCCTTATCCTTCCATCGACAAACTTTTCCTCCCTCTTCTTTGTCGGGGGTACGACCACGACCTCTCCTCATTTCTCTATCGAATCATTTTCATCACCCGAAGAATCATCATTAAGCTCCTCCTCCATTGTTGCTTCCTTCGGTATTTAACTTCGATTGCCCCTCCCGAACTTATGGCGTCGGGAGGGGCTACTCGTTTCCCGACATCTTTCCGGGTCCTACACCTTACCACTCCTTAAAGTAACCTCATTCGGCTCTTCGGTCCCTATAATCCCATTGAGGTGTGATGGCGGTGCAAACATTGATATACGCTTTAGGATTTCTTTCGGTATAACTTGGAAGTTTACCGTGGGGTCTGTTTGCTTCTTTGGTCGCCATCGACCAACTTTGTCTCTCTATTGTCTTGACACTAGTAGCCAGGGTCTTCACCATGTCCACTAGCTCATCGAACTTGTGTTGAGGGACACAAGAGGTGGTTTGGTTATGAGGTTGGTTTTGATTCCAACCACCTTGAGGTCTCTGGGAGTTAGGATTGTGAGATTGATTAACCACCCCGGGAGGTGGTCTTTGATAACTTGAGCTGAAAGAAGGTTTTGAATTTGATGGGCCAGGTGGTGCATTGGCTTGATTAAGATTGGGACGTTGAAATCCGGAATAATTCGATTCGATTGAAGTTTACGAAGGGTTGGTTATGATTCTCCATTAAATTTACTTCCTCGGTCATCTCATTTCCACTTTGCATTCCCGGGTAATTCACATATGGCTGCCTTTTATTCTTCTTGCATTTGTAAATCGGCTAGGCGCTTGCTAATTACTTCCATTTGAGCAACTAACACCTTAGTCTCGGAATTGCTCGCGACGTGATTCCTTCTTATTCCCACTAACATTGGTCTTCCTAGGACTTGACCACATGTTATTCTTGGCTATAGTTTCGGCTACCTGTAAGCGGCGTCATCACCTCCCCAGGAATGATCCATGAGCGATCGAATCAAGGAAGTCTCTATTTGGTTGAGAGACACCTCATAGAATAACTACAGTAGCTCGTGTCTCTTGTATCCATGGTTGGGGCACTTCCTCATCAACATGATTTAGTCTCTCCCATGCTTTCCCCACACTCTCACCATCAAGTTGTTCAAATGTGGCTATCTCCCTTTTCATGTCCATGATTGTCCCTGGTGAGACAAACTTGAGCAAAGGCTCTTTTGACATCATTCCAGTACGGAGAGAATGATGGGCTAAAGATTTGAACCAACGGTTTGCTTCACCCTTTAGAGCAAACGGGAAGAGTTTTAACTTGACAATCTCGGAATCAACACCGGGATAATGGCACTGCTTCACGATTTGAACGAAGGTGGACAAGAAGTCATGAGGATCTTCTTCGGCGGTACCATGAAAAGAACTATTCGGACCGGTCCTACCACTCCATTTTTCGGATCGAAGTTCGCTTGCCCCGTATGCGGAGGGCGAATTGGTCTATGTCCTTCTAGAAAGTCTTGGTCAAGATAGGGAGCGTAGGGGTCTTGGTTTAACTTGGTTTATTTGGTTTTGACGGAATTGTTGAAAGCCCGATTATTTATGCCGACTTGTTGATTCTGTTGTTCTTTGTATTACTGCATACGTTGAAGGATCAGATTCATTTGGGCTTGAGGATCTGGATTCGGAACTTCGTTAGCCATGATGTCTGGATTAGGGAAGAGCTTTCTCTTGATAATAGATCGCTCAGGTTCGGGATTAAAGACAAGAGGTCCCTTCTTACTCCTGGTTTGCATAAACCAGAAGAGCAGAATGGAAAGAAATCAACCTTAGGGTTGATGAGAACGAATGAAGAGAAGATTAGAAACAGAAACAAGAAAAGAAACCTACCTACGAAAAATTTAAAACAGGAAAAACACTAAGACGGCGAAAAAAAACGTGTTGAAATCTTCTAGGGCTAAAATGGAAGGGAAAACAGCAGATTTTGACCTCGAAAATGGTGTTGAACAGCCTATGTTTGTTCACCACGTCGTCGGCGTCGGAACGAGCTTTCCGAATTGGGGTCCTGCGCGCCAAACGGACACTCGAGCCGAAAGTTATAGCCAAAATACCGCCGACACAGAAAACTGCACTACGAAGAATCCGACAATCGTTACCGATTCCCCGGCAACGGCGCCAAAAACTTGTTCGGTAAAAACTCATTTTAAATTTATAATTACCGGAACACCCCAAGTGCAAGGCTCGTAGTAAAGGTGTTACCGGGTCGTCCTAAGGGAATCGAACGTCTATCGGATTAAGTACAGTTTATTGTATCGATTATATCACAAATTATTATCTAGAGCTAAGGTATATATTAATTATAATCAAGAAACTATGACTAGAAACAGAAAATAGCAGAAAACAGCAGGTAAAAAACTAGGGTTTTTAAAATAACTAAACTTAGCAACAAAAGTTGATATGAACGAATCGGTTTATCAAATAATTAAAAGAAACGGCAAGGCAACTAGAATCCACCAATCAACCAACCAACCCCAACTAGATTGTGAGCTAAAGGTACGATTTTTAGTAATGATCAAATCACGAATTCGATTAAATCTCTTTAATCAATTTCTAGGGTTTCGCTTTCTTTCCCAAGCAAAACTAAACTAGCATGCATAACACGATCATGAGATTGTCTCCAATACTCTACTCAACTAATCATAAACAATCTCTTGAATCACAATTAATTGCATCAATTGAAAAGATCAAAGCTTGAACAATATTCTCATATAAATTCAATCAAAAAGATAGTTCCATCGATCTCACGATTCAATAAAACATAAACGATAAATCAATATCCAATTGATGAAAAATCATAAATTTAACTCACTAAGATATAGCTAAAAATCCTCTAGTTGGTGTTGATGTTGATCGGTTTCCTCCGTTGTCCCACCGCGGATTGCTTAGCCAACAATCATCTTCGAACTCCCAAGCAAGATTGAAAGAAAGAAACTCATATTTTTGTGTGATGTGGTGCTTTTTTTGTGTGTTCTTTTCTGCTCGAATGGTGCTGCTTATATAGGAGTTTCGCCGACATAAGGAAGGATCTAGAAAAACGCGTCGATTTTGCAGCTTCGGGGCTCGGTCAACCGACTTAAGACACTCGGTCGACCGAATAGCATGGTCGGTCGACCGAGCCTACCTATTTACGCGTTTTCCTGCTTCTTTGCTTCGTATACCGTGTTCCCCACTTCACTCTTTCGATCTGATCTGATTTATCCTCTCTTCAATGCTCCGATTTTCTTCCTTTTTTTGAAATCACTTGATTGAATGAGATTAATCTTCTCCATTAATGATATCCCCATGCATATCTTTTAATTTTCTGCAAAATTGTTGTTACACCAAGTCATCGAATAATAATAATAATAATAATGTGTAACAAAAATAACATTTAAAATCAATATTTCCTCATAATTAAATTATAACCCCTCAATAACCATTATAGGAATTAACGGTTAAAACACGCTTTTCTCATTTATTTCCCTTAAAAATAAGGTAAATTGTTTAGGGATTAAGCCCGAAAATATAGTAAAATATACCTTAAACAGCTACCGGAATAATCCCGAAGATTATCCCAACTCGAAACCCGAAGAAAAATAGCCGAAAATTCCAAGCTACTTTTCTTCCAATATGGCGTGTATTATGTTGTGTGTCAAAAGGCTTGGAAGAACTCTCTTTATATAGGAGAGTAAAACTTAACCTCCAAGGATTAAATAATTAAGGGATAATTATTACATTAATCCTTTTTCCAAATAAAAGATAAATAAAATAATTATCCCAAACAAATTAAGATAAATCATATTATTATCTAATATTCTATGAATTATCATTTAACAAATAAAAGATAAATCACATGTCAAATAATTATCCAAGAAAACTAATTTCCTAATTATTAAATAATCCAACAAAGATGCGCCACTTGAAAACCCAAATTAAGTCTTACAAGCATGTTTCTATATTTGACCAATTTGGTCAAAAAGTCAACACACCAATTTGGGCCGAGTCCACGAAAAATGTCTTTTCCATGTATTTAATTATCTAGTCCAACTAAACAATTAATCCACATATCAAATTAAATAGTCCAATCCAACTATTTAATTATAATTGAGGTGCAACGACGAGAAACCTATATGCTATATTAGGAGCCACGTCGGGGACCATGGACCCATATTCAGTAGCTACAATAAATCGAATAAAAATTATTCATCGAGACGAATAATTATATCCAACCTATTAATTCCGGGATTACACCACCATAAACCCGAGCGGCGAACTCTATCGACTATAGATAACTTACACTCAATTTATGAGTCGAAAGCGTCCACTGATATAATCATTACATACGGATAAATCCTCCATAGACTGTTCACTTCGATTCGGGATATTTCCGTAAACCCTTCTCGAAACATATTATCCTTATTTACCATTAACCCCTAGTGATCAATTAGTTCATATTCAATATAATATAAACTCGGCCGATCGATCGGTTTAGGGTCAACAAATAAGGAATCGTCTCTCTACTTCCCGAGGGAAGGAATGGATTTCATATTCGTGATAGCACGGACTACTCACTCATCCCGAGAATAGAGCCAACGAGAAGTGTTGGACCACATACTTCGAAGTGATCCTTACTAACACATCAAACTCTACCCTAGTCTAAGCAGTCGTCTGTGATCACCTCAGGATTAAGATTAATCCATATATGATCATCTTGTGATTCTATAAGACTTCTCGATTACGGAATTATATCGAGAACTCAAATCAAATCGGTCCAGCCCTATTATCATCATATATAAATGCCCCACTAGGTACCCTATTACCGACAGTCCGGATAAGGCTGTCACACCTACAAAAGTGTTACGGGCGCATTAATAGCAAATTAATCATGAGACCCATACTCAGATTAATAAATGCTACGGACTAAGTTAATTTTAAGTACATCTCACTAACTCAATCCTCTTGTGTATAGCCATACACTGAGTTATGTGATTACATAAACGAGGTACTTAGGGTTTTTAGTAGTGTCTTAATTATAAGCATACATGCATATAATAAGATGAATTATTAATTCTGTCCTAAAACAATTATATACTTTGTATTTATGATTTTTCAAAGATTGTCCAACTAGAACTAAGCTCCCAATAGTTTATCAGTTCCAAATATTGTCCAACTAGCAATGCTATGTTCATGATGTTTCAAAGATTACAAAATCTCCCGAACTAAGCTCCCACTAGTTTATCAGTTCCAAATACTGTCTAACTAGTAACGCTTTATTCTTGTTTTTCCAATGAATGGAGAAACTCTTGTGCATTCCATTACACATTTCTATTGATTCAGAAAAACAACAAATCATAAGACTAAGGCTCCCACTAGTTTATCGGTTCCAAATACCGTCTAACTAGCAACGCCTTATGTATATGATTTTCCAATTTTTCAATTAGAAATTTGATGTGTAATTACACTTTTAAAATTCACTAAATGAATTTTATCTGATAGTCCAATGTAAACTAAGTATGGTCGTCTCTCATTCAACACGAGTGACATCCATGACATACCTGTACTATGTCACTTATGTTTTTAAAGGCTCAAGAGAAAAATCTCTTCTGAAAAGTTAACTGCATTTATTGAATTACAACATACTTGTTACTCTCCACATTTTTAATGAAGTCCTATTACTAACAGTTTAGTAGCCTAGAGATTAAAGTTGTAAATAAACATGACAGAAAGTTAAATTCAAAATTAAAATTTCACTACTAGATTTTTATTTTAGGAATTATAAACTAAAAAAAAGTTCATCCTACCATTCCAAGGATTTAACCTCGCATCATACCGCCGCCTTTAGGGTCGGTATCAGCACAATGATGGTTAAACTGAGACAATCTTTCTCAATGATAAAGCTTCTAGAATCGAACATCTCACGGGAATCAGACATCCCGGCTCTTTATCATTGATTACCTTCCTTTTTCTAGCCTAGATATTTCGAAAATATCCATAATGAGTGTGACCTACTATATCAGACCTCAAAGTACGCCCCGAGTATGCCGCCTTTAGGGTCGGACAATGACCCAACGAGTACCCAAAATCCTATCCTTTCGGAGACCAAGCCTTGAATTTTGATTGGGGTGAACACCATCCTTAGGGGGCCGGAATCAAAGCGGCACGAGGCGTCACCCTTCTCTCACGTGCTTGCATCTATAGTAGAGGCCGTGGGGTTGGCTGTCGCCTTCCCCGCTCCCACTCAATATTTTGAAAAAGTGGTGGGTTTACTAATTACGGTTTTGGCCTTGACAACAAGAAACAATAAATCAAAGTACTCCGAATAGGGTTGGTTATGTAGGCAAGCCTACGCCGTCGGATTCGTTGGAACATATATGACAGTTCAGGCCAATCCGGCAAGAGAAGCCCCGTTTAGCCCGAAGGCTTATCGGCTATGCTAAGTCTTGTCGAACCGCTGTAACGTACATCACACGTGGAGGGGAGTCGATTGAGCCGAAGCTCGGTTGAACTCGCCCAACCATGGTTAGACCATTTCCGAACCCATGTACTATGATTCTCCGATTTTTAAATCGTCAGCCAAAGCGTAATCTCGTTTTTGTTTAAGGTGGGTTCACTAAGAAGCCATCACCGAAAAGCTCAACGATTTATCCAAGTGGGATTCACCGAGAATCCATCACTAAAATCGTAAACGATTGACAAAAACCCGGGTCCTCGGTTTTTATAATTAGCTACTTATTATTTAACTACCACGTATTAAATTAATAAGCATTCATACTAATTATTCGAGTTATACATGCCTAATTTATTCGAAATAAACTAGCTACATGTATGCATTGGAGTGGAATCATGAAGATGCAAGTCATGGCAATTTTCCGGTTTTAAGCACGTAATCTTGATCAAACACAAAATTATACCGAAAAGTAAACACCGAGATGGACCGTTGGTACCCCCGACTAACTATTTTCTAAGGAAAAGTAAAACATAATCTATGTCTTCGAGTCTTGATCTTCGAATCTTGAACTCGAACCGCCGGATCACAAACCACGAACACCCGAGAGGAGAAAATGCTTTTTAATTAAATAAAACCAATTTATTATAATTAAATAAAACCTTTTTAATATTTTTATTTTATTTTATTAATAATGAGGCTGATGAAAAAAAAATTCCAGATTTTTATTTTATTTTATTTATTATATGTCGGCTGTAAAAGGAATACAGGTTAAAAAAAATAAAATAAAGCAGCCGCATGAAAAAAAAAAAAAAAAAAAAAAAAAAAACCTTAGCAGCATCATTTAATTCCCAAAGCCCTAGCCGCAAGCTAGGGTTAATTGAAAACAGGTTATGGCGGCGGCAGTAAGCGCCGCTACAGTGCTGCTGCCGCCCTTTTTAAACAAATCAGAGGCTGTTGCAACGGTTTTTAACGCTGCTAAAGGTGCTGGACAGCCTTAAAAAACAAGGTTTTTAGCCGTTTCTCCTCGTTCATACCTTGGGTTTCGCCTCGATCTTCAAATTTTCTTTAAGATCTTCATCTTTTCGAGCCCGGAACATCAAAATTACAATAAAAGATGCTACTTTTACATAATTTTCGAAAATTGCATAATTAAAGATACAAATCATATGCTCAATTGTTACTAAACAAAGGAGCTACAAAATAGATCTACGGGTAAACAATACCAGCCCCAATCCATCTCTTCAACCACAACATTCACAAGAATGCAACATGAATAAATTTCGAATTTACAAAAAAAAAAAACGAAATAAAAACACGTAAAACATGTTTTTCCACTCCAAGATCTAAATTCATATACTTTGATCGTTAGATCAAAGGCTCTGATACCACTTGTTAGATGTAATATCCTCGGATCAATCATGGATTGACCCGATTACGCAGCGGAAGACATCAGATCTAGATCTAAACGAAACAAAGAACATAAATTAAAGATCTAAACCTACAAGGGGGTTTAGGAGCCTACCTTTTATGGTGCTTAACTCCAAGAACGATAGATCTCCAAGAACACGTATTTGAGAAGCCACAGTCTTCCAACGTGTGTCTCCCAGCAACACCAGGTGGATGGCGAAGAAAAATAGCCGAAAATTCCAAGCTACTTTTCTTCCAATATGGCGTGTATTATGTTGTGTGTCAAAAGGCTTGGAAGAACTCTCTTTATATAGGAGAGTAAAACTTAACCTCCAAGGATTAAATAATTAAGAGATAATTATTACATTAATCCTTTTTCCAAATAAAAGATAAATAAAATAATTATCACAAACAAATTAAGATAAATCATATTATTATCTAATATTCCATGAATTATCATTTAACAAATAAAAGATAAATCACATGTCAAATAATTATCCAAGAAAACTAATTTCCTAATAATTAAATAATACAACAAAGATGCGCCACTTGTAAACCCAAATTAAGTCTTACACGCATGTTTCTATATTTGACCAATTTGGTCAAAAAGTCAACACACCAATTTGGGCCGAGTCCACGAAAAATGTATTTTCCATGTATTTAATTATCTAGTCCAACTAAACAATTAATCCACATATCAAATTAAATAGTCCAATCTAATTATTTAATTATAATTGAGGTGCAACGACGAGAAACCTATATACTATATTAGGAGCCACGTAGGGGACCATGGACCCATATTCAGTAGCTACAATAAATCGAATAAAAATTATTCATCAGACAGAATAATTATATCCAACCTATTAATTCCGGGATTACACCACCATAAATCCGAAACTGAACTCTATCGAATATAGATAACTTACACTCAATTTATGAGTCGAAAGCGTCCACTGATATAATCATTACATACGGATAAATCCTCCATTGACTGTTCACTTCGATTCGGGATATTTCCGTAAACCCTTCTCGAAACATATTATCCTTATTTACCATTAACCCCCTAGTGATCAATTAGTTCATATTCAATATAATATGAACTCGGCCGATCGATCAGTTTCTAGGGTCAACAAAAAAGGGAACTGTCTCTCTACTTCCGAGGGAAGGAATGGATTCCATACTTGTGATAGCACGGACTACTCACTCATCCCGAATAGAGCCAACGAGAAGTGTTGGACCACATACTTCGAAGTGATCCTTACTAACACATCAAACTCTACCCTAGTCTAAGCAATAGTCGTCTCGTGATCACCTCGGGATTAAGATTAATCCATATATGATCATCTTGTGATTCGATAAGACTTCTCGATTACGGAATTATATCGATAACTCAAATCAAATCGGTCTAGCCCTATTATCATCATATATAAATGCCCCACTAGGTACACTATTACCGATGATCCCGATAAGACCTGTCACACCTAAAGTGTACGGGCGCATTAATAGCAAATTAATCATGAGACCCATACTCGGATTAATAAACGCTACGGACTAAGTTAATTTTAAGTACATCTCACTAACTCAATCCTCTTGTGTATAGCCATACACCGAGTTATGTGATTACATAAACGAGGTACTTAGGGTTTTCAGTAGTGTCTTAATTATAAGCATACATGCATATAATAAGATGAATTATTAATTCTGTCCTAAAACAATTATATAATTGTCTTTCGGGCACTACACCTTACAGGTTTGCCTTTTAGAAAAACGAATAGTATGTTTGAGGAGAATTATTTGAATAGATTAATCACCGGAAATGTAATTGATGAGGGAATTATTGACCAAAATTTACGGGGAGTGATTTGGGGATTAAAGAATCTTTCAAGATTTTTATTAAATGAGGGTTTTGATTTTTTTTTGTGCGGGTATAAGCCGGGTCAAAAAGGGGTTATGTGGGTAAAATCCGGGTAATTGGGTTAAATTCACTCCTCCATATATTATATATAGATATAGATTCTTTTCACTACAATAACAAATTACTATTCTTTTCACTACAATTACCAAAGCGAATGTAATATATATATTTTTATAAATAGTTTTTTATTCGGTTTTAAATATAATATTAATATTGTGTTATTTTTTTAATATGTAAATTATGTTATTTAAAAATTATGTTATTTTTTCAACGCTTGTACCGGAAATTCAGTTGCCTACGTATCTTTTATATGTAATCGTGTATGATGCACGACACATACAAAAAAATCAAAGCGAACGTAGTTCTTATTGTTTTTTTAAGTCTTTCACAGTTTTTTTATTGGTTTTTTTTTTATAGTTTTTTAATTATAGGTTTTTATAGTATTTTAGTTTCTTATAGTTTTTTTAGTCGATTTTAAGTATAAGTTGATTAAAAATGTTGTTTTATTAAATATTACGTGAGAGATATTGTGTTATTTTTCTTATATATGTAAATTATGTTATTTTTTCAACGCTTGTACCGGTAATTCAGCTGCCTACGTATCTTTTGTATGTAATTGTGTCGGAGGCACGACAAATATAAAAAAATCAAAGCTAACGTAGTTTTTATAGTTTTTTTAATTCTTTTATAGTTTTTTTTTTTATAGGTTTTTATAGTATTTTATAGTTTCTCATATTATTTTAGTCGATTTTAAGTATAAGTTGATTAAAAATGTTGTTTTATTAAATATTTTGTGAGATATATTGTGTTATTTTTCTTATATATAAATTATGTTATTTTTTCAACGCTTGTACCGGTAATTCGGGTGCCTACGTATCTTTTATATGTAATCGTGTCGGAGACACGACACGTATAAAAAAATCAAAGCGAACGTAGTTCTTATAGTTTTTTTTTAGTCTTTTATAGTTTTTTTCATAGGTTTTTATAGTTTTTTTTATAGTATTTTATAGTTTCTCATATTTTTTTTGTCGGTTTAAGTATAAGTTGATTAAAAATGTTGTTTTATTAAATATTACGTGAGATATATTGTGTTATTTTTCTTATATGTAAATTATGTTATTTTTTCAACGTGTGTACCGGTAATTCGATTGTCTACGTATTTTTATATGTAATCGTGTCGGAGGCACGACACATATAAATAAATCAAAGCGAATGTAGTTCTTATTGTTTTTTTTAGTCTTTTATAGTTTTTTTAATAGGTTTTTGTAGTTTTTTTTTATTTTTTTAGTTTTTTTAGGTTTATATAGTGTTGTATGGTTTTTTTTTATAGGTTTTTATTGTTTTTTTGTATTCTTTTATAGTCTTTTTATATGTTTTTATAGCATTTAAAGGTTTTTTTATTGTTTTTTTTGTAGTCTTTTATAGTATTTTTATGTTTTTTTAGGTTTTTATTGTTATAAATAGTTTTTTTTTATTTAGTTTTTATAGTTTTTTCATAGTATTTTATAGTTTTTTTTATATATTTTTTTAGGTTTGTATATGGTTTTTATGGATTTTTTTATAGGTTTCTATAGTTTTTTATAGTTTCTTTTGTAGTCTTTTATAGTATTTTTTTTTATAGGTTTTTATAGTTTGTATCGGGTTTTTTTTATGGTTTTTTTGTAGTCTTTTATCGTCTTATATCGGGTTTTTTTTTAATATAGTTTTTTTTAGTCTTTTATAGTTGTTTTATAAATTGTAACAAATATATAAGTAAGATATAAAATGCATACCTTTAATCTTCAAAATTATCGATGTCGGTATTTCAAGCGCTTGCTCCACTTGAAGTTTTAGTGTCACTGACTTCGAACTGTGACTCATCTTCTGACTCATGTCTTGCACCCTCTTCTCGGCTCGTACCCAATCTTGTCAACACATTTGCTTCTCTAAAGTGGTGGGATGAAGCGAACATCTTTTATCATTAAGCACATATCATGCCATGCTGAAAGCTCGTTCAACAGTGACGGTCAAAACAGGGCAACTTAAAAACTCGACCGCTATCATTGCTAGCACTGGAAATTCTTTAGCATGTCTCTTCCACCACTTCAATAAGTCGAAGTCGAAATCATAGGTACGGGTTTGACAGACTTCAAATATTGTGTTTAAAAATTTGGTTATCTCTGTATGTTGATCGGATGGCACTGTCGCTCCCTTCTGTCGTTTCGAATTCATTTTTTCAGAACTTTTTGAATTCCCCGTAGGGCACCTGCACGGTTAGTAGAACCACTTGCGGATGGACGGTTTGTGACGGCGGTTTTCGTCACAAATTCGTCACTACTAGAATTTCTCGGATTTGTGACGGCGGTTTTCGTCACAAATTCGTCACTAACGCTCGTTTGTGACGAATCTGTGACGAAACCTATTTCCGTCACGGAACACCTCGTTGCAAATTTTTGAGTCGAAATTAACCTTGTTACTAAGTTTCGTGACAAATTTGTGACGAAAGTCATGCTTTGTGACATAGCTGTGACAAAACTTTTGGTGACAAATCTGCGACAAAAATTATATTTGCAACGAATGTGTGACAAAATTTTCCGATTAGTTTGTGATGGAGTGTTGTGTCAAAGTTCTTCATAAAATAGCGACAAATGTGTGACAAAAAAAATACGACAATTTTGTAACCAAATATTTTGATGAAATATTGATAACCATATCTTACAAGTTTGATATGAATTTGTGATGCATGTTTACGATAAAATTGTGACAAGATTTTAGTGATTATTATGTGACGAATTCATGTGACAATTTTGCTACCAAATTTAGCGATAAAAATGTGACATTTATCCCCTACAGTTTTGAATTAATTTTGTGACGGTGTTTTACGACAGATTTGTGACAAATTTTACCTATATTTGTAACAAATTGTTGTGTCAAAATCAATAGTTGCAATGACTTTGTAACAAAATTTATATTTCACGTTTTTACTATATTTATTGTTTACAAAATTATATTCAATAATATAAATGTTCTCTTAAAAACGTTTAAATATCATAAATAATCATAACACTTCCATGATCATGAAAATGAAGCAAATCATTTTATTCATAACTGAGTCAAATAGCTTTTCAAAACATGAAATCAATATTATTCATGATTATTGGACAAATACAAGAGACTAATGGTTTTATCACCGAAAACAACCCAGTCTTCTTAAACAACCTGACGAACTTGTTTAAAACCATGACGATCTTGCTTGCACCGCTAGCATATGTCCACCGTGGCCTCTTTCAGCATATCATCCGGAATCCGGGTCCCTTTGATCCTAATAAGATATGGTAGGACACCTGTCACTGCTTCTTTAAACTTCATTGCCTTGGCCACCCAAAAGTAACTTCATCAAGAACATTCTTAGCAACAAAGTACCTGGCCAAGGTATGTAATCTTCAAATGTCAAGAATTTAGCAAAAACAAAAGAGGGAAGATAAAAGAAATGAAAAGAAAAGGGGAGGTGCTTGGAAATGAATGGTATCATTGGGAAACTCAAAACAATTAATAAAAGAGTTATAGAAAGGAATATGTACCTCTCATGGAACTGAAAAATAATGCCAACCCTTTCCTAGAATAATAATTCAGAGGTTCCACATGGAACTATGAGTCCCACGGATATTTGAGATCCCACCAACCATGAACTGAGTCTATTTCATGACAAGTATCCGCAAACCTCGTGAAAACAATCATAGTTTCATTTTGGGCCATAGACTGTCGCCAATTCGTGTTCTACAAGAAGATTATCAAAGGAAACAAATCAGGGGAAAATAACATTTCTTCACAATATCAGTTGGAAGGAATCTAATAGCAGATCAACAAACCTCCATCATAGAAATAGTCACTACTCGTAGATCACATGTGGCAGTAGGGGGTCAACTATTATGGAAGCACATGTATATGCTTGAATAGACTTTACAATATATCTGCATGGACCAATTCCGCTTCCGACTCAATCATTAGGGAAAAGAATCTTGAAAGCAACTTATTCTTTGAGGCAACCTCGAAAGGCCGTTGTCGAAATTCCCTCATCCCTACTGAGAAAAGTGATGGCCGTTTAGTGCAAGACCACTTGGGGCTGCATTTGCGAGAACGAACAAAAGAAACCCCTCGTGAGGGAATCTCATTAGGTAAATCATATGCATTCTTCAAAGGAACATCTTCAAATTGTACGCTACTCGACACGCATGTTACGCCAACATTTGGTGGACAATCTTGCGGAAATGCGTCACAACAACAATAGCTATCCTTACACCCAAAAGATCTCCCTCAATCTGCCAAAATATTTATAACCACCTAGTAAAACAAAACAAAAAATTGCTTAAAATTTACATGATTTTTGCTATTCTAAATCTAATTTTAAATAAAACTATAAAGATGCAACAAGAAAATATAAGCAGACACAATTGACTGGAAGTGCTTTCCGTATGACGGACTTTCCTCACATCACAAGTCATGAGGAGTATATAATTCCTACCCCCCATGGTAGGCATTAGAAATGAAAAGAATGCTCAGAAAAGTATCATGACAAAGATCCTGATATATGTGTGTGTGTGTGTGTGTGTGTGTGTGTGTTTACAACACACACACAGACATATACATGTATATGTAAGTATTGGACGGAGTAGAAATAAGGGGAAAAAAACTATTATCAAGTAACACATCAATTATGTAGTGCCATAAGTTTTCTACAAATTTCCATGAATCCCACATCAAGTGACATATTAGCCAGAAAACAGTGACTCTAGCAAGTGACATATTAGCCAGAAACTCGAAAAATTATTATTGGATTAGCTCCCCAAGTGGTGAAAATACTTTTCATGGCCATTTTCCCATGAGATAGGCTAAAAAGATAACTTGTTTTCAGGGACAATGTCAAATCCAAAGCCTAAAAAGACAATACGAAGCATGAAAACATGTATGTCTAATGTACACCCAGCAAATGTAGAGGTGAGAAGCTTACAAAAAAAGATTGCTGCTTAGTCTATATGTTTACAGAATGTGATATTTCTTGACTGAATGCTAATTATTTTCCAAACAACATCAACCACAGATGAAAATTAATCTGATGAAACACCAAAGGGAGGTGGAAATGTATCAACATCATTTAGCTTTCAAAACAATGTAGAACACGTTTAGCAGTTTGACATCAAGGTACTATATTCTTTAACAGTAAAGGATTAAAAAAAGGGAGGGGGGTACCTGTTCTCACCAAGGGAGAGATTCACTCCACTTAAAAGGTCTGTTTTTATCCCCGGAGGTTGGTAGCTAAGATCCTTTATCTGGGAAAATAGGACAACATACATTTATTTAATTTTATTCGAATGAAGATAAGAAACAAGTTCATCAAATTAAGAAGCAACACGACAACAACATACTAATGACATTTTTAGTAACTTAAAAAACAACAGTAACTTATTCTTTAGGGAAGAAATTGTTAATGTAGCTAGTTATTATAAAGAGATGAGAAAAGCAAAGGTCCGACGAGTAACCACTGCAAATTGCTTGACTACCCAGAAATAGAGCAACAAAAAACACCATTGCAGAAAATAAACTATCACATACTAAAACAAACTTCAATTCTATTTCCTTTCTTCGAAATCCTCTTAATTTGGAGCAATAAAAAGCCAATTAATATGGCAGAAAAGTTCAGCTACTTAGAACAATAAATAAAAAAATAAAAAATAAAATAAATAGTGCTTCATCTGCTGCTTAACTGACGAGGAGGAGGAATAGGAGCACAGGAGAGGAGCTTGTTGTTGCTGCTGGTCGGCGTTGAAGGAGCGGAATTGCTGCTGCAGGTCGGCGTTTGACGGGAAGAGAAATGGCCAAGAACTGAGGAGTAGCACCGGCGGAGAGGAGAGCGGCGGCGGCGGCGGCGGAAGGGAAGTATTCTGAAAAGTGAGGGAAGATGAGGACGAAGAAGGAATAAGAGATGCCGACTTTTAATTAGGGATTAGGTGGTATACATTTTTGGGAGTTGGGACGACGGGTGTTATATTATATGCGACGACTTTGGTGTCCTATTAAAACGTTTTTAAATAATATTTATCAACCGATTAAGTAATGAACCTTGGGTTTCGAATGATTAACTCACTGACAAAACTCAGGTTTCAAATCATTAACTCATGACCAATTAACGAACCTTGAGTATCAAATCATTAACACGCTATCGGGTTTCATACCATGAACTCACTAACGAACCTTGGGTTTTATACCATGAACTCACTAACAAACCTCGGGTTTCAAATCATTAACTCACTAACGAACCTAGGGTTTCAAATTATTGACTCATGCCTCTAACTAACAAACCTCGGTTTTCATATCATGAACTTAGCAACGAATCTCGAGTTCTAAATCATCAACTCACTAATAACTCATGACTAACTAACGAACCTCGGGTTTCGAATCATTAACTCACTAACGAACCTCGGGTTTCAACTGACTAAATAACGAACCCCAAGTTTGAAATTTCTACTCAATAACGAACCTTGAGTTTAAAACACAGCTCAATAATGAACCTCAGGTTTGAAATATACTACTCAACAATGAACCTTGGGTTTGAAATCTTGAACTAACTAACAAACCTTGAGTTTAAAATCATTAACCGACTAACTAAGGAACCCTGAGTTTGAAATCACTACTCAATAACGAACCTCGGGTTATAAAATCTTGAAATAACTAACAAACCTCGGGTTTGAAATCATCAACCGAATCAGTAATGAGCTCCGGATTGAAATCACTACTCAATAACAAACCTCGAGTTTGAAATCTTGAACTAACTAATGAAGCTCGGGATTCAAATCTTCAACCGACTAATTAACGAACCCTAGGTTTTAAATCACTACTCAATAACGAACATCAGGTTTGAAATCATCAACCGACTAATAAACGAACTCTAGGTTTGAAATCACTACTCCATAATGAAAATCAGGTTAGAAAACATGAACTCACTAACGAACCTCGAATTTGAAGTCTTGAACTCGATAACGACCATCGTGTTTGAAATCATTACGAACTCCAACTTTAAGTTATTCAATAAAAAAATTTAAATAAAAACAATATTATTAGAAATGTTTTAATTATTCATTTTTTGAAAATATTATAAAACATATAATTAATTTATTCATTTAATTATAGAAATTATTATTTCAAATAAATATTTAAAGGGACGACTATGTCATCTCCTTAAATAAATTTTTTTATTACACAATAATAGATAAACTTTATAAATGTTATTCATAAAATCGATAAAATTTATAAGTATTTAAAGGGACAATATAGTCGTCCCCAAAAAGGACCGAGTAGTCCCTTTAAATGACAATGTCTTCGTGGGCTGGCTGGTTGTCGTCCTAAAAAAGAACTGTGTCATCCCTTTAAACCAAATTAATTTCGTGCCAAAATTTTCCCACCAACTCAAATATCCCTCCATTTCAATATGTCGTCCCAACCCCGGCAATTTTTCCCACCAAAAAATCATCAAATTTTGACTTTTCTCATATTTTTTTAAAGGGACGACATGCCGTCCAAATAATGTGGTCCCAAAAAAGACTTTTATAAAAATATTCATTTTTTGTTTTGACACTAATTTGTAGCAATGATGTTGCGAATTATTGACGAGCCATTTTCGTCATAAATTTCATCACAATTCCGGGAAATTTGTAGCAATATTGTCAAAAATATGTGACAATTTTGCGATGTGGACAGATATGTCGGTTAGCGTCAAATTAGCAACGAAGAATTTTATGACCAAGACATTTTGTCATAGAATTCTCACAAATTATGGCGCCCGAATTTAGCGCAAAGATTTGTGACAGAATAGTCGCTTACATTTTTCCACATACATATTTTGTCACAATGTTGTCTCAATTTATAGCAAAAAAAAAAGAATTATGCGGTTTGTCGCTAATTCGTAGTAATATTGTCTAAAATATGTCACAATTTTGCAACGTGGACAGATATGTCGGTTAGCGTCAGATTAGCAACGAAGACGTTTATGACCAAGCCAATTTGTCACAAAATTCTCACAATTTATGGCGCCCGAATTTGGCGCAAAGATTTGTGACAAAATAGTCAAATACATTTTGCTACGTACATATTTTGTCACAATGTTGTCTCAATTTATTGCAAAATAAAGAATTAAGCGGTTTGTCGCTAATTCGTAGCAATATTGTCAAAAATTTGTGATGAACAGTTTTCATCACAAAAATTCGTCACAAATCCGGAAAATTCTAGTAGTGTTATGGTATTTTTTCAACGCTTGTACCGGTAATTCGGGTGCCTACGTATCTTTTATATGTAATCGTGTCGGAGACACGACACGTATAAAAAAATCAAAGTGAACGTAGTTCTTATAGTTTTTTTTTAGTCTTTTATAGTTTTTTTTCATAGGTTTTTATAGTTTTTTTATAGTATTTTATAGTTTCTCATATTTTTTTTGTCGGTTTAAGTATAAGTTGATTAAAAATGTTGTTTTATTAAATGTTACGTGAGATATATTGTGTTATTTTTCTTATATGTAAATTATGTTATTTTTTCAACGTGTGTACCGGTAATTCGATTGTCTACGTATTTTTTATATGTAATCGTGTCGGAGGCACGACACATATAAAAAAATCAAAGCGAATGTAGTTCTTATTGTTTTTTTTTTAGTCTTTTATAGTTTTTTTTAATAGGTTTTTGTAGTTTTTTTTATAGTTTTTTTAGGTTTATATAGTGTTGTATGGTTTTTTTATAGGTTTTTATTGTTTTTTTGTATTCTTTTATAGTCTTTTTATATGTTTTTATAGCATTTAAAGGTTTTTTTATTGTTTTTTTTTTGTAGTCTTTTACAGTATTTTTATGTTTTTTTAGGTTTTTATAGTTATAAATAGTTTTTTTTTTTATTTAGTTTTTATAGTTTTTTCATAGTATTTTATAGTTTTTTTTATATAGTTTTTTAGGTTTGTATATGGTTTTTATGGATTTTTTTTATAGGTTTCTATAGTTTTTTATAGTTTCTTTTGTAGTCTTTTATAGTAATTTTTTTATAGGTTTTTATAGTTTGTATCGGGTTTTTTTTATGGTTTTTTTGTAGTCTTTTATCGTCTTTTATCGGGGTTTTTTTTTAATATAGTTTTTAATAGTTTCTTATAGTTTTTTTTAGTCTTTTATAGTTGTTTTATAAATTGTAACAAATATATAAGTAAGATATAAAATGCATACCTTTAATCTTCAAAATTATCGATGTCGGTATTTCAAGCGCTTGCTCCTCTTGAAGTTTTAGTGTCACTGACTTCGAACTGTGACTCATCTTCTGACTCATATCTTGCACCCTCTTCTCGGCTCGTACCCAATCTTGTCAACACATTTGCTTCTCTAAAGTGGTGGGATGAAGCGAACATCTTTTATCATTAAGCACATATCATGCCATGCGAAAGCTCGTTCAACGATGACGGTCAAAACGGGACAACTTAAAAACTCGACCGCTATCATTGCTAGCACCTTGGAAATTCTTTAGCATGTCTCTTCCACCACTTCAATAAGTCGAAGTCGAAATCATAGGTACTGGTTTGACAGACTTCAAATATTGTGTTTAAAAATTTGGTTATCTCTGTATGTTGATCGGATGGCACTGTCGCTCCCTTCTGTCGTTTCGAATTCATTTTTTCAGAACTTTTTGAATTCCCCGTAGGGCACCTGCACGGTTAGTAGAACCACTTGCGGATGGATTGGGAACCGCGTCGTTTCTCATTCCACACATACGCTCATATTCAACATACAAAGTGTTTAATAAATTTTCAAGTCTATCTACTTCAACCGTATAATTTACCGGGGGCACATTATGAATATCAGACAAAGCATCATAGTAAACACTTAACATGTTAGATACACCTACTAGTCTTAAACGAGGGTCGAGAATAGAAGAAATGAGATAAGTGTCAGGAATACGCAACATGTACTTATTCCATTTCTCCTTCATCAGCCCTAAACATTGAAATAATGCAGGGTCGTGTTCCAAGGTTTCAATCTCGGCAGCTATTTCTACACTAGCAGGCAAGACTAAATATGTTGTGGGTTGATAACATTTAGAAAATATTTTAGTAAATTTTTTGAATACTTCAAAAACATCCATCAGTGTCTTGCATGCAATCCAAGTATGGGGAAACAAATGATATTCGCTCGCACAGTGTTCATTTAAAAAAACACAAAAAGCATTTTTAATTTTGTCTGTTTTTTTCCAAATATCATAAGTGGTGTTCGACCTATGCTGTACATCTTGCGGCAGTTTGAAAGGGCGATGACCTTTCTTTTTAAGATGTTTATACCACCTATTAACAAGAATATTTCTACCTAACACATTTGCAATCGATTTTTTATCGCTTTAATATTATAGTCAAAAACTTTTAGACTGTCTTTTACACATAAATTAAAAATATGGCATAAACGTCTAACATGAAAAAATTGACCGCTACAAAGAGGTTCACAATTTTGGGATAACTCGGGAATAGAAGCAGTGTTGTTTGAAGCATTGTCAAACGCAATAGAAAAAACTTTATCTTTTAAATCATATTCGTCAAATATATCAACTAATAAAGGTGCAATGTTAGAAGCATTATGAGTTTCGTTAAATAAACGAAAAGCAAGTAACATTTTTTGGACAATCCAGTTGTTGTCAATCCAGTGAGACGACACGCCCAAATAAAAATTGTTGGTCCTCATATCCTCCCAAACATCGGCACATACACATACTTGGAATTTATTAGTCTTCAAACTTTCTTTTATAATATTTTGTCGTTTAATAATATTTTTTTTTGAAATCCCTAGTAACTGTTGCACGAGGGATACGATTAAAAGCCGGTTGCAAAGCCCCTTGTATGTAACTTTCGAAAATAGGATTCTTCTCATGAAAGCTAAAAGGAAGACTCATCCCCGCAACAAGATCCATGGTCAGATCTCTACAATTATCACGAGTGTAAATAAAAAGTGGACTAGTGTTGCCTCCGCTGGAGCTCGGCATGTTTAGCTGGGTTTGAGACGCGCTATCTTTCAATTTTTTCGGGTGTTTGTTTATTATGTGAGTCCGCATCGATCCGTAACCACCACTCCCTTTAAATTTGTATTTAGTGCCATAGAAATTGCACATCCCGTAGAATAACTTTCCGGGGTTAGCTAATACTAATTCATCAGTCCGATGAACCTTTGTGAAAAATTCCGTAAAATTTTTCGATTTTAACCTTTTTTCTTGTGCTCCGTCTGGGGTACTTTCATCACCATCTAAATCGACTGACTTGGGAGTAGGAGTAGGATCTGCACTATCACGAAGCAGTGTTCTTACAGTCACACGACTCCCACCACGTCCTAGGACGGGAAGCAGTCGGAAATACATTATCATCAACGTCGGCTTCATCATTACGAGGCTTATTATCTCCAGCTTCGTTAAGGTTGATGTTAAAATTTACAGGTTGAGACATTATATCGTTGTAATGACTATCAAAATCATCAGGATTGAAACCTAAAGGTGTCTCGAAGTGAGGAATTGAAATGTGACTACCGGTGATAGGGTTTGTAAAATGTTGTACCACGGGTCTATAGCCACCAGCAACATCACCCGATTCCGGCACAACCGTGTCATCACGAAAAGTAACATTTCGATTGTCTTGTAATGATTCACCTCTTCATAACATTGTACAAAATCTAAATTAAATTTAACGGTTATAAAAAAATAATTTAACTAACCAATTTTACTTATAACTAAAACCAAATTGAAGTAACAATTAAATCAGAACAACTTCAAATATCGGTTTAGTAAAGTAAATTTGATTATAAAATGGATTTTTTTTTTACACTTGTAAAAAAATTAGTTGAATAAAATACAAACCAAATTTACTTATAACTAAAACCGTATTGAAGTAACGATTAAATCAGAATAACTTCAAAAATCGGTATCATAAAGTAAATTTGATTGTTGTTTTTAACAACTAAACAAACTTGATAATCAAAAAAATGAGTAGAAGATGTAAGAAATTTTTTTTTTGAGGGAAGATGATGTAAGAATTGAGAGGAGAGTGGTGTAAGAAATTGGAAATGGAATGGGGTAGTATTTATAGGATTTTTTTAAAGTTTTTGAAAAAAAAAAAAAAAAAAACTAGCCGTTTGTATTGGAGCCTGTCCGGTTCTGGTTCCGGTTCGGCCGGGCCAGTTGAACCGTCGGTTCCGGTCCGGTTCCGGTTACCAATACACCCTAACCGCCCCATAACCGCCGAACCTCCGGTCACCTTAGCCGCCGGTTATTCAAACCGGCGGTTACACAAACCGCCGGTCCTCTAACCACCGATTCCGGTTTTATTTGGCCACCACTAAGTCATTCTTCTGTCTCTCTTTTCATATTATAGTTTTGTACACCTATTCTCCTTAATTTATTTTGTTTGAGCAATGTCAATCCCATAAACAACAAAGCAGGAATGGGCTTTGTTAGTAATATTTTTTTCCCTTTGTTGCATTATTATTGATGAGTGCTTTTCTTAATTCCTCTTATTCTCGTAGTGTTGTAAATGGGTTTTATATATTTACACAGGGTGATACTTCTGCCTACCTTTATTGATCTTATGAGTTGCCGAATTTTTTTTTATTTTCATATTTACCCTTTAAAATTATCAACATGTTCTAATTTTGGAATAAAAAAAGGATGTCGATGGACTATTTTGATACAAATAAAAGTTAACGGACTAAAATGGAATTAGTGAAATAATTGGTGGACTCTTTTGGGCACATCTTCAATCGACTAGCAACCGAAGCTCTGGTATTATGCTGTGCGGATAGTGCCAAATTGTGGAATCCTCATCACTCATACTAAGCGTACAGCTAACTGCAACCATGTCTTGGGCGACACTGTAATCCGATTCTATGTTTGTCCTACTCTTAGACCATGTCCTAGCTGGATGATGCTGATAATCGTATGATCTAGCATCAAGGAAGAAATGATTCCACTGATTTTCCACCATTAATGGACTGAAGCGCTGCACTTTTTGAATTGTAGTTGAGAAATCATGGAGAGGCAAAGAGAGAAGACACTGACGATAGGAAGAGTAATGTTAGAGGCGGCAAGTTCTGATGGCGTCGCAATAGTTTCCATCATCAATCCTCCCTTCAATCTACTCTCAGTTGAGGGTACATCATTGTTTAGTTACTTCAACTTTCCTTTTTCAAATTCGTATGGATTATATTTGCAGCAAATGGAGTTGTTTTTTTTTTTTTCTTTTTTTTTTCTTTCAGTGCTATTGAACTTGAAAGATTGCATTGAAGAAGCTTTGCTCCGAGAATACGTGAAGGCAATCGTAATAACTGGTAAGTAAAATAAAAGATTTGTCAATGATAAAATTTGTCGCCGTATAACTTGTGGCACCGCCTCCATATGAAATGGCGCAATCTTCACTAGACACTGCTTAGGCAGATGCTTTCATGCCTGTTTGATTGAGTTACTTAAGAATTAAGATATTATTTTTCCTTGCATTTTGCTATAGTGTTGATGCGTATTTCCAATTTTGCTTGCTCATCTGGCTTTTGGTTAGATATTACTCGAAATTTTGCTATATCTTGTTATTCACAATGCCCATACCTTGATTTTGCTCTACAGGTTCAAATGGCAGGTTTTCAGCTGGTTTTGATGTAACAGCTTTTGGTGGAAGTCAAGAGAAAAGAAGTAAAGACTGTTCTTTCTTGTGGATTCTTAGATTTTTTGTTTTTTTTTTTTATAATAAAAATGGCATGCTCTGTATGATATTTGGATGCCATGTCCGTATCAACAGCTAGAAGGGAGCTCGGCTTCATGTCCCTGGATTTTTTCACTGATATTTTGGAAGGTACCTTCAATGAGCACAAATAGAATTTCTTCCACTTATTTTATGATCGTGTTCCAATTTGTACATGCATTTGGTGATGTTGTAGCCTCGAGGAAACCTATTGTAGCTGCTATTGAAGGGCCTGCATTTGGGGGAGGACTAGAAATTGCTCTAGTATGTACCATTTCATTTTGGGGTCTTCTAAATGCACAAGTACACAAGTCCAAGTTACTGTGCCACCACACTCATCATTATCCGCACTCGACTTCATAAAAGTCGAATATAAACCATCTAATGACGTTTAAAAAGTCGATTATCATACCCGAATTTTTGAAAGTAGATTTTCAGATTGGTTCCAGATTGGTTCCATGGTATGTGTGGTGCCACAGTAACTTGAATGTGGTATATTCAAAGGCTGCCTTTCATGGTTTCATTTATGCAGCCAAACAGTTCTTTTATTTATGTTCACTCTTATATGAATTCAACTATATATTTTACCTCCTCAGGCGTGTCATGCCAGGATATCAACTTCTTCTGCACAATTAGGTCTCACAGAGCTTGAATATGGTTTAATTCCTGGACTTGGAGGTATTACATGTGTCTCTTCCTGTATTGAGTTGCGCTGTTTCACAACAATTAGCATTTTCATGTTTATAAAGTATCCATGTCTTGTTGAATCCAGATTTATCATGTTCTAGAAATTAATATTGGAAAACTAAACAGCTACCTCACGCATCTCATGTATCTTATTTGATATACGGATTTATGTATTAATCAACGTAAAATCTAAGTTGGGTTGTTTATTACTATAGTGCTCAGTTCTGAAGTTTGTATCATTGGTCAATGGTGAAGTTTCTTTTGTGCTTCACTGATTTCAACTTTTTATCTCCTCCCAGGCACCCAACGGCTTCCACGACTCGTGGGCATTCACAAGGCAATAAAAATGATCATTGTATGGCACCACATAATCTACACAATTTTTCTTTATTGCTTTAAGGTTCTGCATTATGATGACAGAAATCCATTTGATTTTTGTACTTCAGATGTCAAAGCGAGTAAACGGGGAAGAAGCTTTAAGATGGTGCCTTGTTGATGATATAGCTCCAGCTGATAAGTTGCTAGAAACAGCTAAAAAGTGGGCCTTGGATATGTTGGAAGGTCAAAGACCATGGATGATTAGCTTGTACCGAACCGACAAACTAGATCCTCTGTCTGAAGCTAGATTGATATTTAACTCTGCTAAAGTTGAGATTCAGAAAAGAACACCAAATCTCACGCACCCTTTAATTTGCATTGAGGTCATGCAGGAAGGTATAGTTTCTGGTCCTCGTAATGGACTGTGGAAGGTACTATCTGAAACTTCAGTTCGGATCTTATTGTTTTCTAATCTCTACTGTGTGCACCTACTCTTGTTGGGCCTAGTGGTAAGGAGCTTAGACTCACAGTCACAAGGTCTTTCGAACAGTGTGAACAGAAAAAAGGACAGTGTTGTCAGATTCTAACCCCTCAAATTGAGGTCGGTAGGAATCAAAATGGAATACTCGGATCCAATGTGACAGCGGATGAACCAGTTGGGAAACCAAAACAAAATTGTTTTGTGCTGGAGTGAGAATTTTTTCATTCTGTGGCAGGAGGTAGAAGTTTTAGAAGAGTTGCGGCAATCAAACACTTGCAGAAGCCTCGTCCACGCATTCTTTGCTCAACAAAGAACTTCAAAGGTCATTGTAAATCTTAATCTCTTCCTTTATCTATATAAGGTGATAAAAAACCTATTCCAGCTAGTACACCAAATTTGTATTATTGCATACTTTCAAGTATGTTTGATATCAAATACCCAACAGCGAAATAGGGGTGATTCAAATAGTATATCTCGAATATGAATCCAGCTGTAACTTGAGAATCCTGTTTTGGGTTTTTTCTTTTGTCTTTAACTTTTTCATAGATACCTGGAGTAAGTGATCTGGGCTTAGTACCAAGGAAGATCAACAAGGTTGCTCTTGTTGTTGAAGGATTGGAGGGCTCAAACATAGCAACAATGTTAATTCTGTCAAAGTTTGAGGTAATCATGAAGGAACATAACAAGGAGTCTCAATCAGATGGGATTCATAGAGTTAAAGGTATAAACTGATTTGCGCTTTGAAAATTGAATCTTTTCTAGATTTCTGAAAACTGTATGATTGCTTTTGTTCTTCCTTTTTAACCATTCATCCCCTTCTCCTTTCTCAGCCAATCTGCAAGGATATGTCAATGGAGGCCAGATAACTCACAAGAAGAAAGAGGAAGCTTTTTCTCTTTTGAAGAGTGTTGAGAATTATGATAGCTTTAAAGATGTGGATATAGTTATAGAGGTTGGTTTAGTTGCACTGAACTAAATATAATGTGCTCTAATACTTTTTTTTTTTTTGTGCACGTTTTGTGCTACTGGATAATTAAGCACATGTAAAGGCTGATGTGCACGCCTTTAATATTCATGCTACAATGCTTCTTGCCGTACAATATTCTTCTTTCATGCTTTCGTTTTTTTTTTTTTTTTTGCTTTCAACAGGCTACAACTGGATGTTTGGAGATAAAGCAACAAATATTTGCTGACCTGGAGATATATTGTTCTCAGTGTTGCATATTTTCCAGCAGCAATTCTCTGATTGAGTTTAGACTAATTGGAGAGAGGACAAAATCTCAAGATCGCCTACTTGGCATAAACTTTTTCAGGTAGTACTTGATAGTTTGCACCTCATGGTATCCATAGCGTTGCTTCTTTTTCGGCCAAATTCTTTTTCCTTTGGTACTTCTGCTTCATGCATATCCCCCCTAAAAATGACACTACCACTACATTGTGTCACAACTCACAACATTGTGCCATTGAACACTTATAGGCCATTGATAAATGAGTGGGTCCCATATAATTAAATGGATCCCATCATGATTAATGGTCTACAATACAATGTTATGCTTGTATCGTTACCGTTTGCCCACTGTTTATTAAGTATTTCATCACTTCGTGCAGTCCAGTCCCCGACACACGTATGCTGGAATTAGTTTGTACTGATAAGGTGCACCCTCAAGTGATCATTGACATGATTGCTTTCACCAGGAAGATTGGAAAAACCCCAGTTGTAGTTAAAGGTTCTTCGGGATTTGTCATGAACCATATGTTTTCCTTGTACATGCATGCATCAAAATTTCTTGCTGAACATGGTGCAGAAATTTATCGAATTGATCAAGCGCTAATTAAGTTTGGTATGCAGTTTGGTCCTCTCAGGTATGCTAATCCACTTTGTTTAAACACAGTTGAATTACTCTGTTGCAAGCGTGCTGAAAAGTGAAATAAGAACTCACTTAACTTGAGGTGCTCATTCTTCCCTTGTGAAAGTGTTACTAGGGTGTAAATGTTGCATGCCACAAGAAATAATCGTAGTCCATGACTTGGAAGATAGGGTTAATTTAAGTCGAAGACACATTGGCTTAGTAAGGAACGCATTAGAAGGAACATTCGTGAAATTTGGTATAAGCTAGAAATCATTAGCCCATCTGTTGAATTATTATCTGTTTTGTCCCAAAAGCCTAAACTGCTGTGGAGGTGAGTAATTTAGACATTTATTGACTTCAACACGCCCACAAGCTTAAGTGGTTGGGGAGGCGAGTATTTTATACATTAGTGACTTCTACATGCCCACAAGCTTAAGCGGTTGGAGAGGTGAGTAATTTATACATGTAGACATTTATTGACTTCAGCGCGCCCCGTCATAAGTGTGCCTAATACAAACAACTTGGTCAATAAAGGACACATGCATATAAAGGACTGACAAACATCTAGCATACAAAGCCACACAAAGGTGTCCAACACATGAACAATACAAATAGTGAAGCAATGTTGGCAGAGAAGTTTGAACTCATAACCTCCGGCTCTGAAACCATGTTGAAACCTATTTTTCCTAAAAGCTTAAGCTGTTAGGAATGGAAGTAATTTAGACATTTATTGACTTCAACACCGTCCCATAATAAGCTCTAGTGCTTTTGTGGTCAATGTCGTCATGTTGGTATTTACGTAAAATCTATGTTGCTGCAGTCAGGTTGATCTAATTGGAAAAAGATTTACTAATGCAATTGGTAGACGTTATATGGTGCATTTCCCTGAGAAATCTTGCAAATCCAAGCTAATTCAAGTTGTGAATGGAGAGATACGTGAAGGAGACTCAGGTACATTCTGTAATGCAACCACCTACTATCTTTAGTGTGCTGCCCATATGTTTTCAGCTCTTTGTTTTTCTGATACACAAAATTTTTCCTTCTCTGTTTGTAATGGTAAAGTTGGTCTAATCACATGGTTCCAACCTTTAGGTCAAAAGACTAATACCAGCTCAGATCCTAAAGATATAAGTGAAGAAAATATATCCAGTTCCTCTATTGACTTAAAGGTGCCTTTTCATCCCACACGTTCGTGTATTTGCTTAGCTCAACTGCAAAGATAAAACCGTATAAATTAAACTTCTCCTTGCCAACTTATGTATTTAACTGCGAGTTGTCAACTAATTAGGCTTACTACCCTAAGTCTTTTTATTTCTGTATTGATACTTTGCCCCATCTGAAGGGAGTCTCTGATAAAGACATAGTTGAGATGGTCCTGTTGCCTGTTGTCAACGAGGCATGCCGCATCATTGCAGAGGGCATCATTTTAAAGTCATCTGATGTTGATGCCGCTTCTGTTCTTGGCTTGGGGTTTCCAGCATTCAGGTTTCGATTGTATCTTTTTTCTTGTCTAAACTGCTTAAATGAAGTACCTTTCTTGAGCTATGTTCTGATGAAATTAGGGGCGGAATTATTTTCTGGGCCGACTCTCTTGGCTCCAGATACATTTGTTCAAGATTGGAGTGTTGGTCTAAGGATTTTGGAGAGTTCTTTAGACCCTGTGCCTATGTAATGCATCACGCCTCTCAAGGGACTTCATTGGTAAGAACTTGTTTTGTTACTGCACTCTGTAGAATTGTTAAGAGTATGAATCCTAGATGTTTACTGAGATGTACGTTTTCTTTCGATCGAAATTGCCAAAGCAAGTTGAGCCTAAAACGAGCTACTTCCTCTAGAAAGGTCATGAGCTCAATTCACACTACCGCTATAGGTATAGGTACTGTGTTGGTGATAACCGTAACTATTCGTGTAAGCAATAGAAGGTCCCTTGTGGCCTACCCTGGACTAATACGTTGTCATCTAAAAGTTGGTTAACAATGAAAACTTCAGTCAAAGTATGATAACAAGTAACCAAGTGACTCTCTAGTTGCCAAGGGACCTTTGGTTGAGTATTATTTATAATTGTGAATAATTATTGATGCAAACATGTGTGTTGTTTTTGTCAAAATGAAATGAATCTTGTAGATGGTATATGCATAACAATCCGACACTGATAAAGCTTGGCTTGTTTAGCTTTTTTGAATTAGCATCTCTGTCATAGCTTAAGTTGTTGATGAGGTGATGTTGGAAAAATGACCATTAATGCTTGACTTAGAGTAATAAAGTCTTGTTTAGTGGGCTTAAGTTTTGGTTAATGACCTTAAGTGTTTGTTAGCGGCCTTAAGTGCTAGGTAGTGGGAGTTTTATGTCCTACCGATAAACCACCCCCTTAAGAAAGAAAACACGAGACACAAGAACCTCAACATAACACTTGCATTAGCATAAGATAGTTGAAGAGGAAAGTCGGAGCTTCGCCGTCTGTTCAAAGTTCAAAGTGTCACCACATTAAACAGGTGAAATTGTTGTAACCTGGAGACATTTGCTAGCGCTATAAACACTATACCGAAAAAAATTGTCTTAAAGACACGGGTGTTTACACTCGCCTTGTTTTCGGTCTTTTAATTCATATAGTTTCTTTGTTATACTGATCTTGCAACAAATCTGTGTCTTTTTAAATTTATAGCACATATTGTATCAAATTATTAACAGGTGAGGTGAGTAGTTAACATTTTAGAACACCAGGCACTTCATCAAGTATAGTCTCATAGAACTTGAGCTGATAAATGGCACACAAATATGCTGCTGCCCAAATTTGAACTTTGCTCTAAAATTTTGAGTTGGAACTTGCCAATGGTGTGATTTTTATGTGTGTATTGATTGATTGGTAGGGGTAAATGCAATGCACGAATTGTTAAATTGCTTCCTGGCATTATTTGCAGGGTTCCTCGACAAAGCAGCATAAATCCCAATTATGAGATTTTGATTATGCATTTGAATTTGTGAGCATTTGCTGTCTGTTTTTTCATCCTTTATCGGGTATGATCAGAAAGGTCCAAGCTAGTTCTTGATTGTCCATTTGACAGCTTGGGTTGACTTATCTTGTGGCGGAATATTTTTTTTTTTGTGTGTGTGTGAGAGAGAGAGAGAGAGTGTGTATGTGTGTGGAGGATTCAGTTTTACAATCTCTGTAAGAAGATTGCTAGAAATTCAATATATAGGTTGTGCATGAAATTTCTCAGCAAGTGACTTCTTCCTGCATTCCGTGGCCAAGGACGGAGCCAATATTTTCTATTTCTTTTTCGGGTGGGCTGGTTTATAATGTTATTTATGCCGTATAATTTTTTGTTTTTGTTTTAAAAATAACAGAATTTCGGGTGGGTTGGGTGGGCTTAGCCCCCGGCGGAGTCGGGATTTTCATCAAGGGGTCTGATTCTAAGTAAATGTCACATGGAAAATGTTCTGAAAACAATCCGTAGACCAATAAAAAGGTTATTGTTGATTTAGTTTCCAAAGAATTACGTATATACATTTTTTTTGGGTACATATATACTTTTATAGATCAAGCATCAATATTTTAATAGTTCCACATAAATTTTTGAGGGGCTCATGCCACTTGCTCTTTATTTTCGTTTGTTAATGGTAATATACTTGTGAATATATAATTTTCCTTTTTTTTTTATCGAAAACAAAAGGATAACACCAAACACACCCCCAAGCTATACTTGTGAATATATATACTTGTGAATATATGATTTGTGTACGAAGAATAAGTATATAAAAATAAGTAAGACATGTCATTGTACTAAGTTATGAATTTTAGAAATAATAATAATAATTGAAAGTGATTGATTTTCCCGTGTGATTTCATTGATATGATTGTAGTATATATTTACAATTAGTTTCCTAACCGGCTGATTACAATCTCGGTATTTAATATACAAGATACTGTAGAATATACACTAATGTTAACAAATATGTGGCATTGATTACAAAATATATACCGAATATTTGAGATATTCTAGCACTCCCATGCAGTGGAAGCGGGAGGCTCGCGGACGCTGGGACTGGAGTGAAAATCGTCAAAGAGAACACGTGGTAGGCCCTTGGTGAAGATGTCAGCGAGTTGGTGTCGAGAAGGTATATGTAGAACTCGAACTTGACCACGAGTGACCTTCTGACGAACAACATGAATGTCCATTTCAATATGTTTGGTGCGTTGGTGTTGGACGGGGATTTCAGAGAGGTAGACAGCACTGACATTGTCACAATAGACGAGTGTGGCTTTATGGATGGGACAGTGTAAGTCCAAAAATAAATTGCGTAGCCAACACGATTCGGAAACCACATTTGCAACCCCTCGGTATTCGGCCTCGACACTGGAATGGGATAATGTTGGTTGGCGTTTAGAGGACCATGATATGAGATTGTCACCGAGGAAAACACAATAGCCGGACGTGGAACGACAGGTGTCGGGACATCCACCCCAATATGCATCTGTGTTAGAGATTAAACCGGTAAGGGATGATGGGTAGAGATGCAAGCCATAGTGGAGAGTGCCCTTAAGGTAACATAAAATGCGTTTAAGAGCGGACATATGAGCATCGGTGGGGGCATGCATATGAAGGCCGTTGACTTTGTCGCCGTTAACTCATTTCTCTCCCCCACCTTTTGAACTATTGTTTTGATCAAGTAATTATTGTCATTATTTTTATATTAACATAAATATTTTAAAACATCATATGTTCGGGATATTCTTTCCCGACCCGACAGGATCCCGAACATTCGGGTATCCCGATTGTCGGGACCTGACACTTATCGGGTACGGGCTCGGAAAGAAAAATTGAATCCTATATATATGGACGGGTTTCTGATAGAAGGTTTACGGGTTGGGTCCCGACCCGATGCCACCCATAATAAAAACTTGTCGGCCAACCCATCCAATTGCCATAGGCTATTGCCGATGCTCTAATGTACGCAACCGACACCACCATTTTTTAGAAAGAGATTAGTTAAGAACACCTTGTCTTAACCTCAAATACAGAAATTCTAATTCATCCTCTTACTCCAATTACCATAACTTTCCACAATACTTTTCTAAATCAATTTATTCGTTTGAGTGTCTTTATTTTACATACGATGATGAAACTCATAAAGATTATGACTGAACTGGAAATTGCATTGCATATGAAGATTAAGATATATCAAATCGATTTAGTGCTTATAGACGAAGACGACACTTTTCATCGTATACGCTATTTCTTAAATCTTACACAACATCATTCACTTTTGTCCAAAAATAAAAAGGAAAAAAAAAAATTTGTGCAAGTTTAGTGTCATCATAAAATAATAATAGGATCAAACACATCACAAAGAGTAGCCCAAAGCTCATTCCTATTCTTCCTCCAAGTCCTATAACTTATCTTCATGTTCGAGCAAAATCATAAATATTCGTCATGATAATAAAGCAATCAACCGTTCATTAGTATCTGTGCCAACTCAACAAATCTTAATTAACCCAGAAAGATATCCTTAACAAACAAACAAAAAATGTGTACCTCCACATGCATTTTAGGACTGTGATTTCCCACTTTGTTAACCTCTATTCATTATTTGGTTAAAAAGAATTTAATTAAAAAGATTTAGCAATTAATTATAAAGGATTTAATTAATGGCTATAAAAAGGAAATAATACCCAAAATCTCTTATTATTTCACACGCTGATTCTGATAAAAAAAGAAAAAAAGAGGAGCAACGACGCAGAACAAGAAAACCAACGCAGAAGATGCCAGAAAAAGGGAGAACGTAAACTTCAACCGTGTGACCAATCCGTTCATCTGTTTAAGATGCCGCAGGAGAGAAAAGTGATCAGCACGATGAGGCGCAACTTTGGAAAATAACATCTCTGAATTTCGTAAGTTTCAATTTAGCCCTAGTTTTTGGTAAACGTTGAGTTCGATTCTTCAGAAATTCGTATCTTTCAATCCGTAGCTCTGTTTTTCAGCCATGAGTAGTCGAAACAATCGTCTTGGAGCGTAGATCAATCTAAAAATAGTCTTGCAGCAGTTAATCTAGGTAACCTGCAGTTTTGATCACTTTTCAGTTTCGGTTTTCTGCAAAGAAATAGGATTTTAGGGTTTCTCGTTGATCAAATAGGTTTTGGGGTTGAGGATCAACAGTTGTTGCAGTTGCTTGACGTTTTGCTTTTGGTTTTGCTAGAAATTAAGGTAAGAGGCTCTCCCTAATGAGTAATTATAGTTTTATAATGATAGGTTGAGTTTTGGTGTTGTTTGGTGATAGAATTCATGTTAAATGGTAATTAATAAGATGTGATATGTTTTGGTATATTTGTGTTGAGTTTTAAATTCCTATTTTTTTTTATTCAATAACATTAATTAAATATGAACAAGCTTCGATTGAACTTCTGATTCATTCAGTTAAAACACCGAATGTACTCTTAAAGGGAATGGAAGTTCGGATCCGTCGGAAGGGCATGAAAGGGCTTGTGCTTTGATGAACTAGAGTTCATCAATGTCTGTGTATTTGCTAGGACTTGTCCGTGTCTAGTGGTCTAGGAAAAAGAGTAGTGTATGTGAGGGAGCTTACTTGAAAACACTTAGGTGGCTAGTTAATTCACCATAATAATTACATAAGTGTAGTAAAAGCTAAAACGTCATCTATTCTCGGTTAGGCACTGATTCATATCGGCGATGTGATACGTTCAGTAAAAGCGAACAACGCTGCTGGCCTATAAACGGCTAAATGGCAGTGGAGGAAATTCGCAGAACGTAAATGCATACCGGAGAGATCCCGGGACTATCGGTGCTACTCACCGTAGTTGGCAAGTACATCTCGTGGTGGACTTTTCACCATGCATTGTGTCCTTGAGTGATGATGTAACCAAGATAAGCTAAGCTAGAAACGTTTAGTCATGACATGTCGATGGGCATGGATTGAACCTTAGATTGAGTCGGTCTCATAAAGATAATTTAATAATCATAATAATAACCTTTCGTTGTATACTTAGTTATTCATTAGCTTCTCACTTTTACTAAGTACTTTGTACTTACCTCCTTTGCATTTTCTTTTGTATGCATTGTGGGGTGAGAAGACGAACAAGTTGATCAAGTGTAGATGACGGCCTTTGAAGACTTTGAAGTCTCGACAAAGCCCTTAGTTTATTTCTTTGTAAAGGTTGTACTAGACTAGTTGTATTTCTTTTCTTAGACTTGTTGTACTTCTACTTTTACGACATTGTATTGTATAAGTCTTTGGGTTTTTCGTCGTTGTAATTTAACTATCCAACTTTATCATGGTTACTTTCTATTCATAGTAGCATTTATGTTTTTACCCGAGTCTTTTTAGCTTCCGTTTGCTTTTATTTGATACGACGACGTAGAGGCTTGCGTATAATATTAGATTTATTTAATGCTATACGCGCCAAACGTTTCTCTTCCGGATAAGGGCTCGGTATCCGGGAGCGGGGCGTTACAGTTGGTATCAGAGCGAAGCGTCCTTTATTTCCTAGGCTTCTTCCCTCTAAGATAAGAATTCTTTAGATCTTTTTGAACCCTTCTGATCTTTCTTGATCTTGGTGGTAAATTCTCGTAGGATTAGGAATCCTTAAAATGTGGTTAAGTTGCACTAGGACCAAGTGAAAAGTCTCCTTAGGCGTAGGTTGAGTTTTAAGCTCACGTCTCTTATATGATCCTCTCAAGTTTTTTTTTCCTTTCTTTTTGAGGTTTTAATGCTTTCGTAATGCTAAATTGGTTCAAATCACTTCCTTGTAACTTGGTGTTATGCAAAACGAGTAAACGATTTTGTTCACGTTTCTACATGTCATGTTATATCATTTTTTTTGTTCCAAGAATTCTGTAAATTTTCAGCCACTTAGAAAGTTGCCTTATCCACAATTTCTCTCTTTACATCAGTTTAATTTTCTATATGGATTGTTCACAAATTTTTAACAAGGAGGGGTACTCTGTTCAGAAAATTCTGCAGCGGTACTCTTACTTATCATTCTGTTTTGAATAAGCTAAATACCTCCAAATGACTTGGATTTTTGATATGTTGTAGAAAACATCCTGAACTATAATTTTTATTTCGGAACCAAGTGCAAATTCGTTTTGGTCTGAGCACAATCTGCAACACACGACAGTTGATGAAGTCCTGAAAATTTTTGACAGCTTATAGCAGTAGATGAAAAGAATTATTTTGACCGACCTATGGCTTCCCAAAAAAAATTTGATTTTAGAGCATCATATGTAAAACTTATATACTCACAGATTTTCTCTTTGTCTCATGTTCAAAATCAACTCAGTTTGTTTTGTGCAAATCAATTATTTCATGGCTTATGTATGCACCCGAATTTCTCAAAACCATTTAAGTCCTCTGGCCAAGAAAGGGTATATGTCTTTCTTTCACCATAGTGTAGTAGGTTATGGGAGATGAGAATACTTTTATTTATCTGATTCTTAAGCTAGTTGTTACCCAGGATAAGAAGTTTGGTAGGTAGAGACTAGGTGTTGCCGTTATAGTGCTCCTCGATGGCAAGAAACGATTGCGTGGTGATTTTCCAATCTTATGTCTTCATCAATAAGGTTCTCTTCTATAATCATCTAGTTTCCTACTTGGTTATTCCAATTTCAATGTTTCCCCATCCATACTAATTGTAACCCATGTTCTAGTTAAATCCTCCATTTGAAACTTCTGAAACTCGGTAAAAGTCCCTTATTACGAAGTTTTGTTTTCCAAGTGTGTACATTCTTTGATGTGCCTTATTTTTTTTAGATGTTTTCATCGTGTCAAATGCTTGACTTAAGAAAAATAAGTTTCTCATCCTTCGAACTATTTGAACTGACAATTGCATATCCTTCCAACTATATCATGTTTAGCTATTTCAGGGCAACACACTTTTGCATCCTAGTGATTACCCTTAATGCATCCCCTACAAGATGTTTTAGTACATACAAACTTTTGTTTAAAGACTCGACTCTACAAATCCTTCGTTTTCTCTTTTCGCTATCGCTTGGTTTATGTTTACCAAAGTTCTTTGGCCTTGCTTTGCTCGAGATGGGTTCCACACGAACTCCATATGAAAATTTTATCCTTTCCAAGTACTCCTCAGTCATTTCAACTATTAGTGTTAAAGGTCTCCTACTTTGGCACATAGATTTCATCATCCTCGTGTTTTGCTTTATCCAACATGAGTGAATGCTTTTGTTTCCGTGTTTTCCTTTCAGGTTAAACCACTTACCATGCTCTAAAAATTCTGGAAATTTCCCACAATATAGTCCGAAGTCTTTTCTCAATTTATCTTTTTACACCAACTCGATAATTGTTATGGATTGTTCAGAAAATTCATGTTTATGCCGGACACTCTGTCCGGAAAATCTGCGGCAAACACCTTCACTTTTTCTTTGTTTTGAACGGGTTAACACCCTCAAATAACCTGAATTTTTGATATGTTGCAGAAAAAACTTTTATCTACAATTTTCATTTTGGAATTAAGTTCAGATTCTTTTTCGTCTGATCTCGATTTGCAATTCAACTCAATGTTTATTAATCTGGAAATTCTGACGGCTTGTGCAATCGTCGAAATAAGCGTTTTTGACCGACCTTATCTCATTCAAAAATTCCAATATTCTTGTTGGTCCCTTGGAAAGGCTAACACAAGTTTAGAGAGGGGGGGGGGGGGGGGGTGAATAAACTTGTCCCTAAAAGCTGGATTTAAAGCAAATTAAGGTTCGGTTAAAAACTTGTGTGGAGTTAAGGCGACAAAGGCGAGATTAAGTCAAGCGACTTAAGGCGAAAGCGAGTCAACCGGCGGCGGATATGATTTTAGCCTTTTTCTTGATCTTGTTATTCTATTATGAAAAGCGAGTGTTGTGAAGCGAATTCGGTGAATGTCGGTTGTGATTTGTGAGGAGTATAACAATCAAGTATCACAATCTTTGTAAGTAAATCTTTGAATAAATAAATAAATGCGTAAAGTAAATAAGGCGGATATTATAGAGGTTCCAGGTGATGTAATCCTGTACGTCCTCTCTTCCCCTGTGGTGCGGAGGAAAATTCCACTAGAACTTCTTGAGGTGAAGCTGTTACAAAAAGTCCTAAACAATAGTCCTTGGCTAATCCCCTAGCTTCACTATCTAAACGGTTGTAGAACGGGTAGAATTCTTGCTCTTCAAATGCTTGAACCCTTTGGTCCTTAGAGGGTAGGATTGCCTCTTCACCGGCTACCACCACAAACACGATCTACCCATTGCTTGTCTGCTTGTCCTTGGCGAAACCTTCCCGGTTTGCTTCACGATCTAAAACCTTTGATGTAGAATCAAGGTTGGCTGAGAATCAATAAGTTGATTCTTGTTTGTGGTTCTTCAAAGTGTTGAATTCTTGATAAATTCTTTGTAGCTTGAACACTTGAAGAAATACTAGATATGATCTTGTTATAGTTCAGAGATGATAGCAATTCGAATAGAATAGATTGATGCACAAAATTGCTTGTTGATTCTTGTATATGCTCTGTTCTATATTTTTTGTTGTTGGTGCAAAGTCTTCTATTATAGTGTGAAGTCCAACGTTCATCTGGCTTCAATTTGAATTGTATCAACGTCTATCTTGCAACGGCTATATTTTTCGACCGTTCTTTGTGTGTCGGTAACTCATCCAATGAAATTGTTTTCTTTACAACGTTATTTGTACTTTCGGTTTGTTGGATGGGCGACTTATAAAAGCGAGTTTCCTTATCGGTTTTGTGCGAGTTTTTCTTTTGTCGGTTTCTAGCCGACTTGAAGCATTAGCGAGATTTTACTCTTCTTCAAATATCGGTACTCATGTTTTCATCGATTATAATTGACTTAATCGAGTACACCATGATTCATTATCATCTAAGAATTCATTGTCCTTATGATTCTTAGGTCTTCATACAAGATCCATAAAGTCGGTTCGAGGTCACCACAATCTTGCACGAAGTCCAACTTTACGGTCTCGACTTGTAATCTTCATAAGCGAGTTTGAACCCTCGGTTCTTCATTCTTTAATAAGCGAGTTTGAACCCTCGGTTCTTCGATATTTTAGATAAGTCAGCGAGTACGTAACTCTCGGCGAACTTACCTTCTTCGAGTTTCATGTAGGTGTATTACGAGTCGGTTGCTTGTCTCGATGATTTCCGAGTTTTCTAAATGATTTCCGAGTTTTCGGTTTTACGACACACTAATAATTACGGTGCTTGTACGATGTAACCTATACAAATATCGGACTCTAGTAAAACTTATACATTCGATTTTAGACATCTTTTAGCTTTCCACTATAACGGTGGCTTGACACTTCATCAATGGGGTTAAGATAATATTTTAACAAATAAGATGAATTATCATCAAAACATAAATTTTATTTCCAACAATTTCCCCCTTTTTGATGATGCCAAAACTCTCCTTAAAAGAAAAGCTTAAGATCAAAACAATGTAAAACAATGTAAAGCTGGAAAGCTGGTTTTCATTAGAATGAGCAAAAAGCTGGATAAGTACATTTTGTTCAAATAGCGTGATTAAAGACTAAGCTTCTTCTTAGCTTTTTGCATGGTGAGTCATATCTTTTTGCTTTGTCATACAAGCGAAAATCTTCTTCAAGCTTGGAGTCTTCCTTTGAAAAGGTCTTGTTGTAGTCAACTTGACTACTTTCTTTCCATCTTCTCCATTGAATTAGCTTGGGTAAGCTTGAGTCTTTCAAGTAGTAATTTTCAAATTCTACTAGATCGGCTTTCATTTGTTCGTCTTGTCTTTAATCTTCAGTTTATCATAAATCCTCGATTCTTCTTATGTTGTGCAATTTTTTGCTTTGAGTAAATATCGGACGAGAAAGTAGTTCAAGGATTCCTCAAATGTTTTGTCCTTGTACTTGGCTTTAATAGGATTGTAATCTTTGATAAGCTGTGTCCAGATCCTTTGTAAGAGTAACTCTTTCGTCTCCGGGTTGATTGTATTTTTCAATAAGTTGATCATCGAGTTAACTCTTTCTTCAAAAATTTTGGATCGATCTGTATCTTTGTAATTCTTCTTCAAGTCGCTTCATATCTCCAAGTAATTTCAGCTTTTCTTCTTGACTTCCCCCTTTTTGGCATCATATAAGCGATCTACCGGGGCATGGGTTGCTTTTTGATCTTCGAAATCGTCATTTGAGAAGCAAGTACTTCCTTAAAGTGAGTTTCTAACCCGTAGATATCTTGATTTATATGCCAATGAGCACGAGCATGAGTTTCTCTCTCTCTCGCGGTTGAATCTTCGAGTTGTTGTTTGAGTAACACAATCTCGAAGCGAGAACTTGAACTTGATTTGTGAATCATCTCTAGTCTTGCATGAGCGAAACATCGGTTCTAGTTCTATAATCAAGATATCCGAGAGATGTTTGATAAAAGGCCATTACGTGTATCTCTCGGCGAGTACAATTTTCAAGTTTTCATGAACTCGGCCAATTCATCCTTAGATAGAAAATCGAGAGGGATCATATGTAGCTTCTATTTGATCCTTATCACGAGTATTATCGGCAATAACCATCGGTTGTCGATTTCATCGGTTGGTTCGATTGTCGGTTGTACGATTTCCAAGCGGCAATCCTTCTTGCGTGGTACGGTTTGCGTTGCTAGAGGTTGAGATTGAGTGTTGTTTGCAAAGCTGTAGTATCATCGGCTTATTTTCTTGACTTATCATGGTCATCATCATCCTTTTTCTTTGAGCTGTCTTTAGATGATGTGCACGATTCTCTTCTTTTTGCTAGTTCGGTAAATATTTTGAAACGAGTTGTCAAGAAATTTTGAAATAGGAAACGAGAGAGTAAAGACTCTAACTTCCAATTTCTCTAAGAGTAAGTTTTCTTCGATCAGTAAACCGACATCTCGAGAATCTTCGGTTGAAGTTTCATTTTCATCGGCTTAATGATTTTGTCGGCTTCGAAGGCGGGTGCGATTCTTGAACCGATTCTTTGTTGTATACGAGAAGTATGGTCGGCGGTGACATTCTCTTGAGTAACTTCAGTTGTCAATTGATGTTGTTGTTCCCCCTCAGTTGGTGCTTTCTCACTTGAGATTTCAGGGTACAAACATCTTACAACTGATATTCCTTCTGTGGATTCAGCTTTTCGCTTAGTCCCTTTGTGTTCGGCTTCTCTTTGAGACATGGTTGTCTGGCTTGCTTCAGGTTGGGAAGTTGTTTCTGCGATTTCCTTCGATGTTGCGGTTGCCTTGCTTGCTTCCCTTCCTTAATTCTTTCTAAATGAAACTGAATGATTCCACTAAGAGTCTTCTTCAGTCGGAATCGCCATCGATTACTTGTCCTTCGACTTGAGCTCTTTTCACACTTTCTGATTCAGCTATGTGTTGCTTCTTGAACTGATTGACTATATAACCTGCCCAATTAAATTCTATATTATCCCAGATTATGTTCATCAGCAAAATATTTTCTTCCGAAAGTATATTAATTCCTTTGGATTTTCCAATGACGTGTTTCCTGAGCCATCTGCTGAGATTTCCAAATTCCGGCTTGATTTTGTCGACATGAATACCAGGTTCGATTGGTTCTGTAGACGAAGTAATCATTGTGAGAAAAGCTTCTTTCTTCAATGGTAGAGTGACTAACTCTGTTGAAGTTGCTGTTGTATTTGCGAAGCCAAAGAGTGACCTCATGACTCTTTCATTGAGAACAACGCGATCTCCACGAAGTTGTAGTTATCAAGGAGTCTCTGACTAATCGCATATTTTGCCAAAATTGCAAAATGCCTTCCACATCTCGTTTTTCTTTGAAACTAACTTCGAGGATGTTGTTCAATCCTGGTTGTTTTTCGATTTTATCTCGTACACAGCTGGCTAACAAGGTGTTTTGACACATACCTTCATACATTTCAAGTGTTAGTTCATCCAGCTATGTGATCAATCGTTTGTCTTTCGAATCATCTGAAGTGGCCATATTTGAGTGTGAACACAAAAATTTGATTTTTGAAAGAGAGGGTTGCAAAGAGTCTATTTTGCTTTCTGAAAATAATTTGAATTTTGATAGAGAATAGTGTGAACGGAGGTTGAATAAATAGGTAGGATATTCTGGCGATTGAGTGGTACAACTTTTCAAATTCCATGATGGTTTTGATAACCGATACGTGTACTGTTCTGACAATCGTGGGGTGTACACATGAAATTCTGACAAAAAGAACTGTGGCAATTTAATGCGATATAACCGCTGTTGATTCTATCTTATCAACCTTTGACTAAATTTGATTTGGAATGAAAAGCGATGCGAGGTCGGTTCTAGAGATAATTCGGTTCCATCAAATTATTCGGTTTTGCCAAATTCTTCGGTTTGTCGGTTTGAGATTGTTGATGTCAATGACTAATACGTTAAGTGAGCGCACCCAACATAACAAAGATTAATCCCCTTGACGAATCTACGGCTTAAGCGACTTAAGCGACTTTAATTATTCCCAACTCGGTTCTTAATTTGGAAAATCTTTCTTTGTCCAATGGCTTTGTAAAGATATACGCAACCGATCTTCGGTAGGTACATATAGAAGCTGTTATATCCTTCTTCTCTCGCATGATCTCTTATGAAGTGGTGACGGACATCAATGTGCTTTGTCCTTGAGTGTAAAAGCTGGATTATCGGTAATTGCAATTGCACTTGTGTTATCACACATTATGGGAATTGTTCCTTCTTCTATCCTATAGTCTCTTAATTCTTTGTCGATCCATAAAACTTGAGCACAACAACTTCCAAATTTGCTATATATTCGGCTTTCAAATTTGTTGAAGTTGAGATTGAGTTTTGCTTCTTGCTAAACCATGACACAAGTCTATTTCCCAATAAGCGACATGTGCACGATGTGCTTTTTTCGTCCACTTTGCATCCGGCATAGTCGAATCGAATAAGAAATCGGCTTGAATTCTCCTTCTTTTGAATACCAAATTCCAACTCCATCTATGTCTTTCGAGATATTTCAAAGTTCTTTTCACAACTGTGAGATGACTTTCCTTTGGTCTTGACTGAAATCGTGCACATACACCGACAGTAAAAGATATGTCTGTCCTACTTGCTGTAAGATAGAGTAAGCTTCCAATCATCCTTCTATAGAGTGTTTGATCAACATCTTTACCTTCTTTTTCTTCATCTAATCTGATGTTGGTCCCCATTGGTGTAGAAATTTCAGTAGATTTCTCCATACCAAACTTTTTGATAAGTTCTCTTGTATATTTGGTTTGGTGAATGAAAATTCCATCAGCTAATTGTTTAACTTGCAATCCTAGGAAATAATTTAATTCTCCCATCATACTCATCTGAAATTTTCTTTTCATCAAACTTGCAAATTTCTCACATGCTTCATTCATTTTCGATCCAAAAATGATATCATCAACATAAATTTGAACAAGTAGAGTATCTTCTCCATTCTTCATCCGAATAAGGTTTTGTCGATTGTTCCTTTGATAAATCCATTATCCACTAGAAAGCGAGATAGATTTTCGTACCAAGCTCTTGGTGCTTGTTTCGATCCATAAAGAGCTTTCCTTAGTACGAAAACTTTATCTCGCTTGATCTTTGATTTCAAATCCGGGTGGTTGTTGAACATATACTTCTTCTTCAAGAATTCCATTTAGAAACGCACTTTTTACATCCATCGATAAACTTTGAATTTCTTATGAGCCGCATAAGCAAGAAATAGTCGATTGCTTCTAGTCTTGCAAGCGGTGCATAAGTTTCATCAAAGTCTATGCCTTACGCTTGAGAGTATCCTTTGGCTACAAGTCGGCTTTGTTTCGATGATGTTCCCATCTTCATCAAGTTTATTTCGAAAACCCATTTGGTTCCAATGATATTGACATGAACTGGTTTATCTACCAATTCCCATACTTGATTTCTCTCGAATTCATTGAGTTCTTCTTGCATAGCTAATATCTAATCTGGATCTTTCAAGGCTTCTTCAATTTCTTTAGGTTCTGATTGAGATAGAAAGCTGTTTGGATGGTTTTGCATCATTAAACAAAAACAATTTATAAACCCTAACCTATATGCAAAACTAACTCCTAACCGGCCGAATACCGGGTAATTGCTAGTAAAGCGGAATAAGTAAGGGGTCGATCCACAGGGAATTGTGTTGTTTAATCTAGTTCATATTAATTCCTCTAATTTGTTACTACTAAAACAGAGCTAAAAAACGATAAAATAAACCGGGACGGAGGGATCGGTCAAAGCCAGGAAAATATTATTTTTATTGAAACATAATAAAAACGAACAAATAAAGTGCTACGAAAATGATAAGTTCAAATAAAGTTGCCATATCCCGGCCCGCCCCAAGTTTACGTGATAGAGTGCATAGCATCTCCTCCTTAAACCCTATGTGTGGCAAACCCAGGGTAGGAAAATCCATCACATAGGGAAGAGTACTCGCTCTATGCACTCCCAATAAAATCCCTGTCCCATAAATAATTACATCAGTGGAAATCAAATCAGAATAAATGTGGTAACTTTGTCGTCTGCCTTGTGTATACGAACGCAGGAGATACACAAGGTCGCTTCGCACCCTCCTCTGAACTTGCATGAGCATCTGAGAAGTGTGATCCTTCCTGGTGATATTTTGACATGACCGGTCCGTAAAGGGTGCAGGTACACCCAAGCCAGAGGCTCTGCCAAGTAAATAAATGGGAAAATCAAATACTAGGAAAAATATGTGCATCTCGTTTGACAGCAAAAGTAACAAAGACACCTGGATTGCACCCCTAACAGTGCGGTAGGGGTGCGTCCAAAGGTAGGCACGATTGTGTACGTCTTGTCCATGAGTAAACGTCAGGCGAACTGCATGGCTATAATCCTGAGTGAGCTTCCTCGATCTGCACAAAGTGTGATACGCAGTATATGGGAACGTATTGGGGAGAATGAAAAAGAAGGTGAAAAGACCAATATGACCTGGTTTGCACCCTTCACAAGTGAAGAGTGCTTCCCGGATTGTCAGTGATGTATCGGATATGAGCTGGGCCATGTAGATCATCATGGATTAAATTTAAAATGTGGGGTGGGACATCCCTCCGGCGAATAAAAATGTGATCATCCCCTTCCAACGCTGCAAGGGCGTCAGCGACCTTGTTGCACTCCCTATAGACGTGAGAAATAGTATATGGCAGCTGTCTAAGGATAGCACAAATCTGAGTGATGGAGAGGCATAGAGGCCATCCCCCATCACTAGCTCCAGACACCATACGATACACATAAAGAGAATCCGATTCGATATCCACAGCCTGAGCATAAGTGCGCATGCGAAGACCAAACAACAGAGCTTTAACCTCAGCATCCACCACCGTCCCCTGGCCAAAACACGCATGAAAAGCCATTAAAAACCCGCCATTAGAGTCCCTGAGGATACCTCCACCATAAGCAATTCCATTCCTGACACTCCCATCCACATTCAATTTGACATTGCCAGAACGTGGGGGCGTCCATCTCAGGTAAGTGACTTTCTGCAGGGGCCGATTTGAACTTGAAGGGTTGGAAGAAAGGAGTGCCTCTATCGGATCCCAAGAATTTGACGTCCAGCTCCTTCCGAAAAGCAAGTTGCCGAATGGCCCGCTCAATTTGAATGATGGTGCGATGCGTAGAAGGATGGACTTCATCATGCCTGCATCTATTCCTCTCAGCCCAAATACCCCAACAAACAATAACCGGAACAATAAGGCGAAGGCTGGAGATACTAGGAGCTGAATTCTTCCAGAAGTGCAGCATAGGCACTATCCCTAGTGTAGGAGTAAACCGTAGCCCGAAGTGATTCATAAAGTAATTCCAAACCGAGCTGGCAAAATGACAATCAATAAACGTGTGGCGCAGATCCTCCCATGATGACAAGCGAAGCATTTAGAAACCAGAGTTATGCCACGTCGCTGAATATTCGGGTCGGTGGGTAGAATATTATGAAGTAACCTCCACGAGAAGAATGAAATCTTAAGGGGGAGGAGGCTATTCCAAATAATCTTAAATAAAGCGTTGGGGGTTGAGTAATGCGAACCATGTTCCAAGTGGACCGAGTGCTAAACCTCCCATCAGGGCTAAGGGTCCAAAGAAGCTCATCTTCCTTCTCACGTAAGAAAGGGATGCGAATGATCTCATCCACGACGTGACTGGGTAAATAAGAATGGAGAAGATGAGTATTCCACTGATCATTCACCCAAAAATCTTTGACCTTCCAAAACCGGCCGTCCGGAGGATCTCCCAGATTTGCCTCCGTCCACTTGTCCCTCCAGAAGTCAATGGTCCCCGTATTCACCCTCCAAGATATGAACTGTTCAGCTTTGTCTCTCATCTTCCACACTCTGCGTAACATCGGTGTAGTGACCCTAGGCTCAGGGACATCTAGTGGAGATTTATCGACTATGTAGGTATTGAAGATGGCCTTAGCCCAGATACCCTGTTTCTGCCGCAAACGAACCCACAGCTTGATCGCAAAAGTGTCAATAACATCAAAGAGGTTCCGAACGCCCAGTCCACCTTCCTCAGTCGGGGTACACAGTTTATCCCACGATCTCCAGTGTATATGATTCCCATCCGGCCCACTATCCCACAAGAATCTGTTAAAAATACGATGGATACGATGAATAACTTCTTTGGGGGGCACCAGCACTTGAAGGATAAATATAGGAATAGACGTCAAAACATGTCTGAGGAGAATGAGTTTCCCGCCAAAAGAAAGAAGTCTATTTCCCCAGTGATGAAGCTTCCGTTGAACCTTATCAATAATGTCCTGGTAATAACAGATGCGATTACACCCCCGAAAAAGTGGCGCTCCCAAGTAGCGAAAAGACATGTTCTCACGCTGAAAGCCCAGAATATTGCACACCAAACCCGACTTAGTAGACGTCAAATTATGCCCAATGAACGTACTTTTAGAGGAGTTAATACGCTGCCCCGAAACAAGTTCATAATGTTTGAAAAGCTCTTTGAGGGCCCGCAACCCTTTCTTATTGCAACTGGTAAATAAGATCGTGTCATCCGCAAAGGCAAGATAATGGATACCTTTCACTTTCGATTGGAACCGCATGCCAGGATTCTGAGACATAAAATCGTTAATCAGCCTCCCGAAATACTCAGCCGCCAAAACAAAAAGAGCAGGAGAAAGCGGGTCTCCCTGCTTAACACCGCGAGTTGCGTGAAAGTGGGTAGAAGGCACACCATTGAGCAGGACGCAAAACCAGTTATCAGCCAAAGTTCTGAAAACAAGATCAACAAAAGGCTCTTGAAATCCAAACATCCTCAACATCTTCATAATAAAACCCCAATCCATGCGATCATATGCTTTTTCCATATCTAATTTAAGCATAATATTGGGGTGTCGGAGTTTTTTATTAACATCTTTGCATAACTCCTGGGCAAGGAGGATATTGTCAGTGATGCATCTGCCAGGGACAAAGCCAGTCTGCTGGTCTGCCACGAGAATGGGAAGAAAGGGATTCAAGCGCTGTGTAATAATCTTGGTGATAATTTTGGAAAACACTGTGCAAAGACTGATAGGCCGAAAGTCCTTCCAGTTGTCGGCCCCTTTCTTCTTGGGTAATAAAATAATCGTGGAGGTGGAGAAATAACGAGGAAGGTGCCCACCCTTGAAAAAATCAATAACCGCGTTAAGCATATCATGCTTAATAATCTTCCAGCAAACTTTAAAGAAGTGCGACGAGTAACCATCAGGACCTGCCGCACTATCAGAGCTCATCGATGACACCGTATCATGAATCTCGTCCAACGAAGGATTATCCGTCAGGGCCACGTTCTGTGTATGAGATATTTGAGGGAGGGAGAAGTTAACAAGAGGAGTGCCCATCCCTTCCCTATCTGCGGAGAAAAGTTTCTCATAGAAAGTCGCAGATGAAGCACGAATATCATCCTGATTGTCAATCCAACTGCCGTCCTCCGCCCTAATCCTATGAATGTAGTTTTGATTCCTTCTCTGTTTACAAATAGCATGGAAATATTTACTGTTGGTATCCCCAGCTTCAATCCACTTCACAGACGCTATCTGCTTGAGGAACCGAGTCTCAACATTATTACACCTCTCATACTCAAAGATGGCTTGATCAAGTCCTTCCTTAGCTGTTGTCGTCCCAATTTGATCATACCGAATGGTCTTCTCATTAACCGCTAACAGCGCTTTCTTAGTATTCTAAAAAATATTCCCGAACACCACACGATTCCATTCAGTTAATTTTAAAGCCAACTTCTTAAGCTTCCCAGCCAGAAGGCGCATACCCTGGCCTTCTTCAGGTTCCTCCCAAACCGATTTCACAAGGTCAAGGAACGTAGCATCCTCAGTCCAAACATTTAGAAAGCGAAACGAGGACTTACCCGGGCTCTTCGAACCACACATAGTTAGGAGAGGGCAATGATCTGAGTGGACCCTGGGCAGGTGAGAAACTTTCGTGACAGCAAATTGTTCCATCCACATATCATTATAGAAAACCCTATCCAATCGTTGCCATATTTTGCGATTGTACCATGTGAATTGAGATCCCTCAAAGGAAGCTTCAGTGAGATTAGCCCTCTGAACACAGTCATTAAAGTCTTGCATGTCATTGGCCCTAGGGGGGCCGCCCCCTTTCCACTCTTCAGCCTGACGGATAATGTTGAAATCACCACCCAGTATCCAATGGCTGTTGTTATTCTGGGCCCGAGCCTGGATCGCATGCCATAACGAGTCTCTTGCAAGCCTACTGTGTTTAGCATATATCCCTGAAACATAAAAACTATCTCCGTTTTGATCCGTAATGCCCGCCGTACACATTTGATCACAATCCATAGCCAGCGAACAATCAACCCCCGACCATAAGAACCGATTTTCCCTCGCAAAACAGATTCACGGTAATCAAACCCCAGTTTAAGATGGATACTTGTTGTGAACTTTGCAGAACAAAGAGGTTCAATAAGAACAAGTAATTTAACATTATTACGTTTACAAATAAGCTTAATGCAAGTTTGAGTATTATCATTTCCAACACCGCGCACATTCCAGAACAAAATATTTATCGGGCTAAACATCGGAAGAGCGTAAATGGTAAGTTTGAGAAGATACCGTTTCCTGTGTGACAAGCTTGAGCTTTCCTTTTTTTCCTACCTTTTTTATGTGTGGAGTAATTGGCAGGACCAGGGGGATTGGCTGATCCATCTGCTATGTCACTGGTCCCAACCTGGGCCACGGATGAATTCAATGTCGTTTTATCCTGACCAGTGATGACCTCGGCCAAATCATGATCGCTCGTCAACATAAGGTCATCTGGTACAAACTCGCTACTCTCTATGTGCGGGTCTTTTTCCTTATCACCTCTGTCTTCCAAAAGATCGTGTCGATGTGATTCCTCTACAAAACCTTCCTGCATATCCCCGCTACTGATATGCGAAGGCTTATCCACCGCTTTATCCGAGTCCATAACAATACCAGAATTAAGCAACCGTTGATCTAATGATGTATGAAAGTCCATCAAATCTGGTAACGAGACAGTGCGCTCGGTATCATAACCAGCTGACCTCGGCCTATTTTCCACCTGTCTGACCCTGTCTTCTTTCATAAGCGACCGGTGCGCAATCTCAAGAGTATCATCATCATTAAGCTCCTGTGATACATTAAGAATGAATGATGATTTACTGTAACCACTAGCAAGTGAACTAGGTTCAATCGCAGTATAGCTAGATAGAGTCGAGGTCGATCCCACAGAGAATCAATTTGTGGATCCTAACTTAAATAGTCAACCTATTTATTCCGTTTGACAAATACGGTCTATGACCAACATAAAGTACGAGAAAAGAAAGACACACTCAAATATATAAACAACATGTAAACACATAACGTAATCAACTGCCCAATTATAACCGTGATCATTCGGATCTAGACAATTTATATGACAACAAAACTCATCAACTACTAATCCGTTCATATCTATTTATATTGGCTACGGGAGTCATCCTCTAAGCTTGATGTAGCACCGGTAGGTCACTATATCACTGTGGTATTGTTACGTGACTTCGCCTTTTGGTGCCTCCATCTCATATAACTCACACGCTTACTACTCTAAGGATGCCGATATTGACCGTACACCTCGTCCGGGCAACATTCCTTTGGTTAGGCGTACTTCCTAGACGATCACTCAAACCCTCGTCCAACTAACAATTACCAAGTTATAGTCTCATGCTAGTTTACGATCTACGTGTAACAAGGTGCGTGCAATTCCCTAATATAAACCTACCTAGATAACGCTGAACGTCCGAAGATCAATTCCTAAGCCTACCTAAGAGTTTTATATCGGTATTTCCTTTTTACACGTTTTAATTAAATTAAGCGAGTGACGTAGCCATAGCCATACCTACTGAGATAATAAATTCAATTAAGCTAACCTAATCATAAAGACGTGACTGATTAACGGATGAAACAGGTTTTACAACTCTCGGTCGACCGAATAGGTGCTCTCGGTCGACCGAGTGACACCTCTCGGTCACCCAAGAGTATAACTCCCCAGATTTACATCCCCGAACATATTTCTCAGCGTTTCATATACGAATCGGATTATATAGCGAATCATCAGGACATCATATAAACTAATCTAAATACACGTAAATTAAACACACAGATTCATCCGTAGATATTAGGGAGAGGACGTAGGATATGGGATCCTCATAGACAAGGTATCACCACTGCCCTAACGTCATATCCTAGATCTACATCATCTAGATATGAATAACTACTCAAACAATCAAAGCATAATTGGGAAATTGATTACTTAAAAGAAAACAAGATGAAGAACTAGGGCTTACATGTTTGCACCCTTAGCTCCTCCACAAGCCTTATTTGCTTATATGTATTTATGAATGAATAGTGGTGAATGCATAATAAAAAATACAAAGGACTTGTGTTTATATAGAGCCTCAGCCGTCATAAAGAACCGACTTAAAATGCCGACACTCTGAACCCTAACCGACTCAAATAATGTGCCGAACTTCTTCTGGATTATAGGCCCACTCGGTCGACCGAATGCATAGGCTCGGTCGACCGAGCCTTACATGCTCCTAGGCTTTCTTCCTCTTTTATGTCTTGGGCTTTCTGAACTCGTCTGTGATCCATCAAAGCTTCTCCGAAGTCCATCCTTGTGCTCCCAAGTGAGTTACTACAAATATAACATGAAGTACAGTCTGTGATATCAAATAATATAATAAAACCTCTTAATACATAATAATGAATCGCAACTCTCGGCATATGCAAATTAAGCGTATTACGACTTATTATTACTCTATTATAGCTCCTTTAAACTAGAATCGGGGATAAAGGTCATAGAATAACGGGCACAAAATGACCGTTATCAACTACCCCCCACTTAGCCTTTGATCGTCCCGATCAAAATATCAATAAGTTATTCCCCATGAACTACTTTCCAGTGGTCACAGTATAATCGGGGTCAATCAGGTTATAATATACTTGACCACCATAAACCAATACTAGCAAGAGGACTAGGCCCATCGTAGTATAGCTATAGTGAATCAAGGTCGATCCAACAGGGAACCAATTGTGGATCATCTTATATACAAACAATTAATTAAACATGTCAAGGACATAGAGGCGGTCTACGACCAACATGAGACAAGAAAGGTAAAGACACGACTCGACACAACGTAATTAACCTCCCCAATTATAGTCTTTATCGTTTGGACCTAGATAATTTATATAACAAACTGAACTTATTAACTGTCAATCCGTTTGTATCTATCTTAGATTGGCTACGGGAGTCATCCTCTTTAACTTGACTTAGCACCGGTAGGTCGCTAGATCGCTGTGATATTGTTACGTGACTTCGCCTTTTGGTGCCTCCATCTCATATAACTCACACGCTTACGACTCTAAGGATGCCGATATTAACCGTACACCTCGTCCAGGCAACATTCCTGTGGTTAGGCATACTTCCTAAACGATTACTCAAGCTCTCGTCCAACTAGCAATTACCAAGTTATAGTCTCATGCTAATCTACGACGTACGTATAATCAGGTGCATGCAATTCCCAAATATAAACCTACCTAGATAACGCTGAACGTCCGAAGATCAATCATAAGCCTACCTAAGAGTTTTATATCGGTATTTCCTTTTTACACGTTTTAATTAAACTAAGCGAGTAACGTAGCCATAGCCATACCTACTGAGATAATAAATTCTATTAAGTTAACCTAACCATAAAGACGTGGCTATTTAACGGATAAAACAGGGCTCGGTCGACCGAATGATAGGGCTCGGTCGACCGAGTGAACTCATTCGGTCACCCGAATAAATTTCGTCCCCAGATTACATCCCTGAACGTATCTCTCAGCGTTTCATCATATAGAACAGATTAAACAGTAATTCGCACAGTATTCATATAAACTAACATAGATACGCATTAATTAAATCAAGTAGATTCATGAATAAATACTAAGTGTATGACGTAGGTTATGGGATCCCCATAGACAAGGAGTCGCCACATCCCTAACGTCATGGCCTAGATCTACATCATCTAGCTATGATTAACAAACTCAAACGATAAAGCATAATTGGGAGGGATTATTACTTAAAAGAAAGAAACAGAAAATAAAGGCTTACATATTGCAGCCCTTAAATTGCTGGAAACCGTCAAATTATTCTACATTGTATCAAAGTTGTATTATGAATTGTAAGATTGAAGAAAGAATGAATGATTCAAGGTATGATTTACAATTTCTCGTTGCTGCTTCTTATATAGGAGTTTCTGCCGACTTATGAAGGATCTAGAAGATATACACGCAAAAATCCCATAAGTGGCCGAACCGACACACTCGGTCGACCGAATGATAGGGCTCGGTCGACCGAGCCTTCTTCTGTACGTGTTAAACGTTTCTCTCGTCTATCTTGCTCCCCACTGCACGCTTGCGTGTTGATCTGATTAATCTTTCATTTAATGCTCCGATTTTCTTCCTCTATTATCTTGAGACCATTGATTGAATGACATTAGTCCTCTCGATTTGTCGTGATCTACAAAATCAGCATTTATCGCACAATAAATCGGCTTTTAATAATAAAAACAGCTAAATACCAAATATCATATTAATAATCACTTAACATTAAATAATAAATATAAACATGTGATTTAATATGAAATATACATTATTAATCTCGATTTAAGGTCAACGTTGATGACTTTTACGGGTATAATTTGACCGTCATCAACTACCCCCCACTTAGACTTTGATCGTCCCGAACAAAGCATCAATAAGTCATTCCCCAAGACAACATTTTCCATGGTCGAATCATACTTACGCAAGAAACTCAAGTCAACTCATACTAGTCATGCTCATAAGATATCCATTATTCACTACTCGCTATGAATCGAAGTGATGTGTGCATGTGCATTGGTTTTATATAAATGTGGCAAGATTAGAGTTTATGCAGACCTCATATCAAAATTCACCAACATCAGCATTCATACTTCTTAAGCCTCGCAATGGTTAAAGCACTAGAACAATAAGCAAGAGCGTATCTATAGGGTTTTTGGACTTGGAGACCGAGTACTACTCAAAGCCTCTTAAAGAGTTGAATATTCTTTTCATATCTTCATATTTTTCAAATACTATCAATCTCAAGGAAGAAAACTTTTTAGAGTATCCCCCTATCTTAGATCATGCATAGCATTGAATATTACCACAAGCGCGGGGCTACTTTGGTAATGTACTACAAGCCCAGTGTCTAACATTTTGCTAAAACACAGGTACGTCTCAAGCTTATTATTCTGCTTTTGTTGGCAAGAATATCAGAATACATCAGCCGAGAGATATTGACACTAAGTTTACATAACCAATCATCTATGCAATGTACACAATATTCGTCAGTTATTATGATTCGTGCGGTATACTCGATTCACAGATTGAGTAATTGAATAATAAATAACTACTCGCAAAAACGGGCATGAATATCCTTAAATTTACTTAACATAAGTATAAAATGATCACGTACTCATTAAGTTTGGTTCCTTTCCTATCAATTCTTAGCTAGGAACTCACAATTCTAAGGGTACGAGATACATAATATGGTATTTATTCAATTTTTTCAATCATGTGCCGTTTCATTCAATTTTCAATTATAACATAACATAGCTAAGTCTCCTACCCCCCACTTAAACATGGCATTGTCCTCAATGACAAAAATAAATGAGACTTTAAGAAAAAGACTTAGCTCTGGAAACGGCTTTCAAGTAAATGCAGAACATCGGAGTAAATTTCAGCACGTCGTGGAGAGATAGACACATCCTGTATAAGCAAACAAACTCCACGAAACCGTAAAATACCATGTCTATGGAAGTTATAAAATAATGTGGCAGTAATGAGGTATAAATACCTTAAAACAGTTTAAGCCACTTTATTTTATACAACCAATGACAAGGGAAACCAAAAAGAAAAATACTAAATAGAAAGAAAAATGAACAAGCAACTAAAGATGGTGGGCTTCATCTAAAAACCGGGTGGATAAGACAAAGATCAAAAAGCATAACCCCATGTGAGAAAACACGAGGTGGACTGGCTCACTATGTATCCAGTCCAATATAAAAGAGAAACTTGGTAAGGTATAACAGATGCAATGCGACCTAGAGGATAACGATAAAATCAAATACTTAGCGCAGACGCTTCTCGCTTGCATTGGATATCAACGACTTAGGGAGATGTAGCTACTCCTCGAAATTACTAATAACCCAATGTATCACGTAAAAGTCATAACCGTCATCAACAAGGTCGATCGGTGTGATAGTTCAGAACAAAACTTATCATCTAGAAATGCCGGAATAGACGGAAAAAAATGTGAAATTTAAAACTTCCGGTAGAAAGATAAGTTGTACTTTGATCGAACCAAAAACCTTTAAAATCTAGCTAGGGTCAGAGCTACACTTCCCCCAACTAGGATCATGAAAATCAAAATAAAAAATTATCATTAAAGCTTAGCAATATTTCAAATTCCGCAACACAAAGGTATTTTGTAAACAAAATAGAGGTTGAGAGTATGATGGGTTTAGAAAAAGATACACATAAAGTTGGGAAGAGAAGATAAAGGGTGGGTAAGAAATTGTGTTTATGGGTGGGTTGAAAATGGTTAAGACATTGAGAATTGTTTAAAGGAATGGGATTGGGTGGGAGAGTGAAACGGATGGAAAGAAAGAGAGGCGATGAAAGAATGGTTAGAAATGTGAACTGTTGGGGCAGATTGGTGAGAGGATCGAAAAGGTTGAAGGGTGAAAAGGTATAAATGAAAGGATAAGGGTAGTTGCAGAATGAATTGCGCACCACTTTGAATTTTCACTTGGATCACCATTCTAAAAGATTTTGGAAGTTGACCAAAATTGTTCTTGTTCGCACCAATCATTCTCTGTTACATTTTCAATAATTCTCAAGCTCTCTTAATGCTTCCATCTTAAGGTGGATTGCTAAATTTCTTTTTCTTTAGCAATTTCTCGACTCTCCTACGGAACTCTATTTTATGTGGCCTATATTGAGTAAAAAAGTTTTGCACATCCTTAGCCCAATGGCCATCGGAACACGGCAAAATAAAAAACCTCAACATATTTCACGTTACTCTTATTTGACTCAAAGAAAACAAAACCTATAATCCTAAAAAGAAATCCTAAGGGTTTTAAAGAAGTAGTTCTGAGTTTAAAGTCCTCAGCTTGACTTTCCAAAGAGTATCCTTGTCCGTTATCATTCTTGGATCGCCAGACTTTGACCCTTCGCGCACTATAAGAGGTGGGCTTGTTGCATTTGCGGATTAATACCCTTCCCTTGGTTGTAAGACCTAGAAAACGACATTTATCCATACCATTTATCCAAAGCTCTTACCTCGGCTCTCGTTTTAGGAATTAGTGAATTCTAAGAAACTCGGTTAAAATTACGGTTTTGGCCTTGACAATAAGAAACAATGAATCAAAGTACTCCGAATAAGGTCGGTTATGTAGGCAAGCCTATGCCGTCTTATTCGTTGGAACATATGTGACGGTGGGCCAATCCGTCAAGATTAAGCCCCGTTTAGCCCGAAGGCTTATCGGCTATGCTAAGTCTTGTGGAGCCGCCGTAACGTACATCACACGTGGAGGGGAGTCGATTGAGCCGAAGCTCGGTTGAACTCGCCCGACCATGGTTAAACCATTTCCGAACCCATGTACTAAGAGTCTCCGATTTCTAAATTGTCACCCAAAGCGTAATCTCGTTTCGTTTAAGGTGGGTTCACCGAGAAGCCATCACCATAAAACTCAACGAAAGCAGAAGATTGTGTTCTCTCAAAACTCAACGTCTTCTTTAGATTGCGAATGCTTAAACTACACAATTTGTTGCTCCCATGGCCAGTAGAAGCGATCTCATGCATAGGACAATGAGATTTTAACAGAACTACGAGGAACTCTTTATTCACTGCTTCCTTTCAACGACTACATGTTTCCTTACACCCTCTAGATGAGACAGATTTGGGGCAGAACCTTCCACACTAATAAAATTAATCTTACAAACCAACTCCGGGCTAAGATTCATACTAAGGTTCATGTATAGGCTAACTTATGCTCAAAAAAACCAAAAGGTAATAAAACATAAGCAAAAAAAAAGGTAGTACCTTGCCTTCAACATTGTACCACGAAGAATTTAAGCCTTTAAAATTTTTTCGGAGCCATCTTTGTGCTTTAAAGGTATTGCTTCCATCGCTTTTCCCATCTTAGATTCGTAGCTCCACATGTTTGCTGGGTTATTTTCTCAGCGCCCGCGAAAAATTATTGACTCAGATTATTGCTTCCCTGGTTTCTGCAAACAGAAGAAAAACAACAAAACAAACAAACAGACCGTAGACTGATTTTAACATGGTTTCCCATGCTGCTATCAGACCTACGGATTAAACATACGGGGATAAACAGACACGCGAAATTCCAGACTCGAAAAACACAAATCAGAAACCGTGTAAACAGAACAGGACAAGAACAAAACAAAAATAAAAAAAATTATAAATTCTCGGTCGACCGAATAAATAATATATTTTTTTTTTCTGGAATTTTCAGACAGAGCAGACAACCAGAGGGACTCAAAACGTAAAAACTGACTCTAAAACAGAAAACTCGACATGAAAAAAAATTATTTATATATAAAATTGACCGTTGGTTCCCCGGCAACGGCGCCAAAAACTTGATCGGGGTCAATCAGGTTATAATATACTTGACCACCATAAACCAATACTAGCAAGAGGACTAGGCCCATCGTAGTATAGCTATAGTGAATCAAGGTCGATCCCACGGGGAACCAATTGTGGATCATCTTATATACAAACAATTAATTAAACATGTCAAGGACATAGAGGCGGTCTACGACCAACAGGGAGACAAGAAAGGTAAAGACACGACTCGACACAACGTAATTAACCTCCCCAATTATAGTCTTTATCGTTTGGACCTAGATAATTTATATAACAAAGCTGAACTTATTAAGCTGTCAATCCGTTTGTATCTATCTTAGATTGGCTACGGGAGTCATCCTCTTTAACTTGACTTAGCACCGGTAGGTCGCTAGATCACTGTGATATTGTTACGTGACTTCGCCTTTTGGTACCTCCATCTCATATAACTCACACGCTTACGACTCTACGGATGCCGATATTAACCGTACACCTCGTCTAGGCAACATTCCTGTGGTTAGGCGTACTTCCTAAACGATTACTCAAGCTCTCGTCCAACTAGCAATTACCAAGTTATAGTCTCATACTAATCTACGACGTACGTATAATCAGGTGCATGCAATTCCCAAATATAAACCTACCTAGATAACGCTGAACGTCCGAAGATCAATTCATAAGCCTACCTAAGAGTTTTATATCGGTATTTCCTTTTTACACGTTTTAATTAAACTAAGCGAGTAACGTAGCCATAGCCATACCTACTGAGATAATAAATTCTATTAAGTTAACCTAACCATAAAGACGTGGCTATTTAACGGATAAAACAGGGCTCGGTCGACCGAATGATAGGGCTCGGTCGACCGAGTGAACTCATTCGGTCACCCGAATCAATTTCGTCCCCAGATTACATCCCTGAACGTATCTCTCAGCGTTTCATCATACGAAACGATTAAACGATGAATTCGCACAGTATTCATATCAACTAACATAGATACGCATTAATTAAATCAAGTAGATTCATGAATAAATACTAAGTGTATGACGTAGGTTATGTGATCCCCATAGACAAGGAGTCGCCACATCCCTAACGTCATGGCCTAGATCTACATCAACTAGCTATGATTAACAAACTCAAACGATAAAGCATAATTGGGAGGGATTAATTACTTAAAAAAAAGAAACAGAAAATAAAGGCTTACATATTGCAGCCCTTAAATTGCTGGAAACCCTCAAATTATTCTACATTGTATCAAAGTTGTATTATGAATTGTAAGATTGAAGAAAGAATGAATGATTCAAGGTATGATTTACAATTTCTCGTAGCTGCTGCTTATATAGGAGTTTCTGCCGACTTATGAAGGATCTAGAAGATATACACACAAAAATCCCATAAGTGGCCGAACCGACACACTCGGTCGACCGAATGATAGGGATCGGTCGACCGAACCTTCTTCTGTACGTGTTAAACGTTTCTCTCGTCTATCTTGCTCCCCACTGCACGCTTGCGTGTTGATCTGATTAATCTTTCATTTAATGCTCCGATTTTCTTCCTCTATTATCTTGAGACCATTGATTGAATGACATTAATCCTCTCGATTTGTCGTGATCTACAAAATCAGCATTTATCGCACAATAAATCGGCTTTTAATAATAAAAACAGCTAAATACCAAATATCATATTAATAATCACTTAACATTAAATAATAAATATAAACATGTGATTTAATATGAAATATACATTATTAATCTCGATTTAAGGTCAACGTTGATGACTATTACGGGTATAATTTGACCGTCATTACAGAAGTCGATGCCTAAATAACCACTAGCAACGGCGCCAAAAACTTGATCGGGGTCAATCAGGTTATAATATACTTGACCACCATAAACCAATACTAGCAAGAGGACTAGGCCCATCGTAGTATAGCTATAGTGAATCAAGGTCGATCCCACGGGGAACCAATTGTGGATCATCTTATATACAAACAATTAATTAAACATGTCAAGGACATAGAGGCGGTCTACGACCAACATGAGACAAGAAAGGTAAAGACACGACTCGACACAACGTAATTAACCTCCCCAATTATAGTCTTTATCGTTTGGACCTAGATAATTTATATAACAAACCGAACTTATTAAGCTCGTCAATCCGTTTGTATCTATCTTAGATTGGCTACGGGAGTCATCCTCTTTAACTTGACTTAGCACCGGTTGGTCGCTAGATCACTGTGATATTGTTATGTGACTTCGCCTTTTGGTGCCTCCATCTCATATAACTCACACGCTTACGACTCTAAGGATGCCGATATTAACCGTACACCTCGTCCAGGCAACATTCCTGTGGTTAGGCGTACTTCCTAAACGATTACTCAAGCTCTCGTCCAACTAGCAATTACCAAGTTATAGTCTCATGCTAATCTACGACGTACGTATAATCGGGTGCATGCAATTCCCAAATATAAACCTACCTAGATAACGCTGAACGTCCGAAGATCAATTCATAAGCCTACCTAAGAGTTTTATATCGGTATTTCCTTTTTACACGTTTTAATTAAACTAAGCGAGTAACGTAGCCATAGCCATACCTACCGAGATAATAAATTCTATTAAGTTAACCTAACCATAAAGACGTGGCTATTTAACGGATAAAACGGGGCTCGGTCGACCGAATGATAGGGCTCGGTCGACCGAGTGAACTCATTCGGTCACCCGAATCAATTTCGTCCCCAGATTACATCCCTGAACGTATCTCTCAGCGTTTCTTCATACAGAACGATTAAACAGTAATTCGCACAGTATTCATATAAACTAACATAGATACGCATTAATTAAATCAAGTAGATTCATGAATAAATACTAAGTGTATGACGTAGGTTATGGGATCCCCATAGACAAGGAGTCGCCACATCCCTAACGTCATGGCCTAGATCTACATCATCTAGCTATGATTAACAAACTCAAACGATAAAGCATAATTGGGAGGGATTAATTACTTAAAAGAAAGAAACAGAAAATAAAGGCTTACATATTGAAGCCCTTAAATTGCTGGAAACCCTCAAATTATTCTACATTGTATCAAAGTTGTATTATGAATTGTAAGATTGAAGAAAGAAAGAATGATTCAAGGTATGATTTACAATTTCTCGTAGCTGCTGCTTATATAGGAGTTTCTGCCAACTTATGAAGGATCTAGAAGATATACACGCAAAAATCCCATAAGTGGCCGAACCGACACACTCGGTCGACCGAATGATAGGGCTCGGTCGACCGATCCTTCTTCTGTACGTGTTAAACGTTTCTCTCGTCTATCTTGCTCCCCACTGCACGCTTGCGTGTTGATCTGATTATTCTTTCATTTAATGCTCCGATTTTCTTCCTCTATTATCTTGAGACCATTGATTGAATGACATTAATCCTCTCGATTTGTCGTGATCTACAAAATCAGCATTTATCGCACAATAAATCGGCTTTTAATAATAAAAACAGCTAAATACCAAATATCATATTAATAATCACTTAACATTAAATAATAAATATAAACATGTGATTTAATATGAAATATACATTATTAATCTCGATTTAAGGTCAACGTTGATGACTTTTACGGGTATAATTTGACCGTCATTACAGAACTCGATGCCTAAATAACCACTAGCAACGGCGCCAAAAACTGGATCGGGGTCAATCAGGTTATAATATACTTGACCACCATAAACCAATACTAGCAAGAGGACTAGGCCCATCGTAGTATAGCTATAGTGAATCAAGGTCGATCCCACAGGGAACCAATTGTGGATCATCTTATATACAAACAATTAATTAAACATGTCAAGGACATAGAGGCGGTCTACGACCAACATGAGACAAGAAAGGTAAAGACACGACTCGACACAACGTAATTAACCTCCCCAATTATAGTCTTTATCGTTTGGACCTAGATAATTTATATAACAAACTGAACTTATTAACTGTCAATCCGTTTGTATCTATCTTAGATTGGCTACGGGAGTCATCATCTTTAACTTGACTTAGCACCGGTAGGTCGCTAGATCACTGTGATACTGTTACGTGACTTCGCCTTTTGGTGCCTCCATCTCATATAACTCACACGCTTACGACTCTAAGGATGCCGATATTAACCGTACACCTCGTCCAGGCAACATTCCCGTGGTTAGGCGTACTTCCTAAACGATTACTCAAGCTCTCGTCCAACTAGCAATTACCAAGTTATAGTCTCATGCTAATCTACGACGTACGTATAATCGAGTGCATGCAATTCCCAAATATAAACCTACCTAGATAACGCCGAACGTCCGAAGATCAATTCATAAGCCTACCTAAGAGTTTTATATCGGTATTTCCTTTTTACACGTTTTAATTAAACTAAGCGAGTAACGTAGCCATAGCCATACCTACCGAGATAATAAATTCTATTAAGTTAACCTAACCATAAAGACGTGGCTATTTAACGGATAAAACAGGGCTCGGTCGACCGAGTGAACTCATTCGGTCACCCGAATCAATTTCGTCCCCAGATTACATCCCCGAACGTATCTCTCAGCGTTTCATCATACAGAACACATTAAACAGTAATTCGCACAGTATTCATATAATCTAACATAGATACGCATTAATTAAATCAAGTAGATTCATGAATAAATACTAAGTGTATGACGTAGGTTATGGGATCCCCATAGACAAGGAGTCGCCACATCCCTAACGTCATGGCCTAGATCTACATCATCTAGCTATGATTAACAAACTCAAACGATAAAGCATAATTGGGAGGGATTAATTACTTAAAAGAAAGAAACAGAAAATAAAGGCTTACATATTGCAGCCCTTAAATTGCTGGAAACCCTCAAATTATTCTACATTGTATCAAAGTTGTATTATGAATTGTAAGATTGAAGAAAGAATGAATGATGAAAGTTGTATTAAATCTTATCTAAAGACGCGTTTCCTCTCTCGATTTATCACGCCATTAATTAGTTTACCTCTCGGTTTGACTAACATCTATACGAAGCAAAGATACGGATTTAAAAACACTAATCTAACAACATTATCCCTCAAATCTCGTTTGTTGGAATAATTATTGTTACTCTCCTTCACGGTAATCTAATGAACTTATTAACTCTCGTATTTCTAAGTTCTATTAACTCAAAGACATAAAACATGAAGGTAGAACAAGTACAACTTGATAAAATAAACGAATGCAAAATCTCATCTTTTCCGGTGATGATGATATCCCTCAATCTCTTTCTAAGATAACCTTGTAATGAATTAACTAAAATTGTGATTCATGATGAACCTAGACTCCTAACCTAACAACTCTCGTTAAATAGGTTAAAGCTCTACTCTTTCCTATGGGGATCAAGTTTACACCGACTCTCGTCATACGGTAAACATCAACAAGCAAACATCTCTCGATTTAATTTGCAAGATAACAATTAATCATAGAAAAGAAGACAACTTTAAATTAAACTTACAAAACATCCAAGAATTGAAATCGAGTTCGTCGCTGAAACAGGTTTCACAGAGCTTGATCGGACTGCTCAGCCTTTATTCATCGTCGGGAAACAAGAAAATAAACTTAAAAAAAATAAAAATATGGCTCGGTCGACCGAGCAGGGGCACTCGGTTGACCGAGTGGTCGGCTCCTTGGTTCTTGCGCTGTGTTCGTCTCCAGGTGTATATGTTCTCCTTTTCTGCTGCATGCCACCTTTTATAAGTAGTTTTGCCGACTTAGGGTTATTATTAGAAAAGCTTAAACCCTAATAAAATAGAAATAAAGATATTCCCATATTTATCCTTTCTATTCATCTGGACTCACGTTTGAGGCGATGGACGCCCGTCCTATATAATTTTGAACGCTCGTTCGGCTTTTCTAAATCTTCATTCCAAGTTTCACTTGCATCTTTCTCCTTCTATCTAACCTTCAATTGAATATATTTTTTAGCTCATCCTATGCCATGCAAATGTACCTACAACACGACAAAAACATGCAAAATGTAAAATCATACATATAGATAGAAAACACCAATAAAACCACGTAAGTAGCTCGATTTTGCACTTTAATACTTTTAAAACTCATTTGCTCAATAATTCGATTAAACCCTTAATTTCTATGCAAATTATACGAATATGGAGGAATTTGTTACGAAATACAACGATATAAATCACATAAAATCACCCTAAACAACTCCCCCACACTTAGCTTTTGCTCGTCCCGAGCAAAACAAAACGAAACCAAGGCTCGGAAAAAGATAGACATCTCAGCACATATAACGCATATTCAATAACTTAGAGGTTCACCCCGGTGTGTGTGCAAAGCCATAACAAACTTCCACTAAGTCCAAACTTGAAAATTTCAAGCAAACTAGTTAATACCCCCTTCAAACTAGAGATAACTGATACTTATAAGATGTACCCTACAAAACGTGACATATCCCGAAAAAGATGATAGAATACATTTAGGACCTTTCTGACATACTCAGAGGATAATCCCTACAGCATATCTGTCAGTTTATACTGGGGATAAGATAGACGATAACTAAGTCTTTCATTCATTCATACCACTTCTTATATAAGTTGATTTAACTATTTCACTTTTAAACACACATCAGAATGAGCTCTTGCCCTGTCAAAGCAGAATAGGATATTCGAGATATACACTATCTTACTCCAATCATAAGGCAGCTTTTTCTGACTGTCGTGAGCTTTTGGTCATCATAGTGGTATAGGACATACATGATATACCCTATCGCACTCAAATCATCGACTAGCTTCCGACACACCCAAGTAATTCAACCTCTTTTTTTGTATTATTCTTGTGTTTTTCATAGAACAGTAGTTACGTTTTACTTATCACATTCAAACCTCAGATATTCACAGTATATCATACTTTGGCTCTAAACACAAACTATTATAAATCTCAATATATCTACGTTAGCACTAAACACACGACTTATAAGATAATCAAGAATCACTAGTCAAAAGGGGTATAACTTTATAAATTAGCTCATCGTTCACTATGGCTCGTGAAAAATATATATCGGGTGAAACAACTAACTTACTGGACATACGGTATATAGCATCAATGAATATTAAAACCGAACAAAAATATGCATTGCTTACTCGGGCCAAAACAAAAATTTTGAAAAATTTTAGCTCATTTCAGCATAGAATCATAATATAAGCAAATGATAGATACACATCAAATCATTCCCTCCCCCACACTTAAACCACAACATGTCCTCAGGTTGTGCAGAATTTAAAAAGAAATGAAGTACTTAGCTGATTGTAATTCGAAGGTGGCAATTCTGAAAGTGGTCTAGATCCAGATCCAGAAATGCGTGAAGAAATCAGTAGACTGTGGACCATCCACCGGAAAACTGAATTCATCTAAAAGCTCACAATTGCTATCGAAAATATCCTGCACACTTGAAAAACAAAACAAAACGGACCTCGGGGAACACAAGGGAAAAATATATCATATTGCGTAGAAAAGTTTGATATAAGCACATGAAATAATTGCTCAGATGGAAAAATCACCACACAGGGAAAACACAGGACATCTAAGCGTCAAACATAAAGCCACAGAAGCTTACAAAACAAATATGGACCACATGTGCATACAGAAATATCAAACTCCAAATGAAAGTGTAAATGCGCGTTACAAGATTTATCAAAAAGAAATAAGGATAGAGGACACTACAAAGTAGTAGGGCTAGGTGCACTAAAAAGATAAATAAAAATAAAAAGAAAAAAAAAACAGAATAAAATACAATGCAACTAAATGATATGCAACTATACTAAAAAGGCAAAACGAAAATAAAGAAAATAAACTAGCCCAACTAATTCCATAGATGTCGCCCTAATCTAAGCACGGTCAAGAATATAAACGTCTACTCAATAACGCCACAGAAGCGCAACAAAATTCGATTATGCAAAGCCACAGAAGCTTGCCATGTGAAGTGTAGACGTGCCTTTAACAACCCTAACACCCTAGATAGACGACAAAAGGAACATCATAAGTCAAATTTGGAATCACGTCTAGCTAGGTGAATTACTCAACATGGATTGCAATAGATGGAAAGAAAACCATAACGGTGAAAGAACAGGACATCTACGCATATACAAAGGCCTCAGAGGCTCACAATAAAACATCCATGTTAATTAATGAAGCATGCATATAAAAATTAATCAATTATTTAACATGGATCAGTAGATGGAAAGATATAAACATGCAAGTTCAGAACATCTACGTAAAAATAATTAGCCACAGAAGCTCGTATGAAAATATCCATGTCACATAAAGCATTAAAAATCAAATTAAAAAAATTGGAACCTGAACGTGCGTTCAACATACCAAACGGGCGGTTGCCTGAAAATTTTGCACTGGACGGGCGTTCAATGAGCCAAACGCCCGTTTGAAAGTCCGATACATCAACCTGCAACTTAGTAAAGCACAGCCGAAAGCCCTAGACTAACATCTTAAACTCATGGCAATTCAGATCATCAAATCACACATACAGCAGCCACGGATAAATTTAAGCACAGAGCACACTAGGTTACAGATTAGGCTACACTTCACGTTTCACAAATCGAGTAAAAAACTTTTTGCACATTCTTAACCCAACGGTCATCGAAACATGGCAAAAATAAAAACTCTCAATTTGTGTGACACTACTTTTATTGAAAGAAAAGAAAAAAAATTAAATCGTAACAAAATAGAAAAATTAACTCAATTAGATTCAACAATAACACCAATTCCCGGCAACGGCGCCAATTTGTTTGGATGGTTTTGCATCATTAAACAAAAACAATTTATAAACCCTAACCTATATGCAAAACTAACTCCTAACCGGCCGAATACCGGGTAATTGCTAGTAAAGCGGAATAAGTAAGGGGTCGATCCACAGGGAATTGGGTTGTTTAATCTAGTTCATATTAATTCCTCTAATTTGTTACTACTAAAACAGAGCTAAAAACGATAAAATAAACTGGACAGAGGACTGTCAGTCCAAAGCCAGGAAAATATCGTTGCGAACAAAATAAATAAAACTTATTCTACTAACCAAAGAAACATAATAACTAACACTGAACAAATAACGAACGATCAATGATCCACCAATTCCCGCAACCAACACCCCACCGAAAATGATAAGAAATACAAACATTCATTCACAAGTTTCCTTGGATTTAAATCTTATCTAAAGACGCGTTTCCTCTCTCGATTTATCACTCCATTAATTAGTTTACCTCTCGATTTGACTAACATCTATACGAAGCAAAGATACGGATTTAAAAACCCTAATCTAACAACATTATCCCTCAACTCTCGTTTGTTGGAATAATTATTGTTACTCTCCTTCACGGTAATCTAATGAACTTATTAACTCTCGTATTTCTAAGTTCTATTAACCTGCAGCATAAAACATGAAGGTAGAACAAGTACAACTTGATAAAATAAACGAATGCAAAATCTCATCTTTTCCGGTGATGATGATATCCCTCAATCTCTTTCTAAGATAACCTTGTAATGAATTAACTAAAATTGTGATTCATGATGAACCTAGACTCCTAACCTAACAACTCTCGTTAAATAGGTTAAAGCTCTACTCTTTCCTATGGTGATCAAGTTTACACCGACTCTCGTCATACGGTAAACATCAACAAGAAAACATCTCTCGATTTAATTTGCAAGATAACAATTAATCATAGAAAAGAAGACAACTTTAAATTAAACTTACAAAACATCCAAGAATTGAAATCGAGTTCGTCGCTGAAACAGGTTTCACAGAGCTTGATCGGACTGCTCAGCCTTTATTCATCGTCGGGAAACAAGAAAATAAACTAAAAAAAATAAAAATATGGCTCGGTCGACCGAGCAGGGGCACTCGGTCGACCGAGTGGTCGGCTCCTCGGTTCTTGCGCTGTGTTCGTCTCCAGGTGTATATGTTCTCCTTTTCTGCTGCATGCCACCTTTTATAAGTAGTTTTGCCGACTTAGGGTTATTATTAGAAAAGCTTAAACCCTAATAAAATAGAAATAAAGATATTCCCATATTTATCCTTTCTATTCATCTGGACTCACGTTTGAGGCGATGGACGCCCGTCCTATATAATTTTGAACGCTCGTTCAGCTTTTCTAAATCTTCAATCCAAGTTTCACTTGCATCTTTCTCCTTCTATATAACCTTCAATTGAATATCTTTTTTAGCTCATCCTATGCCATGCAAATGTACCTACAACACGAAAAAAACATGCAAAATGTAAAATCATACATATAGATAGAAAACACCAATAAAACCACGTAATTAGCTCGATTTTGCACTTTAATACTTTTAAAACTCATTTGCTCAATAATTCGATTAAACCCTTAATTTCTATGCAAATTATACGAATATGGAGGAATTTGTTACGAAATACAACGATATAAATCACATAAAATCACCCTAAACAAAAGCATGCAATCATTGCATCTAGTTGATGTCTTGTTCGAACTCCAGCTTGAGTATCACCAATAACTTGTTCTTCAGGGTGATCTCTCATCCATTGATGTGTGTGAGTTTGTATCAACTGATTTGCATTTTGTTCAACCGATTCTTCAAAAACTCGGTTCTTGAACTTGTTCAACCGAATCGAATGAAGTTGTTCAAGGTGTTGAGCAATTGGAAACCGAGGCCGATCTTGATCCGAACATTCGAAATTTGTAGTCTTCCAACGTCAACCGACACCGGTCCCGGCGTGATCGGTAACCGAGACCGAGAAACCGGTTCGGTCGGTCTTCGCTTGTTTCACCAGTGGAAGTTTGGTTCATCAAATACTACATGTATTGATTCTTCATGCTTGAGTGTCCTTTTATTTAGTACTCTAAAAGCTTTGCTGACACTTGAATATCCTAGGAAAATTCCTTCATCAGCTTTGGGTTGAAAAACGTGAAGTTGATCTTTTCCATTATTGTGTATGAAACATTTGCTTCCAAAAGCATGAAAGTATGAAACATTTGGTTTTCTTCCATTCCAAATTTCATAAGGAGTCTTCTCATGTCTCTTGTTCATGAGAGCTCTGTTCTGAGTGTAACAAGCTGTGTTAACTGCTTCTGCCCAATATCTTTCAGGTAGTTTAGCTTCACAGATCATAGTCCTCCCAGCTTCTTTGAGTGTTCTGTTTCTTCTTTCAGCTACACCATTTTATTGTGGTGTTCCTGTGGCAGCAAGTTGGTGTAAAACACCATTTTCTTCACAATATTCAATAATCACACTATTGAGGAATTCAGTTCCTTTATCAGATCTTATCTTCACAACTAAAACTCCTTTCTGATTCTGAAGTCTCTTGAGAAGTTCTGTGAGCTTTTGCTTGGTTTCACTTTTCTTGGTTAGAAAGATTACCCAAGTATATCTTGAAAAATCATCTACTACTACCAATATATATTTCTTTCCACTGATACTAATTGGTGTAATAGGTCCAAATAAATCCATGTGTAGCAATTCTAGATGTCTGGTTGTTGAATGCTGAGACTTGGTCTTGAAATTTGCTTTTGTTTGTTTTCCTTGTTGACATGCATCACATAAGCTGTCCTTCTTATATGATATCTCTGGTAGTCCAATGACTAGCTGCTTCTTAACAAGTGTGTTGATGTCATCAAAATTGAGATGACTCGGTTTCTTGTGCCATAGCCAATCGATTTCGATTTGGTATGCACGAGCAAACAAGTTTCAGCAACGGCAGTTGTCCAATCTACCACATACATGTTTTCCTTTCTTCTTCCGGCTAGGACAACTTAATAAGCTGATTCGCTGATGACAACGCAGAATTCTTTATCAAAAGTAACTTTGTATCCCATATCACAAAATTGACTTGTGCTGAGTAGATTGTAGTGTAGTCCTTCTACATAAGATACATTCTTGATTGTAAGTCCATTTCTGATTAAGGTGCCAACACCTCTAGTGTAACCAGGTTTATCTTTACTTCCAAAATTGACTTTTGGTCCATCCTTTGCAATAAAATTACTGAGACAGTCTTTGCTCTTTGTCATGTGTCTAGAGCAACCACTGTCAAAGTACCATATATCCTGCAATGAAAATTAGAAGTTTTTAGGTACCCAACTCGGTTTGGGTCCACAAGGGGTTAGTTGTCGGTACAACTCGGGAATATATCCGTTTGGGATTCTTCAGATATTGTTGCACTTGTTTTCATATATGTAAGCCACACTCCCATAGTATCTATGTTCGGACCGTGTCTTATTTATATGATTTCTCGAATCTTCCGACCGGAATTTGTTTCCATGTTGATTTCGTTATTAAAGCTAGAGTGATAACCATCATTCCTTCGTACCGAGGTCCGGATTGACCTTTGTATTGTGACTTATGCGCCGAGAACCGAGATTAGTTCTCTCGTTGAGTTTTGACCGAAACTTTGACAAGTTTTCGGTCCGGAATGATTGTCATTATCGCTTTATTAACAAATTCAAGATAAAATTCCAATCATCATCAAGTGGGATATAGTCTTCCTTTCCCCCTAAATGTGTGAATCTTTGAATGATTGACATTCTTGGATTTATTTTGATTGTAATTTTTTCGGTTCCCGACTTCATTGGTTTTTGTGGATCCGGCGTTGATTTGCCGTTTCGGTTTCCATTGGATACTGGTCTACCATTTGATTTACCTTTGTTGGTAGATGCAGTTGTCTTCTTAGAAAACTGGTTTATCCCTGTGTGATACCGGCTTTACCGGTTCAAAGCAATTTTCTCGCCTTGTGGAAGTTTCTCGCCTACAAACTTAATACCGCTTTTGGTACTAGCCCAATAGCCTTTGCTAGTTCCATTCTTTGAAGATTGATGTGTATCAAATCCTAAACCAGTTTTGTCTCCATATGGTTATCCTGATTTGAATCCAGTAATTGAACTTGATTGAGTAAACGATTCGATTCTTGTCGCCGATGCGAGGTCGATGCTGAATCTTTTCTTTATCAGTTTTAGTCAGTTTCAACATTTTTAGTTCAGACTTCAATCTTTCAACTTCAAGAATTAGACTTTCTTTCTCAGCTTTGATTGATTCATAACCAGCTTGTATGGTTACTAGCTGATTCATCAACTCGTCAAGAGTTTCTTCTAATTCAAGATTTTTTGGATTGGAGTCAGCAGTCGAAGAACATGCATTTATCATGGAAATCTGTGCTGAAGAGTATTTAGAGTTTGATTCACATACCTCATTTGGATCTTCCATGTGTGCCATTAAAGATGTGTCATCTGATAATCTTTCGCATCAGCTTCATAATCTGATTCATCTCCAGCAAGGAGTGCTCTTCTACCAACTCTTCTTGGTGGAGTTTTCTTGATTAGTTCTGGACATTCAGCTTTATAATGTCCCGGTTTCTTGCAGTTGAAACAGAGGTATTCATCGTCTTTTCTTTTCTCAGGAGTCCTTTTGATGAACTTTTGAGTGACTGGGTGTCCACTTTTCATTCTTCGAATTCTGTTCATCATTAGAGCCATTTGTTCTTCCATTTCATCCAATTCATGAAGATTGTTAGATGAGTTTTCTTGAATCTCATTTGATGCTGCTGCAAGTGCTGTGGTCTTTGGTTCTTCCAGAGCTTTGATTATTGCAGCTGTGGTTGTGAAATCTTCACTGAATTCATAAGCTTTCAGATCTGAAAAGATCTTGAATGAATCTTCTACATCAAGTCTCCTGGATTCTTCCATAGCAGTGACCTTCATCTTCCAGCACATTGGTAATGCCTTCAAGATTCTTGTGTTGATGACTTTCTTTGAGTATTCAATCTTGAGTAGATCTAGTTCATCCATGATAGCACTGAATCTTGTCTCCATTTGGTCAATGGTTTCTCCAGATTTCATCTTGAAATTCTCAAACTTTTGTTTTGCAACGGAAATTTTATTTTCCTTGATTGAATCTGTTCCTTCACAAACTAACTGAAGTTTGTCCCACATTTCTTTGGCAGTTGTACATTCTTTCACCTTCAAGTACATGTTGCTGTCAAGAGTTCTGAGGATAAAGTCCATGGCAACATTGTTGAGATTGTTTCGCTTCCGATCATCACTAGTCCATTCGGATTTGGGTTTTGCAACTCGAACTTGCTCTCCACCAACAGTTTGCATATGAGTGATTTGAATTGGTCCATCAGTGAGTACATCCATCATTTCATCATGAGTAGCTGCTAGAAATGCCTGCATACGACGTTTATATTCGTCAAATCCGTCCATGTTGCACATAAGCATTTGTCTTGCATATTGATTGTTATCCATTGTGATTGAGTGAAGACCGACAAGAGATTAACCGGAAAAGGCGAGCTTTCAAATAAGAACAACTAGAGGAGATAAAGAGCAAATGATATCTTGTTAAAGAAACACCGCTCCGATACCAATTGTTGGTCCCTTGGAAAGGCTAACACAAGTTTAGAGGGGGTGAATAAACTTGTCCCTAAAAGCGGATTTAAAGCAAATTAAGGTTCAGTTAAAAACTTGTGTGGAGTTAAGCTAACAAAGCTGAGATTAAGTCAAACTGACTTAAGCTGAAACTGAGTCAACCGGCAGCGGATATGATTTTAGCCTTTTTCTTGATCTTGTTATTCTATTATGAAAACTGAGTGTTGTGAACTGAATTCTGGTGAATGTCAGTTGTGACTGTGAGGAGTATAACAATCAAGTATCACAATGCTGTAAGTAAATGCTGAATAAATAAATAAATGCGTAAAGTAAATAAGGCGGATATTATAGAGGTTCCAGGTGATGTAATCATGTACGTCCTCTCTTCCCCTGTGGTGCGGAGGAAAATTCCACTAGAACTTCTTGAGGTGAACTGTTACAAAAAGTCCTAAACAATAGTCCTTGGCTAATCCCTAGCTTCACTATCTAAACAGTTGTAGAACAGGTAGAATTGCTGCTCTTCAAATGCTTGAACCACTGGTCCTTAGAGTGTAGGATTGCCTCTTCACCAGCTACCACCACAAACACAGTCTACCCGACTTCTTGTCACAACTGTCCTTGGCGAAACCTTCCCGGTTTGCTTCACAGTCTAAAACCTTTGATGTAGAATCAAGGTTGGGCTGAGAATCAATAAGTTGATTCTTGTTTGTGGTTCTTCAAAGTGTTGAATTCTTGATAAATTCTTTGTAGCTTGAACACTTGAAGAAATACTAGATATGATCTTGTTATAATTCAGAGATGATAGCAATTCGAATAGAATAGATTGATGCACAAAATTGCTTGTTGATTCTTGTATATGCTCTGTTCTATATATTTTGTTGTTGGTGCAAAGTCTTCTATTTATTGTGTGAAGTCCAACGTTCATCTGGCTTCAATTTGAATTGTATCAACGTCTATCTTGCAACGGCTATATTTTCTGACCGTTCCGCTGTGTCAGTAACTCATCCAATGAAATTGTTTTCTTTACAACGTTCGACTGTACTTTCAGTTTGTTGGATGCCTGACTTATAAAACTGAGTTTCCTTATCAGTTTTGTACTGAGTTTTTCTTTTGTCAATTTCCTAACTGACTTGAAACATTAACTGAGATTTTACTCTTCTTCAAATATCAGTACTCCTGTTTTCATCTGATTATAATTGACTTAATCAGAGTACACCATGATTCATTATCATCTAAGAATTCATTGTCCTTATGATTCTTAGGTCTTCAAACAAGATCCATAAAGTCGGTTCGGAGTCACCACAATCTTGTCTCGAAGTCCAACTTTACGCTCTCGACTTGTAATCTTCATAATCGAGTTTGAACCCTCGGTTCTTCATTCTTCAATAACTCGAGTTTGAACCCTCGGTTCTTCGATCTTTTAGATAAGTCAACCGAGTCGTAACTCTCGGCCGAACTTACCTTCTTCGAGTTTCATGTAGGTGTATTTCGAGTCGGTTGCTTGTCTCGATGATTTCCGAGTTTTCTAAATGATTTCCGAGTTTTCGCTTTACGACACACTAATAATTACAGTGCTTGTCTGATGTAACCTATACAAATATCAGACTTTAGTAAAACTTATACATTCAGTTCTAGACATCTTTTAGCTTTCCACTATAACAGCTGGCTTCAGCCCTTCATCAATGGGGTTAAGATAATATTTTAACAAATAAGATGAATTATCATCAAAACATAAATTTTATTTCCAATACTAACGTTATAATTTCTTTTGCAGTTTTAAACAAGAACCAATATGCTATCCTCAAGCATGTCATGTTTGTTGTTCAGACCCTTTTCGTGCCCTTTTGTAATTATACTTTTTTTGGTAATTTGTTTCTCATGTAATCCCTCACTTGAGACCTTTAAACTCAACAGGTCCTCTCTGTTTGGTGTCATGAATTACCTCCGAAATATATCTCTATAAGCCTTTTCCTCTTAACTAGTTCATACTTTCCTACTTTTCAAATCAAGAAACAAGTTCTCTCCAAAACTTCTATTGAATTTCAATCCAGATTAATGTACCTTGTACCATTCAGTTTTAACTCTCTTTCAGGCCATTTAGCGCCATGAACCGCCAGATATGCCTTTTGATTTTCCATCCTATGTTTGGCGTTTCTATTCCAATTTTGTTACACCGGTTGAAAGTCTATTTTATTTTAACCTTGAGCATTTATTCCTTGGCAGTGTACTATTCCTCTCGAGTAGTGCAACCTTGAACCTTTGATTTGAATCGTCAATGATCGTTTAAACTTCCTTTGAAGGTGTGAATTAATTCTTTGAAATCAAACCTTATCCGACAATTCTTATGTGTCTTTTCCTCTTCATTTAAAAAAAAAAATCTTGTTTGCCGCTTACTTATTCAAACTTTTGATATTCCCTTACAATTCTTTGATGGAATTTCTATTTCTATTAAATCCTAAAATAACCTCTCTTTGACTATTGCAAACTTGGACACTTCTTGACAAGTGTTTATTTTATTCTGAGACATTTTGGTGTACTCGTTTTGTCTCCATGGCTTCTTCATGTTGAGATTCTTGCTCTCTTTTGATTTCTATATTTTTAGTCCTTCTGGTGCTCGACCTTGCACCTTTACCTTGATTTCTGTTGTGTGATGTTAACGTCTCCACTTTCTCAAGGCTTATATGAAAGCTTATTACCATCCTTTCAAGTTACCTCTGAAGTCTTTGCAGACCACCGTATCTTGCAGAATTCCTCTCTCTCTCAAAAAAAAAATCATCTGCAATGTGTCCTTTTGTTTTCCTTTTTGTGGCTATCCCTTGTATTATGATACAATGTCTCATTCTTCAGTTTGGAACCACCTTCAACTTTTCCCCAACACGAAATCATCTTGTTTTTCTTGTAACCCAAGAAACCTTTCTTATTTCAAGTCCATTGTATCATTCCTTGGCTTACCTAGTTGACATGCCACCCTAGTACCCAACTTGTCACTTTTCGATTTTATTTATTCTCCAAGCTAACTCTTTTTGGCATAAGAATTGGATCAGACCGTCAGAGAGAAAGTATGACAATGCATGTTCCCCACCCACAGGGAGTCTCAGAAGTCCTTCAGCTGGGATCCTTGCAGTTCTTCATCAAGCTTGTGGTGCCATGATGGAAGTCCTTCAGCTGAAATTCAGTTTCTGGTCCACCAGTGTGTCCGCACTGGGCTTGGTGCACCCGCACCAAGCGCGGCCACTTTTCAAAAACTCAGTTCTTGAACCCTAATCGATCCCTAATCGTTCCCAATCTTATCCAACATCAATACACTCAGAAAATAGTAGAAAAACTTGACCTTTACCGGACCATACGATTCTTAAACAACTTGTAGCATGAATTCTAACCATCAAAACATCCATAAAATCATAACTTAAATCCTATAAGCTGTAATTAACGTGTAGGAAAACCTTCTTACCTTTAGCAAGCTATTCCAAATCCAAAACTCAGGAAAAACAGCAGCAACTCAAACACCTTTTGTAGAGAAACCTATATGACCAATCCGAATTCACATTAAAATCGATCACGCATTTTCATACAACAAACTACGAAAGGTATGAGTTTTGATCTTCAAAACTCAAACAAAAATAGCAGATATGTCGAATTACAAACCTTAGCAAAGCTCTGATATTTGAGTGTTGAAACGACGCTTCTTTCACGACGATTCCAACGCTTCTTGCGGATATGAAAACGGTTGAAAACTCCGTGAGATATCGTAGAAAGTCTGCGGCCCTTAATGAACAAGTCGCTTCAGTCGACAATGTCGCCATAGACACAAAGTCACTTCGAGGCAAGACGCACGAATAGCGCGGCCCTTAGTGAACAAGTCGCTTCAGTTGACAAGGTCACCAAAGACCCAAAGTCACTCCGAGGCAAGACACACGAATAGCGCGGCCCTTAGTGAACAAGTCGCTTCGGTCGACAAGGTCTCCATAGACCCAAAGTCACTCCGAGGCAAGACGAATGAATAGCGCGGCCTTTAGTGAACAAGTCGCTTCAGTCGACAAGGTCGTCATAGACCCAAAGTCACTCCGAGGCAAGACGTACGAATAGCGCTGCCTTAGTGAACAAGTCGCTTCAGTCGACAAGGTCGCCATAAACCCAAAGTCACTCCGGTAGGATGTAATATTGCCGGATGGATCAAAGATCCACCCGATTACGCAGCGGAAATTACAAGATCTAGATCATAGTCAATCAAAATACATAAAATAATAGATCTAAACCTACGAGGGGGTTAGATTGCTTACCAGTTTATGGTGAATAAACTCCAAGAACAATCTTCAATCCAAACCGAGCTAGTTGAGAGCCTAGTTGAGAAGCCAAAGTCTTCCAACGTGTGTCTCCAATCACCACTAGGTGGATGGTGTTTCAAGCCGCCGGACCTCCTCGATATGTTACCTTAGAAAACCCAAAGTTTTCTAAAACTCAAAACCCTTAGTAAATAGCCGAAAAATCTAGGCTATGTTACTACCAATTTTTCGTATGATGACTTGTGATTTTAGGCTTAGGAGTACTCTCTTTATATAGGAGAGAAATCATTGTCCTCCAAGGCATTATTTAATTAATACAAAATCAATCAAAATAATCATTTTCCTTAAAAAGATGAATATTCCTAAATTAATTAGGATAAATAAAAGATTTTCTTTTCCTTAAATTATTTAACAAATAAATAATTTAGTCACATGTCTTATTATTTATCAAGAAAACTAATTTCTCAACAAATAATAATATACAAATTTCAGCCAAACCCTAAGGGAATAGGGCCACACGAAATTTCCATCACATTGGGCCGAGTCCACGAAAAATTTCTTTTCCATGTATTTAATTATCTAGTCCAACTAAACAATCAATCCACAAATCTATTAAACAGTCCAATCCAACTGTTTAATTATAATTGAGGTGAAACGACGAGAAAACGTATATGCTATATTATGAGCCACGTCGGGGACCATGGACCCATATTCATTAGCTACAATAAATTAAACAAAATTATCTATCAGATCGAACAATTATATTCAATCTATTAATTCCGGGATTACACCACCATAAACCCGAAACTGAACTCTGCCGAATATATATATAAACTTACACTCAACCATAAGTCATAAGGTGTCCACTGATATAATCATTACATACGGATAAATCCTCCATAGACTGTTCACTTCGATTCGGGATATTTCCGTAAACCCTTCTCGAAACATATTATCCTTATTTACCATTAACCCCCTAGTGATCAATTAGTTCATAACTAATATAATACGAACTGGCGCCATCGATCAGTTTCTAGGATTAATAAATAAGGGAACTGTCTGTCTACTTCCCGAGGGAAGGAATGGATTCCATATCTGTGATAGCATAAACTACTCACTCATCCTAGAATAAAGCCAACGAGAAGTGCTGGACCACATACTACGAAGTGATCCTTACTAACACATCAAACCTTACCCTAGTCTAAGCAGTCGTCTGTGATCACCTCAGGATTGAGATTAATCCATATATGATCATCTTGTGATTCGATAAGACTTCTCGATCACGGAATTATATCGAGAACTCAAATCAAATCGGTCCAGCCCTATATGATTATCACCATATATAAATGCTCCACTAGGTACCCTATTACCGACAGTCCGGATAAGACCGTCACACCTAACGTGTTCTGGACACATTATTAGAAAATTAATCTTGAGACCCGTACTCAGATTAATAAACGCTACGGACTAAGTTAATTTTAAGTACATCTCACTAACTCAATCCTCTTGTGTATAGCCATACACTGAGTTATGTGATTACATAAACGAGGTACTTAGGGTTTTCAGTAGTGTCTTAATTATAAGCATACATGCATATAATAAGATGAGTTATTAATTCTGTCATAAAAACAATTAGATAAATGTCTTTCGGGCACTACACCTAACAATCTCCCACTTGCACGAAAGGCAAGTGGATTAATTGTTTTAGAGCACACCCTTTATATCTATATCTACAACATTCTCCCACTTGCTCAAAACAAGTGAGACATATCCCCAAGAATCATACCCTCCAAGCGCATCTTATTAATTCATCCTTCCAAGAATGACCGGAGTGTGCCACCGCAGGGTAGGTCAGTGACCCGGCGCATACTTAGAAACCGAATACCGTGTGACTCGGTACACTGATCAGGTATGTTGGTGGCTTGAGTCAATCTTTGGGATCAAAACGTTGCCTTTCCATCTAATCCGGTGGTACGATTTCAATATGCTTATGACCTCTAGTGATTGCAAAATCCTTATGAGCTACATCTCCAATGTTTTCACAATGAAGTGGTATTGGCTTACAGGATAATACTTTATCACATGAGTAAACACTGAGACCGAGATTGATTTAACGATTCGACCTAAAGCCAAAATCAGTGTTATCACTTATATTATAGTTTGCACCTGAATATACTAGCATATTATTCCTCATTCTCCCGAAGTGACTTGAGGATTCACTAAACATCCCATTTAGTATTCATTCGCAGGTTTAGACAAGCATTCCTGAGAGGTAGGGTAGACTACATCATTGAATGTTGCATTCATCTATGCAAGAACATCTTAACCATTGAGATGGATGAATGGGATTGCCAATTGCTTATTTTCAAGAATTCGAGTCAGTCAAATTCTTTTAGAAAATAGCCCGATGGCATGTTAGACTCTGACTTCAGATAACACACCCATGTTGTTTCCAACAGTTTCAGTGTTACCATTCACAAACACTAATCTACATACTACTTTAATAATATTGAAGCCCAGTCTACGAAAGACTTATCAATATTCTGGTCAAGTCCACATATTAAAATATATGACTTTGAAATGAGAGGTTTGCTTTAATCCCCAAAGGATATAAGTTGTGGTAGGCATCCTACCAAAGGTTCTATCTGAATAAATTAAGATACCGTTAGTCTCGCAAAAAGGTCTTAGGGAATCACCCCTATTTTTTGCTTTGTAACGAATCCGTTATTTGTTCTTTGCTAAAACCCTTTCGTTTACCGAATGAGTTCGATTCCGTTGTTCGGCAAGGAAGTCTTAGGGAATCACCCCTATTTCCCGCTTTCTGACGAAATCAAGCAAGACTGAGTGGTAAGAGAGATCACGGTCTGGTTAACTCTCTACCTTTTAGGTAATCACCCCTAAATTACTTAGCTTTGCGTTGAAAGTTAAACTTTCCTATTCATTCGACTCTTCTCCGTGTAGTTCCAATTACTCCCACTGGGCCTGAGATACTCAGGTGGTTCTACAAGAGTTTCAACGAATCGAAGTATCAAACTCCATTCACGTGGTTATGGCTTTTAAACCAACCTCTATGATCAGGATCCTACACAGCCCACAAAGGACTATAGGTCATCAATCTACCCTATAGACCGTAAGGTCCTGCAATGGGTAATGGACAAACCATACTCCCACTACGTCCGGGGTGGATCGATATACCGATCTAGTTTAGTAGTTTTTATTAGTGTCATCACCAACTGCCGGTGTTGGATGTGGACTGAACAAATCAGTTAGTAACATCTTGAGTACAAATACTTCAAGATCTAAGGTTGTTATTTATAGACTCTATCAGACCGAGTTTGACAGTATAACCGTCATTCTCTGGATTTTACGAGTTTTATAACCAACCTTTACTCAATGCATTAAGATATTTCACGACCTGAACGTGTACGCAAAATTTCATGTCCTACCTTCAAGCACTAAATGCTAAATGTCTATATTTACGGAAGTGGGGTGAACCGAATTCACTCCTTATCCATTACAACGTAAACCGTTATTTTAGGTAGACTTCTCGGTTTTTCATTACAACGTAAACCGTTATTTTGCAACCAATATCTTAAATGAGTTCAGCAGCGTATCGTAGCACATCAAAAACTAATTAAGGCAAATTTATGGTGTATCCCTTAGTGAAAACATTTCACTGGGATGCAGGCCGATCATCAGTCCCGAAGACTACGCAATAACCTATTTCTGAGTATGGAATACTCTATCTCTGGTGAAATCAGAGATTTCCTCCAAATATTTTGGATAAAATTACCGGAGTCTCGAATAGTTGTCAGACAAGATGTCACTACTTCAAAAGCTCTCACTAGCTTGTACCTTTCATATGACCCCGAAGTTGTTATGAACAAGCTATGTTAATTCTTTAAATATATTACCCTTTCCTGATTGAAAGGAAATTTAGTCATTGTTCCTTCGAGACAGTGTTCCTTTGACTGGGAGATAGGAATCACCCTATGTTGGTCCCTTGGAAAGGCTAACACAAGTTTAGAGGGGGGGTGAATAAACTTGTCACCAAAAACTAATCCTGAGCTGGAAAAGCCCCAGGAACTGAGTTTCTCTGAAACTCAAACTGATCTTCAGTTCAGTTTTGTTCCTATCCTTTAACTTGTGCGGAGTTCAGTTAGCTCAACTGAATATAAGTCAATGCTGACTTATATTTAGTCTTGTTAACTGGCAGCGGATAAAACTAGCCTTTAGTGCAATAGATGTGTCAGTTAAGTTCTAAGACTCTCTATGTATCAGTTCTGTGCTGACTCAGTGTCTAGTGTTTGCAGAGTGATAATGCAATAAATAAAACAAACACAAATGCATAAAGTAAATCAACACAAGATTTGTTTATGGAAGTTCCGGGTGGTGTAATCCCGTACGTCTCCCCTTCTCCTGTGGCGTAGGAGGTATCACTAGAATAATGAGATAACCGTTACAAAATCCTAGCACTATGACAGTCCTTCACGACACCCTAGTTTCACTGTCTACACAAAATGAAGAAATGTGAGATTGCTCCCTTCATCCTGCACACTGATCTTTCGGAGGTGGAATTGCTCCTTCACCAGCTCACCACTAATACCAACACACGGTCCTCGACCGCACTGTACTGTGGCAACTAAGTTGCAACCGTATGAAGAAAGGTAGAATTGCTCCCTTCAAACTATGCACAGCCAACCCTTTTTCACAAAGGTTAGGTTTAGAATTAATCAAGGATTAATTCAGTGAGCTGTCAGATTCTTCTGGATCTGACTTTGTAGCTCCAAGATGCCTTCTTTCCCCTTCAATGGGTTACTGGATCTTTCTTTGAAGTCTTCAAGGCAATTCCGTTGGCTTCCCCTTTTTCTAAATATATCTGATCTGATTTTGTGGATCTGGATTTGGATCTTTGAATATATGCTTGTAAAGCTCTTTTTCTGATCCTCCTCTCTGTCTTTTTTTTTAAGTGATTCTCTTGTGTATTTATAGGGGTGATGTAACGGTCACTAGCTCTTGTAGCCGTTACACTCGTCGTTTAGCCAACGTTCACATGTACGATCTTTTGTTGTATAGTCAGTTTAAATTTAACAAGGCCTTAACTCAGTTTTCTACTCTTCTTCAAAACTGAGTACCTTGTATACTTAATATCCGACTTCAATTGACTAAGTCGAGTACACCATTCGTTTCTTCTTATCAGTGTAATCGATAATCTTTGTCCTTAAGATTATTCGGTTTTACATGATCTATAACTCGTTTCGAGTCACCACGTACTTGCTCGAATCCCGACTTATAGTCACGACTTAATCGACTTCTAACCGAGTTTGCCACCTCGGTTCTTCGCTTTCAGAATCGAGTCCGTGTCCCTCGGTTCTTCGCCTCTCTAGATAAGCCAACCGAGTCCGTGTCCCTCGGCGAACTTATCTTCTTCGGTTCTAGCATAACCGAGTTTGAACCTCGGTTCTTCGCGTGCATATTCGTTTTCTTGCTATAACTCGCTTTTTCTTGTTGTGACTCAAATTGTTCGCCTAGTTACTATTCTATTACAATGCTTGTCCGAAACAACCTATACAAAGTTCGGACTCTAGATAGAACTTATACATTTATCTCTGACCATTTCTTGCTTCTTCTTTCATTATGCACTATAACAGTTAGTTACGACTTCATCATCATGGGTTGTAAGTGATTTGTCTAATTTCGTGACGAATCATCATCAAAACATAAATAATATTTCCAACACCCTAAGCCAGTCTTCAGATCTTGTCTTTAGGGAATATGCACTAATTAATAGAATAGAAAGAAGCGTTTAGCAAAATACGGAAACCATTTGCGTTTATATATTTTAAGATGTGTTACTAATACCTTTTCAGCAATGCTTAGTGGTTCTGACTTTATCAAACAAAAGTTCGAGTCTTGGATTCTTGCTACGAATGTTATATTCATCGTCAATAAGACAAACAAATTATCCTATTGAAAATGAATACGTTCGTTCCAACGAATCCGAAACAGAAAATGAATTTTCTGTGATACTCAAGAATTGAATCCGAGATTCATTTCCTTATATCAGTCCCACTAGTCTATCTGAAATAACTGCCCGTTGTCTATTTTATTTATCGTTTAATGCAAAGCTACCTAGTTCTTCCAAAGAACTTTAGCTTTCGAGAAAATTGCTAAGGATGCATTGGTCAGTGATCCGAAAGCACTTTCCTTATCCTCTAATTTCCAATTTATTAATTTTCCGTTTTAGCCTTAAAACTACTTAGTTTAGATGACTAACACGTATAAACATTCTTTCCAATTCTCGACTTTCCTTAGATGGAAACAAAGTACTAGCAGTTCGTTTGAGTAGACACTACTCTTGAACTGTGGGATGTTCAGTGTTACTTGCTTGGACTATCGATTTTTCTAATCGTCAAATCATAAGACCAAAGCTCCCACTAGTTTATCGGTTCCAAATACCGTCTAACTAACAACACTTTGTATTTATGATTTTTCAAAGATTAGAAAATCCCCCAGAACTAAGCTCCCTCTAGTTTATCAGTTCCAAATACTGTCTAACTAGCAATGCTTTGTTCATGATGTTTCAAAAGATTGGACAAAACTCCAGAGCTAAGCTCCTACTAGTTTATCAGTTCCAAATACTATCTAACTAGCAACGCTTTATTCTTGTTTTTTCAATGAAAAGAGAAACTCGTGTGCAGTCTATTACACATTTCTAATGATTCAGAAAAACAACAAATCATAAGACTAAGGCTCCCACTAGTTTATCGGTTCCAAATGCCGTCTAACTAGCAACGCCTTATGTATGATTTTCTAATTTTTCAATTAGAAATTTGATGTGTAATTACACTTTTAAAATTCACTAAATGAATTTTATATATAGTCCTAAATCATCTTTTGTAAACTAAGTACGGTCGTTTCTCGTTTTACACGAGCGACATCGTGACATACCTATACTATGTCATTATGTTTTTAAAGGCTCATGATAAAATATTTTCCGAAAATTAACTGCATTTATTGATAATTACAACGTACTTGTTACTTCCACATTTTTTAATGAAGTCCTATTACTAATAGTTTAGTAGCCTAGAGATTAAAGTTGTAAAATAAGCATGACAGAAAGTTAAATTCAAAAAATAAATTTTCACAACTAGATTTTTATTTTAGGAATAATAAACTTGTTAAAAGTCTATCCTACCATTCCAATGATTTAATCTCACACCTCAGTGCCGCCGTAGGGTAGGTCAAAGAGGTGACGATCAAACTGAGACAATCTCTATCAATGATTAAGCTTCGAGAATCGAACATCTCACGGGAATCAGACATCCCGGACCTTAATCATTGATTACCTTCCTTTTTCTAGCCAAGATATTTCGAAAATATCCATAAAGAGTGTGACCTACTATATCCGATCTCAAAGTACGCCCCGAGTATGCCACTGTAGGGTTGGTCAGTGACTCAACGAGTACCCCAAATCCTATCCTTTCGGAGACCAAGCCTTGAATTTTGATAGGGGTGAACACCATCCGTAGGGGGCTGAAATCAAAGTAGCTCGAGGCGTCACCCTTCTCTCACGTGCTTGCATCTATAGTAGAGGCCATGGGGTTGGCTGTCGCCTTCCCCGCTCCCACTCAATAATATGAAAAAAGTGGTGGGTTTACTAATTACGGTTTCGGTCTTGACAATAAAAAACAATAAATCAAAGTACTCCGAACAGGGTCGGTTATGTAGGCAAGTTTACGCTGTCTTTTCATTGGAACATATGTGACAGTTCAGACTAATCCGGCAAGAGAAGCCCCGTCTAGCCCGAAGGCTTATCGGCCATGCTAAGTCTTGTCAAACTACTGTAACGTACATCACACGTGGAGGGGAGTCGATGGAGCCGAAGCTCGGTTGAACTCGCCCAACCATGTTTAGACCATTTCCGAACCCATGTACTAAGATTTTCCGATTTCTAAATTGTCAACCAAAGCGTAATCTCATTTCTGTTTAAGGTGGGTTCACCGAAAACTCAACGATTTATCTAAGTGGGATTCACCGAGAATCCATCACTAAAATCGTAACGATTGACAAAACCCGGTTCCTCGGTTTTAATAATTAGTTACTTAATTAATTAACTACCACATATTAATTAAAAAAATATTTTTAACTAATTATACGAGTTATACATGCCTAATTTATTCGAAATAAACTAGCTACATGTATGCATTGGAGTGGAATCATGATATGATGCATGTCATGGCAATTTTCCGGTTTCTATCACATAATTTCGATTATACACGAAAAAATAAACGGAAAAATTAAATACCGAGATGGACCGTTGGTACCCTCGACTAACCTATTTTCTAAGGAAAAGTAAAACTAATCTAAGTCTTCGAGTCTTGATCTCGAACTGCCGGATCACGAACCACGAACCACGAACATCCGAGAGGAGAAAGACTTTTTAAATTAAATAAATCCAATTTATTATAATTATAAAAACCCTTTAAAGAAAATTTCCCTTTTTTTCATTATTGCGGCTGAATTAAAAAAAATTCCAGATTTTTATTTTTTATTTTTTTAATTGCTGCCATAAGTCGGCGGATTAAATAATAAACAGGTTATACAAAAAAATTTAGTAGGTTATAAGAAAACAGATTTTAGCCGCATGCAAATTACCCTAGCCGCATGCTAGGTTATAAGAAAACAGATTTTAGCGGCGGCAGTAAGCGCTGCTAAAGGTGCTGCTGCCCCCCTTTTTAAAAAAAACTGAGGCTGTTGCAACGTTTTCAGCGCTGCTAAAGGTGCTGGACAGCCTTAAAATTAGGGTTCTTGGCCGTTTCTCCTCGTTCATACCTTGGGTTTCGCCTTGATCTTCATCTTTTCTTCAAGATCTTCATATTTCGAGCCCGGAACAACATTAAATTACAAAAAAAACTACCTTTTTACAAAAATTTCGAGTGCATAAATTAAATTACAAGTCATATGCTCAATTGATTCAAATCAAAAGAGCTACAAAACAGATCTACGGGTAAACCGTACCAACCCCAATCCATCTCTTCAACCACGACAATCACAAAGCATCATCATCAAATTTTTTGAATCAATAAAAAAAAATTTAAAACGAAAACAAGCAATCTACACATGCTATTTAATTCCACTCCTAGATTTATTATTCACATACTTTGATTGATAGATCAAAGGCTCTGATACCACTTGTAGGATGTAATATCGCCGGATGGATTAAAGATCCACCCGATTACGCAGCGGAAAGTACAAGATCTAGATCATTGTCAATCAAAATACATAAAATAATAGATCTAAACCTACGAGGAGGTTAGATTGCTTACCAGTTTATGGTGAATAAACTCCAAGAACAATCTTCAATCCAAACCGAGCTAGTTGAGAGCCTGGTTGAGAAGCCAAAGTCTTCCAACGTGTGTCTCCAAGCACCACCAGGTGGATGGTGTTTCAAGCCGCCGGACCTCCTCGATATGCTACCTTAGAAAACCCGAAGTTTTCTAAAACTCAAAACCCTTAGTAAATAGCCAAAAAATCTAGGCTATGTTACTACCAATTTTTCGTATGATGACTTGTGATTTTAGGCTTAGGAGTACTATCTGTATATAAGAGAGAAATCATTATCCTCCAAGGCATTATTTAATTAATACAAAATCAATCAAAATAATCATTTTCCTTAAAAAGATAAATCTAGAATATTCCTAAATTAATTAAGATAAATAAAAGATTTTCTTTTCCTTAAATTATTTAACAAATAAATAATTTAGTCACATGTCTTATTATTTATCAAGAAAACTAATTTCTCAACAAATAATAATATACAAATTTCGGCCAAACCCTAAGGGAATAGGGCCACACGAAATTTCCATCACATTGGGCCGAGTCCACGAAAAATTTCTTTTCCATGTATTTAATTATCTAGTCCAACTAAACATTAAATCCACATATCTATTAAACAGTCCAATCCAACTGTTTAATTGTAATTGAGGTGAAACGATGAGAAAAAGTATATGCTATATTAGGAGCCACGTCGGGGACCATGGACCCATATTCATTAGCTACAATAAATTAAACAAAATTATCCGTCAGATCGAACAATTATATTCAATCTATTAATTCCGGGATTACACCACCATAAACCTGAAACTGAACTCTGCCGAATATAGATATAAACTTACACTCAACTATAAGTCATAAGGTGTCCACTGATATAATCATTACATACGGATAAATCCTCCATAGACTGTTCACTTCGATTCGGGATATTTCCGTAAACCCTTCTCGAAACATATTATCCTTATTTACCATTAACCCCCTAGTGATCAATTAGTTCATAACTAATATAATATGAATTGACGCCATCGATCAGTTTCTAGGATTAACAAATAAGGGAGTCGTTCGTCTACTTCCCGAGGGAAGGAATGGATTCCATATCTATGATAGCACAGACTACTCACTCATCTTAGAATAGAGCCAACGAGAAGTGTTGGACCACATACTACGAAGTGATCCTTACTAACACATCAAACCTTACCCTAGTTTAAGCAGTCGTCTGTGATCACCTCAGGATTGAGATTAATCTATATATGATCATCTTGTGATTCGATAAGACTTCTCGATCACGGAATTTCGAGAACTCAAATCAAATCGGTCCAGCCCTAAATGATTATCACCATATATAAATGCCCCACTAGGTACCCTATTACCAACAGTCCGGATAAGACCGTCACACCTAAAGTGTTCTGGGCGCATTATTAGCAAATTAATCTTGAGACCCGTACTCAGATTAAAAAACGGTACGGACTAAGTTAATTTTCAATACATCTCACTAACTCAATCCTCTTGTGTATAGCCATACACTGAGTTATGTGATTACATAAACGAGGTACTTAGGGTTTTCAGTAGTGTCTTAATTATAAGCATACATGCATATAATAAGATGAATTATTAATTCTGTCATAAAAACAATTAGATAATTGTCTTTCGGGCACTACACCTAACAACTCTGAGGCAAGACGCATGAACAGCGCGGCCCTTAGTGAACAAATTGCTTCAGTCGACAAGGTCGCCACAGACCCAAAATCACTTCGAGGCCGTCCGTTTAATCGTGCGATCCTAAGCAAATAGTCGGAAAACTCCAGCAAGTTGGGCGTTCTTTGTACGCTTTACTTTATGCATGGCCTCAAACGAATACACATTACAATGAAACAAATATTCGATTAAAACCTTTGATTTTTATAGGAGCATTACATTCGGGAAAAAACCTTAAAACTACTCCATTAAAACCTTCAAACTTTCGAAAAATAATACCTTCAATTTCTATCAATTTACAACCGAAATGCTAACAAAACAAGATACTTATATGATTTGGTTCAAAGTGATGTTGTTCTTAGCTTCACTTGTGGTTTCCGGTGAAATATGTCTTCTTCGGCGTCTTTTCCGATGAGACTCCGGCGAAATTCCTAGGTTTCTTTGTTTCAAATGAAAAAAAAAGTAATGTGGAGGGGGAGTTAAAAGAGTTTTTAGAAAGAAATGTAATGTAGGTGTAGAAATTAGATGGACTAAAGTGTTTAATTTTGAAAATGTTAGGGACTAAAGCGTTCAATTTTAAAAGAGATTAAATGGATTATTTTTAAGTGGTGCATTGAGTGATTAGATGGTTTAGTAAAATACTACATTCGTTTCAAATATAAGTCATCCTAGGAGTTTTCATACTGATTAAGCAACTGGTTGAATGTTATAAATTTAAAAGTAAATGTCTAAATACTCATCGACTATCATTAATACGATTGTTGTTAAATAATGAAAAATTGTTGGATTCATAATAAATTAGAAGTAAGATAGAGAAAGCCGATAAATATTACATTTGTAACATAGATAACATATATTGTGAGACAAATCAAATAAGTAAATGATTACTTATATTTAGTAACGGAAATAATAAATGAAAAATAATAAATTTAAGAAAGACGATAGTAGTTTCATGATGCTAAGTCGCCGTAGATTTTCTGAAATTATTTCAATGTGCAAAACCTAGGGGTAATTTTTGTGTAATGTTTCTATACGGTGTGGAGCCACGACACCGTGCGACTAAATAAAAACCACACAATTTTATTTTATATTTAAATATGTGATTCTAATCGTTTCATCCGTTACTTCATTTCAAATTCCATTCCCCAGTATCTTCCAAAACCTAGGGGAACCAAAGTCCAACTAGAGTCTACCTAAACAACTCAGAGGACCCACACGTGTAATTCGCGTCTTCGTTGTCCATAACCGCCATGACTTTCAGATGACCCACCCCGCCGCCACCCCAAAAATACCAACATCTTCTCGATCCTCTAAAATCCCTCAACTTCGTTGTTTTGTACAGTTCGTTACTCTGCAAAATCCGACCAAAAATGAATATCACCGTAACCAGGTCTCGCCGGAAAGTGGTTCCGGCGTCTACCGATAACGGGGATTCCTCCGATAAACTAGACCAGCTCCTTCTCTCGGCTGCTATCTGCAACGGTGAAGACTTGGGTCCCTTCATCCGCAAGGCTTTTGCTTCAGGTAAGCCCGATACTCTTCTCCACCACCTACGCCATTTTTCCCGATCAAAGGAGTCAGAAATCGAGGACGTGTGTAGGGTTCACTATGAAGACTTCATTACCGCTGTCGATGATCTTCGCTCCCTCCTCTCCGATGTGGATTCCCTCAAATCTTCAATTTCGGATTCCAATTCTCAGCTTCAGTCTGTCGCCGGTCCTCTCTTAAACTCCCTTGATGCTTTCGTGGAGGCCAGAAACAAATGCATAAACATTACCCACGCAATCGATTCTCTCCGTACTTGCACTCAGTTGATGGAGCTTTGTGCTCGTGCCAATTTTCATATATCCAGAAACAGCTTCTACATGGCATTGAAGTGTCTGGATTCCATTGAAAGAGAGTTTTCCAACAAAACGCCTTCTTCCACGCTGCGGAGGATGCTCGACAAGCAGATACCGGCGATTCGGTCGCACATAGAGCTAAAAGTCAGCAATGAGTTTGGAGACTGGCTTGTATATATTCGAGATGTGAGTCGGAACCTTGGTCAACTTGCAATTGGTCAGGCTTCGGCGGCTAGACAGAGAGAGGAGGAGTTGAGGATCAAGCAAAGGGAAGCTGAGGAACAGAGTCGACTTAGCCTCAGGGACTGCGTTTATGCACTTGAAGAAGAAGAAGATGATGATGATGATTTTGATGGATTTGCTCATGCTGCCATGGATGGTTATGCTAATGGCGGTGCTGGACCTTTAGGTTTTGACTTGACACCATTGTATAGGGCTCATCATATACACCAGACACTGGGCATTGAGAACAGGTTCAAACAGGATTATTTCAAGAACCGTAAGCTTCAATTAACCTCAGATTTTCAGGTTTTATCAAAGAAACCTTTTCTCGAATCGCATCAGACATTTTTTGCTCAAATTGCTGGCTTTTTCATCATTGAGGACCGGGTTTGGAGAACTGGTGGAGGGTTGATTACAAAAATAGAGGTGGAAAATCTATGGGACACCGCCGTTAGCAAGATGTGTTCGGTTTTAGAGGATCAATTTTCTAGAATGCAGACTGCAAATCATTTGCTTTTGATAAAGGATTATGTTAGTTTGCTCGGAGCCACTTTGCAGAGATTTGGCTACCCAATTGATGCTCTTCTTGATGTTTTGATTAAACATAGCGATAAATATCACGAACTCTTATTGTCTGAATGTCGTAATCAGATTTCTGAGGCTCTTGCAGCAGATAAGTTCCAACAGATGTATATGAAGAAAGAATATGAATATTCAATGAATGTTCTGTCTTTCCAGCTACAAACATCTAACATTATGCCTGCGTTCCCTTATGTTGCGCCGTTTTCTTCCTCAGTTCCTGATTGTTGTAGAATTGTTCGGTCCTTTATCGAGGACTCTGTTAGCTTCATGTCGTATGGTGGAAAGCTAGAGTTTTATGATGTTGTGAAAAAGTACCTAGACCGTCTCTTGACTGGGGTTTTGGATGATTCATTAGTGAAGATAATAAATAGCTCGATAGTTGGTGTTACGCAGGCAATGCAGATGGCAGCCAATATGGTCGTCTTTGAGCGTGCGTGTGATTACTTTTTCCGTCATGCTGCACAACTCTCGGGTATTCCTTTGAGAATGGTGGAGAAAGGGAGGAGGCAGTTTCCTTTATCCAAATCTCGCGACACAGCTGAAAAAACGCTTTGTGGATTGCTTAAGCAAAAAGTTGACGGCTTTCTGATGTTAATTGAGAATGTTAACTGGATGGCTGATGATACAGATACACCACAAGGTGGAAATGAGTATGTGAATGAAGTTCTTATTTACCTCGAAACACTTGTTTCGACCGCTCAGCAGGTTTTACCAGTGCAAATCCTCAAAAGGGTTGTGCAAGAAGTGCTGTCCCACATATCTGAGATGATTGTAGCTGCTTTGCTTGGAGAATCAGTTAAAAGATTCACGATAAACGCTGTAATGGGACTCGATGTGGATATACGGATGCTGGAATCGTTTGCAGAAAACCAAGCTATGGTTTTGGGGGACGAATCGGATGCAAATCAGTTTAAATCTGCATTAGTTGAAGCAAGGCAATTAACTAACCTGCTTTTAAGTAGTCATCCGGAGAACTTTGTAAATCCAGTTATCAGAGAAAAAAGTTACTATGCATTGGACTACAAAAAAGTAGTTGCCATTTCAGAGAAGTTAAAGGATCAATCAGAAAGGATTTTTGGGTCATTTGGAACTAGGGGAGCTAAGCCAAACACTAAGAAAAAGTCTCTTGATACATTGATCAAGAAACTTAAGGAAGCAAATTGAGTTATGATTTCTCCATAGCTCTTGTTTCATCGGTATTTCTCTCTTTTGTTTTTCATATTTCTTGATTCATTCTATATTAGTATTAGGCCCTTTATTTATTTAGAATGATACTTCATTCTGTCAGGATCTTTACTTGTATAGAATACACAGCTATTCTTACTATCATCACAATCAACCATCTCTTTAATGAGGTGTAATCAAAGTCTTGTTGAGTGTAATTCTTTGGTGGGGCTAAGAATGTCTGGGTATTTCTTCATAAACATATAATTATTAGGGGATTGACCTTTTAGTTTGTGTCCTTTTTTTCCCTTCTTTTTCCCCACAAGGTATCTCTTCCCCACAAGGTATCTCCGGACAATTGTCTGAGATTAAATCCTTCGAGTACTGTCGGGCACATTCACACCAGAAGCCAAATTTTTTATCACTAAAATAATATAAAATAATAAATATCCCTATTTTACAACATCTCAATTCAGGACACTCAACAACATCATCCCTATCCCTATGTTTAACCATTAAAATAGAGATAGTTTTTTAAAATAGGTATAGTGCTCCACAAATGGGGATACACTGTTCATTGACCCTCATCATATTCATGTTCATGTTCCACATTTCGATTTGGTCGCACACGTTCATATTTGAAATTTCAGTATCATTTGGTCGCGCACGTTCATTTGGTAAGGCTGATCTATTCGATGCAATTAATATAAGTTAATATAAGACAACTGATGTATCAATAATGAACTTTTACCTTGTACATTCTCCCATCAATTTACATGTTACACTATGTTGTTCTAACACCATTGTATCAAAATAAAACAGGAGAAACAAAAAATATTCATAATGAATGAAGTTTTTCCTCAAACTAAACAATCGTCTACAACCCAACTGCACAAGTGAGAACAATCAAAGGTCTCTCAATCAACCGGAAATGGAAAGAAAAAAAAAAAAAAGGAAGAACAGTAATTTTATGTTGGTCCTGGATCATAGTAAAATTTGTGAAGGATGAATACCATAAATTTCCTCATTTTGAGGCTAGGATCTGCAGTATTTTCATCTCCGATAATGCATCATCGGTAGCACAGGTTGCAAATCAGAAAATTTTCCAATCCACCATCCAGGTTGCCGATTCACATCATTCCGGCAATATATTCTCAGTGAAATTTTTATATCCATCATAACCTCATAAATATTTAGATCCATCATAGCTTCATCTCCCATAAACATACTCAACCAAGAAAAGGATTGCTACTTAGATGGATATTTAGCATTGTCAACGTCGAAGGCTCCGGCGGAGAAAAGTCGTTCCGAGGGAGGCGAAGAGAAAAATAAACATCAAGGTTTCTAAAATGGAGGAAAAAATTGAACTTTGACACATGTGAAGGATGTCTTTTGGATAAAACCATGGGCATACACAAAACCATGGTAGAAATTACAAAACCATAAGCTGCTGAAAAAGGACGCGTGGAGGAATTGGCGAGGGAAGAGAAAACAACGTCGTTTTCGCTACCAAACAAAATTTTGGTCGACCAAGTATGCAAAATTCTCTTAGCTTCTTACTTTACGATATAAGTAGGAAACAATGCTACTAAAATTGTTGTCCAAACATTTTCCTTTATCGATTATTTTCTTTTCATTCAATGTGGTGTAAATATAAATCCAACAACATATAAGAGGAAATACCTCAACTTAAAAACCTTGACTATGAGTTGAGAGAAGTTTATCTCTTAATATGATGGGTGAAAATGATAGCAAGGTGCCCAATGTGGAACAATTTTGACAGACTTCCTCAGGTGTGGGCCTATAATAAAAAGCTCAACACTTGAACAATATAAATGAGTTACTTTAATACCATGTAAAAAATATATGTCCAACAACACATAAGAGGAGGGGCATCCAAGTGTCCAATATGAGACAACTTTAACTGACCCCCTTAAGAGTGAACCTATAACAAAGAGCCCAACATACAATTCGAACATACATTATGCTTCAAAATTCCCAAACATAACAGTCATCATGACAACCAAACATAAAAATTTAATGCATTAAGGTAAAAGTTAATCGGTGCAATAAACCGAACATACAACGTGTACATGTACTAATTCTTCCTCACAGTCTTTGCACGTTTCTTCGGTCTTTGCTATGGTTAATCTTCTTCTCGTTCTACATCCACAGCTACTGGCTCATCAAGAGGGCAAACACCGGCTGTCAAAAACTCATACGCCATCCTAATGACCTTGAGCAAATCCCTTTTATTCTTTTTCGAAGAATTCTCCACCGTATCTTGAAGTACACCAATCATCTTAGCCTTGCTCACCTCATCATATATGTTACCTAATAAACAAGTCAGAAACAACACAAATATGTATTACTCAGTAAAAATGATCATTCCGTATTCGTAAATTCAAATATTCAAACCTGTGTCGCATCTCGTTGCTTGTCTATGCTCACACCAGTTAGACGGCACACAACAACATTTCGATACCAGACCATATTATCATCAGTGCATTCCCAATCAAATCTAGCCTTTCCCAATCTTTGACCTCTATGCACTAGATGGCTGACAAAATGGATGAAGTCATCGTCACGTGATGCGTATATGACACTGTATTCTTTTGGCTTCCCGTTTCTGATAGCTTTAGTCGGAAGAATCGGTGATTGTGGTATGGACTGGACATGACCGAACTGTCGAATGACACGGTTGGGGTGATATGTCTCTACAATGTCTAGTGTTATACACCCATAAAACCAACAAATGTCATCATCAGTCACCATTCTCACATCTTGATAAGCATCCCAAACAACCTGCAAGGTTGATAATGCTTTAAGTAAAACTTAACAAACTAGTACGAGTGTTATGAAAAGGTCCGACTTACATCTAGTGCCTCTATCAAGTCTAAGTCCTCTCTCAAGTGCTTCAGCGATTGCAAATCCACACAATGCTTATTCCACCAACAAGCTTCCACTTCATTGGCCGAACCATCTGTCATGTATTGAAATCGGTACTAGCTTGAGGTTGCAATGCTGAAAAATGTTCGTACATCGATGGCTGTAAATAATACAACGAAAATCAGTGAAAAAGTGTAATGAAACGCAATAAACAAAAAGAACAACAATTGAATATAGAGTGTTACATCCAACAATGTAATGTATCTCCAGCAATACTAATCCTAGATGCCTTTGACAATTGTTGGTATAGATTATCCAATGTGGCAGCACCCATGCCCACTCACCCACTTGATCTAGATCTCACAAAAATGAAGATATGATATGTGTATATTGTCTCCTCTACGGTCTTAGAACAGAGTACATCCAAGCATTTACAACAAATAACCGCGCACAACCCGATCAACAATAAGTGCAACCCCACCGGTACTTGATCCATCACCCACAACTATGCATCTACCAGCTAGCATGTTCTTCAACCAACTTTTTGATATCCGTATCCTATTACAATGATCTAGCTCCACTGCCACATCATTGGCTCGAATCCCTAGCAACTCATGAACAAATTTAACCGGGTTGACATTTTTTTTTGCAAACTAATGAAACAAAAGGCTTTCCTGTAACCGGTAATCTTGTGATATACCGGTCATCTCTAGGGTAATCATCATCTCACCAAAGGGCAAGTGGTAGGTGTTTGTGTCTAGATGCCCCCTTTCGACAAAACCACTTACGACCACACGGTTGGCTTGGCTATATGAACAATTAACCATGTTGTACAATGGATTAACTTTCAACATTGTCTTGAATTCCTCACATTCATTCTCAATATTCCATAAACGAAGGGAAGTTTTGTACTGCTACCCCGGTCCTATTCAATTATATGGTAATAATATAAAGTTAGATATAACAACTTGAACCGGTTTTTGGGTTTGAGATGCAATATGAGATGCATCTTCTAGCATAAATGACTCAGCATCCATCTAAATATCACCATCAACTGATGAAATCTTAGCATTAGATCCAATATCAACTTCCACTGCTGGCTCCTCAACTTGTACATTCCCGGCTTGCATATTTTTTTTGCCGTTTCTGTTGAAATTGTAAAAGTGAAAACACAACACAAAATATAATGCCGAAATCTTATTACTCAAAATAATGAATTGATTTTTTTGTTACAATGATGTTGATCACGTGGCATTTATAGTACCATACACCTCATGAATTTAATTATTTTTCAATAATTTTAGGTAAGAATATTTCGCATTAAAAGATGATGGTTTTTTTTTCTTGACTAGACTGCTCAAACGATTAAAATTTTGATGATGACTTCGTGTAAGTGGAAAAGTAACAAGAACGTTAAACTCATAAATCAAGAATGCAATTAATTTTTCGGAAGAGGATTCCCCTTTTAAGCCTTCAAACTTAAGTGACATTGATAAGTATGTCACTGCTGTCACTTGTGTTGAACGACAAACGAAATTAGTTCAAAGATGACGAGAATGATTCGGTATCAATCTCACTAGACATCCCACAGTTCACGAGTAGTGTCTACTTAAATGAACTACCAGTTCAAGGCCATTTCGTTTAAAGAAAGTCAAGAATGGGAAGGTAAATGTCTACAAGTGTAAGTCATCTAAACTAAATAAGTTAAAGGCTAAACCGAAATATTAATGAAAGGAAATATAGGATAAGGAAAGTGATTTCAGATCACTAACCTATGAATCCATAGAGACTTTCTTAACCGGGTAATTTGTCCCGGAAGCTAAGTTCTTTTTGTAAGAATGAGGTAGCTAGGCATTCATGATTAAAGAGTAGAAACGAGTAGTTATTCAGCTAAGATAGTAGGAGTGATATAAGGAAAGAGATTTCGGATTTTAATCCTTGAATATCGCAGAAGTTTAATATATGTTTTCAGATTCGTTGGAACAAATGGATTCACTTTCACATCGATAATATAGTTGCCTTAAAGAAAGTGAATATGACATTTGTAGTACGAATCCGAGACTCAGACTTTTGTCTGATAAAGTCAGAACCACTAAGTAATGTTGAAAAGGTATATATAACACATCATAAACTATTAAGACAAATGGTTTCCATATTGAGATAAACGATTCTTCAGCATCTATTAATTAGTGCATATTTCCTAAAGACTAAATCTTAAGACTGGTTAAGAGTGATTCCTATCTCCCAGTTTAGGAACACTATCTCAAAGGAAAATGACTAAGTAACCTTTCAATTGGAAAATGGTAATAGAGCTAAAGAAGTAGCATAGCTTGTTTATTTTGACCATCGGGGTCTTATGAAGATACAAGCTAGTGGGAGCTTTTGAGTGGTAGACAATTTGTATGATAGCTTCTCGAAATGCCGATTAGTTTATCTAAATGTTTGGAGGAATCTTTGATATGACCAGAGAAGCGAGTATTCCATGCCCAGATATAGGCTATAACATAGTTTTTGGCACTGATGCTTGGCCTACCTCCAAGTGAAACGTTTTTGTGAAGGGATGAACCATGAATTGCCTTATATAGTTATTGATATTGGTTGCAAAACAATGGTTTGCATTATAATGTGAAACCGAGAAATCTACCTAGAAGATGCCTATGAATTTGTGGATAAGGAGTGAAGTACATTTACTCATGTTCCGCAAATAAAGGCATTTAACACTAGTGCTTGAAGGTAGGACTGGAGATTTTGCATACACATTCAGATGAGGACTGTTCATGAAATATCTTAATGCAATGAGTAAAGGTTGGTTATAATATTCTTAAGATCGGATAGTGACGGTTGTACTGTTACAGACTTTCTAAAAAAATGTTTGAATAACAACCTTGGACCTTGAAGTAATGTTACTCAATGAGTTACTATCTGATTCAATCAGACCACATCCAACATTGGTTATTGGGGGTTACGGTGATAAATACTACTGAACCAGATCAGAATGTCAATCCATCCAAATGCAGTGGGAGCTTAGTTTAACCATTGACCCGCTGTGATTATGGGAACTTTACAGTTTGTTGGGGGTGATTGATAACCTGTGGTCTTCTAGAAGGGATGTATAGGATTCTTATAAATGGAGGTTGGTTTAAATCCATATACCTGTAAATGGAGTTTTGGAACTCCATGTCTATTCACACTCTTGTAGAACAACCTGAGTGTCTCAGGCCCTATGGAGTAATTGGATCTACATGAAAAGAGTCAAATGATTGTGAAAGTTCGTCTTTCAAAGCAGAGCCAAGTGGTCTAGGGGTAATTCCCTGAGAAGTAGAGAGTTAACCTGGGGTGATGCCTTGAAACTCTCTCATCATTCAGCCTTTCTTGACTCATTGGAAAGCAGAAATATTACCAGGGGTGATGCCCTGAAACTTTCTTTCCGTACAACGGAGCTTGAATTCATTCGGAATAGAAGGCTTTTAGCTCAAAACCAATGGCAGATTGACTGCCTATGCTTATATCCATTGGTGGATTAAAGCAAACCTCTAGGTCATTAAAAGTCACATGTTTTAAACGTGTGGGCTTGACCAAAAATATTGATGAGTCTTTCGTAGACCAGAGAATCAATATTCGTAGAGTAGTGAATATTAGCGGTGATAAAGGTAACACTGCAACAATTATGAACAACATGAGTGTTGTTGGACATATTTTAAAGTTTTAATGATGAGTTCCAGACTAGCTGTTATAGAGCAAAGGCAAAAAGATGTCTAGATCAAATGTATAGGTTAATTAGAGTTTGATTTTTGTATAGGTTTAATCAAACAAGCATTGTAATTAGGTCAGCTGACTTTATCAGTAGACATGTCTAGGTCAGATAGGTTACTAGGTCAGTAGACTAGTTAGGAACCTGTTGATGACTGAAGGCTGAGGGTTCAAACTCAGTTATTGAAGGCTAAGGGATCAAACTTAGTATTTTAAGTCAAGGATATGGAATCAGAATTTAGGGAAGTCTGTGATGACCTAAACTGATTACATATACCTTGTGTACAAGGTCTAAGTTCCATAAGTTAAATGGTGATTGGAACTTGGTTATGCTCAAAATGCTGTACTCTAACTTTACAATTAAAAGTTAGATTAAAGACAGTCAGCTGAAGTGTTTTATAAACACAACAAACTTCAAACAACTGACTGACAAGCATTTCAGCAGACTTACATACACAGGAATCTAGTGAATGTATATTTCGATTTAATCAAAGGTTACATTGGAAGATTACAAGGATAAGGATAGATCACAAGTCTTGGTTTTGTCAACAAATCAATGGTTAAAATTAAAGGGACGTTGGAAAGATTCAGAGGATTAACCAATGGATATAAGTCAAAGGGTGGACAGACTGAAAACTGTCAAAAAGTAAACTAACAGTGTCAGTACTATGTACAGGGACAGAAGAGTCAAGAGAGGGACAAATCTGAAACGGCTATGTTTGATTTTCAAACACAAGTCACAGGATTCTCACTTATAAATAGAAGACTTCTGATCCAGATACAAGTGATGAAAAACAACAATCAATCTTAAGCTATCAAGTTTATTATCAAGAAATCACCCTGTTGACATTCACTGAGCTTAAAGCTACTGATCCAGAAAACTCTTCAAGTGTAACCTATTATCAAGTTACATCAAGTATACACACTTGAAGACTTCAAGTTGCTGATCATTTCATCATGATCAAGCTGCTGACTGTTGAATCATTTACTTGATTCAAACTTTCTTTTTCAAGAAACCTGCTGAAGACAGAGAAGCACTTAGGTGTCAAGAACTGTTGTTTGTGGTGGAGCTGGTGAAGAGGTAATCATACCCTTCAAGGACCAGTGGAATACTTTGAAGCAGCAATCCTACCTGTTTCAAATATTTAGTTTGTGAAGCCATAGCTATTGTTGAAGGACAGATAGCTTAGGGATTTTTGTAACTGTAACCTCAAAGATCTCTAGTGAATTTCCTCCAACATCACAGGATAAGAGTGTACTGACAGGATTACACCACCGGAACCACTATAAAATTTGCCTACTTACTTTCTGCATTTAATTTCTACATAGTATACTGATCACATCAACTTACTGTAACTAGCAACTGAATCACACACCTACACTACTGAGTATCTAATACTTAGTATCATATTTAAAACAACAAGTAATAAGGCTTAATTTGAATATATTTATAACGCAACAAATTCGTAATATCTACCGAGTGGTCGCGGACATCGAGCAAATTAGCGGCTACTGACCTTGCTGAGTTTGTTAACTCCAAAAGTTTTATGTGTTAAGTTTATTCACCCCCCTCTAAACTTAACCAAAGCTTTTTCAAGGGACCAACAATTGGTATCAGAGCAGTGCTTCTGTTCTGAAATAATCCTACTTGTTGTGCTTGTGAAAATACTTTGAAAACTTTTTCAAGTTTCTGAATTTCAAAGCTTTGCATCATGGATAACAACTAGTATGCTAGAACTATGTTGATGTGTTCCTTAGATCATTTTGATGAGTATAAACGTCGTATGCAGGCTTTTCTAGCTGCAACACATGATGAAATGATGGATGTGCTGACTGATGTACCATTGGAAATCACAAAAGCTATGACTGTGGATGGTCAAACTCAGTATGTTCCAAAGCCAAAAAGAGAGTGGAATGCTGAAGATAGAAAAAGAGCAAACCTCAAAAATATTGCTATTGATATCATATACAGAACCTTGGATAGCAATATGTACATGAAAGTGAAGGATTGCAAGACTGCAAAAGAACTTTGGGATAAGTTACAACTAATCTGTGAAGGCACTGATGCTATCAAGAAAAACAAGATCAGTGTAGCCAAAAAGAAGTTTCAAGATTTCAAAATGAAACCAAATGAAACCATTGAACAAATGGAGTCAAGATTCAATGCTATCATGGATGAACTCACCCTACTGAATGTAGACTACTCAAAAGAAGAGATCAATACAAAAATCTTAGAAGCCCTACCAGCAAAAAAAGTTTGGGAAATGAAGGTTACTGCCATAGAAGAGATGAGAAGACTACATGAAGAGGACACCTTCAAGTTATTTTCAGATCTCAAGGTGTTGGTCCCAGAGAAGGGTAAAACTATAGTCAGGGGGGGGGGGGGGGTGAATGACTATAGTGGAGTTTCAAAAACTTTTCCTGTATTTAAAAGCTTTTGGGCAGCGGATAAGTCCATTCTTACTACGTTATTTCAAAGTAGTTTAAGCAATCACAAATATATGATATAATATAAGCAATTAAATGAATGCAGTAAGGTAAATTGCAGAAAGTAAATTGACACAAGGCTTATAGTGGTTCAGGGTGGTGTAATCCCTTAATCCACTCTTCTCCTGTGATGATCAGAGGAATTCACTATTGTGTTTTTCACAGATACAATAGTACGATTGTCCTTGACTTCACAAGCTTCACAATCTACAAGACTACCACTCCTTGACTGCAACAGCTTCCGTGACTCAGTCTCTTGCACTGCTCCTTGGGATCAAATCCTACAACAGCTATCACAAGCACAACTCCTTCTCAGATGACTCTGATTCAGTTGCTTGATTGATGTGAATTGGATTCATAAACTTGTTGATCAATCTCAATGCTTGATGTTTGAATTGTAGCTATCAGTTTTGAGTTAATCACTAGATGTTTACCTTTCAGCGCAGATAGAAGGCTTTTTACTTTGACAGAGTTTTTGCTCAGATTTTTCGTTCTTCCTCTTTTTTTTTGTTTTTCTGTCAATGCCCTCTATTTATAGCCTTGATTATCCTTGATTTGAATTTCTGTCCGTTGGCTATATTAATGAGGGGAATAATCCTTTATTTTATTCTTGATTCCCCCTTAATTATATACTCCTTGATTTTAGTGATCGGATTTTTCTTCAAACGTTTACCATAAAATTCGTCCTTGATTGACCCTCTATTAATTGTGCATTTAATGCTGGATCTTCTGTATCTTCTCCATATTTCGATAATCTGATCGAGTAAGATTTACTCAGCCGTTCTTTGAACGGTCAAGTGACCTATCTGACTTTGCCGCTTAGATCTTCCTTCACTGCTTTGTCTTCACTCACCGGAAGTCAGTCCACTTTACCGATTCACTGTTTCCTTTATTCTTTCAGTTAAAGGAGAATCCTTGTACTTCACTGATCCTTGATTTGGGTGAGATCAGTGTACACCATATTTAAACATTGAGTTTCATTACTTAAAATATAACTTAGACTTATCCAAGGTCATCACAGACTTCCTTGGTTATAAGTCAGACTATGATGTCTTCATTGCTTCTCTGTTGGTGGTTGGCTGGCTTTACTCTGCCGAAAGTCTGTCCTTGCTTTGCCGTCCTTCAAACTAGTACAATACTTGTCTGACTCAACTTATACAACATGTCAGACTTTAAGTAAAGACTATACAGAGTGTTCTAACTTATTTTAGGCTTGCTATAACAGCTAGTATGGCCATCATCAAAACATAATAAAATGTTCCTAACAATTTCCCCCTTTTTGATGATGCCAAAACCCTCATAAGCCTGAACATAAGTGTAACAAATTTTTCATAATAGTTGACAGAGTAAAAGACCCAAAAAATTTATTCATCCATTTGAGGGCAGCAAGTTCAAAATCTTTCAAGTGTTACAACTACATTTTGCTTAATTCAGTCTTGTACTTTTTGAACTTTGTGGTTTGGACTTCTTCCACATATTTCCAATCGATCTCAGGAAACTTCCACTTTCAGTATGCCATAGCAGTGTATTCTGAGACTCCTTGAAACACTCTTTTAGCAAAAAGTCTGTTGAAGTCAGGCATGGTTTCATTTGCCCTGGGCTCCCCAAAGTACTTCTCAAGTCTGTCCCTGGCTTCTACAATGTGTGAGTCAGCAAACTTGAGATTTTTGTACAGACCCCATTGGTCTTGTTTATTCATTCTCCCCATAGGGCTGAAGAACTTTGCCATATAATTGAAGTCTTCTTGTTGGTCAGTTGGTAGGTCTTCTGGTCCTTTTGCCGAAAGTGGTATGGCTGAACTTGGTCTGCTGGTTCCACCACTTTCCTGGAGACAGGCATGTTGTCTTTTATTGTCATTGTATATTTTGGCCATGTCAACTCTCCTCTGTTCATCCTGGTAGCTTAGCCAGTCTGCCCAAGCTTCATCTTGTGTTTGATTTGGATATAGTCCTTCATGGACTCTAAAAAATTCTCTCATATGATCTAGAATTTCAGCCTCATACTCTTTGCCTGTTTCGTGAGTTGGGAAGCTTCTTTTCTCTCTTCTAGTGCTAGTTCTATGATCTTTTGCTGACCTCCTTTGTTGATTTGATCCAGGTCTTTACTGTCCACCTGATCTATCTCTATCATCATCCCTTCTTTGAATAGGATGGGGAAATCCTATACAGGGTTCATTTGAGGCATTTTCTCTTTCTTCTCTAGCCCTCCTTTGCTGCTCTTCTGCTTCATTTCTGATTCTTATTTCTCTGTCCCTTGCTCTCAGCTGTTTCTCTATAAAATTTGGGGGTCTTATCGTTGATTCTTCAGGCTTGCTTGTTTCCCCCTTTTTTACAGCATCATCCCTCTGCTGGAGTAAGATGCTGTTTGTAGCCTCTGTTGTTCCAATCAGAGAGTCCAATTTTGACTCAATGGATGTGAATCTGTTGTCATGATCAGTCAGTTTCTCAGTGACACTGCGAAATCTGGTGCCGAATGCCAATGCCATTGAATCATTTTCTTGGGAAATGTGTTGTCTGAGACCTGCAAGGTTGTTAGTAATATTGATGTTGAGCTGTCTCATCAGATTTCCTTGTTGTTGGACAACAATATTCTACGCATCAATGTACTCTGCAATGGCCTGGAACTTTTGCTCAATGGAGTAACTTTTATCATTAAATATTGAAGTCATGGATGTGAGGTACATGGCTTGTTGCTCCAATTCTTCAGCCAACTGATCTGCTGCTTTTTCAAAAGTTTCGTTGGAGATGCCAGTGGCCAGCTGAGATAGTCTGTGTCGGATGTCAGCTGGTTCTCGTTCTGTTTGCTGTCCTTTGTCTTGATGTTGAGTAACATCTGCATCGATTTCCAAATCTTCAAGTCTTTGGGTGGATGTGTGTGCTGGTGTGGTTTGGGCTGCTATTCCCCCTTGCTCTATGCTGGGGATATTCTTGACTGGAGTGGCAGCAGCTGTGCCAGTGTCCATTATGTTTGTGAGGTCAGCCGGAGTTTCAGCAGATATTGGTTGAGGTGTTGTCTTAGTTGGTGTGGTTGACTTGTTTGATGCATGTGGTTGTAGAAAAGAGCTTAAGAGAGTATTGTCATCAATTGCATCAGCTATTTGTTCAGTCTCTTTGCCTTGGCCATCAGTGGTATCCTCTAAATTATGTCCATCATCATTGTTATCAGCAACATTATCATCATTGTGATCATCACCATCATCATCATCATCGGTATTGCTTCCATCAGTTTATTTATCACTGTCTTTTTCAGAGGGCAGATGTATCTTGGCTTTAGCTGCATCAACCATATCCCAGAGTGGTGATTCATCAAGTACACCAACCAGGGTTGTGATCCCAAGAAACTTGAAAAACCAGGCCTCCTCAGCAAGCATGTGTTCTGAGTCTTAAAGTTGATCTCTGGAATCACCTTCCTTCCATTCAAGATATGCTGCAATGCGATCATCAATATCATTTGCAGACATTTGTGCCGGTTTTTCTGGGGTTTCTTCATCACAATCTCTTGTTACTTTTGCAGCCTCCTCATTTTGAGGTTGTTCATCTTCACTGCCACTTTCTTCCTCTGGTTGTTCTGCCTCACTTTCAGATTCCTTTTCTTCTTCTTCTTCTTCATCATCAATTAACTTTCCAAAGTCCATCTTGTCCAAATTTCGTTGGACCTTTTGTTTCTTTCTTTGGCTGGTAGTGTGTTTTGTGGGTTTCTTTCTCTTCCCTTCTTCTGCTTTCTTATGATGTTTAACATAGGGATACATGACTTTGGATTCATGCAGTTTGTGGAGTTGTACAACAGGGACTTGGAGACATTGCATCAAGTAGTGTAACTGAATCCCATATGACTTTTTCACCCAAAATTGGCCTTTCTTCTTCTTCCCTTCTGTTATCCCCTTTTTGACCGTATTAGCTTCATCTTGGATTTGCTCTTTGATTCTCAAGAAGAAGTAGGTTGCCCAATTGAATTCCAAATTGTTGTAGATGATTCTCATCAGTCGCATTCTGGCTTCTGTCATGGCATTATTTGCCCCGAGCTTTCCTTCAATGCTCTTTCCAATTAGGGCACTGAACTCACTGAATGGTTTCTTTAGTGCAGATCTAAGGCAATTGACCTTCTTAGATCCTGGATTTGCAATTTTGGCGATTGTTGTCTAGAAATCATCCAAGTTTTATGGTACCAAGGTCACTTTTGCTTGACCCTTATTTGAAAGTTTAAGGTGAGTACGAATTACCTTTGCCGTGACGACCACTTTTGTGCCGTTGACAGATGCGACAATCTTGTCTTCCTCCCATTCATCACCTTCTTCTGCAAGGAGCCCAGAAACGTATTTTACAATTTTCCAGAAGGAGATTAGACTTTCATAACAGATTTCGGTTATTGGAGGATTTAGAAACGTTGATAATCTTAGGTTTTTGCATCCAGCTGCCAAGCGTTTCGCTTTCTCATCATTTCCGTATAGTTTTAAGTAGTGTTCTTCCTGAAAGAACGATCCAGTAGCAATCGAATTTTCATACCCAGCATGGGTGTTTGAGGAGGATGATGCCATTGTTTGAGTAGAGATTGGAGGTTTTGAAAAAGCTTTGAATTTGCAATGAGAAATAGGGTTTATAACTTGCAATGAAGTGTAAAGATTTCTGAAAAATCTCTAAGTTTCGTTTATATAGGATGATTTGGGTAGTGTGAACATGGTTGAATATGGAAGGATTTTATGATGTAATGGCGTGATTTTATGTATATAAATCCCGATATTTGAGTATAGTGGGGGAGTGGATTGAGGTAAGTAATGATAGATTCCGGGAATCGAGGCGTTTGTAATGAGAAGAGTAATATGGTTACCTCCATGATTGTAAATTGATCTCCACGTGTGTGATTTTTCGTAGTATAATCCTCCATAACTTCCTTATTCTCCACGTGTATAGAAATTGATTTGGTTCACACTTTAATTTGCCCATAACACTAATCTTCATTTCGGTGGAGTGCTTTTGATGGTCACTTAGGATTATTCCCCTCATTTTTCACTGAGCTGCTTTATTCAACTGTTCCTAAAAATCAGTTAAGTTAACTTCGCTGAGTACCAGTGCCTTATCTGCTATATCTCCTGTAACAGCGATGGGTTGATCAGCTGGTGAAGTCACTTGGCTGATTACTCCAGTTAGCCGCTCTTTGGTACTTAGTCAATTTCAATCATTCCCAGCTCAGTTCTCAGCATGCTAAATCTATCATGACTAAGTGGTTTAGTGAAGATGTCAGCTAATTGATCTTCAGTGGGTATTTATCTTAAAATAACATCTCCTTTCTCAACATGATTTCTGATGAGATGATGTCTCACATCAATGTGCTTTATTCTTGAGTGTAACACTGGGTTTTCAGTGATCGATATGGCACTTGTGTTGTCACACATGATTGGAATAGTCTTCTCCTCCACTCCATAATCCCTTAGCTGTTGTCTAATCCATAGTACTTGTGCATAACAACTGCCTTGCTATATATTCTCGCCTTTCACTGTTGATGTTGATATGGAGTTTTGCTTTTTACAGAACTAAGAGACTAGTCTGGTGCCTAGCATCTGGCATGTTCCAGAAGTGCTTTTTCTATCTATCTTGCATCCAGCATAGTCATAGTCTGAGTACGATGTCAACTTGAATCCTCCATCTTTTGGATACCAAATTCCAACATTGATGGTGTTATTCAGGTATTTGATTATTCTTTTGACTGCTAGAAGATGAGATTCTTTTGGTTGAGCTTGAAATCTTGCACATACTCCTACTGAAAATGCTATGTTTGGTCTGCTTACAGTTAGATATAGTAGGGATCCAATGATTCGTCTATACATTTTCTGATCAACATCTTTTCCAGCTTCATCTTTTCCAAGAATGACTTTTGCACACATTGGTGTATCTGCTGTGCCACTTGTGTCCATACCATATTTGTGTATTAAGTCCTTTGTATACTTGGCTTGAGTGATAAAAATACCATCCTTCATTTGTTTCACTTGAAGGCCAAGAAAGTAATTTAATTCTCTCATCATGCTCATCTGAAATTTGCTCTTCATCAGATTTGCAAATTTCTCACACAGCTTTTCATCCTCTGGTCCGAAGATAATGTCATCAACATAAATTTGTACTAGTAATGTGCTTGTTCCTTCCTCTAATTTGAATAGAGTTTTATCTATAGTTCCTTTGTTGAATCCATTCTTTATCAGAAATTGGGATAGTGTTTCATACCAAGCTCTAGGTGCCTGTTTGAGTCCATACAGAGCCTTCTTGAGCTTGTATACTTTATCTTCTTTTTCTTTGAGTTGAAAACCAGGAGGTTGTTCCACATATACTTCTTCTTCCAAAAGTCCATTCAAAAATGTACTCTTGACATCTATTTGATAGACTTTGAAGTCTTTGTATGCAGCAAAAGCCAAAAATAGTCTGATTGCCTCCAGTCTTTCCACTGGTGTAAATGTCTCATAATAATCTATTCCTTCTGCTTGAGAGTAGCCTTTTGCAACTAGCCTTGATTTGTTTCCGACAACTATTCCTTGCTCATTTATCTTGTTTCTGAATACCCATTTTGTTCCAATGATGTTGGCTGTGTCTGGTCTGTCAACAAGTTCCCAGACTCCATTTCATTCAAATTCATTTAGTTCTTCTTGCATGGCTGTAATCCAGTCTGCATCTTGAATTGCATCATCTATTTTCTTGGGTTCCACTTGTGATAGAAAACATGTTAGCATATGCTCCAGTTGTCTTCTGGTTCTAACCCCTGTGTGAATGTCTCCAATTACTTGTTGTTCAGAATGATCTCTTAGCCAATTGATGACAGGTTGAAGTTGTTCTTTACTTGGTGCTTCTACACCTTCAGGTTGTGCATGAGCTTCAAGTTCTGGTGCTTCTTCTATTGTGTTGACATGTGGCTCATTTTGATTTTCAAAATGGTGATTCAGAATGGTAGCTGGTATGGTTGTATTTGTATATACTTCCTTTTGTGTTCTTCTTCTTGATCTTGTAGACTTTCACCATTTGTGTTTGGTTCATCAAATACTACATGTATTGATTCTTCAATCACCAATGTTCTTTTGTTGAGAACTCGAATGCCTTCTTTGGTGTCAGAGTATCCCATAAAAATTGCTTCATCAGCTTTTTCATAAAAAATGTGTAACTGATTCCTGTTCAAAACAAAACATTTAGATCCAAACATGTGTAAGTGTGAAATGTTAGGTTTTCTTCCATTCCATATCTCATATGGAGTCATTCCATGATGTTTGTTGATGATTGATCGTTACGTGTATAGCATCTTGTGTTTTTGCTTGACCCAAAACCTCTTTGGTAGGCATGCTTCTGCAATCATTGTTCTGACTGCTTCTTTGAGTATTCTGTTTCTTCTTTTTGCTACACCATTTTGTTGTGGAGTTCCTGCTGCAGATAATTGATGTAATACTCCATTTTCTTCATAATAATTTCTGATCACTTCATTTAGAACTTTGTGCCTCTATCTGATCTAATCTTGATAATCTTTAGTTCTTTCTCATTTTGAATTCTTCTCAGTAGATTTGGCATCTTCTTGAGTGGCTCTCTCTTCTTGTTCATGAATATAGTCCAGGTGAATTTGGAGAAGTCATCTACCACTACTAGAGTGTATTTCTTTCCACTTACACTTACTGGTGTGACTGGTCCAAACAGATCCATATGTAACAGATGCAGAATTCTTGTTGTACATTGGTAGGCCTTTGATTTGAAGGAGCTTTTGATTTTCTTTCCTTTTTGGCATGCATCACAGAGACTTTCCTTCTTGAATGTGGTTTCTGGCAGGCCTTCAAGTAACTTGTTCTTTGATAATGTGTTGATGGTCTTGAAATTTAGATGATTTAATCTTCTATGCCAAATCCAGCTGGTTGATTGTTTATTTTTGACAAACAAACTTGTTTCTGCCTTAGCTGTTTTCCAATCCACCATATACATGTTATCTTCTCTTCTTCCTGCAAGAACCACTGTGTTGGTTTGGCTGTGAATCACTTTGCAACCTTCCTTTTTGAAGTGTACATTGTAGCCCTTGTCACAGAATTGGCTGATGCTTAGCAGATTGAAATTTAGTCCCTTAACATATGCCATATTTTGAATCTTCAAATTGTTCTTGAGCATTGTGCTCCCCCTTAATCTTGCCAGGGTTTTCTTTGCCTCCAAATGTGACTTTGGGTCCATCAAAAGCTTTGAAATCAATGAGCCATCCTTTGTTTCCTGTCATGTGTCTGGAACATCCACTGTCTATGTACCAGACATCCTACAAAACAAATTAATTATGTTTAGGTACCCAACACTGTTTGGGTCCATACCCGTTAGCAGTCATGCCTCCTACTCCAAGTGTATATCCAAATAATCTTCTTTTTGGATAATTGAAATCATCAACTTCATATGTATAAGGCATGGCAGAATAGCTTCTAATATTTCTACTGAAGGTATTCTGATACTTTTCTCTTCTTTTTGGTGCATTTGCATCCTTCTTCACCTTCCAATATGCAATGGGAAACCTATGTTGCTTCATGTGTCTATGAACATATCTTGGTTGATTTTTCTTAAACACATGATGCATGTCATGGTATGATTTCTTCTTGTATTTTGGAGGTGCAACATTCCAATCATCCTCTGAAGGATAAAGTCTTCCTTTACCTTTCAGTAGGTCTTTGTTTTTGGTTGTTGGAATGATGGTTTAGTCTGCTGTTTCACTACATTCGGTTTTGACTTCAATGGTACAGGATGAGTGGTTGAAATTATGGTCTGTCCTTTTCTGAACTTTGGTCCATTATTGGTCCTAGATTCAGAATTGTGTTGTCCATTGTTTCTATTCTCATCCTGACTATTGGATTCCAAACCTTTTTGTGGGTTTGTAAGCTGGTGCATTTAAGGGTGCAGTTTTGGTCTAAACTGGTGAGGGGATTTTCTCTACTGATCTGTCAATATCAGATGTGTGATCATCTGCTGTTAGTTGATCATTTGAGTAAGTCTCCTTACTAGTTAGTTCAGCTTTTGTTTTATCCAGTTCTTTCTTTAATCTTTTATTCTCCTTTCTTAGATTCTCACACTCCTGTTCAAGAATTTCATGATTCAATTCAATTTCATCGAATTTACTCATGTGATTTTGGATTATGTTTGCAGTATCTGAGGGGAGAATAGAAGATTGTGCAGTGTTAGATGTGGATGCATTAGATGAAGAGTAAGAACTAGATGTTACCTCAGTTTTATCAGATTCTTTGGCCATTAGACACAGACTTGCTTTCTCATTATCTGAGCTGTCACCTTCATCTTCATCTAATTCTTTGGTCATGAGACATAGACATGCTTTCTCATTGTCTGAGCTGTTTTCTTCATCACTATTGTCTGATTCATTGTCAGATGATTCTTCATTCTTTTCACTGTTGGATTCAGCCTTGAGTGCTTTCTTACTTTTCCTCTTTTCAGATGTTTTGTACTTCTTCTTTTTCTCTTCTTTATTATCTCCTTTGGGGCAATCAACCTTGAAGTGACCTGTCTTGTTGCAGTTGAAGCATCTGTATTCATCATCTCTTTTCTTCATGTCTTTGTTTGAGCTTGACCTCTTGTTTGATGATGAGTTCCCTTTGAATGGCTTCTTTTTGCTAAACCTGTCAAAACGTTTAACTAATAAAGCTACCTGTTCTTTAAGTTCTAGTGTCTCTTTTCTGATATAATCAGCAAAGTTACTTTGCTGAGGTGCTATCAGTGCACTGGCTCTTTGTGTCCCTGCCGGAGCACCGTCTTCACCGTTCAATTCAAATTCATGAGCTTTTAGTTGGGTGATAAGCAGATTTTCTAGGTCCGGTCGATCAAGTAAAAACTCGAAACCTTAGCAAAATCTACTTTCTAACCGGCGGTGGACCGGGTCGATTGTAGGATAGTGCTTGAGGAGTCCGAGGTCGAACCCAAAGAGATTGGTTTTTGAGTACCACAGTTGACTTAGCACTCAGTTCAGGTCAAACAGATAGGTGAGAAGTTATACTATTGCGTAAAAGAAAGATTACACTACTCGGAATTCTAAACAATTAAAAGAGGTATGGCCGAACTACGTTTCAGCGGATTACTTTACCCTCAAAAGATTGCCCCGGGAGTGTGACTTACTCTACCTTGCCGTCTAACGATAATTCATAGGACAAACCCCGTATTGGAATTGGACTCGATGACTAGGGCGTCAATCTAGTACACGGGTAGGTGTCAGACTACCTTTCAAGCCCAAAACTTCTACGGTCCCGAAACCCCGTTCCCACACGTCGCCGCAACATACATTTATAAGCTACGTGTGTGCAACAATGAATAAGGTTGTCAATCTCATTCAAAGCTATTAAAACAATCAAAACAAGTTTCGTGATGTGGATTATCGATTAGAACGTTAAATTACGCGCTACACTACCTCCCGGTTCATCAATCTAACGGCGTTTCACCCGCCTTCACATAGTTCAACCATACGAAGAATCTAGATACTCATAATCGAATCTAAACAATACACACGGAAGAAAAACATCACAACAATGGTAAAACAACAAGAAAACATACCCATTTCGATTACTTGAAGAACTACCAAATTCGAGCTCCAAAAGAACAAATCTTGTCACTTGAAATGTTACAGATCGAAGCTAAAAGTTAGTAGATCAAAGAGAAGATCGAAAGAGGATTCTAATGATATATAACACTAATTCTAACTCTAAGAAACGAAGAAAATCGCCCAAAAGAGGCCCAAAGTCGCCTAAAAACCCTCTCTCTCGCCGCTCGCGCGATGTTTGAGGTGTTTATATAGTCCAGGGTACTTGTCCGTACGGATAAAAGGCTATCCGTACGGATAGTTCATCATTTTCCAGTCGTCCGTACGGACAAAATGTGTCATCCGTACGGACAACTCTCTGGTTTTGCCTCCAGATTGCTCCATTTCGACGTACTCGCAAGATAAACACTTCATAACTTTTTCATCCGACCTCTGATTGGGGTGATTCAAAAACCATTAGAAAGATCTTTGAATTATGTACAACTTTCATGAAGACATCATGACCATAAAATGCCTCCATAATCGGTCAAAATGCTGATGAAGTGAACATATGGTGAGAGCAACAACTATTTCTCTTCTTTTTCTTATTCTTTCTTCTTCCTTGGCTCATTCTTGCACCTTGACCACACTTATCATCATAAATCTTCGCCTTCCGGGTTCTCGAAACACCCTAGTCCTGCATCCATATGAAAACAACAAGCAAACGCATAACCCCGCAAACTACGGGTGCTCGGGAAAAACGAGTATAAAATGCTAAAATAAGGTCGAGTTTACGGAAAACCGACAGTCACTCGCCGTAGAATAAAACCTCATTTAATACTCAAAATAGGGTCTAAACTCACCCGAAACATGCCAGAAATGTGATAATCGTGGGTGAGCGTACGAAATGTACCGTAAAGTTGGTTCCTATCACCACCCCACAGTTAGCCTTTACTCGTCCTCGAGTAAATTAGGCGTTCAAACAATACCAAGGAATCAAATTTACGGTACATGCATGCATTTCAAAATATCGATGTGAAAAGAACTTAGTTAAGTGAATGCATTACTTTGACTCTACTGGATCATGACACGGATTGAGTGTGTGTTGAATGACGACGACTTTTGCTTAATACGATTTCGGGCTTGGAATACCGGACAAATGACTTTACACCATCCTGCCCTTCCTAGAATCTCCACTAATCGGGACTAACCAAGGTTAAACACGGTCCAGCAGGACTTGAATGGTTATAACGTTAGGCTAGGGTAAATTCGGTTAATCGAAAAGGGTAATTTGGGAAACTGGAGAAAAGAAGTACGAGTGAACATAATCCAAACACGTACCACGTCTTCTTTACCAAACAAACCCACCAAACTCCTTTTTTATCATTTTCAACACTTTGGGAACTATAGGACACTAAAATACCCGAACTTATTGCCAAACTCGACTATGTTTCAAGTGTCGTGAGGCGAGCTCGAATACTTAGTACCTATCTGACTATCCCAAACCTAACATCATCATTGCTTTAAGCTCATTGCCTTTTTCAACCCTTTATTTCTATATACAACACAATTATTTGATTTGATTTTTTTTTAAATGAAACCCGAGCATCCAGCCCCACTGAGCTCCTCCTCTCCTTATAGCTCTAAAACTGAGGAAACAACAACCCGACTCAAAAACAACATCTTCCTCCACCCCACACTTGCCTTGGCAAGTGTGGTTTAACAAGAGACTAAGTCCACTCGTAGGGTCAAATGAAGGGAATGTGACCAAAATAAGGCTCAAAGGTAGGTTTCTGACTAAGTAACGAAACGACTAATAATGCGAATGGTGGTCAGACCATTCTATCAAGGCTGAGAGGGGCTACGAAGGTCAAAAGTTCGGCTCAGGCTTATTTGGCTAAAGTAGGGTCAAAAAGAACGCCAAAACTGTCATCCCGTGTTCCTACCAAGGCTAATCCTTCTATTTCGCCTCGAAACTAGGGGTACAAGTGTGTAAAGTAATCGTGATAAGCAAAAACGTCGTCAAACGTGTACTAAAAAGTGTTTCGTATCATGACAATATAGACTCACTGTGAGACATTCACAAAACTAAAGACCTTTCACCACTCAATTGTGAACAGCATGCATATAACGTGGTGTTAAAATCTTGGAAAATTTTGAAAAACGGCCTAAAAATCGACTCGGAAACGATTAAAAACCAAGTTTATCATATCACGGCATAATACTTTTAAGAACAAGCGAATAAGCTAAGTCGTCCCCCCCCCCCCCCCACTTAAGTGAAGCACCGTCCTCGGTGTGTGAACGAGAAGGAAAAAGAAAGACTTAGCTTATGAGCCCGGCAAAACGGCGCGATCAAGGCCCGTAACGGTCGTGAAAGTAGTCCATCCCGAATCCCTAGTCATTGAAAAACATCCAAGAAATACATGCACGGGACATGGTCCGCGTGCCAAAGCATATAATATGGGGAATTCCGGGGATAATAAAAAGAACGACCTCGTCACGTCAAAAAACTTGAACAAGTATGTCACAAAGATAGTCAAATATGATTCAAACATACAATAACAACCAATCACGTCCAAACGTGCCCAACACAAAATCCACAAATCCAAGACAAGTCACATGAGGCATGAAAAGATGAAAAGTGGGTGCCTTATGGCTTACAATCGGTAGATCGAGAAAAAGCAGCAACAAAGTCATCTCAAAACAAACCAGAAAGATAAGGGACGTGTAAAAACAAGTGATATATCCGGACGGATGGGTGTGTGTGTACGTCCGGACAAGGGTAAAAACAGAGGAAAAGTGAATTTTAAGCATGAAGGCCCCTCGGGATCATCCGGATTCAATCCTCAACACCAAAACACAGCAAAACGAATTTAAAACCAGCAAAAACACAGGAAATGATGGGTTGCCTCCCACCGAGAGCCTTTGTTTTACGTCGTTGGCTCGACATAGTGACACCAAAATGGACTCAAACCATAAAAGACTCAAAACAACAATTCAAATATTTCATTTCAAACAAGTATCATCAAAACCATCAACCAAAATCCGAACTCAAAAAGATCAACAACTCAAGAAGAAAACAAATAGCAAGCATCATGAAAACCGAGTTCATTGGAAACTTACCTCTCATAGCCCTCGATGCAACCTCCTCCCAACTCGGGAATCCTCTTCTGTCAAAACCTCTCATCATCTTCTTCTTGGAATCACCCCACCACCGTGGTCTTTCCTCTCTATCACCTCTACGTGTGTCTTCCACCCGGGACCCTTCGAACTTAACCTCGTAGAACTCATCCGCACAGAATGGAAAGGAGTAATAATCCGGGACCGGTATATCAAAGATGACCAATCTATCCGGGGGTGTCAACATCTCATCCACATGACCTCGAACCACTAGCGAGCTAGGCGGCAGAATGAGATGTCCCATCTTCTTCTCCGTTTCTAATCCCACCAGATCGACGACCTCAAATAAATCTATCGCACTTCTCGTCAAGGTGTCATGATGGTCATCGTCGGGATGTGGTATGATAGACAACAGTTCCACCTCCCTTACCTTACAATCATGGGTATCCTCCATGTCCCAGAGCATGGCAATACCAAAAGCTTCCGGCTCACCGAAAACTGAGGTAGGCTCCACTACAAGTGACTTGGCATACTCATAAAAATTCTCCTCCGACTCGAATGGTACATCATCAACTAATGGAGTGATGGGCGATCCCATATCAATCTCTTGCATCTCAATCTCTGGCTCAGAAATCTCCTCATAGAAAGCCGATTCATCAACCTCACTCTCTACCTGAACCTCTTCACTGGCGACTTTCTCTGGCCCTATTTCCATCGCGAGTTCTCTCTTAACAGAAGCTAACTCCCTTTTCCTAGCTTCCAACTTAGTTTGCATCACGGACTCTACCAAAACATCATCATTTTTCAGCTCACTATTCGGGAGTTCACTCGGGAGGACTTGGAAACTCATATAATCAAATACTACAATGGGGGGTGGCGGCGATAAAGCCAACTCAATCACTGAATCCTCCGGGACGAGCACCTCATTATAGCAACTTGACTTGTCAATATCACTGTCTACTCGGACCGTTTGTGTGCAAGACTTTTCATTTTGATCCGGCATCCGGGCCGTCATGAGAGACACGATATCCTGAGACATCCAACATAGCATGCATCTCATATGGGGCCAATCTTCATTGGCTAGGCAGGTCCTATACTCCCCGCCGGAAAACTTGTCTTGCATCTCCCCCCGACCCGTTTCAAAGCATCCTCGGCCTCTTTATATAACACGAGCATCCGGTTCAACCAATCGATCAATTGATGTGCCGACACTTCCTCATCCATAGCCATAGAAACCCTTTCCATCGCCTCCCCGAATAATACCCACTTCTCGTTCCTCTTCGGCATAGGCAAGGTCAATGTGTAAGTGCCGATTTTGAGAGCTCCAATTCCAAGGGTTGTTCGAGTCATAATTCGATTATTCCCTTGTCTTTGATTTGGGCTCCAATTGTAGTCATGCGGCTTTGATTGCCTCCCAGCTTCCCGGTTGATTCGGTTCCAATTTCCCCCAAAATTTCGTCTATTATAGTTCTCCTCATCATATCGATAATCGTCGTCCATTCCACATCCCATGGACGCACCGCTTCTTGGTCATATGGTTGATAATACCGATTTTGACCAAGCTCAGTGCCCAAGGTTGGTAGGTGGATTTTTCTTCATAAAAGTTGTATTGTTGAGAGTATCCACCCATTTATGCTCAATCCGCAAAATCACGAGAAAACAACATGAAAACAATCACGGTGCCTCGTCACCACCACCTCATCAATAGGTGGTGTGGTACTTCAGCTGCAAGTCAAAACAAAGCAACAAGAAAACAATAAAAACGACCTAAGCCCAAGCTTTCGGTCAACTTTTGTGATATCAAAGCATTGCCAATCCCCGGCAACGGCGCCAACTTGATAAGCGGATTTTCTAGGTCCGGTCGATCAAGTAAAAACTCGAAACCTTAGCAAAATCTACTTTCTAACCGGCAGTGGACCGGGTCGATTGTAGGATAGTGCTTGAGGAGTCCGAGGTAGAACCCACAGAGATTGGTTTTTGAGTACCACAGTTGACTTAGCACTCAGTTCAGGTCAAACAGATAGGTGTGAAGTTATACTATTGCATAAAAGAAAGATTACACTACTCGGAATTCTAAACAATTAAAAGAGGTATGGCCGAGCTACGTTTCAGCGGATTACTTTACCCTCAGAAAGATTGCCCCGGGAGTGTGCCTTACTCTACCTTACCTTCTAACGATAATTCATAGGACAAACCCCGTATTGGAACTGGACTCGATGACTAGGGCGTCAATCTAGTACACGGGTAGGTGTCAGACTACCTTTCAAGCCTAAAACTTCTACGGTCCCGAAACCCCGTTCCCACACGTCGCCGCAACATACATTTATAAGCTACGTGTGTGCAATAATGAATAAGGTTGTCAATCTCATTCAAAGCTATTAAAACAATCAAAACCAGTTTCGTGATGTGGATTATCGATTAGAACGTTAAATTACGCGCTACACTACCTCCCGGTTCATCAATCTAACGGCGTTTCACCCGCCTTCACATAGTTCAACCATACGAAGAATCTAGCTACTCATAATCGAATCTAAACAATACAAACGGAAGAAAAACATCACAACAATGGTAAAACAACAAGAAAACATACCCATTTCGATTACTTGAAGAACTACCAAATTCGAGCTCCAAAAGAACAAATCTTGTCACTTGAAATGTTACAGATCGAAGCTAAAAGTTAGTAGATCAAAGAGAAGATTGAAAGAGGATTCTAATGATATATAACACTAATTCTAACTCTAAGAAACGAAGAAAATCGCCCAAAAGAGGCTCAAAGTCGCCTAAAACCCACTCTCTGCTGCTGCTGCGATGTTTGAGGTGTTTATATAGTCCAGGGTACTTGTCCGTACGGATAAAAGGCTATCCATACGGATAGTTCATCATTTTCCAGTCGTCCGTACGGACAAAATGTGTCATCCGTACAGACAACTCTCTGGTTTTGCCTCCAGATTGCTCCATTTCTGACAGCTCTGCAGTAAACACTTCATAACTTCTTAATGCGACCTCTGATTGGGGTGATTCAAAAACCATTAGAAATATCTTTGAATTATCTACAGCTTTCATGAAGAAACCATGACCAGAAAATGCCTCCATCATCGGTCAAAATGATGATGAAGTGAACATATGGTGAGAGCAACAACTATTTCTCTTCCTTTTCTTATTCTTTCTTCTTCCTTGGCTCATTCTTGCACCTTGATGTTGTATACCTTGGACCCTTAACAATGAAATTGTTAAGAACCCTAAGTAATACAATGAATATCCCGAAATAAAAAAAGGAAAATAGAATTAGATGAAGGAAAAGACTTGAGCAAAAGTAGTTTAACTCAAGGATGAGACTAGAAGAACCAATGGCTATGAAGAAGCCAAGACCCTTCTAATGATCCTTAAACCAAAGACTACAATGAAACACTTTAAGCTATGCTCACAAACTTAAAATGCACTTAATAAAAGTTGTAAAAACTCCAAGAGAAAACTCTCAATATAATTATAATTCAAGGTGTCAAATACATATGGTGTGCCCCTCCTTTTATAGGCTAAGGATGTTGTCATTTTATTTTCTAGAAAATGAAAACAAAATAAGAAAATATAAAATAAAAATGAACCTAGACAACTCCTAAGTCTAGATGAAATAAAGAAAAAGGTAATTCCAAAAATAAAAAAAGATCTTCAAATCACAAATTAGTAAATAATCCCCCAGTCAGATTGATTGATTATCTACCAAAAATAAGATGAAGATTTGATTGAACCCTAAACCCTAATGGACACCTCATGCAAGAAATTCCAAGTGTAGAGGGCCTTATTGGACTATTATAATATGATAATAAATAATAAAATATAAATTACAAGCCCAAGAACTAGTAAAAGTAGGCTAAGTGGTGCCAAACCCATATTATAGCCCATTGTGCTTGAAACTTGTGTTCTGTTCACTCCAGCTGCTCTAGCATAGACCAATCATCATTTTGACCCTCTCGAGCTTGGATTATATTCACCAATAGTGGCTCTTTCAAAGTGGATCTTCTTCTACCATTGATGCCTTGTCATGCAACTCAACAACAAGCGCATTTAATGCTTCTTTCATCCTTTTGGCTTGGAATACGGTCACTTTGGTCCATCTCTTATCTTCAAAGGATCTTTTTTATGCTCCTTGGATGGTCCTCCATCATCCCCTCCCTCTTGAAAAGGATTTGTCCTCAAATCTCCTGCATCAAATGGGGTTAAGTCTGAAACATTAAAAGTAGCACTTACATTGTATTCACCAGGTAGATCCAGCTTGTAGGCATTATTATTCACTTTTGCCACAACTTGAAATGGTCCATCTCCTCTGGGTTGCAACTTGGATCTCCGTTTAATAGGAAACCTATCCTTTCGAAGATGTAACCAAACCCAATCACCGGGTTCAAATAAAACATCTTTCCTTCCCTTGTTGTGCTGTTTGGAGTAAACCTGAGTCCGTTTCTCAATATTAGCTTTAACTTTTTCATGCAATGCTTTAATAGACTCAGCTTTGTTTTTCCTATCCAAGCTTGCTTTTTCTTCACAAGGTATGGGGATTAAATCAAGAGGGCTCAATGGATTAAATCCATACACTACTTCAAATGGTGAAAATTTAGTCGCACTATGCGGGACTCTGTTATACGCAAACTCAACAAAAGGAAGACAATTTTCCCAATTTTTAAGGTTCTTATGTATTATTGAATGAAGTAATTGTCCTAAAGTCCTATTAACCACTTCAGTTTGACCATCAGTTTGGGGGTGGCAAGTAGTAGAAAATAGTAATTTAGTACCTAACTTACTCCATAAAACTTTCCAAAAGTGACTCAAAAATTTCACATCACGATCACTCACAATAGTACGTGGAACTCCATGTAAACGCACAACTTCTTTAAAGAATAAATTAGCAATATATGTCGCATCATTTGTTTTAGTGCAAGCAATAAAGTGTGCCATCTTCGAAAATCGTCCACTACTACAAAGACCGAATCCTTACCACTTTTAGACCTTGGTAAACCAAGAACAAAATCCATAGAGATATCTCGTCCAAGGTTCATTAGGAATTGGGAGTGGTTGATACAAACCATGAGGGGTTTTGGATTTAGCATGTTTACATGTAATGCAATGATCACAAATTCTATTAACATCCACACGCATATTAGGCCAATAAAAATGTTCTTTTAGGACTTCTAACGTTTTATTCATCCCAAAATGACCCATTAAACCTCCCCGTGAGCTTCACTTACCAACAACTCTCTTATAGAACATTTAGGTATGCAAATTTGTTTACCACGAAAAAGATAACCATCATGCCTATAAAAATCTTTAAAACCAGATTGCTCACATGCAACATGTATAGAAGAAAAGTCAACATCATTATGATACAATTCCTTAATCATTTCAAACCCAAGCAGTTTAGAATCTAAAGTACTGATTAAAGTATACCTTCGAGATAATGCATCAGCTACTTTATTTTCTTTACCACATTTATACCGGATAACATAATGAAATGTTTCAATAAATTCTACCCACTTCATATGCCTCTTATTTAACTTCCCTTGACCCTTAAGGTACTTTAAGGATTCGTGATCCGTGTGAATCACAAATTCTTTGGGCCATAGGTAATCTTTGCCAAGTTTTCAATGCTCTTACCAACGCATACATCTCTTTATCATAAGTGGAGTAATTTAATTGTGCAGCCTTTAACTTCTCACTAAAATAGGCAATGGGGCGATTATTGTGAATAAGAACAGCCCCAATCCCAATCCCAGAAGCATCACATTCAATTTCAAATGCACAATCAAAATTAGGTAATGCTAAGACAGGCGCACTAGTTAACCTTTCTTTTAAGAGTTCAAAAGCTTGTTATTGTTTTACTCCCCAATGAAAAGAAACTTCCTTTTTAACCAACTCATTTAAAGGAGATGCAATAGTGCTGAAATCTTTCACAAAACGCCTATAGAAACTAGCTAGGCCATGAAAACTCCTCACTTCAGTAACAGTTTTAGGCGTGGGCCACTCTTTAATGGCCTTGACCTTTTCGGGGTCAACCTCAATACCGTTGGCTCCAACAATGAACCCAAGAAAAACCACTTTATCCATGCAAAATGAACACTTTTTAAAATTAGCATACAAAGACTCATTTCTAAGTGTGTCCAAAACAACACGTACATGATGCAAATGCTCATCTTGACTCTTGCTATAGATCAAAATATCATCAAAATAGACTACCACAAATTTACCAATATACTCACGCAAAACATGGTTCATTAAGCGCATAAAAGTACTCGGTGCATTAGTGAGTCCAAATGGCATAACTAGCCATTCATATAGACCAAACTTGGTCTTGAAAGCAGTTTTCCATTCGTCTCCCTCTTTTATTCTTATTTGATGGTATCCACTTTTTAGATCTATTTTAGTAAAAAGTATAGCACCATGTAACTCGTCCAACATATCATCCAACCGAGGAATGGGATATCTATACTTGATTGTGATTTTATTAATTGCTCTACAATCAGTACACATACGCCATTCTCCAGTTTTCTTGGGAACTAAAATGACAGGAACGGCACAAGGACTAGTGCTTTCCCTCACTTTACCCCTTTCCAATAGTTCACTTACGCCTCTCGTATTTCCTTTGTTTCCTACGGACTTGCTCTGCATAGGCGGGTCTATTGGGCAATGACGCCCCGGGAACAAAGTCAATCTGATGTTCAATACCACGTAAGGGTGGTAATCCATATGGTTCCTCGTCTGGAAACACGTCTTGATATTCCTGCAACAACTCAACAAACATACCAGGCATAGATGGGGATATATCACCCGTACTTAACAAGCATTCTTTAAATATTATGACAAACACTTGACGCTTTTCCTGAATTGCCTTATGCACGTGAGTTGTTTTAGCAAAGAAGTTAGGTTTATTTTTAAGTGCTTTCGATGCTTCCTTCTTTTCCTTAAGCTCGGACGCAACACTCTCGGTTGCACACTACTCACCACGGATTTTTCTTTTAGATTCAATTCATGTTCTTTTCTAGATTTAGCCATTTTTACTTGACTTTCATGGATTTGCTCTGGATTTAAAGAAGTCAAGACAAATTTTCTATTATTATGCTTAAAAGAGTATTGATTCAGAAAACCATCATGAATTGCTTTCTTATCAAATTGCCAGGGTCTACCAAGTAAAATATGTGTAGCATGCATAGGAATCACATCACACACAATTTGATCCTCATAATTGCGAATAGAAAAAGATAAAAGAACTTGTTTAGTAACTCTAAGCTCCCCACACTCATTAAGCCATTGCGGCTTATACGGGTTTGGATGCTTGATAGTCTCTAAACCAAGTTTATCTACCATTTCTTGACTTACCACATTTGCACAAGCGCCACTATCAATAATAATCATGCAAATTTTACCTTTAACCATACATCTTGTGTGAAAGATGTTTTCTCTTTGGTCCTCTTGACCCACTACCTTTGGTTGGACACTTAAGGCCCGCCTTACCACAAGTAGTTCCCCGTTGTCCTCAATTGGATTAGTAATGTCTTGATCCTCTTCCTTACCACTTTCATGCTCTTGCTCCTCCTCACTTGCTTGATTCATAGGTGCCATCTCCCCGTATAATCATCACACGTTGGTTTGGACAATTGTTGGAATAATGTCCTCTTCCTTTGCACACGAAACACACAATATCACGAGATCTAGAAGGATTAGCATTAAAATTTCGTTCCTTACCCTTTTCCAATTCCTTGGACTTTTCTTGACCTTTGGGTGCATTAGTAAGAGTCTTAGGGGGCATCCCCTTCGACTTGGCATAAGGCTGAAAGTGAGAGGAATTCCCTTTGGATAAGGAATTCTTCTTCTTGAGTTGACTTTCAACTTTAATAGCCATATGCACCATTCCTTGTAGATCAGAATAGGGATGTAAGTCAACAGTGTTGGCTATCTCACTATTCAACCCACTAAGGAATCTGGCCATTGTGGCTTCCTCATCCTCCTCAACATTGGCACGGATCATGAAAACCTCCATTTCCTTGTAGTAATCATCGGCTTGTCATGGATCCTTGGCGGAGTACACCGCAATTTTTGAAGACGTTCACGATGATAATGGTTAGGTACAAATCTTTTTTTCATTATTTTTTTCATCTCACTCCACGTCTCAACCGGAACATCGCCCATTCTCCTTACGGTTGTCACTATTTGATCCCACCAGAACATTGCATAATCAGAAAATTCTAATGCTGCCAACTTTACTTTTTGAGTCTCGCTATATTTATTACAATCAAATACAAACTCGACTCTTTTTCCCCATTCTAAATACTCCTCCGGATTACTAGTCCCCTTGAAAGGAGGAATCTTCATCTTGATGTTTCGAATACCATCTTGATGATTATTCCTTCTTGGCCTACGAAACGATTAATCGTAAACTCATCATATTCGTCGCTATATCATCGGGATCAAGGTCCCGATCAACTTCATGTTCATTATCATGTTCGGTTTCAAAATTAATGCGTCTTCTTGCATTGTTTGTGATCGATGCATTAGCGACTCTCCGACCATTAGTTTGTCCTCTCGATTCCCTCAACAAGTTTTTCATATCGGTCATTTCTTCCATTAGTCGATTAACTTGTTGACGAGACAGATTCAAGTGACAACTTAGAATCTACTCCTTAGTTGAGGAAGCCTCAACTTTCGACCGTTCTCACTTGACATTCTTTTAGAAAGAGTAAAAATAAATAAAATTATAAGGCACTTTTCGGTATCAGGCCTCTTTTTTTTTTTTTTTTTTTTTGCAAACAAAATATAAACAGGGAAAATAAAACCTCACTTACGCTCTTTGTGGGGTGATTGAAAAATTCACTTTGGCTTTTCTCTCCCCTCTTATAGACTCACCACACAATTGCCTTTTACCGCTCTTTCTCAATTAGAGTATTAAACGATTAAAAAGTGCACAATAATATGTTTGCAATGCTCGTGAATCACGTATCCTTAGTCCTCAAATCACAAGAAGAGAAGGCTAGGATGGATTCAAAAGTGAGAAGAAAAGACAAAATAATGGATGAGATGTGGAAGGGACCAAAGATGTAACGAGACTTGGGGCACCTTTTGAGTGACGGCCCTTTATATGACCTTTTTTTTTTTTTTTTTTTTTTTGACTCAAAAAAAACTCGAAGAACTTGGATTAGATCAGGTTATCACCTTTTAATCGGTGCCTAAACGATTAGCACTTCAGCTGGAGTTCGGTGACAACTTCCTGATTTTACCCAGAAATTCAGCCCTGCACTTATTGGCACGTGCAGCCCAAACAAAAACGAATTTCAACAGGAAGCAAAAAGGAAATTTGTAGAATAATGAGTTATGTAGATGATACCCAAAATTCAGATTTTTTGGATTTTTATAGGTTGAACAAACAATCGTTTCTTATCAACTAACTCAATCTGTCAAAATTTTCCAGAGTTGTAGCAGTGACTTATTTCGCCGATTGTGATCAAACTATAACGAATATGGAAAAACTCAAAAGATGAAAGTTGTAGAACAGGAAATTTCCTATCACGCCACCAATTTTCAATGAATTTGAAATTTGATAACCCACTCAAACGAAATTCGAAAGAAGATCTACTGCTGCAAAATTTCAGAACAGAGTATTCTGTGTTGCAATGCAGTTTTCAGTATGATCTGATTCGAATTTTGAGATACAATAAAAAGAGAAAATCAAGATCAATTGGTGATTTATATGTGATAAAAATTACAGATTTTTTTGAGTTTTTATGAGTATAAAACGAATTGAAATAAAAACGGGTGTCAAATCAGCAACACCAAGACAAATGGATTGAACCACTTGCTCTGATACCAACTGATGTATACCTTGGACCCTTAAAAATGAAATTGTTAAGAACCCTAAGTAATACAATGAATATCCCGAAATAAAAAAAGGAAAATAGAATTAGATGAAGGAAAAGACTTGAGCAAAAGTAGTTTAACTCAAGGATGAGACTAGAAGAACCAATGGCTATGAAGAAGCCAAGACCCTTCTAATGATCCTTAAACCAAAGACTACAATGAAACACTTTAAGCTATGCTCACAAACTTAAAATGCACTTAATAAAAGTTGTAAAAACTCCAAGAGAAAAATCTCAATATAATTATAATTCAAGGTGTCAAATACATATGGTGTGCCCCTCCTTTTATAGGTAAGGATGTTGGCATTTTATTTTCTAGAAAATGAAAACAAAATAAGAAAATATAAAATAAAAATGAACCTAGACAACTCCTAAGTCTAGATGAAATAAAGAAAAAGGTAATTCCAAAAATAAAAAAAGATCTTCAAATCACAAATTAGTAAATAATCCCCCAATCAGATTGATTGATTATCTACCAAAAATAAGATGAAGATTTGATTGAACCCTAAACCCTAATGGACACCTCATGCACGAAATTCCAAGTGTAGAGGGCCTTATTGGACTATTATAATATGATAAGAAATAATAAAATATAAATTACAAGCCCAAGAACTAGTAAAAGTAGGCTAAGTGGTGCCAAACCCATATTATAGCCCATTGTGCTTGAAACTTGTGTTCTGTTCACTCCAGCTGCTCTAGCATAGCCCAATCATCATTTTGACCCTCTCGAGCTTGGATTATATTCACCAATAGTGGCTCTTTCAAAGTGGATCTTCTTCTACCATTGATGCCTTGTCATGCAACTCAACAACAAGCGCATTTCATGCTTCTTTTATCCTTTTGGCTTGGAATCTGGTCACTGGTCCATCTCTTATCTTCAAAGGATCTTTTGTATGCTCCTTGGATGGTCCTCCATCACTTGATCACACTTATCATCATAAATATTCGCCTTCCGGGTTCTCGAGACACCCTAGTCCTGCATCCATATGAAAACAACAAGCAAACGCATAACCCCGCAAACTAGAGTGCTCGGGAAAAACGAGTATAAAATGGTAAAATAAGGTCGAGTTTACGGAAAACCGACAGTCACTCGCCGTACAATAAAACCTCATTTAATACTCAAAATAGGGTCTAAACTCACCCGAAACATGCCAGAAATGTGATAATCGTGGGTGAACTGCATGCACGAATGTCCGTAAAGTTGGTTCCTATCATTGGGACATCAGAGTCAGAGTGTCAGTGTTTGCAAGGTTTGTAGTTCCTCTGATTACTGATGTTATGATCTTCCACCTTTCAGGTAAGCCTCTCAAAATATTTAAACACACTTCTTTCTGAGGATATGTGTGCCCAAGCTGTTGCAGTTCACTGATGATGCTTGAGAATTTGTTGTCCATTTGATCAATGGATTCACCAGCCTTCATTTTGAAATTCTCAAATTTCTATTTTGCAACAGATAGTTTGTTTTCTTTAACTGCTTCAGATCCTTCATTTATCAGTGCCAGCTTGTCCCACATCTCCTATGCTGTTTTGCAGTCTTTGATTCTCATGAACATGTTGCTATCCAGGGTCTTCAAGATCACATCTTTTGCAACAACGTCTAGATTTGCTCTTCTCCTGTCATCATTGGTCCAATCTTTCTTGGGTTTATCCACTTTTTTTACTTGATCTGCTCCAGTGGTTATCACAGTCATGATCATGATTGGGCCATCATTAATTACATCCAGCATCTCTTCATGAGTTGTTGCAAGATGAGATAACATTCTTATTTTATATTCATCAAAATTATTAACATTGAAAACATGTACTTTTGACATAAAGTTTGAGGGATCCATAAGTACAGTTTTGAGATATTTATGCATATAAGTAGAAAGCACAGATTTGAAAACTACTTTGAAAATATGTGATCTCCTTGTTACCAGAAATTAGATCGAACATGTTCTTGATACTAGGAACACTGCTCCTATACCAATTGTTGGTCCCAGAGAAGGGTAAAACTATAGTCAGGGGGTGAATGACTATAGTGGAGTTTCAAAAACTTTTCTTGTATTTAAAAGCTTTTGGACAGCGGATAAGTCCCTTCTTACTACGTTATTTCAAAGTAGTTTAAGCAATCACAAATATATGATATAATATAAGCAATTAAATGAATGCAGTAAGGTAAATTGCAGAAAGTAAATTGACACAAGACTTATAGTGGTTCATGGTGGTGTAATCCCTTAATCCACTCTTCTCCTGTGATGATCGGAGGAATTCACTATTGTGTTTTCACAGATACAATAGTACAATTGTCCTTGACTTCACAAGCTTCACAATCTACAAGACTATCACTCCTTGACTGCAACAGCTTCAGTGACTCAGTCTCTTTCACTGCTCCTTGGGATCAAATCCTTCAGCAGCTATCACAAGCACAACTCTTTCTCAGATGACTCTGATTCAGTTGCTTGATTGATGTGAATTGGATTCACAAACTTGTTGATCAATCTAAATGCTTGATGTTTGAATTGTAGCTATCAGTTTTGAGTTGATCACTAGATGTTTTCCTTTAAGCGCAGATAGAAGGCTTTTTTACTTTGACAGAGTTTTTGCTCAGATTTTTCGTTCTTCCTCTCTTTTTTTTTGTTTTTCTGTCAATGCCCTCTATTTATAGCCTTGATTATCCTTGACTTGAATTTCCATCCATTGGCTATATTAATGAGGGGAATAATCCTTGATTTTATTCTTGATTCCCCATTAATTATATTCTCCTTGATTTTAGTGATCGGATTTTTCTTCAAACGTTTACCATAAAATTTGTGCTTGATTGATCCTCTATTAATTATGCATTTAATGCTGCATCTTTTGTATCTTCTCCATATTTCGATAATCTGATCGAGTAAGATTTACTCAGCCGTTCTTCGAACGGTCAAGTGACCTATCTGACTTTGCCGCTTAGATCTTCCTTCACTGCTTTGTCTTCACTCAGCCGGAAGTCAGTCCACTTTACCGATTCACTGTTTCCTTTATTCTTTCAGTTAAAGGAGAATCCTTGTACTTCACTGATCCTTGATATGGGTGAGATCAGTGTACACCATATTTGTACATTGAGTTTCATTACTTAAAATATAACTTAGACTTATCCAAGGTCATCACAGACTTCCTTGGTTAGAAGTCGGACTATGATGTCTTCATTGCTTCTCTGCTGGTGCTTGGATGGCTTCACTCTACCGAAAGTCTGTCCTTGCTTTGCCGTCCTTCCAACTAGTACAATACTTTTCTGTCTCAACTTATACAACATGTCAAACTCTAAGTAAAGACTATACAGAGTGTTCTAACTTATTTCAGGCTTGCTATTGTTAGGTGTGATGCCCGAAAGACAATTTTGTAATTGTTTTATTTAATAAATGAAATGATATTATTATTCATATTTATTATTCTCATAATCACCGATGTGACAATAGTATTTACACTACAGAAAACCCTAAAGTATATCGTTTATGTAATCACTTAACTCGGTGTATGGTATATACATGGGAGGATTGAGTTAGTGAAGATGTACTTAAAATACAATTAGCCCGTAGTAAAGTTAATCGAGGGTATAGGGTCTCTCCTTTAACGTGCTATTAATGCGCCCGTAACACAATTGGTGTGATTGTCTTATCCGGACTTTCGGTTAAGAGAACCTAATGGGGCATTTATATATGATAGATATATCATATAGGGGTGGACCGATTTGATTAGAGTTCACGATATAATTCCGTAATCGAGAAGTCTTATCGAATCAATGGATGATCATATTTATGGATATATCTTAATCCCGAGGTGATCACAGTCAACTGCTTGAATCAGTATGAGGTTTGACTTGACCGTTAAGGATTACACTGAGTCTGTGATCTGAATTACCCCATCTTGGCATTGTACTGAATTGAGTGAGTAGTCTGTGTTATTACAGATACGGAATCCATTCCTTCCATTTATGGAAGTAGATAGACAGATTCCCTTGTTTGTTAATCCTAGAAACTGATCGATCGCGCGAGTTCATATTACACTGATTAGCTACCAGTGAGTTGTATGAATTAATTGATCACTAGGGGTTAATGGTAAATAAGGATAAGATGTTCTAAAAAGGGTTAACGGTAACTTCCCGACTTAGAATGAACAATCTATGGAGGATTAATCCATATGTAATGATTATATCAATGGACGCTTATTATTATTCTCGTGAGGAGATAAATATAATCTTATAATCGGAGGAGTGCAGTCACGGGATTATGGTGGCATATTCCTGTGATTGATTTATCGAATAAAATTATTCTGTTCGTAAGATAATTATTTATTTGATTTATCGGAGCCGCTGATTATTAGTCCATGGTCCCCGACGTGCCTCCTAATATAGCATAGCTATTCTCGGACGTCGAATCCTAATAATATTAATTTAGTTCTTGTTGGACTTTATTAAAACGATATGTGAATTAATTGTTTAGTGGACTATTAAATTAGTTGGGCTAAATAATTAAATATGTGGAAAAGACATTTTTCATAATCTTGGCCCAAAATTAGTGTGTTGGTCGAATTTTGTGACTAGGTCACAAGAATGATAATTTCGACCCAAGTATATATTAGTCTACAAGAAATTAGTTTTCTTGTGATTAATAAGACATGTGCATAAAATATTTATTGGATAAATATTTATGGTAAGAAATAAAGATAAAGATTATTCTAGATTTGTTCTAGAATATTTTGGGATTATCTTTTATTTAATAGGATTATCATAATTGATTTTCTATTAATTATAAAATCCTTGGGGCTTAAGTTTTACTCTCCTATATAAAGAGAGTTCTCCCAAGCCAAATAACACACTACAATTTTCGACTTTCACCTCTTAGAGAGGAGAAAGAAAATTTCGGCCAAGGGGAGACAAGGGGAAAATCTTGGAGATTTTTCCGGGTAGCATATCGGAAGGATTCGAGTCGAGAATTTCCTTCCACCGGGATTTGCTTGGATCACACGTACGAAAGATCGTGGTGCTCTTCACACCTTCGTTCGTTCTTTCCTATTGCGGTTCTTCAACTTGGATTTTGAGATCCAAGAGGTATGTTCTACAACCCCCTTGTAGATGTAGATCTAGTTATTTTATTACATGTAAATAGATCTAGATCCTTAAATCTTTTTTTTAGACGTGCTACAATACACTGCTTAACTCAATAAAGATATTGGAAGCGAAATAACGGTTTACATTGAAATGTAAGACCGAGAAGTCTACATAGAATATGCTTTGGAATTTACGGATAAGGTGTGGATTCGGTTCACCCCACTTCCGTAAATATAAGCATTTAGCACACGGTGCTTGAAGGTAAGACTGGGAATTTCACGCATACGTTCGGTCAATGACCATTCGTGATATATCTTTTAACCTATTGAGTATAAAGGTAAGATATTGGATTCTTGGAATCGGGAAGGGACGCTTATTATATTTGTTGCGGCCTTTCGATAGAGTCCATAAACAAGACAAAACCTTGAACCTTGAAGTACGTTTACTCAAGGTAGTTACTAACCGATTAAAATCGACCACATCCAACATCGGTTGTTGGTGATAACACTAAATACTACTAAACTAGATCAGAATTTTGATCCACCCAGTAAGTATTGGGAGTATGGTTTATCCATTACCCATTACGTTTTCTGCGGACTTTGTAGTCTGAGGATCGATTGATGACCTATGGCTCTTTTGTGAGCAGTATAGGATTCTGATAATAGAGGTTGGTTTAATAGCCATAACCCTGTGAATGGAGTTCGGTACTCCAGTTCTGTTCATACTCTTGTAGATTCACCTGAGCGTCTCAGGCCCAGTGGGAGTAATTGGATCTACACGGAAAAGAGTAGAATGAGTTCGGTATTACATGATTTCGTTCAAAAGCAGAAAATAAGGGTGATTCCCTGAGACTTTCTTGCCAAACAAACGGAGTATGGATTCATTCGGAACAAAAGGGTATTGCCTTATGAACTTATGACAGGATGACTGTCAAGGCTTATGTCCTTTTATGGATAAAAAGCAAACCTCTCGGTCATTGGAAGTCATATATTTCTACAATATGTGGATTTGACCAGAATATTGACAAGTCTTTTTGTAGACTGGATATCAATTTTAGTACGGTAGTGAATATATAAATATATATTAGTGTTTGTGAAGGATAACACCGCACCGAGTTGGAATCAACATGGGTGTGTTATCTCGAAGTCGAATCTCGACAATACCACAATTCTCTCGCAACGAGAGATTTGGACAACATTCTTAAGAGTTTGACTCGGTCGAATTCATTAGAATCGATCCATCGGTTTCCCATCCATCTTATTGGTTAAGATGATGCATCTGTGTATGCAACATTCAACGAGGAAGTTCTACCCTATGCCTCAGGAATGACTCTCTAAATCTTCGGATCAAAAGAAATGGGATAGATTCTCTTTCTAGTAAGAGATGGTCAGGTTATTGAACGTCAACTTTGATCGAATCTTAGATTCGGCGGTTAACAAAGCAAGTTTAGTATTTCCTTTAGTATCTTGAAGAGAACGAGGAATAATATGCGGACATATTCATGTGTGAACTTGGATATGTGTGATACACGATTTTGACTTTAAGTCGATTGAGGATGATCGTTAAGTCGATCTCGGGCTCGGTGTTTACTCGGTACCACATGATTAGATGGACCGGTAACGTTTCGATTCTACGGATCGTCTCGAGCCGACAACCCGACTAATCATTAAGACCCATGACATTTAGATGTAGGTACTTCCCGAGTCACTGACCTATCCTACGACGGCATACTCGGAGTGTACTTTGGAATCTGAAATGGTTATGAATGCTTTGTGGGTACTAGAATACGGGATGAGTCTCCATTGCTTTAGAGCAAGTGGGAGATGTAGTTTGTTGTATTTTAAATAATAGGGTGTGCTCTAAAACAATTAATCACATGCTTTCGTGCAAATGGGAGATTCTTAGGTGTGATGCCCGAAAGACAATTTTGTAATTGTTTTATTTAATAAATGAAATGATATTATTATTCATATTTATTATTCTCATAATCACCGATGTGACAATAGTATTTACACTACAGAAAACCCTAAAGTATATCGTTTATGTAATCACTTAACTCGGTGTATGGTATATACATGGGAGGATTGAGTTAGTGAAGATGTACTTAAAATACAATTAGCCCGTAGTAAAGTTAATCGAGGGTATAGGGTCTCTCCTTTAACGTGCTATTAATGCGCCCAGAACACAATTGGTGTGATTGTCTTATCCGGACTTTCGGTTAAGAGAACCTAATGGGGCATTTATATATGATAGATATATCATATAGGGCTGGACCGATTTGATTAGAGTTCACGATATAATTCCGTAATCGAGAAGTCTTATCGAATCAATGGATGATCATATTTATGGATATATCTTAATCCTGAGGTGATCACAGTCAACTGCTTGAATCAGTATGAGGTTTGACTTGACGGTTAAGGATTACACTGAGTCTGTGATCTGAATTACCCCATCTTGGCATTGTACTGGATTGAGTGAGTAGTCTGTGTTATTACAGATACGGAATCCATTCCTTCCATTTATGGAAGTAGATAGATGAGTTCCCTTGTTTGTTAATCCTAGAAAGCGATCGATCGCGCGAGTTCATATTACACCGATTAGCTACCGGTGAGTTGTATGAATTAATTGATCACTAGGGGGTTAATGGTAAATAAGGATAAGATGTTCTAAAAAGGGTTAACGGTAACTTCCCGACTTAGAATGAACGATCTATGGAGGATTAATCCATATGTAATGATTATATCAATGGACGCTTATTATTATTCTCGTGAGGAGATAAATATAATCTTATAATCGGAGGAGTGCGATCACGGGATTATGGTGGCATATTCCCGTGATTGATTTATCGAATAAAATTATTCGTTCGTAAGATAATTATTTATTTGATTTATCGGAGCCGCCGATTATTAGTCCATGGTCCCCGACGTGCCTCCTAATATAGCATAGCTATTCTCGGACGTCGAATCCTAATAATATTAATTTAGTTCTTGTTGGACTTTATTAAAACGATATGTGAATTAATTGTTTAGTGGACTATTAAATTAGTTGGGCTAAATAATTAAATATGTGGAAAAGACATTTTTCATAATCTTGGCCCAAAATTAGTGTGTTGGTCGAATTTTGTGACTAGGTCACAAGAATGATAATTTCGACCCAAGTATATATTAGTCTACAAGAAATTAGTTTTCTTGTGATTAATAAGACATGTGCATAAAATATTTATTGGATAAATATTTATGGTAAGAAATAAAGATAAAGATTATTCTAGATTTGTTCTAGAATATTTTGGGATTATCTTTTATTTAATAGGATTATCATAATTGATTTTCTATTAATTATAAAATCCTTGGGGCTTAAGTTTTACTCTCCTATATAAAGAGAGTTCTCCCAAGCCAAATAACACACTACAATTTTCGACTTTCACCTCTTAGAGAGGAGAAAGAAAATTTCGGCCAAGGGGAGACAAGGGGAAAATCTTGGAGATTTTTCCGGGTAGCATATCGGAAGGATTCGAGTCGAGAATTTCCTTCCACCGGGATTTTCTTGGATCACACGTACGAAAGATCGTGGTGCTCTTCACACCTTCGTTCGTTCTTTCCTATTGCGGTTCTTCAACTTGGATTTTGAGATCCAAGAGGTATGTTCTACAACCCCCTTGTAGATGTAGATCTAGTTATTTTATTACATGTAATTTATAGATCTAGATCCTTAAATCGCTTCCGTTGCGGATGATATTACTAACAGCTATAACAGCTAGTATGGCCATCATCAAAACATAATAAAATGTTCCTAACACAAGGCTTATGAATTTAGTAAGAAACTTGAACCTGAGACTGAAAAGGAAGAACCAAAAACCACTGCATTGGCTGCTACACATCAAGAAGAATCTTCAGGAGCTCAAGATGATCTACTGGATGAGATGGAAGAGCAAATTGCCCTACTGAGCAAGAAAATCAGAATGATGAAACCGGAAGGGGTTCTCCAAGAAATTTCACAAAGAAACCTAGTGAAAAGAAGAAGGAAGAATCCAAGAAAGACAATGACTACTTGTGCTTTCAATGCAAGAAACCAGGACACTTCAAACCTGACTGTCCTAAATTAAAACAGAAAAAGGAACCTGATTATCTGTGCTTCAACTGCAAGAAACCTGGACATTTCAGACCTGATTGTCCGGACTCTATCGAAGAATAAGAATCAGAGCAAAGAAGACCGGCAAGAAAGCAATGGTTGCTGATGATGAATCAGGATATGAAGTTGAATCAGAAAAAGGAAATGAATCTGATGACACTGCACTTGTTGCTGACATGGTAGATTATGCTTTGATGGAAAATATGGAAGAGACTAAGGAGGTATACAATTCTATATCTATAAATACTCCTGCTGAAAGTGATTGTGAATCAACTTGTGGTTCAAATTCTAAAAATTCTGACAATGAAGAAACTTTGGATGTCATCCTTAATCAACTGAGGAAAATACAATCTGGTTATGAGATTGTGAAGGCTGAAAAAGAAGCTCTTCAAATAGAAGTTGATAGGTTAAAAGCTGAATTAAGAACTCTCAAAGGTAAGGAAAAAGATTTTGAGCAAAATCAGTATAAGCCTGCTGTACATTCAGTAGCTGCTGAATCTGCTGAACAGTCTAGTTCCACCACTGCATTCAAATCTGGAAAGCCTTATGGTGACAAGACAGGCCTTGGATTTGGAACTCAACAATCTAATAAGAATGGATCCAGTAAGGTTACTGAACGTATTGTTAGGTGTAGTGCCCGAAAGACAATTTGTGTAATTGTTTTTAATAATGGATGACAGAATTTATCTCACCTTATTACTTGCTTTGTGCTTGTAAAGTAATACACTGCTGCAAACCCTAAGTATATCAGTATGTAACCGCTTAACTCAGTGTACGGATTACGCGTGAGGATTGAGTTAGTGGTGATATACTTAAATCGTTAGTCCATGGTGAACTTAATCGAGTTTAGGGTCTCTTGATTAAAACACCAATAATGCGCCCGTAACACCTTAGGGTGTGATAGTCTTATCCGGATTTGTCGGTAGAGGGTACCTACGTGGGGCATTTATATATGATGGCATTCATATAGAATTTGGACCGATTTAATCGTATTTCTCGGTATAATTCCGTAATCGAGGAATCTTATTAAATCATTAGATGATCATATATGGATCAACCTTAATCCCGAGGTGATCACAGGCTGGTGCCGCTTGTCTCGGGGTAGTGTTTGATGTGTTAGTTACGGTCCACTTAAATATGTGTTCCAAGCCACTTCTCATTGGCACTATCTCCCGATGAGTGAGTAGTTCGATTTTCACGGACATACAATCCATTCCTTCCGCGGGAAGTAGAGATACGATCCCCTTATTTGTTAGCCTTAAGAAAGTGATCGATCCCGGGAGTTCATATTAGACTAATTGATCACTAGTCAGATATGTGAACTAATTGATCATCAGGGGGTTAATGGTAAATAAGGATCAGATATTCTGAGTCGGGTTCATGGAGAGTTCCCACTCAAAATGGACAGTCTATGGAGGGTTAATCCATATGTAGTGATTATATCAATGGACGCTTATTCACTCTATGGGTTGAGTTTAAGTATACATCTATAATCGGTAGAGTTCAGTTTCGGATTTATGGGGCGTAATCCCGGAATTAATAATTAATGTACTTATTCTGTTCGATGAATAATTAATTATTGGAGCTACTGGTTATAGGTCCATGGTCCCCGATGTTGCTTCTGTAATTCGGACTAATAATCTTGTTATTTGGGCCTCAGTGATAATTAATTGGTTGGGCTAATTAATTGATATGTATGGATATTATTTAGTTGGGCTAAATAATATAATACACATAAAAGACATTTTGTTTGGGCTTATTAACCCTAAGTGTGGCGCCATTTTAGTCTTCATTTAGCACAAGAATTAATTTTCTTGTGTTATGGAAAATAAAAGATATTCTTGTTATATGATTGGTTGGATGACTTGTTATTTGATTTCCTATTGGTCAATACATGTCACAATTAGTCATTAAGGAAAATATCTTTTTATTTTGTTTAATTATTTATTTATTTAATTAATTAAAACTTGGAGACCAAGGATTTACTCTCCTATAAAAGGAGAGTTATTCCAAGGGTAATTGGCATAATTTCGACCACACACATGTAAAAGAGAAAAAAAATTGTTTTTCTTGTTTTGGGTTTTAGAAGAAGAAAAACTCTAAGTTTTTCTTGGTGTTGCGTATCAAGGAGGTTCGTGTATCAAGAAGGGTGTCCACCAACCGCCGTTTGGAGAACACATCAGAAGATCTTGGCTTCTCTTCCTACTATTGGTAACATGATCTTAACCCCCTTGTAGTAGTTTAAGTTCTTTAATTATGTATTGTGATATTTAAGTCGTGATCCATACGCTGCGCGTAGATCTAACTCGTTTAGATCTAAGAACCTGCATCCTTCACGTAGTACCAGAATTGGTCCTAAGTTTGTGCCTGCACAAGATCCAACTCCAAAAAGTTTGCTGAGGCAGTGAAGCCTAATGAGAAGACTTCAAGGAAGCAAAATCAGAAGTCAAAAAGGTCAACAGCACCTAACAAAAGGAATAAAGGACTGTTGTACCTTCTAGACCTACTGATAGCAGACCTGCTGCCAAGTCTACTGGACCACAAAAGGGCAAAAATCAAAAATATTCCAAGGACAATAATCCTAAACCTAAAAATGTTAATCATTCTAGGGATACTTATCTTAGGGGGGGAAAGGTAGACTGTTCCCTACTGATAATGATTGGAATATTCCTGCCCCTACTGCTACAAACAATACACATAACCATAATGCTAGGGTAAAACCTCAGCAATGGAATCAGTAGAGGACTCACCAGAGGACTTATTCAAGACCGCAGTAGGGACCTCAGCAAACTCCATATTACAAGGCTGCTCCTAATAGACGGCAAACCTATGGTTATACTAGTGCTTCTAACAATACAAATCACTTCAAACAGCATTATACCAAAAGGCCATAAAGCATATGTGAATCCTACACAACCAAATGTTAGAACTTATGGATGTGTGGAACACACATATGAACAAAAGTATTATGCTTTTCAGAGTAGATTTGCCAAGGGTCATGCTTACCACTGACCACTATGGACCCAAACAGTTTTGGGTACCTAAAATACATTAACTTTGTTTTGTAGGGTGTCCGGTACTTTGACAGTGGATGTTCCAGACATACGACAAAGAATAAGCACTGTTTGACAAATTATGTGGCAAAGGATGGTCCAAGAGTGAATTTTGGCAACAAGAACACACCAGGATATCCAAGATGATATGGTACACTGGTGAGGAATGGATTAACTATAAAAAATGTTGCATTTGTGGAAGGACTGGACTACAACCTGCTGAGCACTGGACAATTTTGTGACATGGGTTACAAAGGCTACTGTGTTGTCATTAGTGAAAGAGGTGAACAAGTTGTGTTGGCTGGAATAAGACAACAAAACATGTATGTTGTGGATTGGTCTACTGCTGTTCCAGAGACATGCCTGATTGTGCATACTACGTCAGATCTAAATAGGTTATGGCATAAGAAGTTGAATCATCTTAACTTTGATGATATCAATCAATTGGTGATTGGTTTGCCTGAGATTACATTCAAAAAGGATGCTATATGTGATGCTTGTCAACAAGGTAAACAAACCAAGTCAAGCTTCAAGTCAAAGACTAAGCAATCAACAAAAAGAGTCTTGGAGCTGATGCACATGGATCTATTTGGACCAGTAACACCAGCAAGTGTAACAGGAAAGAAGTACACTTCGGTAGTTGTGGATGATTATTCAAGATACACTTGGTAGTATTCATGAACAAGAAAAGTGAAACACTTCAAAAGATGCCTGAACTTTTGAAGAGATTGCAAAATGAGAAAAGTTTGACAGTAGTGAAGATCAGATCAGACAAGGGTACTGAATTTCTCAATAAAGTCATAAGAGAATATTGTGAACAAAATGGTGTGCTGCATCAATTAGCAGTTGCTGGTACACCTCAGCAAAATGGGGTTGCTGAGAGAAGAAATAGGACCTTGAAAGAAGCAGGAAAAACTATGATTTGTGAAGCATTGTTACCTGAAAGATATTGGGCTGAAGCAATCAATACAACATGCTATACACAAAATAGGACCTCAGTGAACAAGAAGCTGCTGAAGACACCTTATGAGATATGGAATGGAAGAAAACCAAATATATCTTATTTCCATCCATTTGGAAGCAAGTGTTTTATTTTGAATCATAAAGAGCAATTGAAGACATTCCAACCAAAATCAGATGAAGGAATCTTTTTGGGATATTCTTCTGTCAGCAAGGCATTCAGAGTACTGAATAAAAGGACATTGAAACATGAAGAATCAATACATGTTGTATTTGATGAACCAAAGTTCACTGGTATGGAAGATGAAGTGTCGAACCTGTTGAGAATCCTCAAGCAACTGATCTAGAATGTATTTATGTTTTGGAAAGGATAAATGACTTAATAGTTTCTGACTCTGCCCCTACTGAAGAACCTGCTGGTAACACTACTGATGCAACAACTGAAGCAATTCAAGGATCTGCTGAAACCCCTGCTGAAGCAACAACAGACCCTACTGAAGATGATGTTCCTGAGAACCAAACGAACCAAAATCTACAATGGTTTAGGGATCACCCTGCTGAGCAAGTTATTGGCAATATACAACAAGGTGTAAGGACTAGAAGACAATTGGAAGCAATGTTTACTTGTTTTCTATCTCAAATGGAACCTAAAGTTGTTGAAGAAGCAATATCTGATCTAGATTGGATAATTGCTATGCAAGAGGAATTGAATGAATTTGAAAGAAATCATGTTTGGACACTAGTGGAAAGGCCTAATCATGCAAATATAATTGGAACTAAATGGGTATACAGAAACAAATTGGATGAATCTGGTACCATTGTAAGGAAGAAGTCCAGACTAGTAGCAAAAGGCTATTCTCAAACTGAAGGAATAGATTTTGATGAAACATATGCCCCAGTTGCAAGATTGGAAGCTATAAGATTATTCTTGGCATTTGCTGCTTACAAAAACTTCAAGGTATACCAGATGGATGTCAAGAGTGCATTTTTGAATGGCATTCTAGAGGAGGAAGTTTATGTTTAGCAACCTCCTGGTTTTGAAGTTAAAGATCAAGAAAATAAAGTGTACAGACTCAATAAGGCACTTTACGGTTTGAAATAAGCACCAAGAGCATGGTATGAAACCCTATCTCAATTCTTGGTGGACTGGTTTTACCAAAGGTACCATTGACAGAACTCTTTTCAGAATCAATGAAGGGGACAGCACCCTGCTGGTACAAATTTATGTTGATGACATAATTTTTGGCTCTGAAAATGAATTGCTATGTGAAAAGTTTGCTAATCTCATGAAAAGCAAGTTCCAAATGAGTATGATGGGAGAGATGAACTATTTCTTAGGATTACATGTCAAACAAATGAAAGATGGAATCTTCATTCATCAAACTAAATATACCAAAGAGCTGCTAAAGAAGTTTGGTATGGAAAATAGCACCAAGGTGTCAACTCCTATGAGTACCAACATCAGATTGGATGAAGATAAAGAAGGCAAAGATGTTGATCAGACTTTATACAGAAGGATTGATGATGGTTAAAATATACCTATTTATGTCATCAATTATAACCTTAAATCGGAGTTAATTATATATATTTCATATTAAATCACGCATTTATATTTATTATTTAATGATAAGTGATTATTAATGTGATAATTGGTATTTAGCTATTTTTATTATAAAAGGCCAATTTATTTGTGTGATCAATGCTGATTTTGCAGATCATAACGAATCGGGAAGATAATTATCACGCAATCGAGAAATCTCAAGATAAATAAGGAAGAAAATCGGAGCATTAATGAAAAGATTAATCAGATCAATTCAAAAGCATGGAGTGGGGAACAAGTCAGATAAAGCGGAGTGAAAACGCGTAAAGAGGGAGGCTCGGTCGACCGAGCCATGCCATTCGGTCGACCGAGCGTGTACGTTCGGTCACCCGAGCCTAACTTGATAAATGCATGTCAATCTTCTGGATTCTCCCTATGTCGGCTACAACTCCTATATAAACAAGCCTACGGAATTGAGAAGACACACCACTACAACACAAAACAATTCATACAATTGTAGCTTTTAAGTTTTTAGTTTTATTTTTATGTTCGTTCATTGTGGATTCATCGGATTCTCCGATTAGGGAGCGCATTAAAGAGTGGGAGTCACTCTCGTCTTCGAGGGTATGACTATTCAATTATGCAATCTTTATTTGTAGATCTGATGTATTTTATTATGGAGTAGTTTTTATTTGTATTGATTGCGTGATGTAGATTAATTTACGAACCCATGTGTTTAGGTTAGAAACGTTAAGAAGTAATCATGATTTGTTCCGACACGAACCGTGTTCGGTCGACCGAGGCATGTCATTCGGTCGCCCGAGTGCCGTTGTTCGGTCGACCGAGCGTGGTGATGTGTAGGGCAATATTATGATCGGCTTCGACTACGTCGATTCTCTCGGATTGGAATTAAAACGAGTAATTAAACCCGATCAACTTAATTATTTGTCATCATAATTTAACATGAAACCCAAAAAGTGATTGTTACTTAGGATATAGTTTGAATCGGCATCTAAGAAGTACGCCTTACCCGAGGAATGTTGCTTAGATGAGGTTACGGTTTATACCGGCATCCCTAGTCTCGTAATCGTGTCGAAGTTATATGAGATGGAGGCATTAAAAAGCGAAGTCACGTAATGGAGGCACGATGATTTAGATGACCTAACCGGGGCTAAATCTACCTTAGGGATGACTCCCGTAGTCATAATAATCGATCTTTAACGTTTGTTTTATCTCGTAATCATCCTAATTCACATGGGGGAGTTATAATCTACTAGCGTAATCAATACTATTCGTTTAGATAATATCAACCGTATTATCCGTGTTTTAGTAGTCTTTAGTCCGTCTTTGTGGTCTTTTGTGTCTTGTGGTTGTCACTATTTTATTTTCTCGCATTTAGTTGGTCGTAGACCGCCCTTTCAATTTAGTTTTAATAGGATAAAGTTGTGTTTTATTTGTGCCGAGTCTCTCGTGGGATCGACCTCGACTCTATCTAGCCATACTACAATTGAACCTAGTTCTCTTTCTCTAGTGTGTTAGTAGGCATCGAGTTAATAATTTAACTTGACCTTCATCAAGTTTTTGGCGCCGTTGCCGGGGACTCGAGTCATTAAATTAAGATATAGCTTATTTTGTTAGAACTCGGATTCGTGAATAAGAGTCCGTATATTAAAACAAGTTGTCGCAAAAAAAAAAAAAAAAAAAAAAAAAACGTTCGGTCGACCGAACAACAGCTCTCGGTCGACCGAGAATTTGTTTTCTTTTCTGTTTCTGTTCTGTATTAGTTTTACAATATTCTGTTTCTGTTTTATTTACGTTTTCTTTTCTCAAACTTATTTCGAGTCTGTTTTAGTTTTATTTAGTTAGTTAAAGGCCTAGCCTTTACTAGTGATTAATTGTTTTATTGTTGTTTATTATTTTATAGTACGCTACTCGGAAATCGAAGGAACCGCTTGAGCCATATAATCCTGAAATAGAGAAATTTGCGTGAAGGAATAGGAAGTTAGCTAGGGAACTGGCTAAACAAGGAGAAGAGGATCCAAATCTTGAGGAAAGCGAGCAAGGAGTGGAAGAAGAACATACAACCGATCATTCTGAATCTGAAACAGAAATGGAAGGCAATCCGGTCAATCCAAACCAGGTACCTAATCCTGTTATTAATCCTGTTATCAATAATGTGAATGAAAATGCTAATAATGAGAACCAAGCCCTAGTTCAAGGAGCGAGGCACACTTTGCAAAGTTATGCAACGCCAACTATTGAACAATTCATTCCCGCTATCGTAGCACCGCAAGATGCTGCGGAAGTCTATCACCCTAGGCCTAATGTAATTCAAATGGTGACCAACTATTCCACTTTTCATGGAATCCAAAACGAGGATCCCGGTGTTCACGTGATGAATTTCTTGGAAATCGTCAAAGACAAGTTGAAACCGTAATTAATCCCGGAGGGTAACATTCGTCTTAAGCTTTTCCCTTTCACCTTGAAAGATAAAGCTAAGCAATGGCTTCTCTCTTTAGAGGCCGGATCTATCACAACTTGGGAACAATTGTTGCAAAAATTCATGAATAAGTATTTTCCCTTAGGAAAAACTTTTAAGTTACGCCAAGATATCCTAGGATTTAAGCAACAACCTGGGGAGAGTTTTGATCAAGCTTGGGAGCGTTTCAAGGAAGCTATGAGGAAGTGTCCTCATCATGACATCTCTCTTTGGCTTTTAATGCAAACTTTTTACCATGGGTTGAGAGAGACTGAGAAAATTAGAGTAGACGCCTCCAAAGAATGGAGCGTTTGTTCTTTTATCTCCTGAGGAGGCACAAGGGAAGATGGAGCAAATAGCGATGAATAGCCAATGGGGAGGCAATGACATAGCTACTGTGAAGATGGCCGCTGACATATTTGATGATAGTGCATCTACCAAAATCTTAGAACAACTTTTCGTTATCAACAATAAGGTAGATGAGATGCAAGAGAGGATGACAAGAGTAGAGAAAGGGCCGGAATCGAGGTAGCACCTCAAAGTGAGAATGCCGGTATCGAAGAAGCCAATTATATCGGGGGAGGGTACAAGCCTAATCTTAACCATCCTGGATTCCGATATAGTGACATTAATGCAGGAGAAAGGCCTAAACCGCCTACCACTTATGTACCACAAACAGACTAAAACTTTTGGTTGGGAAGTCGCGATAGAAAACCGAGTAATGTCGTCACCGACAATATGGGACAACTTTCGAAATCTATGGCCGATTTAGCCACTAACTTTAGCCAATATTGTCGAAGACCGATGCTAAGGTGACCAATCAAGAAGCACTAGTCCAAAACCTCACGCACCAGATAGGACAACTAGCTGAGCAAGTCTCAACTAGACCTCCTGGAGGGTTGCCAAGCAACACTGAAAAGAACCCTAAGGACTTGAATGCAATCATGACAAGAAGTGGAAAAGAGGTAACTCCACCATCCCTGAAAGAGAAAGAGAAAGTCATAAAGAATAAGGATGGTGAGCCAAGCAATGAGAATAATACTTCCGAGACTTTGCCTGAGCAAAGAACGTATAAAGAACCTGCTGGCCCTAGAGTTGAACTTTACGATAACAAGTATCCAATTTTCACTGATGTCGATCCTTCAACTCTACCTTATCCTCCACCAAAACCGAAGCCTAAGTTTGATAATAAGAGGTATAAGAAGTTTGTGGATATGTTTAGTAAGTTACAAATCAATATACCCCTAGTTGAAGCACTAGCTGAAATGCCTGAGTACACCAAGTTTTTAAAAGATGCCGTCTCAACTAAAAGGAAACTTCTAGATTTAGAGACCATATGCCTTAATGAGGAGTGTTCAGCCATTCTTCAACATAAGTTACCCCCAAAATGCAAAGATCCGGGAAGCTTTCTCATTCCCCGCACCATAGGTAACATATGTTTGAACAAAGCTTTGTGTAATCTAGGAGCTAGCGTGAACCTGATGCCACTATCTATTTTTCGGAAGCTAGGCATGAAAGATCTTAAGAAGACCTCAATCACATTGCAATTAGCTGACCGTTCTGTTAAAGAACCGTGTGGAGTGGTTGAGGATGTGCTGGTAAGGGTTGAAAAGTTTGTATTTCCTGTCGACTTTGTGGTATTAGATATGGAAGCTAACTACGAAGTACCATTGATATTAGGGAGACCTTTCATGGCCACTAGTAGAACGCTAATTGATGTTTACAAAGGCGAGTTGGTGTTAAGAGTGAACGAAGAGAGAGTTGCATTCAATGTCTTCGACACTATGAAGCAACCTGATGATGGAGAGGATGCATGTTTCATGTTAGATTCCATGGATAGGATCGTTCAAGAATTTCAACAACATGAAAGTATCAAGGATTTCTTGGATGCTGTCTTAGAAGAAGAAGATGAAGTCAAGTACGTGACTAGTGATGAGGAGAAGATGATATGGCCAGGATGGATGTAGTAGAGGGACCCCAAGGCCCGTAGAGGAAGTAAGTGTTGCGGAGATTGAAAGATTCTATCACGACCAACGTGGCATAAGTACTTCGAACTCAAACTCACCGGTCGAAGTTGAAGACCTCTTTGGAAGAACCTCCCACAAATTTGACTTTAAAACCTCTTCCTGCGAATTTGAAGTATGTATTTCTTCAAGATGAGGCTTTGCCGCTAATTATATCTTCTTCCTTGACGGACTTACAAGAGGAAAAACTAATGAGAGTTTTGAGAGAGTACCGCGGAGCATTTGGATGGACAATAGCTGACGTTAAGGGCATTAGTCCTAGCGTATGTATGCATAAGATCTCCGTGGACCCTAAAAAGAAAGCGGTTGCACAATCTCAGAGGCGTTTAACCCCACAATTAAAGGACGTGGTTAGGGATGAAGTTATAAAAATGCTAGAAATGGGAATTATATTTCCAATTGCTGATAGCGAATGGGTAAGCCCTATCCATGTAGTTCCCAAGAAGGGAGGATTGACGGTGCAAGCCAACGAGTTGAATGAGTTAATTCCTGTGAGGCTAATCACTGGTCATCGAGTGTGCATAGACTTTAGGAAACTAAATGATGCAACTCGTAAGGACCACTTTCCTCTTCCCTTCATCGATCAAATGCTCGAGAGACTGAGCGGGCATGCTTTCTATTGTTTTCTCGACGGATATTCGGGATACTATCAAATCCACATCTCACCCGAAGATCGTGAGAAAACAACGTTTACATGCCCATACGGGACATTTGCGTATAATCGAATGCCATTTGGATTGTGCAACGCCCCGCGACATTTCAACGATGTATGATGTCATTATTTGCGGATATGGTGGAAGACTTCTTGGAAATCTTTATGGATGATTTCTCCGTATTTGGAGACGATTTCGATTCATGTCTCACACATCTAGCACGAGTGTTGAAGAGATGTGAAGAGACTAATCTTGTGCTTAATCGGGAGAAGTGTCATTTGATGGTTACGGAAGGTATAGTACTAGGCCACCGCATATCAAAGAACGGTATAGAGGTGGATAGAGCCAAAGTCGAGGTGATCGAGAAATTACCTCCACCTACTAATATTAAAACTTTGCGAGGTTTTTTAGGCCACGCCGGATTTTATCGTAGGTTTATCAAGGACTTTTCCTTAATCTCTAGACCTCTTACCGAATTATTGGCCAAGGATGTGCCATTCGTGTTTTCTAATGAGTGCATAAAAGCTTTCAACGAAATAAAAAGTAGACTGATCACTGCACCCGTTCTGGTCGCACCGGATTGGGATCTTCCGTTTGAACTGATGTGTGATGCAAGTGATACTGCTGTAGGCGCCGCTTTGGGTCAAAGAAAAGATAAGATCTTCAGACCTATCTATTATGCAAGTCGGACTTTGAATGCTGCCCAAAGAAATTACGCCACAACGGAGAAGGAACTTTTGGCCGTTATCTTTGCTTTTGACAAGTTTAGATCTTACTTAGTAGGATCTAAAGTCACTGTGTGGACTGACCATGCGGCTCTTAAGTATCTCCTAGCAAAGCAAGATTCAAAGCCGAGACTGTTGAGATGGATTCTACTGCTGCAAGAATTTGACGTAGAAATCCGAGATAAGAAAGGAAGTGAGAACGTGGTGGCCGATCATCTATCGCGCTTACAATTAGAGGATGGTGAGGAATCACCCGAGATAGGAGAATCTTTTCCCCGATGAACAACTTTTCTCCATCACCACCATCGGGGACATGATGATTGTGCAGCTTTCTTCACGAATTGAGGTTGTGAAGGAGAAGAAGCAACCATGGTTTAGTTTGTTTGTCAATTATCTATCCGCAAAGTACCTACCACCAAATCTCACTGTCCAAGAAAGGAAAAAATTCTTTAAAGATCTTAGACACTACTATTGGGATGAGCCTTATTTGTTTAAGCTAGGATCTGATAATATTTTTCGAAGGTGTGTGCCCGAAGAAGAGTATAATGATATCCTGAAGCATTGTCATTCCTATGAAGTTGGAGGGCACTACGGGGGAGAAAAAACTGCGGCTAAGGTCCTCCAATGCGGTTTTTATTGGCCGACATTGTTTAAGGATGCACACCAATATGCAAAGGTATGTCATGCTTGTCAAATGACAGGTAATATTTCAAGGAGGAATGAGATGCCACTCAAGAGCATCTTAGAAGTGGAGCTTTTTGACGTTTGGGGAATAGATTTTGTTGGACCCTTCACTTCATCATTATCTAACCGATATATCTTAGTTGTTGTAGACTATGTATCCAAATGGGTTGAGGCCATTGCTTCCCCTACTAACGATGCTAGGGTTGTGGTTAGATTCTTGAAGAAGAACATTTTTACAAGGTTTGGGACGCCTAGGGCAATTATAAGCGACAATGGTAGTCATTTTTGCAATAAACCTTTTGAAAGGTCGATGATTAAGTATGGGGTTCGACATAAGCTAGCAATCGCATATCACCCCCGACTAGTGGACAGTAGAAGTCACCAATCGAGAGATAAAGCGTATCCCGGGAGGAAACTCGTCAATACGACTAGGAAGGATTGGTCGATACGTTTAGATGACGCTTTATGGGCTTATAGGACCGCATATAAAACCTCGATTGGAATGTCACCCTATAGGATTGTTTTTGGAAAGGCATGTCATCTACCGGTGGAACTGGAGCACCGGGCCATGTGGGCAACAAGGATGCTAAATTTTGATGAGACGTTGGCCGGTGAGAAAAGGATGTTAGAATTCACTCGCCTGGAGGAGTTTCGTTTAGAGGCATACGAGAATGCCAAGATTTTCAAGGAGCGCACGAAGAAGTTTCATGACAAAAAGATTCTGGAGAGGACCTTTCAAGAGGGTGATCTAGTTCTCTTGTACAATTCGCGCTTAAGACTCTTCCCGGGTAAGTTGAAATCAAGATGGTATGGCCCATTTCAAGTACAACAAGTCTTTCCTTCTGGAGCGGTGGAGCTATTCAATTTCAAAGACGAGTCCAGATTTGTGGTCAATGGACATCGTATTAAGCATTATCACGGGCTTCCGCCGTCGCCGAGGAGGAGGTTTTGTACCTCGATGACCCCGTCTATGAATAAACCATCTTGAGCCGAGTCGAGCTAGCGACTATAAACTTAGAACTACTACCTATAACTATTTTTTTTCGTTTTTCTTTTTAATAAAGTAGCATGCGCCTATCGCGGTTTTTTTCATCTCGCCATGTTCCGAGTCTAAGTTCGGAATAAACGAGGTTTTTTCCTTGATAGCCGTCATGTGAGTTTTTATTTAGGTTTAAATCCCTTTTGGTCTTGTCCATGGCAGTATAAAGTAAAGTGGCTTAAACTGTTTTTAGATATCTATATCTAATTACTGCCACGTTATTTTATAACTTCCATAGACATGGTATTTGACGATTTCGTGGAGCTTGTTTGTTTATACAGGATGTGTCTGTCTCTCCATGCTGTGCCGATGATTACTCCGATAATGTTCCTTTACTTGGGAGCCGTTTCCAGAGCTAAGTCTTTCATCTTGAACTCTCATTTATTTTTGTCATTGAGGACAATGCCATGTTTAAGTGGGGGGCAGGGGACTTAGCTATATATTGTGCTATATGTTGAAAAAGTCAAGAGGAACGGAATACTGAGACAATATTGAGCCAAATTTAAAAATTTTATGGATAAATGCCAAGTTGTTTAACTCGTACCCTTAAACTTGTAAAGTTCTTATACCTAGAATTAATAGGAAATGAACCAAGTTGCGTGAGTACGTGGTCATATTATACTTTTGCGATAAATTGTTAGTAAACTTAAGGATATTCATGCCAACAATTGCAAGTATTTAGGTATTGTTCAATTACTCAACATGTGAATCGCTTAGTACCGCATGAGTTATACTTTTGCGATAAATTGTACATTGCTTAGATAATTGGTTATGAGGACCCAGTGTCGACATTTGTCGACTGATGTATTCTGATCTTCTAGCCAACAAAAGCGGAGTAATAAGCTTGGGACGTACCTGTGTTTTGACAATGTATTAAAACACTGGGCTTGTAGTAACATTACCAAAGTAGCCCCGCGCTTGTGGTAATATTCAATGCTATGCTTAATCTAAGATAGGGGGATACTCTATGAAAAGTTTTCTTCCTTGAGGTTAGTAGTATTCGAAAATTATGCAAAATTGAAAAAAAAAATCGAATTTTTAGAGGCTTCGAGTAGTACTCAGTCTCCAAGTCCAAAAACCCTATAGATACGCTCTTGCTTATTGTTCTAGTGCTTTAACCATTGCGAGGCATAAGAAGTATGAATGCTGATGTTGGTGAATTTAGATATGAAGTCTGCATAAGCTCTAATCTTGCTACATTTATATAAAACCAATGCACATGCACACAATCACTTCGATTCATAGCGAGTAGTGAATAATGCTTATCTTATGAGCATGACTGGTATGAGTTCACTCAGGTTTCTTGTGCAAGTATGAGTTGACCATAGAAAATGTTGTCTTGGGGAATGATTTATTGATGCTTTATTCGGGACGAAGCAAAGTTTAAGTGGGGGGCATTTTGATGACGGTTAAAATATACCTATTTATGTCATCAATTATAACCTTAAATCGGAGTTAATTATATATATTTCATATTAAATCACGCATTTATATTTATTATTTAATGATAAGTGATTATTAATGTGATAATTGGTATTTAGCTATTTTTATTATAAAAGGCCAATTTATTTGTGTGATCAATGCCGATTTTGCAGATCATAACGAATCGGGAAGATAATTATCATGCAATCGAGAAATCTCAAGATAAATAAGGAAGAAAATCGGAGCATTAATGAAAAGATTAATCGATCAATTCAAAAGCATGGAGTGGGGAACAAGTCGATAAAGCGGAGTGAAAACGCGTAAAGAGGAGGCTCGGTCGACCGAGCCATGCCATTCGGTCGACCGAGCGTGTACGTTCGGTCACCCGAGCCTAACTTGATAAATGCATGTCAATCTTCTGGATTCTCCCTATGTCGGCTACAACTCCTATATAAACAGCAGCTACGGAATTGAGAAGACACACCACTACAACACAAAACAATTCATACAATTGTAGCTTTTAAGTTTTTTGTTTTATTTTTATGTTCGTTCATTGTGGATTCATCGGATTCTCCGATTATGGAGCGCATTAAAGAGTGGGAGTCACTCTCGTCTTCAAGGGTATGACTATTCAATTATGCAATCTTTATTTGTAGATCTGATGTATTTTATTATGGAGTAGTTTTTATTTGTATTGATTGCGTGATGTAGATTAATTTACGAACCCATGTGTTTAGGTTAGAAACGTTAAGAAGTAATCATGATTTGTTCCGACACGTAACCGTGTTCGGTCGACCGAGGCATGTCATTCGGTCGCCCGAGTGCCGTTGTTCGGTTGACCGAGCGTGGTGATGTGTAGGGCAATATTATGATCGGCTTCGACTACGTCGATTCTCCGGATTGGAATTAAAACGAGTAATTAAACCCGATCAACTTAATTATTTGTCATCATAATTTAACATGAAACCCAAAAAGTGATTGTTACTTAGGATATAGATTGAATCGGCATCTAAGAAGTACGCCTTACCCGAGGAATGTTGCTTAGATGAGGTTACGGTTTATACCGGCATCCCTAGTCTCGTAACTGTGTCAGAAGTTATATGAGATGGAGGCATTAAAAAGCGAAGTCACGTAATGGAGACACGATGATTTAGATGACCTAACCGGGGCTAAATCTACCTTAGGGGATGACTCCCGTAGTCATAATAATCGATCTTTAACGTTTGTTTTATCTCGTAATCATCCTAATTCACATGGGGGAGTTATAATCTACTAGCGTAATCAATACTATTCGTTTAGATAATATCAACCGTATTATCCGTGTTTTAGTAGTCTTTAGTCTGTCTTTGTGGTCTTTTGTGTCTTGTGGTTGTCACTATTTTATTTTCTCGCATTTAGTTGGTCGTAGACCGCCCTTTCAATTCGTTTTAATAGGATAAAGTTGTGTTTTATTTGTGCCGAGTCTCTCGTGGGATCGACCTCGACTCTATCTAGCCATACTACAATTGAACCTAGTTATCTTGCTAGTGTGTTAGTAGGCATCGAGTTAATAATTTAACTTGACCTTCATCAAGGATGATAGGCAGTCTGCTGTACCTTACTGCCAGCAGACTTGATATATCCTTTGTTGTAGGTGTTTGTGCAAGATTTCAATCAAAACCAAAGGAAAGTCATTTAGCTGCAGTAAAAAGGATTCTCAAGTATCTAAAAGAGACTTTGGGAGTAGGGATATGGTATTCAAAAGATGGAAGCTTCAAGGTTATATCCTACTCAGATTCTGATTATGCTGGATGCAAGATTGATAGAAAAAGCACCTCAGGAACCTGTCAGTTGATGGGAAATATATTGGTTTCCTGGTTCAGGAAGAAACAAAATTCAATATCAACTTCCACTGCTGAAGCTGAATATATTGCTGCTGGAAGCTGCTGTGCACAAATACTATGGTTAAGACAACCGTTAAGGGATTATGGAATTGAAGAAAGAGAAATTCCTATAATGTGTGACAACACAAGTGCAATAGCAATCACTAAAAATCATGTATTGCACTCAAGAACCAAGCACATTGATGTGACACATCATTTTATAAGAGATCATGTTGAGAAAAAAGATGTGGTGGTTCTTTACATCCCTAGTGAATATCAACTTGCTGATATTTTTACTAAGTCATTGGATAGTGAAAGATTTGCTAAGTTAAGGACTGGATTTGGAATCATAAAAGTTGACTGATATACGATAATCAGCAATGTTTTGGAATTCACCAAGGGGATTAGTCTTTGCTATGTTGGGTGAGCTCACTTAGCAGACTAGTCATTGGTATCAACAATTCCATGTACTTAAATATGTTTGGACAATTGAGCAAATGAAGTTGCCAAGGGGATTGGTCTTTGTCCAGTTGGGTGAGCTCACTTGAAAGATCAGTCATTGGTATTAAATTTCATCTTGTATTATCAGTTGGACAAAACTAGTGATCAGCAGAGTAACATTGTCAGTAGGCTGCTGAGCCATATCTATCAGCAGGCTGCTGAGATATAACTCTACTGAAAATCAAGTTTGCTGAGCTATACGTTACAATACAGTCAAACTTAATTGAAAGTCAACAGTAATTGGCTTTATTCTTATCTTTATAACTGCGGTTACAAATATCCAACGGATACAACTCTTATGGAATCAATTAGTGGGACATGTGGCAACATCACATTTATTCCAACTTTAATTGTGGTTAAATGCTACAGTACGTGTACAGTACTTTCTGATAGTTACTACCCACTTTCTTTCTCTACATATACAGACATATACACAGAGACTTTACACACAAACTCAGATCGATTTTCTCTGAGAATATACAGTGTGAGCACAGATTTGCAAGCTTTCTTCTTCATCTTTTTCATCTACAATGGCGGATAAAGGTGATATTCACATCGGAACGAGCCAAAGTGTTAGAGGGTTCGTTGTTGATGCGAACAAGACTGAACTAGCTATCAATATTGGTAGAAGAATCAGGAGATATGAAGGATTAAATGATGTTCTTAATCTAAGATTGGAAAGCATCTCTTATACAAATGTTACAAATTTCTTGAGAAACATTGTGATTAGAGATGACAGAGAGGCATTTACTACCACTGTTAATGCCTAAGAGATTGAAATTTCCTCAAACCTGCTGAGGAAAGTGTTCGGTTTTGGACCTAATAATGATGCTTCTACCAATCCTGAATCAATGGGGTTGTCAAGATTGGAGTTTGTTGATATAATAAAGACCAACAAATCCATTAAGTCCTCATTGAGTATCAATGTGAAGCACATCAAAATGGAGTATAATCTATTGAGTAAGATTATTACCAAAAACATTCTTGGTTTCAGTGGAAGTCGTGACACATTGTCTGGACCCAAGATTGACTTGCTGATTATCATATGCAAGAGTATGAAGTTTGACTGGGCCGGATTCTTTGTCCAATACATGAAGAAGGTGATAACTGAGGACAGAGATGGGACAAGGAAGTCCAAGACACCGCCTTTGGGTTTAATGGTGTAGGCCATACTGACCCATTTGAAGATTGCTGATATGGCACCTGAAAAAATCAACAAGTCTAGATATAAAAAGGAAATCAATTATCTCATCCATGGTTTGGATGATGATGAAGAGTTAGTTACTGAAAGGATATAGAGTGATAATGATGGAGATGATGATGCTAGTGGTGAGCAGGTTAGTCAAGTTTCACAACCTGCTGCACCCAAGAAAATTGCTGAGAAAAGAAAAGCTGCTGATACAAGAAAGTTTACCGAAATGTTAAAGCCTAAGAAGACAAGGCAGCAATCAGTAAACCCTGCTGAATCTACTGAAGTTCTAGTTCAAGCTGAGGCTGCTGAGCCTGCTGGAACTACAACGAAGGCTGCTGAGATTTTGAAAGAGCAGATAAAAGAAGACTCAAGAAAGAGGAAAGCTACCAAGGATCTTGAAACTGAACAACCTGCAAAGAGAATGAAGGAGGTTGTGAAAAAGAAAAAGCATGGAAAGGGAAAAGAATTAAGGGTTTTGGAGGCCCAAAAGGAAGCTGAAAGTGTTGCTGAAGAAGCACCTGTACAAGGTGATGAGCCTACTGAGGCTAGAGAAGTTGTTGTTGAGAAACAAACTGTAGAATCACAGCAGACAGTTATTCCTGACCCTATTATGGAAATTATTGAACCTGTTCCTGACCCTGCTGTGGATACTACAACTCAGGGGGAAGAACACACTGCTGCAGACCCTACTGATACACATACAAGTCAGGGGGAACCTAGTATGGAACATATGGAGGTGGTAGGTACAAATGTACAACCTGAGGAACCTACTGACCTGGTTGTATCTGCTATGGATATATTGGCCCATCTTGTTGAAGCCTTTGGACAACAACAAGATGAGAAATCTGCACCAACAAGGCCAACAATGCCTTTTGAAAGAAAAGAAAAGAAATCAAGGAAGGAAAAAATAGATCCCAACATCAAGAAAATTCAGGACTACTTTGCTTGGAAATTTGGTTTCTACAAGAGACATAAATCAGCTGCAGAACCAATGACTGACTTTGAAGAGTGGTCATTTAATAAGTTGGGTGTGGAGAACTTACTTGGTTTGATTGATACATCTGAGTTACAAGTAAGGCTGTTGGATCTCATTGAGAGTGAAAAACGAGTGCAAGCATTAAGATCAATGAACCACACTCTGGACCTGATGATGATGACACATCATCCTCTGATTCTGATGATGATAATCCTTCTTTCCCAGGCCAACCTAGTGGCACTTCCTTGGAAAGACCTAGTGAGGATGAAGGACAAGGATCTAAAGACACAGCTGAAGATCAATCTGCTGATGCCGGCAAGTCTACTGGGGGTCAGCAAACTGATCAGATGGATAAAGATCTGGAGGATTTAACTATAGATGAATTGGAGGCTCTAATAAATGATGGAATAAATTTTGGAGACAACAGGCTGGTTAGTATGTTTGACACCTTACTAGTTGTGGAATCTGATGCACATCCTGTTGATCAAGTAGACTGAAAATTTGGATGAGGAGATGGTAATTGCACATAGTGAGCCTGACATCATTTCTGAAGATTCAGCTCAGTATCAAGAGAAGTTGACACTCATGATACCTTATCTAAAACTGCTGATGTATTACAGAAGATAGCTGATGTTAGAGGGGTCTTAGAAGAAAACATGGCTGAATTTCCTCAAATTCTTGTACAGAGAGTCTTAATCACTGAGGAACAAACAGTGTTAGGACAGAGATTGGATTTAGTGATGGGTTTGGAAGGATCACCCACACATTCTGAGGAGGTTCAGGTTGCTGAGGCACAAACAACACCTGAACAAAGGTTGGACATGAGGTACAGGCTGCTGAGGATCAGACAGCACCAGGACAAAGGTTGGAACCTACAACGGGTTTGGAGGAAACCTCTGCACTTATTGAAAAGATTGTTATAGAACAAAGTTGTCGAAACACACCCGTGCGGTGCGGTGCGGTCATCGAAGGTAAGACTACTGAAGGTAAAGATAGTCAGCAGACTGTTGTTGATGATGATGAATAGTTGTTGGACTATGATTTCAGTGATGAGGAGTTCCAAGTGCTTGAGGAAGAAGAAGTTGACGAAGAACCTCAACATGCACATGTACCAATTTTTGAGGAAGAACATGTTTTGGAACCTCAAACTGCACAAGATCCTATTTTGGAAGACATCCTTGGAGATGTGGTTGAAGAAGGTCCTGATCCTGATGGATGGAATATGATAGGAGCCTTGGTGATCAGCACACAAAGGGCACATTACAATGTTGAAGAACCTGCTGATGATGATGTTGGACATATGGGTGGAGGCATGGCTGGTGCTGTACCAACACATGTTCTGGATGAATTGAGGGCAGTCAGAGATGACATTACAAAGTTAAGAACTCAACTCAAAAGACAAGAGCAAAGATTTGAAGATTTGATGAATCTTGTGGAGAATAGAGGAAGAACTACCGAGACAGTTGCTTCCAACATCACTTCTACTCAATATGCACTTGCTGACCTAACCCTAGAAGTGAGAGGTATAAAACAAAGCAACACATACAGAGACAAGTTTTTGAATGAACAGTTTGCCTCATTACACAAAAAGCTTGACAAGCTTGCTGAGGCACCCAAGCCTGCTGTGGCTAACCCTACTGAAACACCTCAACCTGCTGCATTGGATCCTAAGGTTACTGAGATGATCAATCTTCTAGAGCAAACAATGGAAGGTAGGATCACTGCAGTTGACACAAGGACAGAGATAATGGAAGGTCAACTTGCTAACTTAGTGATCACACAGGAGAGTGTTCATGGTCTACTGTCCCGGTTTATTGATGATGTCAATAAGGGGGAAGAGGGCCTTACAGCAGAAGCAAAGGAAGCTGCAAGGATCTTTGCAAAGAAGAAATGGGAGGCTGATACTAATGAGTTCAGAAAACCTACACCTGGCAGGATTCAGTTGACTGATGGCCTCCTGAAGGAATATAAGCAGCTATACTATGGAAAGAAAAGACCCTACAATCGCATGTGATACTTTGAGGGTCTGGATTCCTTTTGGGAATGAGGCTTTGGGAAACAAGGGTCAAAGCTATGAGAGCTTCAACTAGAGGTGGAAGAGGAGGCAGAGGTGGAAGAGGTAGATTGGGAACTATTCAAGCAGCAAAGAATTCACTGGATGAATTCAAATACTTCTACATGAGACAGGGCTTCAATGTTCACAACATAAGATTAACTCTACCATAAGCCTGGAAGTGGTGGAAAGATCTGAATCATTGGGTTGACTTTTCACCAATTGAAAATCAATGGATGCAAGATGTAGTCAAAGAAATCATGGAGTTTTATGAGAAGAGAGAACAAGAAAAAGACATAAGCTAGATCAGCATACTTACACTATTTATTTCTTTGTGCTGATCCTAGCTTGTAATAATGTTGAACAAATATGATTATAATGAGAAATGACTGAATTTGTTCTGTTTTTGTTTTTATATTTTCGCTTTGCTGTAAGGAGGGTATTGGCATCATCACTAAAAATGGGGAAATTGTTGGACATATTTTAAAGTTTTAATGATGAGTGCCAGACTAGCTGTTATAGAGCAAAGGCAAAAAGATGTTTAGATCAAATGTATAGGTTTATTAGAGTTTGATTTTTGTATAGGTTTGATCAAACAAGTATTGTAATTAGGTCAGCTGACTTTATCAGCAGATCTGTCTAGGTCAGTAAGGTTACTAGGTCAGTAGACTAGTTAGAACCTGCTGAAGACTGAAGGCTGAGGGTTCCAACTCAGTTATTGAAGGCTAAGGGATCAAACTTAGTATTTTAAGTCAAGGATATGGAATAGAATTTAGGGAAGTCTATGATGACCTAAACTGATTACATATACCTTGTACAAGGTCTAAGTTCCATAAGTTAAATGGTGATTGGAACTTGGTTATGCTCAAAATGGTGTACTCTAACTTTACAATTAAAAGTTAGATTAAAGATAGTCAACTGAAGTGTTTTATAAACACATCAAACTTCAGACAGCTGATTGACAAGCATTTCAGCAGACTTACATACACATGAATCTGATGATTTTATATTTCGATTTAATCAAAGGTTGCATTGGAAGATTACAAGGATAATGACAGATCACAAGTATAGATTTTGTCAACAAATCAATGGTCAAGATTAAAGGAACGTTGGAAATATTCAGATGATTAACCAATGGATATAAGTCAAAGGGTGGACAGACTGAAAACTGTCAAAAAGTAAACTGACAGTGTCAGTACTATGTACACCGACATAAAGCAAGTCAAGATGGGGACAAATATGAAATGGCTATGTTTGAATTTCAAACATAAGTCACAGGATTCTCACCTATAAATAGAAGACTTCTGATCCAGATACAAGTGATGAATAACAACAATCAATCTTAAGCTATCAAGTTTATTATCAAGAAATCACCCCTGCTGACATTCACTGAGCGTGGATCCGACTCTTCAAGTGATTATCAAGTTACACAAGTATACACACTTGAAGAACCATCATTTATAAAATTTGCCTACTTACTTGATTCAAACTTCGCATTTAATTTGGAGCCGGTCGCATTTAGTATCAAAGATCTCTAGTGAATTTCCTCCAACATCAAAGGAGAAGAGTGACCGACAGGATTACACCACCCGGAACCACTATAAAATTTGCCTACTTACTTTTCTCGTATTTAATTTCGCATTTCACACATCAACTTACGTAACTAGCAATCGACACACACACACTACTGAGTATCTAATATTTAGTATCATATTTAAAACAACAAGTAATAAGGCTTAATTTGAATATATTCCGCTGCAACAAATTCAGTAATATCTACTGTCAGCACACTACTGAGAGGTCAGCAGACTACTGAGCAGTCAGCAGGCTACGACCTTGCTGAGTTGTTAACTCCAAATGTTTTAAGTGTTAAGTTTATTCACCCCCTCTAAACTTAACCAAAGCCTTTTCAAGGGACCAACAAGTGTGTTATCTGAAGTCAAGAACTGATGAGCCAGACTTCACTGAGTTAGAGAAGTGGACTATATTTTTGAAATAGATTCAGTCGAATTCATGAGAACAAGTTGTGGCAGTATCCCATACATCTTATTGCTTAAGATGATAATGTGTTTTCGAATGCAATATTCAACGAGAGGTTTCCTACCCAACCCCTTATGGAATAATTCTCTGAATCTACGAATATAGAGAAAATGGTATGGATTCTCTTTTGGATAGAGTAAGTCAAGTTATTAAAAGTCAATTAAAGTCGAATCTTAGATTCGAGCATTGGAAAGCAGTATAGTGCATCCTCAAGTACCTTCGGAGAAAGAGGAAATATATGCTTGTGTATTCGGGTGCATACCTGAAGTATTTTTTACTACACTTATTCTGACTAGTTGGATTAAGAATGATCGTGATTCGATCTCGGGCTCAGTGTTTACTCTTTGTAATGGAGCTATAGTCAGAGCAATCCAGCACCGGGTATTCGACTTTACATAAAAGTTTTTGGACCAGCTAGAAAGGCGGTATGGCTTAAAAGGTTCCTTGTTGATATGGAAGTAATTCCGGGTCTTAATGAGCCAATACCACTTTATTGTGAAATTAATTAAGAGGTTTCTTATGCAAAGGATCTTCACAATCACTAGAGGTCAAAATCATATTGAGAGAAAGTACCATCTAATCAGACAGATCGTGCATAAAGGCGACATTTAGGTCCTAAAGATTGCCTCAAACCGACAACCTAGTTGATCATTTTACCAAGACGCGTGGCATATAATCTCACTGATAAGCGCTTGGCGGGTACATGATTGAGAGATATGTATCATCCGCTTTAGAGAAAGTGGGAGAATGTTTTGAATAGAAAGTGGGAGAATGTTTGAATAGAATATTATTTACTTTGTAATTGTTTTTAGAATTAATAAATGACAGATTTATTCTCATATTATTATTTACTTCGTGCTCATAAGTAATACGCTACTGAAAACCCCAAGTTGTATCATATGTAGCCATATAACTTAGTGTGTGTCACACGTGAGGATTAAGTTTATGGTGATACACTTGAACTATTAGTCCGTGGTGAACTTAATCAAAGTATAGGGTCTATTGACTAAACCACCATTAATGCGCCCAAAACACTTTATGGTGTGACTGTCTTATCCGGACCGTCGATATTGGTTATCTAAGTGGGGCATTTTTATATGATGTAGTCATATAAGACTGGACTGATTTAATATGCATTTCTCATATAATTCAGTGATTTAGAAATCTTATTAAATCACAAGATGATCATATATGGATTAACCTTAATCCTGAAGTGATAGCAGACTCCTGCTTGTTTCAAGATAGGGTTTGATGTGTTCGTTAAGGATTGCTAAGAGGCGCGGTCCGAATCACTTTCACGTTGGCACTATCGGGAATGAGTAGTTGGGAATGTGTCTCACAGATACAGAATCCATTCCTTCGTACGGGAAGTAGAAAGATAATCACCTTATTTGTTAATCCTAGAAACTGATCGATCCCGGGAGTTCATATTGGTATGAACTAATTGATCACTAGTGGGTTAATGGTAAATAATGATAAGATGTAATGAAAAAGGTTTATGAAAACATTCCCGTTTCATTAAGAATAGTCTATGAAGGGTTAGTCGTATTTGTAATGATTATATCAATGGACACTTATTGACTCGACACTTTGAGAATAAGTTATATCTATAATCGATAGAGTTCAGTTTTGGATTTATGGTGGCGTAATTCCGGAATTAATAAGTTAAATAGAAATATTATGTTCGATGAATGTTTTATTCAATTTATTGTAGCTACTGGTTATAGGTCCATGGTCCCCGGGTTGGCTCCTAACACGCGAGTGAATTCTCGTATTATGTAACCTCGAGAGATAATTAAATAGTTGGTCTATTTAATGAATATGCAAAATATTATTTAATCGGTAAATAATATGTAAAATAGAAAAGATATTTTTTATTATTCAGTGGCAGTAAATGGCGCCACATGTGTAGAAAATTGGAAAAAGATTTTTTCTTGAATTATATCACATGTGTAATAAATTATTTATTTGTTAAATAATTAATAGATAAAATACAAGATTGATTTTCTAATTATTATCTCTTATTTATGAAAAATATCTTTTTCTTTGGGAAAAATATAATTGTCTTGTGAAAAGGGATAACTCTCAGCTGTTCGGTTAGTTTCGTATATAAAGAGAGTTCCTCCCCACACAATGAACACATATAATCTGCGTCAGTTTCTCAGAAAAATTGGTTTATTGCCTTAGCCATCAAGAGAAGAAAAACTGGAGTTTTTCTTGGAGCATATTCGAGGAGGTTCGAATGCGGGATCGACGTTCATTAGTCGTCGCTATACAACTCGGAAGATCACGGCATCTCTTCAGTTGGGTAAATCTTCATACCTTCTTGTAGATTATTAATTAAATATGTGAATCATGTCGTGGTAAAATCGTAAACAAATTTAATTCGTTTCTTCCACTGTGCATGATCGAGTGTCTCGATCGGTGTTGTGAATCAAATCTGATGATCTGAAGAAAAGTGGAAAACACTCCGGAAGTTGCGCGGACCCCCCTCGCAGTTGCGTGAACGGGAAATTTTCCGGATCCGGATCCGGATTCGGGTTTCTGTATATCCAGCGTCTTCTTGATGTTATGAGCTGTTCATCCACCAATGAAGTGTGGAATACATTGGAGGTTCTCTTCAATAACAGATCTGAGTCTTGAATGCTTGAGTACAAGACTGCTCTTACCAAGACTAAGAAAGGATCCAAAACGATGGTGGATTATCTGGCACAAATGAAAGGATATTTTGATGGCCTTGCAGCAGCAGGATATCCAATATCTATTTATGAGTTGATTCTAGATGCATTAGGTGGCTTAAATCATGATTATGAATCAATAATTGTGAACATAACATCTAGGATTGGCTCCCTGTCTTGGCAGGAGGTTCAATCCCAGTTAGTGACACATGAACATCTTCTGGCAAGGTTTATAACCTCATCCACACTTGATTTAGGAGGGCCATATACTAATCTGGCAACAAATCGTTATGGGCAAGGCAAAGGACAAGCCATGCCACAAGGAAATGGAAATTTTCAGCAAAATGGAAGAGGTAGATATGGTAGAGGTGGATACAGAGGTAGCGGATATGTGAATCAGGGAAATGCAATGCTTGCTTTCCAAGTTTGCGCTAAAGTTGGACATACAACAGTTGAGTGCTACTACAGATACAATTCAAACTATAATGGGCAAGTTAACAATGGAAATTCTGGGTCTAATGTTAGGCCAAATGGTGCACAACAATTCTCCAATTACGGATCACACCCTGCTGCTCACTTAGCTTTCCCAGACTCAGTTAGTGATGCAAACTGGTATGCAGATAGTGGAACCACAAACCACATCACTGCTGATCTTAACAGTCTTCAACAAAGTCAGGGGTATGATGGATCAGATGATTTTACTATTGGCAATGGTAAAAGACTAACAGTCTTCCTATCCACCACACTAAGTATCTATCCATATTGATAATTCTAATCTTGCTTTTAAAAATGTTCTACATGTACCTCACGTAACAAAAAACCTTATAAGTGTTTCCAAACTCACTTTTGATAATCATATTATTATGGGATTTCACTCAAATTGTTGTTTTGTGATGAACAAGATCACATGGAAGGTTTTATTGGATGGAACCCTTATAGATGGCCTCTATCAGATGAATTTTCCCTTGCAAGCTCACCAGAACTCTCTTCACTCCAAAGTTAATCAAGGCCCTAGTTGTCTTATGTCTGTCTGTAATAACTCTGTTGATCAGAGATGTGAGTCTGTAGTTGATCATTCTGGTTTTAGTAGTAATGCTAGTGTTTGCCATAGAAGGTTGGGACATCCCTATTCTAAGATCTTGAGTCTTGTTCTGAGTCTGTATAACATTTCTGGTATAAATAAACTTGATTTCTGTTATGCTTGTAAATTGGGAAAACACCACTCTTTCCCTATCAAACCTCCATGTCTAAAAGTAATTCTTATCTTGATCTTGTGCACTCTGATCTTTGAGGACCTACTCCTATAGTGTCAACAAAAGGATACCATTATTATATAATTCTTGTTGATGATTTTAGTAGGTTTGTTTGGATATACCCCTAGTTCAGAAATCTGTTGCCTTTAAAGCCTTTATCCAATTCAGAACATTAGTTGAGAAACAATTTGAAAGAAACATTAAGTGTCTTCAGACAGATTTGGAGAGGTAAATTTAGGTCATTTGAGTCCTATCTAGCAGAATCCGGGATTGCCTTTAGACATCCATGTCCTTATGCCCTTCTAGATCAAGCTCAAATGCCCCTTAAGTTCCGGTGGGAAGCCTTCCAATATGCCACACACCGATAAACAGACTTCCAACACTTGTTCTCCATTACATATCACCTTATGAGAAGTTGTTGAATCATAAACATGATTACAAACTTATAAGAACCTTTGGGTGTACCTGTTTCCCTTACTTAAGACCATTCTGAAAACAGAAGTTTCAGTTCTACACTACCAAATATGTCTTCATAGGGATCAGTCCTTCACATAAAGGTGTTGGAAGTAGCACCCGAAAGACAATTTATGTAATTGTTTTTATAATTAATAAATGACTGATTTATTTTCATCTTATTATTTGCTTTGTGCTTATAAGAAATACACTACTTAAAACCCCATGTTGTATCATATGTAGCCATATAACTTAGTGTGCGTCACACACAAGGATTAAGTTTGTAGTGATACACTTGAACTGTTAGTCCGTGGTGAACTTAATCAAAGTATGGGGTCTATTGATTAAACCACCATTAATGCGTCCCGAACAATTTATGGTGTGACCTTCTTATCCGGACCGTCGATATGGGTTATCTAATTGGGGCATTTATATATGATGTAATCATATAGGACTGGACCGATTTAATATGCATTTCTCATATAATTCCGTGATTGAGAAATCTTATTAAATCACAAGATGATCATATATGGATTAACCTTAATCCGGAAGTGATTGCGAACTCCTGCTTGTTTCAAGATAGGGTTTGATGTGTTCGTTAAGGATTGCTAAGAGGCGCGGTCCGAATCACTTTCACGTTGGCACTATGGGAATGAGTAGTTGGGAATGTGTCTCACAGATACGGAATCCATTCCTTCTTGCGGGAAGTAGAAAGACAATCCCCTTATTTGTTAATCCTAAAACTGATCGATATCCGCGAAGTTCATATTTGTTATGAACTAATTGATCACTAGTGGGTTAATGGTAAATAAGGATAAGATGTAATGAAGAAGGTTTACGGAAATATTCCCGCTTCATTACGGATAGTCTATGGAGGTTAGTCTATATGTAATGATTATATCAATGGACACTTATTAAATCGACATCTTGAGAATAAGTTATATCTATAATCGATAGAGTTCAGTTTCGGATTAATGGTGGCGTGATCCGGAATTGATAAGTTGAATAGAAATGTTCTGTTCGATGAATATTTTATTCAATTTATTGTAGCTATTGGTTATAGGTCCATGGTCCCCGGGTTGGCTCCTAACACGCGAGTGAATTCTCGTAATGTTGAACCTCGAGAATAAATTAAATAGTTGGTCTATTTAATGAATATGCGGATATTATTTATTCAGTAAATAATATGTAATATTGAAAAGACATTTTCTATTATCCCAATGTCATAAAAAATGACGCCATATTTTTTTGATTTTGGGAAAAGAAATTTTCTACTAATTAATTATAATGTGGATAATATAATTATTTATGTGTTAAATAATTATAAATAAGAAATTAGTTTTCTTATTGAATAAATAGGAAATTTGTTTTCCTATTGGATAAATATTTTATTAAACTTGTGTATATTAGATAAACTCAAAACTATTGGTTATTAGCCTATATAAAGAGAGTTTTCCCAACACAAATATTTTATAGAAAAAAGAGATAAATTTTGTTTTCTTGTCTTAGTCATTGGGAAGAAGAAAAACTAGGTTTTTCTGGTAGGCATATTCAAGGAGGTTCGAATACGGGATCGACGTCCACTAGTCGTCACTTGGAGATACAATCCGGAAGATCACGGCATCTCGATTCAGTTGGGTAATCTCATAACATTTTCTTTAAGGTATTAATTAATCGTTCATCAGTTAATTAGATCGTAAAATTCATGCTTCCGCAATAGATCTTGAACTAATCAAGATCTAGATGAATCGTGTGGGTTCTGACTCGACTCGATTCATTCGAATCGGGTTTTCGGGTCGGATTCATATTCTGGAAACTCCAACAAAAGGTACCTGTGTCTTGATCTCTCTGGCGAGTCTATGTTTCTAGGGTGTCTTGTTCAATGCACTAGAATTTCCTTACAAATCCTTGTTCGATCCTTCCTCTACTTGCAAATCTTCTCCCAATCAGAACACTTCTAGTATTCTTGAGTCAAATCCCTTCTTTGCCCTTCAATCTATTGACAATAGGGAAAATGCATCTGATGGAAACACTGATGTTATTGATTTTTCTCTTATATATTATGTTCCTAATCCTGCCACTAGTCCTGATACTTCCTTAAGTCCTGCTTCCTCACACCTTTCTCCAGTAGCCTTACCTCATCATCCAAATTCCTTATCTCCTTCACAATTTATTGCTTCTACCTCATCCTTTAACAATGCTAGTTCTGACAACCAGAGTCCTTTCATTTCACCATCCTTAGAACCACCAAACCTAACCAATGATCATCATATGCAAACTAGAGCCAAAAGTGGCATCTTCAAGCCTAAAACCTACTCTTATCTAGCCTTTAAAGACTCTGTCCAGTGCCAAATAGAACCAACAAGAGCATCAAAAGCCATAGCCTCTCCTCAGTGGCATGCTGCTATGAAAAAGGAATTCAAGGCTCTTATTAATAACCACACATGGGATCTTGTGCCACCCATCACTAAACAGGACTTATTGGGAAACAAATGGGTGTCTAAACTAAAACTTAAACTAGATGGTTCAGTCTTGAAACACAAAGCTAGATTAGTGGCAAAGAGGTATCATCAAGCCCCTGGTTTGGACTACAGTGAAAATTTCAGTCCAGTTGTTAAGGCCTCAACAATCAGGGTTGTTCTTGCCATGCATAATGTTAAGGCCATATTTATATGATTATTAAAGGTTTATTTCATTATTATTTTCCCCACATTTGCGTAATTTACATGAGAATTAAGGGTTTATGTGTAAATATTGAATAAAGATGATTTTAAGATGATTGTATGCAAAATTGATGATTTTAAGTGTTGATTTAATGGAATTATTATTATTTGGATTTTATTACGTTTTTGCATTGTTTATTTATCATGTAGGAGTTAATTTTCGTGCATATAATGAGGATAAATGAAGCTCAAGTCGAATTATAAGAGATAGAGTTGGAATTGGCTTGAAGAAATTGGATAAAGATGAAGAGATCCGATCCTCAGCAGTTCAAACGGGCGTCTACTGATCTTGAACGAGCGTCCGTAAGTGAACCGGCGTCCATGCGGGCCCGTAATCGTATTTTACATTCGAGAGTTCGGACGGAGGATGAACGAGCGTTTACTCGCCGTCCGGTGCATTCGGACGGGCGTCCACGAGACCGTACGGGCGTTCAAGGCCGACTTAACCCTAACCGACTTAGAGCTCTATAAATACAAAGAAGAAGCCCCAACCCTAAGAACATACTTTTTACCACATCATTGAGATCGCAATTTTCACCAAAGGCTGCGGCTAAAGAACCCTAATTTCACAGAGATGAACATCTCCAACCCAACAATCATCTCCAATATGATTGTTGGCTAAAAGCCTTGCAGTGAGTCGACGGAGGAAGCCCATCAACAACACAACCAACTAGAGAGTTCGATGCTTATGTTTAGTGAGTAAAAGATTTAGTTTTTCATTACTTTGGATCTGTTTTGTATTGTTTAAGTTTTATTGAATTAAGATTTGATGAAACGATCTATGTTTAATTTATGCTTGAATAAATTTACGAAAGTCTGTTTATTTAAGTTCTCTTTTATTCAAAGTAATGCATCTAATTGTGTTGTAAGAGATTAAGCATGTTTAGTTGAGTAAGAGTTTGGAAACAACCTCGTGATTTCGTTTTGATTGCATGTTTAGTTTATTTGAAAAGATAAACGGAACCCTAGAATTTGGTTGAAGAAATTTAATTGAATTCGTGAATAGATCACTACTAAAAACTACATCTTAGATCACCATCTAGTTGGGGGTTGTTGGTTGATGGGTGGATTCGTTGCCTTGCTGTGTTTTCCTTTAATTGTTTTAATTAAATCGTTTAGATTAAGTTTAGTTTAAGTTATAGTTTTATAAACCCTAGTTTCCTGCTGTTTTCCTGCACTTTTCTGCTTCAGTTCGTAGTCAGACGCTCGTCCGCAATAGCAGACGCCCGTCCATTAGGTTTAGTTTTCAAGACGCTCGTTCACTTTAGTGAACGCTCGTCCGCCTTTCTGTTTTCTTATTTTTCAGCTTGTTTTTATTCTTGTTTTAGTCTTAATTATTAGGTTTAGGTTTTAGTTAGTTTCAGCCTTAGTTTAGATAGATAATTGTGACATAATCGATATAGATTTATACTTGAATCCGATAAACATTCCACTCCCTTAGGACGACCCGTTAACATCCTATACTACGATCCTTATACTTGGGGTGTTTCGGTTATAAATTGTAAAACTCGTTTTTACCGAACACATAACTGTGTCACTAAATTGGAAAATCAACCAAATTGATATTAATAATGCTTTTCTAAATGGAACATTGTATGTGGATGTTTTTATGCTACAGCCAGAAGGTTTTGTTGACTCCACAAAACCCCATTATGTCTGCCATCTAAATAAAGCATTGTATGGTCTCAAACTTGCACCAGGGCCTGGTTTGATGAGATGAGGATCCAGTTGTTAAAGTGGGGTTTCTATCAATGTAGATCTGATACTTCGTTGTTTGTTATCAATGCTCCTGGGGTACTAATGTATGTTCTTGTCTATGTAGATGATATCTTGATTTCAAGGAACAATCCAAATTTGGTGTGAAGTTCATCAACACCCTGAATTCCAGGTTTGCCCTAAAGGATCTTGGACTTTTATCTCACTTTCTATGTATGCAGGCACATAGAGATGAGTCTTGCCAATATTTAAAATAGCAACATTATGCATCATAGTTGTTGAGTAAACTCAACATGGAACATCTGAAGCCAGTTCCTACACCTATGACCACTACAACAAACCTATCCTCTACTCAGTCTCCATTCCTACCTAATGCTTCTCAATATAGACGATTTCTAGGCAGTTTGCAGTCTCTTACTTATACTAGACCTGATATAAGTTATGTTGTCAATCAGTTGAGTCAGTATATGCATGCTCCTAGAGAAGTTCACTGGTTTGCTCTCAAAAGATTGCTCAGATATGTGAAAGGCACACTTGCTTATGGTTTGCACTTTCAACCAAGTCAGACACTTACTATTACAGGCTTTAGTGATGCAGATTGGGCCTGCAATGTTGTTGACAGGAAATCTATGGCTGGCTATTGTGTCTTTTTGGGAGGATCCTGGTTTCTTGGAGTTCCAAAAAGCAAAGCAGCAAGTTGTGGATAGATCAAGTACAAAATCAGAATATAGGCATTGGCAAATGTGGTTGTTGAAATTAAATGGTCGAAGTCCCAGCTTTCAGAGTTACATGTGCAAGTTGGCACAAGACCTATAACATGGTGTGATAATCTAAGTGTTGCTGCTCTTGCTTACAATCATGTGTTCCATTCAAGAACCAAACATACTGAAATAGATACCCATTTTGTAAGAGATCAAGTCCTCAAGAACCAGCTTCAAGTGGCATATGTTCCTTCATGTGATCAAGTGGTTGACTGCTTCACTAAGGCTCTTTCCAACACTCAATTCCAAATGAATAGGGAGAAACTGAATGCTGTGAATACTACCATCAGTTTGAGGGAGGATGTTAAAGCCACATGCTAATCCCACATTATGCCACTTGGATATTTCTCTTGCTGCCACCTATTATCAACACTATCCTAGAGTAGATATTGTATTAGATTTGGTTGTACCATTTTCCGTTATAAGATTCCTTTCTCTGCTGATGTATGTAATGGATGAATGGTGCTGTGAATGATATGCAAGAAATGATCTTGTTCTGATAGTTTTCTAACTTTTCTAGTGTGGTGTCGAAAGTTAAAATAAAAAAAAAAAAAAAAAAGGAATACAATTATGATACTGGAAGTAAATGAAAAATAATAATAATAAAAATATGTCAATAGTAAATGCGTACTGCCGATAGAACCCGCCTTTAAAAAATAACGATGCTTATTATTCAAAATGACATCAACTCACAACGAACATGATAATTTAGGGAAAATTCCTTAAATGATACTTTCGCAAAGTTTTTTTTGCTAAATAATACTCCCTTATATCGCGCTCCGATGGAAAAATCGCCAAGGGTATTAACGATTTTGCTTCGCCAATATATTCAAAATGAAAGAAATCAACTAAATAAAAAACAAACTTTCGCTAATACGCTATATAAACATGATTTATTTTATTCAGCCCCGAGGAAAGATCATCACTAAGTAAAAGACAATAAAATAACAGAGAGTAAAATGAATGGATCAAATGATGGAAGAAACTTTGAGAGAAGATAAAACAACAAAAATGAGCCATAGCAACATAAAATACACACTGGTTACCCATGCCCAGAGTTTTGGCCCTCCTAATTCAGCACCGAATACTAGACGCCTAAGTACAAGGACTCCAATACACCCTACTGAAGTCGCAAAGAATACAAGCAAAGAGAAGCTGAGCCCTTCTGCATTATCTATGCGTAACGGCTCGTTGTATGCAAAGAAGTTGTATAACGTGTCGATTAGCCATGGAATGCCAATGCCCACATATATATTCACTGAGTTGCTGCCAAAAAAAAAAGCACCCACAGACTCAGAATCAATGGTTCAATCTTGAATGGATGTGAAGGGTTTGAAGCTATAAAATACATATTTTCCATTATTAAAGTACCCTAACTGCATTTGAAGGGTCATAACAGTTGTATCTCTGTCAAAACAAAAACAAAAACAAAAAACAATCTGTGATAATAACCTGCATGTTATATTGGCGATGGCAGAATCAGCTGTCATCTGTCGCTCTGCAGCAATTTTGCTCGCTACTAAATCTGGCCATGAGGTTCCACCTGCTAATGCTGTAAATGCTATCACATAACTATTAATTCCTGCAAATGGGGAACAAGAAGACCTTCCATTAAAAACCTGAAAAAACCGATATTGAAGAGAGATACTCAGAAAGTTCTAGTGTAAAGAGTCACCATTGAACAGAAGTGAACCATCAGACACATGACAAGTGTTATTTGATGGCCTGATGCAATGGAGACTTTCTACCTAAAATAACGAAGCGATGCTGACCTGTGACACAGCTTATTACATCAGTGAGTTTTGTTACTATATAAGCGACTCCACTGATAAAGAGTAAAGAGCAAATGAAAGCAATCCATCCATGAGCAATCTGATACGGCGGTACCAAGGCAAAAAGTAGTCTCCATGGTGCAAGAAGCAACTGCCAAACAATTCTTGCAAACCGCACGTGTAAACTGTTCAGTTTTGCAAACTTGGAACTTTCCAACTGTGTCATGAAAGAAACATAAAGGTGTGAGGAAATCAAACAATAAAGTCATCTTTCTTTTCTCTATACATAAAGGTGTGAGGAAATAAAACAATAAAGTCATCTTTCTTTTCTCTATACATAAAGGTGTGAGGAAATCAAAACTATTTGCATCAGAATCTCAACTCAAATGTATTGCACAAAATGCAGATTCTCTATACAAATTTTGTGCTGAAGAGAATATAATGCATTTCACAATAATTACAGATTACGTAATTTAGAAAAAAGTGGTGTTGGAATCTCTACATTAGAGAATTTCTTTAAAATAAAATAAAAAGCCGATGCAATTGCTAAAACACGTGCTTAAACATGTTAAGGATGCTGTAGAAGTAGAGAAAGAAGAGAGAAAAAGAAGAAGAGAAACTTTCTTATTGATAAAACTCCTAGATTAATAGATAGATTATCACTAATAGAAGACCATCTTTCAACAGATGCAGTCCAGTGACATTTTTATTATCGAATCGAAACAAATTAAATGGTTACTTTTGTTATATTTAGTAAACTGAAAAATCGTAGAAGAAATCAGATGCATGGGAAGAGTACCACGAGTGCATCTGCAAATTGCTGCTTCCATGTTGAGAGGAAACAAAATTCTTCTGATTTGATAATGCTTCGCGGTGAATCAGGCGATGATTCAGATGTATCAGTCACAGGCAAGTTATGGTATGCATGGCCTGCAGATTACATGTAATAAAATCATTTTCAAAAAAATCTAGACAATAAGCAATGAAATGAAAATCCAAAAAAAAAAAAAGGCCAATATTTTTTCTTCAGAAACTCCTACAACAGATCTCTCTAGTTTGATTCCTTGGTACATAAAATGGGGAAATTCTTGTATGAAGAGTCTTTATTGCATTGCACCGTTTAAAAAGTGGAACGTATGCAAAAAGACAAAACAGTCTCAATATTTTGTCTTTTGTACAAATGACACCCATCCGACAGTATGGTACAATGGAGAAACTCTCTACTCAAGAATGTCTTCATATCGTGGACTCCTGGGCGGCTAGGCCCAATAACATGGTACTCCCCATGTTCCTATTTAACTGAGACAGTTGCCAAAAATATGTGTTCTTATTTAATTTGAGTAAAACATTTTTTAAAGCAGCATTAATCGTCATTTTTCCTCTTTTAACCTTCTTTATTACAACGTGAGAAGTTAAGAATAAAACAACATTGATTATATCAAAAGGGTTTTCTAGTCATTTCATCATCAAAGTCAAAACATTAACTCACTACCTTACTTCCATAATATGTGTGATTGTGTGAATGTGGCAACTGCATCAATTAAATGGAACGGAAGGAGTACGACCAACATCTACTCTAACCAATTCTCTCCAGAAGAGCAGCACATTGTTTTAGGATATTGTGAAACTGTAAAAACTACATATTCCTTCATTCATTTACTGAAATAGTACGTTACCAGTCCCTGAATGGATTGAGAAAATGTCGACAATGTCCCTCCCACTTTCTTCGGCCTCATTTATTTCAGAATACTGATTATGATCCATGTCCAGCTTTTCAGACGAAAGAATTTCAGCTGGCACCCAATCATCAGGTCTCTCGGTCCTTCCTCTGATGAACGAAAATTGGAAGCAAATATAAAGAATACTCATGATCATGATCATAATCATAATCATAATAAAGCAAACATGGCACTCAACTATAGTCATCATGTAGTAAAAATGACAAATTCGAGAATACAATTAATCCATAAAGAAGTAGCATACAGAGGTAGGGACAAATATGGCCAACGCTTGTCTTGAGCATAAGCATGTACAAGCAGTAACCCAAATTGCATTACTGTTAACAAAGACTCCAAAAGTGTGACAACATTTGGAGTCCATATCTGCACAGAGTATTAAATAGTTGTGCATCAATAAGTATGCCATATAAGTTTACACTCGATGCTGAAAAAAAGAAAAGAGACCAAGTATAACAGTTGATACCGCATCAAAAGCAGTTCCAATGCCCCTTAAAATAAGAGCACTGACAGTAGACACAGAGACAAGTTACCTCCAATATAATATAAAGCCAAATATACGCCCAGAATGACCAAAAAAGTTCCACCAGCCAGACACCAATGTCCGAAATTTTTTTCAGTTCTCCTGCTTTAGGAACCACGACACAGACAGCATGTATGGGAAAAAGATCAAAGGCAGCAGATCCAACAAGCGTCCCGGGCCCCAAACCTAATGGTGCAACAAATATGTAAGCGATAAATGTTTCTCAACAAGCGCAAATACCTAATGACAATTGCATTCGTGTGAAAAGAAAGGAGTTTGAAGTTGTTCAAGGCAAATATTTTTGGCAACATTAAAAATAATCAAGCTTCAGTGAAGTGTGAAACAAGTAATATCACCAGCCTCTCCAAACTACAAATCAGTTTCTCCCTGCTTCAACATTCTTGCTTCATATTTCAGTGTAAATGAAAGAATGCCATTGAACAGAAATATTACGAGCAATTCATCACATCCTGCAATAACTGGCTAGAGCAAGATTCCTAAAAATCCATTAACCAAATTGTCTATAGATTGATGTGGTTTGCAACAAAATCCATTGACCAAATCAGTAGACATCGGCTTTAAAGATCAATAAGGTTCCATTTCAAAGGCAAGCATGAATAACTGAGCATCTAATGAACGACAATCCAAAACCTAGCATGTCCATCCTACTTAAATTTTTCATGACCCCTCTGAGTTACATGTGCCATGATGTTACAATTCCAAAGACTCGGAGATCAAGACATATGTTAATCAGGGATGAGCACTATGACTTTCAAGTTTCAACGAGCATATTTGTCAAAAAATGCCCAGCAATAGTATAATAGAACCAAAACAAACCTCCAGCGTACAGATTCCCAAGGTTTCGGACTGCATCTATTGTAGCAAGAGAGATCTGAGGAAAGCTAGTCCCAAAAGCAAGCAGAGTGATGTCTGCAATTGTATAATTCCAAACTTTTTCATCTCTGACAATTTTAACACCAGTGCAGGGATCTATCTCCACTACCTGTCGTGTTTGCTTGACAACATTTTCCATTGACCGGAAGAAACGAGCAGTAATGGCTGATAATCCAATAAAACAATAAGCAAGAGCACATGTATACAAGATTGCCTGAAAGGCATTGCCAAGGTAGGTTTCCTGTCGAAATAGTAAATACGATTCACACTTTTCATGATCAAATGGCCTTACAACACCGTGCTTGCTTGCAACAACGTTGGTGAAGTTATTGCGTGAAGCCATATATATCATCACCAATCACTGCTTAGGAAAGATGTTTTGACCATTATCCAGAAATACAATATACCTGAAATACATATACAAGAGTCACAAACCGATCAGAAAGTCCATACAACAATCTACAGAGGTAACAGACTTTAACTCAAGAACCAGAAAATTATTCCATCAAATTGACAAACAATTGCAATATTTACAGAACGAAAATGATTGATTGAGCCCTATCCAAGATTGACTCCTTAGGACAGCAAAAAAACATACTGCTTAAGAATAAACTTGAGACTGTCAAGAGAATTGAAAATTCAAATTTCTTTAATTGCAGATACTTGGTACAAAGCCATAACAACACCCTAGGATGAACCAAATAATAATGAAGAATAGCATCTGATAGCTTTACCCTTGTGAACTTATACTAATAATCTCATTCAAGCCTTCTTCATTTTACATTGTGTAGGACCAAAATAAAGCACGTGAATCATGCACGAGAGGTAAAACCAAAAAACAAAAAACAAAAATACATCATACCAGAAAATGTTTACTTAGAAGGAAAATTTTCAATAAAACATTGAACGGATGCACGCAGACAGCAGCAATTATCCTGCTTTACAATTCAACCAAACGAACAAAATTACCTTTATCGTATATCTGGAGTCCTCCAATCCATACTTAACACTGCATCTCCGAATTAATTGAACAAAAAGATGGTGTCTCTCAATCCGAATCTCCTCCCGTCGACAAAGATTCGGACAAACACAAGAAAAATGGAAAATTTCGGAACTCTGAGAGTGATATTTGTTAACGTGGATGCTGGGCAAACCATAACATACATGGACTTGGCGATTTGTGAATCTCTGATGACCTTACCGTTGGCCCGCTTTTGATTTCCTTTGAATTTATTAAAACAGAATAGTGATGAAAATTGTCGTTTTCATTTATAAAAACATACGATTATTTATTTTACGTGTTTTTTTTTTTAATGAATGTATATAGGTGATATCCTCTCAATAATGCAGATATAACATTAAATGCAAAAAAAAAAAACACTTTAGCAATAGTTGCTTTATTTTATTTTTCTTTATCTTTTATCATAAAGTTTTTATTTTTTTCAACACGTGATATTTTCTAAAAATGTATAGTTTTGTGGAAATCATGTGTTGCAGTACTCATGTGTTGACTTTTTGTTTCTTTTTTCAAGAATCTTTTTCTTTTACGATAGTTCATTCTTTTTCACCGATTTCGGATCCTCTGCTGTATGTGTCTGTTGTGTTAGCTATTGTGATAGTGTGTTTCTATCCATTATAACCAAGACGACGTCGTGATGATGGATGGTGATAAAAAATTAACAACCAGATCAGCTCCAAATGTAAATGTACGGCCAGATCTGTCCACAGCTGGAAATACAGCCTCCTCTCAGAGCATCTTCATGTTAGGTGTGATGCCCGAAAGACAATTTTGTAATTGTTTTATTTAATAAATGAAATGAAATTATTATTCATATTTATTATTCTCATAATCACCGATGTGACAATAGTATTTACACTACGTAAAACCCTAAGTATATCGTTTATGTAATCACTTAACTCGGTGTATGGTATATACACGGGAGGATTGAGTTAGTGAAGATGTACTTAAAATACAATTAGCCCGTAGTGAAGTTAATCGAGAGTATCGGGTCTCTCCTTTAACGTGCTATTAATGCGCCGTAACACAATTGGTGTGATTGTCTTATCCGGACTTTCGGTTAAGAGAACCTAATGGGGCATTTATATATGATAGATATATCATATATATGGCCGGACCGATTTGATTGTAGTTCACGATATAATTCCGTAATCGAGAAGTCTTATCGAATCAATGGATGATCATATTTATGGATATATCTTAATCCCGAGGTGATCGCGCTCAACCGCTTGAATCGCATGAAGTTTGACTTGACGGTTAAGGATTACACCGAGTCCGTGGTCCGAATTACCCCATCTTGGCATTGTACCGGATTGAGTGAGTAGTCCGTGTTATCACGTATACGGAATCCATTCCTTCCATTTCGGAAGTAGATGACATACGCTCCCTTATTTTTTAATCCTAAACCGATCGATCCACGAGTTCATATTACACCGATTAGCTACCAAAGTGAGTTGTATGAATTAATTGATCACTAGGGGGTTAATGGTAAATAATGATAAGAGGTTCTAAAAAGGGTTAACGGTAACTTCCCGATTTAGAATGAAAGCCTACGGAGGATTAATCCATATGTAATGATTATATCAATGGACGCTTATTATTATTCTCGTGAGGAGATAAATATAATCTTATAATCGGAGGAGTGCAAATCACGGGATTATGGTGGCATATTCCTATGATTGATTTATCGAATATAATTATTTCGTTCGTAAGATAATTATTTATTTGATTTATCGGAGCCGCCGATTATTAGTCCATGGTCCCCGACGTGCCTCCTAATATAGCATAGGTATTCTCGGACGTCGAATCCTAATAATATTAATTTAGTTCTTGTTGGACTTTATTAAAACGATATGTGAATTAATTGTTTAATGGACTATTAAATTAGTTGGGCTAAATAATTAAATATGTGGAAAAGACATTTTCCATAATCTCTACCAATTATTGTGTGATGGAAAAAATCATATTGACTAGGTCAATGATGATGATTTTCGCCCACATGTTTTTTTGGTGGAACAAGAATTAGTTTTCGCGATTAATAAGAATGCGCATAAAATATTTATCGGATAAATATTTACGTAAATAATAAAGATAAATATTATTCTAGATTTATTCTAGAATATTATGGGATTATCTTTTATTTAATGGGATTATTATAATTGATTTTGTATTAATTATTAAATCCTTGAGGCTAAGTTTTACTCTCCTATATAAAGATAGTTCCCCAAACCTTAACACACATGATATTTTCGACTTCTCCTCTTAGAGAGAAGAAGTATAAAATTCGGCCAAGGGTGAGTTGAGGAAAAATCTTGGAGATTTTCCGGGAAGATATCGGAAGGATTCGAGACGAGGATTTCCTTCCACCGGGAGTTGCTTGGATCACACGTACGGAAGATCGTGGTGCTCTTCACGCTTTCCTTCGTTCATCCTATTGCGGTTCTTCAACTTGGATTTTGAGATCCAAGAGGTATGATCTACAACCCCTTGTAGATGTAGATCTAGTTATTTTATTACGTGTAATTTATAGATCTAGATCCTTAAATCGCTTCCGTCGCGGATGATATTACTAACAAGTGGTATCGTCGCCATGGTGATCTATATTTATACGTATAAAATATTAGATCTGGGAGTGGAAAACATGTAGTTTTTGTGTCCCAATTTTTTTAGGGGCCGATGCATATATGTTTATTTTTTATGTTGCGATTGTTGTGGTTGTAGAGATGGATTGGGGTTGGATCGTTTACCCGTTAGATCTATTGTAAACTCATATAAACGATGAAAATTCGTTCATATGAAAGATAGGAAATTATGTAATTTATTTTTTATTGCAATTTTAATTTCCAGTAATTAGATCTGTTTAAGAGCTGTTTAGTTATTTCATTTTTTCCGTTGATCGAGCCGTTGAAACGACGATCCCTCCGGTCAGAATAAAGAATAAAAGGTGATGATCAATTCCACAAAATTTCGCGTTGATCGGAGTCCGTTTTGATATCCGTTCGTTGCTGCAAAGAAGCTGTTGTAACAGAAAAACTCAGGATTCACAGAAACCCTACCTGTGACTTCCTCGAATTTCTGGGAAAGTTTGGACCGTTGAAACGCAAATCCAACCGGTCAGATCGATAAATATGGAGTTTTTGACGTGAAATAAAAATTTCAGGTCGATCGGGATTCATCTCGATTTCCGATCGGCCTCGGAAAGTCTTTGAGGCACTGCTGTATAAGTCAGATCCAGCAGCAAGTTGAGCGGCTCACTGGAGAAAATTGACAAGTCAAATCTCCGATCCAACCATCCATATTGAAGCCCGAGGAATGAAGAACAGATCTGAAGAGTTTCGTCACGATCCAAGCTCGTTTGGTTTCCCGATCATCGAAGAATTTGAACAGCTGCAGATTATGTTAGAAAGTAGTAAACCCTAGTTAGGGTTTGTTTAATTTATTTCTGGTAGATTAGATACGGGGGTACCAACGATCCATCTCGGCGTTTAAATTTTCCGCAATTTATTTTTTATGTGTTCGATCATAAAATAGATATAAAATCGGAATTGCCATGACATGCATCATATCATAAATCCACTCCATGCATACATGTAGAATTTTAATTTTGGTAATTAAAATAGGCATGTATACAAACTCGTGTAATTAGTTGAAATTTAATTAATACGTGGTAATTAATAAATTTAGTAACTAATTAAAGATCCGAGGACGGGTTATGAAATCGTTAGGCCTTTCGGTGTGTGTTCTCGGTGAACCGCCTTAAAGCCCAAACGAGATCACGTTTTCAATTCGTAGTGTCTACGAGGTTGAATTATGGTAAAAGAACAATAAATCTTGGATAAAAACGGTTCGCTTATAGGTTGGGTGGTCAACTGAGCTAGGCTCGACCGACTTAACCCTCCTAGTGTGATGTATGCACGGGGGTCCGGCAAGACTAAGCTACACCGGAGAGCGGAGGGGTGATTCCTTCTTATCTCAATGAGGCTATCTTGACCCGATTTCGTCCGACTGTCACATATGTTCCAACGAATAGGACGAGTAGGCTTGCCTACGTTACCGACACCATTCGGAATCCTTGATTTGATGAGCTTTTATGATAACATCAAAAAGACGTGGTTAGTTAACCCACCACCACTTCCAAAATATTGAGTGGGAGCGGGGGAGGCGACGGTGCCCAACCCCACGGCCTCTAATATAGATACAAGTAAGTGAGAGAAGGGTGACGCCTCGCGGCGCTTTGATTTCGTCCCCCTACGGATGGTGTTCACTCCTATCAACATTCATGGCTTGGTCTCCGAAAGGATAGGATTTCTGGGTACTCGTCGGGTCACTGACCTATCCTACGACGGCATACTCGGGGCGTACCTAAGAGATCCGATATAGTAGGTCACACTCATAAAGGATATTTTTGGTAATATCTAGGCTAAAAAAGGAAGGTAGTCAATGAATAAAGGGATGTTCGATTCTCGTGGGATGTTTGATTCTCACAAGTTATTCATTGATGAGATTGTCTCGATTTAACCGTCATCTCTTTGACCTACCCTACGGCGGCACTGAGATGCGAGGTTAAAACCTTGGAATGGTAGAGTAGACTTAATTTTAGTTTACAATTCCTAAAATAAAATATTGTAGTGTTAAACTTGAATTAATATATGTCATTTTATTTACAACATTATATCCCTTACTAAATTGCTTAAAAAACTAATTGACTAGTATTGACTTCGTTAAAAAGTGGAAAGTAACTAGGACGTTGAACTAGTTAATCGATAATGCAATTAATTTTTGAAAGAGATATTTTCTCTTCAGCCTTTTAAAAACCAGAGTGACATATAGGTATGTCACTAGTGTCATTCGTGTCAAACGGGAGACAAACTAAGGTGATTTCGGACTTTGAAATTCTTCTAGTGAATTTTGAGTGTGTAGTAATTACACGAGTAATTTTCTAATTGAAAAATTGGAAAATCATGAAGTGTTACTAGTTGGACGATATTTGGAATCGATGAACTAGTGGGAGCTTTATGATTTGTTGTTTTTCTAGAACATTAGAAAAATGTAACTGACTACACACGTAACCGTTCTAATTGAAAAACCGGAAAGTCATGAAATGTCGCTAGTTGGACGATATTTGGAATCGATGAACTAGTGGGAGTTCTATGATTTGTTGTTTTTCTGGAAACATTGGAACTATGTACGATAGATTTTCTAATTGAAAAAATCGGAAAATCATAAAGCATTGCTCGTTAGACGGTATTTGGAACCGATAAACTAGTGGGAGCTTTAATGTTATGATTTGTTATTTTTTTTCTGGTATATTAGAAAATCCGAGAAGTCCCCACGAGTAACACTCGAAATAGACATCCCACGGTTCAAGAGTAGTGTCTACTCAAACGCACCGCTGGTTCAAGACTGTTTCCATTCACGGAAAGTCAAGAATGGGAGAATATGTCTAAAAGTGTTAGTCATCTAAACCGAGAAAACTTTAAGGCCGAACCGAAAAATTAATTAATCGAAAATCATAGGATAAGGACAAGTGATTTTGGATCACCAACCTATGAATCCTTGGCGATTTTCTCGAGCTAAGTTCTTTGGCGAACAAGGTAGCAAGGCATTTAACGATTAAAGGAGTAAACAACGGCGCTTAATTTTAGCTAGAATAGTGGGAGTGATATAAGGAAATGAATCTCGGATTCAATCCTTGGATATCGCGGAAAAATTATTTTTTCGTTTAAGATTCGTTGGAACAAAAGGATTTACCTTCTATTCGATAATTTGTTTGTCGTATGTAAAGTGAATATACCATTTGTAATACGAATCCAAGACTCGGACTTTTGTTTGATAAAGTCAAAACCACTTAGAACTCGCTGAAATATGTATATAAAACACATCTTAAGAACCGTTAAAAGCAATTGGTTTCTATATTTAGATAAACACTTCTTCATATTCCATAGTTAGTGCATAGTCCCTAAAAGACAAGACCCGAAGACCGGCTCGGGTGATTCCTTTCTCCCACCTGGTTCCGGTTAGATTGTCTCAAAGGTTCAATGACTAAGTTTCCTTTCAATCGGGAAAGGATAATGGTTATAAAGAAGTAACATAGCTTGTTCATGACGACCTTCGGGGTCCGATGAAAGATACGAGCTAGTAGAGCTTCCGAGTAGTGACTTCTTGTCCGATAACTATTCAAACACTCCGGTAAGTTTATCCAAAATATTTTGAGGTTTCTCTGTTTTCAACGAGATAGAGTATTCTATACTCAGAAATGGGCCATCATATAGTCCTAGGGACCGATGCTCGGCCGCCTCATAGTGAAATGCTTTCACTAAGTGAGAAACCGTTAAATTGCCTTATATAGTTTTTAGATGTGCTACAACACATCGCTTAACTCAATAAAGATATTGGAAGCGAAATAACGGTTTACATTGAAATGTAAGACCGAGAAGTCTACCTAGAATATGCTTTGGAATTTACGGATAAGGTTTGGATTCGGTTCACCCCACTTCCGTAAATATAAGCATTTAGCACACGGTGCTTGAAGGTATGACTGGTAATTTCGCGAACACGTTCGGTCAGTGACCAATCGTTATATATCTTGTAGCATTGAGAAAAAAAGGTTTGTTATAAGATTCTTGAAATCGGGAAGGGACAGTTATACTGTTGCATCCTTTCTGATAGAGTCCATGAACAGCAAAACCTTGAACCTTGAAGTACGTTTACTCAAGGTAGTTACTAACTGATTAAAATCAGACCACATCCAACATCGGTTGTTGGTGATAACACTAAATACTACTAAACTATATCAGAATTTCGATCCACCCGTAAAGTATTGGGAGTATGTTTTATCCATTACCCATTACGGTTTTCGCGGACTTTGTAGTCCGAGGATCGATTGATGACCTATGGCTCTTTTGTGAGCAAAGATAGGATTTCGATAATAGAGGTTGGTTTAATAGCCATAACCCCGTGAATGGAGTTCGGTACTCCACCCCGTTCATGCTCTTGTAGAACCACCTGAGCGTCTCAGGCCCAGTGGGAGTAATTGGATCTACACGGAAAAGAGTAGAATGAGTTTGGTATTGCATGATTTCGTTCGAAAGCAAAAAGAAAATAGGGGTGATTCCTTGAGATTTTCTTGCCAAACAAACGGAGTCTGGATTCATTCGAAACAGAAGGGTATTGACTTATGAACTTATGACAGGATGACTGTCAAGGCTTATGTCCCTTGTGGACAAAAAGCAAACCTCTCGGTCATTGGAAGTCATATATTTCTACAATATGTGGATTTGACCAGAATATTGATAAGTCTTTTGTAGACTGGATATCAATTTTAGTACAGTAGTGAATATATAAATATATATTAGTGTTTGTGAAGGATAACACTGCACCAGTTGGAATCAACATGGGTGTGTTATCTGAAGTCAGAATCTGACAATACCACAATTCTCTGCAACAGAGATTTGGACAACATTCTTAAGAGTTTGACTCGGTCGAATTCATTAGAATCGCCATCGGTTTCCCATCCATCTTATTGGTTAAGATGATGCATCCGTGTATGCAACATTCAACGAGGAAGTTCTACCCTATGCCTCAGAATGACTCTCTAAATCTTCGGATCAAGAGAAATGGGATAGATTCTCTTTCTAGTAAGAGATGGTCGTGTTATTGAACGTCAACTTTGATCGAATCCTAGATTCGGCGGTTAACAAAGCAAGTTTAGTATGTCCTTTAGTATCTTTGAGAGAACGAGGAACAATATGCGGACATATTCATGTGTGAACTTGGATATGTGTGATACACTGATTTTGACTTTAAGTCAGATTGAGGATGATCGTTAAGTCGATCTCGGGCTCAGTGTTTACTAAGTACCACATGATTAGATGGACCGGTAACGTTTCGATTCTACGGATCGTCTCCCCATGACATTTAGATGTAGGTGCTCCCCGAGTCACTGACCTATCCTACGACGGCATACTCGGAGTGTACTTTGGAATCTGAAATGGTTATGATATGCTTAGTGGGTACTAGAATACGGGATGAGTCTCCATTGCTTTAGAGCAAGTGGGAGATGTAGTTTGTTGTATTTTAAATAATAGGGTGTGCTCTAAAACAATTAATCACATGCTTTCGTGCAAGTGGGAGATTGTTAGGTGTGATGCCCGAAAGACAATTTTGTAATTGTTTTATTTAATCAATGAAATGAAATTATTATTCATATTTATTATTCTCATAATCACCGATGTGACAATAGTATTTACACTACAGAAAACCCTAAGTATATCGTTTATGTAATCACTTAACTCAGTGTATGGTATATACACGGGAGGATTGAGTTAGTGAAGATGTACTTAAAATACAATTAGCCCGTAGTGAAGTTAATCGAGAGTATCGGGTCTCTCCTTTAACGTGCTATTAATGCGCCCATAACACAATTGGTGTGATTGTCTTATCCGGACTTTCGGTTAAGAGAACCTAGTGGGGCATTTATATATGATAGATATATCATATAATGGTATTTGGACCGATTTGATTAGAGTTCACGATATAATTCCGTAATCGAGAAGTCTTATCGAATCAATGGATGATCATATTTATGGATATATCTTAATCCTGAGGTGATCACAGTCAACTACTTGAATCAGTATGAAGTTTGACTTGACGGTTAAGGATTACACTGAGTCTATGGTTTGACTTACCCCATCTTGGCATTGTACTGGATTGAGTGAGTAGTCTGTGTTATCACAGATACGAAATCCATTCCTTCCATTTCTCGGAAGTAGATAGACGCTTCCCTTATTTTTTAATCCTAGAAACCGATCGATCCATGGAGTTCATATTACACCGATTAGCTACCGGTGAGTTGTATGAATTAATTGATCACTAGGGGGTTAATGGTAAATAAGGATAAGAGGTTCTAAAAAGGGTTAACGGTAACTTCCCGATTTAGAATGAACGATCTATGGAGGATTAATCCATATGTAATGATTATATCAATGGACGCTTATTATTATTCTCGTGAGGAGATAAATATAATCTTATAATCGGAGGAGTGCGTCACGGGATTATGGTGGCATATTCCCGTGATTGATTTATCGAATATAATTATTTCGTTCATAAGATAATTATTTATTTGATTTATCGGAGCCGCCGATTATTAGTCCATGGTCCCCGACGTGCCTCCTAATATAGCATAGCTATTCTCGGACGTCGAATCCTAATAATATTAGTTTAGTTCTTGTTGGACTTTATTAAAACGATATGTGAATTAATTGTTTAGTGGACTATTAAATTAGTTGTGCTAAATAATTAAATATGTGGAAAAGACATTTTCCATAATCTTGGCCCAATTATTGTGTGATGGAAAAAATCATATTGACTAGGTCAATGATGATGATTTTCGCCCCACATGTTTATTGGTCAACAAGGAATTAGTTTTTCTTGTGATTAATAAGACGCGCATAAAATATTTATTGGATAAATATTTATGGTAAATAATAAAGATAAATATTATTCTAGATTTGTTCTAGAATATTATGGGATTATCTTTTATTTAATGGGATTATTATAATTGATTTTGTATTAATTATTAAATCCTTGGAGGCTAAGTTTTACTCTCCTATATAAAGAGAGTTCTCCCAAGTCTTAACACACATGATATTTTCGACTTCTCCTCTTAGAGAGAAGAAGTATAAAATTCGGCCAAGGGTGAGTTGAGGAAAAATCTTGGAGATTTTCCGGGTAGCATATCGGAAGGATTCGAGACGAGGATTTCCTTCCACCGGGAGTTGCTTGGATCACACGTACGGAAGATCGTGGTGCTCTTCACGCTTTCCTTCGTTCATCCTATTGCGGTTCTTCAACTTGGATTTTGAGATCCAAGAGGTATGATCTACAACCCCCTTGTAGATGTAGATCTAGTTATTTTATTACGTGTAATTTATAGATCTAGATCCTTAAATCGCTTCCGCTGCGGATGATATTACTAACACTTCAACCATGACAACATTCAATATCAAATTAGCAAGTTGCTGGAAGAATTGGCTCCAAGGGACAGGCAAATCATACATCAAATTGGTGGGGGAAGGGAAAGCTACATCAAATTTGTTGGTGAATTTTGGAGGAGCCAACAATTACTGCTGAAGGCTTTTTATTTAATTTTTTTCTTTTTCTTTTGGGAAGGATCACAGCATTTTAAGATAGAATATTCCATATTAATATTCCTTTTTATGTTGAACCATTGGAGTTGATGGAAAAAATTTGGTGTAAAACTCACACTAAATTGATGATTTGATGTAACTTTTGCCGGCAACCGTTGGAGATGCCCCACAGTAGAGGATCGGCACCCCTCCTTTACCGGGGCCAGGGGCGCCCCTTGAGGGTGGCCAAGGGGCCATTGCCCAGAGCCTTTGAAAATCTATGAATTTAGGGTTTTGCGAAATTTTGACTTAATAGTATATATATTGTATTTTTAGAAATCAATAAGTTATTATTTTAATGGTGATCATTATGGTATATTTTATAAGTGACAAGGGTTTGAATCCTTCTATAGGCAAAAACAATCTTTTTTTGGTTACTCATTTTTTTTAGAATGGCCTAAAAATGTTTGGCCCCGAGTATAAATTTGGACAGGGACGCCCCTGACTGGGGCGGAGCTACTAAGGCTCGAGAGGCGCTTGTCCTCTTGATTTTCGAGAAATTACTAGTATACCCTTATATGTTTTGATATTAGCTTAGTGTTAGTATATATGTATATTGTTTAGTCGCTTATAATGGAAAAATGGTAATCACTAGCGGGGTGGTTAGGCTTCTATTATTAATGCCCTCGAATAGGGGTTCGATCACTCATGGCTACATTATATTTTCTTTACAATATATATATATATATATATATATATATATATATATATATATATATATATATATATATATATATATATATATATATATCTATTTATTGCATAATGATAACGTCAAAGTTATTTGGTTAATTTTAACGGTGGACATCTAGCGTACATGAGCAATTTCCCCGGTGAATCTGCGATGGTCATCAAGAACACTATGAAGATGCTCAAGAACAAGATGAACGAAATATGAAGATATGAAGAACAATAAAGTTGTCGACAAATTGCCACAGGTTGTCTACGTTTTTCATTAATTAGATGTCCTTTTTAGAATACAGATGCCGTTATTTACAGGAGACTTAGAGTTGGCGGTTACAAAAGGCGGTAATTAAGGCATGATTAAATGTAATTAACGCATAATTAACTGTGTGGTTGAATGTGGCAGCCCCTGGTGGGGCGAAGTGGCTACATAACCGCGGCGGGCTCTTCGCCTTGCAACCGTCGTGCATGAACTCCGTGTTAGGAAATCAACGCGAGAACGCAACGGAATTTAAAATTTGATTTCCTTTTCAACCAGGATCGCATTCGTTTAAAAATAAGCAAATAAGATGTAGACATAATTCGTACCATGCAGATCTAAATAGATCTTCGTTTTGTCTACAGTTGTACTTCTGCACGAAGCCGCCCAAGTGTTCGGCCTCTACCGTTGATCCACACGAACAACTGCAGGAATCCTCCATTGGATTGCTATCAGAAAAAGTCGGTTGCTAGGCCGCTTTTTTCTTTCTCCCATAACTCAAGAAGCTCTCTTAATTTTCTAGTAGAAAATAAGACTTGTTATTGTGATACAAATGAGCATAACACCCACACTATATTTATAGTGTATATGGCCCCAATGTAGTCACAATCCTATTGGGAGAAGCTTTCTGATTGAAGTAGGGATTAAGAAAACCAATTCCCAATAAAATAAGGAAAATATTTTTCTTGATTTATCTCATTAATATATAATATCTCTTTTTTAAAAACAATATCTAATGTCTTATACTAAATATTTCCAAGATATATATTGTTAATATCTAATATTGAATAAATATTTATTAAATTATATTATATTATATATCTTTATTATGTGTATATATATATATATATATATATATATATATATATATATATATATATATATATATATATATATATATATATATATATATATATATATATATATATATATATATATATATATATTATTATTATCCAATATTAATACTTAATAATATAATACTATGATTAATTAATTTGCAAAATTCATGTGTGTCAATACACATTGAAACATGCGTCCCATACATTATAAAATGTATATTTATATTTAATTAATCAATATAATTAATATCTTGTATTATATTTATTATAACAAATAAATGCCACAATATTAATTTATCACTTTAACACTTTATAGTCCAGATAAAAAGTTTCCTTATTTGGTTATCACTATAACCACATTTTAATCCGGCTAGATGTTCTTATGTGTGTGACCCGATAGACTTCCAAATATGTTAGCCGTAGGCACAAAGTGCATTTACTAAAATGTCATTTATACCTAACGATAATGAATAGCGTCTAGCAACACGTCGTGACCTCCAATCATCGGAAGAGTAAAATGCAATGACTATTACCTTTCATGTGAAACAGTTACCGTGTAAAGCTGTTACAATATCCATACAGTCGTATCTCAAGTGTCAATACATTAATGACCGTATATTATAATCTAGATATCATGCTCTCTCGAAATAACTCATTTACTCCCACTTTGCAAAGATTTACTAGATCTAGACATTCCTTATAAGAAGACTCTTTCAGATATTTACTCATACCACTAGGATACACGATTTCCGGACGAGCAACATGTATCCTACGCATGCTTCAATATCACACCCGATCACTACTGCATGATCGTCCCGTGAATAGAGGAAACCTTAATAGTGTCAAAACATAACAATCGACACCGCGATGCCATGAAGACTCCGGTCTCAAGATAATTACACAACTGCCACATATTGTGACACTTAAAGTAAGTGGGTCAGTCTAACGTACGCATTCTCTAAAACACGTCCACGTACAGTCCAAGTGTCCATACACTTCGATAGATGAGATCTATCCCTATCTTCATAATACATAAGACATCTAATACGTTCTAGTCTAACCGTAATATTAATGTCCCCTTTAATAGCACATGCGACTAGAGACATTCAAGTATCAAACCTTTTAAAGTGAGTCGAGATCTCATCAACCATAATCACCATTATGATTTCTCTTTCACAATTTGACACTAGGGACGTTATCATATATACAATATCGCAATTGGTCGGTTAAACGAACAAATATATAATAACAGAAAGTTATTTATCATATGTAAAAACATAAAGAAATAGTACAAATGATCCGACCCGGTCGGATCCGGTCCAACCCGATTGGTTTAGACACTATTTCAACAATCTCCCACTTGGATTAAAGCCAATCACTCGTACACACAAGACCAAGTTGAAACACATGAATCTTATGCAATACTCGTAACCAACCCTATGCGTGAACAAATCACTATCCATGGGGAGTCAGACTATCCTCATATCATGCTCCAAATGACAGGTCAAAAGGAACCACCTCAACACACACATGAATCTCTGACGAGACCCTGGTCCTTGCTTTAAGCAATGAATCCACTACTAGATAAGCTATACATTAAAGGTGGAAGAACCACACAAGGTTCAGGAATGAACCTCTTAGATCCATGTACTGCTCCCGCTGCGCCTCTAAGGTAATACTGTGTTTTGGACCAAGATGTAGAACTTACAGTGATCTCTTGCTGAGAACATTTACAACTCACTTTATCACTTACTTAAAGTGATCATGAACCCAGCTTGTAGCTCCCATATCTTCATAAGATTCGGAGCATATATCTGTATATCTATGTTTATCCAATTCCAAGTTTAAATAAACTAGGAACCCATCATTAACATTTTTAAGGATATTCTCGACATTTACCAAAAACACTTTCATACATATGACTCTTCATGGGGTATGAACATCTGGCACAATGCTTTTGATGGATCCTATTACAGCAGCAAATGGAACCTTCCATAAGTATCATCTTTCACCTTATCTTCAGGACTGACGTCCAGTCATCGATAGATCTCGAGAATACTGGCTAGCAGTATCTCGTGATGTGATCTACGCTAAACTCCTTTAGCATCTCATCTATGCAGGTGAACTGTGATAATCAAGCAATATCTAAGTCTATCACTACAGATTTATTTCCAAAATAAGAACTACCATTCCAAGATCTTTCGAAAAGATCTTGAACCACAAAACATTAATTAACTGTAACATGGGGTAACAACTCTCGAGAAGGATGTGCAACACCTTACTCAAAAATCATAACACTAACCCTCTTGTACATCAGACATATCTTTACTTTTGATCAAATCAAACTCCTTTGATTCTCAAAGTAAAGAACTCATACAGAGAAACTTGTTTGAGTCAATAAATGGATCTCGCAAGCTCACAGATCATGTTATTGTCTATGAACATCAAGCCATTGGCCCAACATTCTCTACACCATCATATATCCATGATACGCTGCTACAACAAGCACAATCTGAATAGACTTAAGCTTAGTTGGAAGCAAGAAGGTTATTACAAGGTTTACACCACGTAGCCTTCAGCCATCAACTCAGCTTAACTAGTAATCGTATCACCATCCATGTCAATCTTTCACAAAGACTTGATTCACCTCTCAAAGACATTTCCTTTAGGTAACACATACCAGGTTGGCAGGTTCATAACCCGTTTGTCAATCATAGAATCTAATTAAGATACTATGGCTCAAAGTCATATCTCTTAATCGTTCATTTCAAGCATTTCTACATAAAGTTGTGAGATCTTCATTCTTTAAGATGAACTCATCAGTAGCCTTTTAGGCATGTGGTTATCTATACACTCATAGAATACTTGTGTGCACTGAGCAATGTTCTACACCTCATCACTATGTAGCGCCTGCTCATATTCCAATGGTTGAATATCTCTTTGTGGTTCTAAAACTCTTTTGAGATCTTATTTGCTCCCACTGTTTCATTGGAAGAAACACTTCCTCAAGGAGACAGCATGTTTGGAGACAAACACTTTTGCTCCGCGGGTAAGTAAATAATGTCTAGCGCACTTGCTAAGAAATCTCACAAAGTTGCATATGTCATACCGAGTTCCAAGCCTTTCAGACATTGTGTGCTTGCTAGAAGCATGACAACCTTAAATCATCGTCGGTTAAGATGGATTTGATGTCATCATCTTCCATATCTGAAATGAAATTCATTCAACCTTATTTTCGGAACATGGTTAAGTATATGTTTCGAATAACGGCACTATCCCAAAACATATATGTGATACTTCGCATGGTTTACATTGCATCTTTATCGTATAAGGTGCTATTTCCATTTTAGAGACACAATCTAATTGCGTATCACAAAATGGTATCCTTCAATGGAGAATATGATTCCTTTCAGACAACTTCTAAAACACCCTTCAGGGATCAATTGCTTCAATCCAATTGAAGATTCTTCGGTGGCAGATTCCGGATCCACGATGTTGCCTTGTCTTGCATGGCACCAGCAAAGGCAATGCACCATGAAGACTAATTCTTGTGGCCATGGAGTCCTTGCTCTGGAAGGATGATATTCTTTGGAAGGCCTTCAACTAGCTTGTTCTTTTACAGTTTGTTGATGGTCTTAAGTTGAGATGGTTCAGTCTTCTATGCCAAATCCAACTGGTTGATTGCTTATTCTTTTCAAGTAGACAGGTTTCTGCTTTTGCTGTCTTCCAATCCACCACATACATGTTGTCTTCTCTTTTTCCTACAAGTATAACTGTGCTGGGTTGACTGTGAATCACTTTGCATCATTTTTTGTTGAAATGCACACTGTAGCCTTTGTCTTCATGCACATTATAGCCTCTTTAGACCTAGCCCTGTCGTCAAGAAAAGTTCAGGCATCGGCCTGGTTGGAGTCTCCTATCGGTGGCGATGAAGAGTAGTGACCACCGGTGCCGAGGTGTGCGGTATCGCGACCACTGTCGGACTTCTCGGTGATCTGAAGCGTAGTACCCTTTTCTTGGCCGGTGGAGGTGATCGACCTTTCCTAAGTGTCCAATATTACCATCAAGTGCACCGGGTCAATTGTAGTTTAGAGTGGTGAGCAAGGTCGTTTCCCACGAGGATGCCGGTTAAGTACCAAAATCACTAGCACGTTTGGTTTAGGCAAAACAAAAAAGATGAGTTTTAAAACTAACGTGAGCCATGGTGTCACTCCACAACTCACCACCTAAATGCCACAAAAAGCGAAAAGAAAAGAAATAAAATCTATGGTTAGCCAAGATAAAGGTCAAAGTGATAAAGTAGAACTTATGATTCGTTAAGAAATGATTCGACCTACCCTCCATCCATTTGTGACTTTGTGATAAATTATTGGTGCGAACCCCAGCTTTAGTGATTGCACACTCTCGCGTGATACAACCACTCTATATCTCTTCAATGGCCTAATTAACTAAAATAGGTCGATTTTACACTCATTGGGTTGTCTAACCACGATTAGTGAACCCCACTCTAGAAACCGAATCTATCTCTAGTCGATTTTACTAAGTGGTCTCATTACCCATTTTCCCACACTAAGTATCTTCTCTCGATCTCAACAAAGTGTGTTAAATCATGTATTAGGTGCTTAATCCAACACAAGCATTAAGGTCAAGTAATGAGAAATAATTCCACAAAGTGCTTGAAATCTACACAATCATTCTCACAAATCATAAGAAACTATAATATCACAATTCACATTTCTTGGGTTAGATCTCTACATTTCATCTTCATCTTCTCCAAATTGGCTTTTACACCATTCCAAGAAGATGAAGAATCCAATTAAAAATCTAACTAAAACTAACACAAATCAAGATGAAATTAAGGAACAATAAGCTAAATAAAAGATTACCCATAAAAATCCAATTTCATTGACTCCATCTTCTCCAAGTACAAGCAATCATCTTACACCCATGAAGAAACGAAGAAGCTTGAAGAAGAATACCATGAGATTTCAACTATCTAGCCATTACAATCCGTTAATTACATTGTTTTTGTGTTAGAGTGACCTCCTCCAAGGTCTCTAAGGAGGAATTTCGGCTCTAAGGGTTTGGGGAGGGGGGAAATGAGAAATCTGCTGAAAATCCCGTTTTTATGGTGAAAAACGCATAACGAGTCGAGCTGTGCGAAATTCGGCACGACAGATGATTCGGTATTAGAATGTTTTCAGTAAATTGATCATAACTTTGCGTGTAGACCTCCGATTTGAGTGATTCAAGATGCGTTGGAAATCTTGTTCAAAGATATACAACTCTCGTGAAGAAGTCCAAACCGAATTATTTCTCTAAGATGGGTCAAATGTCACTTTAAGTCAGCTGTGTGTAGAAATGCTCGAGACAATTGATCCGTAAGAACTCCGTGGCTTCGGCTACACGCTTCGCACCGTAGAAACATGTCTTGTCAACATCAAAATCATCTCTCCCAAGTCTTGGTAAACCTAAGATCCTGCAATGACTCGCCAAAAATACCAAGCGTAAACCCGCCTACAAAAGATCGGTCCTAAGGACCCAAAAATACTATAAAAACTACTTTATTAATTACTACCTACTACTTATTGTATCCTTATGAAAATATGCAAATCGATGCCCGAAAATGCAAAAATACTATTAAAATCACGGGAAAACGGGGCTAAAAACATAGTGAATGCATCATTAAATTGACTTACATCAACTACTCCCCACTTAGCTCTTGATCGTCCTTGATCAAGAAGGTGAGAAAAAAGAAATGTAAGTCAATAAAATGATGCAAAATTTATGAATTATTACGAAAATCAAACTCATTTGACATCCACACTACATATCCACTCCCCACTTGAAAAACACATTGTTTCCAATGTGAAGTAAGAGGTAGAAAAGTATGGTGGGTGTCAAGGGAGGGTGACCACTCCCCACTTAGTTCTTAATCATCATCATGCAAAAAGGAGCGATCAAAACGATTTAGAACAAGAAATATACTCAAACAATTGGAAGATGCAATAGATAGAGTAAATGATGCAATGCGTCAAGAATCATGTAACTACAAATTAATCTATAAGTAGTTGTGCTACGAGTGTGTGTGTGTGAATAGTCTATCAAAAATGTTATCCAAGCATATTAGTTGTAATCATGCGAGCAAAATAGATTATAGCAAACCATAGGCTTAGGAGTAATATCTATCTCCACTAATCGGGGTATTAAGAGTCAAAAATAGACCGGGTAGGACTTGATGGCTTGTAACGTTAGGCTCGGGTAGTTGGCTAATCGAAGGGATAAAAGGATAAATCAAATAGAATAAGCAAGATAGCAAGAATCTATATCTTCTTCTCATCGATCAAGTACCACTTCAATTGTGTCATCACCCAAATTTACATTACTTGGACTTGTTGAACTTGTCCTTCAAAATTGATTTCCAAGGCTCACCATTATTGCATCTTTATTTACAACTTTATTGAACTTCATTTGATTTGTTTTTGAATTTTTTTGGAGAAAATTTGATTTTTGATTTTTTTTACACCAATGGACTTAGAACTTCAAAAGATACCATCTCAACTTATGCCAACAATGTCATCCAACTCTTAACTCCAAAGTCATCACCACACAATACATGGAAACTTGCTAAGCTTGCGGGATGTCAAGGGAATGTAGACCAAAATTAGGCTAAGGGTCGGATTATAATGAGGTTAATCACGAATGGCTATTTTCGAGTGGGGTCTCACCACTCTACAAAGGCTGAGATGGGACAGGTGGAAATTACGTTCGGGAAGGCCATTTGGCTATGGTCGAGTCAAAGAAATGCCAGGACCGTCATCCCTAACTTCGACTCAAAACACCCTTCTATTTCGTCTCGAAAGATATACATGCTAAGTTCTAGTTGCTTATCAAAATTACGTGCATGATTACACACCAAAATACTTGTTAACAAAATATCAGGACTATACGTGTGCAAGATATCAAGTAGTCACAACTAAATATAAGACGAAAATGCAATTAAAGATTACTATCGACATTACATATTTAGAATACTATTAACATCTATAAATGTCAAGTATATGCCTTAGTCTAAATAATTTTTATCAAGCTACTTGATGCACGAAAATAAGCAAGAACTAAGTTTGTAAACAAAAATCATCGATTTGCAAAAAAAGTTATTATTAATTTTTTTTTTTGAATATAGCACGTAGCTCCCAAGGCTATCAACATTGCACTTATACTTAAAGAGAGTCATCATGCAAGTTGAAAGACCACAAAATTCTCAAGTGAGAGGAAGCTAAAAACCTTTCCGAAATGATTTTAGTGAGATGAAAGAAAAAAATTGCACATCTTTTACTCAAAAGCTTCAAGAACATGGCAATTAAAAAAAAACTTTCATTCACTTGAAAAGAAAAATCTACCTAAACATTCTAAATTTAGAGTCCTTAGCTCGACTTTCTACCCAAAACAAAGTTAAGGATAGTTATTTGAAAAGGTGAAAATTGATGTTAAACAAACCATGACGAGGACCTCATAGACAAGGCAAACATCGAAGTTGTTAACAACAACTACCACCAAAGAATAAAAAATAAAAATGAAGGTGAAAAACTTTTGTTACAAGCATTTTGACAAACGCTACATAGACATGGTAAGTATCATAATGTATAACAAAAATTTCCCAACAAAAGAAAAGAAAAAAAAGTGCCTAAGCCCAAACTTACTAGTAATTACAATGATATTAACCGAAACATCCCCGGAAACGACGTCAAAAACTTGATCGACATTTTCTAAGTGTCCAATATTACCAGTAAGTGCACCGGGTCAATTGTAGTTTAGAGTGGTGAGCAAGGTCGTTTCCCACGAGGATGCCGGTTAAGTACCAAAATCACTAGCACGTTTGGTTTAGGCAAAACAGAAAAGATGAGTTTTAAAACTAATGTGAGCCATGGTGTCACTCCACAACTCACTACCTAAATACCACAAAAAGCGAAAAGAAAAGAAATAAAATCTATGGTTAGCCAAGATAAAGGTCAAAGTGATAAAGTAGAACTTATGATTCGTTAAGAAATGATTCGACCTACCCTCCATCCATTTGTGACTTTGTGATAAATTATTGGTGCGAACCCCAGCTTTAGTGATTGCGCACTCTCGCGTGATACAACCACTCTATATCTCTTCAACGGCCTAATTAACTAAAATAGGTCTAGAAGAATCGATATGCATTACACTCATTGGGTTGCCTAACCACGATTAGTGAACCCCACTCTAGAAACCGAATCTATCTCTAGTCGATTTTACTAAGTGGTCTCATTATCCATTTTCCCACACTAAGTATCTTCTCTCGATCTCAACAAAGTGTGTTAAATCATGTATTAGGTGCTTAATCCAACACAAGCATTAAGGTCAAGTAATGAGAAATAATTCCATAAAGTGCTTGAAATCTACACAATCATTCTCACAAATCATAAGAAACTACAATATCACAATTCACATTTCTTGGGTTAGATCTCTACATTTCATCTTCATCTTCTCCAAATTGGCTTTTACACCATTCCAAGAAGATGAAGAATCCAATTAAAAATCTAACTAAAACTAACACAAATCAAGATGAAATTAAGGAACAATAAGCTAAATAAAAGATTACCCATAAAAATCCAACTTCATTGACTCCATCTCCTCCAAGTACAAGCAATCATCTTACACCCATGAAGAAAAGAAGAAGCTTGAAGAAGAATACCATGAGATTTCAACTATCTAGCCATTACAATTCGTTAATTACATTGTTTTTGTGTTAGAGTGACCTCCCCCAAGGTCTCTAATGGAGGAATTTCGGCTCTAAGGGTTTGGGGAAGGGGGGAAATGAGAAATCTGCTGAAAATCCCGTTTTTATGGTGAAAAACGCATAACGAGTCGAGCTGTGCGAAGTTCGGCTCGATCAGATGATTCGGTATTAGAATGTCTTCAGTAAATTGATCATAACTTTGCGTGTAGACCTCCGATTTGAGTGATTCAAGATGCGTTGGAAAGCTTGTTCATAGATATACAACTCTCGTGAAGAAGTCCACACCGAATTCTGTCTCTAAGATGTGTCAAATGTCACTTTAAGTCAGCTTTGAGTAGAAATGCTCGAGACAATTGATCCGTAAGAACTCCGTGGCTTCGTCTACACGCTTCGCACCGTACAAACGTGTCTTGTCAACATCAAAATCATCTCTCCCAAGGCTTGGTCAACCTAAGATCCTGCAATGACTCGCCAAAAATACCAAGCGTAAACCCGCCTACAAAAGATCGGTCCTAAGGACCCAAAAATACTATAAAAACTACTTTATTACTTACTACCTACTACTTATTGTATCCTTATGAAAATATGCAAATTGATGCCCGAAAATGCAAAAATACTATTAAAATCACGGGAAAACGGGGCTAAAAACATAGTGAATGCATCATTAAATTGACTTACATCGAGCGGGAGACCGTCGTTGCGTGCGGCGTCAATAGATCTAGTTTCAATAGGCAAGTATTCTTTGTGTAAATGAAGAATCCAATGGAGGTCTACAAAATTCGCCGGAAAAAAATGTAGATCTGAAAGTTTTGAGGAAGATTCGACGAAGTTCTTGTGAATCTATGGAAGATTCGAGCGAATATTTCTAGATCTGAAAGGTTTTGGTCGGGAAACCAAAAGGTGGTTGTTTTCCTTCACCGGAAAACCAAAAGGTGGCGGTTTTAGCTCGCCGGAACCGCCGTAAAACCTTATTTTAGGAGATAGACCTGGGCAGAAAAAATGTTCAAAAACGTAATTTCTCGGTAACGAAGCCAACTTATATTGTCAGAAATTTCACAAACGTGTTCGGGTGATTTTAGCGGTGGATATCTGGCGGAAGTGAATGATTCTTCCGGTGAGGAGTGGTGGTGCTCAAGAAAAATATGAAGATTGTATGAAGAGAATAAAGCAAGAAATGGGTGAGCTCATCTGTCAACAAATTAATAAGGGTTGACTGCGTTTGATTAATAACGAGTTGTCCGGACGTATAATGCCGCTATTTATAGGGACTAGGAGATTACGGTTACAAAGAGTGATTAATGCATAATAAACATAATTAAATATGTGGATGACATGGTAGCTCCCGATTGGGCAAGCTTTGTGATAACCGCTGTGGGCTTTTCGCTTGTAACCGTTGAGCATTCACTCATGTTGCCAGATTAAACGGGCTTGGTCCGAGCTTGCGGGACGCGAGTTGGAGGGCTAGTAGATCTACCCCTAATGCTTCATGGAGACCTATAAATAGCGGGTTGAAGGCTTTGCTGATCGACGCTCGTTGCCCTGCCAATGAAAAGTATCGTAGAGGCAAATGGCGAGTTGGATTGATGCCAGGCCCAGTCCGGCTTATGGGGGTGTGAACTGATTGGGCCGAGGACTCTATTCGTTATTGGGCTTACTTGCAAGCCCAATGTGAATCCATAAGCTCTTTTCTAGGCTTCTCGTATCAGGAGGTATCAAACACTTATTAATGAGTAAGTAAGGGTATTAGACACATATTGGAAATGGTGTAATGTTGGCAAGTTTCGAGGACGAAAATTCTTTGAAGAGAGAAATGATGTTACATCTCTGATTTTTGAGTAAGGGTAAAAGGGTAATTGTGTGGATTTATTTGCCCTAATATTTAATAAAGTGAATAAATAATGAAATTTATGAATATATATGAATTTATTGTATTTTATTATAAAAGGAACCCGTCCCATTAATTTCCCTTAATCCCACACTGCATAAGAAAGAAAAAAGGGATATGTACTGCTATAGAGAAAAGTTTGGGAAGAAAAAGGTTCAACGGAATCTTCAGTTGCAGGGTCAATCCTTTCATCTTTTCAACATGCCATAGTAGATAAAAATGATCACCGCGACGAATCAAATCTATCGATATCAACATCTCCCTATTTCGTAAGTATTCGTTTTTAGCCTTAGTTTAGAATCTTAATCATTTTTTATGAATTATTGGGTTTTGGATATCCTAGATTGTTGTGAGTAACATTAGTTTATGCTTTTGGTTGTAGAAACTCGTAGAGGAAATTAAAGTAAAAGATTACGGTTTCTTGGTGTTGTTGCCTTATAGATATGTTTTTGACGGATGAAGAGGTTGTTGAAATAGTGTCCTAAACCCAATCGGGTTGGACCGGATCCGACCGGGTCAAATTATTTCTACTATTTCTTTATGATTATACATATATAATAAATGGCTTTTCTGTTGTCCTATATTTGTTCTTTTAAAGAACCAATTATGAATTGTTATGTTGGTCCCTTGAAAAGGCTTTGGTTAAGTTTAGAGGGGGGGGGGGGGGGGGGAATAAACTTAATACTTAAAAACTTTTGGAGTTAACAAACTCAGAAACTTCGAAATTTGATACTTCTCGATCTTCGACCTTCGATAGTCCGCGACTATCGAACTTACTGAATTTGTGCAGCGGAATAAATCAAAAATTAAGCCTTGTTACTTGTTGTTAAATATGATACTAAGTATTAGATACCCAGTAGTGTATGTGTGTGAGTTCAGTTGCTAGATTCAGTAGATTGATGTGCAAGATAAACTAAATGCAGAATGTAAATGCAGAAAGTAAGTAGGTAGATTTTATAGTGGTTCCAGGTGGTGTAATCCTGTCAGTCCACTCTTCTCCTGTGACGTTGGAGGTAATTCACTAGAGATCTTTGAGATAGCAGTTACAAAAATCCCTAAGATGCTTGTCCTTCACCAATAACTATGGCTTCACAACCGAACACTTGGAACAAGTAGGATTCTTTGCTCCAAAGTCTTCCACTGGTCCTTGAAGGGTAGGATTGCCTCTTCACCAGCTCCACCACAAACAACAGTCTTTCACACCCCAAAGATGCTTCACTGTCTTCAGTAGATTCTTATAAAAGAAAGTTTGAATCAAGTAAGTGATTCAGCTTTCAGCAGCTTGATCAGGATGAAATGACCAGCAGCTAGATGTCTTCAAGTGTGTAAACTTGATGCAGCTTGAATGCAGAATACACTTGAAGAAATTCTCTGGATTAGTAGCTTTATGCTCAGTAGGGTCAGCAGGGTGTTTTTCTTGATCTAAATCTGATTGCTCTTAATGTTCATGCAAAAATCATCACTTGTATCTGAATCAGGAGTCCTCTATTTATAGGTAGGAATCCTTGTGACTTATGTTTGAAATTCAAACATAGCCATTTCAGATTTTGTCCCATTTGACTTGCCTTTTGTCACTATTCATAGGACTGACACTGTCAGAATGCTTTTTGACAGTATACAGTATGTCCACCCTTTGACTTGTAACCATTGGATAATCCTCTGTTTCTTTCCAACGTCCCTTTAATCTTAACCATTGATTTGTTTGATAAAGTCAGAGGTTGTTAGCTGTCCCTTTCTTGTAATCTTCCAATGTAACCTTTGATTAAATCGAAATATGTGTCCAGCAGGTTCCTGAGAATATAAGTCTGCTGAAAGACACATCAGTAAGCTTATCCTTGTAATGCTGTGTTTAAAAACACTTTAGCTTACTGTCTTTTATCTAACTTTTATTTATGAAGTTAGATTACACCTTTTTGATCATAACCAAGTTCCAATCATCACTTAACTTGTGGAACTTAGACCTTGTACACAAGGTATATGTAATCAGTTTAGGTCATCACAGACTTACCTAAATTCTGATTCCATATCCTTGACTTTAATTACTAAGTTTGATCCCTTAGCCTTTAATAACTGAGTTTGAGCCCTCAGCCTTCAGTCTTCAGCAGGTTCCTGATAAGTCTACTGACACAGCTACCCTACTGATCTAGACTAGTCTGCTGATGCAAGTCAGCTGACCTTTTACAGTGCTTGTTTGATCAAACCTATACAAAGATCAAACTCTAATAAACCTATACATTTGATCTAGACATCTTTTTGCCTTTGCTCTATAACAGCTAGTCTGGCACTCATCACTAAAACTTAAAAATAAGTCCAACAATTTCCCCCTTTTTGGTGATGATGCCAATACCCTCCTTACAGCAAAGTAAAAAGATTAAAAACAAAAACAAAACAAACTTATGTTAGGTGTGATGCCCGAAAGACAATTTTGTAATTGTTTTATTTAATAAATGAAATGATGTTATTATTCATATTTATTATTCTCATATTCACCGATGTGACAATAGTATTTACACTACAGAAAACCCTAAAGTATATCGTTTATGTAATCACTTAACTCGGTGTATGGTATATACACAGGAGGATTGAGTTAGTGAAGATGTACTTAAAATACAATTAGCCCGTAGTGAAGTTAATCGAGAGTATCGGGTCTCTCCTTTAACGTGCTATTAATGCGCCCGTAACACAATAGGTGTGATTGTCTTATCCGGACTTTCGGTTAAGAGAACCTAATGGGGCATTTATATATGATAGATATATCATATAGTATGGACCGATTTGATTAGAGTTCACGATATAATTCCGTAATCGAGAAGTCTTATCGAATCAATGGATGATCATATTTATGGATATATCTTAATCCCGAGGTGATCACGCCAACCGCTTGAATCGCATGAAGTTTGACTTGACGGTTAAGGATTACACCGAGTCCGTGGTCCGAATTACCCCATCTTGGCATTGTACCGGATTGAGTGAGTAGTCCGTGTTATCACATATACGGAATCCATTCCTTCCATTTATGGAAGTAGATAGACAGCTTCCCTTATTTGTTAATCCTAGAAACCGATCGATCGTACGAGTTCATATTACACCGATTAGCTACCATGTGAGTTGTATGAATTAATTGATCACTAGGGGGTTAATGGTAAATAAGGATAAGAGGTTCTTAAAAGGGTTAACGGTAACTTCCCGATTTAGAATGAACAATGCCATGAGGATTAATCCATATGTAATGATTATATCAATGGACGCTTATTATTATTCTCGTGAGGAGATAAATATAATCTATAATCGGAGGAGTGCAAATCACGGGATTATGGTGGCATATTCCCGTGATTGATTTATCGAATATAATTATTCTATAATTATTTATTTGATTTATCGGAGCCGCCGATTATTAGTCCATGGTCCCCGACGTGCCTCCTAATATAGCATAGCTATTCTCGGACGTCGAATCCTAATAATATTAATTTAGTTCTTGTTGGACTTTATTAAAACGATATGTGAATTAATTGTTTAGTGGACTATTAAATTAGTTGGGGCAAATAATTAAATATGTGGAAAAGACTTTTTTCACAAACTTGGCCCAAAATGGTGTTGGCCGAAATTAAACCCTAAGGGATTTGATATTGGCGCCTCATGCACTTGATTATTGACTAAGAAATTATTTTCTTGTGATTAATAAGACATGTGCATAAAATATTTATTGGATAAATATTTATGGTAAATAATAAAGATAAATATTATTCTAGATTTGTTCTAGGATATTATGGAATTATCTTTTATTAAAGGATTTATTTTGTTTGATAAATAAAAATCCTTGGAGGCTAAGTTTTACTCTCCTATATAAAGAGAGTTCTCCCAAGCCTCAATACACACATAAATTTCGACTTCTCCCTATAGTAGAGAGAAGAAAAGAATTCGGCCAAGGGAGATTTGGGGAGAAATCTTAGAGATTTTTCCGGTAGCATATCGGAAGGGTTCGAGTCGAGAATTCCTTCCACCGGGAATTGCTTGGATCACACGATCGGAAGATCGTGGTGCTCTTCACATCTTCACATTCATCCTTTGCGGTTCTTCAACTTGAATTTAGAGATTCAAGAGGTATGATCTACATCCCCCTTGTAGAATAGATCTAGTTGTTTTATTACGCATATTATATAGATCTAGATCCATAAATCGCTTCCGTTGCGGACAATATTACTAACAGTGGTATCAGTCGCCATGGTGATCTATATTTATACGTATAAAATATTAGATCTAGGAGTGGTAAAACATGTAGTTTTTTTTGTCCCAATTTTTTTTTAAAAAAGGGCCGACGCATGATTTATTTTTTTTATGTTATGAATGTCTTGGTTGAAGAGATGGATTGGGGTTGGTACTGTTTACTCGTTAGATCTATTGTAGCTCCTTTGTTTAAGAACAATTGAGCATAGGAATTGTATTTTATTTATGTCTTTTTTCGAAATTTATGTAAAAAGTAGCATCTTTTATTGTAATTTTGATTATCCGGGCTGGAAAAGATGAAGATCTTGCTGAAAAATTGAAGATCAAGACGAAACCCAAGGTATGAACGAGGAGAAACGGATGAATTTTATTAAAAAATCGCTACAGGACTTTCGCGACGCTGAAAAGCGTCGCTATAAGTCCTGTTTAATAAAAAAGATGCGGCTAGGGTTTATTTTTGTTGCGGCTGCATGGAATTTTCTTGTGACCTAATTTTTTTTATATTATCATTCAACTCGCCGCATGAAGAAAAAAAAAAAAAATTTATTTTTGGAAAATAAATTAAAAGCAAACTCGCATGTAACATAATAAAATTAAATATATGAATAATTAAAATAAATTGGATTTATTTAATTAAAAAGACCTTTTCTCCTCTCGGGTGTTCGTGGTTCGTGTTCCGGCGGTTCGAGTTCAAGATTCGAAGATCAAGACTCGAAGACAAGAAGATTGTAATTTATTTTTCCTAGGATAGATTAGTTACGGGGGTACCAACAATCCATCTCGGTGTTTAAATTTCCGCAATTTATTTTTTATGTGTTCGATCATAAAATAGATATAAAATCGGAATTGCCATGACATGCATCATATCATAAATCCACTCCATGCATACATGTAGAATTTTAATTTTGGTAATTAAAATAGGCATGTATTCAAACTCGTGTAATTAGTTGAAATTTAATTAATACGTGGTAATTAATGAATTTAGTAACTAATTAATGATCCGAGGACGGGTTATGAAATCGTTAGGCTTTTCGGTGTGTGTTCTCGGTGAACCGCCTTAAAGCCCAAACGAGATCACGTTTTCAATTCGTAGTGTCTACGAGATTGAATGATGGTAAAAGAACAAAAAATCTTGGATAAAAACGGTTCGCTTATAGGTTGGGTGGTCAACTGAGCTAGGCTCGACCGACTTAACCCTCCTAGTGTGATGTATGCACGGGGGTCCGGCAAGACTAAGCTACACCGGAGAACGGAGGGGTGATTCCTTCTTATCTCAACGAGGTCGTCTTGACCCGATTTCGTCCGACCGTCACATATGTTCCAACGAATAGGACGGGTAGGCTTGCCTACGTTACCGACACCATTCGGAATCCTTGATTTGATGAGCTTTTATGATAACATCAAAAAGACGTGGTTAGTTAACCCACAACCACTTCCAAATTATTGAGTGGGAGCGGGGAGGCGATGCCCAACCCCACGGCCTCTACTATAGATACAAGTAAGTGAGAGAAGGGTGACGCCTCGAGGCGCTTTGATTTCGTCCCCCTAAGGATGGTGTTCGCCCCTATCAACATTCATGGCTTGGTCTCCGAAAGGATAGGTTTTTTCGGGTACTCGTCGGGTCACCGACCTATCCTAAGACGGCATACTCGGAGCGTACCTAAGAGAACCGATATAGTAGGTCACACTCATCACGGGTATTCTTGATAATATCTAGGCTAAAAAAGGAAGGTAGTCAATGAATAAAGGGATGTTCGATTCCCGTGGGATGTTTGATTCTCACAAGTTATTCATTGATGAGATTGTCTCGATTTAACCGTCATCTCTTTGACCTACCCTAAGGCGGCACCGAGATGCGAGGTTAAAACCTGGAATGGTAGAGTAGACTTATTTTTTAGTTTACAATTCCTAAAATTTAATATAGTAGTGTTAAACTTGAATTAATACATGTCATTTTATTTTCAAAATGTCCGCTCAAATTTCGCTTTATCGTCCGAAAAATTAACGGGAAACAACTTTAAGAAATGGAAGAGTAACTTAAACGTGGTGCTCACGTACGAGAATGTGCAACATGTACTTACTTCGAATGCCCTACGCCGGCGATCCAAAAACCTCGGTAAAGCCGAGATCGAACGCCGTAATCGCCGGATCGGCGTATAACCGGGCTCGTGGGATCATCCCGGCGGCGTGTCGGAGGTTATTAGGACCCGATTGAAGAGTTTGAGTCTCAGGAGAAATCATGCGGAAACTTACTACGATGTTTGGATCACCTAGCAACCAAGCAAGACACGATGCCATCAAAGTTGGCCGTCAACACGAAATTGAAGAAAGGTCAAGCGTTGAATGGTCATGTTCGAATATGATCGCTACTTCAATGACGCCGGTATTCATGGATCAAAGTTCGATGAAGCAACTCAAGTATCAATGATTTTGGAATCGTTGACTCGAGTTTATCCCGTTCAAAACTCGCATCCGATGGGCAAATATGAGTTGACCATGACACGTATGCCGAATGAACCGACTATCTACGAGGGCCTCGCTATCGAAAGATAAGGTCCAAGTAGGGATAAGAAAGTCGAAGCCAATATGGCCGAAGCCGTGTCATCAAACAAGCCTAAGGCGAAACCGAAGAAGAAGGGTAGTGTTGCACCCGTGCCCAAGCCAATGAAGAAAAAGGTCGCCAAGAAAGTTGACGAGTCCAAGCCCAAGGGCAAATGCTTTTACCGTAAGGAGGTAGGACATTGGCGACGCCATTGTCCCGAATACCTTCGTGATGTGAAAGATGGCAAAGTCAAGGTCGTCGTCGGGAAAGATAAGAAAGGTAATTTGGAATTACTATTCTTGGAATCTTTTAATGTAGCTAAAGATGTGTCCACTTGGATACTTGATACCGGAGCTACTAACCATGTATGTTCTTCATTGCGCATTCTTAGTTCGTACGAGAGAGCCGGAAGAGGGTTCTCAAGTTGATGCGAGTAGGCACCGGGGCGCTCATTTCGGCTAAAGCAAATGGGAGCCGTGGACTTGCATTTTAATAATAGAATTTTACATTTAGACAATGTTTATTTTATTCCCAATTTCAGGAGAAATTTGATTTCTTATTCTCGCCTTAGTTGAACAATCATTTTCTCGTTTCAAGTTTGAATGGTGAATTTGTTATTTCAAAGAATGGCTTTGAATTGTGTTCAACTATAAATGAAAATGGTTTATATTTTGTAAGACCACATAAAGCTCCCCTACTTAATACCGAAATGTTTAAAACTCGCTCATCAAAGATCCGCAAAAAGGCGTAAAGTTTCTCAAGTAAAAGAAGATAAAACATACCCGTGGCATCTAAGGCTTGGCCATATTTCCTTGGAAAGACTCAAAAGACTTGAAAAGGTTAATGCCTTAGGTGAGTCATCCGTTGACACACCGCCCGTCCGCGAGTGTTGCCTCGGAGGGAAAAATGACTAAGCGTCCCTTCTCATCAAAGGGTAATAGAGCCACAGAACTCTAGACTTAGTGCATTCGTACCTTTGTGGTCCGATGAACGTACAAGCTGAGGCGGATACGAGTACTTTGTGACTTTCATTGATGATTACTCGAGATTCGGTTATGTTTATCCGTCGCATAGAAAGTCCGAGGCTTTTGGAAAGTTCAAGGAGTTCCAAGCGTAAGCCGAAAGGCAACTAGGCAAGTCATTGAAATGCCTCCGCTCGGATCGTGGAGGTGAGTATTTAGATACCGAGTTCATTGACTACTTGGCCGAAAAAGGAATTTGTTTCCAACGTTCCGCCTAGGACACCTCAAAGAAACGGAGTTGCCGAGAGGAGAAACAGGACATTGATCAACATGGTTAGATCAATGATGAGCTACGCCTCACTACCTATATCCTTTTGGGGTTATGCTTTAGAAGCGCCGGTCTACATTTTGAATGCGACCGTCAAAGTCCGTCGAAAAGACACCCATTGAGATGTGGTCCGGACATCGCGAAAGCCTTCGTCACTTCCGCATATGGGGTTGTCCTGCACACGTGCTGATGGACAAGACTACCAAGCTACAATCACGTACGAAAGTATGTTTGTTTGTTGGCTATGCAAAAGGTACACGTGGTGGTCTATTTTACGATCCGGAAGATAACAAAGTGCTAGTCTCGACTAACGCTACGTTTTTGGAGGAAAGTTATATGAAAGACCACGACCTCGAAGTACAATTGTACTAGAGGAATTACTCTCCGATGACATCGTGCCTATTGTGGCCGCCGATGTTCCCGTAAACAACACTAATAATACAACAGCTCACTTCCGACATTCCCGTTCCACCCGTACGTACCGCGAGAGTGGTTCGGCCACCGGCTCGGTACGGCATGGATTTAGAGGCAAACGTAGTCGCCTCGATGGGGTGGAAGATGATCCTCCGACCTATAAGAAGGCCTTACCGGATCACGATAAGGATAAATGGATTGACGCAATGAATCAAGAGATGGAGTCTATGTACTCTAACTCGCCTCCGGAAACTTGTAGAACTTCCTCGTGGTGAAAGGCCCATTGGATGTAAATGGCTCTACAAGCGAAAGAGAGGAGTAGATGGGAAGGTTGAAACCTTCAAAGCACGGCCGGTAGCCAAAGGTTACACACAAGCGAGAGGGTATAGACTACGAGGAAACCTTCTCACCCGTGGCCATGATGAAAACCATCCGCATCCTCCTTTCGATTGCCGCATGTCCGGATTATGAAATCGGCAAATGGATGTTAAGACAAGCGTTTCTAAACGGCTTTCTTGACGAGGAAATCTATATGCAAAGAACCGTAGGATTCATTGAAGAAGGTCGAGAGCACATGGTGTGCAAGTTGCTCGATCCATTTATGGGTTGAAGCAAGCATCTCGTTCCGGTATCATAGATTCGATCACACGATCAAGTCTTATGATTTCGAACAACACTTTGCCGAATCTTGTGTGTACAAGAAGGTTATCAAAGATAGTGTTGTATTTCTAGTGTTGTACGTTGATGACATACTCCTAATTGGCAACGATAAGGGGATGATGTCCGACGTGAAAAGTTGGTTGACCACGCAATTCCAAATGAAAGATTTGGGAGAAGCGAGTTATGTTCTAGTGGATCCAAATTATAAGGGATCGTAAGAACAGATGTTAGCTCCGTCCCAAGCAACTTATATAGATAAGGTGCCGGCACGCTTCGCATATGGAGAACGCAAAGAAGGGTTTTCTACCAACCCGTCACGGCGTTTACCTATCTAAGTCTCGGGGGCCTCAAACCCCCGAAGAGGCCGAAGCTAGCGGGAAGAGTGCCATATGCCTCGGCCGTTGGTAGTCTTATGTACGCTATGAGGTGTACGAGACCTCGACATTTGTTACGGCGTTGGATTAGTCACCGTTTTCGGTCAAATCCAGGGCAACCGCACCGGACAAGAAGAAAGAATCTCATCAAATATTTGAAGAGAACCGTAAATTATATGCTCGTCTATTCGAGTGGGAGTTTGGAGCTAGCGGGGTACACCGATTCTCGATTTTCGCCGACAGAGATGATTCTAAATCTACCTCTCGGTTCGGTGTTTACGCTTGGTGGCGGTGCAAGAGAATGGAGAAGCCAAAAGCAATCCAAAGATGCCGATTCAACAATGGAAGCCGAGTTCATAGCGGCCTCGGAGGCGCCTAAAGAAGCAGCTTTGGTTAAGAAAGTTCATCGGATTAGGCGTTGTCCCGAATGTCGAAGATCCTATTACTCTCTATTGTGATAACAATGGGGCCATTGCCAACTCTAGAGAACCTCGAAAGCACAAGTAAGTCGAAGCATATAGAGAGAAAATACCGGGTGATCAACGATTTTGTCGATAGAGGGACATTTCCGTCAAGAAAATCGCCTCCGCCGATAATCCCGCTCGATCCATTCACCAAGACGCCGTCGATTGAAGCTTTTAGTCGACACTTGGAGACTATAGGTATTAGAGACATGTCTCATTTGCTTTAGAGCAAGTGGGAGTGATAGTTTGCCGTATTTTAAATAATAGGGTGTGCTCTAAAACAATTAATCACATGCTTTCGTGCAAGTGGGAGATTGTTAGGTGTGATGCCCGAAAGACAATTTTGTAATTGTTTTATTTAATAAATGAAATGATGTTATTATTCATATTTATTATTCTCATATTCACCGATGTGACAATAGTATTTACACTACGTAAAACCCTAAAGTATATCGTTTATGTAATCACTTAACTCGGTGTATGGTATATACACGGGAGGATTGAGTTAGTGAAGATGTACTTAAAATACAATTAGCCCGTAGTGAAGTTAATCGAGAGTATCGGGTCTCTCCTTTAACGTGCTATTAATGCGCCGTAACACAATAGGTGTGATTGTCTTATCCGGACTTTCGGTTAAGAGAACCTAATGGGGCATTTATATATGATAGATATATCATATAGGGCCGGACCGATTTGATTAGAGTTCACGATATAATTCCGTAATCGAGAAGTCTTATCGAATCAATGGATGATCATATTTATGGATATATCTTAATCCCGAGGTGATCACGCTCAACCGCTTGAATCGCATGAAGTTTGACTTGACGGTTAAGGATTACACCGAGTCCGTGGTCCGAATTACCCCATCTTGGCATTGTACTAGATTGAGTGAGTAGTCCGTGTTATCACGATACGGAATCCATTCCTTCCATTTATGGAAGTAGATAGACAGCTTCCCTTATTTGTTAATCCTAGAAACCGATCGATCGTACGAGTTCATATTACACCGATTAGCTACCAAAGTGAGTTGTATGAATTAATTGATCACTAGGGGGTTAATGGTAAATAAGGATAAGAGGTTCTTAAAAGGGTTAACGGTAACTTCCCGATTTAGAATGAACAAGCCTATGGAGGATTAATCCATATGTAATGATTATATCAATGGACGCTTATTATTATTCTCGTGAGGAGATAAATATAATCTTATAATCGGAGGAGTGCAAATCACGGGATTATGGTGGCATATTCCCGTGATTGATTTATCGAATATAATTATTCTATAATTATTTATTTGATTTATCGGAGCCGCTGATTATTAGTCCATGGTCCCCGACGTGCCTCCTAATATAGCATAGCTATTCTCGGACGTCGAATCCTAATAATATTAATTTAGTTCTTGTTGGACTTTATTAAAACGATATGTGAATTAATTGTTTAGTGGACTATTAAATTAGTTGGGCTAAATAATTAAATATGTGGAAAAGACTTTTTTCACAAACTTGGCCCAAAATGGTGTTGGCCGAAATTAAACCCTAAGGGATTTGATATTGGCGCCTCATGCACTTGATTATTGACTAAGAAATTATTTTCTTGTGATTAATAAGACATGTGCATAAAATATTTATTGGATAAATATTTATGGTAAATAATAAAGATAAATATTATTCTAGATTTGTTCTAGGATATTATGGAATTATCTTTTATTAAAGGATTTATTTTGTTTGATAAATAAAAATCCTTGGAGGCTAAGTTTTACTCTCCTATATAAAGAGAGTTCTCCCAAGCCTCAATACACACATAAATTTCGACTTCTCCCTATAGTAGAGAGAAGAAAAGAATTCGGCCAAGGGAGATTTGGGGAGAAATCTTAGAGATTTTTCCGGTAGCATATCGGAAGGGTTCGAGTCGAGAATTCCTTCCACCGGGAATTGCTTGGATCACACGATCGGAAGACTGTGGTGCTCTTCACATCTTCACATTCATCCTTTGCGGTTCTTCAACTTGAATTTAGAGATTCAAGAGGTATGATCTACATCCCCCTTGTAGAATAGATCTAGTTGTTTTATTACGCATATTATATAGATCTAGATCCATAAATCGCTTCCGTTGCGGACAATATTACTAACAACTTAGTCACATATCATTATAATCACTTGTTCAAAATTATTACAGTCTAGATGCAGCAAATGATAAAACAGATAAAGTATGCTGATCTACTATATTCTTTCCCTTTCTTCCCTTGCTTTCTCCACTTGCTCTTGATATGTTCTTATCTCTCTGATCATTTCTCTCATCCATTCATTTTCAATCAGAGAGAAGTCAATGTGAGGATTCACTTGTTTCCACCAATGCCATGCTTCAGGTAGAGTAAGATTTATCTGATGTACCCTGAAGCGTAACCTCATGTAAACTTCCTTGAACTCATTCAGTGATTCCTTTGCATTGGTAGTAGGTAAGTTTCTTCCACCTCTACCACCTCTGTGTGTGGCCCTCATGGCTTTCACTCTTGCTTCCCAAAATTTTAAGCCCAAAAAAGAGTTTAAACCTTCATGAAAGCCCTTGTCATGATAGGGTCTCCTCTTATTATTGTAAACCTTCTTATACTCTCTGAGAAGATCATCAGTAAGTGGAAGTCTGCCAAGTGCAGGCTCTCTAAAAGAATTTGTATCAGCTTCCCATCTCTTCTTTGCAAAAATCCTAGCAGCCTCTTTTGCTTCTGTTGTTTGGCTCTCTTCCTCCTTATTGACATCATCAACAAAACGGGACAGCAAGCCATGTACACTCTCTTGTGTGAGCACTAGGTTTTTCAGTTGACCTTCCATAATTTCAGTCCTAGTGTCCACAGTTGTGATCCTTCCTTACAATGTTTGCTCCAGTAGAGTTATCCTCTCAGTAATTCTAGGATCTAGTACAGCAGGTTGCAGTGTTCCAGCAGATTCAGCCACAGCAGGCTTAGGTGTCTCAGCAAGCTTGTCAAGTTTTTGATGAATAGAAGCAAATTGGTCTTTCAAAAACTTTTCCTTCAGTGAATTTCCTTGTCTGATTCCTCTAACATCTTGAGCAAGGTCAGCAAGAGCATACTGAGTGGAGGTTATATTGGAAGCAACAGTTTTAGTGGTTCTTCCTCTATTCTCCACTAAATTCAATAAGTCCTCAAATCTTTGCTCTTGCCTGTCCATTTGAGTTCTTAAATTTGAAATGTCATTTTGACAGTCCTCAAATCATTCAAAACTTCTACTGGTACTCCACCAGCCATTCCTCCAGCCATGTGTCCAGCAGCTTCATCAGCAGGCTCTTCTACATTGTATTGTGCCCTCAATCTGCTGACAACCATGGCTCTACTCATGTCCCTTCCAGCAGGGGCAGATCCTTCTTCAACCATAGCACCAAGAATGTCTTCCATTATAGGATCTTGTGCAGGTTCTTCAAAAATAGGAACAAATGCCTGTTGTGGTTCATCAGCAACATGTTCTTCCTCAGGCATTTGAAATTCCTCATCACTGAAGTCATAGTCCAAGCAATTGCTCATCTTCATCAATAACGGCGGTCCGCGACCATCTATCCTTTCGGTGGTCTTGTTTCGTAGGCTCTACTACATCGGCTGTTCAACAACAACGGCGGGGTTTCCTCCAAACCCAGATAGTTCCAACCTATGTCCAGTCTTTGTTTGAGACTCAAAGAACTCCGTACCTCCGGTTCCAACCTTTGTCCAGTCTTGTTTGTACCTCGGCAACTGTACCACCTGTTCCAATCTTTGTTCGAGTCTTGTTTGTGCCACAACAACTTTGTACGGGGAATACATCCATATTCTCTTTTTGAAATTCCCTAAGATAAGAAATCCTTCTTAGAAAATTTAGAAAATAGCATTTACGGTCGAACTCGCCCAACCCAACTAAGAAGAACCGAACTTGACAGACACATCTTTTTCCTTTTGGGAGGGTACTCCGAGTAGTGGGTACTTTGTAGGACCTCGACCCGCCTACTCGGGTCTTGTATGGATATGCGGGAAGGGGTGCTCCTAGGTGTGTGTAGGGGTTGTGTTTGTTCGCGAGAATGGATTCCTCGTCAATTTTAATTTTGGGGGTGTGGACACACTTGCACGAATTCGGGTAACGGCTACAAGGGAGAAATGGACGTAAACATGTAAACTACCAAAGGTAGGGATAATCGTCCAGGTCTTATTGTGAAAGAGCCGCCCCGCCACAGCAAGCGGGTTGAGTGTCAATCCAGTCTTGATATTGAATTGAATCCTCAGAACTGACATCAGGTTCACTATGATCAGTAACCCTCTCATCATCCAAATCCACATCCTGCTGATTTTCAGATTGTTCAACAGGTTCAGCAACAAATGAAGTATCTATCTCACCAACCATCCTGTTTGCACCAAGAGATATTCCCTCATTAATTTGTGCCTCCAGATCATCCATGGTCAGATCCTTCAGATTTTCATTCATTTCTTCAGTTTGTTGCCTTTTAGTGGATTGTCCAGCATCAGTAGACCGTTGTACATTAGGCTCAATCAACATAGCAGTTCCACTAGTTCCTCCGGGACCAGAGGGATAATCACCTCTTGAATCAGATGAGGATGAGTCATCATTATCATCTCTTGGATCCCTGAATTTGATATCTTCTTCCTTCTGTTGTTCATCAAACAGATCCATCAATATTGATTTCAAAACAAAGGTATCAACCAGTTCTAACAAGTTTTCCACTCCCAACTTGTCAAAGCCCATTCTTCAAAGTCTGTCATAGGTTCTGCAGTAGGCTTTTGTCTTTTGTAAAATACAAACTTCCATTGAAAATAATCAGCCACTTGCTGAAGTTTAGGATCAACAAACTCCTCTTTCTTCTTTGTCTCATGCCTTTCAAAAGGCATGGTTGGCCTTCTAGGAGCAGTTTGTTCACTTTCTGCTGACCTCCAAAGGTCCCAACTAGCAGAGTCAAAGTTTCTTCCACGACGCCTCTAGGTCAGTAGGTTGCTCAGGTTGTATGTTTGTTCCTACTACCTCCATCTGTACAACACTTGGTTCCCCCTGACTTATATGCTCATCAGCTGGGTCAACAACAGATTGCTCTTCCCCTTGAACTATTGCAGGACTTGCAGGGTCTTGTACCAACTTTTCCACTTCCACAGCAGGTGCAGATTCAATAGTCTGCTGTGGCTCTTCAACAAGTTGCTCAACAACAACTTGTGCAGTTTCAGTAGGCTCAACAGCCTTTACTGGGGAGGATTCAACAACTTCAACAGCAGGCACAGTTCCAGCAGTCTGCTGTGATTCTTCAGTGGGTTGTTCATCAACAACCTCTATTGTTCCAGTAGGCTTAATAGTTGTTAGGGGCTTAGCTTTAATAGCTTCTCCTTCTTCTTCTTCTTCCCTCTGAGCCTCCAGAATCCTTAACTGCTTTCCTTTGCCATGTTTCTTCTTCTTGGCAATTTCTTTCATTCTCTTGGAAAGTTGCTCTTCTTCAATTTCAGCAGCTTTCGTCTTCTTGCTCGCTTCTTTCTGTTGATCCTTCAAAATTTCATCAACAGTCTTCTCCTTTGCAACAGTAGGGTCAGTAACCTCAATCTCTACTGAACCCTCAATAGATTCAGCAGTCTCTGCTGTTTGCTTCCTTGTCTTTTTAGGCTTTAATAATTCTGTTATTTTTCTTGTGTCAGTAGCCTTCCTCTTTTCAATAACCTTCTTAGGTGCAGCAGGTTTAACAGCTTTCTTAACCTGCTCACCACCAGCATTATCATCTCCATCATTACCATCACTATCAGTGGCCTCATCATCCACTTCTTCATCATCCAGACCAGGGATATGATAGTCAATCTCTTTCTTGTATCTGGATTTATTAATCTTTTCAGGTGCAATATCAGCAATTCCCAAATGATTCAGCAGGGCCTGAACCATCAATCCTAAAGGTAAGGCCTTGGATTTCCTTGTCCCTTCTTTTTCTTCTCTGGCTACTTTCTTCATGTAGTGGACAAAGTATCCAGACCCAATCAAACTTCATGCTTCTGCAAATGATCATCAGCAGTTCTATTTTGGGTCCTGATAGAGTATCCATACTTCCAATGAGCCCTAAGATATTCTTTGCAATAATCTTGCTCAGCAGGTTGTATTCATAACCAATATACTTCACATTAATGCCTGGAATTGATTTGATGGCAGCATTGGTCATGATTTTGTCAACAAACTCCTTTTTTGACAGTCCCATTTCCTCATGATTTGTTGGAGCATCGATTACCGGTGCAAAACCAAAAGCTTCCCTCAGCAGGTTTGAGGAAACTTCAATCTCCTGGGCGTTTACAGTTGTGGTAAATACTTCTCTTCCTTCTCTTATTACAATATTTCTCCAAACGCTAACAACATTTGTATATGATATTGTTTCCAATCTTATGTTGAGCACATTTTCCAAACCTTCATATCTTCTTATTCTTCGACCAATATTGATAGCTAGTTCTGTTTGGTTAGCATCAACAACAAAGCCTCTTACACTTTGGCTTGTTCCGATTTGAACATCCTCATTTTCTGCCATTGTTTTAAGAAACAGAGATGAAGAAGATAGCTTATAAATCTTTGTTCACACAGTGTAAATGCAGAGAAAATCAATCGAGGTTTTTGAAAGTAACTTCTAGGTATAGGTCTGTATATATAGACGAATGCAGTTGTAACTGTCAGAACGTGCACTGTGGTATTAACCACGATTAAATTTGAGTGAATGCTGTCTTGACACGTGGCCCATTACTTTTTCATAACGTTTTGTAACCGTCAGATCGTGTAACTACGGTTATAAGGATAGAATAAATATCCCGCTATTTGCTTTTTGACTTTAGTAAGTTTGACTGAGTAACGTTTCCTTCAGTAGCCTTGTCATCAGTAGACTTGGCTCAGCAGCCTGCTGACAAAATGTCTCAGAAGTCTGCTGATAAAGTCACTCTACTGATGTCTAAATCCTTTTGTATTGTCCAATTGATAATACAAGATGAAGTTTAATACCAATGACTGATCTGTCAAGTGAGCTCACCCAACATGACAAAGACCATTCCCCTTGGCAACTTCATTTGCTCAATTGTCCAACCATAAGTACATGGAATTGTTGATACCAATGACTAATCTGCTAAGTGAGCTCACCCAATAGCAAAGACTAATCCCCTTGGTGAATTCCAGTACATTGCCGATAAAATATAATGTCAGTCAACTTTTATAATTCCAAGTTCAGTACTTAGTTTAGCAAATCTTTCACTATCCAATGGTTTAGTGAAAATATCAGCAAGTTGATCTTCAGTAGGGATATAAAGAACCACCACATCTTTCTTTTCAACGTGATCTCTTATAAAATGATGTCTCACATCAATATGCTTGGTTCTTGAGTGCAAAACAGGATTTTCTGTGATTGCAATTGCACTTGTGTTATCACACATAATTGGAATTTCCTTTTCCTCAATTCCATAATCCCTTAACTATTGTCTTAACCACAATATTTGTGCACAACAACTTCCAGCAGCAATGTATTCAGCTTTAGCAGTGGAAGTTGATATAGAATTCTGTTTCTTGCTAAACTAGGAAACCAGTCTATTTCCCATCAACTGACAGGTTCCTGTGGTGCTTTTTCTATCAATCTTGCATCCATCATAATCAGAATCTGAGTAAGATATAACTTTGAAGCTTTCATCTTTTGAATACCATATCCCTACTCCCAAAGTCTCTTTTAGATATTTAAGAATCCTTTTGACTGCACCTAAATGACTTTCATTAGGTTTTGATTGAAATCTTGCACAAACACCTACATCAAAGGATATATCAGGTATGCTGGCAGTAAGGTACATCAACTTGCCTATCATCCTTTTGTATAAGGTTTGATCAACATCCTTGCCTTTTTTTTTTGTCTTCATCCAATCTAATATTTGTACTCATAGGAGTTGATACCTTGGTGTTGTTTTCCATACCAAATTTCTTCAGCAGCTCCTTGGTGTACTTGGTTTGATGAATGAAGATTCCATCTTTCATCTGTTTGACTTGCAATCCCAAAAAGTAGTTCATCTCTCCCATCATACTCATTTGGAATTTACTTTTCATTAGATTTGCAAACTTCTCACATAGCAATTCATTTTCAGAACCAAAGATTATGTCATCAACATAAATCTATACCAGTATGGTGCTGTTCCCTTCATTGATTCTGAAAAGAGTCTTGTCAATGGTGCCTTTTGTAAAACCATTGTCCACCAAGAATTGAGATAGAGTCTCATACCATGCTCTTGGTGCTTGTTTCAAACCATAAAGTGCTTTGTTGAGTCTATACACTTTATCTTCTTGGTCTTTAACTTCAAATCCAGGAGGTTGCTGAACATAGACCTCCTCCTCCAGAATGACATTAAGAAATGCACTTTTGACATTCATTTGATATACTTTGAATTTTTTATAAGCAGCATATGCCAGGAATAATTGATAGTTTCCAATCTTGCAACAAGGGCATATGTTTCATCAAAATCTATTCCTTCTGCTTGAGAATAGCCTTTTGCTACTAGTCTGGCCTTATTCCTTACAATGGTACCAGATTCATCCAATTTGTTTCTGTATACCCATTTTGTACCAATTACATTTACATGAATAGGCCTCTCCACTAGTGTCCAACCTTGATTTCTTTCAAATTCATTTAGCTCTTCTTGCATAGAAATTATCCAATCTAGATCTGAAATTTCTTCTTCAACACCTTTAGGTTCCATTTGAGATAGAAAACATGTAAACATAGCTTCTAACTGTCTTCTAGTCCTTACACCTTGCTGTATGTTGCCAATAACTTGTTCAGCCGGGTGATCCCTTAACCATTGTGGATTCTGGTTAGATTGACGATTATCAGGAGCCTCATCTTCAGTAGGGTCTGTTGTATCTTCAACAGGGGGTTCAGCAGATCCTTGAACTGCTTCAGTTGTTGCATCAGTAGTATTACCAGCAAGGTGTTCAGCAGGGGCAAAATCAGAAACCTTTAAGTCATTAAACCTCTCCAAAACTTCAACACAATCTGGATCAGTGACTTGTAGGTTCTCAACATGTTCACAATCTTCATCTTCCATACCAGTGAACTTAGGTTCATCAAACACAACATGGATTGTCTCTTCATGTTTTAATGACCTTTTGTTCAGTACCCTGAATGCCTTGCCGACAGAAGAGTATCCCAAGAAAATTCCTTCATCTGATTTTGGTTGGAATTTCTTCAATTGTTCCTTATGATTCAAGATAAAACATTTTCTTTCAAATGGATGGAAATATGAGATATTAGGTTTCCTTCCATTCCAAATCTCATAAGGTGTCTTCAGCAGCTTCTTGTTCACTGAGGTTCTTTTTTGTGTATAGCATGCCGTATTAACTGCTTCAGCCCAATATCTTTCAGGTAGCAATGCTTCACAAATCATAGTTCTTCCTGCTTCTTTTAATGTCATGTTTCTTCTTTCAGCAACCCCATTTTGCTGAGGTGTACCAGCAGCAGCAAGTTGATGTAGTACACCATTCTATTCACAATATTCTCTTATGACTTTGTTGATAAATTCAGTACCCTTGTCTGATCTTATCTTTACTACTGTCAAACTTTTCTCATTTTGCAATCTCTTCAAAAGTTCAGGCATCTTTTGAAGTGTTTCACTTTTCTTGATCATGAATATCACCCAAGTGTACCTTGAATAATCATCCACAACCACAAAAGTGTACCTCTTTCCTGTTACACTTGTTGGAGTAACTGGTCCAAATAGATCCATGTGCATCAGCTCCAAAACTCTTTTAGTAGATTGCTTAGTCTTTGATTTGAAGCTTGATTTAGTCTGTTTACCTTTGTGACATGCATCACATATAACATCCCTTTTAAATGTGATCTCAGTTAAACCAATCACCATTTTCTTTTTCACCAACTGATTGATATCATCAAAATTTAAATGATTCAACTTCTTATGCCATAACCAATTATGTTCTGACTTGGTATGCATAATCAGGCATGTTTCTGGAACAGCAGTAGACCAATCCACAACATACATGTTTTGTTGTCTTCTTCCAGCCAACACAACTTGATCACCTCTTTCACTAATGACAAAGCATGTGTTTTTGTCAAAAGTGACCTTGTATCCCATGTCACAGAATTGTCCAGTGCTCAGTAGGTTGTAGTCTAGTCCTTCCACATATGCAACATTCCTGATTGTAAATCCATTTCTCACAAGTGTTCCATATCCTCTTGTGTATCCAGGTGTATTCTTGTTGCCAAAAATTAACCCTTGGACCATCCTTTGCCACAAAATTTGACAAACAATGCTTATTCTTTGTCATATGTCTGGAACATCCATTGTCAAAATACCAAACACCCTACAAAACAAAGTTAATGCATTTTAGGTACCCAAATCTATTTGGGTCCATAATGGTCAGTGGTAAGCATAACCCTTGGCAAGTTTCCATAAGGTCTTCTTTGAAAGGTGTCATACCTTTGTTCATACATGTATTCTACACATCCATAAGGTCTAACAATTGGTTGTGTAGGATTCACATATGCCTTCTGGCCTTTTGGTATGTAATGTTGTTTGAAGTGATTTCTGTTGTTAGAAGCATTAGCATAACCATAGGTATGCTGTTTGTTAGGAACAGCTCTGTATAATGGAGTCTGCTGAGGTCCCTACCGAGGGCTTGTATAAGTCCTCCGCCGATTCCATTGCTTAGGTTTTACCCTAGCAGCATGGTTATACTTGTCTTTGTTTCTAAAGCGGCGAGTGCAGAATATTTTAGTCCTCATCAGTAGGGAACAATCTACCTTTCCCCCTGAGATAAGTATCCCTAGAATGATTAACATTTTTAGGTTTAAGATTCTTATCCTTGGAATATTTCTGATCTTTACCTTTTTGTGGTCTAGCAGACTTGGTAGCAGGTCTTCTATCAGCAGGTCTAGAAGGTCCAAGCGAGTCCTACCTTTGGATTTACCCTTTTTGTTATGTACTGATGTCCTTTTTGACTTCTGATTTTGCTTCCTTGAAGCATTCTCAGTAGGCTTTACTGCCTCAGCAACCTTACTAGGAGTTGGATTTTGTGCAGGTACAAACTTAGGACCAATTCTGGTACTAGGTTCAGTAACCTTACTGGATCCACTCTTATTAGATTGTTGAGTTCCAAATCCAAGCCCTGTTCTATCACCATAAGGCTTTTCAGATTTGAATGCAGTGGAGGAAGAAGATTGTTCAGCAAATTCAGCAGCTACTGAATGTACAGCAGGCTTATGCTGATTCTGTCCAACTTCTTTTTCCTTACCCTTGAGAATTCTTAATTCAGCATTCAACCTCTCAACTTCTTTTTGAAGAGATTCTTTTTTAGCCTTCACAATCTCATAACCAGATTGTATTATCCTCAGTTGATTAAGGATGGCATCCACAGTTTCTTCATTGTTAGAATTTTTAGGATTTGAACCACAGGTTGATTCACAATCACTTCCAGCAGGAGTATTGATAGATACAGAATTGTATACCTCCTCTGTTTCATCCATATTAGCCATTAAAGCATAATCTTCCATATCAGCAACAAGTGCAGTGTCATCAGATTCATTTCCTTTTTCTGATTCCACTTCATATCCTGATTCATCTTCAGCAACCATAGCCTTCTTGCCATGTCTTCTTTGTTGACTTTTGGTCTTCAGTAGGTCTGGACAATCAGGTCTAAAATGTCCAGGCTTCTTGCAATTGAAGCAAAGATAATCAGGCTCCTTACTTTGTTTTAACTCAGGATTGTCAGGTTTGAAGTGTCCTGGTTTCTTGCAATGAAAGCACAAATAGTCATTGTCTTTCGTTGAATCATCCTTATTCTTTTCACTAGGTCTCTTTGTAAAATTCCTTGAAGGACCCTTTCCAGTCTTCATCATTCTGATTTTCTTGCTTAGTAGGGCAATCTGCTCTTGCATCTCATCCACTAGATCATCTTGAACTCCTGATGTCTCTTCTTGATGTGTAGCAGCCAAAGCAGTGGTTTTTGGTTCTTCCTTTTCAGTGGTAGGAACCAATTTCTTGCTGAATTCATAAGCTTTAAGATCTGAGAATAATTTGAAGGTATCTTCTTCATGCAAACTCCTCATTTCTTCTATTGCTGTCACCTTCATTTTCCAAACATCTTTGGCATGTAAAGCTTCCAAGATTTTTGAATTGATTTCTTCTTTTGTATATTTGACATTTAGCAGGGTGAGTTCATCCATGATTGCATTGAATCTAGACTCCATTTGTTCAATAGTCTCATTTGGATTCATTTTGAACTTTTGGAATTTCTTCTTTGCCACACTGATTTTGTTCTTCTTTATTGCATTAGTGCCTTCACAGATTAACTAAAACTTATCCCAAAGTTCCTTTGCAGTCTTGCAATCTTTCACCTTCATATACATATTGCTATCAAAGTTTTGTATATTATATCAATAGTAATATTGTTGAGGTTTGCTCTTTTTCTATCATCAGCAGTCCATTCCTTCTTTGGCTTTGGAATGTACCGTGTCTCTTCTCCCACTATTATTGCCTTGGTAATCTCCAGTGGTCCATCTGTCAGCACATCCATCATTTCATCATGAGTTGAAGCTAGATAAGCCTGCATACGACGTTTATACTCATCAAAACGATCTAAAGAACACATCAACATTGTTCTAGCATACTGGTTGTTATCCATGATGCAAAGCTTTGAAAATCAGTAACTTGAAAAAGTTTTCAAAGTATTTTCACAAGCACAACAAGCAGGATTACTTCAGAACAGAAGCACTTCTCCGATACCAATTGTTGGTCCCTTGAAAAGGCTTTGGTTAAGTTTAGAGGGGGGGGGGGAATAACTTAACACTTATGCTCCGTTTGTTTTGGCCGGAGTTTTTTTCGGCGTTTTTTTTCCATCACATCACCAATCATTTCTTACAATTCTTTCAACAATCAAATCTTCAACTACAAATAAAAAAAATATTAAATCATCTCTCATCATTTCACTTTATCAACTTTATTACATTTTTTACCATTATTTTATTCATTATTCTACTTTATTTCACCAATCATTTCATAATCTACACCAATCATTATTCTACTTTATTTTACCCCATCAACTTTCTAATCATTATTTCAATTACTTTATCTAAAAAAACTCCCAAAAAAACTCTAACCCAAAACAAACACAACCTTAAAAACTTTTGGAGTTAACAAACTCAGCAACTTCAGTATCCTGCTGATACTTCAGTAGTCTGCTGACCTTCAGTAGTCTGCTGACTATCGAACTTACTGAATTTGTGCAGCGGAATAAATCAAAAATTAAGCCTTGTTACTTGTTGTTAAATATGATACTAAGTATTAGATACCCAGTAGTGTATGTGTGTGAGTTCAGTTGCTAGATTCAGTAGATTGATGTGCAAGATAAACTAAATGCAGAATGTAAATGCAGAAAGTAAGTAGGCAGATTTTATAGTGGTTCCAGATGGTGTAATCCTGTCAGTCCACTCTTCTCCTGTGACGTTGGAGGTAATTCACTAGAGATCTTTGAGATAGCAGTTACAAAAATCCCTAAGATGCTTGTCCTTCACCAATAACTATGGCTTCACAAACTGAACACTTGGAACAGGTAGGATTGCTGCTCCAAAGTCTTCCACTGGTCCTTGAAGGGTAGGATTGCCTCTTCACCAGCTCCACCACAAAAAACAGTCTTTCACACCCCAAAGATGATTCACTGTCTTCAGTAGATTCTTATAAAAGAAAGTTTGAATCAAGTAAGTGATTCAACTTTCAGCAGCTTGATCAGGATGAAATGATCAAGCAGTTAGATGTCTTCAAGTGTGTAAACTTGATGCAGCTTGAATGCAGAATACACTTGAAGAAATTCTCTGGATCAGTAGCTTTATGCTTAGTAGGGTCAGCAGGGTGTTTTTCTTGATCTAATCTGATTGCTCTTAATGTTCATGCAAAAATCATCACTTGTATCTGAATCATGAGTCCTCTATTTATAGGTAGGAATCCTTGTGACTTATGTTTGAAATTCAAACATAGCCATTTCAGATTTTGTCCCATTTGACTTGCCTTCTATCACTATTCATAGGACTGACACTGTCAGAATGCTTTTTAACAGTATAGAGTCTGTCCACCCTTTGACTTGTAACCATTGGATAATCCTCTGTTTCTTTCCAACGTCCCTTTAATCTTAACCATTGATTTGTTTGATAAAATCAGAGGTTGTTAGTTGTCCCTTTCTTGTAATCTTCCAATGTAACCTTTGATTAAATCGAAATATGTGTCCAGCAGGTTCCTGAGAATATAAGTCTGCTGAAAGACACATCAGTAAGCTTATCCTTGTAATGCTGTGTTTAAAAACACTTTAGCTTACTGTCTTTATCTAACTTTTATTTATGAAGTTAGATTACACCTTCTTGATCATAACCAAGTTCCAATCATCACTTATCTTGTGGAACTTAGACCTTGTACACAAGGTATATGTAATCAGTTTAGGTCATCACAAACTTCCCTAAATTCTGATTCCATATCCTTGACTTTAATTACTAAGTTTGATCTCTTAGACTTTAATAACTGAGTTTGAGCCCTCAGCCTTCAGTCTTCAGCAGGTTCCTGATAAGTCTACTGACACAGCTACCCTACTGATCTAGACTAGTCTGCTGATGCAAGTCAGCTGACCTTTTACAGTGCTTGTTTGATCAAACCTATACAATGATCAAACTCTAAGAAACCTATACATTTGATCTAGACATCTTTTTGCCTTTGCTCTATAACAGCTAGTCTAGCACTCATCACTAAAACTTAAAAATAAGTCCAACATGTTATATGATAACGTCCTTAGCATTAAACTGTGATAGAGAAACCATGATAGGCGATTATGGTTGATGAGATCTCTAATCACTTTAATTTGTTTGGTACTGAAGCATGTGGAATATACATGTTTGGTCGTCCGGGAATCACATACCTTATCAGTAGGAGTGAATATCCGAAAAGGCCTTCTTATAAGGAATGTCTTATTCTCATAAATCTTTGCAAAGTGGAAGTAAATGAGTTACTTCGAGAGAATATGATATCCAGATTATAAGATACGGTCGTTGATGTTTGAAACTAGATGCACGACCGTATGAATATTATTAGAGCGATAGAATTCTATTTACACGGTAACCGTTTCACATGAAAGGTAGTTGTTGGAAATAAAATTTAAGTTTTGATGATGATTCATCACTTATTCAGTTATTGTTTTTAGATCCCATTGATGAAGTGTCATAACTAGCTGTTATAGTGCAAAGCAAAAAGATGTCTAGAAATCAATGTATATGATTTAATAGAGTCTGGTATTTGTATAAGTTAATCGGACAAGAACTTCTATGTGCCAAATATTTTTTTGGGAAATTCCTTCTTGTAGAATGCTTGATAAAATAAATATTTTGATAGATAGCTGTATCGGTCCATGTACCACTTTGTTTTAATATATTTGTCTTGGGACATGTAACCTTTTGGTTCACCCAAGACTTGTTGTTTTGACCTTTGCTTTTCTCTACATCTTTTGTCTCTCCTATGTGAACACTATTTGGACTTTGTGACTCTTGCATTACCTAATGTCTTTTGACCATTGGTTTTTCTGCACCCTCCCACAGATTTAATTTGGTGTTGAGTGTGTAGGTCACTTTCATACACAGCTATAGCCATTGGAACAATAAAGTGGACTACAAAGCTGTATCTAAAAAGCTCAAAGCTGGAAAGCAACAAGACAAAAACTTTTCTGGCGCCTCTTCTATATATACACCCCAGCCACATCAAAAGAAAGTAGAACAGCCTCTCCGGTCAACTCCTTCACTAAATCTCAATCTCATTTTCTTGTAAACACTTGTATTATGAAATTAGTTTTATTTCTTGTGTGTGAGAAAAGTGAGGTGTAAGTAGAGTGGTAAGTGTAGAGGAAAAATCTCAACCTTTTGTTAGTGAGTGTTAGTTGTAGTTTGAGAGTGTTGTTATTGAGGAGCAATAACAAGGGCACAACTTAGCCAAGCTATGGTTCAGCAGTTCAAGTTCGTCCCTGCTGAGATACGAATTCACGGAGCTGAATTCAGGTTCAAGAATCCGGGTAGTGATTCTTGGTAAGTACTCCTTTGGTGAGTGTGTTTTGTATAAATCTATTGAATGTTGTTACTAAGGATTTAAGACATCTTAGTGTTAAGACTAACACTAATTTGGTTATCCGTAAGTAACACTTAAACAGTAAAGGTGTTGTAATTTTCTCTTTTATTTGTTTTTGTTTGTAATAAGCTCAAGCTACATCTAGTGAATACTTTGTGTGTGGGTGTGATCTTTTATAAGATCACACGTATGTGCTTAGGTAGTTTATTATTTTGATACACACCTTATAATTGCATGTCTTAGGCTTAAACAAGATAAAATATGAATCTACAATTCTGTGATATTTGTTGAACACATAGAAGCTGCATGTTATAGGCTATCAACCTAAAATATGAATCTGCAAGTTTGCCATTTTTTTGTTTTTAGCTAAGTTTCAGTCTGCATAGAAAAGTGTATTATCTTGACAAACTGAACTTCTTGTAGAAACTCTTCAACTGTAGTTAACTTTGGTTCCTTTAGTTAATTGAAACTAGATCTTCCGCCTAGGTTCATTAACTGAATTAAGTTAAGAATATACTCCGATTTTCTCTGATAAACCACTGATTTGTTTTTAATTTGCATGAGTGTACTTGAAAGTGGTTTAAGAATTTTTAAAAGGTCATAATACTCTATTCACCCCCCTCTAGAGTATTTATTGCGCGTTCTCGATCCAACACAAAAGACAAGATAAGGTAAAAATTGACTCGACACAACACAAACAAAGACAACCTAATTAACCTCCCCAATCATTGTGTTATCATTTGGATCTAGAGATTCTATATAAATAAACCAGACTCAATAACTATTAATCCGATTCGTATTTCTTTTATATTGGCTACGGGAGTCGTCCCCTAAACTTGACTTAGTTCCGGGTAGGACACTAGATCACTGTGCTACATTACGTGACTTCACCTTTTGGGTCTCCATCTCATCCTCACCTAGGCAACATTCCTGTGGTTAGGCGTACTTCCTAAGTGATCGCATCAGTCTCTGTCCCATTAACACTAACTTCGTAGGTATCATGTTAATCTACGATTTACGTATAATTAGGTGCGCGCAATTCCTAAATACAACACAGATCTAGATCTCGCTGAAAGTCCCGGAAGATCAATTCATGAGCCGACCTAGGAGTACTATATTGGTATTTCCTAACTACATGTTTTAATTAAAACAGATGAGCAACGTAGCCGTAGCCATACCTACTAAGACAAGAAATTCTAGGTGGACAATCACACCATAAAGACATGGCTAGATTGACGCGGCAAAAACCTAAATCTTAGCGTTTCTATATGCGTAACGGATAAAATAAAGATTCAAAAGCAATTATATAGATCTACTAAAAACATTATTGTCGATAATACCAAAGTCATCTATAGATCACGGAGAACAGATCTGGGCGTGTGGATCCTTATAGACAAGGAATCCCCACTGCCTCATATCGTAGCCTTATATCTACATCGTTCGGTGAAGAACGAACAACCTCAAACGATAAACAATAATTGGGGGGATTAATTACAAAGAACAAAGAACAAATTAATACAAGAAACTCACATAATTGTTGCTGACTTGTATAAAACTGCTCTAAAAACTTGAGGATTTGTGCTATGAAAAGTTGTATTAAAATTATATCATGTTGTCTGATGTTTTTTGCTATGAAACAATGTATTTATAAGCCGTAGAAACCGACTTCAAATCATATTTCCTAAACCTTAATGGAGTCTAAAACGTGTCGAGATAACTCCGAGCCGATCTGCTCGATTTTGCCCAGCTCGCTCCCCATTCGCTGCCAGCGAGTCCCCCAGCCTCTGATTGGATCGCTGGCTTTTCTTGTTTGTTACTCCACTCCTCGTGCTGATTTGATGTCTATCTTTAATACGATCCGATTCTGCTCGGATTTATCTTGAGATTTACTTCCTTATGTCGGTAGATATCCTCCCGATTTACCGTAATCTGTAAAATCAATAATTATCACACAGTAAATCATATTTTAATAATAAAAATAGATAAATACCAAATTATATTCTACAAACCACATAACATTAAATAAACATTATAAACATGTGATTTAATATAAAATATATATTATTAAGCTCGATTTAAGGATAACGTTGATGACTTTTACGGGTATAATTTGACCGTTATCAACTACCCCCCACTAAGACTTTGATCATCCGAACAAAGCATCAATAAGTCATTCCCCAAGATAACAATTTCCAATGGTCAAATCAAATTTACACATGAAACTCGAGTCAACTCATACCATGCATGCTCATAAGGTATCAATTATTGGCTACTCGCTATGAATCAAAGTGATGTGTGCATGTGCATTCAGTTTTATATAATCGTGGCAAGATTAGAGTTTATGCTAACTTCGCAATCTCAACCTACCAACATCATTATTCCCACTTCTTAAGCCTCGCATGGGTAAAGACATGGTGCAATAAGCAAGAGCGTTATCCAAGAGGTTTTTGGACTCGGAGACCGAGAAATACTCAAAGCCTCTTAAAAAGTTGAATTTCTTCGCATTTTCATAATTTCAAGCATTAACACCTCTCAAGAAAGAAACTTGCTTTAAAAGTAAAGTATGCATTGCAAGATTCCTCCTATCGTGGACTAGTCAATAGCATTGAATATTACCACAAGCGCGGGGCTACTTTGGTATTGTTACTACAAGCCCATTGTTTAACGCATTGTTAAAACACAGATAATTCTCAAGCTTATTACTCCACTTTGATGGCCAGAATATAGGAATATATCAGCAGATAATTAATATCGACACTAAGTTCACATAACCAATCATCTACGCAATGTACACATAATCCTGTAGTTATTATAATTCGTGTGGTAAAAGTCGATTCAAAGATTGAGTAACCGAATAATAAATAACTACTTGCAATTGTCGGCATGAATATCCTTAAATTTACATTCACATAAGTATAAAATGATCATGTACTCATGCACTCGGTTCATTTCTTACTAATTCACAGCTAGGAACTCAATATTCTAAGGGTACGAGATTATTAATTTGGCATTTATTCTCATTTGTTTCAATTTACACCATTTCTTTTTCACACATATAATAGCTAAGGCTAAGTCTCCTACCCCCCACTTAAACATGGCATTGTCCCCAATGACAAAGAAAAAATGAGAATTTAAGAAAAAGACTTAGCTCTGGAAACGGCTCTCAAGTAAGATGCAGACTGCATAAGTAATCCAAGCACGTCGTGGAGCTTCTGGGCATATCAAAAAACCAGAGATCGAACAAGAAGTATATCGCACGCAAAATAAATCTTCAACAAAGCTCGAAACTCGTTACAATGTTAGCCCATAAAAAGTAGTAATTGAATAAAAGGGACAGTAAAAGGAATACATTAAACCTTAAACATTTTTAAGACCTCAATACGATTACATTTTTGAAACATTAAAACTCAGATTTTCATTCTGATTTTATGTGGGTTCAACATAAAGATTTTCATTCTGTGGTTCAGCAAGAGTGGAAAGCTCAGATTGAAGTCACCTCTATGGCTAATTTTATGTATAAACTCAAGGTGCTTAAACAGGCCTTAAGGAAGTGGAATAAAGAGGTGTTTGGAGATATTCATGAAAAGGTGAAGAGCCAAGAAGCTGCTATTTTGGAGCAAGAGACTAGGTATGATCTGCATCCCACTCCAGAAAATAGAGAAAAGCTTCATCAAATTAATGCTGAGTACTTCCTTGCTTTGTCTCAACAAGAAGCTTTTTGGAAATAGAGGTCTAAATATAAGTGGTTTACTGAAGGGAATAGGAATACCAGTTTTTTCCATGCTTCAGTTAAGGATAGAACTAGAAAAATGCAAGTTTTGAGAATTCAAAATGCAAATGAGGACTGGTGCTCAGATCCTAGTAGTATTTCTGCTGAGGCCATTAGGTTCTTCTCTCATCTTCTTAGTCAAGAAGAAAAAGCTGATGATGATTCTATTCAATGCCTTCTTGATTTTATCCCCACTTTAGTCACTAATGAGGACAACAACTCTCTTACTAGACCTGTTACTTTGGATGAGGTGAAGAATGCAGTCTTTTATTTGAACCAGGATAGTGCTCCTGGTATTGATGGTTTTTATAGGGTTTTTTATAGGGTTTGTTGGGATATTATTCAGCAAGATGTTTATACAGCTGTCCAAGATTTTTTCTCTGGTACCTCCCTCCCCAGATCTGTAGGCTCCACTCTTATAACTCTTATAGCCAAAAAAGTAGCTCCCACAAACTTTGCTGATTACAGGCCTATATCTCTTAGTACTTTCTTCAACAAAATTTGTACTAAGATTCTTACTATGAGACTGCAACCTATTTTGTGCTCCATTATTTCTGAAGAAAAATCTGCCTTCTTGCAAGGTAAGGACATTGCTGATAATGTCCTTCTAGTGCAAGAATTGGCTCAATTTATACACAAGAAAGTCAGAGGTCATAATATCATTTTCAAGTTGGATATCATGAAGGCTTTTGATAGGGTGTCTTGGTTTTTTTCAGCATGTTGCTAAGAAAGTTTGGTTTCAATGATAAGTTTATTCTTTTGGTGATGAACAACTTGACATGTAGCTACTTCTCCATCCTTTTAAATGGCACTCCTACTGTTTTTTTTCCGTCTTCAAGAGGTATTAAGCAAGGTGACCCACTCTCCCCTTACTTGTTCATTATTCTGACTGAGGCTATTTCAAGGGGTTTGAAGAAGATTATGGTCTCTGGGGTTGATACTTATGCCACTCCCAGAGGTTTTTCTCCTGTTACTCATTCTCTGTATGTTGATGACTTAATTATCTTTGCTAAAGCTGCTAGGCATACCATGCATAAGCTGGCTGATTTCTTAAAGGTGTATGAAAAGGCTTTATGGCAAAAAGTTAACAGAGGGAAAAGTTCTTTTCTAATGTCTAGTAGAGCTCTTAAGAAAACTATTCAGGAAGTGCATGCTATCAATGGAATGCAACAAGCTAAATTTCCTTTAACCTACTTAGGCTGTCCTACTATGGCTGGGGCAAGGCAGCTTATTTTTAGCCCATAGTTGATAAGTTTGAGGCCAAGATGAATAAATGGTTTACTAAATACTTATCTCCAGGTGGCAGATTAATACTTATCAGGTATGTCCTTTCATCCATTCCTATAAATATCATGTCTGCAGTTAAGCTCCCCATGGCTACTATGCACAAGCTGGAGCAAATAATGGCTAGATTTTTGTGGCATGACAGTGATAAGCAAAAGAGGAGGCACTGGAGAAGCTGGGAAAGTATCTGTTTTCCTACTGATGAGAATGGGCTGGGTATAAGAAATATAAGAACTTTCCAGGCAGCTCTTGCTTGTAAATTATGGTGGAAAATTCATCAACAGCAGGGATTGTGGGCTAAAAAGATAATGGCTGGATCCTATCCTCTTTATAAATTGTATTCTTGGAAGCTTTTAGGTCTAGTGTAGGAATATACTGATCAGCATATGGTTTATCTCACAGATCCCGTTAGTAAATGGATTTGGGCTCCAGTCAACACTGGTTGTTTTTCAGTCTCCTCAGCTTATGAGGTGCTTAGAAGTAAAAGAGGCTCTCTATATGATCTTGGGGAAGTCTGGAAACCATATATTCCCCTTAGGATATCTTTTTTTAACTGGAAATTTTTCAATAGGTTGCTACCTTTTGCTGCTCAGCTGTTAAAAATTGGAGTCCATGGTCCCTTTAAGTGTCCTTTTTGTAATCAAGAGGATACCACCAACCGTGCATTCTTTCAGTGTTCTAGAGCTCATGTAGTGTGGGGTTTCTTTCAGAAGGCTCTCTGTTTCTGTCCAAATGCAACTTCAATGCAATATTTATTAGCTGCCTGGTGCAACACTTCCATAAAGGGGGCACTTGGTAAGGTCATTCGTATAATGCCTACTATTATTCTTTGGGGTATATGGAAAGGAAGGTGTAGCTTTCTACATGATGGGGACATTGGATCTAATCAAGTAATTAAGGGTATAATTACTGATTTGCAATATATCTGTCATAATATGAGGATCAAGCAGAAGCATATAGAGGAAAGTATTCTTATCAACTCAGGTCTTCTAAAACAGCTTGAACCTAAGACTCAAAAAACTGCTATTGCAGTCATGTGGCATGCCCCACCTCAATCTTGCTATAAGCTAAATACTGATGGATCCTCCCTTCAGAACCCTGGGCTTGCAGGAGGAGGCTATATAATTAGAGATGATCATGGTGAAATTTTGATTGCAGGCAAGCAAGCTTATGGGATTGCTACAAATTTTGAAGCTGAGTTGGAGGCACTAAAAGCTGGTATAAATCAATGCATTGATTTGCAGCTTCAGAAAGTAGATATTGAATGTGATTCTAAGCAACTTGTTGAAATGATACATGGCTCTGTTCAACCTCCTTGGAAGCATATTAATGCTATCTCTCATATGGTTGATATGATCCATCAGCAACATTACCAGTTGAAACACATCTTTAGAGAAGGGAACATGGCTGCTGACCACTTGGCCAAGCTGGCAAGTGTTACACATCAGTCCAGCATTATTAGGAGAGGAGATGAAGATAGGAAGCTCAGATTCATTCTTCAAGAAGATAGGATGCAAATGCCACATATAAGATATCGGTGATGGAGCTGTTTTTACAAATACTTGACCCTCTTGGAAGCACCTTTCAGTATTTTTCTGGAAGGTGCAAACCAGGTTGTATTTGCACTTTTTTCAAAAACTTAAGTGCCTTGTCTCTGTTCTATATGAGCAATTCATGTGTGGCTGTTCTTGACTGTGACAGATTAACCCCTGTTTATGGACAGCTTGAGGATTATGAGACACCAAGGTTGCAATGGATCATAGCTTGGAGGATGCTAGCAGCTTGGAGAAGTATAAAAGATAGTCAGAAAATCCTGAAGGGGCATCAGTTTTTTCATTGTAATAGGATGATTTTGATTGTATTTCTTTGGCTTTTCATTGTATTTTCCTTAGTAGGGATGGGTTGCCAATGTGTGAGGCCCACACTCTTTCCCTGGCACCCGATTTTTCCCACATCGGGTTTTTCGGACCAGGGTTTTAAGGAGGTGGGGTAGCACATTGATGAAAATCTATAGAAGGGAGGAGGCCATGGATGGCATAAACTTGTAATCTTTCCTGTTTTAATAAAATTACAAGTTTATTATAAATAAATAAAAAACTACTAATCCCGACTTGTTTTTAGTACAACATTATTATTCAGAAAATACGACAACAGACTCGATACTACTGGACTTAATACGAACCTAGACTCGATACAAAGGAAAACATACTAATAGAGAAATACAAAGATACAATCAATCGCCTCCACCAAATGATCGTCCAAAACCCAGAGGGATACGAGAATGGGAGGGCTCCTGACCTTCAAAACCAGGCGGTGGTGTAGGCTGACGTTCACGTCGGGTCCTAGAAACATCATCACCATCCATATTTCTCACAATCCTCCAAACCATGTGATGAGTCTTAGCCACTTTCCGCTCCATTCCATCGATACGAGCAAAGGTTGCTCCAAGTCTAGCTCTCGTCCGGTGGCATTGCCTTCACCGTTATTCCTAGCTTGGCGGGGTTGAGGTGGTGGCCGTGGATATGGGTTGGCATTGATTAGAGCCGGAACGGATGCTCTCGACAAAGGAGTCTCCGGGTCAACATACATATCGGCCCCTAACTCTGGGCAGCCAACCGCTATTGCAAAAGTTGAAATCATAGAACCGTAGGGCAGAACGGTCCTTTGCTTCTTGGCTACCTCGGTCATGTTTCCCCGCATGACTGTGCCCAAGTCTGCTGGTCGCTCTAACCATACCCAATACATCAAGGCAGCATGATAGTCGTAAACTGTGGAGGTATGGCAGGATGGAAGTATATCGAAACAAATGAACCGATGTAAAAACTTGTCTTCCCAAGTGGAGAATGTGGCCTCTTGAAAATTTCGAGCATATCGACCTATATACCACTCGATATCAAAGTGATCACCGATTTCCGCTAACCGTGCGTCAGAATGGTCATACACGTTAGTAAATTCCTCAGGGTGATCCACTAAATTACCCAAATTAAAATAATCATTGATAGTGGTAGGTGACATAGCAAACGTGCGGCCTCTAACCGTGGCAGTGTGGGAATGGGGATGCACCTCTAAATAAGCATAGAATTCTTTTACCAGGGACCCGTTACAACGAGTAGGCGACTCGGCCACGTACTCCCAATTATGATAAGCGATAAGATCTCTAACGAGCTCCCCATAATTCTCAAAATCTACGCCTCTTCCTCGATGCACCGTCCCAGTGCTCAAATGGGTATGAAATGCCTCGTATACCGCAGGGCTAACAAATTGCGGCACCCCGTCAATTACCGGTATAGCGTCACCATCGAGAACAAATTGCGCTCCAGCCCGATGAATCTGTGGTTGATTCCTTCTACTACGATTGTTCCAATTCATCCTGCTACGCTAGAAAAGCACCCCAACTCAGTTTCCGCCTCGAAAATGGACTCGCTGGGGGCGAGTTACCCAGTCCTGGCTCGGCTCGGCTCGTTCTGCTAATTGACACCTTGAACAGCCCGAAATGTGTAATTCCCAGAATTTGAAGAACCAAATTGAATGAGAAATGGCCTCATTTCAATTTATAAGATTTGGAAAAAGATAGACAGTGCATAAATTTGGGTGAAAAAAATGGTATAAAATGGCTAAGATAGCATCACAACAATTTTTCGACCTAAATTGGGTGTTGGAGAAAAATGGAGGTTTAGAATGTGATGGGTTTAGAAAAATGATAGAGAAAGAATGATAAGAGTAGAAATGATAGATGGTTAGAAATTTGTGAAATGGGTGTGGTAGGAATGTAGGTAAAAGAGGGGTTTAAATAATTAAAGGATAAGGGAAAAAGAGAGGGAAAAAGAGAGGGAAGTGAAAATGAGTTTGAATTTGAGAAAGATGGTGATTGGTGGATTTAGAGAGGAGAGGATTGATGAGGTGGAAAGTGATAAAGGTATAGTTGGAAGATTGGGATATGTAGAATAAGTGTTGACCAACTTTTTTTTTTTACCCTAAAAAATTTGGATTTGAAGATAGGAGGGTAACCCAAAATTTATTGAAACTTTCACACTTTACCCAGAATATTGTCCTAAAAATAATCCGGACACTGCCCAGTGAAATAGACAGTTTCGCATTAGGGCAGTCTGACCAAACTGTCTCTGATTTTCTCCATCCTACCTCCAGTCAGTTTGATTTTAAAACTCATGCTTCGCTCCCGTCTTCTTCTCGGCTTGATAGTATACCTTTTATTCCTAATTTAGCATACTATCACACACCTACGAAACTCTACTTCACGTCGCAACGAATCGAGTAAAAAAGCTTTTGCACATCCTTAACCCAATGGTTATCGGAACATGTCAAAAATTAAAAACCTCAACCGTTTTAACGTTACTTTTATTTGACTCAAAGAAAAGAAAAAGAAAAAGAAACAAATAAGGAAAAGGATTAAAAACCTAAAAACCTAAAAAAAACAACGAAAACCTAGGGGATAGAAATAGTTCTGAGTTTCTTAAAGTCCTCAGCTCGACTTTCCAAACATTATTATTCCATTGAGCTACCGTCCTTTGCCTTCCAGATTTGCGATCGGTTAGCCTTTACTGAGGTTTGTTTACCTTCTCTGAGAATGCATGCTTTTCCTCGGGTCGTGAGACCTAGGAAAACACAGTCATCCTTACCATCCAAACAGGCACCAACCTCAGCCTCTGTCTCAGAAACTAGTGAGCACTTAGAAGATCGAACTGTACGAGTTCTCTTTTTAACACGCCTCCGTCTATCTTTTGAACTTAAGCTCTCTCGACCCTCAGCATTCCTTTGGATGGGGCGAACCCACCTCCGTACACAGTTTCTGCCTCGTCAGCCAGAAGCATTGAGGTATCTACAAGTACTGTATGCTGGGGTTGAGCGTCTATTTCTCTTCTTAAGACGGATAGGAACTCTAACTCACTATTTCTCGTGAAAGTGTCAACTTCGTCAACGTTTCCTCGACTAGGAATCAAGGAAGTTTCCTCCGCACCATGAACCTTGATTACAGAAATACTAGGCGGAAGCGGATATCGAAGTCTAAGAATCTTATGAACTTCCGAGCCTTTAGCATAAGATAGTGTAAGCTTGAAGTTGGCCATGTCTACTTTAGCCTTGGAGGTTGCAATAAATGCTCTGCCCAGCAAAAGCGGGCAGTTAGGATCCTCCTCTATGTCCATTTCACAATTATGTCAACTAGGAAGCGCAACTTCCCAATCCCTATAATCATGTTGGTTAGGGCTCCAGTATTCACAGTACGAGAGCCATCCACAAAGCGAATGGTCATCGTCGTATTCATAAAAACATAAACACCGATTCTCCTACAAATGCTAAAAGGAACAATATTCAGGCTCGATCCATAATCAATCAGTGCTAAGCCAGCCTTCTTCTTATCTAAGACGACATCAACAATAAACGCTCCGGGATCTCATAACTTAGGTAGTAAACGAGCGTGATCCTCTAAGTCTTCTGCCTCAGGTTGGCAGGGCACTAGGGGTTTAGTGTTGAAGTCAGACTCAGGATCAGAATCAGAACTCGGATATTCAGGAGGTGGGGAAAGAGATGGTAGATACACGGGGTCAGATTCAGACTCAGAACTAGAGCTAGAACTAGAACTATAATCAGAATCATAAATAACAATAGGGGTACGAGCAGTCATACCTTGGAAAAAAGTGGAATTTCTTGCTTCCCTTCGCTCATGCCTCCGTCTTTTTCGTTCTTCCAATCGCTTTTGAGTATCTGGCCTCAATGGTGTGGTTTTAGTGCATAAGACATTAACCACTTCCTTCCTTGCTTCAGAAAATTGATTAGTCGACATTTTCAGCTTGGTTTGAACAGTATTCAATGGAACAATTGATTTCTCCGGCTCTCGCAAACATAAGAAAAAACATGCTAAAAAAGATAACTCAACATGAATAAAAAATTATTTATATATAGAATTGATTGGGTCGATGACGTGTTATAATAAAATACTCGACCACCATAAACCAATACTAGCAAGAGGACTAGGCCCATCGTAGTATAGCTATAGCGAATCAAGGTCGATCCCACAGGGAACCAATTGTGGATCATCTTATATACAAACAATTAATTAAACATGTCAAGGACACGAAGGCGGTCTACGACCAACATAAAACAAGAAAGGTAAAGACACGACTCGACACAACGTAATTAACCTCCCCAATTATAGTCTTTATCGTTTGGACCTAGATAATTTATATAATAAACTCGAACTTATTAATCCGTCAATCCATTTGTATCTATCTTAGATTGGCTACGGGAGTCATCCTCTTTAACTTGACTTAGCACCGGTAGGTCACTAGATCACCGTGGTATTGTTACGTGACTTCGCCTTTTTGTGCCTCCATCTCATATAACTCACACGCTTACGACTACTAAGGATGCCGATATTAACCGTACACCTCGTCCTAGGCAACATTCCTATGGTTAGGCGTACTTCCTAAACGATCACTCAAACTCTCGTCCAACTAACAATTACCAAGTTATAGTCTCATGCTAGTTTACGATCTACGTATAACAAGGTGCGCGCAATTCCCTAATATAAACCTACCTAGATAACGCTGAACGCCCGAAGATCAATTCATGAGCCCACCTAAGAGTTCTATATCGGTATTTCCTTCTTACACGTTTTAATTAAATTAAGTGAGTGACGTAGCCATAGCCATACCTACTGAGATAATAAATTCTATTAAGTTAACCTAACCATAAAGATGTGGCTATTTAACGGATGAAAACAGGGCTCGGTCGACCGAGTGAATAGGCTCGGTCGACCGAATGAACTTATTCGGTCACCCGAATCGATTTCGTCCCCAGATTACATCTCCGAACATATCTCTCGCCGTTTCATCATACGAACGTATTAAACAAGAATTCGTAAAGCATTCATATAAACTAACATAGATACACATTAATTAAACTATGCATTCATGGATAGAAACTAAGTAGATGACGTAGGTTATGGGATCCTCATAGACAAGGTATCACCACCTTCCCAACGTTATAGCCTAGATCTACATCATCTAGCTATGATTAACTAACTCAAACGATAAAGCATAATTGGGGAATTAATTACTTAAAAGAAAGAAAAGAAAATAAAGGCTTACATATTGCGGCCCTTAAATTGCTGGAAACCCTCAAATTATTCTACATTGTATCAAAGCTATATTATGAATTGTAAGATTGAAGAAAGAATGAAGGGATCATTTACAATTTCTCGTAGCTGCTGCTTATATAGAGGTTGTAACCGACCTAGGGAGGATCTAGAAGATATACACGCAAAAATCCCGTGAGTGACCGAGCCGACATACTCGGTCAACCGAATGATAGGGCTCGGTCGACCGAGCCCTTTTTCTGCACGTGTTAAACGTTTCTCTCATCTATCTTGTTCCCCACTGCACGCTTGCGTGTTGATCTGATTAACCTTTCATTTAATGCTCCGATTTTCTTCCTCTATTATCTTGAGACCATTGATTGAATGACATTAATCCTCTCGATTTGTCGTGATCTACAAAATCAACATTTATCGCACAATAAATCGATCTTTTAATAAATAAAAACAGCTAAATTCCAAATATCATATTAATAATCACTTAACATTAAATAATAAATATAAACAAGTGATTTAATATGAAATATACATTATTAATCTCGATTTAAGGTCAATGTTGATGACTTTTACGGGTATAATTTGACCGTCATCAACTACCCCCCACTTAGACTTTGATCGTCCCGAACAAAGCATCAATAAGTCATTCCCCAAGACAACATTTTCCATGGTCGAATCATACTTACGCAAGAAACTCAAGTCAACTCATACTAGTCATGCTCATAAGATATCCATTATTCACTACTTACTATGAATCGAAGTGATGTGTGCATGTGCATTTAGTTTTATATATTCGTGGTAAGATTAGAGTTTATGCTGACTTCGTAATCTCAACCTACCAACATCAGCATTCATACTTCTTATGCCTCGCAATAGTTAGAGTACTAGAGCAATAAGCAAGAGCGTATCTATAGGGTTTTTGGACTTGGAGACCGAGTACTACTCAAAGCCTCTTAAAGAGTTGAATATTCTTTTCATATTTTTCAAATACTACTAATCTCAAGGAAGAAAACTTTTTAGAGTATCCCCCTATCTTAGATCATGTATAGCATCGAATATTACCACAAGCGCGGGGCTACTTTGGTAATGTTACTACAAGCCCAGTGTCTAACATTTTGCTAAAACACAGTACGTCTCAAGCTTATTACTCCGCTTTAATGGCTAAAAGATAAGAATGCATCGCGAGATAGATATTGATACTAAGTTCACATAACCAATCATCTATGCAATGTACACATAGTTTCTTCGATTATTATGATTTGCGCGGTATACTCGATTCACAGATTGAGTAATTGAATAATAAATAACTACTTGCAAAAACGGGCATGAATATCCTTAAATTTACTTAACATAAGTATAAAATGATCACGTACTCATGAAACATGGTTTATTTCCTATCAATTCTTAGCTAGGAACTCACAATTCTAAGGGTACGAGGTATGTATTCAAATTTTCAAATTTTCAATTTTTCTACCGTTTCATTCAAATTTTAATCATAACATAACATAGCTAAGTCTCCTACCCCCCACTTAAACATGGCATTGTCCTCAATAAATGAGAATTTAAGAAAAATACTTAGCTCTGGAAACGGCTCTCAAGTAAAGGAACAATATCGGAGTAAATGTCAGCACGTTGTGGAGAAGCAAGTGAAAACCTGTATAAGCAGACAAACTCCACGAAACCATTAATAACACCATGTCTATGGAAGTGATAAAATAATGTGGCAGTAATGAGGTATAAATACCTAAAAACAGTTTAAGCCGCTTTATTTTATACAACCAATGACACGGGAAACCAAAAAGAAAAATACTAAATAGAAAGAAAAATAAACAAGCAACTAAAGATGGTGGTCTTCATCTACAACCTCCACCGCCTAAATATTCTTAAAACCGAGTGGAGAAGACAAAGATCAAAAAGCATTACCCGACGTGGGAAAACACGAGGGTGACTCGATCGAAAAGGTATTCAATCCAGGAAAAGAGAAACTTGGTAAGGTATAACAGATTGAATGCGACCTATTGGATAAAGATAAAATCAAATACTTAACGCAGAAACTTCTCGCTTGCATTGGATATCAACAACTTAGGGAGATGTAGCTACTCCTCGAAATTACTAATAACCCAATGTATCACATAAAAGTCATAACCGTCATCAACAAGGTCGGATCGGTGTGATAATGTAGAACAAAACTTATCATCTAGAAATGCCGGAATAGACGGAAAAGTGTGAAATTTAAAACTTCCAGTAGAAAGATAAGTTGTATGTGATCGAACCAAAAACTCTTTGAAGTCTATCTAGGGTCAGACCACACTTACCCCAGCTACGATCATGAAAATCAAAATGATAGAAGATAATCATTAAAGCTTAGCAATATTTCAAATTCCGCAACACATAGGTATTGTGTAAACAAAATGGAGGTTGAGACTATGATGGGTTTAGAAAAAGATACACATAAGGATGGGAAGAAAAGATAAAGGGTGGGTAAGAAATTGTGTTTTGGGTAGGTTTAAAATTGTTTAAGGGATTGGGATTGGGTGGGAGAGTGAAACGGATGGAAAGAAAGAGAGGCGGTGAAAGAATGGTTAGAAATGTGAACTGTTGGGGCAGATTGGTGAGAGGATCGAAAAGTTTGAAGGTGAAAAAGTGTAAAGGGAAAGATAAGGATAATTGCAGAATGAATTGCACACTACTTTGGATTTTCACTTGGATCACCTTTCTAAAAGGTTTTAGAAGTTGACCAAAATTGTTCTTGTTCACACCAATCATTCTCTGTTACATTTTCAGTAATTCTCAAGCTCTCTTAATGCTTCCATCTTAAGATTGATTGCTAAATTTCCTTCTCTTTAGCACTTTCTCGACTCTCCTACGGAACTCTATTTCATGTGACCTATATTGAGTAAAAAAGTTTTGCACATCCTTAGCCTAATGGCCATCAGAACACGGCAAAATAAAAAAAACTCAACATATGTCACGTTACTTTTATTTGACTCAAAGAAAACAAAACCTAAAATCCTAAAAAGAAATCCTAAGGGTTTTAAAGAAGTAGTTCTGAGTTTAAAGTCCTCAGCTCGACTTTCCAAAAAGTATCCTTGTCAGTTATCAATCTTGGATCGCCAGACTTTAACCCTTCGCGCACTATAAGAGGTGGGCTTGTTGCTTTTGTGGATTAATACCCTTCCCTTGGTTGTGAGACCTAGGAAACGACATTTATCCATACCATTTATCCAAAGCTCTTACCTCGGCTCTCGTTTTAGGAATTAGTGAATTCTAAGAAACTTAGTTAAAATTACGGTTTTGGCCTTGACAATAAGAAACAATGAATCAAAGTACTCCGAATAAGGTCGGTTATGTAGGCAAGCATACGCCGTCTTATTCGTTGGAACATATGTGACAGTTCAGGCCAATCCGTCAAGATTAAGCCCCGTTTAGCCCGAAGGCTTATCGGCTATGCTAAGTCTTGTTGAACCGCCGTAACGTACATCACACGTGGAGGGGAGTCGATTGAGCCGAAGCTCGGTTGAACTCGCCCAGCCATGGTTAGACCATTTCCGAACCAATGTACTAAGAGTCTCCGATTTCTAAATTGTCACCCAAAGCGTAATCTCGTTTCTGTTTAAGGTGGGTTCACCGAGAAGCCATCACCATAAAACTCAACGAAAACAGAAGATTGTGTTCTCTCAAAACTCAACGTCTTCTTTAGGTTGTGAATGCTTAAACTACACAATTTGTTGCTCCCCGGCGGTAGAAGCAATCTCATGCATAGGACAATGAGATTTTAACAGAACTACGAGGAACTCTTTATTCACTGCTTCCTTTCAACGACTACATGTTTCCTTACACCCTCTAGATGAGACAGATTTGGGGCAGAACCTTCCACACTAATAGAAATAATCTTACAAACCACTCCGGGCAAAGATTCTTACTAAGATTCATGTATAGGCTAACTTATGCTCAAAAAAACCAAAAGGTAGTAAAACATAAGCAAAAAAAGGTAGTACCTTGCCTTCAACATTGTACCACAAAGAATTTAAGCCTTTAAATTTTTTTCGGAGCCATCTTTGTGCTTTAATGGTATTGCTTCCATCGCTTTTCCCATCTTAGATTCGTAGCTCCACATGTTTGTTGGGTTATTTTCTCAGCGCCCTTGAAAAATTACTGACTCAGATTATTGCTTCCCTGGTTTATGCAAACAGAAGAAAAACAAAACAGACCGTAGACTGATTTTAACATGGTCTCCCATGCTGCTATCAGACTTACGGATTAAACATACGGGGATAAACAGACACACGAAGTCCTAGAAAATAGAACCAGGCTCGCTGGCAACGAGAGGTAGTCTCGCTGGGAGCGAAACCAGTTGTTCCAGATTCTGGAATTTTTACACAGAGCAGACAACCAGAGTGACTCAAAAACGTAAAAACAGACTCTAAAACAGAAAACTTGACATGAATAAGAAAATTATTTATATATAAAATTGAAGATTGGTTCCCCGGCAACGGCGCCAAAAACTTGATCGGGGTCGATCAGGTTATAATAAAATACTCGACCACCATAAACCAATACTAGCAAGAGGACTAGGCCCATTGTAGTATAGCTATAGCGAATCAAGGTCGATCCCACAGGGAACCAATTGTGGATCATCTTATATACAAACAATTAATTAAACATGTCAAGGACACGAAGGCGGTCTACGACCAACATAAAACAAGAAAGGTAAAGACACGACTCGACACAACGTAATTAACCTCCCCAATTATAGTCTTTATCGTTTGGACCTAGATAATTTATATAATAAACCGAACTTATTAACTACCAATCCGTTTGTATCTATCTTAGATTGGCTACGGGAGTCATCCTCTTTAACTTGACTTAGCACCGGTAGGTCACTAGATCATTGTGGTATTGTTACGTGACTTCGCCTTTTGGTGCCTCCATCTCATATAACTCACACGCTTACGACTCTAAGGATGCCGATATTAACCGTACACCTCGTCCAGGCAACATTCCTATGGTTAGGTGTACTTCCTAAACGATTACTCAAACTCTCGTCCAACTAACAATTACCAAGTTATAGTCTCATGCTAGTTTACGATCTACGTATAACAAGGTGCGCGCAATTCCCTAATATAAACCTACCTAGATAACGCTGAACGCCCGAAGATCAATTCATGCGCCCACCTAAGAGTTCTATATCAGTATTTCCTTCTTACACGTTTTAATTAAATTAAGTGAGTGACGTAGCCATAGCCATACCTACTGAGATAATAAATTCTATTAAGTTAACCTAACCATAAAGACGTGGCTATTTAACGGATGAAAACAGGGCTCGGTCGACCGAGTGAATAGGCTCGGTCGACCGAATGAACTTATTCGGTCACCCGAATCGATTTCGTCCCCAGATTACATCTCTGAACATATCTCTCAGCGTTTCATCATACAGAACGTATTAAACAGTAATTCGTAAAGCATTCATATAAACTAACATAGATACGCATTAATTAAACTATGCAGATTCATGGATAGAAACTAAGTAGATGACGTAGGTTATGGGATCCTCATAGACAAGGTATCACCACCTTCCCAACGTTATAGCCTAGATCTACATCATCTAGCTATGATTAACTAACTCAAACGATAAAGCATAATTGGGGAATTAATTACTTAAAAGAAAGAAACAGAAAATAAAGGCTTACATATTGCAGCCCTTAAATTGCTGGAAACCCTCAAATTATTCTACATTGTATCAAAGCTATATTATGAATTGTAAGATTGAAGAAAGAATGAAGGGATCATTTACAATTTCTCGTAGCTGCTGCTTATATAGAGGTTGTAACCGACCTAGGGAGGATCTAGAAGATATACACGTGAAAATCCCGTGAGTGACCGAGCCGACATACTCGGTCGACCGAATGATAGGGCTCGGTCGACCGAGCCCTTTTTTTGCACGTGTTAAACGTTTCTCTCGTCTATCTTGTTCCCCACTGCACGCTTGCGTGTTGATCCGATTAATCTTTCATTTAATGCTCCGATTTTCTTCCTCTATTATCTTGAGACCATTGATTGAATGACATTAATCCTCTCGATTTGTCGTGATCTACAAAATCAGCATTTATCGCACAATAAATCGATCTTTTAATAAATAAAAACAGCTAAATACCAAATATCATATTAATAATCACTTAACATTAAATAATAAGATTTAATATGAAATATACATTATTAATCTCGATTTAAGGTCAATGTTGATGACTTTTACGGGTATAATTTGACCGTCATCACAAACGTCAGTAAACTAACAGTCAGCATGATTACTCATGCTGCCGTTAGACCTACATACTACAGACATGGGTAAAACAGACACAACGAAGACCTAGAATGCTGAAAAAGGTGGTCTCGCTGGCAGCGAGTATAGGGATCACTGGGAGCCAGCCCAGATTTTCAGTTTCTGGTGATTTTCAGACAGACGGACAGCCAGAGAGACTCAAAAAACGTAAAAACAGACTCTAAAACAGATAACTCGACATGAATAAAATATTATTTATATATAGAATTGAATTTTGGCTCCCCGGAAACGGCGCCAAAAACTTGATTGACGTGATCAGTCAAGTGATAATAAAATACTCGATCACCATAAACCAATACTAGCAAGAGGACTAGGTCCATCGTAGTATAGCTATAGCGAATCAAGGTCGATCCCACACGGAACCAATTGTGAATCATTTACATATAAACAATCAATTAATCATGTCAAGCACACAGAGGCGGTCTAAGACCAACAAAAGACAAGATAAGGTAAAAACTGACTCGACACAACACAAACAAAGACATCGTAATTAACCTCCCCAATCATTGTGTTATCGTTTGGATCTAGAGATTCTATATAATTAAACTAGACTCAATAACTATTAATTCGATTCGAATTTCTTTTATATTGGCTACGGGAGTCATCCCCTAAACTTGACTTAGTTCCGGGTAGGACACTAGATCACTGTGCTACATTACGTGACTTCACCTTTTGGGTCTCCATCTCATATAACTTGCACACTTACAATACTAGGGATGCCGATATTGACCGTATTCCTTACCTAGGCAACATTCCTGTGGTTAGGCGTACTTCCTAAGTGATGTCATCAGTCTCTGTCCCATTAACACTAACTTCGTAGGTATCATGTTAATCTATGATTTACGTATAATTAGGTGCACGCAATTCCTAAATACAACACAGATCTAGATCTCGTTGAAAGTCCCGGAAGATCAATTCATGAGCCGACCTAGGAGTACTATATTGGTATTTCCTAACTACATGTTTTAATTAAAATAGACGAGCAACGTAGCCGTAGCCATACATAGACAAGAAATTCTAGGTGGACAATGACACCATAAAGACGTAGCTAGATTGACGCGGCGAAAACCTAAATCTTAGCGTTTCTATATACGTAGCGGATAAAATAGAGATTCATAAAGCAATTATATAGATCTACTAAAAACATGATTGTCGATCATACCAAAGCCATATATAGATCACCGGATAACATATCTAGGCGTGTGGATCCTTATAGACAAGGAATCCCCACTGCCTCATATCGTAGCCTTAGATCTACATCGTTCGGTGAAGAACGAACAACCTCAAACAATAAACAATAATTGGGGGGGGGACTTAATTACAAAGAACAAAGAAGAAATTAATACAAGCAACTCACATAATTGCTGCTGACTTGTATAAAAACTGCTCTGAAAAACTGAGGATTTGTGCTATGAAAAGTTGTATTAAAATTATATTGTGTTGTCTGATGTTTTGCTATGAAACAATGTATTTATAAGCTGTAGAAACCGACTTAAAATCGTATTTCCTAAACCCTATGGAGTCTAAAACGCGTCGAGATAACTCTGTTTAAGGTATATTTTACTATATTTTCGGGCTTAATCCCTGAACAATTTACCTTATTTTTAAGGGAAATAAATGAGAAAAGCGTGTTTTAACCGTTAAATCATGAATAATGTTTATTGAGGGGTTATAATTTAATTATGAGGAAATATTGGGTTTAAATGTTATTTTTTGTTATACATTTTATTATTATTATTATTCGATGTCTCAGTGTAACAACAATTTTGCAGAAAATAAAAAGAAATGCAGGGGGTATTATAAATGGGAGGATTAATGTCATTAAATCGGTGGATCTCAAGATTAAAAGGAATTAAATCGGAGTATTAATTGAGAGATAAATCAAAAGGAATCAGATCAGCGTGGCAGAATGCAGTGGGGAACAAGTCAGACGAAAAAAAACATTTAAAACGTGCAGAAAAGGGACTCGGTCGACCGAGCCATTGCATTCGGTCGACCGAGTGACGTCATTCGGTCGGTCAGCAGATTTTCGCGTATTTATCTTCTAGATCCGTCCTAAGTCGGTTACAGCCTCTATATAAGCAGCAGAATTCGAGCGGAGACGATATATCATATTATACGCATTATTCATTTATACAAAACCCTAGCAGCCGCATATTCCAGAGCAAACAAGGAGATGAATTCTTCCATCCCAATAATCATGTCCATCAACATGATTGTTGGTTAACGGTCGCGGTAGGACGACGGGATGAAGCCAACACAACACCATCACAACCAAGGGATTTTCGAGTAGCAATTGTTTAGTGAGTTTGAATTTTAATTTCTTTATCAATTGAATAGATTTGAATGTTTGGTTTATTAGATTGAGAAATCAATGAAACGTTTATCTGTTTTGAATTTTAATGAGAATTGGATTCATATATAGAACCGTTCTTTTGATACGATTAGTAATAATTCAAGAGATTGTTTATTATTGATTGGGTAGGAGATTCGGAGACGAACTCGTGATCATGTTCTTAAATTGTTAATTTTGTTTTACTTGAGAAAGAAAACGAAAGCTAAGTAAATTTGATTAAGGGAACTAGATCGAATTTAGGTTAGATCATACCAAGAAATATAATTCAATTCATGACTTGGTTGGGTGGTGGTTGTTTGGTGGATTCGTGTCGTTCTACTGTCCTTTAAATTCATAAGAAAGTTCGTAACTTTTTGCATATTAGTTTAGATTCTTAGTTCGTTAGTTCATTCGATTTTAATTTCATTAGTTTAAGATTAGTTCAATTTGATCTACTTTTATTTTTATCATCTTTAATTGTTTTGAGTTTTTCGTTTATTAGGTTAGATAATCTTAATTCGGATTACATAGTTCTTAGATTTCAGTAGTTTTAAGTAGATTCTCGTGACATCCTCACCATCCATTAACTATATTAGTTTCTGACACGTTCGACTCCCTTAGGACGACCCGGTAACACCCTTTACTACGAACCATATACTTGGGGTGTTTCAGTTTATAAATTTAAAACACGTTTTTACCGAACAAGTTTTTGGCGCCGTTGCCGGGGAGTCGGTAACGGTTGTCGGATTCTTCGTAGTGCAGTTTTCTGTGTCAAAAGGGATCGCTTTTAGCACGCAGTAGTGTTTTGGCCGTAAATTTCGGCTCGAGTGTCCGTTTGGCGCGCAGGACCCCAATTCGGAAAGCTCGTTCCGATGCCGACGACGTGGTGAATTGCTGTAGGCCGTTCAGTGCCGTTTTCGAGGTCAAAATCCACTGTTTTCCCCTCCATTTTGGCCCTAGAAGATTTCAACACGGTTTTTTTTTACCGTCTTAGTGTTTTTCTTGTTTTAAACTTTTCATAGGTAGGTTTCTTTTCCAGTTTCTGTTTCTATATATTTTCTAAAAAAAATAAATAAATAAATAAATAGAAACCTTCTGAACGGGCGTCCAGATTCTGAACGCCCGTCTGCCCCCAAATTGTCTTCTGAACGCCAGTTCAGTCACCTGAACGAGCGTTCACCTCCAGAGCCCCCCCTGAACCTGCGTTCACTCATATTGGATGCCGGTTCAATCTTTCCTCTCTTCCCTCCTTCTAACCCTCTAAACCCTCTAATCTTCTCTACACTCGTTCTCATCAACCCTAAGGTTGATTTCTTCCCGTTCTGCTTTTCTGGTTTATGCAAACCAGGAGCAAAAAGGGACCGCTATTATACTATCCTGAACCTGAACGGGACATTGTCAAAAGAAGATTATTTCAAAATCCTGACAATATGAGCCAACACGGTTCTAGCGATGACGAACCGGAGAACCAAGGGAATAATAACCAAGATCCCGCTCAGTTAAACCAAATTCGATGCAAATATTGCAGAACCGAAGAATGAAGAAGCAAGCTCCGGATAAACCAAATAGATGCAACAACCGCGAGATAGTCGTTCAACAAAGAACAACCCCAGTAAAATTTCAGCATGTTGTGTAAAGAAGACCCTTATGCGCCTTATCTTGATCAAGACTTCTTGGAAGGGCATAGACCAATTCGGCCTCCGGAGATGGGAGAAATGCATTTTGATCTAAAGAATGGAGTTGTGGGGATGGTCCAAAATAGCTCATTCCATGGCGCTGCTGCAGAAGACCCACATGACTTCTTGTCTACTTTTGTGCAAATCTGTGAAGCAGGTCACTACCCTGGCGTTCCTACAGAAGTTGTTAAATTGAAACTTTTCCCGTTTGCTTTGAAGCAAATCGTTGGTTTAAGTCCTTAGCCCATCACTCTCTTCATAACTGGGCTGATGTTAAAAGAGCCTTTGCTCTGAAATTCGTTTCACCTGGAACGATAATGGACCGTAAACGAGATATAGCTACTTTCGAGCAATTAGAAGGAGAGAGTGTGGGAAAGGCCTGGGAGAGGTTGAATTTGTTAATGAGGAAATACCCTAACCATGGGTACACTCGACATGAACTTCTAGAATTATTCTATTAGGGTGTAACCCAATAGAGATTACCTAGATTCCACAGCTCATGGATCGTTTCTAGGAGGAGGAGATGATGCTGCCTACAGGGTAGCATAAACAATCGCTAAGAATAACATGTGGGCTACTCAAAAGAAGACCCGTGTTAGCGGAAGCAAAAATGAGGTCGCTTCAAGTGACTCGAGACAAAAGCGCTTGTTGCTCAAATGGAAATGATGAACAAGCAACTAGCCAATCTACAAATGAAGCAGCAAGAAGGGTCAGCAGATGTGAATCACTCGGGCATACAGGTCGGGAATGTGATGAATGAAGAAGTACAAGCCATGAAGAACCAGAATCAACATTTCAGAGGCTTCAGTCAAAATTCTGGTCAATCGAGTCAAACTCAAAACCGCAACTTTTCGGGAAATCCGCGAAATAGTTATTATACACCGCCTGGTGCATCCAATAACCAAAGACCTCAAGGTAACTGGGCTCAAACGCAAAATCAACAGCCCACCTACGTCTCTCAGAAGAAATTCGATGAGCTAGTTGACATGGTGAAAACACTAGCCACCGGTCAAAAAACGATGGAGAGACAGATTGGTCAGATGGCTGATCAACAAGCAAGCAGACCTCAAGGAAGACTGCCTAGTTATACAGTTAAAAACACTAAGGCAGATATCAATGCTTGCACTGCCATCACACCTCAGTGGGAGTATGGAGAGGAGGAGTTGAATGCAGTCACCCTCAGAAGCGGTAAGACAGCTGGACCCGAAAAGATGTCGGGAAACGAGTAGCCCCTCCTGACGCCATAAGTTCAGGAGGGGGTAAACAGGGTAAAAATGCCACAGAAAGCAACAGTGAGGAAGAGCTGAGTGGTGATGATTCTTTGGGGGATAGTGATGAGGATGTTGAGAAGAGAAGTCAGGTATCTGAACCCCTGACTAAAAAGAAAACTGAGAAGTTCGTCAGATGGAAGGATAAGGAGGATGAAGCCATTAAAAGTCAACCTATGATTTATCATTCGAAAACCCTTCCTTATCCGGCAAAGAAAAGAGAGAATATCCTAAACTCTGACAAACAGTATGACGGAGTGAGGAAGATGCTTAGAGATACTATGGTGACTATGCCACTTGCTGAGGTATTAACTGAGATGCCTAAGTGCTGTAAGTATCTTAAGGATGCCTGTGGAAGTAAAAAGAAGCTAAAGGAAATGGCAGAGGAAGTGCTAAGAGAAGAGTGTTCAACGGTTTCACAGAGCGTTGCAATCAAGTGAGGTGACCCCGGACGACCTTCAATCTCTTGCATGATTGAAGGCCACCCGTTCCACAATGTCTTATGCGATTCAGGGGCCTCTGTTAATGTGATGCCATTGAACGTCTGCAAGAGTCTCGGGCTGGACAAAAGGCTAAAGGAGCGTCCCGTCTCTCTTCAGTTGGTGGACCAATCTAGCCGTTTAGCCGCTGGTTGTGTTAACAACGTCCTTATCCATGTTAAACATCTAGTTTTTCCAACTGACTGGGTCATACTGGATTACCAGTCTGACAAGGAGATGCCCCTGATTCTGGGCCGGCCTTTCTTAAACACTTCTGCCTCCACCATTGACTTCCAAACTGGCCAAATCACTCTGAGGATAGAGGACACTTCTGTTACTCTCGGGCAAGGAAAAAGTTCTGCGGAAGCCCCAACCCAAGAGATCTCATTCATTGAAGCAATCTATGGAGATGAACCTGACCCTGATGAAGAGTTCACGGAGATAGGAGCCCTGGATGTTATAACTCAACAACTTGCGCACCCTGAGCCTACTAGTGAACGGAAAATCTGGGACATTCCAGGGATGAGCAGCAATGATTTGAAGGAGCTCAACCAGCAGACTTTAACCTTGCAAGAGGAGGAAGTTTTAATGGGTAGTTGGGACGAAATGATTTCTGGAGAGAAACTACCAATTGGGAGTTGGATGATTGGGAACAAACTTTGAGAAGAGCTTGAAGAAGAAGAACTTAAGAAGATGGTTAAGCATAAGAAAGAAAAAACGGAAGCTGACAGGAAGATTCCTCTAGATGATGTCATTCAATACTTTTCTGGGGTTACACCTCAGGAAGATGAGGTGTTTTTCAGTCAACCGGTCCAAGCTCACAAGGACAAAGGTGGTCCCTTAAAATCTAGTATAGAGCAACCACCTGCTGACTTAGAGTTGAAACCACCTCCGCAGCACCTAAAATACATATTCCTTAAAGACGGTGATAAGTTGCCCTTGATCATCTCATCTAAACTCGAGCCGGAGCAAGAAGCAGAATTAATCAAGGTGCTTGAGAAACATATCCTCGCGTTCGGATGGCAAGTGGGCGATATCAGAGGAATCAGCCCAGACGTGTGCATGCATAAGATTCGAACGGAGGAAGGAGCGAAGAAGGTTAGACAACCTCAAAGGAGGCTAAATCCGCACATGCGGGAGGTTGTCAAAAGGAGATCATCAAATGGCTTGACATGGGGATTATCTACGCCATCGCCGATAGTGAGTGGGTCGGTCCTACTCAAGTTGTGCCAAAGAAGGGAGGCATTACCGTGGAGAAGAACGAAAAAGGGGAAGAAGTTGCCTTACGCCTTGTGATCGGCTATATAGTTTGCATTGATTATCGCAGTTAAATGAAGTCACCGCTAAGGATCATTTCCCCCTGCCCTTCATTGATCAACTTCTAGAAAGACTGAGTGGTCATAAGTATTATTGTTTCCTGGATGGATATTCTGGTTATTTCCAGATAGCCATCGACCCTAATGACCAGGAAAAGACTACGTTTACGTGTCCATCAGGCACTTTTGCCTTTCGCAGAATGCCATTCGGCTTATGTAATGCACCAGCTACATTTCAACGGTGCATGTTAGCCATTTTTGATGGACTTGTGGAGCATTGCATGGAGGTCTTCATGGACGATTTCTCAGTCTATGGCGACAGTTTTGATGAAATCTTAAAGAATCTAGATATGGTACTCCAGCGTTGTGTTGAGAAAAATCTGGTGCTTAACTGGGAGAAGTGCCATTTTCTAGTCGAAGAAGGGATTGTTTTGGGACACAAGGTGTCCAGTGATGGTATTCAGGTGGATAAGGTTAAAGTAGAAGCCATTGAGAAAATGTCGTACCCGAAGACAGTGAAGGAGGTACGAGGATTTCTAGGACATGTAGGCTTCTATCGGCGTTTCATTAAAGACTTTTCGACGATAGCAAAGCCGTTATCTAACCTGCTTAAAGAGGAAGTGGAGTTCTTGTTTGATGAGAAATGTAAGACAGCTTTTAATAGCTTAAAGGATAAGCTTACCAGTGCCCCTATTTTAATCGCGCCCGACTGGACTAAACCTTTTGAATTAATGTGCGATGCCTCTAACTACGCAGTGGGCGCGAGCCTTCTAGGGCAGAGAATTGACAAAAAGTTCAGGCCGATTTACTATGCGAGCCGAACTTTGAACCCAACTCAATGCAATTACGCCACTACCGAGAATGAATTCTTGGCAGTCGTTTTTGCTATTGACAAATTCAGAAGTTATCTTTTAGGGTCCAAAGTGGTGGTGTGGACGGATCACGCAGCACTACGCTACCTTATGGGCAAAGCGACGCTAAACCAAGGTTGCTCGGATGGATTCGATACTACGGGAATTTGACCTTGAAATTAAGGACAAGAAAGGTAGTGATAATGTTGTGGCTGACCACTTATCTCGCCTAGTGAACGAGGGTGGCGAAGTCCCTAAGGAGATAGGCATTGACTTTCCGACTGAGCAATTAATGAAGCTAGAGACTTTGAGGCCGTGGTATGCTGATTACGTTAACTACTTAGCGAGTGGGCATTTAGAAGACATGACGTATCAGGAAAAGAAGAAATTTTTCAGCGATTTAAAGTATCTCGTATGGGAGGATCCTTATCTGTTTAAAGTCTGCAAGGACGGGTTGCTTAGAAGGTGCGTTCCGGAGCATGAGCAATTGGATATCTTGGAGCAATGTCATAGTGGTCCAGCTGGTGGACACTACGGAGCACCGAAGACTGTCACAAAAATCCTTCAAGCTGGTTTTTACTGGCCTACTTTGTTTAAAGATGCTGAAGCCTTTTGCAAAGGCTGTGATCAATGCCAAATAGTAGGGAGACTCAGTAATAGGATGAAGATGCCTGTAACGCAAATTTCGTGTTTAATCCCTGAAAATAACAAAGAAAACACAAAATTGTAACAAATCGAATTTTATAAAATAAAAAGCGGTTACAATCTCTTGAATCCTTTGATTCCCCTCTTTAATTGTTGACAATTATTCGACTCCCGGATTTAGCGGAAGATCTTGAATTTGGTTGATTTCCTCCGGATATGGCGGAAGATTTTGACTTTGTGGTTGATTACCCCCGAATATAGCGGAAGAAATGGACCTTGGTTGATTCCTCCCAAGTATGGCGGAAGATTTGAATCTGTGGTTGTTCTCTCCCGGATATGGCGGAAGATCTTGACTTTGTGGTTAATTTCTCCCGAATATGGCGGAAGAATGTTTGATTTGGGTGGAGATTTGAAGAAGTGATTTGACTCACCTTCGCCCTCCTGATTAGGTTGGAAGATCCTCGAAATTTGGTTGAAGAACTCCGAATTTCTTGGTGGATGATCTTCAAGTGATGTTGAAGAACGCCGGATTTGATGGAGAATCCTCAAAGATTGAAGAACACTTGAATGCTCCTTGTGCTCCCTAGATCCCCTCCTTCTTGGTGCTTGAATGCTTGAATGGAGTGCTTGATGCTTCCTCTCCAATCTTGAATCCTTGTGTACTTCCGTCTTCTATGTTAATGCTCTGTGTTTCTGTCTTTTGCAAATGACTAAGGCCTCTCTTATTTATAGTGCTGGATGAGTGCATTGGAAGTAATTCGCATTTAATGCTTTCACACTCATTTAATGTGTTCACACTCTGATTGATTCCCATAATATCCGCATTTAATGCGTCCAGACTCTCCTGATTGGCTCTAGCAATTTGTACACAATCTCCGCATTTATTATAAATCAATAAAATCTCCTAATTAATTGATTTTAAGAGATTTTTATGATTTATTGATTTTTATATTATCTACCAATATTTAATGTTGGAAATAATATAAAAATACCTATATTTTATGGCATGTGTAGTATGTGATAAATATAATATGTCACATATATATTTCATATATCTACATAGCCATTTAATTATAAATAATTAAATCTCTAGATTTCTAAGAGATTTTAATTAATCATTTATTTATTTATATCATTTCCTATCATTTTGTATAGGAAATAATATAAAATAAATTTAATTTCGAGACAAATGCAGTACGTGACATATATATTATGTCACACAAAATATTTATATCTACAAATGCCCCCTCGAGAATTGTTGTTGTTCCGGTAAAATTTTGCCGTAACGACGAGTCTCGACTTTATAACCCGTTTTTTTCTTTTTCTTTTTCTTCTTTTTTTTTTCTTTCTTTTCTTTCTTTTTTATTTTTTTCAATAATAGGGCAGCACACTTTTTCCATTATATTTTCTCCTTTTTTTTTTTTTTTTTTTCCTTCACGTGGACAAACTAAAAGAAAAGGAAACCAACCTTTTTCTCTTTTAAGTCGGCTGCGCCTTTTTCCTTTTTTTTTTTTTTTTTAAACCAATCACAATTGGGCAAATTTTGTCCCACATTGCTAAGAAGAGACTTGATTCTTTTCATCTTCTCCTATATAAAGAAACATTCACATCTCTTTCAACCACACCAATTCTTCTTCAACCCAAAGGAGTCAAGGAAACTTAGAGTTTCAGGCATTCCTCTTCTTTAGTTGGCTAACTGGCCATGTCGACTGCTGATTGGAAGTCGATTGACTTTCGTCTTTCTCGTCGGCAGTTGACTAAAAGTCAAATATTTTTTTTGTCTTGTTTTTTTTTTTTTTTTTTTTTTGGGTTTAATTATTTTTCCTTGCATTGCAGGGTAACTGGAGGCCGTTTCGTGGGCGTGAGTGGGATACAAGCAGCTGGTTGAGAGCGCGAGTGGGGTACTTTGTGACACCACCCTGCGTTGAAGATCCAGAGAGATTCAGCCGGTCGAGGACGCGAGTGGGGTAGTTGGTTGCTCCACCCTGCGTAGCACATCCGGAGACGCGAGGTTCAAGACGCGAGTGGGGTAGTTAGTGACACCACCCCGCGTTGATCCAGAGATCATCCGCCTACTCGAGGACGCGAGTGAGGTACTTTGTGACACCACCCTGCGTTGAAGATCCAGACATTCAGATGGCAATATTCGAGGAGATTACGCGAGACGGAGAGAGATATCTCGTTGTGCTTCATCATGCTCATGCCGCTATAGAGACTGGGATCAAGCTCCGGATATGTCCTTCTATCACGTTTGATGTTCCGCCTTCCCACGATATCACAGCATCACCGCTTTCCACCGAGCATAGACTTTCACGGGGTGAATCAGTCCACAAGTTGATTTCTTCTATACACACTCAGAGCCCTCGCCAACACACCTTTGTGACTCTTGGGCAACGCATCATTAATGGGGAGGTACAGTGGGGTCCTCAACATACGACACAAAGAGCATTTGGATATGTTGAATGTTACTGGGAGTGGCTTGAGGATGTTCTTTCCCGCAGTGGTGAGGCGCTTAAGAAGAGTCTCATGTTTGACGCTTTATATGCATCCTTGTTCACCTACACTCGGAATAAGAACGTTGTTCGTGCCTTTCGCGAAGCTTGGTGCCCGGAGACCAACACTTTGCATGCGATCTCGGGGAAGTGTCCATCTCATTTATGGACTTGTGGAAGATTGGTGGCCTCCCTATCGCCTGGAGGTTGTTATGAGGAGATCATCCCAAGCTTACGGGAGCTAACGGGACCCAATGCTCGTCCTTTGAGGACTCTCCCTAAGAGTTGTCAATACTTGTTTGCGCTTTTCTCCGTTGCTTGGGTGGCGAGTATGACATCTACAACCCCCAACTTTCCGTTGTTGCATGGATTAATTTCTGGTGTCGCCTGCCTTTGAAGCATCCCAAGCCTACTACGACGTCAGCAAAAGGAGTGAACCGGCCAAGTAACACATATAATCCATATGGAGTCATTCCAGACAAGCCACGACCAAGGTCACCTCAAGATGAAACTCCCTTTCTCGAGCTTGGAGTAGACGAGGAGATAAAAGACGAGACCTACTTGGCGGCTCTTGTTGCATGTTGGCTATGTTTGTTTGTCCTTCCGACCAGTGGCTCCTTCATCAGACCTTCCACATTCAAAATGGCGAGCCTGATTGCTTCTGGAATGAGGTTATCCCTTGCTGCCCCCGTGCTGGTTAATGTATACGAGAGGTTTAGGCGAGATTGTTCATTCACCGACCCCGGAGCGAGCGAGATGCTTTCCTTCCATGGCATTATGTGTTCGGATGGATGGCCCGATATTTTGACACTCACCATAGAGTGTCGTCTCGTTTGGATGGTCCTTTTATGACCCGTTACTCAGGAGAAGGAGGATCGAAGGCTTTTGATGACTATGCCGCTAGGGAGCTCATCCATAGAGGTCGTGACATTGATTGGAGCGCGACTGCCGCTAGTAGAAGCCGCACGGAGATCAAAGAGAATGATGGGAAACTATATCTCCGAGAGAAGACATTTTTTTCTTCGCCCGCTCGAGCTTTATGGTGTTGCATCGGAATGGTGCGTGTTGGGTCGAGCCATACGGTCCTTGTAGGTTTGCACGTCAATTTGGGTTTTACCGAGACCATTCCGAAGGAACTTGCGGCCGACCTTCGATCCACCCACATACGATCGCCTAGCATTCGTGGAGAAAATTCATCGATCTTCGAGTTGTTCCAAGCTAGCATTTCCATCCCGCCCAAGCGAAACGAACAGCCATGTTTCTTCTGATTTTCGAGCGTGGTGGCTGAAAGTGCATGGTACATATTTGATTGATGGAAGGGCTTCGTTCTTGGAGACGACGGCAAGAAAGAAGAAAGCCGTTCCTCAAGCTAAAGAAAATACAACCAAGCCTTCTCGTCCTTTGAAAGCATCTCCCCATGCGGCTCCCCGTCTTGCCTCCAAGGTAGTTACAAAAGTCAGAGAGACGTGTACTACATCGAGAGATAAAAGGCGTCATGACATCGCCTTGGGCACTAGCGGGAGTTCTTCACATAGTGATAGGAACTGGAAGCGCCAAAAGAAGGGGGACCAACCAGAAAAGTCTGAACGACAGGTAATCCCTTCTTGAAGATCATTCGTTTCATTATTATTACCTCTATTTTACTATGTATCCTCGTTTTGCAGTTGGTCAACCCAGATGCTCACCCGGATGATGGAGCGAGAGCGCCGAGAATTCTACCAATGGTCCCATCGCTTTCGCCTTGGCACTTCGGGAGACTAGGAAGAATCCTTACTTTCCGTGACGGATGGAGAAAATGAAGTCTCGTCGCCGCCTCCTCTACTCCTTCAAGGGACTTCGTCCGGGAACTTGACAATAGTGTGGAGAACGTGCGTGCTATGACTCCATCATCGAACCACACTACTGCTAAGGTTACATCAAGAAAAGAGCCTCTTAAAGGTGCACGGCCGGCGACACCTCTTGCCCATCCGCATCTATTGCCCGTGGAAGTTTCAGAATTTAACTCCGGACGTATCATCGATGATTGCTATCAACATCTGACCAACATGCTCTGGACTAGACTCAAAACCAAGATCTCCAATTGTCTTCTAGAGGAATTGGCCTCAAAAAAGGACGATGTTTACAAGATATTTGACGAGATGAAACGCCATAGTAGGACGGACATTTCTGGTTTGGAAACTCTTTTAGGTGCCTTCTTTGAAAACGCATCGCATCACAGTGCAGCTCAGAAGGACATTGCGGGGAGGCTCACCGTATCTTTGTATGAAGCAAAGCATTCTATCCTTTCAAAACAACTTGATGAATTTAAGGCATCCGAGGCAAATCATCTGAAAGGGATCGAATCATCGAAGTCAAGTCTCGCAGAGCTCGTGTCCAGAAGGAAGAATTTGGAGAAGAAAGTTGAGGCATTGAAGAAAGAAGAAGTGAAGTGTCCTTGTTACTTGCGAGCCGTGAAGAGGAGTGGAAAAGTATGACAATTCGTGCATCTGAATTGCACAATGGCCTATATGAGCTCGAGAGTGCACCTCGGTTGCAACCTGGGAACATGAAGCTTTAGAGAAGATGACAGAGTTGCTTGAGCTTGCCCGCCAAGAGTTGTTGGACTATAATCTTGTTTAGTTAATTAGTTCCTTCCCTCGAAAACATTTCTTTTCTTCCGTTCTTTCTGCTTGCTTTTTGTCTTGAGATGTAAGAAAATTTTAATTGATATGAATCAAATAAAACTCTATTATTCCCTTAACGTCTTGCGACTTGTTTCTTTCTTTTCCTTGTATGAGGACCCCTTTTGTATGATGAATCTCCATACTTTTTTGTATGATATGACTGAACTCGGAGTTCACTTTTTTTCTTCTTTATGTTCATGAATGGATTTTTTTTTTGTTTTTGGGTATGACTGAACTTGGAGTAACTTCCCAAGCTGCCTACGTATCCCAGAGAATGCTCTAGGAATCAAGTCAAACGTAGTTCATATTATTTTTTTACCCTTTTTTTTAATTATTTTTATTTTTTTAGGACAGGATTATCACAGTTTAGGCTCGTGCTGAGGAGCATTTCTGGAGTTATGCATAGAACTTCTTGAGAAATTTGCCGTTGATTGGGCCAAGCTTGACACCATCTTCATCCACCAACTTGTAGGCACCATTAGTGTAGACCTCACGAACAACATAGGGACCGTCCCACTTTGATGTAAATTTGTTTTTGGACTTGTGTGTCATGATGATAGGTCTTCTCACAGCAAGGACCGTTTCACCAACTTGGAAGGACCTTGGGCGAACTTTCTTGTTGAATGCTTTTGAAAACCTTGCTTGGTAGCATTCAAGATTTTGTTGAGCCTGAAGCCGTTTCTCATCCAATGCTTCTAACTCATCAAGGCGAAGACGGGCATTTTCTTCGTCAGTTAAGCCTTCTTGGATAGCAATCCTTAGTGAGGGTATTTGCCGCTCGAGAGGTAGCACAGCTTCTACACCGTATACAAGCGAATATGGAGTGGCTTGAGTTGGCGTCCGAAAAGTTGTGCGATAGGCCCACAATGCTTCACCCATCCGCTCATGCCAGTCTTTCTTGTGCCTTGCAACCACCTTCTTCAACAAGTTGCATAACGTCTTATTGAAAGCTTCGGCAAGTCCGTTGGCCGGCGCATTGTACATGGAGGACTTGTGTTGTTTGAAGTTGAACTCGCTCACACAACTTATCCACCAAGCTATTCACAAATGGCTTCCCATTATCCGTGATGATGTATCGTGGAACCCCATAGAGATATATAAGGTTTACCAGAATGAAGCGGACTACACCCTCTTTCTTTGCCTGACGTAGTGCAACAGCCTCAGCCCATTTTGAGAAGTAATCAGTGGCCGCCAAGATGTAGAGATGTTGGCCTGAAGACTTCGGCAGCGGACCAACCACATCCATTCCCCAAGCATCAAAGGGCCATGCCGCTACAGTTGGATGCAACGGCTCGGGAGGTTGATGAATAAAGTTAGCATGGAATTGGCATGCTTCACATTTTCGGGCGTAATCCATGCAATCTTTTACCATGGTTGGCCAATAATATTCCATCCTTTTGATGCGGAAGTGGAGCTTTGGACCAGATTGATGGGCGCCGCAAATCCCGGAGTGAGCCTCTTCTATAGCGTGAAGAGCTTCATCCTCTCCTAGGCAACGAAGAAAGACTCCTTCAAAGAGCGGCGATACAAGGTATCGTTGTGGAGGAAGAAGCGTGGAGCCCGACGTCTTATGTCGACTTTCTTCTTTCGATCGTCGGGGAGTCTCCCGTGTTTTAAGTACTCCACTAATTGATGGCGCCAATCTTCTTGATCTATCTCATAAACACACACAAGCATGACTATCATTATCATCTTCCTCCTCTTCTTCAAAGTATGGAGGAACCACCCATTGCTCGCAGACGGGGACTTGCATCTTCTCATCACCGATTGCTAGTGTCGCTGCCAAATTTGCTAGAGCATCCGCTTGCTTATTTTCTTTTCTCGGGACATGCTCAATTGTGACGTCTCCAAGGTAAGCAATGATTTTCTTTGCATAATTGCAATATGGGATTAACTCGCTTTTTTACATCGTAGACCCCTTCAAGTGGTTGATGATCAGCGAGAGTCTCCATAGATGTTGAGTCCGTATTGCTTCATATCCATCGCCATCTCAAGCCCTAAGATCAAGGCTTGGTATTCGCCACATTGTTGGAGCAACATTCCACCAATTTGAAAGAGTACGGCAAGACTTCTCCTCTGGGGAAACAAAGACGACTCCGGCACCAGCTCCATCTCGTCGTGCAGCCCCATCAAAGTACATTCTCCATGGTGGAAGGACTTCAATCACCATGACGTCCTCGTCGGGCAGATCGTCCGAGAGTTCCCACTCTGCCGGGATAGGGTGATCAGCCAAGAAGTCTGCGAGCACTTGCCCTTTGACAGCCTTTTGAGACACGTAAACAATTTCGAATTGCTGAAGTTGGAGATACCACCTTGCCAGTCTGTCAGACAATACAGGCTTGGACATGACGAACTTCAGAGGATTTGCTTTTGACACCAAATGTATAGTGTGAGCTTGAAAATAATGCTTAAGCTTCTGGATGACGAATATGAGTGACAAGCAGAGCTTCTCAATTGGAGAGTATTTCATCTCATGTGGAGTCATTGTTCTGCTCAAATAGTATAATGCATTTTCTTTGCCCTTGTCGTTCTCCTGAGCAAGCAGTGCACCTACCGATCGTTCTTGCGCTGTGATGTAAAGGATTAGAGGTTTACCTTTAACAGGGGGCTGCCAAGACCGGAGCATTCGTCAAGTACATTTTAATGTTTTCAAATGTCTTTTTGCACGAGTTATCCCATTCAAACGGAACTCCCTTCCTCATCAGATGGCTGAAAGGTTGGCATCTTCCGGCGAGGTTTGATATAAACCTTCGTATATAGGCCAGTTTACCTTGCAGGCTTCTGAGCTCACGCAGGCTACGAGGCTCAGGCATCTTCATGATGGCTTCTACTTTGGACCGGTCAATTTCTACTCCTCGATGTCGGACGATGAAGCCGAGGAATTTTCCCAAGGTGACTCCAAAAGCGCACTTTAGAGGATTCATCTTCAATTGGAATCTTCTAAGTCTATTAAAGACTAATCTCAAATCGTTCAAGTGGTCAACCTTCTTCTTTGACTTTACAACCAAGTCGTCAACATAGCACTCAACATGTTGGTGTAGCATGTCATCAAAGATCCTCTCGCATCGCACGTTGGTAAGTTGCCCCCGCATTCTTCGGACCAAAAGGCATCACTTTGTAACAAGTATATTCCCTTAGGAGTTCGAAATGCAAGTGAATACTTCATCTTCGGGAGCCATTCGAATTTGGTTATACCCGGACGATCCGTCCATGAAGGAAAGAACTTCATGACCTGTGGTTGCGTCTACCATCAGCTCCGTGATTGGCAAGGGAAAATCATCCTTTGGGCACGCATTGTTTATGTCCCGGAAATCTACACATACACGAATCTGACCATTCTTCTTTCTCACGGGGACGATGCTCGAGATCCATGTTGGATACTTAACCTCACGGATGAAGCCTCGCTTCAATGAGCTTGTTGACTTCGTCTCTATGAGTGGGATAAGATCCGGCCTAAATCTTCTTTGAGCTCGCTTGACGGGGCGTGATCCTTTCTTTACGGCCAGGCGATGGACAAAGCAACCTTTGGATCAAGCCCGGGCATCTCTTTGTAAGTCCAAGCAAATATATCCTTGTATTCTTGGAGGATTTCGCGGTATCTCTCTTCTTCTTCTGGAGACAAAAGAGCACTTACGAAAGTTGGTCGTGGCTCTTCTTTAGTGCCGAGGTTGATTTCCTTCAACTCATCTATCGTGGATTTGACCCCTTCTTCTAATTCCGGGGGTGCTTCTTCTGCATCTTCTTCAACCTCATCATTTTCCAATGTGATATGATAGACGAAAGCATGTTCTCTCACTTCATCAAGTTCCATGACTTCTTATGATCCTATTTTAGTCTTGGTGGGGTAAGGTTCTTCAGCGGCGGAGATAACATACGAGGACCCAACGCTTTCTTCAGGCTCATTTTCTTGCCATGTCGGATGCACATGCTCCACATTGTACGTGGCATCAGTTTTAGTGTACACTACCGTGCGCACCTTAGCTTTCATTACGTTTCCACAAAGTGTATGTCAAGACTCGTGTGACGCTTCATTCTGGACGGGACCAGACTCTTGATTTCTTTAGGGTCGATGTTTGTATTATCCTTCCCCAAAGCATCCTTATGTGCTGATCGTCTTCGCTTCTTGCCGACTTTTGGTCCCGACAGATTCTTGGTCGTGACAGAAAGCCTTTTCGAAGAGGCGAGACGCGTTCTTTCTTTGGTTGTAACCTCTCAAACACCGATGGCCTTGGAGGTAGAGGTTCCGGAATGTTCGTTGGAGATGATTCATCTTCAACCCCGATGTAGTTATTGCTTGCCTTCCTTATTGCAATACGGACGGGTGGTGAAGGATTATATCCCAGGCCTGTCCGGGACCCCATAATGGGAACTTTTGCTTTCGTCGCCTTATGTGCTTCTTCAGATTCTTTGCTTTCTACCCCCATTTTTAGAGCAGGGCTTCGGGATCCGTTTGCTGCCTTTGCGAGGAGTTTATAAGCAATAGGATCAAAACCTTCCCTTCTTGTGGCTGGCAATGTTCCATGTTCTATAACCGGACCCTCTTTAGGACGGGTAAACCCCTGCAGAGGAGCATCCATCTTCACTGTATTGATCTTGGGAAGTGGCAGGGTCAGTCCACTCAACGCTTTGGATTTTTGAGGTGGACAAATGTCTTCACATTCCTTTGAGGCATGGGAAGGTGCTGATGACTTTATCTCTTCATGCTTGCTAACCTCTCTCTTATCTTCAGATGGGATGGCCTTCTCCTCATCATCTTTTTCCCGTGATCTGGAAGCGCCTACTATCTTCAAAGGAGCCGGCTTCAGGTAGAATTTTGCATCTGCAAAGTGAGTTTCAGCTTCAGTGAAAGGTTTTTCATCAGCAATGACCTTTCTTACCACGCCATTGCATCGATACTTAAAGCATTGATGAACGGTTGAAGGGACGACTCCATTCTCGTGTAACCACGGCCTCCCTAACAACATGTTGTAGGACGTTCTGGCGTCAATCACTTGGAACAATGCGCTTGAAGATAGCTCATCAATCAAGATGTCAAGTCGGATCACACCAATGGCTCTCTGCCCCTCTTGGTTGAATCCGTGGATCATAAGGCGACTGTCGGAGAGTTCATCCATAGAGACACCCAATTCTTTCATCACCCGGAGCGGCAATATGTTGACAGCCGATCCTCCATCTAGTAACACACGATTAACTTTTTGCTCGCGTGTATATGCTGTGACAAATAATGGACGTTTATGAGGCGCTGATCCGAGAAGCATGTCGTCATCGGTGAAGGTGATCTCAACTGTGTAAGCGAGCTTCGTATTGTTTGAAGGTTCTTCCTCGGTCGGCGAATCTTCATTTTCCTTTGCAACGTCCCTTTCTCTCGCGTGGATAGCATAACATGGGACAACTTCATTCTCGAGTCTTCTTCGGTCGTCTCGGCTTCGAGGACTCTTTTGGGCATGTACTCTAATAAGGTGATTGGAGTACGAGGGCGTACTCGACCCCTTCGGGGAAGATGCTCTTCACTTTCTTGTTTACCTTCCTTTGATTTCTTCTCAGCTTTCTTGCCCTTCGGCCTCCTCTTGGCTTGGAAGACTTGGAACAAATCATCTTTGGTTCTTCCAATTTGAAACAAGGTGCCTTCATTTGCTTTTTCTTGCGAGTCACCAGAATCCATCCATCATCGTCTTGTTCGACAGGCTTCGGGTTTTTCTTTTCTTCCGCAACGGCTTTTGCTCGTTTGGGGGACGTTCCAGATTCTTTCTTAGCTATGGGTAGAGAGTCGTTGAATTTAATCTCAACAGGGTCGAGTGATCCGAATTGGATGGTCATGCAATGACCATTTGTCGGCTCTGCTACGGTGATTTGATTTGTGCTTGCCTTCTCTTCTTCAAGCACGATCTTTCCTTCCTCGGCCAAACGCATAACCTTGTCCTTGAAGACAAAGCATTTTTCGATGGGATGACCAAATAAGCGATGATATTTGCAATAGTTACCTTCGTGGGCTCTTCTTTGCGCATCCTCCGGACGCTTTGTTTCGGAAGTTCAATGAGTTTCAATTTCAACAACTCATCAAAAATTGCGGGTACGTCAGAATCGAATAATTGATACTTCCTCTGTTGCCTTTCGTTCAGAGTTGGCCTCCGTCTTTCAACCTGTCGTGGCTCAACCTTCCTCCATTCAGGTTGGCTTGACGCTGGGTTGTTAACTTTTACTGGAGCTACGGTGGTAGCGTTGGACTCCTTCTTCTCCATTTTGGGAGAAGCTTTCATGGATTTCTTAATTTCTTGTTTCTCCTTCCCCTTTCTTGGATCTTGAACGGGGCCCGACCTCCATTGGCGTCAATGCTTAATTTAACGAGTGGCTAACTCCTCAAACGATCTCGGCGAGAATCCCTTTAAGGATGTACTTGTAGTCCCGGTGCATGCCTTGGATGCACATCTCAATAGCGGAGGCTTCAGAGAGTTGATCCTTGCAGTTGAGGCTAAGGCTTCTCCATCTATTAATATAATTGACTACTTTCTCCTCTTTCCATTGGCGGGAGTTAGTCAACTCTACCATGCTTACGGTTCTACGAGTGCTGTAGAAGCGATTCAAAAATATCTGCTCCAGTTGCTCCCAACTGTCTAGAGAGGCAGGGGCGAGATCGGTGTACCAATCGAAAGCGTTGCCTTTGAGTGAACGCACAAATTGCTTCACCAAGTGATCTCCATAGGTTCCGGAATTGTTGCAAGTTTCCACGAAATGGGCAATGTGTTGCTTCGGGTTGCCCTTTCCATCAAATTGCTGGAAATTTGGTGGTTGATAACCGGCCGGCATTTTCGAATCATCAATTCTTTTGGTGTATGGCTTGATATAAGTCTGAGACGACTTCATGGATCCTCCGACTTTGTCATTGATCGTCCCCATGATGAACTCCTGCAGTTGGCTGATAGGAATGGTCCCGTCGGGGGAGATCTTCAGATTGCTCGCCAAGGTAAAGGACTTGGAGGCTTCATGATCCTTGAAAGAGTTTTCTGGGGCAACTTTCGAGTTGTTCGCCATATGCAAAGACTTGAAGGCTTCTTGGTGTTTGAAGTGACATCATGTTCGTCCTCTTCATCATGCACCACTTCTTTTGACTTGCTCGCTTCCCCAACGGAATCGATCTTGCTGGCGAGCTTTGAATTTGCATGTCTTGAGTCTGAACATGCGACGTGAGGGCCTCAATGGCCTTCGTGAGGCTAGCAATATGCTCCTCAAGAGTTGAGGAATTCGTCATCATTACGTCAGCAGCCATTGGTGATGTGGGTCTATCAGAAGCTTCATGCGGGAAAAGGAGGTTGATGCCCAACTCCTTTGACATGCTCCGAGTTATAGGTCCAGAAAGTTGTCCTTGAGATGAGGAAACAGCCTTAGCAGCAGCCTCCTTCGTAGTAGCGCCTTTCAAAGCCACAGTCTTAGCAGCAGCAGCCTTCAAAGCGGTAGAAGCAACCTTTGGTGCCATTTGTTCTTGATTTCTTTAAATAAGGAGAGATGAAAGGAGAAATTGGTCCCACCAGGTGTGCCAGAAATTTGTAACACAAATTTCGTGTTTAATCCCTGAAAATAACAAAGAAAACACAAAATTGTAACAAATCGAATTTTATAAAATAAAAAGCGGTTACAATCTCTTGAATCCTTTGATTCTCCTCTTTAATTGTTGACAATTATTCAACTCCCGGATTTAGCGGAAGATCTTGAATTTGGTTGATTTCCTCCGGATATGGCGGAAGATTTTGACTTTGTGGTTGATTACCCCCGAATATAGCGGAAGAAATGGACCTTGGTTGATTCCTCCCAAGTATGGCGGAAGATTTGAATCTGTGGTTGTTCTCTCCCGGATATGGCGGAAGATCTTGACTTTGTGGTTAATTTCTCCCGAATATGGCGGAAGAATGTTTGATTTGGGTGGAGATTTGAAGAAGTGATTTGACTCACCTTCGCCCTCCTGATTAGGTTGGAAGATCCTCGAAGCTGGTTGAAGAACTCCGAATTTCTTGGTGGATGATCTTCAAGTGATGTTGAAGAACGCCGGATTTGATGGAGAATCCTCAAAGATTGAAGAACACTTGAATGCTCCTTGTGCTCCCTAGATCCCCTCCTTCTTGGTGCTTGAATGCTTGAATGGAGTGCTTGATGCTTCCTCTCCAATCTTGAATCCTTGTGTACTTCCGTCTTCTATGTTAATGCTCTGTGTTTCTGTGTTTGCAAATGACTAAGGCCTCTCTTATTTATAGTGCTGGATGAGTGCATTGGAAGTAATTCGCATTTAATGCTTTCACACTCATTTAATGTGTTCACACTCTGATTGATTCCCATAATATCCGCATTTAATGCGTCCAAACTCTCCTGATTGGCTCTAGCAATTTGTACACAATCTCCGCATTTATTATAAATCAATAAAATCTCATAATTAATTGATTTTAAGAGATTTTTATGATTTATTGATTTTTATATTATCTACCAATATTTAATGTTGGAAATAATATAAAAATACCTATATTTTATGGCATGTGTAGTATGTGATAAATATAATATGTCACATATATATTTCATATATCTACATAGCCATTTAATTATAAATAATTAAATCTCTAAATTTCTAAGAGATTTTAATTAATCATTTATTTATTTATATCATTTCCTATCATTTTGTATAGGAAATAATATAAAATAAATTTAATTTCCTATCATTTTGTACAATAGGAAATAATATAAAATAAATTTAATTTCGTGTGGAGACAAATGCCACCCAAACCAATGATCACGTGAATATCTTTATATATATTATGTCACACAAAATATTTATATACACCATATACAATGGCCAAGTCGAGGTAAGCAACCGGAGGCCGTATAACACTAGGCTCCATCTTTTTGCTGGTAAGCTTAAATCTAGATGGTCTGGCCCCTTTGAGATTCTTGATGTCCATCCTGGTGGAGCCATTACGTTGAAAGGGTACGGCGATCAACCGTTCAAAGTCAATGGTCACCGGATTAAGAAGTACTTTGGGCAACCCAAGGAAAAGCCTGAAGTACTATACTTTCAAAAGAGAAATGAAACGGTTGAATCGTTTATTTGTGAAGAGATTCCATCCGACTTCTTTGGAGTGGATGAGGACATTAATACCCCTATCCTTGCAGATCCTTCTGTCGATGCTCCTGAGCCCGTTAGCATACCTCAGCCGCATCTGAGAAACAATAACAAGAAGAAAAGAGTCAGTGTTGTCTGGAGAGAAAAATTTCATGATTTACTCGCGCACTTGACTTGTTGTTGTGGCGAAAACCATTTCCGTTCTAGTCATTCTGAGTCTGACAGAGAAGTGGTTAGCCTTAAACCCAAGTGGCCTGATCCAAGTTGACTTGGTTTACTCTGTCAAGCTAATGACATAAAAGAAGCGCTCCTAGGAGGCAGCCTAGTCTTTTAAGTATTTCTTTTTAGTTAAGTTTTTAGGTTAGTAGGAATAAAACTTTGGTGAGTTGTGTGTTGGTTATCCTTGTCCTATTTGTGGTTGTTTTTACATGTTTACTCATATACCCCGTATACCCCGAGATTATCCGTTATGTCAAGTGTTGCGGATACGTTTAAGCTGTGTTTGCAAGTTATTACTTTTAGTGTTGTATGTTCGTGATACGAGTGCGGCGGTTTATTCATGCTCCGGCTCGACCCCCGCCAATCTACCGCCCGACAACCATCTTTGGAACCGGACTAAGTATTCTTTTCTTTTTATTTGCACATTCGAGGACATAATGTGATTTAAGTGTGGGGGTGCAATTCATGCTTTATTTTTGACGGTATGAGTAAATATTTGTGATATTTGATAAATGGTGGAATTTTAAAATTTTTACACTTGGGTAGTTGTAAATCTTGAGCATGTAATTGAAACAAATGCTTGCTAGTTGTAGTTTCCTGACAATGATTGTATGTGACTTTGGTGAGATAATTATAGCATGTTTTACTGATTTGAGATAGTATTCATTTCATACTCACGAAAGCCTTTGATATTGAAGCAAAAATTTTAAACTTTAATCTTTCATTATTTTAGTGATTTATCTTAGAGAGATTTGTTCTTAATAGTAATAGTGAAGTAACACCTAAGTTCAGAACGTGCACTGTGAATATCTGAAGGTTTGAATGTGATGAGTGAAACGTAACTATTGTTCTATGAAAAATACAAGAATAATACAAAAGAATAAAGTTGAAAGTGTGTATGTCGAAAGCTGGTTGATGATTGGAGTGCGGTAGGGCATTATCTCGAAATGTCCTATACCACTATGATGACCAAAAGCTCACGACAGTCAGGAAAAGCTACCCTATGATTTGAGTAAGGTAGGGTGTTATCCCGAAACATCCTATTCTACTATGTCGGGTAAGAGCTCATCTTGATGTGCGTCAAAGAAGAAAAAAAGAAAGTGAAGAGAAAAATTAAAGACTTTGTTATCGTTGAACTTATCCCCAGTATAAACCGAATGATATGCCGTAGGGATTATCCTACTGAGTGCGCGGGAAGACTTTGGGTGGAGCGATTACTGCCTATACCTAGGATAGTCATTAAAATTATTTGAGAGGATTGTGAAGTTTGAAAAGGGCTTGTCACACACACACACCGAATCTATCTCTATGTTGGTATTACTTGCTATAGTTGTTGTATCTTTTGTTACGTGAGTTAGGGATCTATTTGGATTGCATATACAGTGAGCCGGTTTTGATTATTTTGTTCGGGACGAACAAAATTTTAGTGTGGGGGAGTTGTTTAGGGTATATTTTACTATATTTTCGGGCTTAATCCCTGAACAATTTACCTTATTTTTAAGGGAAATAAATGAGAAAAGCGTGTTTTAACCGTTAAAGCATGAATAATGTTTATTGAGGGGTTATAATTTAATTATGAGGAAATATTGGGTTTAAATGTTATTTTTTGTTATACATTTTATTATTATTATTATTCGATGTCTCGGTGTAACAACAATTTTGCAGAAAATAAAAAGAAATGCAGGGGGTATTATAAATGGGAGGATTAATGTCATTAAATCGGTGGATCTCAAGATTAAAAGGAATTAAATCGGAGTATTAATTGAGAGATAAATCAAAAGGAATCAGATCAGCGCGGCAGAATGCAGTGGGGAACAAGTCAGACGAAAAAAAACATTTAAAACGTGCAGAAAAGGGACTCGGTCGACCGAGCCATTGCATTCGGTCGACCGAGTGACGTCATTCGGTCGGTCAGCAGATTTTCGCGTATTTATCCGTCCTAAGTCGGTTACAGCCTCTATATAAGCAGCAGCATTCGAGCGGAGACGGTATATCATATTATACGCATTATTCATTTATACAAAACCCTAGCAGCCGCATATTCCAGAGCAAACAAGGAGATGAATTCTTCCATCCCAATAATCATGTCCATCAACATGATTGTTGGCTAAGCAATTCGCAGTAGGACGACGGGATGAAGCCAACACAACACCATCACAACCAAGGGATTTTCGAGTAGCAATTGTTTAGTGAGTTTGAATTTTAATTTCTTTATCAATTGAATAGATTTGAATGTTTGGTTTATTAGATTGAGAAATCAATGAAACGTTTATCTGTTTTGAATTTTAATGAGAATTGGATTCATATATAGAACCGTTCTTTTGATACGATTAGTAATAATTCAAGAGATTGTTTATTATTGATTGGGTAGGAGATTCGGAGACGAACTCATGATCATGTTCTTAAATTGTTAATTTTGTTTTACTTGAGAAAGAAAACGAAAGCTAAGTAAATTTGATTAAGGGAACTAGATCGAATTTAGGTTAGATCATACCAAGAAATATAATTCAATTCATGACTTGGTTGGGTGGTAGTTGTTTGGTGGATTCGTGTCGTTCTACTGTCCTTTAAATTCATAAGAAAGTTCGTAACTTTTTGCATATTAGTTTAGATTCTTAGTTCGTTAGTTCATTCGATTTTAATTTCATTAGTTTAAGATTAGTTCAATTTGATCTACTTTTATTTTTATCATCTTTAATTGTCGTTTTGAGTTTTCGTTTATTAGGTTAGATAATCTTAATTCGGATTACATAGTTCTTAGATTTCGTAGTTTTAAGTAGATTCTCGTGACATCCTCACCATTCATTAACTATATTAGTTTCTGACACGTTCGACTCCCTTAAGACGACCCGGTAACACCCTTTACTACGAACCTTATACTTGGGGTGTTTCGGTTTATAAATTTAAAACACGTTTTTACCGAACAAACTCCGAGCCGATCCGCTCGATTTCGCCCAGCTCGCTTCCAGCGAGTCCCCCAGCCTCTGATTGGCTCGCTAGGTTTTCTTGTTTGTTACTCCACTCCTCGTGCTGATTTTATGTCTATCTTTAATATGATCCAATTCTGCTCCGATTTATCTTGAGATTTACTTCCTTATGTCGGTAGATATCCTCCCGATTTACCGTAATATGTAAAATCAATAATTATCACACAGTAAATCGTATTTTAATAATAAAAATAGATAAATACCAAATTATATTCTACAAACCACATAACATTAAATAAACATTATAAACATGTGATTTAATATAAAATATATATTATTAAGCTCGATTTAAGGATAATGTTGATGACTTTTACGGGTATAATTTGACCGTCATCAATAGCTGAAGAGGAAGCAGCAAGAGAACTGAAAGAGAATCCTGAACAAGTTGTTGAACTTGTAACTGAAGTTGCACGTGAAGCTGAAAAAGAAGAAGTTGCTGAAGGGAATTTGGAAACTGAACAGGCCACCAAATCTATAATAGTGTCTGAAGATGAACTGAAACATCTAAGATCCCAGTTGTTGCTGAGGGGGAATCCAGAAAAACTGAAGTTGAGAAAGTTGATGAACCAGTTGGGACTCTAACTGAATCCACCTTGGAAGTCCCCAGAGAAACTGAAGGTGCTACAACATCATTTGACCCTACCGCTGACATTGGGAAACTGATTGAATCTGAATGCAGAAGGCTAGATGCATATCAACATTGGAAGTTCAGTTCAATCGGAAATCAGAAAGAACTACAAGAATTCATGGAGACATAAGAGAATGGGTCTTTGGTCTGCATGACATCACTCATCTATCACAACTATTCAACACTGAAGAATTTATGAGCAATGGATATTCTTTGATAAGAAACATATATTGGAAGAAATTTATAGGAGGTGAAACCTCAAAAGCAAAGAAGGATGACAATGATGATGATGATTCACAAGGAGATCCCGACCTACAAAAAGGGATCCTTGCCTCCTTTCAAATGAAAGAATTAGGAAAAGATGTTAACGAAAGAGATTCCAGTTCAGAAGAAAGTGGCGATTCAGACTCTAAAATTAAATCTGAATCAGGAAAAGAAGAAGATCCAAGAGGTTATCAATCACCTACTGACAAAGAAGTTCTGGAGATTGCAAGAGCTGAAGATGATCAAGCAAAAGAGGAACATGATGATGAGTTTGATGTGAAACTATCACCAGTAAAAGAAACTGACAAATCAAGACTTGAAGCAATAATAAAACAATCTAAAGAAAGAAGAAATTCTGAAGAGTATAAGGAGAAGCAAAAAGAGATAATTTCTACCCCATTCAAAAGGAAATTCGGTTGAAGAAATTGATTCTAAAAAGGTTCAGAAAGATGGGATTGTTGGAAATAAGTCTCAAATGGAAGCTGAGAAAGCATCTAAAAGAAAGCCAAAAGAAGAAGTCAGAAACTGAAAATGTAAAAGCTAACATCAAGGAAATAGAAGCTGATAAGAAAGATGTACCTACACAAGATGAAATCATCAAGTACAACTATAATAAACTAGTGAAGATACAGAATGAAGACATGAACATCTTTGGAAAGGTACTGAGATGAATGGAAGAGAACAAAACTGAAAGAACTGATCTAGAAAAGAAGATAGACAGGGTCAAGAAAGACTGTCATGAAACCGTGATTGACATAAGAAGAACTACCATTGGGTCTCAAGCAAGGATAACCGAGAATCAAGAAAGGCTCAAAAATCTTGTCACTAATGTACATGACAGGATATTGTTGCTAGAGAACACAATGAAGGACTCAGTAGTTGCCCAAACCATATTGGCATCCAATCAACAACACTTAAACTCCTTTATCCGAAGTCTGATTCAGAAGGATGATGCCAATAAAGGGGAATGTTTGGATATCTTAAAAGAAAACACTGAAGATATGGAATGGGTTATTGGGAACATAGACGAAAAGCTCACTGAACAGAAAAGTACTAGAGCTGATTTGAATGATGAAGAAATGGAGCTGATCGCAAAATTCTCTGAACCTACAGATAAGAGACCTGGGCTGGACTCACAATTATATAACAAATAAGAATCTGGATAATGCAGAAAGCCCTTGTTCACTATTGGAACAAACTAAACAAATAAGAACAAAATGGAAATCTAGAAAAAGCTGAAAAAGATTCTGGAAAAGTTGATTTGAGAATAGTCGAAGATATAACTGATGAAGAATTGAAGAAGATCGTGTTGAAGTTCATAGTTTTGTTCAATAACAAATTTTTCAGAAAACATAGTATGACAACTTCTTGGCAAATCTGGGCCAACATCATTGGAATTGAAGATAGCTCAACAAATTGTGCTATCAGAGGAGCTGCTGAAGAATTCGATAAAAGTCAACTGACAAAGGGAAAGGAAAAGAAGCTGAGACTTAGTTTCTTTTCAATTCATATGTATTTTAATACCATGTAACTCAGACGATCATCAATAAAGTATCAGTTTCTCAGTTTTTTGCGTTTATTACTTTTCGTGTTTTATCTTTTTGCATTGCTTTTCAAGAGGGTATTGGCATCATCAAAAAGGGGGAAATTGTTGGAAATAAAATTTATGTTTTGATGATGATTAATCACTTATTCAGTTATTGATTTAATCTCCATTGATGAAGTGTCATAACTAGCTTTTATAGTGCAAAGCAAAAAGATGTCTAGATATAAATATATAAGTTTTATTAGAGTTTGATATTTGTATAGGTAAATCAGACAAGCACTGTAATAGTTTAAGGTTTAGAACTGAGAAACCGAGAAACTAACTTGATGAGACTACAACATGAGAAATTGAAATACTGAGTTTTCAATAGAACAACATTCAGTTTGAGAAACTCACAACTGAAGAAGGTAAGTTCGCTGAGGGATGCAGACTCGGTTGGCTTATCTAGAAGCTGAAGGCTGAGGGGACAAACTCAGTTAAGAAGGCTGAGGGACACATACTCAGTTACCGAAGAATGAAGAACAGAGGTTTCAAACTCTGTTTATGAAGATTAACGCCGAGATTGTAAAGTTAGAATTCATGTAAGTCTATAATGGGCCTGAATTGACTTTATGGATCTTGTATGGAGACTAAGATACATAAGGACAATGATATCTTAGATAACTTAAGTGTTATGATGTACTCTGATTAAGTCAAATATAAATCAGATGAAAATAGAGTACTAAGTATTGAAGTAGAGTAAAAACTCAGTTAATGCTCTTAAAGCTGAAACACTCAGTTATACCAGCTGAAAACTGACAAACCCCAAATTACTCATTTTCATCTAAAGACATTCAAAATTGAAGAAGAATCCAACCATTATAAAACAAGCAATATAATTGGTTGAAGAACTGTCAGAAAGGACATTGACATTCAATAGAATAGCACTACCACCAACGGATACAAGGATTCAAATTCAAATAATTTGAACGCTAGAAAAACTCCTATAAATAGACCACTTCTACTTCAAAAAGACGTGTGGAGTTCTAAAAAGAAAATATATCAAGAAAGATCTTAGTAAGGGGGAAAGTGAACTAAGAGAACTCCTGCTCTATTCTATATTGCAAAATCCAGATAAAGAAATCTTCCAAGTGTTCATAAGCATTCAAAGAAAATATCAAGATCCACACTTGATGAAATCAGAGCCTGTTTTACTAATCATATACATTTAGAAGAAGAAGCTCAAATCACAAGTTGAATCATAGTTATTGATTCAAGTCACAACTTTGATTTTATCAAAGGTTTAAACCGTGAAACACCAAGAAGGTGTGAAGGACAGTTGAGTGCAGTCAGGAAGACTGTGTTTGTGATGAGCTGGTGAAGAGGCAATCCAACCCTTCAAGGACCAGTGGAGAAAGCTTGGCTTAACAACAATTCCACCTGTTAAAGACTAAGGCTCGAATATTGTGAAGCTAGAGATTAGTCAAGGACAATCAGTGTTTAAATTTACTTTGTGTCTTGTAACTGTAGACCTCAAGAACATAGTCAATTTTCTCCAACATCACAGGAGAAGAGAGGACTGACAAGATTACACCACATGTAACCTCTATAAACTCTGTCTCATTTACTTATATAATTTATGCATTGTAGTTTATACCTCATCAGATGATAAACTCAGCAAACATAAGAAATAGAGTCAAGCACTGCATTTCTCATACACAAACCGATAACTCAAGTTTTTATATATAAAGGCTAAAATATATCCGGTGCCGGTTAACTCAGTTCGAGCACAAGTCAGTTTGACTCATACTCAGCTTAGTTAGCTTAACTCCACAAGTTTCAAACTGAGACTATTCTCAATCATCCAATTTTTTTTGGTGATAAGTTTATTCACCCCCTCTGAACTTATGTCAGCCTTTTCTAGGGACCAACAACACCTGCTTCCAAATCAAGGAGATCATATGAAGCATCCCACAATTTACAGAATTGCCATGGAGGGTTACAATATCTGACAGATACAAGACCTGATCTAGCCTATGCTGTCAACTGTCTATGTTAGTACATGCAAAATCCAACTCAAATACATTGGTAGGCCCTCAAAAAGCTACTTAGATATGTTAAAGGTACCCTGCACTATGGTTTGTTTAGCTCTACTGGTTCTATCACCCTAACAGGTTTTTGTGATGTTGATTGGGCTTGCTACCCTCCAGATAGAAAATCTTTTACTGGATACTGTGTGTACATTGGAAATTCCTTGGTAGCTTGGAGTTAAAAGAAACAAAATGTGGTTTCTAGGTCAAGTGCGGAATCTGAATATAGATCCTTGGCTAGCTTATCCTCAGAATTGTCCTGGATCAAACAGCTGCTGATGGAAATGCAAAATAAGTTACCAAATGCTCCATTTGCCTGGTGTGACAACTTGAGTGCTACTATCCTAGCTCACAATCCAGTCTATCATGCTAGGACCAAACACAATGAAGTTAATATTCACTATGTGAGAGATCTGGTTCTCAACAAACAGTTGTCAGTTCGGTTTGTTCCTTCTTCCCGGCCCTCAGTTACAAGCCTTCAGATCCAAGCTCAATGTAGTTTTTGTTCATACCTTTAGCTTGAGGGGGGATGTTAGGAGTTAGTATTAATGTTATTAATAAGCATTATTAATAATTATTGTTGCTGTTTGTTATTGTGAAAATCTAAGCTAGATTTTGGTGTGGACATTTGGCATTATCTTAGTGAGCCAGTGTACCTAGAATATCTGTGTAATATCTATATAGTCTGGTGTACCAGCATCTGATCAATTAATGAAACAAATATTCTTCTGTTTACATTCTTTCTGAGTCAGACAATGATAACAATTTTGTTGCTTCCGAGCGAGTTAATTTCTGCCTCATGGGTCTCTCTCAACCCACCTTGGATAATGATAGTAAGGTATCAAACTCATCATTCACCAATGATGAGCTGCATGCAATAAACGAGTCACTGGCTAAAGAAAACTTAGAACTTAAAGCTAAACTCGATGATTTAAATGAAGTTAGGCTGCATCACGACGACAAAGTCGTCACACTCATAAACACTCTCAGTCAACTAAAAGCTTACACATCAAGACACCCAAGTTGAGAATACATCTTTGAAACAAGTGTTAGGTGTAGTGCCCGAAAGACAATTTATGTAATTGTTTTTATTTAATAAATGACAGATTTTATTTCATCTTATTATTTGCTTTGTGCTTATATTTAATACATTGCTGAAAACCCGAAGTTGTATCGTATGTAGCCATATAACTTAGTGTGTGTCACACATGAGGATTAATTTTATGGTGATACACTTGAACTATTAGTCCGTGGTGAACATAATGAAAGTATGGGGTCTATTTATTAAACCACCATTAATGCGCCCAGAACACTTTATGGTGTGACCGTCCTATCCGGACCGTCGACATTGGTTGTTTAAGTGGGGAATTTATATATGATGATAGTCGTATAGGACTGGACCGATTTAATCTGAGTTTCTAATATAATTCCGTGATAGAGAAATCTTATTAAATCACAAGATGATCATATATGGATTAACCTTAATCCTGAAGTGATTACAGACTCCTACTTGTTTCAGGATAGGGTTTGATATGTTCGTTAAGTATCGCTAAGTGGTGCGGTCCGAATCACTTTCACGTTGGCACTATTCTGGAATGAGTGAGAAGTGTGTGTCTCACAGATATGGAATTCATTCCTTCCTGCGGGAAGTAGAAAGAAAATCCCCTTATTTGTTAGTCCTAGAAAATGATCAATCCCGGGAGTTCGTATTGGTTATGAACTAATTGATCACTAGTGGATTAATGGTAAATAAGGATAAGATGTAGTGAAGAAGGATTACGGAAATAATCCTACTTCAGTATGGATAGTTTATGGAGGTTTAGTTTATATGAAATGATTATATCAATGGACATTTATCGACTCGACTCGATGTTTTGAGAATAAGTTATATCTATAATCGATAGAGTTCAGTTTCGGATTTATGGTGGCGTAATTCCAGAATTAATGAATTAGGTAGAAATATTCTGTTCGATGAATATTTTATTTAATTTATTGTAGCTACTGATTATAGGTCCATGGTCCCCGGTTTGGCTCCTAACACGCGAGTGAATTCTCGTTTATGTGGAACCTCGAGAAAAATTAAATAGTTGGTCTATTTAATGAATATGCAATATTATTTATTTGGTAAATAATATGTAAAATAGAAAAGACATTTTCTATTAAAAATGATAAAATAATGGCGCCACACTTGTAATTAATTTAGGAAAAGAATTTTTCTAGATTATGTCACATGTGTAATTACTTAATTATCTATTTGTTGGATAATTAATGGATAACTAAGAGATTGATTTTTTGGGAATTATCTCTTATTTTGTAGCAAAATTGTCTTTTCCTTATGGGAATAGGTAATTGTGTTGACAAATATCTTTTCCTTATGGGAATAGGTTTTTGTGGTGTGAAAAGGATAACTCTCTTGGCTTGTTATTTTCCTATACAAAGAGAGTTCTTCCTAGCACAATAAGATAACACAATTTGCGCCATTAATCAAATAAAGGAGAGAAAAATTAGTTTCTTGTTCTAGTCATTGAGAGGAGAAAAACCTAGGGTTTTTCTTGCAAGCATATTCGAGGAGGTTCTTCAACGAGGATCGACATCCACCGGTCGTCGCTTGCGAGATACAATCCGGAAGACTACGGCATCTCCCTTTGGTCAAATATCTCTTCCTCTCCAATAAGGTAAATCTTCAACCTTCTCGTAGGATTAATTAGTTATGTCTTATATCGTAAATCGCATAAGTTTCTGCATGTGCAAAGATAGAGTGTCTCGATCGGTGCTATTACTTCTAGCATGTGGTAGCAGAGCCAAGGTTAAATTTTTACGATATCGAGAGCAAAATTAATTAATTTAGGAGTGAAATTGCATATAAGATTGCATCTTTTAATTTTTATTTATGTGATTGAATGTTGTGGTTGACGAGATGGATTGGGGTTGGTACTTGTTTACCGTTAGATCTATTGAAAGCTCGTATAATTAGTATTATACGAGCGTAAGATATATGTAATTTATTTTTGCAATTTAAATTTCATAGTAGTAGTTTTTTTTTTTTTCGGATCCATCGGCCAAAAGAAATCCTCAATGGAAAGAAAAAGGGGCGCTGCAACAATATTGCGTCCAGGCACTGTTCATGCGAAAAAAAAACCGGATGTTGTACGAGAGAAGAAAAGAATAGGGATGTCTCAAGAATTATCCTTTATCAAGATTGTTTTCTTTTATCAAGATGCTGCCGAAGACTTGTTAATTTATTTATTTATTTTTTTTGTTTTTCCAAGTTTAAATAGGTTAAATACGAGGTACCAACGGTCCATCTCAGTGGTTTATTTTACGCATTTATTTTCATGTTCGATAGTTTATGTGAAATAACCATGCCATGACATGCATCATATTCATGAATTCCACTCCTAGCATATGCATACTTGTAGATAATTAATCATGATATTAAATAGGCATGTATGAGACGAAATTAATTTAGATTAATTTAGGTAATTAATTACATTAATTAAAATGAACCGAATTTTATCGGGATATAAAATTCACATGATAAACTTAATTTGGGATAATAAATCCTACGGGGTTTAAGTTATGTAGTGTCTACATAAATTTTGAATTTTGATAATAAAAAATATGAAAATCCGGAAAAGTTGGACACCAACTAAGCAAAAGGTTCAAAAATTGGTTCGGGTGGTCAACAGGGCTTCGGCTCGACTCGACTTGTACGTCCAAGTACGACGTTAGCGTCGGGGGTCCGGCAAGGTCAAGCTATCTGGCGAGCTGAGGCTCAATGGGGCAACCTTGGCCCGATTCATCCAGAAGTCGTACATGAACCAGCTCAATGGTGGTTGCTTTTCTTGATTTATAGTTTTTCTATTTATTCAAAAAATTCAACAATCCCAGAACTTTTATCGTAACAATTTAGGATAATAAAAATTTTTGTGAATTTTATTTGTGTAGTGTCTACACAAAAAGAATTTTAATCCATAAAATTGGAGGATCGTGGAGTGACACTAGTTAGACGGTATTTGGAACCGATGAACTAGTGAGAGGATAAAATTAAATATTCACAATCTATTGTTTTTTGGATTGTTACAAAATTCTAAAATCCTAAAAGATACTACCTCATTTTCAAATAACGAGTGGGAGCGGGGAAGGTGACAACCGACCCCTCGGCCTCTACTGTTGACGCAAGCACGTGAGAGAATGGTGACGCCTCGTGCCGCTTTGATTTCGGCCCCCGAGGATGGCTTTCACCGCTATCAAAATTCAAGGCTTGGTCTCCAAAAGGATAGGATTTTGGGTACTCGTCGAGTCACCGACCGACCCTGAGGCGGCATACTCGGGGCGTACTTTGAGATCTGAAATAGTAGGTAACACTCTAAAGGATATTTTATGGAAATATCTTGTCTAAAAAAGGAAGGTAATCAACAATTAAATAAAGATGTCTGATTCTTCGTTAATTGTTGAGAGATATTGTCTCAATTTAATCGTCACCTCTTTGACCTACCCTTTTTTTTTAAAGCAACTTTATTTTTATTGAGAAACCAAATAAAGAGCTACAAAGTTTATTGCCATATCCCGGCCCGCCCCAAAATTACGTGATAGAGTGCATAGCATGGCCTCCTTAAACCCTATGTGTGGCAAACCCAGAGTGGGAAAATCCATCACATAGGGAAGAGTACTCGCTCTATGCACTCCCAATAAAATCCCTGCCCCATAAATAATTACATCAGCGGAAATCAAAGTGGAATAAATGTTATAACGTTGTCGTCTGCCTTGTGTAGACGATCGAAGGAGATAAAGTCGAAGATCGCTTCCCACCCTCATCCGAACTTGCATGAACAACAGAAAAATGTGGTCCTCCCTGGTGAATTTTCGACATGGCCGGTCCGTAAAGTGAGATTAAATCATTGGAATGGTAGGAAACTGCATGCATGACATCACGTTTAGTATTCCTAAAATCATAATTAGTTGCGGTGTATGATTTGATTTATTTCCGTCATTTTATTCTACAGCATAATGTCTTCTCAAGTAACTAGTCTGCTGAATGAAAAATTGACCGGTAACAACTTCAACAAGTGGAAAAGTAACACGAACGTTGTGCTCATCTTCGAAAACGTTAAGATTGTCCTGTCTGAGGCTTGTCCGCCGAATCCTCCCATGAACGCTTCACGAGCTATACGCGATGACCATAAGCGATGGGTAGAGGCGGACAATAAGGCTCGTGGCATCATGCTAGCCTCCATGTCGGAGATCATAAGGACCAAGCATGAGAACATAGAGAGTGCGCGAGAAATCATGGACTCTCTTATTTTCATGTTTGGTGCCCCATCTGATCAAGCAAGACATGAGGCCGTCAAGTTGGCCATAAATGCCAAAATGAGGAAAGGTCAGTCGGTAACTAGTCATGTGATGAACATGATTAACTACTTTGCTGATGCTGAGACTCATGGCTCTAGTTTTGATGATGCAACTCAAGTGAGTATGATCTTAGAATCACTTACACCTGAGTTCCTCCAGTTCAAGAGTAACAATGTCATGAACAAACTCAAATTTGATCTGACTCAGTTGATTAATGAACTGCAAGTGTTCGAAGCCATCTCCTCGGAGAGAAGCCGAGAAGGGGAAGTAAAGGCCGAGGCCCATGTGGCCGAAGCTAAGGCATAGAGCTCTGGAGTCAAGAATAAGCCCAAAGGCAAAGCAACCAAAACGTTAAGAGAATCGTGCAAAGCCAATGAAGAAGAAGGCTAAACAGGCAACTTCCAAGCCCAAGGGGAAATGTTTCCACTACCATGAGGTAGGACATTGGAGGCGCCATTGTCCAGCATACCTCAAAGAGGCTAAGGAAGGGAAAGGCCTGGAGAACAAGGGAAAGGATAAGACTGGTAATTCTGAATTACTAGTCTTGGAATCCTATACAGTAGCTAAAGATGTGTCAACTTGGATACTAGATTCTGGAGCTACTAACCATGTTTGAACGCAGATCCTTAGTTCGTATCAGGAGCTAGAGGAAGGCACGCTGACGATAAGAGTTGGCAACAACACAGTGGTTTCAGCTAGAGCAGTGGGAGTAGTTAGTTTATGTTTTGGCAATAAATTATTGGTTTTAAACCATGTTTATTTTGTTCCAAATTTCCATAGAAATTTAATTTCAGTTTCAATGTTGCAAGAACAATCGTATTCTCTTTCTTTTGATAGTAATAAAATTGTCATTTCCAGCAATGGTCGTGATATTTGTTCTGCAATTTTGGAAAACGCATTGTATTTTATTAAACTGATAGCAACTCCACTGCTTAACACTGAAATGTTTAAAGTAGAACATCATAAATCTGTCAAAAGACAGAAAGTTTCTCACCATGATAAAACATACCTTTGGCATCTAAGACTTGGTCATATTTCCTTGGAAAGAATCAAAAGACTGGCCAAGGGTGGTCCCTTGAGTGAGTTATCAGTTGACACACTCCCAGTCTGTGAATCTTTCCTGGAGGGAAAAATGACTAAACGGCCCTTCTCATCAAAGGGACATAGAGCCAAAGAACCTTTGGAATTAGTACATTCGGACTTGTGTGGTCCGATGAATGTACAGGCTAGTGGTGGTTTCGAGTATTTTATGACTTTCATCGATGACTACTAGAGATATGGATATGTATATCTTTTGCACAGGAAGTCCGAAGGTTTTAGTAAGTTTAAGGAATTCCAGGCGGAGGCCGAAAGGCAACTGGGTAAATCATTGAAGTGCCTTCGTTCTGATCGAGGAGGCAAGTACTTGGATACTGACTTCACTGATTACCTCTTGGAACATGGTATCTGTTCCCAGTGTTCCGCACACAGGACACCTCAACAAAATGGAGTTGCTGAGAGGAGAAACAGAACATTGATTGACATGGTCAGGTCGATGATGAGCTACGCATCACTGCCAATTTCCTTTTGGGGATATGCTTTACAAACAGTGGTTCACATATTGAACGTGGTTCCGTCAAAGTCTGTCGAAAAGACACCTCTGGAGTTATGGAATGGACGTGACATTAACATACGTCACTTCCGCATATGGGGATGTCTTGCACATGTGGTGGAAGACAACAAGACTAGCAAATTGCAAGCATGTACGAAAGTATGTCTGTTTTTAGGGTATGCCAAAGGAACGAGAGGAGGTCTGTTTTATGATCCAGAAGATAACAAGGTGATAGTTTCAACTAATGCCACATTTCTTGAGGATCAGTATATGACAGACTTCAAACCTCGAAGTAAAATAGTACTCGAGGAGTTACTTTCTGACACGGTCAGACCACTAGTGACACCTCCTGTCACAAATAACACTAATAACGCCACAGTTGATCCAGAGAATCCTAGACCGCTCAGACGTACCGAAAGGGTGGTTCGGCCACCTACCCGGTACGGCATGCAAGAGGAGGCAAATATTGCCGTCTCTGATGGAGTGGAGGATGATCCGCTGTCCTTTCGGAGGGCTATGGATGATTCTGACAAGGATAAATGGATTGACTCAATGAACCAAGAAATGGAGTCTATGCACTCTAACTCAGTTTGAAAACTTGTGGATTGCCCTGAGGGTGTACGACCCATAGGCAGTAAATGGATCTACAAGAGAAAGAGAGGCATGGATGGGAAGGTTGAAACCTTCAAAGCTAGGCTAGTGGCAAAGGGTTACACCCAAAGAGAGGGAGTCGACTATGAGGAGACTTTCTTGCCTGTGCCATGCTAAAGTCAAATCGTATTCTTCTTTCGATTGGTGCATGCTTAGATTAATAAATCTAGCAGATGGATGTTAAGACGGCTTTTCTAAATGGCTATCTTGACGAGGAAATATATATGCAGCAACCAGAAGGTTTCATTGAGAAAGGCCAAGAGCACAAAGTGTGCAAGTTGCTCAAATCCATTTATGGGTTCCAAGACTGAGATGCTTGACGAGGAAATATATATGCAGCAACCAGAAGGTTTCATTGAGAAAGGCCAAGAGCACAAAGTGTGCAAGTTGCTCAAATCTGTTTATGGGTTAAAGCAAGCATCTCGGTCTTGGAACCACAGATTTGATGAAACCATCAAGTCTTACGGTTTCGATCAAAATCCTGATGAGCCTTGTGTATACAAGTGCATCGTTAAGGAAAAGGTGGCATTGTTGGTGTTGTATGTTGATGACATCCTGCTAATTGGAAACAAAAAGGGGATGTTTTCTAATGTTAAAAGTTGGTTAGACACGCATTTCCAAATGAAAGATTTAGGAGATGCAATCTATGTTCTAGGGATCCAGCTCATTCGGGATCGGAAGAAAAAAATGTTGGCTTTGTCCCAGGCATCTTACATTGATAAGATGATGCTGCGTTATAGTATGCAGAATGCAAAGAAGGGTTTCCTACCAACCCGTCATGGCATAGCTCTCTCTAAGAAATAGTGTCCTCAAACCCCTGAGGAACAAGAGAGCATGGGACGTATTCCTTACGCATCTGCAGTTGGAAGTCTGATGTATGCAATGTTGGGTACAAGACCGGACATCTTCTACGGCGTAGGATTGGTCAGTCGTTTTCAGTCAAATCCAGGCATGGAGCATTGGACAGCAGTAAAGAATCTCCTCAAGTATCTAAAGAGAACGAGGAATTATATGCTTGTATATTCAGGTTCAAACCTGGATATCGTAGGCTACACTGATTCTGACTTTCAGTTTGATAAGGATAATCGTAAGTCGATCTCAGGCTCAGTGTTTACTCTTGGAGGTGGAGCCGTAGTGTGGAGAAGCGTAAAGCAACCCAGGATTGCGGATTCGACTATAGAAGCTGAGTATATAGCTGTTTACGACTAATTTTATGGTTTTTATCGAGTTATTTCGTAACATTATCTCCCGTGTTTTAGTGATTTTTATAGAAAATCACTCGCCAAAAGGATAAATTGAGCAAATGAGTTTTAAAGATAATAAATTGCAAAAGTGGCTGATTTATGTGTTTTTATCGTTGGTTTTATGTTTATTTGGATGTTGTTACACTTTGCAATATTTTGGATATCTTGTAGATGCATATCTTCGGTCTAAAAGAGGTGTTTAGAGGGTTAGAAGAAGATGCCACAAGTTTACGAGTTCAACGGAGCAAATTTTCCTAAGTACTTAAATCGTTACAAATTTTCGACGGAGATTTGACCCAGCTTAGAGGCATTTTCAGGGGAGGACTTCTTCATGAAAATTGTAGATCATTGAAAGAGCTTTCCAACGCACTTTGAATTACGTCAATCGGACTTCTACAACTCAAATGGTGGTCAAGTGGGTAATCAATTTCGGTAAGTGGAAAATCCCGTAAACGACTCGGGATACGACGGGCTAGTCAAAAAGGCGTTTTCGAAGAAGAGTCCTTAATGAAAGTTGTAGAGTTTTCCGAGAGCTTAATTATGACATTCGGATCATAATTTTTGGAGGTCTACAACTCAAGATATGAATTTTAGAAGTTTCAGCCGACCTAATTACAAAAGAATTGCTTCAACCGACTCAAGAGACTTTTAATTCAGCCGACATATTCCAATTAATAAGCAGCCGCCTTTCATCTCTATATAAGCATGCAGCAGGGAACCCTAACGCATAACCATTCCATACACACGAATTTTCCAAAGAAAAGCCGCCGCACTTTATCCTAAAAAGAAGATGATTTCTTCCACCCAAATGATCATGATCAACATCATGGTTGTTGGCTAAGCACATCGCGGTGGGACAACGGATGAAACCGATCAACATCAACACCAACTAGAGAGATTTTTAGCCGTACTTTTAGTGAGTAAAGTTATCGTTTTTCATCAATTAGAATTTGTTATTTATCGTTTACGTTTTATTTGAATCGAGAGATCGATGAAACCATCTTTTATGCTTTGAATTTATATGAAAATATTGTTCAAGTTGTGATCTTTTAATTGATGCGATTAATTATAATTCGAGAGATCGTTTATAGTTAATTGAGTAAGAGTATTAGAAATAATCTCGTGATCTTGTTTTGCATGTCGTTTTGTTTTATTTGAAAAAGAAAACGAAACCCTAGAATTCGTTTAGAGAAATTTAATCGAATTCGTGATAGATCATTACTAAAAATCATATCTTTAACTTGCCGTCTAGTTGGGGTTGGGTTGATTGATCGGTGGATTCCCGTTGCCTTGCCGTTGTTTTAATTACTTGATAAATCGAATCATTAGTATAAATCGTTGATTGCTAAGTTAGTTGTTTTAAATTCTAGTTAATTGTTAATTTTACGCAAATTTACTATTCATCGTTACTGTTCATCGTTACTGTTCATCGTTTTTGTTCATTGACTTTTAGATCATAATTAGTATAAAATTTAATTTTAGTTGATAAGTTGTGACATTATTTATAACAGCTATATTTTAATCCGATAATTGTACGATTCCCTTAGGACGACTCGGTAACACCCTATACTACGATCCTTATACTTGGGGTGTTCCGGTAAAATAAATATAAAACAAGTTTTATCGAACAAGTTTTTGGCGCCGTTGCCGGGGAATAGGTGTCATGTTGAATCTAGTTTTGTTAGTTCTCGATTTTGTTACGTTTTATTTTTGTTTTTAATAAAAGTAGCGTATACCAAGTTGAGAGTTTTTATTTTGCCGTGTTTCGATGACCGTTAGGTTAAGAATGTGCAAAAGTTTTTTACTCAACTTGTTTTACGTGAAGTTTATATGTTTATGTGTTACCTAGTCTAACCCCGTGCTTAATTTGATAAGGCCGCCGTTGTGATCCGTGTTCTTGTGTTGTGTTCATAAGTATTTAGGGTTTTTCTTTGTGTTTTTCCGCTTGTCGTGCATTCTTGTTGTATGGACGAGCGTACGTTCGTTGGACGCCCGTCCGATTCTTCATCGCAGTGAACGAGCGTTGGGAAGTATTGGACGCTCGTCCGTTCAAATATTTTCAATCTGTTCGATTTAGAGGACCGGACGAGCGTCTATACTTTCGAACGCCCGTCCGGTCGGTTTTCAAGGCGGACGAGCGTACGCAAGGTGGAACGCCCGTCCGGTTCGAACGCTAAGTGAACGTTCGTCCGGGGTTCGGTCCGGGTTCTAAATTTCTTGATTTTATTTTCAATGCTTTTATTTGATGTGGATTTTTCATTCGAGCTTCGTGGCTAATTGATTTTTACATAGATGCCCCGAACTTATATGTTTTTACCTTTCCATCTATGAATCCATGTTAGATAATTGATCAATTCCTTATATATGATTCATCTAGGCATGTTATAGTGACTATCGGTTCTCGTAAGCTATAAGCTGTTCTTATGGTTAATTAGTAGCTAATGTCGGTTCCCGTATGCTACATACCGCTCCGATGAATCTTTTAAGCTTTTAAGACTTACGTGCTTCCTTTGTTTTTATAGTTCATATGGGTAGCTATCGTCGGTTTTCCGTATGCTACGTCCTTTCTCCATATGAGTTATACCTGTTTAGATGGATGATTTGTTGGTTTCCATAAGTCTATCACTTTCGATAAGTCTTAAGGCGCGTCGGCACTAGTGACAAGACCTTGTCGTTTATCGTAACTGTCATTATGTGGTAGACGTTTATATATATGTCGTGTTGCATATAGTGGGCTAGTTTTCTTTCTTTTATTTTATTTTCTTTTTGCATATCATTTAAATGCATTTCATTTAGTTGCATTTCATATAGTTGCATTGTTTTTCTATTTTTCCTTTTATTTTTCTTAAGTGTGGTCACTTTGTCGGTTTTCGTAATACCACCTAGTTTATTTTTCTTTTTGAGTGTAGTTAAGCTGTCGGTTTCCGTAATACTACCTCATTTTTATTTTATTTTTAGGATTTTTCACGTAGATTGCATTGTAATGCATTTTCATATAGTTGCACCTAGCCTACTATTTTGTAATATTTCATGTATATGTTCCATCTTTATTTGAGCTTAATCTGAAAATTCTTTGACTTCTCTTCCTTGTGCTTTATATATTATATTCCCCCTTGTCCCCGAGATACTTCCGTGTTTTTCAAGTGTGCGGGATATTAGCGTTTGTGATTTGTAGATGAATTCGGTTTTCCGGTGGATGGTCCACGATCTCGCTTTCTTCGGGCATTTACGGATGCAGAGTATGCCCACTTCCAGAATTGCCACATTCGAACGACAATCAGCTAAGTTTTCTTTTTCTTTTTATTTCTGTACAACTTGAGGGCAAGTTGCAGTTTAAGTGTGGGGGAGTTGTTAAGGGTGATTTTATACGTTTTATAAGGATATATTTTATATCAATTTTCCCCATATATGGATGTTTTTCGTAGAATTCGAGCTTATAATCGATTAATTGAGCAAATGACGTTTTGAATAGTTAAAATGCAAAATCGAGTAAATATCGTGGTTTTATTATCTATTTTGTATGGTTTTACGTTTTGCTCGGTTTTGTCATCTTTTAGGTGCACAAATGTGGAATGGAAGAGGTCTAAATGATGTTTGATTGAAGATTAAAGTGGGAAGATGGAGATAAAGCTTGGAATGAAGCTTTCAAGCAGCCGAACTTCCGATGCAGTTCTTGATATGATATACACTGATTTGACTCTCGACCTCGAGAGAAGAGTTGTAGTGCTTGAAGAGAGGATTCTACAGGATTTTGAATCACTCCATTCCGACTTACGAGGCCCGAGATATGAGCGTTACAAGTTTGGATGTTGTTGCTGTAACTACTGGAAAATCCCGAAAACGACTCGTAATACGACGGGCTAATCAAAAAGGCGTTTTCTGAAGAAGAGTTCTTAATGGAAGTTGTAGCGTTTTCCGAGAGCTTAATTATGACATTCGGATCATAATTTTTGGAGGTCTACAACTCAAGATATGAATTTTAGAAATCTCCTACCTAAATTAGGATTATCAGCCGCATGCAATTTCCTAAATACATTGATACGGCCGACATTAGCATACAGCCGCCTCTCTTTATTCCCTATAAATATATGCATGTATTCAAACCCTATTTTGATATTATTACAATTATTCAAGCAGCCGCAATTTACCACAAAAAGCGGCGGCAACTTGAGGTTTCAAGGCCGGTCACCCGAGCCTTGTGCTCGGGTGATCCGGGGTTAGATTAGATGTAGTTTTTTCCGTTTATTTCGTTGTTGATCCGTGGAGTTCATCCAATGTACCAAAACTATGTGAGTTTAATCTTTTAATTTATTCAATCCTTTTTATTTTTATGATCTTTAATTTATTTTGTATTTTTCTATGATTCATGATGCTATTATGTGAACTTATATCGAGAGATTAGTTTGCTATTGATGTTTACAACATACGGAAGTTGCGTAGGCTAGATCACCATAGAAAGATAGGATTTTTGATCATTAATGATGACAAATTAATCGATTAATCATCTAGGTTGTTAGATTCTAAAATACGAGAGTTAACTTGAATCTACACCTTCGTTTTGTATGGAATGATGGTCTCAACATTCGGAAGATGAGAGATCGATAAATTGGATTTACTAAGGAATTAGGAATCCATAGCTTGAGAATACAGATTCACTAAGAGATTAGGGATTTGTGTCTCGTGTAAAGGTGAAACCACAATTTGAATTGAAATCATGAATTGAACTAGGATTGAGATCACATAGGTTTGTACATTATTTGATCCCATGTCTTTAGATTAGATTGTTTATTTTATTCCTTAGGTTAGATTATTTGAATTATTTTCTGTTTTCACGTTTTGTCTTCCGTTTCTTGAGTTAGTATAGTTTGTTAGTATAGTTTGTTAGTATAGTTTTTTGTGTCGGTGTAATTTATTTTTTTTATTATTATTTTTTTTTTTAGGTGTTTCTCTTAAAAAAAAAAAATAAAAAAAAAAATAAAATAAAAACCTTCTGAACGAGCGTTCACCCATACTGAACGCCCGTCTGCCCCCATCTGTCTTCTGAACGCCAGTTCAGTGCTTTGAACGAGCGTTCACCTCCTGAATCCTCTCTGAACTAGCGTCCACTTACACTGAACGCCAGTTCAGTCTCCGAAAAATTTCACTTTTCAGTCTCTTCTCTCTTTCTAACCCTCCCTCTAATCATCTTTACATTCCTTTCTCATCAACCCTAAGGTTGATTTCTTCCTGTTCTGCTTCCCTGGTTTATGCAAACCAGGAGTAAGAAGGGAAATCTTATCTTTAACCCCGAACCTGAGCGAGACATTGTCAGAAGAAGATTATTTCAAAGTTCTGACAAGATGAGCGAACACGGTTCTAGTGATGACGAACCGGAGAACCAAGGGAATAATAACCAAGATCCAGCTCAGTTAAACCAAATTCTGATGCAAATGTTGCAGAACCAGCAACAGCAGCAAGCCTGGATGAACCAGCAGATGCAACAACAACAACAGAATGTTCAACGACAATAACGCCCTAGGCGGGTGCAATGTTGTAAAACAAGACCCTTATGCGCCATATCTTGATCAAGACTTCTTGGAAGGGCATAGACCAATTCGGCCTCCGGAGATGGGAGGAATGCATTTTGATTTAAAGAATGGAGTTGTGGGGATGGTCCAAAATAGTTCATTCCATGGCACCGCCGAGAAGACCCACACGACTTCTTGTCTACTTTTGTGCAAATCTCGTGAAGCGAGTCACTACCCCGGCGTTCCTACGAAGTTGTTAAATTGAAACTTTTCCCGTTTGCTTTGAGGGGTGAAGCAAATCGATGGTTTAAGTCTTTACCCCATCACTCTCTTCATAGCTGGTGATGTTAAAAGAGCCTTTGCTCGAAATTCGTTTCACCCGGAACGATAATGGAACGTAAAAGAGATATAGCCACTTTCGAGCAACTAGAAGGGGAGAGTGTGGGAAAGGCTTGGGAGAGGTTGAATCGTTAATGAGAAAATGCCCTAACCATGGATATACTCGACATGAGCTTCTAGAATTATTCTATCGGGTGTTACGCAACCCAATAGAGATTACTTGGATTCCACAGACTCATGGATCGTTTTTAGGAGGAGGAGATGATGCCGCCTATAGGGTAGCGAGAAACGATAGCTAAGAATAACATGTGGGCAACTCAAAAGAAGACCCGTGTTAGCGGAAGCAAAAAGGAGGCTCGCCTGCAAGTGACTCGAGACAAAGATGCTAGTTGCTCAAATGGAAATAATGAACAAGCAACTAGCCAATCTACAAATGAAGCGACAAGAAGGGCCGGCAGATGTGAATCACTCGGGCATACAAGTCGGGAATGTGATGAATGAGGAAGTGCAGGCCATGGAGAACCAGAATCAACCTTTCAGAGGCTTCAGTCAAAATTCTGGTCAATCGAGTCAAACTCAAAACCGCAACTTTTCGGGAAATCCGCGGAATAGTTATTATACACCGCCCGGTGCATCCAATAACCCAAGACCCCAAGGTAAGCGGGCCCAAACGCAAAATCAACGGCCCACCTACGTCTCTCGAAGAAATTCGATGAGCTAGTTGACATGGTGAAAACACTAGCCACCGGTCAAAAAACGATGGAGAGACAGATAGGTCGATGGCCGATCAACAAGCGAGCGAGACCTCCGGGAAGGCGCCTAGTTATACGGATAAAAACCCTAAGGCGGATGTCGGTGCTCGTAATGCCATCACACCGCAATGGAATTATGGACAAGAGGAGGAATTGAATGCGGTCACCCTCGAAGCGGTAAGACAATTTGGACCCGAAAAGATGTCGGGAAACGAGTAGCCCCTCCCGACGCCATAAGTTCGGGAGGGGGCAATCGAAGTTAAATGCCAAAGAAAGCATCGGTGAGGAAAAGGCGAGTGGTGATGATACTTCGGGGGATAGTGATGAGGATGCGAGAAGGGAAGTCGTAGTAGGCGAACCCACGACTAAAAAGAAAAGCGAGAAGTTTGTCGGATGGAAGGATAAGGAGGACGAAGCCATTAAAAGTCAACCTATGATTAATCATTCGAAAACCCTTCCTTATCCGGCAAAGAAAAGAGAGAATACCCTAAACTCTGACAAACAGTATGACGGAGTGAGGAAGATGCTTAGAGATACTATGGTGACTATGCCACTTGCCGAGGTATTAACTGAGATGCCTAAGTGCTGTAAGTATCTTAAGGATGTCTGTGGAAGTAAAAAGAAACTAAAGGAAATGGCAGAGGAAGTGCTAAGAGAAGAGTGTTCAACGGTTTCACAGAGCGTTGCAATCAAGCGAGGTGACCCCGGACGACCTTCAATCTCCTGTACGATTGAAGGCCACACGTTCCACAATGTTTTATGCGATTCAGGGGCCTCTGTTAATGTGATGCCATTGAACGTCTGCAAGAGTCTCGGGCTGGACAAAAGGCTAAAGGAGCGTCCCGTCTCTCTTCAGTTGGTGGACCAATCTAGCCGTTTAGCCGCTGGTTGTGTTAACAACGTCCTTATCCATGTTAAACATCTAGTTTTTCCAACTGACTGGGTCATACTGGATTACCAGTCTGACAAGGAGATGCCCCTGATTCTGGGCCGGCCTTTCTTAAACACTTCGCCTCCACCATTGACTTTCAAGCGGCCAAATCACTCGAAAGTAGGGGACACTTCCATTACCCTCGAGCGGGGAAAAAGTTCGCGGAAGCTTCGAGCCGGGAGATCTCATTCATTGAAGCAATCTATGGGGATGAATTCGACCCCGATGAAGAGCTCACGGAGATAGGAGCCCTGGATGTTATAATTCACGAACGGCGGGAATCACCGTAGAGTTGTCTCAACAACTTGCGCATACCGAGCCTATGAGTGAACGGAAAATGCGGGATATTCCGGGGATGAGCGACAATGATTTGAAGGAGCTCAACCAGGGCGAGACTTTAACCTCGCAGAGGAGGAAGTTTTAATGGGTAGTTGGGACGAAATAGAATTCGGAAAGAAACTACTCATTGGGAGTTGGATGATTGGGAGCGGCTTGCGGCGAAGAGCTTGAAGAAGAAGAACTTAAGAAGATGGTTAAGCATAAGAAAGAACAAACGGAAGCGACGGGGAGGATTCCTCTAGATGATGTCATTCAATACCTTTCGGGGTCACACCTCGGGAAGATGAGGTGTTTTTCGGTCAACCGGTCCAAGCTCACAAGGAAAAAGGTGGTCCCTTAAAATCTAGTATAGAGCAACCACCTGCTGACTTAGAGTTGAAACCACTTCCGCAAAGCACCTAAAATACATCTTCCTTAAGGACGGTGATAAGTTGCCCTTGATCATCTCATCTAAACTCGAGCCGGAACAAGAAGCAGAATTAATTAAAGTGTTGGAGAAACATATCCTCGCGTTCGGATGGCAGGTAGGCGATATCAGAGGAATCAGCCCAGACGTGTGCATGCATAAGATCCGAACGGAGGAAGGAGCAAAAAAGGTCAGACAACCTCAAAGGAGGCTGAATCCGCACATGCAGGAGGTTGTCAAAAAGGAGATCATCAAATGGCTTGACATGGGGATTATCTACGCCATCGCCGATAGTGAGTGGGTCAGTCCTACTCAAGTTGTGCCAAAGAAGGGAGGCATTACCGTGGAGAAGAACGAAAAAGGGGAAGAAGTTGCCTTACGCCTTGTGATCGGCTATAGAGTTTGCATTGATTATCGCGGGTTAAATGAAGTCACCGCTAAGGATCATTTCCCCCGCCCTTCATTGACCAACTTCTAGAAAGACTGAGTGGTCATAAGTATTATTGTTTCCTTGATGGATATTCTGGTTATTTCCAGATAGCCATCGACCCTAATGACCAAGAGAAGACAACTTTTACCTGTCCATCTGGCACTTTTGCTTTTCGCAGAATGCCATTCGGCTTATGCAATGCACCCGCGACCTTTCAACGGTGCATGTTGGCCATTTTTTATGGACTTGTGGAGCAATGCATGGAGGTCTTCATGGATGATTTCTCAGTCTATGGCGACAGTTTTGATGAAATTTTAAAGAATCTAGATATGGTACTCCAACGTTGTGTTGAGAAAAATCTGGTGCTTAACTGGGAAAAGTGTCATTTTCTAGTCGAAGAAGGGATTGTTTTGGGACACAAGGTGTCCAGTGATGGTATTCAGGTGGATAAAGCTAAAGTAGAAGCCATTGAGAGAATGTCGTACCCGAAGACAGTGAAGGAGGTACGAGGATTTCTGGGACATGTGGGCTTCTATCGGCGTTTCATTAAAGATTTTTCGACGATAGCAAAGCCGTTATCCAACTCCTTGAAAGAGGAAGTGGAGTTCTTGTTTGATGATGGGTGTAAGAAAGCTTTTAATAGCTTAAAGGATAAGTTAACCAAAGTGCCCCCATTTTAATCGCGCCCGACCGGACTCAACCTTTTGAATTAATGTGCGATGCCTCTAACTACGCGGTGGGGCGCGGTTCTAGGGCGAGAGAATTGACAAAAAGTTCGGGCCGATTTACTATGCTAGCCGCACTTTGAACCCGGCTCAATGCAATTACGCCACTACCGAGAAGGAATTCTTGGCGATCGTTTTTGCTATTGACAAATTCGAAGTTATCTTTTAGGGTCCAAAGTGGTGGTGTGGACGGATCACGCAAAGACTACGCTACCTTATGGGAAAAGCGAGACGCTAAACCAAGGTTACTCGGATGGATTCGATACTACGGGAATTTGACCTTGAAATTAAGGACAAGAAAGGTAGTGATAATGTTGTGGTGACCACTTATCTCGCCTAGTAAACGAGGGTAGCGAAATCCCTAAGGAGATAGGCATTGACTTTCCGACCGAGCAATTAATGAAGCTAGAGGCGGGAGGCCGTGGTATGCGATTACGCCAACTACTTAGCAAGTGGACACTTAGAAGAGATGACGTATCGGGGAAAAGAAGAAATTTTTCGGCGACTTAAAGTATCTCGTATGGGAGGATCCACATCCGTTTAAAATCCGCAAGGACGGGTTGCTTAGAAGGTGCGTTCCGGAGCATGAACAATTGGATATCTTGGAGCAATGCCATAGTGGTCCCGTTTGGTGGACACTACGGAGCACCTAAGACAGTCACAAAAATCCTTCAAGTTTGGTTTTTACTGGCCTACTCTGTTTAAAGATGCTGAAGCCTTTTGCAAGGGCTGTGATAGATGCCAAAGGGTAGGGAGACTCAGTAATAGGATGGAGATGCCTTTGAGGCCTATCTTGGAATGTGAAGTCTTTGATGTCCGGGGCATTGATTTTATGGGACCTTTCCCATCATCGTGCTCGAACAAATATATTCGGTCCGTGTAGACTACGTTTCCAAGTGGGTTGAGGCCATAGCCACCCAAACCAATGATCACAAAGTTGTTAAGAAATTCTTGCAAAAGAATATCTTTACTAGATTTGGCTGTCCTAGAGCCCTTATCAGTGATGAAGGTTCGCATTTCGTAATGCACCCTTTGGATAAAATTCTTGAGAAGTATGGTGTCAAACATAGAATTGGTACACCATACCACCCCCAAACCAAAGTGGCCAAGTCGAGGTAAGCAACCGGAGCCTTAAGCGGATCTTGGAGAAAACGGTGAATTCAAATAGATCCAAGCGGAGTCGAAGTTGGACGACGCACTTTGGGCTTATCGCACTTCGCGTTTAAGACCCCTATGGGTACGTCACCATTCCAAATGGTTTATGGCAAGGCTTGCCATCTACCAGTCGAGCTGGAGCACAGAGCTTACTGGGCTATTAAATTCTTAAACTTCGATAGCCAACTCTGTGGGGAGAAAAGATTATTGCAACTACACGAGCTCGATGAATTTAGACTCAGGGCCTACGAGAACACCAAAATCAGCAAGGAAAGAACGAAGGCGCTCCACGATGCTAAGATTAAAGATCGGGAATTCAAAGTGGGAGACATGGCTTTGCTGTATAACACCAGACTCCATCTTTTTGCTGGTAAGCTTAAATCTAGATGGTCTGGCCCCTTTGAGATTCTTGATGTTCATCCTGGTGGAGCCATTACGTTGAAAGGGTACGGCGATCAACCGTTTAAGGTCAATGGTCACAGACTCAAAAAGTACTTTGGGCAACCTAAGGAAAAGCCTGAAGTACTATACTTTCAAAAGAGAAATGAAACGGTTGAGTCGTTTATTTGTGAAGAGATTCCATCCGACTTCTTTGGAGTGGATGATGACCTTATTACCCCTATCCTTGCAGATCCCTCTGTCAATGTTCCTGAGCCTGTTAGCATACCTCAGCCGCATCTGAGAAACAAGAACAAGAAGAAAAGAGTCAGTGTTGTCTGGAGAGAAAAATTTCATGATTTACTCGCACACTTGACTTGTTGTTGTGGCGAAAACCATTTCCGTTCTAGTCATTCTGAGTCTGACAGAGAAGTGGTTAGCCTTAAACCCAAGTGGCCTGATCCAGGTTGACTTGGTTTACTCTGTCAAGCTAATGACATAAAAGAAGCGCTACTAGGAGGCAGCCTAGTCTTTTAAGTATTTTTTTTTTTTGAGTTTTTAGGTTATTAGGAATAAAACCTTGGTGATTTGTGTGTTGGTTATCCCTTTCCTATTTGTGAATGCTTTATTTGCCCATTTCTGTGTGCATTCATGTTTACTCATATACCCCTTGTCCCCCGAGATTATATGCTATGTCGAGTGTTGCAGATACTGTTGAGCGGTTGTTGCCAGCTATTCCTTTAGTGTTGTCTGTTCGTGATATGAGTTGCGGCGGTACGTTCATGCTACGGCCTGACCTCTCGCCAACCTATGACCCGACAACCACTTCATAACCACTAAGTATTCTTTTCTTTTATTTGCACATTCGAGGACATAATGTGATTTAAGTGTGGGGGTGCAATTCATGCCTTATTTCGACAATATGAGTAGATATTTGTGATCCTTGATAAATTTTAAAATTTTAAAATTTTTGCACTTGGATAGTTGTAAATCTTGAGCATATAATTGGAACTAGATGCTTACTAGTTGTAGTTTTCTAACGATGATAGTATGTGACTTAGTGAGATAATTATAGCGTGTCTTTACTTTTATGGAGATAGTATTCGTTTTTCACGTTCACGAGAGCCATTGATTTTGAAACAAGATTTTTGAACTATATCCTTTCATTATTTTGATGATTTATCTTAGGAAGGCCAGTATAGTGACACCTTAGTTAGACCGCGTGCTGTGAATATCATAAAGTTTGAATGTGATAAGTGAGATGTAACTTATGACTTTGAAAAGTGAATAAATAAAGTGAGTAAGCAATTATTAATAAATACGTTTGTCGAAAGTGGTTAATGATTTGAGTGAGGTAGGGTATACCACGTATGTCCTATACCACTATGATGACCGAAGCTCACGACGATCGGTTTATAGCTACCTTATGATTTGAGTAGGTAGGGGATTATCGCGAAATGTCCTACTCTACTATGATGGGTAAGAGCTTATTCGATATGCGTCAAATTTGAAAAATTTTAAATGATGAGTAAAAATAAAGTGAAGTCTTTGTTATCATGGATCTTATACCCGTAGAACCGCATGATATGTTGTAGGGATTATCCTACCGAGCGCGTGGGAAGGCTTTGAGTGGAGCTATTATCGCTATACCTAGGATAGTCATTGAAGTTTTTGAGAGGATATTCTTTTGAAAGGCTTGTTAAATTTGAGAAGGGCTTGTCACACATACACTGAATCTATCTCTGTGATGGTATTGTAGGCTATAATTGTTGTATCTTTTGTTACGTGAGTTAGAGATCTATGTGGGATGCATGAAAGTTGAGCTATAGTTTTAATTGTTTTGCTCGGGACAAGCAAAAGTTTAAGTGTGGGGGAGTTGTTTACGACTAATTTTATGGTTTTTATCGAGTTATTTCGTAACATTATCTCCCGTGTTTTAGTGATTTTTATAGAAAATCACTCGCCAAAAGGATAAATTGAGCAAATGAGTTTTAAAGATAATAAATTGCAAAAGTGGCTGATTTATGTGATTTTATCGTTGGTTTTATGTTTATTTGGATGTTGTTACACTTTGCAATATTTTGGATATCTTGTAGATGCATATCTTCGGTCTAAAAGAGGTGTTTAGAGGGTTAGAAGAAGATGCCACAAGTTTACGAGTTCAACGGAGCAAATTTTCCTAAGTACTTAAATCGTTACAAATTTTCGACGGAGATTTGACCCAGCTTAGAGGCATTTTCAGGGGAGGACTTCTTCATGAAAATTGTAGATCATTGAAAGAGCTTTCCAACGCACTTTGAATTACGTCAATCGGACTTCTACAACTCAAATGGTGGTCAAGTGGGTAATCAATTTCGGTAAGTGGAAAATCCCGTAAACGACTCGGGATACGACGGGCTAGTCAAAAAGGCGTTTTTTCGAAGAAGAGTCCTTAATGAAAGTTGTAGAGTTTTCCGAGAGCTTAATTATGACATTCGGATCATAATTTTTGGAGGTCTACAACTCAAGATATGAATTTTAGAAGTTTCAGCCGACCTAATTACAAAAGAATTGCTTCAACCGACTCAAGAGACTTTTAATTCAGCCGACATATTCCAATTAATAAGCAGCCGCCTTTCATCTCTATATAAGCATGCAGCAGGGAACCCTAACGCATAACCATTCCATACACACGAATTTTCCAAAGAAAAGCCGCCGCACTTTATCCTAAAAAGAAGATGATTTCTTCCACCCAAATGATCATGATCAACATCATGGTTGTTGGCTAAGCACATCGCGGTGGGACAACGGATGAAACCGATCAACATCAACACCAACTAGAGAGATTTTTAGCCGTACTTTTAGTGAGTAAAGTTATCGTTTTTCATCAATTAGAATTTGTTATTTATCGTTTACGTTTTATTTGAATCGAGAGATCGATGAAACCATCTTTTATGCTTTGAATTTATATGAAAATATTGTTCAAGTTGTGATCTTTTAATTGATGCGATTAATTATAATTCGAGAGATCGTTTATAGTTAATTGAGTAAGAGTATTAGAAATAATCTCGTGATCTTGTTTTGCATGTCGTTTTGTTTTATTTGAAAAAGAAAACGAAACCCCGTAATTCGTTTAGAGAAATTTAATCGAATTCGTGATAGATCATTACTAAAAATCATATCTTTAACTTGCCGTCTAGTTGGGGTTGGGTTGATTGATCGGTGGATTCCCGTTGCCTTGCCGTTGTTTTAATTACTTGATAAATCGAATCATTAGTATAAATCGTTGATTGCTAAGTTAGTTGTTTTAAATTCTAGTTAATTGTTAATTTTCTCGCAAATTTACTATTCATCGTTACTGTTCATCGTTACTTGTTCATCGTTACTGTTCATTGACTTTTAGATCATAATTAGTATAAAATTTAATTTTAGTTGATAAGTTGTGACATTATTTATAACAGCTATATTTTAATCCGATAATTGTACGATTCCCTTAGGACGACTCGGTAACACCCTATACTACGATCCTTATACTTGGGGTGTTCCGGTAAAATAAATATAAAACAAGTTTTATCGAACAATAGCGGCCTCTGTGGCAGCTAAGGAAGCGGTATGGCTCAAGAAGTTTCTTGGTGATTTGGAAGTAATTCCAAATATAAATGATCCAATACCACTTTATTGTGACAACAATGGAGCGGTGTCGAATTCCAAGGAACCGCGAAGTCATAAGAGATCAAAGCATATAGAGAGAAAGTACCATCTGATCAGAGAGATCGTGCACAGGGGCGACATTTCGGTCCTAAAGATCGCCTCGGCCGACAACCTAGCTGATCCGTTCACCAAGACGCTGGCATCTAATGTCTTCGACAAGCACTTGGAGAGTATGGGAGTGAGACATGTCTCATCTGCTTTAGAGCAAGTGGGAGATATATGTAGTAGATAGATAAATGTAATAGGGTGTGCTCTAAAAACAATTGTTGCTTGTCATTACGGGCAAGTATGAGATTGTTAGGTGTAGTGCCCGAAAGACAATTTATGTAATTGTTTTTATTTAATATATGACAAATTTTATTTCATCCAATTATTTGCTTTGTGCTTACATTAAATACACTACTGAAAACCCCAAGTTGTATCGTATGTAGCCATATAACTTAGTGTGTGTCACACATGAAGATTAAGTTATGGTGATACACTTGAACTATTTGTCCATGGTGAACTTAATGAAAGTATGGGATCTATTGATTAAACCACCATTAGTGCGCCCATAACACTTCATGTGTGACCGTCCTATCCGGACCGTCGACATTGGTTGTCTAAGTGGGGCATTTATATATATGATGATAGTCGTATAGGACTGGACCGATTTAATCTGAGTTTCTCATATAATTCCATGATTGAGAAATCTTATTAAATCACAAGATGATCATTTATGGATTAACCTTAATCCTGAAGTGAGTACAGTCTCCTACTTGTTTCAGGATAGGGTTTGATGTGTTCGTTAAGGATAGCTAAGTGGCACGGTCCGAATCACTTTCATGTTGGCACTATTCTGGAATGAGTGAGAAGTGTGTGTCTCACAGATATGGAATCCATTCCTTCCTGCGGGAAGTAGAAAGACAATCCCCTTATTTGTTAGTCCTAGAAACTGATCAATCCCGGGGGTTCGTATTGGTTATGAACTAATTGATCACTAGTGGGTTAATGGTTAATAAGGATAAGATGTAGTGAAGAAGGTTTACGGAAATAATCCTACTTCAGTACGGATAGTCTATGGAGGGTTAGTTTATATGAAATGATTGTATCAATGGACACTTATCGACTCGACTCGACGTTTTGAGAATAAGTTATATCTATAATCGATAGAGTTTAATTTCGGATTTATGGTGGCGTAGTTCTCGAATTAATGAATTAGGTAGAAATATTATGTTCGATGAATATTTTATTTAATTTATTGTAGCTACTGATTATAGGTCCATGGACCCCGGTTTGGCTCCTAACACGCGAGTGAATTCTCGTTTATGTGGAACCTCGAGAAAAAAATAAATAGTTGGTCTATTTAATGAATATGCAATATTATTTATTTGTTAAATAATATGTAAAATAGAATAGACGTTTTCTATTAAAAATGATAAAATAATGGCGCCACACTTGTAATTAATTTAGGGAAAGAAATTTTTGTAGATTATGTCACATGTGTAATTAATTAATTATCTATTTGTTGGATAATTAATGAGAAAATAAGAGATTGATTTTTTGGGAATTATCTCTTATTTTGTAGCAAAATTATCTTTTCCTTATGGGAATCGGTAATTGTGTTGACAAATATCTTTCCTTATGGGAATAGGTTTTTGTGGTGTGAAAATGATAACTCTCTTGGCTTATTATTTTCCTATATAAAGAGAGTTCCTCCTAGCACAACAAGATAACACAATTTGCGCCATTAATCAAATAAAGGATGGAAAAATTAGTTTCTTGTTCTAGTCATTGAGAGGAGAAAAACCTAGGGTTTTTCTTGCTAGCATATTCGAGGAGGTTCTTCAACGAGGATCGACATCCACCGGTCTTCGCTTGGAGATGCAATCCGGAAGACTACGGCATCTCCCTTTGGTCAAATATCTCTTCCTCTCCGATAAGGTAAATCTTCAACCTTCTCGTAGGATTAAATAGTTATATCTCATATCGTAAATCACATAAGCTTCCGCTATGCAAAGATTGAGTGTCTCGATTGGTGCTATTACTTCTAGCAACAAGAAGTTGTAAAGTTGAAACAAGTCATCTTAAGACTTGAGGAGGAAAATTCGCACCTCCAAACACAACTTTCTTTGATCGAAGGGAAAGGGACACAAGTAAGTGGTTTGGGGAACCAACCCAAACCAAATCCTCTTGTCTCAAATCCAGAAAACTTGACACCTAGGCATATTACCTTAGTGCGTGCTACACCTGCACCACCTAAAGCACCCACACCATCAAATTATGCTTCATCTACACGTACACACACTGCACATCGTTCTTCTTCACAAAACCACGCATATATCTATGATCGTAGAGGTTCAAGGAGCCATGCTCATCAGAACCATTATCATCATAATAACTATGATACACATAGTTTCTATACACCTACATTTCATGACCCCCGCATACACCAAGCACCCGACTACACGTTTAGGCAACCCCAAGTTGATCCCTACTTAGTCGATTTGCTGTTTTGGCAAGACCAGATTCTGAGAATGCATCAGAACACATACCATCAAATCCCACATCACTATGATCAGCCAACTCAGTCCACCTGGACTAAGAAGACTGGACAAAACCAAGGTTACGAAAAGTATGGGTTCGAAAGGATTCTTTCAAGTCTGATTCTAACCCCGAAGGACCCAGAGTGTAACGGGTACCACACTATAAATATGTTTTACAGGTTTACCAAACTTATGTGCTAAAATACATATCATGGCATGATAGTACCTTCAATAACGCAATTGGTTTCATTAACCTTGATACCAAATAGGGAAGTCTCTTATACACCCTTATTTTATAGTATTTTGTGGTTTATAGCTTTCAACCCTGCGTTTTAAACCTTATTTGATTAATTTTCAAACTAAGGGAGAGAGAGTAGTATAAAGCTTTTAAACAAGAATTTATTTGATGTTGAAAAGCTCTATTTAAGGGGGAGCTTATATTTAGGGGAGTGTAACTCTCCATGTTATAAATTGTCCCTTATAATAAAAGCTTTAAAGTAGTTATTTTGAAAATGAATCAAAGGGGGGAATGATGAGTATTTTGTGATACATTAAGTTAAATGTTGATTAATTTTCTAAACAACATCTCCTTTGTTTTAAAGTTTTTAATGTTTTTGTAAGTGACTTAATTTATTTCACTAACTCTTTTACAGGTATTTTTGGATTAGTTAATATGCAATAACTAAAATAAATTAATCATAGTAATTTAACGTAAATTGTTTATTTCATTAAATAATTTATTTTATCTTACTAAATTAATTTATCTTGTGTAATGTGTAATTTACAAAATCTATTCCTACTACCCTTTAAGTCCAAACCTTCGGCAGTTTCCTTTTGAAATATCCATCGGCCCTTTTTGTTCTATACGCCATTTACCCAATATAATCCAACCCAATATCCTACAACATAAAACCCTAAAACCTAATTTATCAAACGTAATATCTCACAATACTACTGCAGCCGATCCCTCCCACCTTTCCTCCTTTCCTCCTTTCCTCATTTCCTCATTTCCTCGTCCAACCTCTATCCCACAGTATCTGCAAATCACGTATTTGTTGTAGTTTTTGTTAAACCCGAATCCTTCCCCATTTTCATAAGCTGATTTCTTTCCTATGAAAATATGGAAACCCTAACCCCCAAATCTCCCTTGCTGTTTCTGCTCTCTTTTTTGTCTTAATGGCCTGATCTTCAAAATCCCAGAAATCCTACGTCCGTAATTCCTTTCCTTCCCTCTCTGATGATTATCGAACATTCAATGTTCGATTTGAAGTAGATTTGCTCACGGTTAACACACAGAAACGTGAAAGCTCTTGCCTTTCTCGAATGCTCTCTGATTCGAAGCATAAATGATTCGAACATTGATAGCTGCCTGATTTTGGTTATGAGGTCAAGAAATGGAGGCCAGAAGATCGGGGATTTGAATACCCCGATCTCCAGTGGTCAACTGAGGTGAATGATGCCATCTTTCTGGTCCAAATGCATTCCAACACGTGATGGCTCTAATTCGATTAATTAATTCATTGATTTTCAGTGATTTGCTCGAAGAAACGCATGTCTTTGCATTGTGAAGGCTTCGAAATCGTAAAGGTGAAATCTTCCTTTTATATATTATATCTTATTCTGATTTGATTTTGATATCTGCCCTGATTTTTCCATTGTGTTGATTTTAAACGTTTCTTTTGCACAAAGATAGTTGTATTTGAGTATTCCCTTCATGTTCAAAGACATTCCAATTTTTTGTTATAATTTGGCAAACTCCAAAATCTGTAATTCTCATATTTCTTCATTCTCAAAATCATTTTCATTTGAGTTATACATGTCATTAATTATTCAATCATGTTGCACGAAATACTTTGAATTTCGCATCTGCTTAATCTGAGATGGTGATTCCCACCTTAAGGTTGTAGGGTTTTGGCATAGGTTTTTGTTGTGCTCGGAGGAATAGTTTTCAGGATTTGTTTCTATACATTAAGTACTTCCTAGGCTTAGTAGTCTGGTAGGGAGTTTGTGTGTATTGTCGTTTTAATGCATTCCGATTGTGAGAAGAACCAGCAGTTACCTTCCGAAAGACCAATACATTCTTGCTTCCTTTTGTCCTTCACCAACCAAGTTTTCTTCTGAATAATTTCACCCCAATTAAACCCTACCGCCTTTTTGCCTTGCTGTGACTAAAAAGTATTTTACTTATTCTTTTATAAAGTGGTTCTCAATGTTTTATCATTTTGAATGAGAAACAAGTTTCCTTATAGTTTTGTAATCGTTGTATTAAAATTTTAAACTTTTGCTCACATCAAGCCTGAAAAACCTTTTTATTTACTTGTGTTTGCCCTTAACTACCTTCTTTAATAGGTGTTTTATTATGGTTAAAATTTTGTTCTCAATAATGTAATCTTTTAAATGTGGTCATCTCTGTGTTTGGTCAGATCTCTATTTTTTTTTTGTAACAATCTCTTTTTGGGTATATCCACAGTGTGTCTACTATGAACTTTTAGATTCTCATTTCTAGAAAAGATAGTTGTTTACTGAGTTGCTTTCTAAATAGATTCATTTAATCTCGATTCTATCAAGTTGACACTCTCATGTTCTTGGTAATTTGTATCCACATGAAGATTTTTAGTAAAATCTTTTGCATCACTTCAAGACTAAATGTATTCTTGATTTTAATCCAAAGATCCTTTTCATGGTAAATATTGATATGCCTAAATCATAATTCGGTCCGCGGATCCTTATTTGGGTCCATCCGACCCCTAAAATAGTGGATAGAGCCACCGGACACCACAATCCGCGAACTCGCCAGCCGGCGGCCTGCTCCAGGCCTTTGGTTCGATGCGACACTATCAAGAAAGGGGGCCGCTCCACGAACCTGAGGTCATTAGGTTCGCCAGGGACCTCACCCTTGACATAGAAGAAGAGACTATCTCTGGTTTGGAAAGACAAGGATATAAAAGATACAGGGATCGGCGAGGGCATCAGGAGCGCAACCTATCGGCTCCGCTAGAGCTCGCTACTGTAGATACATATCTATTCATACTATATGTCCTCATTTGTAAATAAGTCTAACTTTAGTCCGTGGATCCTCTATAAATTGGGCAGCGTGTAACCCATTCAAAGGGGCGATTAATATATATATATTCCTAAATCGTAATTCAGTCCGCGGATCCTTATTTGGGTCCATCCGACCCCTAAAATAGTGGATAGAGCCACCGGACACCACAATCCGCGAACTCGCCAGCCGGCGGCCTGCTCCAGGCCTTTGGTTCGATGCGACACTATCAAGAAAGGGGGCCGCTCCGCGAACCCGAGGTCATTAGGTTCGCCAGGGACCTCACCCTTGACATAGAAGAAGAGACTACCTCTGGTTTGGAAAGACAAGGATATAAAAGATACAGGGATCGGCGAGGCCATCAGGAGCGCAACCTATCGGCTCCGCTAAAGCTCGCTACTGTAGATACATATCTATTCATACTATATGTCCTCATTTGTAAATAAGTCTAACTTTAGTCTGTGGCTCCTCTATAAATAGGACAGCATGTAACCCATTCAAAGGGGCGATCAATATATATATAACACAAGGCTAAGCCAAATTCTACCATCTCTCTCTCTTCTATATTAGCACCACCGTGCACCACCACCGTAATTCCACGGCACCACCCCGTGCCCCCACATTCATACACTTTTTATTTCCAGATATCCACCATACAAACACCGCTAAAACAAGATGATAAATTTGCTGGATATACAGAAACCTGAATCCGGATTCGATCCATAATTGGATCGTCAGATCTGATTCACAGCACCGATCGAGACACTCGATCGTGCATAGCGGAAGCTACGAATAAATTCGCATGCGATTTTACCATGATTCGTTTCGCATAAACAATTATTCTAACTATGAGAAGGTTAAAGATTTACGGTATTTAATGAGGAATAGTAAATCGACAGACGGAGAAGCCGTGATCTTCCGGATTGTATCTCCTAGTGACGACTGGTGGACGTCGATCCTCACCGTAGAACCTCGTCCAATATGCACAAGAAAATCCCTAGTTTTTCTCCTCTTAATGACTAGAACAAGAAACTAATTTTTCTCTTCTTTTATTGTAATGTGGCGCAAATTGTGATTGTATTATTGTGCTAGGAGGAACCCTCTTTATATAGGAAAATAACTAGTCAATAGAGAGTTATTCTTTTCACACCACAATTACCTATTCCCGTAAGGAAAAGATATTTGCCAAAAGATAAGAGATAATTTCCAAAAAAATCAATCTCTTATTTTTCCATTAATTATCCAAAAAAATCAATCTCTTATTAATTACACATGTGACATAATATAGGAAAATTTCTACTTCTAATTTATCTACAGTGTGTGGCGCCATTTTAATCATTATTTAAATAGAAAATGTCTTTTCTATTTTACATATTATTTACCAAATAAATAATATTCCATATTCATTAAATAGACCAACTATTTAATTTATTCTCGAGGTTCCACAAAACGAGAAGACACTCGCCTGTTAGGAACCAACCCGGGGACCATGGACCTATAACCAGTAGCTACAATAAATTAAATAAAATATTCATCGAACAGAATATTTCTACTTAATTCATTAATTCCGGAATTACGCCACCATAAATCCGAAACTGAACTCTATCGATTATAGATATTACTTATTCTCCAAACGTCGAGTCGAGTCGATAAGTGTCCATTGATATAATCATTACATATAAACTAACCCTCCATAGACTATCCGTAACGAAGCAGAAATATTTCCGTAAACCTTCTTCATTACATCTCATCCTTATTTACCATTAACCCACTAGTGATCAATTAGATCATAACCAATACGAACTCCACGGATCGATCAGTTTCTAGGATCAACAAATAAGGGGATTGTCTTTCTACTTCCCGTAGGAAGGAATGGATTCCATATTTGTGAGACACATACTTCTCACTCATTCTGGAATAGTGCCAACGTGAAAGTGATTCGGACCACGCCTCTTAGATATCTTTAACGAACACATCAAACCCAATCCTGAAACAAGTAGGAGCCTGTAATCACTTCAGGATTAAGGTTAATGCATATATGATCATCCTGTGATTCAATAAGATTTCTCAATCACGGAATTATATGAGAAATGCAGATTAAGTCGGTCCAGTCCTATATGACTACATCATATATCAATGCCCCACTTAGATAACCAATGTCGACGGCCCGGATAAGACGGTCACACCATAAAGTGTTCTGGGCGCATTAATGGTGGTTTAATCAATAGACCCCATACTTTGATTAAGTTCACAACGGACTAATTAGTTCAAGTGTATCACCATAAACTTAATCCTCATGTGTGACACACACTAAGTTATATGGCTATATATGATACGACTTGGGGTTTTCAGAGTGTATTTAATATAATCACAAAGCAAATAATAAGATGAAATAAAATCTGTCATTTATTAAATAAAAACAATTACATAAATTGTCTTTCGGGCGCTAATTCCAACAATCTCCCGCTTGCCCGTAAGGACAAGCAACAATTGTCTTTCGGGCACACTATATCTAACAATTTCCCACTTGCCCGTAAAGACAAGTAATGATTGTTTTTAGAGCACCTCACCCTTATTCTATATATCCACAACATTCTCCCACTTGCTCTAAAGCAGATGAGACATATCTCCCAATCTTATACCCGCCAAGCGCTTATCAGTGACAATCAATGCCACGCGACTTAGTAAACTGATCGGCTTGGTTGACGGCTCGAGGCGATCTTTAGGACCGAAACGTCGCCTCTTTGCATGATCTGTCTGACCAGGTGGTACTTTTTCTCAATATGCTTTTGACCTTTTGTGATTGCGAAGATCATTTGCGTGAGCTACCTCTCAACTGCTTTCACAGTAAAATGGTATCTGCTCATCGAGATCTGGAATCACTTCCCGATCCAACAAAGAACTTCTCAAGCCACACTTCCTCTTTAGCTTCTCCAAAAGATGCTATGTATTCGACTAACAGAGTCAAATTGGCAGGGCTGGATTGCTCCAAAATATAGCTCCATCACTATGAGTAAACACTGATCATGAGATCAATTCACGATCATCCTTAATCTGACTGTAAGTCAGATTCAGTGTAGTCAAAAATACTCAGGTATGCACCTGAATATAGACGTATATTAGTCCTCGTTCTCTGGAGGTACTTGAGGATGCACTATGCTGCAATCCATTGCTCGAATCCGAGACTCGACTGTTATTGACTTTTAATAACCTGACTTTCTCTATCCAAAAGAGAATTTATCCCATTTTCTCTAAATCCGAAGATTTGAGAGAATTATTCCATGAGGGTCTAGGTAGGAAACCTCTCGTTGAATTTTGCATACGAAAAGCATTATCATCTTTAACCAATAAGATGCATGGGACGTTGCCATAACTTGTTCTCATGAATTCGACTGAATCGATTTCTAAGAATATAGTCCACGTCTCTAATTTAGAGAATCTTGGCTCGTCAGTTTCTGACTTCAGATAACGCAATCATGTTAATCTCAACTGTTGCAGTGTTATCTCTGTCATTAACACTAATACTCACTACTTTACCAATATTGATATCCTAGTCTTCAAAAGACTTATCAATATTCAGGTCAGACCCCTTTGTCATGTATCCTTTAATGACCTAGAGGTTTGCTATATTCCACCAATGGATGTAAGCACAGGCAGTCAACCTGCCATTGGATTTAAGCTAAAACCCTTATGTACCGAATGAATTCAAGCTCCGTTGTTCCGCAAGAAAGTTTCAGGGCATCACCCCTAGTAATCTTTCTGCTTTCCATGGATTCAAGAAAGGTTGAGTGGTGAGAAAGTTTAAGGGCATCACCCCTTTTAAACTATCTACTTCTTAGGGATTACCCCTAGACCACTTGGCTTTTCCTTGAAAGATAAACTTTCCATTCATTCTCATCACGTAGATCCAATTACTCCCACTGGGCCTGAGACACTCAGGTGGTTCTACAAGAGTGTGAACAAACATGGAGTACCAAAACTCCATTTACAGGTATATGGATTTAAACCAACCTCCTTTTGTCAGAATCCTATACAGCCCTTCCTAGAAGGACCATAGGAGATCAATCACCCCAACCAGACTGTTTAAAGTCTACATTATCACAGCGATTCAATGGATAAATCATACTCCCACTAGATTTGGGTCGATTGACATTGTGATCCGGTTTAGTAGTATTTATCAGTGTAATCCCCAACAACCAATGTTGAATGTGATCTGATTAAATAAGATAGTAACTCCATGAGTAAATGTACTTCAGGGTCTAAGTTTGTTATTTAAACATTCTTTTAGAAAGGCTGTGACAGTTCGACCGCCATTATCATATCTTAAGAATCTCATAACCAACCCTCACTCATTGCATTAAGATATTTACGAACAATAACCATCTGAACGTGTATGAAAAATCTCCAGTTCTACCTTCAAGCACCAAGTGCTCAATGCCTCTATTTACGGAAGTGGGTTAAATGTAATTCACTCCTTATCCAAAAATTCATAGGCATCTTCTAGGTACACTTCTCGGTGTTACATGATAATGTAAACTGTTATTTTGCAACCAATATCTTAGATGAGTTATGCAGTGTATTGTATCATATAAATAACAATATAAGTCAATCCATGGTTTATCCTTTCAGTGAAATCGTTTCACTTGGAGGTAGGCCGAGCATCAGTGCCAAAACTGTGCTATAGCCTATATCTGAGCATGGAATACTCGTTTCTCTGGTAATATCAGAGATACCTCCAAATATTTAGATAAACTAATCGGCGTTTCGAGTAGTCATTAGACAAAATGTCCATTACTCAAAAGCTCCCACTAGCTCGTACCTTCATAAGACCCCGAAGGTCAATATGAACAAGCTATGATACTTCTTTAGCTCTATTACCCTTTCCTAAATGAAAGGCTATTTAGTCATTTTTCCTTTCAGATAGTGTTCTTAGACTGGGAGATAGGAATCACCCTTAGCCAGTCTTGAGATCTTATCTTTAGGATATATGCACTAATCAATAGATGTTGAAGAGTCGTTTATCTAAATATGGAAACCATTTTTCTTAATAGTTTATGATGTGTTACATATACCTTTTCAGCATTACTTAGTGGTTCTGACTTTATCAGACAAAAAATCCGAGTCTCAGAATCGTATACAAATGCCATATTCACTTTCTTTAAGGCAACTATATTATCGCTTTGAAAGTGAATCCATTTGTTCCAACGAATCTGAAAACAGAAAATAAATTTCTGCGATATTCAAGGATTAAAATCCGAAATTTCTTTCCTTATATCACTCCAACTATCTCAGCTGAAATAACTGTCCGTTGTCTACTCTTTATCATGAATGCCCAGCTACCTTGTTCTTACAAAAGAACTTTAGCTTTCGAGTCAAATTACTCGGTTAAGAAAGTCTCTAAGGATTCTTAGGTTAGTGATCCGAAATCACTTTCCTTATCCTATATTTTCTTCGATTAATAATCCGGTTTAGCCTTTAACTTATTTAGTTTAGACGACTTACACTTGTAGACATTTATCTTCCCATTCTTGGCTTTCTTTAAAGGAAATGGCCGTGAACTTGGCAGTTCATTTGAGTAGGCACTACTCGTGTACTGTTGGATGCCTAGTGAGATTGATACCAAATCATTCTCGTCATCTTTGAACTAATTTTAATTTGTCTCCCATTCAATACGAGTGATAGTAGTGACACACTTATCAATGTCACTTAAGTTTGTAGACTCAAGAAGAACTTGCATCCTCTTCCGAAAAATTAATTTGCATTCTCGATTTATGAGTTCAACGTTCTTGTTACTTTTCCACTTTGACGAAGTCGTTATCAGTCAATATAATATGTTTAGCAGTTTAGATACCTTGAGAATATATGTAGTTGCAAAAATAAATTATGACAGAAATGTAAATCAAATCATACACCACAACATATAATAATTTTAGGAATTATAAACGTGATGTCATGCATGCAGTTTATCCTACCATTCCAAAGATTTAATCCCACACCTACAGTGCCACCTCAGGGTAGGTCAAAGAGGTGACGATTAAATTGAGACAATCTCTCTCAACAATTAACTTAGAATCAGACATCTCCATTTAATTGTTGATTACCTTCCTTTTACAGCCAAGATATTTCCAAAAAAATACCCTTTAGAGTGTTACCTACTATTTTAGATCTTAAAATACACCCCGAGTATGCCGTCTCAGGGTCGGTCAGTGACTCGACGAGTACCCAAAATCCTATCCTTTCGGAGACCAAGCCTTGAATTTTGATAGCGGTGAAAGCCACCCTCAAGGGGCCGAAATCAAAGTGGCACGAGGAGTCACCATTCTCTCACGTGCTTGCGTCAATAGTAGAGGCCGAGGGTCGGTTGTCACCTTCCCCGCTCCCACTAGTTATTTTGAAAATTAGGTAGTCTCATTAGGATATTAGAATTTTTAAATAATCCAAAAACATTAGATAATGAATATTTAATATAATCCTCCCACTAGTTCATCGGTTCCAAATACCGTCTAACTAGTGTCACTATATCCACGATCCTCCAATTTTATGGATTAAAATTCTTTTTGTGTAGACACTACACAAATAAAATTCACAAAGAATTTTATTATCCTAATATGTCATGATAAAAGTTTTAGGATTTTAGAATTTTTCAATAAATCGAAAAACAATAAATCAAGAAAAACAATCACCAACTTATCGGTTCCAAATACCGTCTACTTGGTGTCCAATTTTTCATGATTTTAAAATTTTTTTATTATCAAAATTCTAATTTATGTAGACACTACATAATCTAAATTAACTTTATCATGTGAATTCTTAATCCCAAATTAAGTTTATCATGTGAATTTTATATCCCAATAAAATTCCGTTTCCTTTAATTAATTTAATTTATTTTTAATCTAAATTAATTATCGTGTTGATACATGTCTAATTAATTTCAATATTAGTTTTCTACATTTATGCATATGCTAGGAGTGGAATACATGAATATGATGCATGACATGGTTATATCACATTAATAATCATACAAGAAAATAAATGCGAAAACTAAACCACTGAGATGGACCATTGGTACCCCCGTATCTAATCGATAAAACAAATAAATTAATAAACCCTAAAATTATTTGTAGCCGCCGTCGGGTATTAGAATATTCTGCTCCATATCTTCAATAAAAAAAACCCTTCTAGCTGAATTGGTTGAAGCTCCTTCTTCCTTCATCACCACCTGAGTTCGATTCCCCTTCCCCCACCCCCTTTTTTTGTTTCGTAATTTTTTTTTTGAACAGGAAATAAAAAAAACGAACAAAAAAAAGGAAAAAAAATCTCATAAATTGATCCGGCCAAAGGGATTTGAACTCAGGTCTGCAATTTTGTGATTTAGTGTCTTCACCACTATACTATTGTTCTTCTTCTTACCAAACTTGATCCGATTTAATTAAATATGGTGCGGCCGAATTTAAAAAAATAAAAAATTCATGAAATTAAATTGCAAAATTAAATTACATGATGTCCTATACCCGAGAAAAAACGGGTTTACAATAGATCTAACAGTAAACATGTACCAACCCCAATCCATCTCGTCAACCGAACATTCAATCGCATAAATTAAAATTAAAAGATGCTCGCATAAATTAAAATTAAAAGTAAAAGTTGCCATTTTTTTTATTCTATTCCACTCCTTATTAATTAATTATGCAATCATGATCGCAAAATCACTTCAACCTGTCTCTGCTACCACATGCTGGATATACAGAAACCCGAATCCGGATCCGATCCATAATTGGATCGTCAGATCTGATTCACAGCACCGATGAGACACTCGATATTGCACAACGGAAGCTATGAATAAATTCACTTGTGATTTTACCACGATTCGATTCGCATAAACAATTAATCTAACTATGAGAAGGTTAAAGATTTACCTTATATAAAGAGGAATAGTAAATCGACAGATGGAGAAGCCGTGATCTTCCGGATTTTATCTCCTAGCGACGACTGGTGGACGTCGATCCTCGCCGTAGAACCTCCTCGAATATGCACAAGAAAACCCTAGTTTTTCTCCTCTTAATGACTAGAACAAGAAACTAAATTTTCTCTTCTTTTATTGTAATGTGGCGCAAATTGTGATTGTATTATTGTGCTAGAAGGAACTCTCTTTATATAGGAAAATAACTAGTCAAGAGAGAGTTATCCTTTTCACACCACAATTACCTATTCTCATAAGGAAAAGATATTTGCCGAAAGATAAGAGATAATTCCCAAAAAATTAATCTCTTATTTTTCCTTTAATTATCCAACACCTGTCGATTGTGAAAATCAAACTGGGATAAATTTTGATTCCATGGCCTATAATCGAGGGTGAGAAAGTCAATTTCGTCACCGTGGTGGTGCGGTGCCACTATCAATGCCCTTTCAGAAAAATTAACTAAATATTTTTATTTATTGTAGATATGAAGCTGGACTTCTTTTTGTCTGCTTAGCTTTTATTCCTTTTTGTGAAGTTGGTGTTATGGACTGCCATTCTCTTCGGGTATGTTTTCCTCTGTACTTTCTCTTCTTGTAAGTTATGTGACCAATTACTACTTTCTGCCAAATGATGTCTAATTTGATAATAACGGAAATTACGCAGAGGCTTCTCGAAAGCACATTCAAGCTCGATCTTGAAGCTGTAAGAGAGTAAGAATATTTCTCATTGACACACTTTTAGTATCAAAATAAAAGCAAAGGATTGTGTTGAATTCAGCTTTTTTTAAACTATGAGATTATACTACCATATGATTTGGTAAAAAAATGTGCTGGCCGAGTTCTTTAGGACAATGTTTTTATCTCAAGACATGACATTTGTAACGCCCCGCTCCCGGATACCTAGCCCTTATCCGGAAGAGAAACGTTCGGCGCGTATAGCATTAAATAAATCTAATATTATACGCAAGGCTCTACTTCGTCGTATCAAATATAGCAAACGGAAGCTAAAAAGACTCGGGTAAAAACATAAATGCTACTAAGAATGGAAATTAACCATACTAAAGATGGATAGTTAAATTACAACGACGAAAAACCCAAAGGCTTATACAATATGATGTGTTAAAAGTACAAACATAACGTACAAAAGTCTAGGAGTAAACAACAAGTCTAGTACAACACTTACGAAAAAGAAAATAAACTAAAAGCATCTTCAAGGCAGCAACGTCATCAAGTCGTCAACTACTCTTGGTCAACCTGTTCGTCTTCTCACCCCGTAATGCATACAAAATAAAATGCAAAGGAGGTATGTACAAAGTACTTAGTAAAAGTGAGAAGCTAATGAATAACTAAGTTATACAACGAAAGGTTATTATTATGATTTTTAAATTATCTTTATGAGACCGACTCAATCTAGAATTCACTTCATGTCCATAAACATGTCATGACTATACGTTTCTAGCTTAGCTTATCTGTGCTATATCAGTATTCAAGGGCACTATACATGGTGCTACTCACCACGAAGTAACTGGTGCAACATATTGGTGGATCTCACCAATAACCACGGAAGCCTATTATGGTAGACTCCGATAGTGCACACGCTCGCCGAAGTCCCTCCATACGTAGGCTCTCGGACTTACGGGGTGGTGTTCCTCCGTACGTAGGGTCCAAAGACTTACATAGTTATTCACTTTCAGAACGCACACACATCGCGATATAGACTTGTGCCTTACCAAGAATGGATTGATGTTTAATCTTATTACTATGCAAGTATGTAATTATTAATGGTCATTAACTAGACACCTAAGTGTTTTCAAGTAAGCTCCCTCATCCCTACTTCTCTCTCTCTTAGACCACTAGACACGGACAAGGCCTAGCAATTACACAGACATTGATGAACTCTAGTTCATCAAAGCACAATCCCTTTCATGTTCGTCCGACGGATCCGAACTTCAACTACCTTTAAGAGTACATTCGGTGCCGAAACTAAACGAATCGGAAGCTCAATCGAAGTTTGTTAAGGTTTAATTCATGTTACAAGACCAAAGGATTACATAGCTTAAAACACAATTATCACCAAACAACACCAAAACTCACCGGAACTCAACCTACCATTATAAAACTATAATTACTCATTATGAAGAGTCTCTTTCCTTAATTTCCAGCAAAACCGATCCAAAACCTTCAAGAAAAAGCTGAACTTCTTAGCCTTCAACTTGTAACCTAATTAAACAACAAGTAAACCTAAAAATCCTATCTTTCTTGAACATCCCGAATTGAAAAGGTGTGTAAAACTGAATATTACCTGAATTAAATGCTGTGAACCTATTTTTCGAATGATCTACGTTCCAAGACGATCATTTTCACTACTCATGGCTGCAAAACAGAGCTACGGATTAAAAGATACGAATTTTTGAAGAAACGAACTCGACAATAACGAAAAACTAGGGCTAAACTGAAAACTTACGAAATAGGGATATTTTATTTTCCAAAGTTGCGTTTCGCCGCGGTGATCACTTTTTCCTTCTGCGGCATCTTCAACAGATAAACGGATTGGCCACACAGTTGAAGATTATGTTCTCCCTTTTTTTTCGCGTTCTGCGTCTGTTCTTCATCACTTGCCATCGTCCCCTTCTTTTTTTTATCAGAAGATGCATGAAATAATTATGAGGGATTTGGGGATTATTTTCCTTTTTATCGCCATTAATTAAATAACTAAATCCATTTTTTTTTCTTATAATTACTTTCCAAAACTTTTACTTAACTCATTTTTAATTAAATAAAGACAAATAATAATTAGGTCGTAGTGAATACACCCAATTACTATTTTACGCTTTTATGAAAAGTCGGGATGTTACATTCCTCCCCCTTTAAGAGGAGTATCATCCTCAAACTCGAATGTAAATGGGGTGTACTTGAACTCTAGACTTTGCGAAGAGTTCCGTCTTCTAACTCTCATGTCGTCTTGGTTGCTCCGGATGCCATCTTGTGGCTTCATTCATCACTTTGACACAAACTCGTTGTAGAACCGCAATGATCCCAGCTAAAGGACTTCTGAGTCTCGTTGGGATGGAGAACATGCATTTTCAATTGTTGGTCCCTTGAAAAGGCTTTGGTTAAGTTTAGAGGGGGGGGGGGTGAATAAACTTAACACTTAAAAACTTTTGGAGTTAACAAATCAAGCAACTTCAAGAAATGCCGTCGATACTTGATAGTCCGTCGACCTTCGCAGTCCGCGACTATTGAACTTACTGAATTTGTGCAGCGGAATAAATAAAAAATTAAGCCTTGTTACTTGTTGTTAAATATGATACTAAGTATTAGATACTCAGTAGTGTATGTGTGTGAGTTCAGTTGCTAGATTCAGTAGATTGATGTGCAAGATAAACTAAATGCAGAAAGTAAATGCAGAAAGTAAGTAGGCAGATTTTATAGTGGTTCCAGGTGGTCTAATCCTGTCAGTCCACTCTTATCCTGTGATGTTGGAGGTAATTCACTAGAGATCTTTGGGTTAGTAGTTACAAAAATCCCTAAGATGCTTGTCCTTCACCAATCACTATGGCTTCACAAACTGAACACTTGGAACAGGTAGGATTGCTGATCCAAAGTCTTCCACTGGTCCTTGAAGGGTAGGATTGCCTCTTCACCAGCTCCACCACAAAAAATAGTCTTTTACACCGCAATGATGCTTCACTGTCTTCAGTAGATTCTTGTAAAAGAAAGTTTGAATCAAGTAAGTGATTCAGCTTTCAGCAGCTTGATCAGGATGATATGATCAGCAGCTTGATGTCTTCAAGTGTGTAAACTCGATGCAGCTTGAATGGAGAATACACTTGAAGAAATTCTCTGGATCAGTAGCTTTATGCTCAGTAGGGTTAGCAGGGTGTTTTTCTTGATTAAATTCTGATTGCTCTTAATGTTCATGCAAAAATCATCACTTGTATCTGAATTAGGAGTCCTCTATTTATAGGTAGGAATCCTTGTGACTTATGTTTGAAATTCAAACATAGCCGTTTCAGATTTTGTCCTATTTGACTTGCCTTTTGTCACTATTCATAGGACTGACACCGTCAGGATGCTTTTTGACGGTATGCAGTCTGTCCACCCTTTGACTTGTATCCATTGGATAATCCTCTGAAACTTTCCAACGTCCCTTTAATCTTAACCATTGATTTGTTTGATAAAATCAGAGCTTGTTAGCTGTCCATTTCCTTGTAATCTTCCAATGTAGCCTTTGATTAAATCGAAATATGTGTCCAGCAGGTTCCTGAGATCATAAGTCTGTTGATATACACATCCGTAAGCTTATCCTTATTATGTTGTGTTTAAAAACACTTTAGCTTACTGTCTTTTATCTAAATTTTATTTTTGAAGTTAGATCACACCTTTTTGAACATAACCAAGTTCCAATCATCACTTAACTTGTGGAACTTAGACCTTGTACACAAGGTATATGTAATCAGTTTAGGTCATCACAGACTTCCCTAAATTCTGATTCCATATCCTTGACTTTAATTACTAAGTTTGTTCTCTTAGCCTTCAATAACTGAGTTTGAGCCCTCAGCCTTTAGTCTTCAACAGGTTCCTAATGAGTCTACTGACACAGCTACCCTATTGATCTAGACTAGTCTGCCGATGCAAGTCAGCTGACCTATTACAGTGCTTGTTTGATCAAACTTATACAAAGATCAAACTCTAATAAACCTATACATTTGATCTAGACATCTTTTTGCCTTTGCTCTATAACAGCTAGTCTGGCACTCATCACTAAAACTTAAAAATAAGTCCAACAATTTCCCCCTTTTTGGTGATGATGCCAATACCCTCCTTACAGCAAAGCAAAAAGATTAAAAAAAAACAGAACAAGCTTAGTCACTTCTCATTATAATTAGTTGTTCAAAATTATTACAGTCTAGATACATCAAATGATAAAACTGATAAAGTATGCTGATCTACTGCCTTCTTTCTCTATCTTCTCTTGCTTTTTCTGCTTGCTCTTGGTATGTTCTTATCTCTCTGATCATTTCTCTCATCCATTAATTTTCAATCTGAGAGAAATCAATATGTGGATTTACTTGTTTCCACCAATGCCATGCTTCAGGTAGAGTAAGATTTATCTGATGTACCCTGAAGCCTAATCTCATGTGAACTTCCTTGAACTCATTTAGTGACTCCTTTGCATTTGTGGTACGTAAACTTCTTCCACCTCTACCACCTCTTCCACCTCTGTGTAGCCCTCATGGCTTTAATCCTTGCTTCCCAAAATTTTAAGCCCAAAAGGAGTTTAAACCTTCATGAAAGCCCTCATGATAGGGTCTCCTCTTATTATAGTAAACCTTCTTATACTCTTTGAGAAGATCATCAGTAAGTGGAAGTCTGCCAGGTGCAGGTTCTCTGTAAGCATTAGTATCAGCTTCTCAACTCTTCTGTGCAAAAATCCTAGCAGCTTCTTTTGCTACTGTTGTTTGACTTTCTTCCCCTTTATTGACATCATCAACAAAACGGGTCAGCAGGCCATGTACACTCTCCTGTGTGAGCACTAGGTTGTTCAGGTGACCTTCCATAATTTCAGTCCTGGTGTCCACAGCTTGTTAGTAATACCATTCGCAACAGAAGCAATTTTAAGGATCTAGATCTATATAATACACGTAATAAAATAACTAGATCTATTCTACAAGGGGGATGTAGATCATACCTCTTGAATCTCAAAATTCAAGTTGAAGAAACGCAAAAGGATGTATGTAAGAAGATGTGAAGAGCACCACGATCTTCCGTACGTGTGATCCAAGCAACTCTCGGTGGAAGGAATTCTCGACTCGAACCCTTCCGATATGCTACCCGGAAAAACCTCCAAGATTTCTCCTCAACCCTCTTGGCCGAAAAATCTATCTCCTCTCTAAGAGTTGATAGTCGAAAATATTGTTGTGTGTTGTAAGGCTTGGGAGAACTCTCTTTATATAGGAGAGTAAAACTTAGCCTCCCAGGATTTTTATTTTGCAAATAAATAATCCAATTAATAAAAGATAATTCCATAATATTCTAGAACAAATCTAGAATAATATTTATCTTTATTATTTACCATAAATATTTATCCAATAAATATTTTATACACATGTCTTATTAATCACAAGAAAACTAATTTCTTGTTGACCAATAAACACATGGGGCGAAATTTATCATCATTGACCTAGTCAATATGATTTTTTTCCACACACACACTAATTGGGCCAAGATTATGGAAAATGTTTTTTTCCACATATTTAATTATTTAGCCCAACTAATTTATTAGTCCACTAAACAATTAATTCACATATCGTTTTAATAAAGTCCAACAAGAACTAAATTAATATTATTAGGATTCGACGTCCGAGAATAGCTATGCTATATTAGGAGGCACGTCGGGGACCATGGACTAATAATCAGCGGCTCCGATAAATCAAATAAATAATTATAGAATAATTACATTCGATAAATCAATCACAGGAATATGCCACCATAATCCCGTGACTGCACTCCTCCGATTATAAGATTATATTTATCTCCTCACGAGAATAATAATAAGCGTCCATTGATATAATCATTACATATGGATTAATTCTCCATAGACTGTTCATTCTAAATCGGGAAGTTACCGTTAACCCTTTTTAGAACCTCTTATCCTTATTTACCATTAACCCCCTAGTGATCAATTAATTCATACAACTCACCGGTAGCCGATCACCGTAGTATGAACTCGTACGATCGATCGGTTTCTAGGATTAACAAATAAGGAACTGTCTATCTACTTCCATAAATGGAAGGAATGGATTCCGTATCCGTGATAACACGTACTACTCACTCAATCCAAGTACAATGCGAAGATGGGGTAATTCGGACCACGGACTCGGTGTAATCTTTAACCGTCAAGTCAAACTTCATACCGATTCAAGCGGTTTGATCGTGATCACCTCGGGATTAAGATATATCCATAAATATGATCATCCATTGATTCGATAAGACTTCTCGATTATGGAATTATATCGTGAACTCTAATCAAATCGGTCCAGCCCTATATGATATATCTATCATATATAAATGCCCCATTAGGTTCTCTTAACCGAAAGTCCGGATAAGACAATCACACCTATTGTGTTCTGGGCGCATTAATAGCACGTTAAAGGAGAGACCCGATACTCTCGATTAACTTCACTACGGGCTAATTGTATTTTAAGTACATCTTCACTAACTCAATCCTCCTGTGTATATCCCATACACTGAGTTAAGTGATTACATAAACGATATACTTTAGGGTTTTCTGTAGTGTAAATACTATTGTCACATCGGTGAATATGAGAATAATAAATATGAATAATAACATCATTTCATTTATTAAATAAAACAATTACAAAATTGTCTTTCGGGCATCACACCTAACAATATCCCACTTGCACGAAAACATGTGATTAATTGTTTTAGAGCACACCCTATTATTTAAAATACAGCAAACTATCACTCCCACTTGATCTAAAGCAAATGAGACATGTCTCTAATACCTATAGTCTCCAAGTGTCGACTAAAAGCTTCAATCGACGGCGCGTCTTGGTGAATGGATCAACAGATTATCGGCGGAGGCGATTTTCTTGACGGAAATGTCCCCTCTATCGACAAAATCGTTGATCACCCCGTATTTTCTCTCTATATGCTTCGACTTACTGTGCTTTCGAGGTTCCCTAGAGTTGGCAATGGCCCCATTGTTATCACAATAGAGAGTAATAGGATCCTCGCATTCGGGACAACGCCTAATCCGCCGATGAACTTTCTTAACCAACCGCTTCTTTAGCCGCCTCCGAGGCCGCTATGAACTCGGCTTCCATTGTTGAATCGGCCGTGGCCTTTGGATTGCTTTTGGCTTCTCCATTCTACCGCACCGCCACCAAGCGTAAACACCGAACCGAGGTAGATTTAGAATCATCTCTCGTCCGACCGAAAGTCGAATCGGTGTACCCCGCTAGCTCCAAACTCCCACTCGAATAGACGAGCATATAATTTCGGTTCTCTTCAAATATTTGATGAGGTTCTTTTATCGTCGTCCAAATGCGGTTGCCCTGGATTTGACTGAAAACGCCTGACTAATCCAACGCCGTAACAAGTGTCAGGTCTCGTACACCTCATAGCATACATAAGACTACCAACAGCCGAGGCATATGGCACTCTTCCCATAGCTTTAGCCTCTTCAGGGGTTTGAGGCCCCTGAGTCTTAGAGAGGTAAACGCCGTGACGGGTTGGTAGAAAACCCTTCTTTGCGTTCTCCATATCGAAGCGTGCCGCACCTTATCTATATAAGTTGCTTGGGACAGAGCTAACATCCCGTTCTTGCGATCCCTTATAATTTGGATCCCTAGAACATAACTCGCTTCTCCCAAATCTTTCATTTGGAATTGCGTGGTCAACCAACTTTTCACGTCGGACATCATCCCCTTATCGTTGCCAATTAGGAGTATGTCATCAACGTACAACACTAGAAATACATCACTATCTTTGATAACCTTCTTGTACACACAAGATTCAAAGCAAAGTGTTGTTCGAAATCATAAGACTTGATCGTGTGATCGAATCTATGATACCAGGAACGAGATGCTTGCTTCAACCCATAAATGGATCCGAGCAACTTGCACACCATGTGCTCTCGACCTTCTTCAATGAATCCCTCCGGTTGCTTTGCATATAGATTTCCTCGTCAAGAAAGCCGTTTAGAAACGCTGTCTTAACATCCATCTGCCAGACTTCATAATCCAGACATGCAGCAATCGAAAGGAGGATACGGATGGTTTTCATCATGGCCACAGGTGAGAAGGTTTCCTCGTAGTCTATACCTCCTCGCTGTGTGTAACCTTTGGCTACCAGCCGTGCTTTGAAGGTTTCAACCTTCCCATCTACTCCTCTCTTTCGCTTGTAGAGCCATTTACATCCAATGGGCCTTTCACCCCGAGGAAGTTCTACAAGTTTCCGGACCGAGTTAGAGTACATAGACTCCATCTCTTGATTCATTGCGTCAATCCATTTATCCTTATCGTGATCCAGTAAGGCCTTCTTATAGGTCGGAGGATCATCTTCCACCCCATCAGAGGCGACTACGTTTGCCTCTAAATCCATGCCGTACCGAGCCGGTGGCCGAACCACTCTCGCAGTACGTCTGGGTGGAACAAGAATGTCGGAAGTGACTGTTGTATTATTAGTGTTGTTTACAGGAACATCAGCAGCCACAATAGGCCTGATGTCATCGGAGAGTAATTCCTCTAGTACAATTGTACTTCGAGGTCTGTGGTCTTTCATATAACTTTCCTCCAAAAACGTAGCGTTAGTCGAGACTAGCACTTTGTTATCTTCCGGATCGTAAAATAGACCACCACGTGTACCTTTTGGATAGCCTACAAACAAACATACTTTCGTACGTGATTGTAGCTTGGTAGTCTTGTCCATCAGCACATGTGCAGGACAACCCCATATGCGGAAGTGACGCATGCTTTCGCGGTGTCCCGACCACATCTCAATGGGTGTCTTTTCGACAGACTTTGACGGTACAGCATTCAAAATGTAGACCGCTGCTTGTAAAGCATAACCCCAAAAGGATATAGGTAGTGAGGCGTAGCTCATCATTGATCTAACCATGTTAATCAATGTCCTCGTTTCTCCTCTCGGCAACTCCGTTTTGCCGAGGTGTCCTAGGCGCCGAACGTTGGAAACAAATTCCTTTTTCACCAAGTAGTCAATGAACTCGTATCTAAATACTCACCTCCACGATCCGAGCGAAGGCATTTCAATGACTTGCCTAGTTGCCTTTCGGCTTCTGCTTGGAACTCCTTGAACTTTCCAAAAGCCTCGAACTTTCTATGCAGCAGATAAACATAACCGAATCTCGAGTAATCATCAATGAAAGTCACAAAGTACTCGTATCCGCCTCTAGCTTGTACGTTCATCGGACCACAAAGGTCTGAATGCACTAAGTCTAGAGTTCTTGTGGCTCTATTACCCTTTGATGAGAAGGGACGCTTAGTCATTTTTCCCTCCAGGCAACACTCACAGACAGGCAGTGTGTCAACAGATGGCTCACCTAAGGCATTAACCTTTTCAAGTCTTTTGAGTCTTTCTAAGGAAATATGGCCAAGCCTTAGATGCCACAAGTATGTTTTATCTTCTTTTACTTGAGAAACTTTCTGCCTTTTAGCAGATCTTTGATGAGCAGTTTTAAACATTTCAGTATTAAGTAGGGGAGCTTTATGTGGTCTTACAAAATATAAACCGTTTTCATTTATAGTTGAACACAATTCAAAGCCATTCTTTGAAATAACAAATTCACCATTCAAATTTGAAACAGAAAATGATTGTTCAACTAAGGCAGAATAAGAAATCAAATTTCTCCTGAAATTCGGAATAAAATAAACATTTTCTAAATGTAAAATTCTATTATTGAAATGCAAGTCCACGGCTCCCCATCGCTTTAGCCGAAATGAGCGCCCAAAGTGCCTACTCGCATCACTTGAGAACCCTCTTCCCGGCTCCCGTACGAACTAAGAATCCGCAATGAAGAACATACATGGTTAGTAGCTCCAGTATCAAGATCCAAGTGGACACATCTTTAGCTACGTTAAAAGATTCCAAGAATAGTAATTCCAAATTACCTTTCTTATCTTTCCCAGCGACAGCCTTGACTTTGCCATCTTTCACATCACGAAGATATTCGGGACAATGGCGTCGCCAATGTCCTACCTCCTTACAGTAAAAGAATTTGCCCTTGGGCTTGGCCTCGTCAACTTTCTTGGCAGTCTTTTTCTTCATTGGCTTGGGCACGGGTGCAACATTACCCTTCTTCTTTGGTTTGGCCTTAGGCTTGTTTGATGACCTGGCTTCGGCCATATTGGCTTCAGCTTTCTTATCCCCTACTTGGACCTTATCTTTCGATAGCAGGCCCTCGTAGATAGTCAGTTCATTCAGCATCTGTGTCATGGTCAACTCATATTTGCCCATCAGATACTGAGTTTTGAACGGGATAAACTCAGGAGTCAACGATTCCAAAATCATCGATACTTGAGTTGCTTCATCGAACTTTGATCCATGAATACCGGCGTCGTTGAAGTAACTGATCATATTCAGAACATGACCATTCACTGCTTGACCTTTCTTCAATTTCGTGTTAACGGCCAACCTAATGGCATCGTGTCTTGCTTGGTTGCTAGGTGATCCAAACATCGTAGTAAGTTTCCGCATGATTTCTCCCCGAGACTCAAACTCTTCAATGCGGGTCCTAATAACCTCCGACACCGCCGCCGGGATGATCCCACGAGCCCGGTTGTCCGCTTCGATCTAGCGATTACGCCGTTCGATCTCGGCTTTACCAGGTTTTTGGATCGCCAGCGTAGGGCATTCAGAAGTAAGTACATGTTGCACATTCTCATACGTGAGTACCACGTTTAAGTTACTCTTCCATTTCTTAAAGTTGTTTCCCGTTAATTTTTCAGACAGTAAAGTAGAAATTTGAGCAGACATTTTTGCTGAAAATAAAATGACATACATTAATTCAAGTTTACCATAAATATTTATCCAATAAATATTTTATGCACATGTCTTATTAATCACAAGAAAACTAATTTCTTGTTGACCAATAAACACATGGGGCGAAATTTATCATCATTGACCTAGTCAATATGATTTTTTTCCACACACACACTAATTGGGCCAAGATTATGGAAAATGTCTTTTCCACATATTTAATTATTTAGCCCAACTAATTTAATAGTCCACTAAACAATTAATTCACATATCGTTTTAATAAAGTCCAACAAGAACTAAATTAATACTATTAGGATTCGACGTCCGAGAATAGCTATGCTATATTAGGAGGCACGTCGGGGACCATGGACTAATAATCAGCGGCTCCGATAAATCAAATAAATAATTATAGAATAATTACATTCGATAAATCAATCACAGGAATATGCCACCATAATCCCGTGACTGCACTCCTCCGATTATAAGATTATATTTATCTCCTCACGAGAATAATAATAAGCGACCATTGATATAATCATTACATATGGATTAATCCTCCATAGACTGTTCATTCTAAATCGGGAAGTTACCGTTAACCCTTTTTAGAACCTCTTATCCTTATTTACCATTAACCCCCTAGTGATCAATTAATTCATACAACTCACCGGTAGCTAATCGGTGTAGTATGAACTCGTACGATCGATCGGTTTCTAGGATTAACAAATAAGGGGAAGCTGTCTATCTACTTCCATAAATGGAAGGAATGGATTCCGTATCCGTGATAACACGGACTACTCACTCAATCCAAGTACAATGCCAAGATGGGGTAATTCGGACCACGGACTCGGTGTAATCCTTAACCGTCAAGTCAAACTTCATACCGATTCAAGCGGTTGACCGTGATCACCTCGGGATTAAGATATATCCATAAATATGATCATCCATTGATTCGATAAGACTTCACGATTACGGAATTATATCGTGAACTCTAATCAAATCGGTCCACCCCTATATGATATATCTATCATATATAAATGCCCCATTAGGTTCTCTTAACCGAAAGTCCGGATAAGACAATCACACCTATTATGTTCTGGGCGCATTAATAGCACGTTAAAGGAGAGACCCGATACTCTCGATTAACTTCACTACGGGCTAATTGTATTTTAAGTACATCTTCACTAACTCAATCCTCATGTGTATATCCCATACACTGAGTTAAGTGATTACATACACGATATACTTTAGGGTTTTCTGTAGTGTAAATACTATTGTCACATCGGTGAATATGAGAATAATAAATATGAATAATAACATCATTTCATTTATTAAATAAAACAATTACAAAATTGTCTTTCGGGCATCACACCTAACAATCTCCCACTTGCACGAAAGCATGTGATTAATTGTTTTAGAGCACACCCTATTATTTAAAATACAGCAAACTATCACAGCTGTGATCCTTCCTTGCAATGTTTGCTCCAGTAGAGTTATCCTCTCAGTAATTTTAGGATCTAGTACAGCAGGTTGCAGTGTTCCAGCAGATTCAGCCACAGCAGGCTTAGGTGTCTCCTCAAGCTTGTCAAGTTTTTGATGAAGAGAAGTAAATTGGTCTTTCAAAAACTTTTCCTTCAGTGAATTTCCTTGCTTAATCCCTCTTACATCTTGAGCAAGGTCAGCAAGAGCATACTGAGTGGAGGTTATATTGGAAGCAACAGTTTCAGTGGTTCTTCCTCTATTCTCCACTGATGACGTAGATCAAGTGAAATTAAAATACTTGACCACCAAAACCAATACTAGCAAGAGGACTAGGTCAATCGTAGTATAGCTATTGTGAATCAAGGTCGATCCCACAGGGAACCAAATTGTGGGTCATTCTATAAATAATTAATTAAACATGGCAAGCACATAAAACGGTCTACAACCAACAAAGAATAAGAAAAAGATAAATAGACACGACTCGACACAACTCAAATAGATACAACATAATTAATCTCCCCAATCATTGCATTATCGTCTGGATCTAGAGATTATATATAATTAAACTAGACTTGACAACTATTAATCCGATTCATATCCCTTTTTATATTGGCTACGGGAGTCATCCCCTAAACTAGATCTAGCTCCGGGTAGGCCATCCAGATCACTATGCTACATCACGTGACTTCGCTTTTTCGGCCTCCATCTCATATGACTTGCATGCTTACAAAACTAGGGATGCCGATATTAACCGTATTCCTCACCTAGGCAACATTCCTTTGTTCAGGCGTACTTCCTATGCGATCGCATCAGTCTCCGTCCCATTAACACTAACTTTTTAGGTATCATGTTAATCTACGATTTACGTATAATCAGGTGCGCGCAATTCCCTAATATAACACAGATCTAGATCTCGCTGAAAGTCCCAAAAGATCAATTCATGAGCCGACCTAGGAGCACTATATTGGTATTTCCTCACTACACGTTTTAATTAAAACAGACGAGCAACGTAGCCGTAGCCATACCTACTAAGATAAGAAATTCTAAATGGACAATCACACCATAAAGACGTGGCTAGACTGACTCGGCGAAAAACTAAATCTTAGCGTTTCTCTATACTTATCGGATAAAATAGAAGCTCATAAAGTAAATATATATACCTACTAGAAACACGATTATTAAATCGAAATAAATTCATACATAGATCACAAAACGTAGACGTGGACGTGTGGATCCTTATAGACGAGGAATCCCCACTGCCTCACGCCGTAATCCTAGATCTACATCATTTAACTAAGAAATAATAATCTCAAACGATAAATAAATAATTGGGGAAAATTAATTATAAGACACGAAGAGAAAATAAATACAAGAACTTACATAATTGAACAACTTGTAAAAAACTGCTCCAAGTAAAACTGAAGATTTTATTATGAATTGTGTGTATGGTTGTGTGTTGTGTGTGGCGTGTGTATGTACATTTATATAGGAGAGAAATTTACATAGGATAAACCTAAACCAATCTGAAATAGTTTTCCTAAATTCAAAAGGAGTTGGAAATACATTAGGATAATTCCCAGCTGATCTTAGGAAAAAGAACACAAAATTGCGCCTCCATGCATGCGGCCCCCCTTAAAGTCGGCGCCAATCTTCATTGGATTGGCGTGCCGGCTTTTTTCTTGCCTTACTCCTCTTTTTCGTGCTTATCCGATCTTTATCTTTAATGCATCCGTATTTGCTTGGATTTATCTTGTAGTTTAATTCCTCCATTCATAATTATCCTTCAAAAATTATCTCAATCTACAAAATAAATAATTATCCCGAAATAAATCATATTTAAATAATAAAAAATGGATAAATACCAAATTATATTTTATAAATCACATAACCTTAAATAATAAATATAACCATATGATTTAATATAAAATATATATTATTCGGCCCAATTTAAGGATAATGTTGATGACATTTACGGGTATATTTTGACCGTCATCATCCACTAAATTCAATAAGTCCTCAAATCTTTACTCTTGCCTGTCCAGTTGAGTTCTTAAATTTGAAATGTCATTTCTGACTGCCCTCAACTCATTCAAAACTTCTACTGGTACTCCACCATCCATTCCTCCAGCCATATGTCCAACAGCTTCATCAGATGGCTTTTCTACATTGTATTGTGCTCTCAATCGCCGACAACCATGGCTCTACTCATGTCCCTTCCAGCAAGGGCAGGTCCTTCTTCAACCATAGCACCAAGAATGTCTTCCATTATAGGATCTTGTGCAGGTTCTTCAAAAATAAGAACAAATGCCTGTTGTGGTTCATTAGCAACATGTTCTTCCTCAGGCATTTGAAATTCCTCATCACTGAAGTCATAGTCCAGCAGCTGCTCATCCTCATCAATAACAACAGTCTGCTGACCATCTTTTCCTTCAGTGGTCTTGTCTCCAGTAGGCTCCACTACAGCAGCCTCTTCAACAACAACAGCAAGGGTTTCCTCCAAACCCAAAGTTTGTTCCAACCTTTGTCCAGGTGCTGTTTGAACCTCAGCAACCTGTACCTCATGTTCCAACCTTTGTCCAGGTGCTGTCTGTACCTCAACAACCTGTACAGAGAATACATCCATATTTTCTTTTTGAAATTCCCTAAGTTCAGAAATCCTTCTTAGAAAGTTTGCAGCCCTGGTTAGAGTGTCCCCAGTGGCAATCCAGTCTTGATATTGAATTGAATCCTCAGAACTGACATCAGATTCACTATGATCAGTAACCCTCTCATCATCCAAATCCACATCCTGCTGATTTTCAGATTGTTCAACAGGATCAGGAACAAATGAAGTATCTATCTCACCAACCATCCTGTTTGCACCAATAGATATTCCCTCATTAATTTGTGCCTCCAGATCATCCATGGTCAGATCCTTCAGATTTTCATTCATTTCTTTAGTTTGTTGCCTTTCAGTGGATTGTCCAGCATCACTAGACTGTTGTACATTTGGCTCAAGTAACATAGCAGTTCCACTAGTTCCTCCTGGACCAGATGGATAATCACCTCCTGAATCAGATGAAGATGACTCATCATTATCATCTCTAGGATCCCTGAATTTAATACCCTCTTCCTTCTATTGTTCATCAAACAGATCCATCAGTCTTGATTCCAAAACAGAGGTATCAACCAGTTCTAGCAAGTTTTTCCGCTCCCAACTTGTCAAAAGCCCATTCTTCAAAGTCTGTCATAGGTTCTGTAGCAGGCTTTTGTCTTTTGTAAATTGGAAATAGTCAGCCACTTGTTGGAGTTTAGGATCAACAAACTCCTCTTTCTTCTTCTTCTCATGCCTTTCAAATGGCATGGTTGGCCTCCTAGGAGCAATTTGTTCACTCTGCTGACCTCCAAAGGTCCCAACTAGCAGAGTCAAATTTTCTTCCATAGATGCCTCTAGGTCAGTAGGTTGCTCAGGTTGTATGTTTGTTCCTACTACCTCCATATGTACTACACTTGGATCCCCCTGACTTATATGCTCATCAGCAAGGTCGGCAACAGGTTGCTCTTCCCCCTGAACTATTGCAGGATTTGCAGGGTCTTGTACCAATATTTCAACTTCCACAGCGGGTGCAGATTCAGTAGTCTGTTGTGGCTTCAGTAGGCTCAACAGCCTTTGTTGGGGATTCAACAAGTTGAACAGCAGGCTCAGTTTCAGCAGTCTGCTGTGATTCTTCAGCAGGTTGCTCATCAACCACCTCTACTGTCTCAGTAGGCTTGATAGTTGTTAGGGGCTCAGCTTCAATAGCTTCTCCTTCTTCTTCTTCCTTCTGAGCCTTTAGAATCCTCAACTGCTTTCCTTTGCCATGTTTCTTCTTTTTGGCAATTTCTTTCATTCTTTTGGAAAGTTGCTCTTCATCAATTTTAGCTGCTTTCCTCTTCTTGCTGGTTTCTTTCTGTTGCTCCTTCACAACTTCAGCAACAGACTTTTCCTTTGTAACAGCAGGGTTAGTAACCTCAATCTCTACTGAACCCTCAGTAGATTCAGCAGACTCTGCTGTTTGTTTCCTTGTCTTTTTAGGCTTTAATAACTCTGTTATTTTTCTTGTGTCAGTACCCTTCCTCTTTTCAGTAACCTTCTTAGGTGCAGCAGGTTTAACAGCTTTCTTAACCTGCTCACCACCAGCATTATCATATCCACCATTACCATCACTATCAGTGGCCTCATCATCCACTTCTTCATCATCCAGACCAGGGATGGAATAGTCAATCTCTTTCTTGTATCTGGATTTATTAATCTTTTCAGGTGCAATATCAGCAATTCCCAAATGATTCAGCAGGGCCTGAACCATCAATCCTAAGGGTAAGGCCTTGGATTTCCTTGTCCCTTTTTTTCTTCTCTGGCTACTTTCTTTATGTAGTGGACAAAGTATCCAGCCCAATCAAACTTCATGCTTCTGCAAATGATCATCAGCAGTTCTATTTTGGGTCCTGATAGAGTATCCATACTTCCAATGAGCCCTAAGATATTCTTTGCAATAATCTTGCTCAGCAAGTTGTATTCATAACCAATATGTTTCACATTAATGCCTGGAATTGATTTAATGGCATCATTGTTCTTGATTCTGTCAACAAAATCCATTTTTGACAGTCCCATTTCCTCAGGATTTGTTGGAGCATCTATTACTGGTACAAAACCAAATGCCCCCCTCAGCAGGTTTGAGGAAACTTCAATCTCCTGGGCATTTACAGTTGTGGTAAATGCTTCTCTTCCTTCTCTTATTACAATATTTCTCCAAATGCTAACAACATTTTTATATGATATTGTTTCCAATCTTATGTTGAGCACATTCTCCAAACCTTCATATCTTCTTATTCTTCTACCAATATTGATGGCTAATTCTGTTTGGTTAGCATCAACAACAAAGCCTCTAACACTTTGGCTTGTTCCGATTTTAACATCATCCTTTTCTGCCATTGTTTTAAGAAAAAGAGATGAAGAAGATAGCTTATAAATCTGTGTTCACACAGTGTAAATGCAAAGAAAATCGATCTGAGTTTTTGAAGGTAGCCTTTATATGTAGGTCTGTATATATAGACGACTGCAGTTGTAACTGTCAGAACGTGCACTGTGGTATTAACCACGATTAAATTTGAGTGAATGATGTCTTGACACGTGGCCCATTACTTTTCCATAACGTTTTGTAACCGTCAGATTGTGTAACTACGGTTAAAAGGATAGAATAAATATCCCGCCATTTGCTTTTTGACTTTAGTAAGTTTGACTGTGTAACGTTTCCTTCAGCATCCTTGTCATCAGTAAACTTGGTCCCGCAGCCTGCTGATAAAGAAGTCTCAGCAGCCTGCTGATAGAATCACTCTGCTGATGTTTAATTCCTTTTCTATTGTCCAATTGATAATACAAGATGAAGTTTAATACCAATGACTGATCTGTCAAGTGAGCTCACCCAACATGACAAAGACCAATCCCTTTGGCAACCTCATTTGCTCAATTGTCCAAACACAAGTACATGGAATTGTTGATACCAATGACTAATCTGCTAAGTGAGCTCACCCAACATAGCAAAGACTAATCCCCTTGGTGAATTCCAGGACACTGCTGATAAAATAGAATGTCAGCCAACTTTTATAATTCCAAGTTCAGTCCTTAATTTAGCAAATCTTTCACTATCCAAAGGTTTAGTGAAAATATCAGCAAGTTGATCTTCAGTAGGGATATAAAGAACCACCACATCTTTCTTTTCAACATGATCTCTTATAAAATGATGTCTCACATCAATATGCTTGGTTCTTGAGTGCAAAACATGATTTTCTATGATTGCAATTGCACTTGTGTTATCACACATAATTGGAATTTCTTTTTCCTCAATTCCATAATCCCTTAAATGTTGTCTTAACCACAATATTTGTGCACAGCAACTTCCAAAGCAGCAATGTATTCAGCTTCAGCAGTGGAAGTTGAAATTGAATTCTGTTTCTTGCTAAACCAGGAAACCAGTCTATTTCCTATTAATTGACAGGTTCCTGTGGTGCTTTTTCTATCAATCTTGCATCCAGCATAATCAGAATCTGAGTAGGATATAACTTTGAAGCTTCCATCTTTTAAAAACCATATCCCTACTCCCAAAGTCTCTTTTAGATACTTAAGAATCCTTTTGACTGCACCTAAATGACTTTCTTTAGGTTTTGATTGAAATCTTGGACAAACACCTACAGCAAAGGATATATCAGGTCTGCTGGCAGTAAGGTACATCAGATTGCCTATCATCATTCTGTATAAAGTTTGATCAACATCCTTGCCTTCTCTGTCTTCATCCAATCTAATATTTGTACTCATAGGAGTTGATACCTTGGTGCTATTTTCCATACCAAATTTCTTTAGCAGCTCCTTGGTATACTTGGTTTGATGAATGAAGATTCCATCTCTCATCTGTTTGACTTGCAATCCCAAAAAGTAGTTCATCTATCCCATCATACTCATTTGGAATTTACTTTTCATTAGATTTGCAAACTTCTCACATAGCAATTCATTTTCAGAACCAAAGATTATGTCATCAACATAAATCTGTACCAGCAGGGTGCTGTTCCCTTCATTGATTCTGAAAAGAGTCTTGTCAATGGTGCATTTTGTAAAACCATTGTCCACCAAGAATTGGGATAGAGTCTCATACCATGCTCTTGGTGCTTGTTTCAAACCATAAAGTGCTTTGATGAGTCTATACACTTTATCTTCTTGATCTTTAACTTCAAATCCAGGAGGTTGCTGAACATAGACCTCCTCCTCCAGAATGCCATTCAAAAATGCACTCTTGGCATCCATTTGATATACTTTGAAGTTTTTATACGCTGCATATGCCAGGAATAATTTGATAGCTTCCAATCTTGCAACAGGGGCATATGTTTCATCAAAATCTATTCCTTCTGCTTGAGAATAGCCTTTTGCTACTAGTCTAGCCTTATTCTTTACAATGGTACCAGATTCATCCAATTTGTTTCTGTATACCCACTTTGTACCAATTACATTTACATGATTAGGCCTTTCCACTAGTGTCCAAACTTGATTTCTTTCAAATTCATTTAGTTCTTCTTGCATAGCAATTATCCAATCTGGATTTGATATTGCTTCTTCAACAACTTTAGGTTCCATTTGAGATAGAAAACATGTAAACATAGCTTCTAGCTGTCTTCTAGCCCTTACACCTTCCTGTATGTTGCCAATAACTTGTTCAGCAGGGTGATCCCTTAACCATTGTTGATTCTGATTAGATTGGTTGTCAGGAACTTCATCTTTAGTAGGGTCTGCTGTATATTCAACAGGGGTTTCAGCAGATCCTTGAACTGCCTCAGTTGTTGCATCAGTAGTATTACCAGCAGGGTGTTCAGCAGGGGCAGAATCAGAAACCTTTAAGTCATTAAACCTTTCCAAAACTTCAACATGATCTGGATCAGTGACTTGTAGATTCTCAGTAGGTTCACAAGCTTCATCTTCCATACCAGTGAACTTAGGTTCATCAAACACAACATGGATTGTCTCTTCATGTTTTAATGACCTTTTGTTCAGTACCCTGAATGCCTTGCTGACAGAAGAGTATCCCAAGAAAATTCCTTCATCTGATTTTGGTTGGAATGTCTTCAATTGCTCCTTATGATTTATGATAAAACATTTGCTTCCAAATGGATGGAAATAGGAAATGTTAGGTTTTCTTCCATTCCAAATTTCATAAGGTGTCTTCAGCAGCTTCTTGTTCACTGAGGTTCTGTTTTGTTTATAGCATGCTGTATTGACTGCTTCAGCCCAATATCTTTCAGGTAGCAATGCTTCACAAATCATAGTTATTCCTGCTTCTTTTAATGTCCTGTTTCTTCTTTCAGCAACCCCATTTTGCTGAAGTGTACCAGCAGAAGCAAGTTGATGTAGTACACCATTCTGTTCACAATATTCTCTTATAACTTTGTTGAGAAATTTAGTACCCTTGTCTGATCTTATCTTTACTACTGTCAAACTTTTCTCATTTTGTAATCTCTTCAAAAGTTCAGGCATCTTTTGAAGTGTCTCACTTTTCTTGATCATGAATATCACCCAAGTGTACCTTGAATAATCATCCACAACTACCAAAGTGTACCTCTTTCCTGTTACACTTGTTGGAGTAACTGGTCCAAATAGATCCATGTGCATCAGCTCCAAAACTCTTTTAGTTGATTGCTTAGTCTTTGATTTGAAGCTTGATTTAGTATGTTTACCTTGCTGACAGGCATCACATATAACATCCTTTTTGAATGTGATCTCAGGTAAACCAATCACCAGTTTCTTTTTCACCAACTGATTGATATCATCAAAATTTAAGTGATTCAACTTCTTATGCCATAACCAATTTAGTTCTAACTTGGTATGCACAATCAGGCAAGTTTCTGGAACTGCAGTAGACCAATCAACAACATACATGTTTTGTTGTCTTCTTTCAGCCAACACAACTTGATCACCTCTTTCACTAATGACAAAGCATGTGTTTTTGTCAAAAGTGACCTTGTATCCCATATCACATAATTGTCCAGTGCTCAGTAGGTTGTAGTACAGTCCTTCCACATATGCAAAATTCCTGATTGTCAATCCATTTCTCTCAAGTGTGCCATATCCTCTTGTGTATCCAGGTGTGTTCTTGTTGCCAAAATTAACCCTTGGACCATCCTTTGCCACAAAATTGGACAAACAATGCTTATTCTCTGTCATATGTCTGGAACATCCACAGTCAAAATACCAGACACCCTACAAAACAAAGTTAATGCATTTTAGGTACCCAAATCTGTTTGGGTCCATAATGGTCAGTGGTAAGCATGACCCTTGGCATGTTTCCGTAAGGTCTTCTTTGAAAGGTGTCATACCTTTGTTCATACATGTATTCTACACATCCATAAGGTCTAACAATGTTTTGTGTAGGATTCACATATGCTTCCTGGCCTTTTGGTATGTAATGCTGTTTGAAGTGAGTTTTGTTGTTGGAAGCATTAGCATAACCATAGGTGTGCTGTCTGTTAGGAGCAACCCTATAATATGGAGTCTGTTGAGTTCCCTGCTGAGGTCTTGTATAAGTCCTCTGCTGAGTCCTCTGCTGATTCCATTGCTTAGGTTTTACCCTATCAGCATGGTTATACTTCCTGTTTCTAGCAGCAGGTGCAGGAATATTCCAATCATCATCAGTAGGGAACAGTCTACATTTCCCCCTAAGATAAGTATCCCTAGAATGATTAACATTTTTAGGTTTAGGATTCTTATCCTTGGAATATTTCTGACCTTTGCCTTTTTGTGGCCCAGCAGACTTGGTAGCAGGTCTGCTATCAGCAGGTCTAGAAGGTCCAGCAGTCCTACCTTTGGATTTACCCTTTTTGTTAGGTACTGATGCTCTTTTTGACTTCTGATTTTGCTTCCTTGAAGCTTTCTCAGTAGACTTTACTGCCTCAGCAACCTTACTAGGAGTTGGATTTTGTGTAGGCACAAACTTAGGACCAATTCGGGTACTAGGTTCAGTAACCTTACTGGATCCACTCTTATTAGATTGTTGAGTTCCAAATCCAAGCCCTGTTCTATCACCATAAGGCTTTCCAGATTTGAATGCAGTGGAGGAAGAAGATTGTTCAGCAGATTCAGCAGCTACTGAATGTACAGCAGGCTTATACTGATTCTGTCCAACTTCTTTTTCCTCACCCTTGAGAATTCTTAATTCAGCATTCAACCTCTCAACTTCTATTTGAAGAGCTTCTTTTTCAGCCTTCACAATCTCATAACCAGATTGTATTATCCTCAGTTGATTAAGGATGGCATCCAAAGTTTCTTCATTGTTAGAATTTTTAGGATTTGAACCACAAAGTTGATTCACAATCACTTCCAAGCGGGAGTATTGATAGATACTAATTGTATACCTCCTCTCGTTTCATCCATATTAGCCATTAAAGCATAATCTTCCATATAAGCAACAAGTGCAGTGTCATCAGATTCATTTCCTTTTTCTGATTCCACTTCATATCCTGATTCATCTTCAGCAACCATAGCCTTCTTGCCATGTCTTCTTTGTTGACTTTTGGTCTTTAGTAGGTCTGGACAATCTGGTCTAAAATGTCCAGGCTTCTTGCATTTGAAGCAAAGATAATCAGGTTCCTTACTTTGTCTTAACTCAGGACAGTCAGGTTTGAAGTGTCTTGGTTTCTTGCAATGAAAGCACAAATAATCATTGTCTTTCTTTGATTCTTCTTTCTTCTTTTCAATAGGCCTCTTTGTGAAATTTCTTGAAGGGCCTTTCCAGTCTTCATCATTCTGATTTTCTTGCTCAGTAGGGCAATCTGCTCTTGCATCTCATCCAGTAGATCATCTTGAACTCCTGATGTCTCTTCTTGATGTGTAGCAGCCAATGCAGTGGTTTTTGGTTCTTCATTTTCAGTGGTAGGAACCAATTTCTTGCTGAATTCATAAGATTTAAGATCTGAGAATAATTTGAAGGTATCTTCTTCATGCAAACTCCTCATTTCTTCTATTGCTGTCACCTTCATTTTCCAAACATCTTTGGCAGGTAAAGCTTCCAAGATTTTTGAATTGATTTCTTCTTTTGCATATTTGGCATTCAGCAGGGTGAGTTCATCCATGATTGCATTGAATCTAGACTCCATTTGTTCAATAGTCTCATTTGGATTCATTTTGAACTTTTGGAATTTCTTCTTTGCCACACTGATTTTGTTCTTCTTTATTGCATCAGTGCCTTCACAGATTAACTGCAACTTATCCCAAAGTTCCTTTGCAGTCTTGCAATCTTTCACCTTCATATACATATTGCTATCCAAAGTTCTGTATATGATATCAATAGTAATATTATTGAGGTTTGCTCTTTTTCTATCATCAGCATTCCATTCCTTCTTTGGCTTTGGAATGTACTGTGTCTCCTCTTCCACTGTTATTGCCTTTGTAATCTCCAGTGGTCCATCTGTCAGCACATCCATCATTTCATCATGAGTTGCAGCTAGATAAGCCTGCATACGACGTTTATACTCATCAAAACGATCTAAGGAACACATCAACATTTTTCTAGCATACTGGTTGTTATCCATGATGCAAAGCTTTGAAAATCAGTAACTTGAAAAAGTTTTCAAAGTATTTTCACAAGCACAACAAGTAGGATTACTTCTGAACAGAAGCACTGCTCCGATACCAATTGTTGGTCCCTTGAAAAGGCTTTGGTTAAGTTTAGAGGGGGGTGAATAAACTTAACACTTAAAAACTTTTGGAGTTAACAAACTCAGCAACTTCAAAGAAACTGTCCGTCGATACTTCGCAGTCCGTCGACCTTCGTAGTCCGTCGACTATTGAACTTACTGAATTTGTGCAGTGGAATAAATAAAAAATTAAGCCTTGTTACTTGTTGTTAAGTATGATACTAAGTATTAGATACTCAGTAGTGTGTGTGTGTGAGTTCAGTTGCTAGATTCAGTAGATTGATGTGCAAGATAAACTAAATGCAGAAAGTAAATGAAGAAAGTAAGTAGGCAGATTTTATAGTGGTTCCAGGTGGTGTAATCCTGTCAGTACACTCTTCTCCTGTGATGTTGGAGGTAATTCACTAGAGATCTTTGGATTAGCAGTTACAAAAATCCCTAAGATGCTTGTCCTTCGCCAATCACTATGGCTTCACAAACTGAACTCTTGGAACAGGTAGGATTGCTGCTCCAAAGTCTTCCACTTGTCCTTGAAGGGTAGGATTGCCTCTTCACCAGTTCCACCAGAAACAACAGTCTTTCACACATCAAAGATGCTTCACTGTCTTCAGTAGATTCTTGTAAAAGAAAGTTTGAATCAAGTAAGGGATTCAGCTTTCAGCAACTTGATCAGGATGATATGATCAGCAGCTTGATGTCTTCAAGTGTGTAAACTTGATGCAGCTTGAATGCAGAATACACTTGAAGAAATTCTCTAGATTAGTAGCTTTATGCTCAGTAGGGTCAGCAGGGTGTTTTTCTTGATTAAATTCTGATTGCTCTTAATGTTCATGCAAAAATCATCACTTGTATATGAATTAGGAGTCCTCTATTTATAGGTAGGAATCCTTGTGACTTATGTTTGAAATTCAAACATAGCCGTTTCAGATTTTGTCCTATTTGACTTGCCTTCTGTCACTATTCATAGGACTGACACTGTCAGAATGCTTTTTGACGGTATGCAGTCTGTCCACCCTTTGACTTGTATCCATTGGATAATCCTCTGAATCTTTCCAATGTCCCTTTAATCTTAACCATTGATTTGTTTGATAAAATCAGAGCTTGTTAGCTGTCCTTTTCCTTGTAATCTTTCAATGTAGCCTTTGATTAAATCAAAATATGTGTCCAGCAGGTTCTTGAGATCATAAGTCTGCTGATATACACATGAGTAAGCTTATCCTTATTATGCTGTGTTTAAAAACACTTTATCTTACTGTCTTTTATCTAACTTTTATTTATGAAGTTAGATTATACCTTTTTGAACATAACCAAGTTCCAATCATCACTTAACTTGTGGAACTTAGACCTTGTACACAAGGTATATGTAATCAGTTTAGGTCATCACAGACTTCCCTAAATTCTGATTCCATATCCTTGACTTTAATTACTAAGTTTGTTCCCTTAGCCTTCAATTACTGAGTTAGAGCCCTCAGCCTTCAGTCTTCAGTAGGTTCCTGATGAGTCTACTGACACAGCTACCCTACTGATCTAGACTAGTCTGCTGAGGCAAGTCAGCTGACCTATTACAGTGCTTGTTTGATCAAACCTATACAAAGATCAAACTCTAATAAACCTATACATTTGATCTAGACATCTTTGTGCTTTTTCTCTATAACAGCTAGTCTGGCACTCATCTCTAAAATGTTAAAATAAGTCCAACAATTTCCCCCTTTTTGGTGATCATGCCAATACCCTCCTTACAGCAAAGCAAAAAGATTAAAAACAAAAACAGAACAAGCTTAGTCACTTCTCATTATAATCAGTTGTTCAAATTATTACAGTCTAGATACAGCAAATGATAAAACTGATAAAGTATGTTGATCTACTGTCTTCTTTCTCTGTCTTCTCTTGCTTTTTCTGCTTGCTCTTGGTATGTTCTTATCTCTCTGATCATTTCTCTCATCCATTCATTTTCAATTAGAGAGAAATCAATATGTGGATTTACTTGTTTCCACCAATGCCATGCTTCAGGTAGAGTAAGATTTATCTGATGTACCCTGAAGCCTAATCTCATGTAAACTTCCTTGAACTCATTTAGTGACTCCTTTGAATTTGTGGTAGGTAAACTTCTTCCATCTCTACCGCCTCTTCCACCTCTGTGTGTAGCCCTCATGGATTTAATCCTTGCTTCCCAAAATTTTAAGCCCAAAAAGGAGTTTAAACCTTCATGAAAGCCCTTGTCATGATAGGGTCTCCTCTTATTATAGTAAACCTTCTTATACTCTTTGAGAAGATCATCAGTAAGTGGAAGTCTGCCAAGTGCAGGTTCTCTGTAAGCATTAGTATCAGCTTCCTATCTCTTATGTGCAAAAATCCTAGCAGCTTCTTTTGCTACTGCTGTTTGACTCTCTTCCACCTTATTGACATCATCAATAAAACGGGTCAGCAGGCCATGTACACTCTCCTGTGTGAGCACTAGGTTGTTCAGTTGACCTTCCATAATTTCAGTCCTAATGTCCACAACTGTGATCCTTCCTTGCAATGTTTGCTCCAGTAAAGTTAACCTCTCAGTTATTTTAGGATCTAGTACATCAGGTTGCAGTGTTCCAGCAGATTCAGCCATAGCAGGCTTAGGTGTCTCAGCAAGCTTGTCAAGTTTTTGATGAAGAGAAGTAAATTGGTCTTTCAAAAACTTTTCCTTTAGTGAATTTCCTTGCTTAATCCCTCTTACATCTTGAGCAAGGTCAGCAAGAGCATACTGAGTGGAGGTTATATTGGAAGCAACAGTTTTTCGAGGTTATACTGAGTGAATTTCCTTGCTTAATCCCTCTTACATCTTGAGCAAGGTCAGCAAGTCCTCAAATCTTTGCTCTTGCCTGTCCAGTTGTGTTCTTAAATTTGAAATGCCATTTCTGACAGTCCTCAACTCATTCAAAACTTCTACTGGTACTCCACCAGCCATTCCTCCATCCATATGTCAAGCAGCTTCATCAGCAGGCTCTTCTACATTGTATTGTGCTCTCAATTTGCTGACAACCTTGGCTCTACTCATGTCCCTTCCAGCAGGGGCAGGTCCTTCTTCAACCATAGCACCAAGAATGTCTTCCATTATAGGATCTTGTGCAGGTTCTTAAAAAATAAGAACAAATGCCTGTTGTGGTTCATCAGCAACATGTTCTTCCTCAGGCATTTGAAATTCCTCATCACCGAAGTCATAGTCCAGCACTCGCTCATCCTCATCAATAACGGCGGTCGCGACCATCTTTCCCTTCGGTGGTCTTGCTCTCCAGCAGGCTCCACTACAAAGAGCCTCTTCAACAACAACAGCAAGGGTTTCCTCCAAACCCAAAGTTTGTTCCAACCTTTGTCCAGGTGCTGTTTGAACCTCAGCAACCTGTACCTCCTGTTCGAACCTTTGTCCAGGTGCTGTTTGTACCTCAACAACCTATACATGGAATACATCCATATTTTCTTTTTGAAATTCCCTAAGGTCAGAAATCCATCTTAGAAAGTTTGTAGCCCTGGTTAGAATGTCCCCAGTGTCAATCCAGTCTTGATATTGAATTGAATCCTCAGAAATGACATCAGATTCACTATGATCAGTAACCCTCTCATCATCCAAATCCACATCCTGCTGATTTTTAGATTGTTCAACAGGATCAGCAACAAATGAAGTATCTATCTCGCCAACCATCCTATTTGCACCAATAGATATTACCTCATTAATTTGTGCCTCCAGATCATCCATGGTCAGATCCTTCAGATTTTCATTCATTTCTTCAGTTTGTTGGCTTTCAGTGGATTATCCAGCATCAGTAGACTATTGTACATTTGGCTCAAGTAATATAGCAGTTCCACTAGTTCCTCCTGGACCTGATGGATAATCACCTCCAGAATCAGATTAAGATGAGTCATCATTATCATCTCTAGGATCCCTGAATTTGATACCCTCTTCCTTCTGTTGTTCATCAAACAGATCCATCAGTCTTGATTCCAAAACAGAGGTATCAACCAGTTCTAGCAAGTTTTCCACTCCCAACTTGTCAAAAGCCCATTCTTCAAAGTCTGTCATAGGTTCTGCAGCAGGCTTTTGTCTTTTGTAAAATCCAAACTTCTATTGGAAATAGTCAGCCACTTGTTGGAGTTTAGGATCAACAAACTCCTCTTTCTTCTTCTTCTCATGCCTCTCAAATGGCATGGTTGGCCTCCTAGGAGCAGTTTGTTCACTCAGCTGACCTCCAAAGGTCCCAACTAGCAGAGTCAACGTTTCTTCCACAGATGCCTCTAGGTCAGTAGGTTGCTCAGGTTGTATGTTTCAAGTGTGAAAGATAATTGATGATCCAATTCAAAGTTTCAAGGTTGCACTCCTCGAGAGGAATAGTACACTGCCAGGGAAATAAGGGCTCAAGGTTATTCCTCATGTTGGAAAAAAATGTTAAGACAAAATAGACTTTCAACTAGTATGCCAAAATTGTAATAGAAACACCAAAATAGAATATGGAATATCAAAAGGTGTATCTGGAGGTTCATGGCTCTAAATGGGGCCTGAAAGAGAGGTAAAACTGAAGGGTACAAGGTACATTAATGTGCATTGGAAAACAGAAGTTTAGGAATTCAAAAATTGATTGGCTAAATAGGTTCGGAAGGCACCTTGGCAAAGACTACTTCTGCTTGAAACTGGTTTAGCATAAACTGCAAGAAGGTTAAAGATAGGTAACTGAAGATGGATGTCAAGGTAGGATTAAATATCCAACTGGTAAGAAGATGAGATACATACCTTGAAAGAACAAGTAGCATTAGATGGAAAGATTACAAAATCAACACTACCCTTTGGAGGGAAGCCGGGAATAAACACAAGTAAAAAGAATGTCCTGACATTAAAAGGTTCAGTCAAATTTGTACTTGAAAAGAAGAATGAGGGTGCAACAATGCAGAGTTAGAGGGAACTTGTTCCTTGATTTGACAAGTAAGGAAGCATGGATTTGTTCAAAAGAAAGGCTTTTGGAGATATGTTTCTTAGGTAATTCATGACAACAAGTGAAGAGGATTTGTTGAGCTTAAAGATCTCAAGTGAGGGATTACATGAGAAATAAATTACCAGAAAAGATATAATTACAAATGGGTCTGAAAAGGGTCTGAACATCAAACATGGCATGCTAGAGGATAGCATCTTGGTTTTGTATATAACTGCAAAAAAACAACAATGTTAACTTTACAAACATTCTACCATGAGACATATCCTAGGGAAAGATCACTTCGGAAACCTTCTAAGACATAACACCCTTAACTTGCTACACTCTTAGCCCAAACCTCAGTCAAAGAGGTAAGGATCCCTTTTAGGTGGTTGTGTACGATATTTACTCTGGATCTGACATTATCAATTTGTACGGCCCAAAAAAAAGGAATTTGAACACGATCCAAAGAGAAAAGATTTAGATACTGGAGTTTGTTATGTGACATAAAAATATTAGAATTTTTGGATGAGAGTGAGTTGGTCAAAAACAATTATTTTTGCCGATTACACAAGCTGTCAGAATTTTCTGATTAATAAACATTGATTTAAATTGCTGATTTATCAAACAGAAAGGAATTTGAACTTGATTCCAAAAGAAAAGTTTTAGATAAAATTGTTGTCGGCAACATATCAAAATTTCAGGTCATTTCAAGATGTTTAATGTAATGCCCCATTCCTGGACACCGAGTCCTTATCCAGAAAGAGCGCTCGGTACAAATATTATCAAATAAATTCAATGACATATGTAAGCCTTACGTCGTACATCAGAACTAAAACGACGGGGAAGATAAAACGACTCGGGAAAACAAAAGATCGAACACACGGTTTTCCATGCTGCGAAAACTAAATCCAATAAAGAGAACTAGACCATCCAACATTCAAATAAAAAAGAACTCAAACATAACTAATCCAAAAGAAAGACAACAATGTTTGAACTATGATTCAACATCTTTATTGAAAGAAACAAAAACTAAAAGAAACTAAGTCTTCAAGAGCTCCACCTCACACGTCATCGTCGAAGAACTCATCATCATTAGCAACATGTTCATCTTCTTTGGGAAAAGGGAAAGACAAACATAAAGTAACGGGGTAAGTACATAAGTACTTAGTAACGCGTAGAAGATCGTATAATGTCGGTCTCATAAAGAAATAAAAGCAACGCCATCTTTTATTAGTTCATTCTGTTATTAACCCTAGCTAACTATCATATTATCTTCATAGCATAACACGAGGTTCCAAAGGTATCTAGCTTAGCTCAAGTTTATTACATCATGAATAACAAGGGCACTACGCCTAGTAGTAGGATGTACTAGGACAACTGGGTGCAACCTATTTAGAGACATGCTCTAATAGCCCCAGGAATATCTGAGTCCCGATAGTGTGATGACCGGCAGAGTGCACCAGGTGCTTTATCTAGCCAATCGATTGACCGGCGTATGTACAATCTACTTTGTCTAGTCAGAGGACACATCGCGATATTGTACTATGCCTTACCAAGCATTGCATGATGTTTAAGATTATTAATCTAACACATACGTTTGATTAGATGTTTAACTAGCCACCAAAGTTGATTCACATAAAAGGCTCACCTATCAGTCTACTCCCTCTTCTTAAGACCGCTAGACTCTAACAAAACCTAGCACATACACAGACATCGATAAACCCTAGCTTATCGAAGGACAAGGCAAATCCAAAGCTTTCGAGGGTCCCACACTTCATCTTTTTAGGGAATCCATATGGTGCCGGAACTAAACGCTTCAAAAGCTAATTCAAGGCTTTGTCATTTAAGGTTAAGCAATAAGGACATGATTATAAAGCCTAAAACCAAGCTGACACAATAAAACAGTAAAAACGAAATAAACAGGTCAAACGCACGTTTGACACCCTGTGAACACACGTTTGCCTCGAACGAACGTTTACTGCTCCCCAAATGCTCGTTCGTAAAAAGTTGCCACATCCTGTATCAATTGTCAAACCCTCAAATGCTCGTCCATAAACCCCAAATGCTCGTTCAGCCAAAGATATTGCCACGGTCGCAAACGCCCGTTTGCCCCTGTGCAAACGCTCGTTTGCCTGGGTTTTTCCCAGAAATATGCAACTGTCAATATACAATTTCCAACCCAATTCCACCTCAAACTCCTACTTGAACAGATCGTAAACAAAGAAAATAAACATACAAATTGCTCTATAACTTTACAACCCTTAATCATACGATAAGAACACCGCGTTACCTTATTTTGCGTGGTACTACGGTCCAAAGCTTTAACCCATCAAAGGTTTAACCTTTAACTTCAACCCTATAAACGATAAATCCAAACTGATCACTATGATGTTTAAACTCGGAAAAACACAGCTTTAACAACGATGATGAACAAACCCTAATATTAAGAACGATGAGGGAAAAACTTACGTTAACGGATTTAGGGATTTTCGGTATCAAAAGCTTCCTCGTCTCGCGGTGATCCTTTCTCTCTTGAGATGTCTGCGTTTTTTATCAACGGATTAGCCTAGAGATTGAAGAGTTCCTCTTCCTAGATCTTGAAAACTCAGAGTGTCTTTCTGATTTCTTTTTTGATAAATTAGGCGTGTATTATGTCGCCTATTAGGATTAAAAATCCTCTCTTATACTCCATAATTAAATCTAATTATTTCCTATTAATTAAATCCAATTAAACCCCTTTTTCTTTTCTTCTCCCTTTATCTTTTAATCCTTTAAAACAAAACATAATATTCAGATTTTTCGTGTAAAGCCAAAAATGCCCTTTTAGAAAAATCGGGATATTACATTTAACCTGTTCAAAACAGAAGATGAAGTGAAGGTGCTGCTGCAGATTTTCTGGATAGAGTGTCCGGAAATAATGTGGATTTTCTGAAAAATCCATAAATATTATCGAATCAATGTAAAAAGATAAATTGTAGATAAGACAGTAATCTATATTGATGAAAAAATTTCAGAATTTTCGGAGCAAAGGAACAATAGTTTTATGTTAAAGGAAAACATGGGAACAAAAAACATTCACCAGTGTTGAATAAAGCCAACCATGAGGACGATTAAAACTATGTGCTAAAGAAAGAAACCTTTAACACTAATAATTGAAACGAGTAAGAAGTACTTGGAAAGGGTAAAATTTGCATATGGAGTTCGTGTGGAACCCATATCGAGCAAGCAAGGTCAAAGAATTTTGGTAAACATAAACCAAGCGATAGCGAAGAGAGAAGGTGGAGGATTTGTAGAGTTGAGTTTTTAAACAAAAAGTTGTGTGCACTAAAAAATCTTGTAGGAGATGCTTTGAAGGTAATCACTAGGATGCAAAAGTGTGTTGCCCCGAAATCGCTAAACATGATATAGTTGTAAGGATATACAATTGTCAGTTCAAATAGTTTGAAGGATGAGAAAATTATTTTCCTTAAATCAAGCACTTGACACGATGAAAATATCTTAAATAAAAATAAGGCACATCAAAGAATGTACACACTTGGAAAACAAAACTTCGCAATAAAGGAACTTTTACCGAGTTTCAGAAGTTTCAAATGGAGGATTTAACTAGAGCATGGGTTACAATTAGTATGGATTGGGAAACATTTGAAATCGAGATAACCAAGTAGGAAACTAGATGATTATAAAAGAGAACCTTATTAATGAAGACATAAGATTGGAAAATCACCACGCAATCGTTTCTCGCCATCGAGGAGCACTATAACGACAACACCTCGTCTCTAGCTGCCAAACTTCTTATCCTAGGTAACAACTAGCTTAAGAATCAGATAAATCAAAGTATTCCCATCTCCCATAACCTACCACACCATAACTTATAGGGTGGAAGAAAGACATATATCCTTCCTTGACCAAAGGACTTAAATGGTTTTGAGAAATTCGGGTGCATACATAAGCCATGAAATAATTGATTTACACAAAACAAACTGAACTGATTTTGAACATAAGGCAAAGAGAAAATCTATGAGTATATAAGTTTTACATATGATGCTCAAAAATAATAAATTTTGGGAAGCCATAGGTCGGTCAAAATAATTCTTTTCATCTACTGCTATAAGCTGTCAAAAATTTTCAGGACTTCATCAACTGTCGTGTGTTGCAGATTGTGCTCAGACCAAAACGAATTTGCACTTGGTTCCAAAACAAAAATTATATTGCAGGATGTTTTCTACAACATATCAAGAATCCAAGTCATTTGGAAGTGTTTAGCTTGTTCAAACCAGAATGATAAGTAAGAGTACCGCTGTAGAATTTTCTGAACATAGATTGGAATTTGTGAAAAATAAAATTTGTGAACAATCTATATTGAAAAATAAATTGATGTAAAGAGAGAAATTGTAGATAAGACAGCTTTCTTAGTGGCTGAAAATTTACAGAATTCTTGGAACAAAAAAATGAAGTGATTAGAACCAAATGTAGCATTACAAAAGCATTAAAACCTCCAAAAGAAGGAACATGAGAGAAAGATTCGAAGATTCCAAAAGGAAAGAGGGATCCTATTAAGGGTTCTCGAATGGAACAAAACTTAAGAGGATCACGTAAGAGATGTGAGCTTAAAACTCAACCTAACCTTCGCCTAAGAAGACTTTTCACTTGGTCCTAGTGCAACTTAACCACGTTCTAAGGATTCCTGATCCTACGAGAATTTACCGCCAAGATCAATAGAGATCATAAGGTTTCAATAAGGTCTAAAGAAGTCTTATCTTAGAGGGAAGAAGCCTAGAAAAGAAATGACGCTTAGTTCTGATACCAACTGTAACGCCCCACTCCCGGATACCGAACCCTTATCCAGAAGAGAAACTTTCGGCGCGTATAGCATTAAATAAATCTAATATTTTACGCAAGCCTCTACTTCGTCATATCAAATAAAAGCAAACGGAAGCTAAAAAGACTCGGGTAAAAACATAAATGCTACTAAGAATGGAAATTAACCATAATAAAGATGGATAGTTAAATTACAGCGACGAAACACCCAAAGACTTATACAATACAATGTCTTAAAAGTACAAACATAACTTACGAAAGTCTAGGAGTAAAAGAACAACAAGTCTAGTACAACCCTTACGAAAAAGAAAATAAACTAAAAGCATCTTCAAGGCAGCAACGTCATCAAGCCGTCAACTACTCTTGGTCAACCTGTTCGTCTTCTCACCCCGCAATGCATACAAAATAAAATGCAAAGGAGGTAAGTACAAAGTACTTAGTAAATGTGAGAAGCTAACGAATAACTAAGTTATACAACGAAATGTTATTATTATGATTATTAAATTATCTTTATGAGACCGACTCAATCTAGGGTTCACTTCATGTCCATCAACATGTCATGACTATACGTTTCTAGTTTAGTTTATCTGTGTTACATCAGCATTCAAGGGCACTATGCATGGTGCTACTCCCCACGAAGTATCTGGGTGCAACATATTGGTGGATCACACCAATAACCACGGAAGCCTATTCTGGTAGACTCCGATAGTGCACACGCTCGGCGAAGTCCCTCCATACGTAGGGTCTCGGACTTGCGGGGTGGTGTTCCTCCGTACGTAGGGTCCAAAGACTTACAGAGTTATTCACTTTCAGAACGCACACACATCGCGATATAGACTTGTGACTTGCCAAGAATGGATTGATGTTTAATCTTATTACTATGCAAGTATGTAATTATTAATGGTTATTAACTAGCCACCTAAGTGCTTTCAAGTAAACTCCCTCACCCCTACTTCTCTCTCTTAGACCACTAGACACGGACAAGGCCTAGCAATTACACAGACATTGATGAACTCTAGTTCATCAAAGCACAAGCCCTTTCATGTTCTTCCGACGGATCCAAACTTCAACTCCCTTTAAGAGTACATTCGGTGCCGAAACTAAATGAATCGGAAGCTCAATCGAAGCTTGTTAAGGTTTAATTCATGTTACAAGACCAAAGGATTACATAGCTTAAAACACAATTATCACCAAACAACACCAAAACTCACCGGAGATCAACCTACCATTATCAAACTATAATTACTCACTAGTGGGGGCCACCGTGCGATGCACGGTGTGCCCTCACTTTTTTATGCACCGATTATAGTTTTTATGTCTGCAATAAATTTACTTTAGCAAAAATAAAGAAGATATCAACCTACTTCAATGCTTAGAAAAACATTTAAACCATCCTTTAGAGGTGACAATATGCCTGCGTGTTGCAGCAAGAAAGGTTACATGTGGGGAAAAAATCCTGAAGATCAAAATGCACTTTCGTGCAAAAAAAGTCAATCCAGAGTTTCTGTGAACCAATAAAAACTACATAATAACAAAATTAAAATTTCCCAAACTCGAATAAATGAATTGTTAGTCGTAGAATATTATTCATGTCAGACTTAACCCTAACTAATACTAGTAAAAAGAAATAAAAAAGAAAAGGTTCGGAAGATTTTCATTTTCTTATCTTTTATCGAAGTAAATTAACCGAAGGATAAGTAAGATAAATGGTTGTTGGATCTCGTTTTTTATTTTTATGTATCTTTTATGTATCATAGATCGAATGAATATTCTCATTCCTTATCTAATTTTTACAATATTTTATTTTCTAGCAGTTTTTGTGGCACCGTACCAAATCATACGACTTTGTTTTACTTAACCAAAAAATTCTGAAGATCGAAATGCACCTTCGTGCACAAAAAGTCAAATCAGAGTTTCAGTGTACCAATAGAAACTACATAATAACACAATTAAAATTTCCTTAACTCGAATCAGAGAATTGAATGCTTCAAATAAAAACCCTAGTGATAAACACGTTGGTGTGATAACACCGTACCAAATCATACGACTTCGTTTTACCTAACCACAAAAAAAAAGGGAAAAGACAAAAATTTTGGTATAGCGACGACGAAAACGTCGCTAAAGCCGGACGACCAAAGCGTCGCAAAAAGCCGGACGACCAAACATGCAAATTTAATAGTATATATATAACTATATGATTAGGAAGAGTCTCTTACCTTAATTTCCAGCACAACCGATCCAAAACCTTCAAGAAAAAGCTGAACTTCTAAGCCTTCAATTTGTAGCATAATTAAACAACAAGTAAACCTAAAAATCCTATCTTTCTTGAAAATCCCGAATTGAAAAGGTGTGTAAAACTGAATATTACCTGAATTAAATGCTGTGAACCTATTTTTCGAATGATCTACGCTCCAAGACGATCGTTTTGACTACTCATGGCAGTGAAACAGAGCTACGGATTAAAAGATACGAATTTTTGAAGAAACGAACTCGACGATTACGAAAAACTAGGGCTAAACTAAAAACTTACGAAATAGGGATATTTTATTTTCCAAAGTTGCGTCTCGTCGCGGTCATCATTTTTCCCTCCTGCGGCATCTTGAACAAATAAACGGATTGGCCACACGGTTGAAGATTATATTCTCCCTTTTTTTTCGCATTCTTCTGCGTCTGTTCTTCATCACTTGTCGTCGTCCCCCTTTTTTTTATCAGAAGATGCATGTAATAATTATGAGGGATTTGGGGATTATTTTCCTTTTTATAGCCATTAATTAAATAACTAAATCCTTTTTTTCCTTATAATTACTTTCCAAAACTTTTACTTAACTGCTTTTTAATTAAATAAAAGACAAATAATAATTATGTCGCAGTGAATACACTCAATTACTATTTTACCCTTTTTTGAAAAGTCGGGATGTTACAATATTTCTGGGTTCACTTTTTTTGGGAATATGTTTAGTGAAGTGATTTAGATAGTTTGGCATTTAGTTATTATTGGTACCCCAACCTACTTTGGATGTGTTCTCATATTAATCATTTCTCTCTTGCAAGGCTGTAGGCATGTTTCCTTACAGGTGACTCTCAGCTATATATTTCTCTAACTGTTCATTCTTTCTGATTGAACTTTTTTTAATGCATTCAAATTTCATTTCTATTTAATTTTTTAGTAACCTATTTCTCTATCTCATCCTTTGACTTGCCCTACTTTTTTTTATTCTTGTGATGCATCAAAGTTAATATTTTTATGCTTCATGCATGTAATACTGAACCACTTTCGTTTGTTTCTGGTAATCGAATCGACTAACCTCGACTCTTTTTTGTCTTGTGTGGTATGTCATCAGTCTTCATTGAGTCTTGTATCATGTTTTGGTTGAGTCTGAGGTCAGAAATTGTATGTCTTGCACACTATACACATTGCCTAGTTTGAATATGTTTTTATGATGAACCTTATCCTATCCATGATTAATTTATCAAAACAAGAAAGATGACAGGTAAAAAAGAAGAAGAAGATGAATCTCTCATTGATTTCAGAAAAGCATTTTACACAGCATATGATAATATTCAGATACATTCAATGTGACCTAACTATCCTTTCAATAGGTGATTAGAGAGACGGTTCAGTTAAGTGAATCTAACTGAATCTAACTAACTGTGTAACCAACTCCTTAGCTAACTTTTGGTGTATATAACTAAATGCCTAAGATAACTGTTGTAGGTAATATCATCTTGTTGTGATGAGTTGTAACACCCCATCTCAAGATGGTATTACTTTGTCTTGTAAATGTTGTGTATAGGGTAATATGATAGCAAATTCTGGAAGGTAGCTTTGTCCGAGGCTTGGTGAATAAATCTGCAAGTTGTAGATGTGTAGAGATAGGTAATTGCTTCAATAATCCTGACTGATATATGTCCTTAACTACATGGTAGTCTATCTTTATATGTTTAGTCCTTCATGAAATATAGGGTTCTCCAGAATGTGTAATGCACTCTTGCTGTCACAGAACATTGGTATAGGTTTTTCATGCTTTATGTTGAATTCTTGTAGAAGGTAAGTCATCCATTGTAGTTCACAGGAGGCCATGGTCATGGCTCTTGATGAAGGGGAGGATCTCGAGGAATCTATTGTGAGGCTTGTTGGTTCGGAAAAAATATAAAGGTGAAAAAAAAGAAAAATAAAAAATGAAAAGCAAAAGAAAAAAAAGAACAATTGAAAGAAAAGAGAAAGTTGAATAAACTTTGAAGTCATAGAATGAGTGTTTCAAGTGAAAAAAATATGATGTTGAGGTCGGAATGTTTATCAATAAGTACAGAAGGATCGAAGGAGTTTGGTTTAGTATGTTTTCGAATAGAAAGTAAATGAGATGATTAGGTTCACTCGTATTTTCTTTTCTCCAGCCCCAAATTTTTCTTTCGATTAACCCCGTCCCGAGCTTCACATTATAACCCTTCAAGTCCTACTTGACCGTATTTAGCCTCAGTTGCCTCGACTAGTGGAGATTCTAGCCCGGTATGAGCTGTGTGTAGTCATTTGGCCGGTATTCAAAGCCGGTGATCATTTTGAGTGTAGCCCTCGGTTTATATCACACACACCTCGTTTTCGTGGTAAGATAGAGTCAAGCGGTGTACATTCAGTGTCTGCTTTACTTTTTCCTTGATGTCGTGAGCGCTATGCATGTGTCGTAAAGTTGATCCCGTGATCTGTTTTAGAGCGCCTAATTTACTCGAGGACGAGCAAAGGCTAAGTGTGGGGTGGTTGATGGGAGTCAACTTTACTGTACTTTGTTGCGCAGTTTAACCCCCGTTTATCACTTTATTGGCATATTTTGGGTAGATATAGACCTGTTTGAGAGTAATATCGAGATTTGTATGCACGGGGAGTTAAACTGTCACATCGATAGTAAACTCTGCCATTTTGACGATATTTGACTCTTTTTCGAGCACTTTTGTCTTGCGGAATTACGCGTGGTGTTTGTTCGTCTATGTTATTGCAGGACTTAGGTGACTCGAGGACCCGGAAGGCGATGTTTTGGACTAAGAGATATGTTCATGGTACGAATGTAGCATAAAAGTGAAGAAAATTCAATTTTGGAGTGAAGACAAGGCAAACGGGCGTTTGCCATACCCCAAACGGGCGTCTGCAGTAAGCACACCTCAAACGGGCATTTGCCCATTCCAAACGGGCGTTTACAGAGTTGACACTTTATTCAGAAAGTTGGGTTTTCACCTGGACGGGCGTCCAAATGACCCTCAAACGGGCGTTTGGGTAGGTTCAGCCCGATTCAAGAAGCTCATACAACACAAACGAGCGTCCAGGGTTTTCAGACGGGCGTTTGGCCCTCAAGTCATGATTCACCAGACGGGCGTTCAGAGAAATGCAAACGCCCGTCCACTGAAGATGAAACCCTAATATCATCATATTCTCCAGGCAAACGGGCGTTTGACATGAACCAGACGGGCGTTCGTGACCGACAGCATCAGATTTCGACCTACTCTATAAATACGCAGCTCATTCAGCCCCTACGGAGACTTGGCCGACTGGAGACTTCTTTTGAGCGATTTGTGTGCGGTTTTTGAGTAGTTTAAACACCTTTTGATCCCCATATTCCATAGATTAATTCCATTGATTCTACACACTTTTTATGAGATTAAATTTCTGTTTCAACATCAAAGATTCAACTTTTTGGGTGCAAACTATTTCTTCATATTTTCTGGATCTGATTTTCAGCAGCTATATGGTAATGACGTTCCTTTTATTTATTGTCTTTCGTTCAATTTCCGTTCTTGATTCCGTCATAATCATGAGTAGCTAAATTTATGTGTAGTCGAATTATGTGAAAGCGAGCAAAAACCCTAAGGGGGATGAGATAGGGAGTTGTGTAGTGCATAATTGAATGTTTTAACGATTAATCCACGTCCTAAAACTTACTTTAACGTCTTTGAATTAGATTGATCACCTAGTTCACTGTCACACACATCAAACTTATAGATGCATTTTGCGGTGAGATGTGGGATAAGGAGTTTTGGGATCGTTGCGTAGATTCTGCCTAGTTGTTAGGTCCGTTTCCAATACAGAGGTTCGTCATCGTTGTTCGAGTGACTCTAGAGCTTGATCATGTTGGGTTAATCGGTTTTCTAAAGGGAGAATTAATTAACTTCATATAGGGTGGTTAGATCGAGTTGTTCAGTCTAATCGCTAGAATTAGGAGTTGGCACCCGTGGATGTCGTTAAACTACGTTCGATAGGTAGGTCGGTTAAGACATGCTCCCTGTTAAGTCCTTCCTTAGGGGTAAAAGTAGCTCGTGGGATCATAGTTCGACTATACCATTTAATATCTAGAAGTAAACTCATTAGTATAGTCTTTACTTTTGCATTAGTGTAATACTCTCCACCATTATTTTGACCTGAACTAAGTTCTAAGTCGACTTTGGTACTTAGACATCACTCCATGTGGATTCGACCTTGAAACCACAATACTACCGTTGACCCGATACTCTGTCGGTCAAAGTTAGCGGTTAGTTATTTTGCTATCAGCTCTGTACTCTGATTCTGAGGAGCTTCTAGATGCAGTTGTTTGCTTTTTAGATCTCCAACTTATCAATGAGTTTCCTAAGAACACTAAAAAACCTATCACTGATCTTCTAATGTCCTCACATCCAGCCCAATCTGCATCAACATAAGCCTTTAGTTCCAATGTCCCTTGTGCGGAGAACAAAATGCCTTGTCCAGGTGAGTTCTTCAAAAACTTTAGACTCTGTGTGCTTCTTTGAGTTGTAATTCAGTGGGAGAATCCAAGAATTGGCTCAGTTGTTGTGTAGCCAAAGTAATATCTGGTCTTGTTATCCCAAGATACAATAAATTTCCAATTAAACTTCTGTAGTAACTATTTGATTCCAGTTTGGGAGAATCTTTGCTGTGCAATTTCTGTGATGTGTCCATTGGTGTTTGAGCTGGCTTACAATCCAAATAACCATAGTCTTCAAGTAGTTCCATACAGTACTTTCTTTGTGATAATACTATCCCATCCTTGGATCTTGCAACTTCTAGCCCTAAGAAGTACTTAAGATCCCCCAGATCTTTAATGCCAAATTTCTGATATAAAATCTTTTAAGTCTCTGATTTTGTCCATGTTAGGACTGGTGATTAACACATCATCATCATATACCAACAAGGCAATAATGTCATTTCCTGTGCCCTTAATAAACATACTATAGTCTTGTTTTGATTGTCTAAACCCCCTCTCAAGCAGAGCTTGGGTTAACATGATGTTCCATTGTCTACTAGCTTGTTTCAAACCATATAAAGATTTCTTGAGTCTACAAACTTGGCCTTATTGAGCAGTGCATCCTTGAGGTATAGTCGTGTACACTTTCTCTGTGAGATCACCATGCAAGAAAGCATTGTTTATGTCTAGTTGATGTAAGTTCCAACCTTTAGAAGCTGTGATAGCAAGCAAAGGCCTGAATGAAGTGAGTTTTGCCACTGGTGAAAAAGTGTCTAGATAGTATAGACCCAATTGTTGAGTGTATCCTTTAGCCACAAGCCTTGCTTTGAATCATTCCACAAACCATATGCATGTCTTTTGATTCCGTATACCCATTTGCAGCCTATGGGAGTCTTGTCCTGTGGTAGAGGTACAATTTCCCATGTGCCAATTTTTTGTAATGCATCAAGCTCATCTTGCATTGCTTTTCTCCAGGCTGGATCTTTTACCAACCTCATTGTAGTGTTTAGGTTCAGTCAATATCTGAGCACTTAAAATATAATTTTTGTAAGAATTAGATAGATTGGAAAAAGAATCAACTTTCTGAATATTGTGAGGTGAGGTTTTTCTCTTTGAAAGATTACACACATAATCATTCAAATAATTAGGTACACCTCTATTTCTGGTGGATCTCATGGCCAGTGTGTTGTCATTAAGTACAGGCTGAGCATTATTGGGTTGCTCATGCTCATGTTCATTTGACAACATTGGATCAGGTTGATCATTAACACTTATTGGTGCATCAGAATCCTCAAAATGTTCAGAATGTGATTCTTCTAGAAATGGTAAACGTAATGAAAAATTATATGTATTACCTGTATCTTGATGATAAGGAAAGGTCAATTCATGAAATGTTACATCCCTACTAATGAAAATTTTCCTGGTATGTAAATTTAACAAGTAATAACCTTTGATATTGGCAGCATGCCCTAGATTTATAGATTTAATGCTTCTGTGTGCAAACTTATTTCCAGCAGTGTGCAAATTGCAAGAATATGTTAAATAGCCATATACTTTAATGTTTTTATAACAGGGCATATTACCAAAGAGTAATTCATGTGGAGATTTTCATGTAATACAGGAGTGGGAAGAACATTAATCAAGTTAACAGCATGGATGACAGAATAAGTCCAATAGATAATAGGCACTCCAGACTGAAAAATTAAGCTTCTAGCAACTGAAAGAGTATGGTGATGCTTTCTTTATACAACACCATTCTGTTGTGGGGTGTGCACAACTGAAGTCTGATGTAGAATGCCTTTCAAAGAGTAAAATTCAGGAATTACAAACTCAAGTCCATTATCAGATCTTGGAACCTTAATTCTTTTATTAAACTGTGTTTCAACTAGATTACAAAAATTCTGAACAAGAATTCTAACTTCCCATTTGCATTTTAACATATAAACCCAAGTATATCTAGTGAAGTCATCAACTATTGTAAGAAAATACTTGTGTCCATGAACACCAGTGACTCTATAAGGTCCTCAGATGTCCATGTGCGCCAAATCAAAGGAACTAGTAGAACTAGACTGACTTAATGGGAAACTAAGTCTTTTTTGCTTTGCTAAGGGACAAATGTGACAAAGTATCCTAGTCAGCCTTGATCTATTTGTGCTTATTGTTAAGAACTTGCATCCTTTTATGAGAAGCATGCCTCATTCTATAGTGCCAAAGCAAATCAAGTTGACTAGTGATCACTGGTGCAGATGCTTCAGGTATAGAAACAACAAAAGAATATGATTCTTTATCAGCTTTAAGAATGTATAAACCATTGGTCAAATCATCTGTACCAATCCTCTTCATACTTAGCATGTCCTGAATGACACAGCAGTCAAATGGAATTTAATGTTGTAGGCTCTAGAAATAACTTACTAATGGACATTAGGTTGAAAGTGAACTCTGGCACACAAAGTACATTATCAAGAATTAGATCTGTGTTAATCTTAACTTTACCTATATGTGAGATTCTAGCATTCTCCCCATTAGGTAAACTATTATACATTTGATCAACAAATCTAGAAGAAGTAAACAAAGACTTATTGTGGAAATATTACATATCAAATATTATGTAATATTTATTTATTTCGTGTATACATTATTTGTACACTTTATTTATAAAAGGACATATTAATTGTGGTATATATAAACAATTAATATGTCAAACTCTAGTTTGCTTTATGTCATAGACATAGCTTTTACTTTTTACATGCATGCTTGCCGCCCATAGCTATATACTCTAGTGGCCGCCCAAGCTAGCTAGTCTCTCCCCTCAATTGTAACTATTTATACTTCTTTCATTTGATGAATAAACTAAGTTGATGTTTACTCTAGTGTTTATCACTTTCTCAAACTGTCTTCATGGTATTAGAGACTTACTGAGTTCTAAAATCCGCTGCAAACTCAGTTCTGTTTATTCCAAAAAAAATGTCTACTTTAACTGACGTTTCATCTTCATCAGTAGACTCCCAAAGCTGTCTCAGCAAACTGGGGTCACTGAATCTTCATCATACACAAATCATAGACTTGATGGTAACAACTACTTGCTGTGGTCAAGATCTATGAAAATGTACATCTCTGGACAAGGTAAGATGGGATACCTGTCCGGCTCTAAACCTGCCCCTGCTGAAGATGACCCCGGATTTGAAGCATGGGACACTACTAATAATCAAGTCATGACCATTCTCACAAGATCAATGACAAAAGAAATTAGTGAGAACTTTATGATGTATGATACTGCAAAGGAAATCTGGGATAATGCCAGAGATCTTTACTCCAAGAAAGACAATACATTAGAAGTGTATGAACTTGAAGCTCAGATTCAAAACTGCAGACAATGAGATATGTCTATAACTCAATACTTCAACCAACTATCTAGGGCATGGCAACACCTAGATATGTTGGAAACTCACCCCTGGAATGATGTTAAGGATCGCCCTTTATAAGGACATTATTGAGAAAAGAGAGTATTCAAGTTTCTTCGGATTTGAATCCTACTCTTGATGATGTTAGAGGAAGAATCCTTGCCACAAAACCTCTCCCCAATCTCAAATCCATGTTTGCTGAGGTCAAACATGAGGAAAGCAGGAGGAAAGTGATGCTGCTGAACTCCCCTGTTGACAACCCTTCTGAGAGTGCTACCCTGCTGACTATCAGGAAGCCTGCTGAGGTTACTGAGACATCTAGGAAGCCTACCGATAGAACCGGAAAGTTGTTCGTCACAAGATCGCAAACGCACAAATCACACCAAGGACACTTGCTTTGGAAGCTACATGGCAAGCCTAACTCCTCCAAGCCTACCAGGGAAAGTCGGGCGGGCATGTCAATGAAGAGGAGAATGATAACAAGTTGAATGCTCGGTTGCGCATTCAAAGCTTTCCTCACTCAACAAAAAGAAGGTAGTCCCTCTAACCGACACGCTACTCGGGCTAGTGCGGGTAAATTCTACTCTTCTATTAGTAATGAAACATGGATTGTTGATTCGGGGCCTCCTCCCATATGATGGCAATAAAAACCTCATCACTCACCTTATGCCATGTCATCAAATTCACAATGTTAAGACTGCTGATGGATCTATCTCGTGTGCAAAAGGTTTTGGAAATGTTAAACTCACTAATAAGATATGCCTAAAGGATGTCCTATTTGTTCCAAAATTAGACTGCAATCTCATATCTATCAGTAGACTCACAAAAGATTTGAATTGGACTGTTGTTTTTAATAAGAATCAGTGCACTTTCCAGGACCCTTCTTCACAGGAAGTGATTGGGAGGGCTAAACCCTGCTCAGGATTGTATGTGGTCAACCCTGCTGAAAATAGAAGACTGAAGACTAAATCTGCCTCAGCAACCTGCACTCAAACCTTAGACAATATCATGTTATGGCATTATAGACTAGGACATCCAAGTTTTGGTTATTTGAAGTCTGTAATTCCTGAATTATTTAAAGGATGTAATATCAATGATCTTCAATTTGATATTTATCAATTTGCCAAACTTACAAAATTTGTGTATACCAAACTACCTTATTTGCCATCCACACCTTTTACTTTAATTCATAGTAATGTATGGGGACCTTCAAGAGTAAAAAGTATAACAGGAAAAAGGTGGTTTGTCACTTTCATTGATGATCATACCAGGAACACATGGTTGTTGTTAATGAAGAATAAATCTGAAGTTGGAACAATTTTTCAGGAATTTTACAACATGATCTCTACTCAATTTGACACTAAGATCAAGATCTTAAAGACTGATAATGCACTTGAATACTATGAGTCTAACCTCAGTAATTTCTTGATGAATAAGGGGATTGTCCATATCAGTAGTTGTGTGGAAACACCTCAACAAAATGGGGTTGCTGAGAGAAAGAACAGGCACCTGCTGGAGATGGCTAGATCAATCATGTTCACCACACATGTTCCAAAGTATATGTGGGGTAAAGCTATCTTTAACTGCCACATACTTAATCAACAGACTTCCCAGCAGAGTGTTAGGCTTCAAAACTCATATCCAAACCCTTCTGACCACACACTCCTGCTCTCATCTTATTTCCCAATTACCTCCAAAAATCTTTGGTTGCACTGTGTTTGTTTATATCCATGCCCAACACAGAAGCAAACTTGATCCCAAAGCTCACAAGTGCATTTTCCTAGGATATGCAAAGGACATGAAAGGTTACAAGTGTTATTCTCCTTCTGAAAAGAGATTTTACAATTCTATGGATGTAAAATTCTTTGAAAGGACTCCCTACTACTGACAAGTCCACCGAGGCGATCAACGATGGAAACCCGATTGAAATTGACCTAAATCCGTTCCCTCGGCAAACTCTTAACCCTCAAAGCAACCCTGCGATTCTCGGACCGAACCTCGGACCCTGCCGACTCACAAGCCCTGCGATCCTCGGCGGCCCTGCGAACCAGAGCCTACTGACCCAGAGCCTACAGACCCAGAGCCTACTGACACTCAGCAACCTACTGACTCTCAGCAGCCTGCTGACATTGATGATAGACATATTGCTATTAGGAAGGGAAATAGATCTTGCACTACTGATCATTCTATTCATAATTATCTATCTTATGATCAGTTATCACCTTCTTTTGCCATGTTTACACAGGACTTGGACTCTCACTGCATTCCAAAAAATATTCAGGAAGCTCTTCAACATGATAGGTGGAAGGTCGCGGTAAAAAACAGAAATGACTGCCCTCCTGGATAATCATACTTGGGATCTAACAGCTCTCACCAAAGGCAAGAAGACAGTCAGTTGCAGGTGGTTATTTACTATCAAATACAATGCGGATGGTACAATTGACAAGTATATGGCCAGACTAGTTGTAAGGGGTTTCACTCAAACTTATGGCATTGACTACAAAGAAACTTTTACACCAGTGGCAAAGCGAACACCGTCGAATACCGATATCTCTTCGTCCAACTTGACTGGCCTCTTCACCAATTGGATATCATAAATGCTTTTCTCAATGGTGACCTTGCGAGGAAGTCTACATGAATGTACCTCCTGGTTTTACCAATCCTCACACTCAAGGAAAGGTTTGCAAATTGAGGAAATCTCTATATGGCCTAAAGCAATCCCCAAGAGCCTGGTTTGGGAAACTCACTAATGTGGTTAAAGCTGCTGGATATCATCAATGCAACTCATATCACACCATGTTTATCAAGACAACTAGACAGAAAAGATCTATTCTTATTGTATATGTGGATGATATCATCCTCACTGGTGATGACTCTACTGAGATTCAGAATTTGAAGACTCTACTGGCAAAGGTTTTTCAAGTCAAGGATTTGGCCTATCTTAAATACTTTCTTGGTATGGAAATTGCAAGAAACAACCAGGGTATCTTTATCTCTCAAAGGAAATATGTGCTGGACCTGCTCAAGAAAACTGGTATGCTGGGATGCAAACCTGTTGTATCCCCGGTAGACCCCAGTAATACCCTGCTGCATGGTGACATTGCTGTCAGGAAGGATCAATATCAAAGACTTGCAGGGAAACTCATTTATCTGTCCCATACAAGACCTGATATTGCATATGGAGTCAGTCTGGTTAGCCAGTTCATGCATTGCCCTACTGAGCAACATTGGGATGCTGTGAACAGGATACTGAGGTACTTGAAGTCCACTCCTGGCCAAGGCTTACATTTCACCAAGTCTGCTGAGAGATCTATCAAGGTTTACACTGATGCCGATTGGGGGGTCACATCACGTAGACGAAGGTCTACTACGTGCTCTTGTTCTTATGTATGGGGAAATCTTGTCACCTTAAGGAGCAAGAAACAACCTACTGTCTCTAGAAGCAGTGCTGAAGCTGAGCTCAGGGCACTAGTTTTGGGTATTTGTGAAGCTCTATGGATAAAAAGGGTCCTTACTGAACTTCAGCAGCCTATTCGAACCTATCATCACTCTCTCGTGACAATAATTCAGCCTTATACATGGCAGAGGATCCATCCATCATGATAAAACCAAACATGTGGACATTGACAGACACTTCGAAGAAGAAGATTGATGCCAAGATTATTCAACTCCAAGTATGTTCCCTCACGGACGAATGTCGATATTCTCACCAAGGCCATTCCACCACTTATGTTCAAATAGACCGAGTAGCAAACTTGGCCGTATAAACATATACAACCCAGTTTGAGGGGGGGTGTGGAAATATTACATATCAAATATTATGTAATATTTATTTATTTCGTGTATACATTATTTGTACACTTTATTTGTAAAAGGACATATTAATTGTGGTACATAGAAACAATTAATATGTCAAACTCTAGTTTACTTTATGTCATAGACATAGCTTTTACTTTTTACATGCATGCTTGCCGCCCATAGCTATATACTCTAGTGGCCGCCCAAGCTAGCTAGTCTCTCCCCTCAATTGTAACTATTTATACTTCTTTCATTTGATGAATAAACGAAGTTGAAGTTTACTCTAGTGTTTATCACTTTCTCAAACTGTCTTCACTTATCATATATTATATGATCATTAGCACCTGAATCCACAATCCAAGAAAAAAGTTTAGATGTACCTGTCCCTTCTGCAGATTGAAAGTTAGTAGTGAGAGCCACAAAATTTACATTTGAAGAACTTCCACATTCTTGTTTATCCTGCAACAAACTGATAATGTGCTGATATTGTTCTTAGAGATCAGAAACTTGAGCAGATACAGAAACCTGATTATTCACACCAAAATCTCCAGAACCAACCCAAGGATCTGAACCTACACAATTTGCAGAAGATCTTCCCCTGCCTCTGCCCTTAAAATTTGCAGGAAACCCATGTTTATGATAACATCAATCCACAGTGTGCCCTATCATACCACAGTGAACACATTGTGGTTTTTTATTTCCATTATTGAAATTCTTTTTGTACTTGTTTTCTTGATTTTGAACAACTGAGGCAGACTTCTGATCTTGATCACTAAAAACTGCAGCCGATTCTGCCAATTTCGCTCCAGAAACACCACCATAATGTTGTTGTTTTCCTTGTTTCACAACCATAGAGAAGACATCCTTTATAGAAGGTAAAGGATCTAACATAAGAACCTGGGACTTGATGGCACCATATTCATCATTCAGGCCCTTCAAGAATATAATAACATATTGCTTTTCAATATAACCTTGGAACAACTTTTCCCAAAATCACAATCCGGAGGAACAGTCGTTGTAACCAATTGATCCCACAACACCTTCAATTTAGTAAAGTACTGAGAAACAGTGAGATTACCTTGTTTTGTGTTTTGGATTTCTTCCATTATATCTGACAGAGTATAGGTATATCTACCTCCAAATCGATCTTGAAGGTCATCCCACATGTCCTTTGCAGTCTTGTAAGAGGCAATACTCTGAGCAATATCCCTAGAAACTGAATTCACCAACCATGCCTTCACTATACTGTTACACTGCCTCCAAGCAGAGTAATGGTTATCTGCAGGACTAAGAACTACAATGGAACCATCCACAAAATCTATCTTGTTCTTGGAAGATAAAGCTGTAGTCATAGAGATCTTCCAGTTGTGAAAATTTGTATCATCAAGAAGTGGTTGAACAAGAACTAAAGCAAGATTTTCATTTGGGTGAATTACCAAATCTGCAGGAATAGCATTTCCTTGACCTTTTCATTTGGGTGAATTACTAAATCTGCAGGAATAGCATTTCCATGAATTTATCAAACAAGAAAGATGACAGGTAAAGAAGAAGAAGAAGATGAATGTGGAAAACACAGGCCCAAACCCATATAAGAATAGGGGCCTTATCCCCAAAACCTAGGTTGTGAGATGGGGGAAGTCCATCTCTTAATATGGTGGCTGAAACAACCACAAGCTCCCAATGTGGGACACTTTAACACGCCCCCTAAAATGTAAGGGTGGCTCCGATACCATGTGGAAAACATAGGCCTAAGCTTATATAAGAGGAGGGGCCTCATCCCAAAAACCTAGGTTGTGAGATGAGGGAAATCAATCTCTTAATATGGTGGGTGAAACAACCATATGTTCCCAACGTGGGACATTTTAACAATCCAAGGCTATGGATGACAGTTTGCTTGACTACATCAGTTTTAGAGACTGCTTGTTATACCATGATATATACATGGTGTTGCATGTTTATCCCCATTTCTCTACCATTTTTAGCTCCACAATACCATTTACTTTTAGCAAATGACAAAGCAATGCACAATTATTTTGAGTTGACAGCCAAGTTGTTCTCAACTTTACCACTCCAAGTTGTAGTATGTAGGATTTTCCTTTTTGTTTTTCATGTTTAAGTTCTAAAATATTTTGAAGGCATAATGTATTAATAATTTTATGTTACAAATGGTATCGTCTTTTCCCTGTTTTTTTATATGACATCCACTTTTCCAAGTTTTTAATATATAAGGCTTTGTTTGCTATTTATAAAGCAAACAAAGGCTGTTGGCAAAAAATCTACTGCTGAGTCTACTTATGCAAAGGCTACTTATAAAAAGGCTGCAACAGTGATATATTTTTATTTTTGATAACTGATGTTTCTGCTTATTAATTTTCTATTCCTTCTTAATTCATTATTATGACATGCTAATAAACCCATGTTTGTGTTCCGTGGTTTTATAGTTTATTAAGTATAAACACGACTTCATATTATCATTTTTTCCCAAGGATGCAGTCTTAAATTTGGATTATTACATACAACACATACTAGAACTCTTCTAAATGGATTATTACGTATAAATTTTTCTATATGAACACAAATTTCATCCCTTCCGAATTGTCATGGGATGTCAGGATTGGATTGCGATTTCGATTTGAAGCATCTTCATTTTAAAGGCTAACCTGAAAGAAGTTTTGTCTCGTCCAAGCGTTAGGTTGTTACTACGTAGAGTTCTTTTGGAAAGGTATGAAAATTCCAATTCTCTAAAATCCATTATGTTGCTTAAGTATCCTGCATAATTTATAAAGCTTGAATATATGTGCAGTTTGGAAAGTTACTTAATGAGTCACAGGTCTTGAGATTAAATGGTCATCAACAAGACATCGCCTCAAAGGTTATCCACACCTCTTTGTGTTTTCTTGTTATTGCCTTTCTTCATATCGCTGTTTTGGCATTTGTAGACACTCGTGTTTGTTTGTTTTCCTTTTTATTTTATTTTTTGGACTTCTAGTTCATCTATTCTGTGTTGTCATATTTCACATGTAAGCCGGGTTCATGTTTTTCTGTCAATCTTCTATCTGATACATCTGTCTTTAACTACTCATTAACATGTGAAATGGGAATAAATTTAGATAATTAAGCACCTAAAACCAAATGAAATGATTGGAAGCCCTTTGTAACAGGAAATGGAAGTATATATGCAGGGTCTAATTCCATATCTTACTAGCTTCAGGACCTGAGCTTTTATGCAGATGTATTGCCTGCTAATAGACGAGGTTGGCATTGACATATCTCTCTTTTTGACTATTTAGTTTATGTGTGTAGTCATCACTCTTATTTTCTTAGTCATTACTTCATGCTGGTTTTTGCTTTCAGCTATTGCATCCCAAATATTCTTCTCGTCCAACAATAAGGTACCATTGTTTCGTTCTCTTAGTTTATCTGTCTTTAGCACACTATTCGTTTTTTTATATTTCATGTTTCAGCTGATTAGGAGAATTACAATCTTCGTCTCATACAAAGGCTGCCATAATACTCAGCCTTGTGTTATGTTTGGCTCTATATCATTCTAATTTTTGAATCTATCATTAAGTCCTCTCTGCAAAAAATTTGGTCTTTGCTGTGTCTTTTGGTCCAGGGCTTAGTATCAGTCTTGTCTGCATAAGAGTTCTTGTCTATGTGTATTAAGCTGTTATGTTAATACATGTCTTAGCTTGGTTCTGTAAATTTGTCCTTAAGCTAGGTTCAAGTATTTAGCTTTAGTTTTCTCCCGGTCATTGCTTGGTTAAGTCAGTCAGCTCTGTTCAAAAGTTCATAGTTTACATCATTTTGTGGTTCATTTTGGACTCATAGTTCTTTTAAGTTTCAGGTCTGCATATTTGTTTGCCATTCTGGTTTCTCAGTTTTGGTATGATCTGTTGTGTATACTTGACACATTTGTTCATGTATTGTCTGTTTTGGAGTGTCCTGTTAAGTTGAGTTCATGTATAGTCTAAGTCACGTCGTCTTTGAGTCGTAATCTGCTTTGTTGTCCAAGTCATGTCTTTAAGTCATGTCCTTATATCTAAGTCCTTAATTTTGTACCTTCTGCGCAATAGGCACTTATGAAGAATGGTTCTTGTTACCTATTATTATTTGTTGAAGAATGTAGTATTATGTTATGCATTTTCTGAAGCAATTTGCTTGCAATTTCAACTTTTGTAGCACTGTTTTCTTGATTTCTGTGACCCCATTAGCTTGTTTTGTTCATTAATTTATGAATTTGGCTAGAATTTCAATGTCAGTAGCTATGTTGGAGGACATTAGGCAATCTATCCAAAGAAGAGTGACACTGTGGATGGAGGACATTAGGCAATGCTTATAAGAAGTTCATTCTCATCTTTTTTTTTTTTAAGTTTTACACTTGTATTTTAGGTTTGGATAATTTGTCAAAATTGTATCTTAGGTTTGAATTTCATCTTATTCAGTTTGCAGACTTTTGCTTCTTTGGAAAGAAAATGATTCAAATGTCATTTTTTTAATTGAAATTGATGTGGATTGAGATTCCGTTTGTAGATTAATTTGTTTTGGATTGTGTTGCCCATGTTAGGACTATTGCTTTGGCATCTGTTATGACTTTTGGGTTGTTTTTATATATTAATTGAATGGCTATTGGGTCAATTTTCTACGTATCAATTAATGGATGTGGAGACGTTTTTCAATGTGTCAACAAATGGCTGTGGAGTCATTTTTCTAGCGTATCAATTTCACAGCTGTGGAGTCATTTTGTCAACGTATCAATTTCACAGCTATGGAGTCGTTTCTGAATGTATCAATTGTGTAGCTTTAGAGTCGCATTGTGAGTGTATTAATTTTGAGGATTTTGAGGCGTTTTATAGTGCCTTGCTAAGTGTTCATGAGGCACTTCTTTTGGTATTGCAAAAAACAGTTTCATCTCTAGCGACATCAAAACTAGTGGCGCTTGAACACGTTACTACCTGACTTAAACGCCTCCATATGTTACTTTTAAAGGCGTTTTTCTGTGTCACCAAATCCTATTTTTCTTGTAGTGCATTAAATCCGGTTGAACACCCCTTTACCTTTTAATTTGTAGAAACTTTGAATGAATAAGCCAAACTTTAATTTCGAAACAACTATTGTGGTTTCTTCGATTCCTACAACAAAACACCAACCTACGATTAATCTAAAGCATCTATTCAAGCCTAATTGCTTAGAAAAACTCAAGAACCCTAGATTCTAAAAAGTGGGATTTTTTATTTACCTTTTCGATTATGGTGATTCTTAAACCAAAACGTTCGTCTCGTCACAGTGATCGTTGTGATATGAAAATCCTGTAAAAACATCGATTGAGTTGCTCAGAAAGATAAGATATTTTCCTTGGTTTTTAGGTTTCTCCTTCTCTGTTTCAACTGAGTATTTAGTCGACACAAGAGGTGAGGAAAAAACTGAGAAACGCTTTTGGGAATCAAGGGGATTAATTGGAGTTAATTCCCATTAATTGTAGTTATCCAACTAATTTTAATAAAGAAAAAATAATCATTAGGATTTTTTTAAAATAAATTTCCAAATACCCTTTTTACCCTTACTTAAATTATTGGGATATTACATTCTTTCCCCCTTACAAAAAGTTTCGTCCTCGAAACTAGACTTACCTGGAAGTTCTCAAAACTCTGGAATCATATCATTTACCTCAATATCTTTCTTCTTTATCTTCAACTGATGATACTCTGAACGCAGATATATTTTCGAGGACACTCTCTTCCTCTGAAGCTGATTCCGAATCTCTAATTATTTCTGAAAACCAACCATGAACTTGAGAGAATTTTGGAGGAGTCTCATTTTGCCTTCTTTTTCTTTTTCCTTTGCGGAGTTCGACATTTCTGAAAGCGTTCTGCTTTGGCAACTTCCAACTCACAAGGGATGTTTTATTTCCTTTCCACAAGTAACTTCCAAGGAGTTGTTAGAATAAATTTCCCAAATAATCCTTCTTCTTTTATTGAATCCATAATTCCCCTTAAATATATGTATTTATCCGAAATACATATACATAAAATACTTTAAATCCGTAAATCATTAAACACAATATTCCATTTTTCGCAAAAAGGCACGTCTACCCTTTTTCGAAAAGTCGGGATATTACATTCCCCCTCTTAAGAGGAGTTTCGTCCTCGAAACTCGAACGTGCTCAGACTGTTAATCTTCCTTAGCAACTCTCTATTCAACACAACCCAAAACTAACCTTCACTTGTTTTCCCACGGACAACAACTAACTGATTCTGATCTTGCTAACCTTAGAACCAAAACTCTACTGATCCCCAATTAAACAAACCATTGTACACTCATCCCAAGACTAACCGGTCACTTCTTGAAACACTGAAACTACACTATCCAAACAGCTACTCGGTGCATCCATCACCAGAAGATACTTTCTTATGTTTATAGTCCGTAGGCAAAAAAATTGGATTGCTGACCTATACCAAAAATCACACCATGATCTGTAGAATTCAAACTATAAGATCTTTTTTCAACGGAAGGTTTCAACTTGACATCAACTTATAGAAACATCCTAGTAACCTTGCTTACTCTATCTGAAAAGGGTTGTTATAAACAAGGAATCCTTGAGGCTGTTCTTACTAAAACTGAGGCGGGGGTACCTGGTTTTGATGATGTCCCTGCTGATCAACATGTTTCAACTGACCCACAACTGCTTGACCCCCCATCAGGAACCAAACCACTCACTTCTTGCTTAGCCTTAGAACTTCCTATACCACTTTTACCAACACCACGAGAACATCTACGGGTTTCGCCATTATGAAAGATCAAGGAATATCAGAATGGTTCTAAGGGGTCTAAAGAGATCTTATCTTAAGAAAGGAAGCCTAAAGTGTTTCACTCTGATACCAACTGTGACGCCCCGTTCCAGACACCGTGCCCTTATCCGGAAATGAACGCCCGACACGTATGTAATTTAATATTTAAATCAATTATATACATAAGCCTTACGTAATTACATCAGAGTTAAAGCGGAAATGAAACGACACGGAAAATTTAAATTAACGACAACAATGTCGAACCACCTAAAGAGAAAGTAAATGTTGTTCCAACAACATCCAACAGAAAAGAAAGTACGAGTGACTTGTGTATTTATTACAACCATTAACTTAGAGGACAAACATAAACGATAAATAAAGATTCCAACTCTCGTCTCTCAAGACAAATAAATAAAATAGCAAGGCGATCTCGAAGCATCAACAAAATAACTACTCCTCATAATAAACGTCATCACCATCAAAGTAACCTGTATTACCTTCTCAGGGTGGGAATCAACATACAAACAGAGGGGTGAGTACATAAGCACTCGGTAAAGGGTAGAAGTACCGAATTTAAAACAAGTCATAGCACAAGGGTTATCATTACTACCACGTATGTATAAAGGCTCGCTCCCCTCTACTAGTCTAACTAGTAATCTCAACCAAACAAGGGGTTTGTTCCACACAATGTCTAAGGACACTTTGCATGGTGAGAATGCACCACGACATATCCTCAACTCCTCATACGGCACGGATGCTACCCATGTGGGAGACTACACAGTCCACGTAGCGGCTACCTTTGTGGAGGGGTAATAGTCCCAAGCTGCGAAACATAAACGTGCCTTACCAAAGACCAGGGTGTTTTATCTTTTAGACTCCAAATATGTAATTGTGTAATAAAATCTAACCACCTATGTTCATTACAGATAAAGGCTTCCCTAATGGCTTCGAGTCCTAGACCATACTACACTATACTACCTATCACATTGCACAGAAAGTGATTGCTACTTAGCACAACACCCCACATAGCTAAGAGTTGTCTTCCGGTGATCCCATGTTTCTCCCCGCAAAGGGTCTCCACACGGTGCTGTGCCGAATACACCAGAAACCATACTCAAAATTATGTCCATTAACATTTAAAGCTTATCAAAATTACACATCGCCAAAAAAATGCAACAACCGATAAGCATTTCAAAGAAAGTACAAGAAAACACAATCATCCAATCCACATATTGCATAATCTGTTGTTTCAGAAGGGCTACACATTATAATAGTTCATTGTATCAAATTTAGATTTATATTTACTACCTTGTATTTATTTATTTTTCCTTTCCTTTTCTTATCCTGTAAAAAGAAGAAACAAACACATATTTTTTTTCTTTCAAATCACGTCTGCAACATTCATACAGGAGTGCAGGAACCCAATAAATTTCAGGTAAGATATATGAAAAAATATACCTAACCAAAAGCAAAATAAATAATGGGACAATTATTGAAAAGGACACATATTGGACTTAATTAGGTAAAAAGGACATTAAAAACAAACATTTACTTATAAGGACAAAAATTAGATAGATAGACCCAACTACCCTTAAAGAAGGAAAAAATAAAATAAAAATAAAAAAGGGAGGGAAACAGGCAGAATTTTTTTATTATTTTTTTGTTTTGTTTTTCGTTTATTTCCTTGAAACGCTGTTGTTGTATTTTATTTTTTTTCTGGACTTTCAAATTTTTTGTTTTTTCTTTCTTTTTTCTGGACGGTGAAACCTTTTTTTTTCATTTTTTTCATTGAACAACATGATGCATTGACCACCGCGATGCATTTACCATCCCGATGCATTGCCCAACCCAATTTATTGACCACCCCCGATGCAGTCACGACCCCCGATTAATTAACCATTGCGATGTAGTGACCACCGCGATGCAGTCACCACCACGAATAATTAACCATATATGCAGTGACATCGACAACCATATATGCAGTGACATCGGCAATCATATATGCGTGACATCACACTACTAGAATTTCCCGGATTTGTGATGAATTTTTGTGACGAAAACTGTTCGTCACAAATTTCCGACAATATTGCTACGAATTAGCGACAAACCACATATTTCTTTTTTTTGCAATAAATAGGGACAAAATTGTGACAAAATATGTACATGGCAAAATGTATGTGACTATTTTGTCACAAATCTTTGCGCCAAATTCGGGCACCGTAATTTGTGAGAATTCTGTGACAAACTGGCTTGGTCATAAAAGTCTTTGTTGCTAATCTGCCGCTAACCGACATATCTGTCCACATCGCAAAATTGTCACATATTTTCCACAAAATTGCTACAAATTAGCGACAAACCGCGTAATTCTTTTTTTTTTTTTTGCAATAAATTGAGACAACATTGTGACAAAATATGTGCGTGGCAAAATGTATGTGACTGTTTTGTCACAAATCTTCGCGCCAAATTCGGGCGCCATATTTTGTGAGAATTATGTGACAAACTGGCTTGGTCATAAAAGTCTTCGTTGCTAATCTGACGTTAACCGACATATCTGTCCACATCGCAAAATTGTCACATATTTTCGAGAATATAGCTACAGATTTCCCGGATTTGTGATGAAAATTTATGTATAAAACGGTTCGTCACTAATTCGCGGCAGCATTGCTACAAATTAGTGAAAAAACATAAAAAGATTATTTTTATAAAAAATTGCGACGGTATTGTGACAAAATATATACATGACAAAAGACCAGTAACTATTTGTCGCGAACCATCGCGCCAAATTTATGCGTCATTATCTGTGACAATTATGCGACAAACTAGCTTGGTTACAAAAAATTCCTTGCTAATTCATCACTGACTGATAAATTTGCCCATATATGTTTACTTTTAACAAATCAAATTATAAAGGCCAATAAGTAGGGTTGTTAAACGAACCGAGCGTTCGTGAATAAAGCTCGAACTCGGCTCGTTTAAGCTCGTTCAAGCTCGTTCGTTAATGGTATCGAGCCGAGCTCGAGCAGTTTCTCCTGCTCGTTTACTAAACGAGCGAACACGAGTCATGCTCGTGAACGCTCGTTAGTGTTCGCGAACTTAGGTAATATATATAAATAATATATAAACATTAACAATTTACACATTGAGTTTGTAGTTGAACGAGCCGAGCTCAAAAAAAATACTATTGAACGAGCCGAGATCGAAAAAAATACTATTGAACGATCCGAGCTCGAGTTAGAGCTTGTTCGCGAGCTTGATATCGAGCTCGAGCTCGAGCTCGAACATTTTTCAAACTTATCGAGCCGAACTCGAACGGCTTTTAGGCTCGTTTGTGTTAACGAGCGAGCTCGAACGAGCTCGAGCTTGAACTTCAACTACTCGGCTCGACTCGGCTCGTTAACACTACTACCAATAAGGCCTTGACTTAGCGGTCAAAGTTAAGGCCAAGGACCACCTCTTAGTACTGGGTTCGAGCCCTACTAAGTGTAAATGTGTGTGAGTGTTATACTTCTTCGTATATTATATAAATATATAGTGAACTTATAACCCAAAGATTGACATAGGTATAACCGTATATAGTGAACTTCGTATATAGTGAACTTATTATTTCAAATACATATAATGTACTAAAATTGACATAGGTATAACCGTATAACCCAAAGATTATCAACATTGGACGTTTTGGGCCGAATTCGAGTCAAAATGGTCAAAGGGGAAATCAATACAAACTCGTAGACGTTTTGGGCCAAAAGAGGGTCAAAATGGTCATGCAGGCCAGATCAGTACAAGCCCATTGTGGGTCTTTAGCTAACCGAAGTTCAATCCCAAGGTTCACTATTGATTTGTGATTCAAACTTGAGGTTCGTTATTGAGTAGTATTTTCAAACCCGGGGTTCGTTATTTAGTCGGTTGAAACCCGAGGTTCGTTAGTGAGTTCATGATGTGAAACCCAATGTTCGTTAGTGAGTTAATGATTCGAAGCCTGAGGTTCGTTAGTTAGTCATGAGTTAATGATTTGAAACTTGAGGTGTGTTAGTGAGTTAGTGATTTGAAACTCGAGATTCGTTACTGAGTTCATGATATGAAACCCGAGGTTCGTTAGTTAGCTAGGCATGAGTTAATGATTTGAAACCCTAGGTTCGTTAGTGAGTTAATGATTTGAAACCCGAGGTTCGTTAGTGAGTTCATGGTATGAAACCCGATAGCGAGTTAATGATTCGATACTCAAAGTTCGTTAGTTATTCATGAGTTTCCCCTAAAACCCTGTAACACTCTCCTCCCTCCCGCCGCTACAACGAGAACTCTTTGCTCACAAATCAACGAGAGTTCGGGTACAATTCCCCTTCTTCATTCTCTAATTTATAATTTTGTGTTCACCAGTTATGGCTACGGCAATATCGAACTTCCTGATAAAGAATAATCTTCAGCGCTAAAGCACCTCTAGGGCTTCAACCTCGTTCTGCTTCTTCTTCAATTGACGATTGTGGAGCGCCACTGCCTGCTGCAAGTAATTTGGGTAAAGTCTTCTAATTTTACGTTTTTTTGTTCTTGTTTTGGATTTATTTGAGTGAAAAACGAAGTAATAAATCAATAATCGATGTTTTCCTTCCTAATTTGCTTTGTTTGGAAATCAGTTGTGCTTATGCAAATGTGTTATGAACTTGTTGTTCTTAGAGTTTAGTTGATTGGAATGTGTTTTGCATTGCATTTGGATTTTGATGAAAGATCTCTTAATTGTCATTTATGTCTCTCTGTTACTGTTGCAACTTGCACATGCTGTAATCAGTCAATTGTTTGCTAAACTTCCTACAATTTCAGCTGGATTTGTGTTCGAATCCTATAATTCATATCAAACCCTCAAGGATTAGGGGCTAATTTCCTAATGTTTCTTTTCTTAGATTCACTCAAGATTGTTGTTTGATATGAAAGGTCTATTTACAGTGAATATTGTATTTGATACGGGAACAATGCTCGAGTCTTTGTGTTGTATAAAAAGTCTCTACAATTGGTACTGTTTGCTTGTTTGAGCTCTTTGTAGTATATTAATCATGATGTTGGAAAAAACACTAAGTTAGATGTACTTGCAAATGTGAAGAAGTAATTTCCCTTTAGAACCCCTTATTATGTAAATTAATTTTGACATGTATTCAATGTGGATGCCTTTTGGCACTTGTGACATCTTGCAGATGGTGCCCGTGCTGAAGCAAAAGCAGCTTCTAAGAGTGTTGTGTTGGTGGATTTAAGTAGTCAATCTTGTGTTATGTTTTGGTATATGTGATGATCCATTTGGGATGAAAAAGGTAAAATAATAGTGTTATTTTATCATACTGCTTTGAGCCTTTGTATACTGCTATCTAAAGTAGTAAATTTTGATTGGATTTCACATCTGTTTCACTTATTGGCGTCCAATTCTGTATTCAAGTTAAATGTATTCTGTAGTAGTATTTATGTCCCTACTTCCTCCATTTGTAGCCGTTTTCACCGCTCTTAATTCTCAAAGTGTACTTATAACAGTTGTCATCATTATGTCCCTTCTTAGTCCCAATATCTTTTCCAAGTACTGAACTCCTGCAGATATATATACATGTATGGACCATTTAAGCCTAAATGATGATGAAAAATAATCCAATATTATTTTTCATTCTGAATCTTAAACGTTTCTGTGATCAATAAAGAAGATTCAAACACACGACTTTTTATTTTTATTTTTAATTGTTGTCTTGTTTTTAATTGTTCAACAGTGAGGCCAAACAAGCAGACGGTACATTGAGCAAGATTAGCATGAAGCAGAGAGCGGATTCAAGGGTAATTCTTGAGAGCCCTAATGATTCGTTAATGCGGAAGGCCTTGAAACTGATGAAGGATGACATAAAAGAAACAATTGAAAATAAGAGCAAAGGACAGAGGGTTCTCTCTCTATCCCTTTCTTTCTCTCTCACATTCTCTCCCTAATGCTTACGTGTGCGTTTGTGCATGCGCGTATGTGTATGCACATATGCCTCAACCTACGTGTGATATTCAGTAATGTTTACTCTTCATAATTATAATGCAACAATGTGACGATTAAAGTTGCTCACCTTTTTACTTTTATGTCTATTGTTTTACTGCAGAAAGAATATCTGCAACGTGAGATTGAGAAAAGGTTAATACTACCAACCCTTTAGGAAAGCTAGAAACTACAATAGGTATTGGTTTTTCCGCCGTGATGGAAGAATCTTTGTGGAGAACACGGACTGTACGGAGTGGGGGTACTACTGCACTAAGGATGAGGTTATTATTGGTGTACTACTACAATCATGGCTTCAAACTTCTTTTTTCGGCCTTTTGATTTATTTATCAGTTTTTTTGCCACGATAGGTTGATGCTTTTATGGGCTCTTTGAATGTCAAGGGTTTAACAGAGAAATCTTTGAAGAAGCAATTGGAGAAGCACTATGATAAGATTTGGTTAGTTTTTTTTTTTTTTATGCACGATTTGGTTAGTTAATAGTCATGTTTTTCCACCAAGTCTGCTTATACACACTTGAATCCATAATGTATGAAGAATAAAAGTTGTTTTTTATTGGTCTTTTATTAATAATAAGCTCTGAAATTCAAAAGAAGTCAAAGGAGCTGGCCCAGAGAACAGCGGCAGAAGAGGCTGATCCAACGCTTCTGTATACCAAGTACTTTTAAACTCCTGGTTCTCCATTTAATACTTTACAATAGTTTAGTACTGTTATGTACTGAGCTTTGTTTGAGAACTAGTGGTATAAGAGCGATGATTCCCCTAGCCACTACTCAGCTACAAATGAAGTTTGATAGGATTTCACTTATTTTCCTTATTATTGGCAGCCAGGGGGCTTGATTTTAGTATTAACAGTGGCCATATATGAGGGATAGTAAACAATACTCATTGAATTCAAAAAGGCGAGATTCAAGTATCCAATAGGGATGTGTATCAATACATTTTCTGTTTAGATTTTATTGTGATAGAAGAAATGTTATTGCTTGGTGCAGCTTGTATTTCAAGTGATGAAGAAGGGGGTCGTTTGTTTCTTCTCTGTTGCTAATCATCACCGCATCATCATCTTTGATAACAACGGGAAGATATTGGACTATGTATGTTGGACATATTAAGTTTCTAAGATTTATTTCTATTCTTGACTGACAAAAAGATTCAAATTAGAGAATACAATTGCTCTTAATGATTTCACAAATTTGTGCCTGGCAGATAGTCTCTTCTCCTGGTTTTGAAGACTCAGAATTTGAGAATGCCAAGTTGATGTGCCCTGCTGCTTCGTTTTATCATGCTTTAGAGTATAGCCTTTATTTTGTGGACTCAGAGGTATGCATTTATGTAGACTTTCGAGATTTTGACTTGTTCAAAAGGCTAGAGGTTTCAGTATTCTTTATTATCCTTGAAAACAGTTTTAATGTCACTTACCTATTTTTTGTGTCCTATTATTAGTTACAAAGTGATTATATACACAAACACACACATGTATGTATCTGGTTTACCTTAAGATTCTTATTTTTTATTAAAACAAATTATTCTGTTCAAATAGCTGCTATACTAGTCCTGATATGTTTATGTTTTTTATCTCGTTGCCTTAAGAATGTAAAAATTTGTCATCTTACACTGTGTCCTGTGTTCTTGTGTATGGACTATAACAAATTGCTGGAATGTTCTTGATGGAGTTACTTTTGGGTGGCCAATGCGGAGAAGTTTAAAGAAGCAGTGACAGGTGTCTTACCATATCTTAGGAACAAAGGGACCCGGATTCCGGATGATATGCTGAAAGAGACCACAGTGGACATGTACTAGCAGTGCAAGTGAGATCGTCATGATTTTAAACAAGTTCTTCACGATGTTTAACAACACCGTCAAGAATTTGAGTGGGATGCAAAACTCAAGACACTTTTAGAGACGATTTCTCGTTCAGAAGATTGAGATGTTTTCGGTGATAAAACCATTAGTCTCTTGTATTTGTCCGTTGACCATGAATAATATTGATTTCATGTTTTGAAATGCTATTTGACTCAATTATGAATAAAATTATTTGCTTCATTTTCATGATCATGGAAGTGTTTTGATTATTTATGCTATTGAAACGTTTTTTATAAGAGAACATTTATATTATTGAATGTAATTTTTGTAAATAATAAATATAGTAAAAATGTGAAATATAAAGTTTGTTACAAAGTCATTGCAACTATTGATTTTGACACAACAATTCATTACAAATATAGGTAATATTTGTCACAAATTTGTCGAAAAACACCGTTACAAAATTAATTCAAAAGTGTAGGGAATAATTGTCACATTTTTATCACTAAATTTGGTACCAAAATCATCACATGAATTCATCACATAATAATCACTAAAATTTTGTCACAATTTTATCGTAAACAATCGTCACAAATTCATTTCAAATTTGTAAGATATGGTTATCACTATCATCAAAAAAATTGGTTACAAAATTGTCGTATTTTTTTGTTGTACATTTATCGCTATTTTATGAAGCAACTTTGACACAACACTCCATCACAAACTTATCGGAAAATTTAGTCACACATCCGTTGCAAAATATAATTTTTGTCGCAGATTCATCACTAAATTTTTTGTTATATCTATGTCACAAAGTATGACTTTCGGCACAATTTTGTCACAAAACTTAGTGACAAGGTTAATTTCGACTCAAAAAATTGCAACGGGGTGTTCTGTGACGGAAATAGGATTGACGATTCGTCACAAAATAGTGATTTTCGCCTTCACAAATCCGAAATTCGTCAACAATTTATGCAAACGATAGCGACATCAATATTTTAGTGACAAATTTGTGAATAACATCAACGACAAATCCGAGAGACCGTCACAAATCCGAGAAATTGGCACCCCCTAGACCATAGTGACACCGGGATGCGGTGACAGCAATCATATATGCATGACATCAACAATTTATACAGTGACATCAGCAATCAGATATGCAGTGACATCAGCAATCATATATGAATGACACCAACAATTTATGTAGTGACATCGGCAATCAAATATGCACTGACATCAACATTTTTGTTGAACTTTTTGTCCCGAAATTAGGAAGATTTTCCGGGGAAATCAAGCTTATGAGCCGCATCGAGCTATATCGAGTCCTTAGCTAGTCAAGTTCGATGTTGCCTTTTTATGGCTCAATCGAGCCCAAACGTTTTTAGTCTATTCGAGCTCAAGCCCTCGAGACCATCGGGATGCAGTGATCACCGGGATGCAGTGACATTTGATAAAGCAACACCGTGATGACATTTGTTATTTTTCCGACTTAATTTCATAAAATCGATTTCTTTTCTTCATAAAATCCACTTCAAATGGCTATATCTTTTGATATAAAACTACGATCAACATAAATCTTTCACCTTAAATCATATTTTTATGCAGTGACATCGGCAATCATATATGCAGTGACATCGGCAACCCACCATCAAATTCATGTCACTACACCAATTTTCTTCCACATATGCTATCCACGTGTGCTGAAAGGAATGAAGACATAAATTGGACAAACTGAAGCCAGAATTGTCTATGCCAATCCCAGGGAACATGAAGCCAAAAAATAACTTCAAAGATCCACAAACAAGCACTACCACAAAAACAATGCCCAAACATCATGGGGCCAAAAAACCAAAATACCTTCATAAAAAAAATCATCATAAAAATCATTTAGGTTTTTCCTTTTTTAAGCACCTTGCTCTGCAAAACAGAACCATCATCCAAAGCTGAAGTACCACTCAAAATAGCACCATTAGAAACCTGAGCTGCATCATTACTTGGAATCAAAACAGATGCATCATCACCAAATGAAATAGCAGGGACAGACCCCTGGTGTCTAATTCCAAATAAACATACAGAAGTAGCTAAAACATTGTCTAACTTGAGGGAATACTTAGTTATCTGTCATGCTGAATAAATCGAAAATGAACACAAATATGACAAATATTATCCAAGAACATTGCTGGCATACAACTAAATCAGGGTGGAAAGGATGTCAATAAGAACTCTTTGCTTCGATACACTTGGTTTATGGTAAAAGACTAAAAATCGGAAGCAATTCAGTTAATAACCCTGTATCTCTATTTCATTTAGATATTGAGGCCCAAGCAATATGATGACCGTGTCTGTTAAGACAATGGCACTTAAAGTTTTAGAGGATAAGCTTACAAAGAAAAGGCATATGGCATGCATAAATGGTTTTATCCAATAGAGGAAGAAAGTTACAAAATCAAGTTGCCCAAATCGGTAACTTCTTTATGAATATTGATGGTACTTAATTTTGAAGTGATTTGGTCTCTTCATTCAAATGTTGAAGATCAATTAAGAGATTAGTTATCTCTTGCATTTCAACCTTAATGGGCTCGATTTCTTGAAAAAAACAGAGCAAGATTTTCTTCATTGCCATGGCTGATTTGGCCTTGCTCCAAATCTTCTTCAATTCCAAGATCCTTTGGGCCTGTTTCTTTAATAAAATAAAATAAAAACGACCTTGTCATCAAATCATTCATCTTTGCTTCCCAAATCCACCATGAGAGATGAAATCTTGAACTGAGTAAACAGCAGATTACAAATATCAATCTCAAAAGCAAAATTAAGCAACGTAGAATTAATACCTGTCTTCGACAAAGGCTATTAAGCCTCTTAAGACCCAAAATATTCACCGTGGTGGAACAAGACCTGAGCCACGCCGGAAAAACAGCCATAGAAGAAAGGAGATGAAAAGGGAACAGCCACGGAAGAAAGGAGATGATAAGGGTTGTTGGGGAGAGGGGTGGGACGATGCTGCTATAGAAAAATGAGAAAGAAGGGATTGGGGTTATTTTTGTCCAACCATTGTTATTTTATCCTTATAACTAATGATGTTTTAAGTGTGTCCTAAGTGTCCAATTAAGTCTCAAAACACGTCCTTATAAACAAATAACACTAAAACATATATCAAACCAAATGGGAAACAAATAAAATAACACCAACAACGACACCATTAAATCCGGTTGAACATCTCTTTACCTTTTAATTTGTAGAAATTTTAAATCAATAAGCCAAACTTTAATTTTGAAACAACTATTGTGATTTCTTCGATTCCTACAACAAAAACGCCAACCTACGATTAATCTAAAGCATCTATTCATGCGTAATTGCTTAGAAAAACTCAAGAACCCTAGATTCTAAAAAGAGAGATTTTTGATTTACCTTTTTGATTATGGTGATTTTTATACCAAAACGTTCGTCTCGTCGCGGTGATCGTCGTGAAATGAAAATCCTGTAAAAACGTCAATTGAGTTGCTCAGAAAAATAAGATTTTTTCCTTCGTTTTTAGGTTTCTCCTTCTCTGCTTCTACTGAGTATTTAGTCGACACAAGAGGTGGGGTGAGAAACGCTTTTGGGAATCAAGGGGATTAATTGGAGTTAATTCCCATTAATTGTAGTTATCCAAGTAATTTAAATAAAGCAAAAATTAGTATTAGGATTTTTTTAAATAAATTCCCAATTACTCTTTTTATCCTTACTTAAATCATTGGGATATTACAAAGAATATGCGCGTACACAATTTAGAAGAATGCAGGATTTTTTTTTTCTTTCTTTTTTATAGGGTACGCGGGATCAAAGAAAGAACAAGCTGGTAATTTATTTAATTCTTTTTTTAAAATAAAGATGCACTAAACGCAGGAAAGAAGAACGCAGGAAACTTATTGACGATCCAAAAATCGTCTCCCTCAATCTTAGGGTTCTTTCTCTTGATGATAGTCCAATGATACTCCCGGAATATGAAGAACGACGAAAACGAGGGGGTGATTTGGGATATTTTAGACTGCATTTGACGGTGGTCAAGCTGCCTACGTATCCAATGCCGGGATTGGAATCAAGTCTTCGTAGTTCCTTAGGGATAGTTTATATAAAGGGGCTTGTGCCCTAGAATTGGCGTGTTGAGTGCCTGTGATGGACACTGATTGGCGTTTTCCCTAAGGAAAAGGATTATGGTTGATTAATATCCTTAATTATAGGAGATAAGTATAGTATTCAAATATTCGCATTTAAGTGATAAAGATTGGAGCCTTTATGGCCCAAGATTCTTTCCATAATTATCTACCTATTGCCCACGCGGGAAATACGACGAGGGACGGACTCTGACTGACCTAGACGACCCGGGCTAGACTGGAAGAACCCTTCTACACTCGGGTCGTTTCGAGGAGACAGGTGGCCAAACTGGAAACAGCTCGGCCAGGTGCGAGAATGGAAAATCTGGGAAGGACCGACCATGAAGGCCGGTTACGGGTTGAGAAGAGCACAAATGTTGGCCGACCTTAAGGAGTCGGGATCGAATCAGGCCATACGATCGGTAGAATCGTCCTAAATTAAACAATGACTGACCTGAAGGGGAATAGGGCGAGTGGCCGGGCTCTTTTAGTTCGGCCTAAGGAATCCCATGCATCGTCTCTTAATGTTGAACCACTACAGAGGTGCCCCGTAGGTAGGTACAATTCTTGGCATCATCATAAGCCCCCTAGATCCAGCCGACCCGTGGTTGGTCGGCTCGGATCTATCGAGGTGTTGGCTCGACACGGAAGTTGAACTTGTGAATGTTGAAATTGAAAAGGAGTTGCTAGGTGGCAAGGCTAGTTATGACGTAGTCATAGCTATCCCGGGAATCGAGGCGTCGCTGTCCACTAACGTAACTGAGGGCGTTTTACGAGATATGTGAGGGGGTTATAACCCCATTATACCAAACGTCACTTTATATTTCCTGGCTACTATTTGTCTGTTACTTTCTACCATGATCTTCCTTTCTCTCACTACGTTTACTATCATATGTCTGATGAGGAGCCACTTACCCCCAGGACCGAAGCATTCATCAGAGAGTCTTGGACCAGGCCTGTGGTTTTCGAAGAAATTCCTTGGGTTCCTCCTCAACCGGTTTCTGTCGCTTCTTCTTCCGTCCCGTCATCAAATACCTTCGATCCTTTCTTCAGGTATAAGATACAAAAGGCTGTCTAGGATATCATGGGGAGTCACGGATTGGCTTCGGTTTTGGCACACAACAGCGTAGAACACATTTGCGACGAATATGGGATAAAACGGGAGGACTTTGCTCCTCGGCTTCCCGTGGATCCTCGTCCGTTCGCATCCATCCTCCGGACTGGCACTTTGCTATCTACGAGGCCCAGTTGAAGGCGGGTCTGAGGTTGCCATTGTGTCCTGCTATTGTTTCTGTGCTACGTCATTATGGTTTAGGCGTGGCTCAACTAGCCCCTTCTGGAGTCAGGATAGTGATAGGTTTCGCAATATTATGCCGCGCAGTTGGGCTACGGTTCTCGGTGGGTATCTTCCGGACCTTCCATTGTATAGCCCAGAGTCCTGGGGTGAAAGGATGGTATCACTTCTCTCGCCGATCGGGAGTAAAGGAAATGATGCCTGAGGGCCCTAAGTACACCGCATGGCGGACGTTTCTTCTTTGTTCGAGATGGTGGGGATTCTCGACTAGGGAGTTGGAAGACTAGCTCTTTGCAGAAGGACGAGTGTCCGACTCTTCCAAAGTCGGCTCCAATAGATGCTATCCAGAATGCAATGGTCGTCCTGAGACTGCGCGAAATGTCCTCCGAGCTGATTGTTGCAGCTCGTCTAGCTGAGGCTGGTCCCGACCCTTACCTTCCATTGGATAGCAACAGTCGTGACATGGGTAAGTATCATTTCTTTCTTTTACGTTTCCAAATGACATAAGTAATATGTCTGTATTATTGCAGTTAGGATTCTGGCCGGCCTCCAAGCCCCCGGTGTCAGGGAGGAGGTAGGACAACGAACCAACGAGGTGGGCGAGACCTTTGGACACAGTAGTCGACCTCAGACGACCAGGGTCGTAGGGTCTCTCATCGGGCCTGTCACATCTCGTCTGTTAGCCGGACTAGAGAAAGATACACTGGAGGAGCCTCATGCTTCTCGGAGGAACATGAACGTTCCTATTATTGTGGTGGACGAAGAAGAGGATGAGGAGGAATAGGAGCCTATGACTCCTCTTGTACGGAGATCTTCTGGCTCTAGGCCAAGGGATGCTGATGCGGAAGAGATGGTGGACAAGAGATGCAGAATTGATGCGGGGTCGGACTCAAAGAAACATGACTTGAGTACGCCTGGGGTTCGTCAAGAAGATGAGGAAGTTCGGGATGATCTCCAGACTTCGCCTTATGCAGCCGATTATGTGCGGGATGTTTCTCAGATGTCCGACCTGGACTTAATCGAAGTGGGCTTCGAAGCTATGAGATACATAAGTATCCTTTCCTTTATTTCCTTAGTACTTTCTTTCTGAGTGATCTTGATCGGGCGTCACATTATTTCAGGATTCGGTCATAGGTGAAGAAATTTTTTGCCATCTTGCGCGTTCGTCTGCTGAAAGGGAGAAGAGGGCCTCCGATCTAAAGTCCAAAGATGATCGAATACAAGAACTTGAAGAGTGACTGCGGTTAAAAGTGGAAGGGACGAAGGCGTTAAGGTCTGAATATGACGCTCATCTTCAGGAGTTCATGAACGAACACTTAGAAAAAGAAGCTGAGCTAGACGGTCATGTCGTAAGGCTTCGGGGGGAGCTCTCGGCATCCGAGGCTATTGTCCGAGCCTTCCCTGCTCGTCTACAAGAGGCCTCGGCTCAAGCCGTTAAAGATTACAAGGCATCCTCTGCCTTTATTGAATCCTTAAAGCGGCTGCTGAGACCTGTTGTGGGAACTAGCTACACATTAGGGGTAAACGATTGTAGGGTCCTTCACCCGGACCTCTCAATTGATAGCTTGGCCCACTCCTACTTGCATAGCCCTGACGCCGAATCGATATACTCTCTTCGGGTGAAGGAATTTCAAGCGGGGGTGGATCTGGAGGCGAAGTACCCTATGTAGGCTTAGTTTTTATATTTTAATAGTATAGATTTTGTAGTTCGGTAATTTTTTGGTCATTACGCTTTTTAGAGTTAATGGAATTTTGAAGTTTTTGTTTTGTTTGACCACCGTGATATCTATTTGTATTTGTTGTTTTATTGGTGTGAGTGATGTAGTTGCCCCCTAGTATGTCATGCCTATGATTATTCAGGGATGGCATACTAGTGTGTATTATGTATTATTTGCGCAAATAGTTAAAATTTTGTTACAAGGCACCGCGGTAGGGGTCGGATTGGGCCGACCTATCATATGAATGTTTTGGAGAGCAGGGTCAGGCAGGGCTGACGTCTCACATGGAGTATGAAGGACGAGCAGGGCCAGGCTAGTGTTGACTTCTCGTCTTAAAGATGCGGAGAGTGGGGCCAGTTCGGACTGATGCTTAACATGAGTATTGTAATCTGTAATAAACGTTGCCGATAAAGTAAATGATAAAAGAAATTTTATTCAGATGGAAAAAAGATAAAACACAGCTTTTAAAAGAAAAGACCAGCCCTGTAGGGGCTGTTGAAGAGATATGTTCTAATGATAGAACTTTCGCAAGTTGTTGGCGTGCCAACTCTTGGGGACGGTCTTCCCCCAAGAATCGGCCAGAGTATAAGCACCCTTTCCATGCACTTTGACCACTTTGTAAGGTCCTTCCCAGTTCGGGTCTAGTTTGCCCTCGGGACCTTGCTTGCTAACTTTGTTTTTTCGGAGTACCAAGTCTCCTTCCTTAAAGTACGAGTGTTTCACTTTACTGTCGTAGTACTGAGAAAGATTTTGCTTGTATTTGGCCAATCGGATGAATGCTATCTCCCTGTTCTCCTCCAGGTCATCCTTGGCGTGTCTGAGTTCCAATTAAATATCTGTCTTTGCGTGAAGCTCGAGCCTGGGTGAGGGTAATCCGATCTCTGCTGGTATAATAGATTCACTTCCATAGGCCAGGGAGAAAGGTGTTTTTCCTGTGGTCGTGTTTGGGGTCGTTCGGTATGCCTATAGGATATTTGGTAGATGTTCTACTCAACTTTCTCCTTCTTCTTCGAGCCTTTTCTTTAGGCCGACCTTGATCTGCCGATTGGTCTGTTCAACTTTTTGCTTGTGGATAGCCTACTAAAGTGAAGTGTTGGGAAATTCCTAATTCGGTGCACCAGGATCGGACTCTCTTATCCTCGGACTGTGTGCCATTGTCTGATATGAAAATCTTTGGAATCCCGTACCGGCAAACTATGTTTTTCCAGAGGAATTTCTGAATGACTTTAGCGGTGATTATGGTGAGGGGTTCAGCTTCTACCCACTTGGTGAAGTAATCTACAGCGACCACCAAAAATCTGAGGTTTCCCGGCGCCTGAGGTAGGGGTCCGACCAGGTCGACCCCTCCTTGATCGAAAGGCCAAGCTGCGATTAAAGGGGTCATTTGCTGAGAAGCTTGATGGGATATATGATCGTGTACCTGGCAAGAATTACACCTGCGAACAAGGTCCTCGGCATCTTGTTTCATGGTCGGCCAGTAATAGCCGAACAGTCGACATTTTCACGCTAACGTCCGAGCCCCGGGATGGTTTTCACAAATCCCTAAATGTATTTCTCGGAGTAGATAGTTCCCTTCCTCGTCGGTCGCACATCTGAGTACTTTGTCAGGGTGCCACGAAAGATTTCCTATAGAGTACGTTGTCAAAGAGCGAGTAGCGGGTAGCTCGGAATTTTATCTTTCTTGCCAATACTTTGTCCTCTGGCAATATTCCATTGCGGAGATATGATACTAGGGGGTCCATCCATGTATCCTTCTGGATGATAAGTTGGACCTCGTGGGCGTCACTGCTTCTTTCCAGCAATAGTTCCACTAGCACTTTTTTGTTGGAAATGAAATTAGATGCCAACTTGGAGAGGGCATCGGCCCGTCGATTCTGAGATCGGGGTACTTGCTCAATAATGATTGTGTGAAAGGACTTCAACCTATCGTTGGCTACGGCTAGGTATTTCATCATAGGCTCTTCATTGGCTTCGTATTCTCGTTTTACGTGATTGACGATCAACTGAGAATCGTTGTATACTTGCAGACTCTTTGCCCCCAACTTAGATGCTAAAGTGAGTCCGGTGATCAGAGCTTCGTATTCGGCTTCATTTTTGGTGGCGGGGAAGTTGAATCGGAGTGCGTAGGGGAATTCCTCTCCTTTTGGGCTGATGAGCAGGAGTCCTGCCACGGCCCCATCTTTGTTAGAGGCTCCATCGACATACCGTTACCAGTATCCGACCTCGGCACTCGATTGACCCTAATCGGCGGTTATGGCTACTTCTTCTGCTAGGAAATCTGCTACTGCTTGAGCTTTGATAGCCGTTCGGGGGCGGAAATCCAAATCATACTCGGCTAGTTCTACCACCCATTTTTTAACCTCCCTGATGTTTCTGGACGAGCTAATATTTGTTGAAGAGGCTGGTCGGTAATTACAACTATCGGGTATGCCTGAAAATAAGGTCTCAGTTTTCGGGAGGTATGTACTAAGGCTAATACTAGCTTCTCGGCTTTTGAGTATCTGACCTCTGGACCATGAAGGGCCTTACTGACGTAGAAAATTGGCTTCTGCATTCTGCCCTGTTCCTTGACGAGGATTGCGCTTTTGGCCTCGCCACATACTGCTAAGTAGGCGAACAATGTATCTCCCGATTGCGGTGAAGTTAATGTGGGCAGCTCGGCTAGGTAGGCTTTCAAATCTTTGAAGGCCTGCTAGCACTCTTCGTCCCATTTAAACGGGTTAGCTTGTTTCAAATCTTAAAGAATGGGAGGGCTCGCTGAGCCGACTTAGACAAGAAGCGTCCGAGCGCGGCCATCCTTCTGTTAACCTCTGGACTTCTTTGACGTTCCTTGGTGTTGGCATGGATCTTAGCGCTTCTACCTTGTCCGGGTTAGCTCTGATACCTTCCTTGGATATCATATAGCCCAAGAACTTTCCGGTCCGAACTCCGAATGTGCATTTTTTTGGATTAAGCTTCATCTGGGAAGTTCTGAGTACTTCAAAGACTTCCCTTACGTCCATCAGGTATTGCTCCAGGGTCTTGCTTTTGATTAGGAGGTCATCCACATACACCTCCATACACTTCCCAATCTGGTCTGCAAATATCTTGTTGACGGCCCTTTTGGTAGGTCGCTCCAGCATTTTTTAGGCCGAATGGCATAGTCTTGTAGCAGTACGTCCCATACTCAGTGATGAACGAGGTTTTTTCGGTGTCCTGGGGGTCCATGACAATCTGATGGTAACCCCTGTAAGCGTCTAGGAAACCAAAGACTCCGAACCCTATGGTCGAATCCACCATTCGATCTATATTGGGTAGGGGATAACAGTCTTTGGGGCAAGCTTGGTTGAGGTCTGTAAAGTCTACACACATCCTCCAACTACCATCAGGTTTCTTTACTAAGACAGGGTTTGCCAGCCAGTCGGGGTAACTCACTTCTCGAATGATGTTGTCCTGGAGCTGCTTGGTCACTTCCTTCTTAATGGCGTCCATCCGCTCTTGTGCAAAATGCCTCTTCTTTTGGCGGACAGGCCTGCGGTTCGGGTCGACATTCAACTGATGCATAGATAAAGTGAGTGACAGACCAGGCATCTCTTCCATAGTCCAGGCGAACACGTCCTTAAACTCTTTTAGCAGGGCTACTAGCTGTTCTTTGTTTAAGTCGAGGATCCATAATCCTACCGCGACGGTCCGATCCTTTCGATCTCCCCACATGCATACTTCTTCTATTTTGTCATCAGAGAACCAAGTTTCCTCTCCCTCGGGCAACAATTCATCGATAGGGAGTGGTCCAGACTTGACCGCTCCATCTGCTTCGGACGCGCAGCAGCTTCTCGCCAGATCCATGTAGCCCACGATTTCCGTGAGGCCTCCATAGGCCAAGAATCTTTGGCTATTATGCGCGATGGACACGACTACCTGTAAAGTGATCAGCGGGGGTCGCCCCAGAATTATATTATAAGGGGATGGTGCCTTAACCACCACGTACTCAACTAGGAGAGTTTGGCTTATGGGAGCTCGGCCGATGGTGGTAGGGAGGACAATGTGCCCTCAGGATACACTGGCAGATCGGCAAAGCCGAATAAGGGTGTAGTGGATGAGGCTAACTCAAAGTTATTTAAGTGCATCAAACGTAAAGTAGAGTAGTATAAAACACTAACCGTGCTTCCGGTGTGAATACAAATACGCCTTACCAGATTTCGATCCACCACGGCTTCGATGATGAGGCCACCGTTGTTAATCACCAAGGGAATAGGGTCTTTGGTGTAGTAAGCCACCTGCTGAGGAAATCTCTGTCTTTTCCGGGGTGTTGTGGTATCGGAGCGTCGATCATCCAGGGCCTGGCCACCGTAGCTACCGGAGATGGTGTTTACGTTCTTCATGTTTAGGCAAATTCAACGGACAAATTACTCATAAAAAAGAGGCCTTCCTTCTAGCGCCAATTGACGATCCAAAAAACATCTCCCTCAACCTTAGTGTTCTTTCTCTGGATGATAGTCCAAAGATACTCCCGGAATATGAAGAACTACGAAAATGAGGGGGGTGATTTGGGATATTTTAGACTGCACTTGACGGTGGTCAAGCTGCCTACGTATCCAATGCCGGGATTGGAATCAAGTCTTCATAGTTCCTTAGGGATAGTTTATATAGAGGGGCTTGTGCCCTAGAATTGGCGTGTGGAGTGCCTGTGATGTACACTGTTTGGCATGTTCCATAAGGAAAATGATTATGGTTGATTAATCTCATTAATTATAGGAGATAAGTATAGTATTCAAATATTCGCATTTAAGTGATAAAGGTTGGAGACTTTATGGCCCAAGATTCTTTCCATAATTATCTACCTATTGCCCACGCAGGAAATACGATGAGGGACGGACTCTGACTGACCTAGACGACCCGGGCTAGACTGGCAGAACCCTTCTACACTCGGGTCGTTTCGAGGAGACAGGTGGCCGAACTGGAAACAGCTCGGCCAGGTGCGAGAATGGAAAATCTGGGAAGGACCGACGACGAAGGCCGGTTACGGGTTGAGAAGATCACAAATGTTGGATGACCTTAAGGAGTCGGGATCGAATCAGGCTATACGACCGGTAGAATCGTCCTAAACAATGACTGACCTGAAGGGGAATAGGGCGAGTGGCCGGGCTCTTTTTGTTCGGCCTAAGGAACCCCATGCATCGTCCCTTAATGTTGTGCCATTACAGAGGTGCCACGTAGGTAGGTACAATTCTTGGCATCGTCACTTATGGCTGGGAAATTTTTTTATATGATGCACGAAACGAGATGAAAAACTGGGGACAAAAATTGATATGGAACGAAAGAAGGATAATTTTTTTTGATAATGAACAGAAAAAAAGAGGAAATTAGGAATACGAAAAAAAGATATTTGGATACCGTCAGTGTCGAGTTTTGATACCAACTGATGTGATTCGTAAACGAATCAGATCCGAAAATACCCGAGGACTTGATTGAAGGCACCATAGAACGAGCACCGTGACCCTTAACTAAACCGTAGCTAAAAACCTGGTATATACAGACACCTATAAGGTTCGCTCACAACCTTGATAAGTCCAGTTTGGAATCCACCAAACACCAACATGACAAAACTCACCAATGTTTAAAAGCTTCAAGTATAATATATGTATATCAAAATTTGTATGTCTAAAAAGATGACAACTAAAGCCTTTTTATAGGCGACAATGAAAGAAATAAAACAACCCCTGGCCAATGTGGGACAAAATTATAAAATAAAATAAAATAATCTAATGATAAATAATAATAAAAATCAAATAAAATCTTCCATGGAAACAATGTGGGACAAATGGACTCCAAGCCAAAACGTCTCATCTTCGATCACATCAGAGCACCAAGCTTGAACTATTCTATCTTCAAACTATGTTTTGTTGTCTGAAATCAGCATTTTTGGGATGTCATATCTGCACACAATGTTTTTTCCCGAGGAATTTTGGAATTGATTTAGCTGTGATTGTAGTGAGGGCTTTAGGCTCTACCCATTTTGCGAAGTAATCCACTGTCATGACCAGGAACTTAAAATTACCCGGAGCTCGGGGCAGTGGGCCAACTAAGTCCACTCCCCATTGATCAAATGGCCAAGGGGACACAACAGGCATCATAGACTGAGAAGCTTGGTGCGATATATTTTCATGGACTTGGCAAGACCTGCACTTTTGGACAAGCTCTTGAGCATCCCACTGCATATTGGGCCAATAATAGCTGAACAGACGGCATTTTCTTGCCAAGGTCCGAGCTCCATAATGGTTTCGACAGATTCCTTGGTGAATTTCATGAAGAAGGTAATTCCCTTCATCTTCTGTTACATACCGTAGCCATGGCTCGATGAACGATTTCCTATAAAGTACATAATTATACAAAGAATACATGATTCCTAAGAATTTGATTCTTCTCACCTGAGATCTGTCTGCAAGAAGGATACTGTCGTTCAAGTAGGACATAATAGGATCCATCCAGGTATCCTTTTGAGTGATAGGTTGAACTGTTGGGTTGTCATAACTCCGTTCTTTCAGCACCTCGACCAGCACTTTTTTTTATCAGATAAGAAGTTTGATGCTAATTTTGCAAGTGCATCTGCCCTTTTATTCTGAGATCACGAAATCTTCTCGATATGGACGTTGTGGAAACCTTTCAACAACATTTGGAAAATGGCCAAGTATTTTTTCATTGGCTTCCTTTGCTTCATATTCTCCATTGACATGATTGGCAACCAGTTGAGAGTCACTATAAACTCGCAAATTCTCTGCTCCAAGTTTTGTTGCTAAGTTGAGCCTTATAATCAGTGCTTCGTACTCTGCCTCATTATTTGTGACTTTGAAATTAAAACGCAAAGCATAGGGGAACTCTTCCCCTTTGAGGCTGACGATTAGCAGACCTGGTCCATCTCGTTCCCTGCTAGATGCTCCATCAACATACAACGTCCTTGTTCAGACTCGCAGCTCGGTTGATCATGACTAATAGTGAAAGCTGTTGCTTCAACTAGAAAATCTGCCAAGCCCTGGGCCTTGATGGAAACACTAAGGCGGAAGTCCAGATCGTACTCAGCTAGTTCGACCATCCACTTGGCTAGTCTGTCCATTGTATCAGTCGGGCTAGTATTTGCCGAAGTGGCTGATCCGTTACCACAGTTATCGGATGAGCCTTAATGTAGGGCCTAAGTTTCCTGGAGGCATGCATTACCGCTAGTGCCAACTTCTGTGCATCTGAATATCTGACTTCCGGACCGTGGAGTGCCTTACTTATGTAGTATGTAGGCCGTTGTACATTGTCCTGATTTTTAACCAGTACGGAACTCAAGGCCACTTCACATACTGCTAAATATACCAACAATGTTTCTCCAACCTGTTGAGAAGTCAAAGTGGGTAACTCGGCTAGGTAAGACTTTAACTATTCGAAGGCCTTTTGGCATTCCTCATCCCACTGGAATGGGCTAGACTTCCTTAGAATATTAAAGAAGGGAAGGGCACGCTGTGCCGATCTAGATAAAAATTTGTTCAGAAAGGCCATTCGCCCTGTCAGCCTCTGAACTTCTTTGATGATCCATGGATGCGATCTTTTTTATCCGGATTTGCCTTAATTCATTTTTTGGAGATCATATACTCCAGGAACTTGCCCGATCTGACCTCGAATGTGAACTTCTTCCGGTTGAGCCTCATCTTGGTTTGCGTGAGTACACCAAAAACTTCTCGGACATCGATCAAGTACTTTTCAAGAGACAGGCTCTTGATTGAAAGGTCGTCTACATATACCTCCATGCATCTTCCAATCAGCTCACCGAATATCTTGTTAACTGTTCGCTGGTAGTTTGCTCCGGCATTCTTTAGGCCAAAGGGCATGGTCACGTAACAAAAAGTGCCGAACTTTGTGATAAAGGAGGTCTTCTGTGTGTCCTCCAAATCCATGGAGATATGATGGTATCATTTATACGCAAAAAAAAACAAATACTTCAAACCCCACAATTGAATCTTCAAGCCTGTCAATCTTTGGCAAAGGATAGCAGTCCTTCAGGCAAGATTTGTTGAGATTGGTTAAGTCCACACATCCTCCAGCTGCCATCCGGCTTCTTGACATGGACTGAGTTTACCAACTAGGCCGGGTATATAACTTCCCGGAAGTGTTGGTCCCAGAGAACGGTGAAACTATAGTCAGAGGGGGGGGGGGTGAATGACTATAGTGGAGTTTCAAAAACTTTTCTTTTATTTAAAAGCTTTTGGGCAGCGGATAAGTCCCTTCTTACTATGTTGTTTTCAAATCTGTTTAGACAATCACAGATATAAGTTATGATGTAGGCAAATTAAATAAATGCTGTAAAGTAAATTGCAGAAATTAAATTGACACAAGGCTTATAGTGGTTCAGGGTGGTGTAATCCCTTAATCCACTCTTCTCCTGTGATGATCGGAGGAATTCACTATTGTTTTCACAGATACAATAGTATGATTGTCCTTGGCTTCCCAAGCTTCACAATCTACAAGACTATCACTCCTTGACTGCAACAGCTTCAGTGATCCAGTCTTCCTTGCTGCTCCTCAAAATCCTTCAACAGCTATCACAGATTCAACTCCTTCTCAGATTGCCTCTGATTCAGTTGCTTCAGTTTGATTTGAATGTGATTCACACACTTGGTTGATCAATCTCAGCGCCAAGTATGACTTTTTAGCTCTGATATCTGAGTTGATCACTAGATGTTTCCTTGTAAGTTCAGAGAGAAGGCTTTTCAAATTGACAGAGTTTTCACTTGATTTTTCTTTTTTCAGTTCCTTACTTCTCTGTCTGTCAATGCCTTCTATTTATAGCCTTGAATAACCTTGATTTTGAAATTCCGTCCGTTGGCTATATTAATGAGGGAATAATCCTTGATTTTATTCTTGATTCCCCCTTAATTGCATTCTCCTTGATTTCAGTGATCGGATTCTTTCTTCAAACGTATAGCAGAAAATCCGTCCTTGATTGATCCTCTATTGATTGTGCATTTAATGCATGATCTTCTGAATCTTCAACGTATATTAAATCTAATCTGGTAAGTGTTACTTCACCGTTTTTAGAACGGTCGAGTGATCCTTCTGACTTAGCCGTTTTAGCTTTTCCTTCACCGTTTCATCTTTAATCAGCCGAAAGTGAGTCTGCTTTGCCGATTCATTGTTTTCTTCTTTGTTTCGTTTGAGGAGAATCTTTGTACTTCAGCGATCTTTGATTGGGGTGAGATCGGTGTACACCATATTCGAATATTAATGTGCATCGCTTGTAGTATAACTTAGACTTGTCCAAGGTCATCACGGACTTCCTTGGTTACAAGTCGGACCTTTAATGTCCGCATTGCTTCTCTGCTTTGGTGCTTGGTGGCTTCACTCGCCGAATATACGTTTTTTGCTTTGCCGTCCTACCAACTAGTACAATACTTGTCGACTCAACTTATACAACATGTCGGACTCTAAGTAAAGACTTATACGAGAGAATTCTAACTTATTTCTGGCTTGCTATAACAGCTAGTATGGCCATCATCAAAACATAATAAACTGTTCCTAACAATTTCCCCCTTTTTGATGATGCCAAAAACCCTCATAAGCCTGAACATAAGTAATCAAAATTAGAACAAAATTTCAACGATTTTATTCATCCATCATAGGGCAATAAGATATTGCATCTTTTTATTTAAAGACAGGGCAATAAGATTTCTAGAAGTAATTTAGAAATCATTCAGATTGAGTGTAAGATCTACTTCTTCACATCTTCAACCCTGATGCCTTTGCCTTTTCTACCCTTGCCCTTTTCTGTTGGGCTTGCCTTCTCTTTACTGCTTTAAGGCTTAGAACTTCTTTCCCCCTTTTTGGTAGCACTAAAAAAGGCTTCAAGATTTGTTGGTGCTGTATCAGAATCAGGGAGGGGTCCATATCTTCTTTCCAGTATCTTGTTGTTGGCCTCACCAACTTTGAGTAGAAGGTCCAATTGCTTGCCAAAATGCTCCATTACCTCATCCAGATGCTGAATTTGATGAGTATGAGCATTGAGAGTGTCCACCAATGGCTTAAGATTGTTGTCCATTGTCTCAGCATGGAATTCAAAATTGGTTTGGACATGATGAAGAATGAGTTGCTGTAAGTTGCAAAGTAAGTTCCCTTGCCTTTCCATGACTTCATCCTGAATCTTGATGTGATTAATGAGGGCCTCAATCTTGTGCTTGAAGGAGGTAGCTTCACTCCTTAAGGCATGCTTCAAGTTTTGACTGCTGTAGTATTGCCTTTCCATGTCCACAATGAGGGGTTGAATGTCCAGATTGAAGACTCTTTCTGGATCAATTTCTTCTGGTGTCACATGGGCATCCTTTTCATCCTCATCATTTTCACCCTCAGCATCTTCACCTTGCTTCTCCTCATTTTCCACTTCAACTTCTTGCTCTTCCTTTTCCTCTTCTTCCTTTTCATTTTGTGCTTCTTCTTTTTCTTCCATCTGCTCTTGTTCTGCCTCATTAGACACAGGGTCATTTAGAGGTTGTTGTTGAGTATGAGCTTCTTCATCTGCTACTGTTCCCCCTTGTGCAATTGTGGGGGAGTTGACAATTTCGGCTGAGTGAGCTTTATCAGCTGGCTCACTGAGCTGTTTGTCAAGTGTACCAATGCTTTTGAAAAGCACTTCTTGGAGAGTCAGTTCATCGTCAGAAATCCCCAAATCTTCTTGATTTGCTTCAAGATTTCTACCTCCTAGGTGTTCATCCTCTGACTCATCTTCTGCCTCATCTATTTCTTCCTCTTCAGATGAGGTGATTCTGTATCCTTCCTCGCCTTCCTCCAGATAGGTGATTTCCTCTTATTGCTTTTCTTCTTCCGTTGCTGTGTCGTCACTTATTGTTACAGGTTCATTCAAATTGCTGATTCCAGTCAGAGAGGTTCTTTCATGTGCCGTTTGGGATCTAGTTCTTCGTCCCACTCCCGATCTACTGCCTTCAGGTCGCTTTATTTTGCTCCTAGCAATGGGTTTGGGCTTCAAGGAAGCCTTGATGTAGGTAAACATGGTTTTTGACTTGTGTGGGGACTGTAGATTGGTGGGTTGTACCTTCAATTCGTTGAACAGGTGTTGAAGAGGGAACCCATATGATTTCCTCTCCCAGAAATCGCCCTTTTTTCTGTAAACCCTTGCTTGGTGCCGTTGTTGATAGATCAATTTCCTTTTGAATTTGGTCCTTCAATCGATTGAAAACAAACGTTGCCCAGTCGAATTTGGTACCTTCGTAGATGATGGCCATCAGTCTGATCCGAACCTCAGTCAGATTTTCCATAGACCCCTTTATGCCCTCGATATTCTTGGTGATGACTGGTGCAAATTCCGCGAATGGAAGTTTGAGCATTGATCTGGGCAGGTTGTATGTTTTGTTGTTTCTGCTGGGATTCTTGGCTATTTCAGCCCAGAATTTCTTGGCTTTAGTGTACCAGGCGTTATGACTATGTCTCTTCCAAAGATTGAGCTCGTGATGCGGTCGACTTCAGTCTTCTTTGTGCTGGGCACAAATTTGGCGTTTTTCCAAAACGCAATCAGATTTTCATAACAAATTCCAGTGATTGGGGGGTTTAGGAATGTCATCAGCCCCAAATTTGAACGACGATCAACCAAGCATTGAGCTTTCGCATCATTATCACAATACGAGAGATAATGTTCGGTTTGAAGAATGAACCGGTGATGATTGACTTCTCATAGTATTTTTCAGTGGGAGAGATTGTGGAAGATGAAGCCATTGATAGTAGATAGATGTTTAGAAAGGAGTTCTTCAAGTTTTCAGTGAAAATCAGAAATAGGGTTTGTAATTTGCAAGAGAGCGTAAAGATTTACGAAAATCTCTAAGTCTTGTTTATGTAGTGTGATTTGGGTAGTGTGAACGTGGTTTGAATATGGAAGGATTTTGTGACATAATGGCATGATTTTGTGTATGTGAATTGCGATATTCGAGCATAATGGGGGAGTGGTTTGAGGTAAGTAATGATAGAGCCCGGGAATCGAGGAGTTTATAATTCGAAAAATAATATAATTACCTCCATGATCATAAGTTGATCTCCACGTGTGTAATCTTTCACAGAATAATCCTCTATAATTTCCTTATTCTCCACGTGTATCAGAATTGATTTTGTTCACACTTTTAATTTATCCAAGTCTTTATTTCGGTGAAGTGCCTTGGCTGGTCACTTAGCCGATCCAATGAGTTCTTCACCGAGCTGCTCCATTTAACTATTCCTAACAATCAGTTAAGTTACCTTTGCTGGATACCAGTGCCTTTCCTGCTACATCTTCTGTAACGGCAAAGGTTGTACCAGTTGATGAAGTCACTTAGCCGATTACTCCAGTTAGCCGCTATTTGATATTTATTCAATTTCAATCATTCCTAACTCAGTTCTCAACATACTAAATCTTTCATAACTGAGTGGTTTAGTGAAGATGTCAGCCAATTGATCTTCAGTGGGTATGTGTTTTAGGATGACATCCCCCTTTTCAACATGGTCTCTGATGAAATGATGTCTTACATCAATGTGCTTTGTTTTTGAATGCAATACTGGATTTTCAGTAATAGATATTGCACTTGTGTTATCACACATGGTTGGAATTGTTTTCTCTTCCACTCCATAGTCCCTTAGCTGTTCTCTTATCCAAATTACTTGTGCACAATGACTACCGTTGCTATATATTCGCTTCATTTTGTTGATGTAGATATGGAGTTTTTCTTTTTCCGAACCAAGAGACTAGTACGGTTCCTAGCATTTGACATGTTCCGAGAGGTGCTTTTTTCTATCTATTTTGCATCCGAAGCATAGTCGAGTCGAATATGATATCAATTTAAATCCTCCATCTTTTGGATACCAAATTCCAACATTTATAGTGTTTTTCAAGTATTTGATTATCCTTTTAGGTTGCTAGAAGATGTGATTCTTTTGGTTGAGCTTGAAATCTTGCACACACTCCTACGCAAATCTTTGTATCGAAGTACGCTTGCGATTAAGTATAATAAGGATACAATGATTCCTCTATACATTTTTTCGATCAACATCCTTTCTGCTTCATCTTTTCCAAGTATGACTGCGGCACACATTGGTGTGTCTGTCCGTGTGCCACTTGTATCCATCCCATACTTGTGTATCAAATCTCTTGTGTACTTGGCTTGACTAATGAAAATGCCGTCCTTCATTTGCTTTACTTGAAGGCCAAGGAAATAGTTTAATTCTCCCATCATGCTCATCTGAAATTTGCTCTTCATCAGGTTTGCAAATTTCTCACAAAACTTTTCATCCTCTGATCCAAAGATTATATCATCAACATAGATTTGTACTAGCAATGTGCTTGCTCCTTCCTCTAGTTTGAATAGAGTCTTGTCAATAGTTCCCTTGTTGAATCCATTCTTGATCAGAAATTGTGATAGTGTTTCATACCAGGCTCTAGGTGCCTGTTTGAGGCCATAGAGGGCCTTCTTGAGTTTGTATACTTTGTCTTCTTTTCCTTTGATTTGAAATCCAGGAGGTTGTTCTACATAAACTTCTTCTTCCAAAAGTCCATTTAGGAATGCACTCTTGACATCCATTTGATAGACTTTGAAGTCTTTGTATGCGGCAAATGCTAGAAAGAGTACGATTGCTTCCAATCTTGCTACCGGTGCAAATGTTTCATCATAATCTATTCCTTACGCTTGAGAATAGCCTTTTGCAACTAGCCTTGCTTTGTTTCGACAACGAGTTCCTTGCTCATCCATCTTGTTCCTGAATACCCATTTTGCACCAATGATGTTGGCCATATCGGTCTATCAACAAGTTCCCGAGACTTCATTTCTTTCAAATTCATTTAGTTCTTCTTGCATGCATTTGTGATCCAATCTGCATCTTGGATTGCATCATCTATGGTCTTGGGTTCCACTTGTGATAGAAAGCAAGTTAGCATGTGCTCAGGTTGTCTTACGGTTCTAACTCTGTGTGAATATCTCCAATAACTTGTTCTTCAGGATGGTCTCTTAGCCAATTTAGATCTGGTTGAAGTTGTTCTTCACTTGGTGCTTCCATACCTTCATGCTGAGCATGAACTTGAACTTCAGGTGCTTTTTCTGTTGTATTGATATGTGGCTCCTCTTGATTTTCAAAATGATGATTCAGGATAGTAGCTGGTATGGTTGCATTTGTATAGATTTCCCTCTGTGCTACTTTCTCTTCTTGGTCTTGAAGATCTTCACCATTTGTATTTGATTCATCAAAAACCACATGTATTGATTCTTCAATCAACAATGTTCTTTTATTTAGTACTCTGAATGCTTTGCTGGTGTCTGAGTATCCCATGAAGATTGCTTCATCGGACCTTCTCATCAAAGGTATGCGGTGGTTCTGTTTAAGACAAAACATTTTGATCCAAACATATGAAAATATGAGATATTGGGTTTTCTACCATTCCATATTTCATATGGAGTCTTTCCATGATATTTGTTGATGATTGATCTGTTTTGTGTATGACATGCTTGTGTTTCTTTGCTTGACCCAAAACCTCTTTGGCAAGCATGCTTTGACAATCATTGTTCTAACTTGCTTCTTTGAGAGTTCTGTTTCTTCTTTTTCGCTACACCATTTTGTTGTGGAGTTCCTGTTGAGATAGTTGATGTAACACTCCATTTTCTTTATAATAGGTTCTGATAATTTCATTTAGAAATTCAGTGCCTCTATCTGATCTGATCTTGATAATCTTTAGCTCTTTCTCATTTTGGAGTCTTCTCAGCAAATCTGGCAGCTTCTTGAGTGTTTCTTTCTTCTTGTTCATGAAAATGGTCCAGGTGTACTTTGAGAAGTCATCCATCACTACAAGAGTATATTTCTTACCATTCACACTTACTGGTGTGACTGGTCCAAACAGGTCCATGTGTAACAGATGTAGAACTCTTGTTGTAGATTGATAAGGCTTTGACTTGAATGAACATTTGATCTGTTTTCCTTTCTGACATGCATCACATAGACTTTCTTTCTTGAATGTGATCTCGGCGAGGCCTTCAACTAACTTGCTCTTTGATAGTTTGTTGATGGTCTTGAAATTCGGGTGATTTAATCTTCTGTGTCAAATCCGACTTGTTGATTGTTTATTCTTGACAAGTAGACATGTTTCTGCCTTGGCTGTTCTCCAATCCACCACATACATGTTGTCTTGTCTTACTACTGCAAGAACTACTATGTTGGTTTGGGCTGTGAATCACTTTGCATCCTTCTTTGTTGAAGTGCACATTGTAGCCTTTGTCACGTAATTGAATTGATGCTCATCGATTGAAGTTAAGTCCCTTGACATATGCCACATTTTGAATCTTTAGATTGTTCTTGAGTATTATGCCTTCCCCTTAATCTTGCCGGGGTTTTCTTTGCCTCCAAATGTGACTTTGGGTCCATCAAAAACTTTGAAGTCGGTGAGCCATTTCTTGTTTCTGTCATGTGTCTAGAACATCCTTTGTCTATGTACCGGACATCCTACAAAGCAGATTAATTAAGTTTAGGTAGCCAACTTTGTTTGGGTCCATACACGTTAGCAATCATGCCTCCCATACCAAGTGTGTATCCAAAAGGTCTTCTTTTTGGATAATTGAAGTCATCAACTTCATATGTATAAGGCATGGCGAGAATAGTTTCTAATATTTTTTGCGAAGGTATTCGATACTTTTCTCCACCTTTTGGTGCATTTACATCCTTCTTCACTTTCCAATATGCAGTAGGAAACCTTTCTTGCTTCATGTGTCTAGGAACAGATTGGTTTTTCTTAAACACATGATGCATTTTATGGAATGGTTTCCTCTTGTATTTTGGAGGTGCAACATTCCAATCATCCTCTCGAAGGGTAAAGTCTCGCCTTTACCTTTCGGATGGCTATTGTTCTTGATTGATTTGGAATGAGGATTTAGTCGTTGTTTCACTACACTAGGTTTTGACTTCACCGGAACGGGATGATGCGTTGGAACTATGGTGTCCCTTTCAAAATTTTGATCCATTAATGGTCCTGAATTTAGAATTGTGTTGACCATTATTCCTACTTTAATCCTGACTGTTGTAGCCAAGACCAGATCTAGATCCAAACCTTTTTGAGGGTTTGTAAGTTTGGTGCTTTTAGTGGTGCGGTGGTTACCTTTCTTGGTGAGGAGATTTTCTTAGCGATCGTTAATAACGGATGTATGATCATCTGCTTTTTGTTGATCATTTAAGTAGGTCTCCTTACTAGTTAATTCGACTTTTGCTTTATCCAGTTCTTTCTTTAATCTCTTATTCTCTTTTCTTAGATCCTTGCATTCCTTTTCCAGAATTTCATGATTCTTTTCAATTTCATCAAATTTAGTCATGAGATTTTGGACTAGGTCTGCTGTATCTAATGGGAGACTAGAAGATTGTGCAGTGTAAGATGTGAATGCATTTGATGAGGAACATGAACTAGATGTTACCTCAGTTTCATCTGATTCTTTAGTCATTAAACATAGGCCTGTTTCCTCAGTGTCTGAGCTATCACTTTTATCTTCATACAATTCTTTGGTCATGAGGCATAGACATGCTTTTTCATTTTTACGAAGTTGTCTTCTTCATCACTATCGTCGAATCATTATCAGATGATTCTTCATTCTTTTCACTGTTGGATTCTGCCTTGAGTGCCTTCTTGCTTTTTCTCTTTTCAGATGCTTTGAATTTCTTCTTTTCATCATCTTTGTCATTTTCTTCAGGACAATCAGCCTTGAAGTGACCTTTCTTGTTGCAGTTGAAGCATCTGTATTCATCATCTTTCTTCTTCATATCTTTGTTTGAGCTTGACCTCTTGTTTGATGATGAATTCCCTTTGAAGGGCTTATTTCTGCTAAACCTGTCAAAGCGTTTAACTAATAAGGCTACTGTTCTTTCGGTTCATGTGTCTCTTTCTTTGATGCATTCGGCAAAGTTACTTTATTTGGGGTGCGGCTAATGCGGTGATTTTGTGTGTCTCTCGCCGGAGCACCATCTTCACCGTTCAATTCGAATTCATGAGCTTTTAATTGGGACATCGGTGTCGAGTGTCGGTGCTTGCAAGATTTGTTGTTCCTACGATTCGATGTTATGATCTTCCATCTTTCGGTACTCCTCTCAAGATCTTCAAGCATACTTCTTTACGGGGATATATGTGTCCAAATTTGTTGCAATTCACGATGATGCTTGAGAATGCGTTGTCCATTTGATCAATGGATTCACCGACCATCATTTTAAAGTTCTCAAATTTCTGTTTTGCAACAGATAAATTGTTTTCTTTAACTGCTTCAGATCCTTCATTTATCAATGATAGCTTGTCCCACATCTCCTTTGTTGTTTTGCAGTCTTTGCTTCTCATGAACATGTTGCTATCTAGGGTCTTCAAGATCATGTCTTTTGCAACAAAGTCCAGATTTGCTCTTCTCCTGTCATCCTAGGTCCAATCCTTTTTAGGTTTGTCAATTTCCTTTCCTTGATCTGCTCCTGTGCCTACCACAGTAGTGATTGTGATTGGTCCATCATTAATTACATCCAGCATCTCTTCATGAGTTGCTGCAAGATGAGATAGCATTCTTATTTTATATTCATCAAAATTATTAACATTAAAAACAGGTACTTTTGACAAGAAGTTTGAGGAATCCATCAGTGCAAATGAAGATATAAATGTAAGCGTATAGAAAACTAAGATTTGAAAACTACTTTGAAAATAAGTGATCTCCTTGTTACCGAAATTAGATGCGAACGAGGTTCGATACTAGGAACAACGCTTCCGATACCAATTGTTGGTCCCGAGAGAAGGGTGAAACTATAGTCGAGAGGGGGAGGGGGTGAATGACTATAGTGGAGTTTCAAAAACTTTTCTTTTATTTAAAAGCTTTTGGGCGACGGATAAGTCCCTTCTTACTATGTTGTTTTCAAATCAGTTTAGACAATCACAGATATAAGTTATGATGTAGGCAAATTAAATAAATGCTGTAAAGTAAATTGCAGAAATTAAATTGACACAAGGCTTATAGTGGTTCAAGGTGGTGTAATCCCTTAATCCACTCTTCTCCTGTGATGATCGGAGGAATACTCTATTGTTTTCACAGATACAATAGTATGATTGTCCTTGGCTTCCCAAGCTTCACAATCTACAAGACTATCACTCCTTGACTGCAACAGCTTCAGTGATTCAGTCTTCCTTGCTTGCTCCTTGAGATCAAAATCCTTCAACGGCTATCACTGATTCAACTCCTTCTCAGATTACCTCTGATTCAATTGCTTCAGTTTGATGTGAATGTGATTCACACACTTGGTTGATCAATATCAACGCCAAGTATGACTTTTTAGCTCTGATATCTGAGTTGATCACTAGATGTATCCTTGTAAGTTCAGAGATAAGGCTTTTCAAATTGACAGAGTTTTCACTTGATTTTTCTTTTTTTAGTTCCTTACTTCTCTGTCTGTCAATGCCTTCTATTTATAGCCTTGAATAACCTTGACTTTGAAATTCCGTCCGTTGGCTATATTAATGAGGGAATAATCCTTGATTTTATTCTTGATTCCCCCTTAATTGCATTCTCCTTGATTTCAGTGATCGGATTCTTTCTTCAAAAGTATAGCAGAAAATCCGTCCTTGATTAATCCTTTATTGATTGTGCATTTAATGCATGATCTTCTGAATCTTCAACGTATATTAAATCTGATCTGGTAAGTGTACCGTTTTTAGAACGGTCGAGTGATCCTTCTGACTTAGCCGTTTTAGCTTTTCCTTCACCGTTTCCTCTTTACTCAGCCAAAAGTGAGTCTGCTTTGCCGATTCACTGTTTTCTTCTTTGTTTCTGTTTGAGGAGAATCTTTGTACTTCACTGATCTTTGATTGGGGTGAGACCAGTGTACACCATATTCGAATATTAATGTGCATCGCTTGTAGTATAACTTAGACTTGTCCAAGGTCATCACAGACTTCCTTGGTTACAAGTCAGACCTTTAGTGTCTGCATTGCTTCTCTGATGGTGCTAGGCTGGCTTCACTCTGCCGAATATCTATTTTTTGCTTTGCCGTCCTACCAACTAGTACAATACTTGTCTGACTCAACTTATACAACATGTCAGACTCTGAGTAAAGACTTATACAGAGAATTCTAACTTATTTCAGACTTGCTATAACAACTAGTATGGCCATCATCAAAACATAATAGAATGTTCCTAACAGGAAGATTTTTGCCTGAAGCAGCTTAGTCACCTCTTTCTCAATGGCAAGAACTCACTCCTTAGAGAAATATACCTTTTTTTGTCGAACTGGTTTCCTATTTGGTTCGATATTTAGTTTGTACAGAGCCAAGTCTGGGGACAGACCTGGCATATCTTCGGTTTTCCAGGCGAAAATGTCCCTGAATTCCCTCAACAAGTCAACGAGAAGCCTCTTCTACTGAACTGGGATCAAAGAGCCTATTTTAAGAGTCAGATCTGGCTGATCCTCCGAAAGGCTAACCTCTTCAACCTTATCCTTTGAAGACCAGTTTTCTTCCTCTTCTTGAATTAATTCCTCCATCAGAACCTGTTGAACCAAATATTTTCCTATGACGGTGGCCTTGTAGCAGCTCCTTGCTGCCTCCACGTCCCTTTTGATTTCCACTGAACCCTTGGTTTTGGGGAATTTCAAACTAATATGAGCTCGAGAGATGACAGCTCTGAGATCTATCAAGGGTGGTCTCCTATAGTAATATTATAGGCTGAGGGAGCTTTAACCACAACATAGTTAACCATAAGGGTCCATCCCTTCGATTCCCCGCCAAACGTGGTGGCCAATCTAATCATCCAAATGGGATGGAATGGGGGTCCGGCTAAGCCAAATAGAGGAGCTGAGACATGCGTTAATTCGGAATCTCACAACTTCATGGATTTAAAGACGGAGTAGTTGAGAACGTTGACGGCACTCCCAGTACCAACACATATCTGCTTGAGAAGATGTATATGCACTACTGCTTCTATAACCAGAACATCACTGTTTCTAAATAAGGGGAGAGAGTCTTTTGGACCATAAGTTGCCTCCCCGAAGAGCATTTGTATTTTATTGGGCTCAAGAGGGACAACAAACCTTCCACGACCACTGTTTTTGTCACGGGTCGAACTGCTAGGCCTGTTAGAGATGGTGTTGATCGTACCGATAGGACGGTTGTCCAGTTGTCGACCCAGATATAGGGATTGGTTCCTTATTCGTTGGGGTTCGTCCTTCTTACATCTATCCTGGCCAAAGTTTCGGCGCTTATACTCTCTTCTGCCCCGTGGCTCTGCATTCTGAGATTGGTCCGCGACTTCGTCCAGCTTTCCCTCTATTATTGCAATGCCAATTTCTCTCAGTAACTCTCAGAAGCTCTCTGAATCATGCCCAATATCCCTGTGATAATATATATTGGGGTACCTTTTTTCGGGAGGTCCTCGCATTGGTAGGGAAGTCCTGACCAACCCTTTCCTTTCCATCAACGCCAGAACTTGTTCTTGTGATCTGTTCAGAGGGATGAAATCCCTCTCTTACAGAGCTCCTTTCTTAGCAAGCCGATCTATGACTTGGGCCATCATGCGATCTTAGACCGGATTCCTCTTTTTCTCTGATCTGTCATCAGGGATGTCTTTCTTGGACTATTCTTTTCTAATTCTCTTTTTAGTCTATTAACTTCTTATCTCTAGCAATGTTTATAGGCTGCATCGATACATTCTTCCATAGACTGGGGAAGTTTGATGTTCAGTTTGGTGTACAAACTTCCCTCTTTTAATCCTCCCATGAAGGAAGTTACCAGAAGGTGCTCTCCTGCATCCTGGACCTGCCTAGACTCCTAATTGAATCTTTTGGAGATACTGAAGCATGGTCTCTGGAACGGCTTGGCTGTGATGAATGTATGTACGAACATTCTGGCCGGAGTTTGGAAATCAGAGATCGATTTGGCAAGAATCTTCTTGAACCACTCATGAACCCTACCTGCGAGGAGTCAATGAAAGGCATTGCACTTCATATCATCTAGGGAACAATATAGGTTCGTATGCATAAGATATTGATGAAGATGATCTTACGGGTCCTTGGATCCATCGTATGGGTCCAGCTTGGGAATCTTAAACCCTTCAGGTCGGGGATAATTCTTGATCTGCTTCGTGAATGGTGACACGAACGAAAACTCATATAAGCTTTTCCCCAGGATGCCATTGAGCTCTACTTTGGCAGCTTCTTGCAGTTGGGCATTAGGCTGCCTCCTCCAAATGTTAGAACTAGATGATATATGCTGTTATGCTTAGGGGTAGGCGTACAGTTTTTTGTGTATTATCTTGTGATGGGGATCCATGGGACCCCTCCCCTATATTGCTGCGTTAATGATGGCCTACAGGACTTGAGTCTCTATTGCTACTAATTGTTGCACCAATGCTTGATGGGCCGGATCCATAGAAGTTTCCTCGTCCTGCTGATGTTGGCTAGTGGTACCGTGATCTGGTGTTACCCCTCCACCTCCAGCTTTCTCACCACCATCATTAGCAGTTTCACCTTGGGTGGTTTTGGTATTCTTTTTCTTCATGGTGGTCTCGAACTGTTGGCCCCTTGAAAGGCTTTGGTTAAGTTTAGAGGGGGTGAATAAACTTAACACTAAATTTTTTTTAGAGTTTAATCAGGTCTACTATTCTTATAGTCTACTAACTATAAAGTATGCTGAGTCTGATGCAGCGGAATAAAACTTAAGCCTTTTTACTTTTTGTTAAAACTTGATGATGCTAAGTATTAGATACTCAGTAGTGTAGTTGTGTGTGATTAGTATCTAGTTCAGCAGGTAGATGTTGTTAGCTTGCAATAAAATAAATGCAGAAAGTGAATACAGTAAATAAGCTAAGGCAAGAATTATAGTGGTTCCAGGTGGTGTAATCCCGTCAGTCCACTCTTCTCTTGTGATGCTGGAGGAAATTCACAAGAGTCTTTTGAGGTAGCAGTTACAAAAGCCCTAATCAGTTTGTCCTTGACCAATAACTATGACTCAAAAACTGAACACTAAGAAACACGTACGATTTCTGCTTCAAGTATTCCATTGGTCCTTGAAGGGTAGGATTGCCTCTTCACCAGCTCCACCATAAAACAATTGTTCTTGACACTTAGTAGTGCTTCTCTGTCTTTAGATTTCTTTGTTAAACAAAAGGGTTGAATCAAGAAAGTGATTCAGCTTTGATAAGGTTTTGACCTGGATGGAAAGATCAGCATCTCAAGTTCTTTAAGTGTGTATACTGAATGATATTTGAATGCAAGAACATTTGAAGAAATTTTGGATAAGTAAATATGCTCAGGTCAATAGGGTGTGATGCTCTTGATTGCTTGTAAGTTCGGTATTGATTCTGGTTCCAGGGGTCTTCTACTTATAGGTGAAAATGTAGTGTTTGAATTTGAATTTGAATTTTGAATCTGACCGTTATTGGATTTTCTTGATTATTCCATGAAATTCCCTCTGATGTACATTCTGTCACTGTCAATTTCCTTCTGACAGCCAGTCGTCATCCAATGGTTTTTCTCTAGAAACTTTGGCTATGAAGTCCTTGTAACGTATTTTTAATCTCCACCATTGATTGAGTGATTAATCCAATGCTTGATATACATCCTTATCCATTTAATCTTCCAGAACAATTCTTGGATCGAATAAAATCCTTTTATGTATATTAGCTGATAGTTGGTTTATGAGTCTGTCGAGATATACATTAGTCAGCTGACTTTTAAGTCTGCTGTGTTCTTGAATGAACACTCAGCTGACTGCTTCTCATCTAACTTTTGAGGATGAAGTTAGAGTACACCACTTTAAGTTAGAGATCGGGACCTTGGCTCGGTGTGACTAATCATCGGGCTGAAAGCTGCAATTCAGTCAACCAGCATAGTCAGCTAGTGCCACACCCCTGTAAAGAGGTAATGGCTAAACTTCAAAAACAAATTGATGATTTGAAAAAGGACAAACAAGCAAAGAAAGTTACGATGTCTTAGAGAATCAGTGTCCTCGACAATGAGATTCTGATGACATCACCTGAGGGATTGCACTATCCTAGCTTTGAAATTTATTCATGATCGAGCTGCCCTTATGACTTACTCTCAACCTTCCAGAGCTGAACAGCCCGGGCAAAAAAAGAAGAATCATCTTGGTGCATCGCCTTTATGGTCGCAATGCAAGAAGAGCATCGGCATGGATCATAAACATGCCGATGAAATCAGTTATGTCTTGGGAATATCTCAAAGATAAGTTCATCACCGAGTTCAAGTTGGCGGGACAACCTAAGAAAACTCAGGCCGACCTCTCAAGGATTTGTCAAGGTGACACCGAGACAACTCGCAGCTGCTATAAGCGCTTCACCAAAATTTATGAACAAACCCGGGGTCTTGGTGATAGTTTGGTGATGAGCAGTTTTTAGAGTGGTCTCACCAAGGGAGGCTTAATAGCCGATTTCGCCCTCCGACCAACCGAAACTCTGCACGAAATATTGGATAAGGCTAGGATGTTTGGGGCATTTGAGCCTCTCCCATCAGTAGCTCCCAACAAGGGCAAGACTAAGAGTGAGTTTAACCCGCATAAGGAAAATACCAATCGAAATCAGGATATCAAGAAGCCCGATAAATATCGGGAAGAGCATTACACTCCTCTCTCTGCTCCCATCTCCCAAATCATGGACGATGTGAAAGATGACCTGACACCACCTCGTCCCTTACAACTCGATCCTCAAGGAAAGCACGATGTGCTCAAGTATTCAAATTTCCACAACGATCATGGTCATGATACCAACGACTGCAAGCAACTTAAAAGAGAGATCCAAAAGTTGGTAGCCCGTGGGGATTTGAATCATTACATGTTGGACGGAGGCCAAGCCAACAGAGGCACCCTACAAGTCCTCCAAAGAAGGGGGGACATTCATATGATAATCGAGCAATTCCCCAGCAGCAATCATTTTAAATCCCATATCAACTCACTGAATTAGATAGAAATAGGATTTCTTGTTGTCCTGCACGGGTCCGAAAAACCTATCTCGTTCACCCATAGAGAGATGGTTACCCTGCCTAATTTCCTAGGAATGCCACTCGTCATAACAGTCAGGATCAATGATCTGACGGTATATAGGGTAATGGCGACACGGGAGCTTGCAGGGACATAATGTACTATGACAGTTTCAAACAGTTGGGCTTCCACAATGCACATCGGAGACCACACTTCGGCATTCTTGAAGGATTCACCAACGACCAGGTACGAGTCAAAGGTGAAATCTACATTAAATTTCAGCTCATAGACTACAGGCCGTTCATAACCAAAATAGTAACTTTCTTAGTGGTTGGCCTCTATTCAAGTTATAACATAATCATTGGGATACCATCCCAAAGGATGTTTCAAATGGTTGTATCCGTCCTACACCAAAGGGTCCAATTTCCAATTGAGGATGGTCGTAGTTAACCGGACATGTGAAAATGCTCGATCAGGTCAGAAGAGATTGAATAGGGAACGAAAAGGCCCGATTCGAATGGCTAGAGTTACTACCAGGATCCCGTCAAATCAACATGGTTAAAGAGCTTTCCACTCTGAGATAGAATGCGAGACCTTATAGGTATAGGACGAGCTTGATTTCACACCAGAGGATGAACTAATTGAGGTCATCATTAACGAAGCTTACCCCGAGCAGAAAATTAAGATCAAAGCACATTATCCCGAGCCAAAAAAAAAGAGTTGATCTCGCTGCTTAAATCCAACCTAGACAAGTTTGCATTGGTTGTGACACACACGAGAGGGGTTGAGCCCGAGTTTTCTTTGCATCACCAAAGTGTCGATCCAAAATTCATCCTGATACAGCAAAAAGCTAGACAATTCTTAGCAGAGAGAAAGGCAACTACTATAGTGGAGGTCGACAAGTTGCATCAAGCGGGTATCATCAAAGAGCTTACTTACCCTACCTGGTTAGAAAATGTTGTAATGGTTACAAAACACAATGAAAAGTGGAGTATGTGCATAGATTTTACAGATCTTAATAAGGCATGCCCGATGGATACATACGACCTCCCGAGAATTGATCGTTTGGTGGATTCCATTACTGGTTTTGAAACTTTGAGTTTTTTGGATGCTTACTCTGGGCATCATCAAGTCAAGATGGCAGAATGCGACTAAGAAAAGACAGCCTTTTGAGCTTCTGGGGGTTTATATTACTATGAGATGATGTCATTTGGGTTGAAGAATGCGGGCTCCACATACCATACAATGGTTAATCGCGTCTTCAGCTTGAAGATTGTAAGGAATATGAAAGAGTACACTGACGATATGGTTGTGAAATCATCCCACAAAGGCCACAATTCCGACCTCAAAGAAACTTTCGAGAACGTTAAAAAACACTCGATGAAGCTCAACCCGGCCAAATGCGTGTTTGGTGTCCAGGTGATGACGCTCAAAATGATACACCTTACGCCATCAACATTTCACCCATTATAAGATAAAAGTAGTTGTTTTCGGTCAATTATATGAACCATTTTGAATGTCACATGTCGGGTTCATGAACCGAGTAATTTGCATTTAACATTTATATTCCGCAATTTGATATTATTTAACAATTTTTAGGTTACGAGATTTGGGCCAAGTGTTGAAGAAAGATTTCGGACCGGGTTAGATGAATGTTGGCCTAGGGTATTCCAGAACCATCAGTTAAGTTGGCAGAGCAGAAAAGTAAGAAAATACCCCCACGCTTGCGGGAGGGGTCACCGCCATTACGAGATCTAAAAGTTTCTAAAAGTGCATTTTCTTGGATGAGGGGTAGTTTTTAGGGTTACCTACTGGGGGGTTTATATTACTATGAGATGATGCCATTTGGGTTGAAGAATGCGGGCTCCACATACCATACAATGGTTAATCGCATCTTTAGCTTGAAGATTGTAAGTAATATGGAAGCGTACATTGACGATATGGTTGTGAAATCCTCCCACCAAGGCCACAATGCCGACCTCAAAGAAACTTTCGAGAACGTTAAAAAACACTCGATGAAGCTCAACCCGGCCAAGTGCGTTTTTGGTGTCCTGGTGATGATGCTCAAAACGATACACCTTTCGCCATCAACATTTCACACATTCTAAGATACAAGTAGTTGATTTCGGTCAATTATATGAACCATTTTGAAAGTCACATGTCGGATTCATGAACCGAGTAGTTTGAATTTAAAGTTTATATTCCCCTATTCGATATTACTTTGTGTATTATTAAACCTTTTTCAGGTTACGAGATTTGGGCCAAGTGTTGAAGACATATTTCGGACCGGATTGGAAGATTGCGGGCCTAGGGTGTTCCAGAACCATCAATTAAGTCGGTAGAGTAGAAAAGTATGAAAATACCTCCACACTTGCGGGAGGGGTCATCGCCATTGCGAGATCAAGAAGCTTCTAAAAACGCGTTTTCTTGGACGAGGGGGAGTTTTTAGGGTTAGCTAAGTCAGTTATGTAGCTATAAATATGAGGCATCAGAGCTCAAATTCAATGTACAATTTTCCACAAGACATATACATTATATTCAATAGAAGTTTCTTTTGTTCTTTTATTTTTCTATGAGTTCTAATCATGGTTCTAACAGATTCACGGCCTAAGGAGCGATCTACGGATGATCTGCACTCATCTTTGAGGGTATGATTTTCTGGCTTTATAGATGTAGATACATCGTTCTTTTATCGTGATTAGTATGATTTAATTGTTTGTATTAGTTGTGCTATGTAGTAGTCAGTTTATTTTTCTTTATATGTGTATAGATCTGAATCGTTGGTGAAGATATATTGAAATAGAGTTTGCATTCTCCTGCAATTTCAACGATCTTTATCACAGTTGAAAGACATGTTTGCATGTCATCGTAAGTTAACACGAAGGACGATAAAATGAAGTGTTAGTTTGTACATAGTCTTGATCGATCCTTAGGAACGTGCTAGTCAATCCACGATAGCGGGTCAGGTAGGTCTTCCGTCTCGATCTGGCTAGTCCTAATTCTTATTGCATGTGAATTAATACCACCAACGAAGGAGGATAATTTCACATTGACACCTATTGTCCTTTCAATGAAAGTAGCGTAATAATAGAGATTAGCACCCGTAGCAGACACTGAATTACAATTTGCCATTGAGATGATGATGCATGATATGAGGGGAATAACTAATCACTCTGTTGGAAATATTCTAGTTTTAATGATGAGTGCCAGACTAGCTGTTATAAAGCAAAGGCAAAAAGATGTCTAGAATAAATTTATAGGTTTACTAGAGTTTGGTCTTTGTATAGGTTTGATCAAACAAGCAATGTAAAGAGGTCAGCTGACTTGTACTGCAGACCTGCCTAGAGGTGCTCAGTAGAGTGTCTAGGACCTCCTGAAGACTGAAGGCTGAGGGTTCAAACTCTGTAATGAAGGCTAAGGGTTCAAAATTAGTTGTGAAGATTTAAAAAGCCAAGGATATGGGATCAGAATTTAGGAAAGTCTGAGATGACCTAAACTGATCACATATACCTTGTATTGAAGGTCTATGTTCTATAAAAGGAAATGTGATGTTGGGACTTAGTTATACTTAAACTGGTGTACTCTAACTTCATCCTCAAAAGTTAGATGAGAAGTAGTCAGCTGAGTGTTCATCAAGAACACAACAGACTATAAGTTAGCTGATCAAGAGTATGCTTCAGCAAAATTATATTCAAGATATCTGCTAAGCATACATACAAGAATTTAATTTGATCCAAGAATACTTCTGGAAGATTAAATGGATAAGGATGAATTACAAGCATTGGATTAATCAGTCAATCAATGGCTGGGATGAAAGGGATGTTGTAAGGATTTTAGAGCCAAATCAAATTGAATTATGTCATTGGTTGACAGACAGACTGTCAGAAGGACACTGACACTGATAGACAAGTACAGCAGAGGGAATTTCAGGGAATAATCAGAAAATTCTGTAACGGTTAGATTTGAAATTCAAATTCAAACCTTGGATTTACCCCTATAAATAGAGGACCCCTGGAATCCGATTACACACGAAAGCATACCGAACTTACAAGCATTCAAGAGCATTATACCCTGCTGAAGTAAGCATTCATCTTGATCCAGAATTTTCTTCATGTGTCATTGCTTACAAGTATCATCAAGTAATTACACTTGAAGATCTTAATCTGCTGATCATTTCATCCTGATCAAAAGCTTGCAGAAACTGAATAACTTTCTTGATTCAACCCCTTCTTTTCGAGAAGAAGTCTGTAGATAGAGAAGCACTGCTGAGTGTCAAGAACTGTTGTTTTGTGGTGGAGCTGGTGAAGAGGTAATCTACCCTTCAAGGACCAGTATTAGTAGTAGCAATCCTACATGTTCTTAGTATTCAGTTTGTGAAGCCATAGTTATTGGTCAAGGACAAACAGTTTAGGGACTTTTGTAACAGCAACCTCAAAAGACTCTAGTGAATTTTCTCCAACATCACATGAGAAGAGTGGACTGACAGAATTACACCACCTGGAACCACTATAAAATTTGTCTAATTTACTTTACTGTATTTACTTTATGCACTTTATTTTATTGCATGTTATTCATATCAACCTGCTGAACTAGCTACTGGATTCACACAACTTTCACTCCTGAGTATCTGATTCTTATTATCATCTTTAAACAACAAGTATCAAGGCTTAAATTGATTATTTTCCGCTGCAACAGATTCAATAGAATTAATAGTCAGCAGACTGTCTAAGTCAGTAGACTATTAACCCTGCTGAATTCGTCTGAACTCCAAAAAAGTTTTAAGTGTTAAGTTTATTCAGCCTCCTCTAAACTTAACCAATGCCTTTTCAAGGGACCAACAATTGGTATCAGATCATAGCTTATGTTCTGAAGTAATCCAACTTGTTGTGCTTGTGAAAAATTTTTGAAAACTTTTTCAAGTTTCTATTTTTCAAAGCTTTTGCATCATGGACAACAACCAGTATGCTAAGACCATGTTGATGTGCTCTTTATATCTTTTTGATGAGTAAAAATGTTGTATGAAGGCATATCTAGCTGCTACACATGATGAGATGATGGATGTGCTGATTGATGGACCACTTGAGATCACTAAAGTCATAACTGTGGATGGTCAAAATCAAACTATTCCAAAACAAAAAAGTGCATGGTTTGATGAAGATAGAAAAAGGGCAAATCTGAACAATATTGCTATTGATATCATCTACAGAACATTAGATAGCAATATGTACATGAAAGTGAAAGATTGCAAAACTGCCAAAGAATAATGGGAGAAGCTGCAACTCATCTGTGAAGGCACTGATGCTATCAAGAAAAACAGGATAAGTGTGGCCAAACAGAAATTTAAAGAGTTTAAAATGAACTCCAATGAGACCATTGAACAAATAGAATCAAGATTCAATGAAATTCTAGATGAACTCAGCCTGCTGAATGTTGTATACAGAAAGGAAAAGATCAACACAAGGATTCTTCAAGCCTTGCCACCAAAAGCAGTCTGGGAGTTGAAGGTTACTGCAATAGAAGAATCTAGGAGACATCATGAAGAGGATACCTTCAATTTGTTCTCTGATCTAAAAGCTTATGAATTCAGCAAGGATATCATTGCAAGTGCTGAAAAGAAAGTAACAAAAACAACAACACTGGCTACTGCACATAAAGAAGAGTCATCTACTGCTCATGATGATGAACTAGGTGAGATGGAAGAACAAATAGCATAGATGACCAAAAGAATAAGGATGATGAAGTCTGGAAGAGCATCTCCAAAAAGCTATGGCAAGAAAACAAGTGAGAAAAAGGAGGAACCAAAGAAGGATCATGATTTTATATGCTTCAATTTCATGAAACCTGGACAATTGAAACCTAACTGTCCTGAATTGAAACAGAAAAGAATCCTGACTACTTGTGCTTCAATTGCAAGAAACCTGGACACTTTAGACCTGCATGTCCAGACCGGCTGAGACAAAAATGTCAGCAGAGAAGACCTGTTAAGAAAGCATTAGTTGATGGTGATGAATCTGGCTATGAAGTGGAGTCTTAAAAGGGAAATGAATTAGATGACACTGCTCTCATGGCACACATGGATGACACAAATGAGGTATACAAAAATGTATCTGATGTGATCCATGATGACATTCCCGACCCATTGGAACCTATGCAGTCCGTGGATCATCTGGTAGTTCGAGATGAGCCAATAACAAGGCTCCAAAGGAAGCGGTTAAGAGAAGCTATGAACAACCTGGTGATAGAGACTTATTCGGAGTTCGGAGAGGCCGTGGAGACGACTGAGGCGCCGATAGTGACACTCCTTAGTGCTGTCGGACGCCAAGAAGATTATATTCGAAATTGATTAAGTATCAGACTTATTTTATTTTGATTATTCAGCTTTTGGCTTGATTATTATTTAATAAAGGTCATTGGGCCTAAGTAGGCTAGGGAAGCCCACCTATGGGGCACATTTTTCCTAGGGTTTTTTTTCTAGTGGTAATTTCTCCCACATTGCTTTTTAGCTTCTAGTTCTTTTGGTTGTAAGCCTATATAAGGCAAACACTAGCTTTTTATTTGGTACACAATTATTTTATGAAAAACCAAATTATTGAGTTTTACTCAACCAAGTCATAAGGCTTGAATATTACTTGCGAGTGAGAATTTTCTGTCGTATAAAGTTCAACCCTTTGAGGATTTACCAGCATTGTGAGCATTTGTTGGGTGTTCTCTGCCTACGATTTAGTTGGATTACTAGGTCTAGGATCAATAGCTCGTCATTGTTCCCCTTAGTTACTTCCTGGGCAAAACATCGGATCTGATTCCAAACGGAATCACATCAGTTGGTAGCAGAGCTCAGCAACTTCGGTGAGCAAATATCTCTTTTCGTTCTTGTTTTGATTTCGTTTATTTCGTTTCTTGGTTAAAAAAAAAATATCAGCCCTAGTTGTTCTTGCTTGCGTATCATCGTTGAAAAAAAAAATTTGTTCCTGTTTTCTTTCCGTCCAGCAATTCCTTCAAACCTCAATTTTGATCTCCGGTATGCCTGAGCAAAAGTATTGATATCCTGTTGATATTCATAATTGCAGCCGGCCCTAGCTTTGTTAAGTAAAAGAAAAAATATAAAAAAAAAATCCCAGAAAATCTGCCGTCAACTTTGACCCATCATTATCAATTTGCTTTGTTCCTGATTGGTTTAAAAAAAAAAGAAAAAAAAGAGAGAAGTTAACCATATTTTTTTTTCTAGCAAGAGTTCGGTCAATCAAAAAAAAAAAAAAAAAAAGAAAAAAGAGAAAGTGCCACATTTTGGACGAAAATATCACACCCGTGAAATATTGCAGTCACCTAATTTCATTACTTTTTCCGTGTCTTTTGCTTCTCACCTTTCTTACTCACATTAGCAACTTTTCACACACCATCCCACTCATTTCTATACCTTTTCTTGGTCTGAACACCTAGTGTCCCTTCTAGAGAGTCGGTTTTGCGTGCTGTTACTTTTGCTTGCTTTTCTGGTTCATTTGACGAGGGTACTTTTACGACTTAGAAAGAGGGGAGTGTAAACACGAGTGATAGTGAGGCAACATGGTTGGTCGTGGTTTAGTTGTTGAAGAGGTAAATGAAATTGTGGAGGCACAATTAAAGGAGAAGTTGGAGACTCAGAACGCCGAATTGGCACGACAGTTCGAAGAAGTGAGGCAGGAGGTAGATGATGCCATACATGCGGCGGTGACACCTTTACGTGATGATATACGTGAGATTCGTGAGACACTTGCTACTTTGTTGGCTGCTGTAAACCGAGGTGATGACGGAGGGGGTAGAGGCGGTAGAGGTGATAGAGGAGGTAGAGGCGGTAGAGGAGATAGAGGAGGTAGAGGTGGAGGAGGTGGACGAGCTCAGGCGTATGAGGAGTATGTGGCTCATGCGGACGCTGACTATGCAGCCGTAGAGGATGATGTGGTTGATAACAACATGCAGCAGGTTAAGATGAAATTGCCATCGTTCAATGGTGCAAGTGATCCTGATGCGTATATTGAGTGGGAGAACAAACTCGAACAAATATTTGCTTGCAATAACTACCCTGAGGCGAAGAAATGCAGCCTTGCTAAGCTTGAATTTACCGGTTATGCGATGGTTTGGTTGACACAGATGACTAATTCACGGAGACTTCAGCACCTTCGGCAGGTTAGTACATAGGAAGATTTGAAAGTAGAGATGCGGAAACGGTTTGTCCCTACTTCATACTTACGTGATTTATATCGCCGCTTACAAACTATTACACAAGGCGATCGCTCCGTCGATGCTTACTAGCACGATTTGGTTACATTACTTGCAAATTCAGACCTCGACGAACGAGAGGAGGTTACTATGCAACGTTTCTTATCGGGGTTACGATTGGATATTGCAAATCTGGTTGAAGTCAAGGGTTGTGCAACGTTGGAAGAGATGTACATGCGGCCTTGACCATTGAAAGTCAACTAAAACGACAGCGAGCAACTCAAGCTAAATTTTCGGGAGGTAACACTTCTACTTTGCGCACTTTTCCATATAGAGGGGACAGCTCTAAATACCCTCAAACAGCCCCTTGTTGGTCCCACAGAAGGGTGAAACTATAGTCAGAGGGGGGGGGGGGGTGAATGACTATAGTGGAGTTCCAAAAACTTTTTTTTTATAAAAGCTTTTGTGCAGCGGATAAGTCCCTTCTTACTATGTTGTTTTCAAATCAGTTTAGGCAATCACAGATATAAGTTATGATGTAGGCAAATTAAATGAATGCAGTAAAGTAAATTGCAGAAATTAAATTGACACAAGGCTTATAGTGGTTCAGGGTGGTGTAATCCCTTAATCCACTCTTCTCCTATGATGATCGGAGGAATTCACTATTGTTTTCACAGATACAATAGTATGATTGTCCTTGGCTTCCCAAACTTCACAATCTACAAGACTATCACTCCTTGACTGCAACAGCTTCAGTGATTCAGTCTTCCTTGCTGCTCCTTGAGATCAAAATCCTTCAACAGCTATCACAGATTCAACTCCTTCTCAGATTGTCTCTGATTCAGTTGCTTTAGTTGGATGTGAATGTGATTCACACACTTGATTGATCAGTCTCAGCACCAAGTATGACTTTACAGTTCTGCTATCTGAGTTGATCACTAGATGTTTCCTTGTAAGTTCAGAGAGAAGGCTTTTCAAATTGACAGAGTTTTCACTTGATTTTTCTTTTCAGTTCATTACATTCCCTGTCTGTCAATGCCTTCTATTTATAGCCTTGAATAACCTTGATTTTGAAATTCCATCCGTTGGCTATATTAATGAGGGAATAATCCTTGATTTTATTCTTGAAACGTATAGCAGAAAATCCGTCCTTGAATGATCCTCTATTGATTGTGCATTTAATGCATGATCTTCTGAATCTTCAACGTATATTAAATCTGATCTGGTAAGTGTTACTTCGCCGTTTTTAGAACGGTCAAGTGATCCTTCTGACTTAGCCGATTTAGCTTTTCCTTCACCGTTCCGTCTTTACTCAGCCGAAAGTGAGTCTGCTTTGCCGATTCACTGTTTTCTTCTTTGTTTCTGTTGGAGGAGAATCTTTGTACTTCACTGATCTTTGATTGGGGTAAGATCAGTGTACACCATATTCGAATATTAATGTGCATCGCTTGTAGTATAACTTAGACTTGTCCAAGGTCATCACGACTTCCTTGGTTACAAGTCAGACCTTTAATGTCTGCATTGCTTCTCTGCTGGTGCTTGGCTGGCTTCACTCTGCCGAATATCTATTTTTTTTTTGCTTTGCCGTCCTACCAAATAGTACAATACTTGTCTGACTCAACTTATACAACATGTCAGTCTCTAAGTAAAGACTTATACAGAGAATTCTAACTTATTTCAGGCTTGCTATAACAGCTAGTATGACCATCATCAAAACATAATAAAATGTTCCTAACACCCCTACTTACGCACAGAATGCCCAAAAACAGCCCACTATTTTACCAAAAGCAACTTACAAACCGAGGGTAGATGATAAGGAAAAAGTTGCACCGTTGCCACCAAAGCCTACCCATGAAATTCAATGCCACAAGTGTCGTGGAATGGGGCATATGCAGTCCTAATGCCCTTCTAAACGTCGAATTTTGTTGGTTGGTGAGTCGGTTGCGAATGAGTATGAGTCGGCTTCCGAGGAGGAGGATGAAGCCGAATGGGAGGAGGAGGAAGAAGGAGAAGAATTGGTGCACGCACCTGGTGGCGAGGTGTATATTCTAAAAAGAGCTTTGAGTAGTGTGGTGAAGATGAAGAATAATGATCAACGGGAAAATATATTCCACACGCGGTGTTTGATAGGTGGCAAACTTTGCTCGATGATCATAGACCCGGGTAGTTGTGCAAACGTGGTGAGTGTTGATTTAGTGTCGCGATTATCCATTCCTACTACCCCACATCCCCGTCCATATAATTTGCAGTGGCTTAATGATGCGGGAAATGTTCGAGTACACCGTCAAGCACTTATTTCTTTTAGCCTTGGCAAGCTTGAAGATGATGTTTTATGTGATGTTGTCCCTATGCACGTGAGTCATCTATTATTGGGACGTCCATGGCAGTTTGATCGACATGTCACGTATGATGGTTACTTAAACAGATACAGCTTAAAGTTTAAGGGGAAGAATTTTACATTCGTAGCTTTGTCCCCCGAGAAAGCACACAAGGATCAACTCCGCATTGCTGCAAACCGTGAGCAAAACGAAAAAATGAGGGAGTTATACAGTTGTAAATTAAGGCAAAAGCGACGGGAGAGAAAAACCAAGAGGGTAGTGTGATTCGAGAGGAGGGTAAAAGAAAAGTTGAAAATAAAAATGTGAGGGAGGGAGCTCTTATACCATACGAGGGGAAAAATAAAGTCGAAAAGTTAAACGCAAGGGAGGGCGCCATTAGTAGTGAGGGAGCTTCTAAAGTTGAAAAGAAAAAGGAGGCCAAAGTGAGAGGTAGTTTCTATGCGAGGACTAATGAAGTTTGCAATGCCATTGAGGCTGGACACGCACCTCTCCTCTTTATTTATAAAGAGGCCGTGTCCCTCCCACCCCTTCCCCATGTTTTCTAACCATTTCAGAACTCACGGATTCCCTTCCTAGTGTTGTTGTGTCTCTTTTGCAGGAATTTACTGATGTCTTTCCCGAGGAGGAACCAAGCGGATTGCCACCATTACGTGGCGTGGAGCATCACATAGACTTTATTCCTGGAGCAGTGTTGCCTAACCGACCAGCCTATCGTGCTAATCCAGAGGAAACTAAAGAAATCCAAAGGCAAGTGACGGAGCTGTTGGAGAAAGGGAAAATCCAAGAATCTATGAGTCCTTGTGCGGTTCCGGTAATCATAGTCCCCAAGAAAGGAGGTGAATGGAGGATGTGCACCGACTGTCATGCAATCAATCAAATCACTGTCAGGAATCGCTATCCCATTCCTCGTTTAGATGATATGTTGGATGAATTGTGTGGTGCTAAATTTTTTACTAAAATCGATTTGAAAAGTGGCTATCATCAAGTGAGGATTCGTGAGGGTGACGAGTGGAAAACTGCATTCAAAACTAAATTTGGTTTATATGAGTGGCTTGTCATGCCTTTTGGTTTAACTAATGCACCTAGTAATTTTATGAGGTTAATGAACGAGGTGCTTAGAGAGTTTATTGGTAAGTTTGTGGTCGTTTATTTTGATGACATCCTGATTTACAGCCAAGATATGGAACAACATATGAGCCACTTACGGGCTGTTTTGGAAACTCTTAGGGAAGTAAAGTTGTATGCTAACCTTAAGAAGTGTTCATTTTTCTTGGATAGAGTTGTGTTTCTTGGCTTTGTTGTGAGTTCACAGGGTGTTGAGGTCGATAGAGAGAAGATCAAAGCGGTGGAAGAATGGCCTGAACCGACAAATTGTGCAGAGGTTCGTAGTTTTCATGGCCTTGCGGGGTTTTATAGGCGATTTGTCAAGGATTTCAGCACCTTGTCCACACCCCTAAATGAGTTGGTGAAGAAGAATGTTCCTTGGCAGTGGGGCCCGAAGCAAAGGGAAGCTTTCGAATCTCTTAAAGCTCGTTTAATTTATGCCCCCATTCTTGCTTTGCCTGATTTTGATAAACCTTTTGAACTTGAATGTGATGCATCGGGTATGGGTATTGGTGGTGTTTTGATTCAAGAGTCTAGACCAATTGCATATTTTAGTGAGAAATTGAAAGGTGCTCATTTGAATTATGCTACCTATGATAAGGAGTTGTATGCTTTGGTTAGATGTCTTCAAACTTGGCAACATTATCTTCGAGCTAGGGAGTTTTTTATTCACACTGATCACGAGTCCCTTAAGCATCTCAAAGGTTAGGGTAAGTTGAGTAAGCGACATGTTCGTTGGATGGAATTCATTGAATCTTTTCCTTATGTGATTAAATACAAAAAGGGCCAGGATAACGTGGTAGCTGATGCATTATCTCGTAGATATACTTTGATTACTACCATGCAAACTAAATTTCTTGGTTTTGAATTTATTAAGGAATTGTATGCTTTAGATCCTGATTTTGGTGAGACATTTGCAAAAACTGAGCATGCGGCCGACGACCATTTTTATAGGAACGAGGGATTTTTATTTCGTGATAATGTTATCTGCATTCCCCAATGTTCCTTGCGTGAATTGCTGGTTAGGGAGGCACATGGTGGCAGCCTTATGGGTCACTTCGGTGTTACTAAAACATTAGACATGCTCAAGTCACATTTCTTTTGGCCTAAAATGAGAGTTGATGTTACACGTATATGTGATGCTTGTCTTGTGTGCAAATCGGCTAAGTCTAAGTCCGCCCCCCACGGTTTGTACACACCACTCCCTATTCCCACGTCCCCTTGGACTGATTTGTCTATGGACTTCGTGTTGGGTTTGCCTCGTTCAGCGAGTGGTAAGGATGCGGTATTTGTTGTGGTGGATCGTTTTTCTAAGATGGCTCACTTCATTGCATGTAATAAAACGAATGATGCATCTAATATTGCTGATTTGTTCTTTAAGGAAATTTTTCGTTTGCATGGGGTACCACGTACTATTGTGAGTGATCGTGATGTGAAATTTATAAGTCATTTTTGGAGAGTTTTTTGGCAACGTTTGGGTACTCAATTGTTATTTTCTACTGCTTATCATCCCCAAACGGATGGTCAAACTGAGGTGGTAAATCGAGTTTTGGGTCAATTACTTCGTGTAGTGGTCCAGAAAAATTTGAAAAACTGGGAAAATTGTTTGCCATATGTTGAGTTTGATTATAATCATTGTAAACATTCTGCTACTCGTTTTACCCCCTTTGAGGTCGTCTATGGGTTCAACCCAGAAACACCTTTTTCTTTGGCTCCTTTGCCCGCAGGTATGCATGCTAGCGTGGATGGTGAGCAGAAAGCGGCCTTGGTCAAGGAGTTGCATGCGGACGCTCGGCGGCATGTGGAGAATGCAACGGCTCGATATGTGAAGCAGGCAAACAAGGGCCGCAAGGAAGTTATCTTCGCACCCGGGGATTGGGTGTGGCTGCACTTTCGCAAAGATAGGTTTCCCAAGCACCGGAAATCTAAGTTACATCCTCGTGGTGATGGTCCTTTTGAAGTGCTAGAGCGCGTCAACGACAATGCCTATAAGGTTGCTATTCCACCTGAGTGGGGCGTCTCTGGCACCATCAACGTCTCTGATTTGATGCCTTTTGACAACCCTTACGATTTGAGCTTCGCAACCGGGAGGGAATGATGTGATCCATGATGACATTCCCGACCCATTGGCACCTATGCAGCCCGTGGATCATCTGGTAGTTTGAGATGGGCCAATAACAAGGCTCCAAAGGAAGCAGTTAAGAGAAGCTATGAACAACCTGGTGATATAGACTTATTCGGAGTTCGGAGAGGCCGTGGAGACGACTGAGGCGCCGAAAGTGACACTCCTTAGTGCTGTCGGACGCCAAGAAGATTATATTCGAAATTGATTAAGTATCAGACATTTTATTTTGATTATTCAGCTTTTGGCTTGATTATTATTTAATAGAGGTCATTGGGCCTAAGTAGGCTAGGGAAGCCCACCTATAGGGCGCATTTTTCCTAGGGTTTTTTTTCTAGTGGGAATTTCTCCCACATTGCTTTTTAGCTTCTAGTTCTTTTGGTTGTAAGCCTATATAAGGCAAAAACTAGCTTTTTATTTGGTACACAATTATTTTATGAAAAACCAAATTATTGAGTTTTACTCAACCAAGTCATAAGGCTTGAATATCACTTGCGAGTGAGAATTTTCTTTGTCGTAGAAATTTCAACCCTTTGAGGATTTACCAGCATTGTGAGCATTTGTTGGGTGTTCTCTGCCTATGATTTAGTTGGATTACTAGGTCTAGGATCAATAGCTCGTCATTTTTCCCCTTAGTTACTTCCTGGGCAAAACATCGGATCTGATTCCAACCGGAATCACATCAGTATCTAATAATACTCCTGTTGAAAGTGAATGTGAATCTACTGGTGGTTCCAATCCAAAAGTTTCTGACATGGAAGAGCCTCTAGATGCCCTCTTTAATCAACTAAGGAAATTACAATCTGGTTATGAGATTGTGAAAGCAGAAAGAGAAACACTTCAAGCAAAAATTCAAAAGATTACATGCCGAATTAATAATTCATAAAGGCAAGGAAAAGGATTATGGACAGAATCAACATAAGCCTGCTGCATCAGCAGTAGCAACTTAATCTGTAGCACAATCAAGTTCCACAACTGCATTCAAATCCCGGAAGCCTTATGGTGATAGAACATGCCTTAGATTTGACACTCAACAACCTTATTAGGATGTAACAAGTAAGGCTACTAAACCTAGTACCGGAATTTGTCCTAAGTTTGTGGCTGCACAAGATCCAACACCCCAAAAGGTTCCTGAAGCAGTAAAGCTTGCTGAGAATGCTTCAAGGAAGCAAAATCATATGTCCAAAGGGACAGCAGTACCTAACAAAAAGGGTAACTCTAAAGGTAGGTCTAGTGCACTTTCTAGACCTGCTGCAAGGTCTGGTGGACCACAGAAGACTAATCCTAGATGAGTCAAGAACCAAAAATATCCCAAGAATAATAATGTCAAACCTAAGAATGTTAATCATTCAAGGGATACTTATCTCAAAGGGAAAGCCAGATTGTTCCCTGCTGATGAAGATTGGGTTATTCCTTCCCCTGCTGTTAGAAACATGAAGTTCAACCATAATGCTAAGGCTAGACCTCAACAGTGGAATCATCCAAGGACTCACCAGAGACCTCAACCGATGACTCAGCAGAGGCCTCAACAGAGACCACAATACAGGGTTGTTCCTAACAGACAGCAACCTTATGGTTAAACATACGCATCTAACAACAGAGATCAATTAGCACAACACTATGTACAAAAAGGCCAGAAACCATATATGAATGCTACACAATCCAAAACTAGATACTGATAATGCCCTAAATGGTACCAATAATTATACCCTTATTTACCCTGAATTATGCTCAAGAGAGGATAGATATGCTCGTTATTATGTGGAATATGTGTTAAATGCTATGTGCATGTTTCCAGGATCGTAATTCTGCATCTATGTTATTTTCCTGAAGATTTGGTACTGTTTTGACTCGTTTTGCGTGTTTTATAGGATGTATCGAATCTGGAGCATTGGAGAGCGGATCTGGATCAAAAGTAGTATATTGGGCCAAGTGATTAAAGTCCAAGAAGAAGTCTACTGAAGAAAAAGAAGAAAAGTCGGCCCAACTTACCCAGGGCTAGGGCCGGTAAACCGATGGCTTGTTTGACACGAAATTGATTCTGTTGCATTATCTAGGTCGGTTAGGGTTTTAGAGAGTCATAAGTCGGTCACTATATGTATATAAGGCCGCATTAATAGAAGTCTTTGATAAGTTTTGCATATTACATTAAATACATTATATACTTTGATGAAATAAAGGTCTTCCAAGATTTTAAGGAGTTATTTCTGGTTTACTCCCGTTCTCCACCATCTCTTGCTTGAGTAGATCGAGCTAGATCTCCATTGTTGAAGGTATGAAGTTTTGAACGTTCCTTTTTGTCTTCAACATGGTAGATATTTTCGTATTTATGTGTTTTAGTTAATGTGCATGTTTAAAGACCCCTTAATTTACTTATTTTAATCGTGATTGAGCAATGTAGATCCAGGAATAGGAAAAGCTGACCCCGGTAACCCGGCGGTCTATACAAGTTTACCGAGGCATTATTTGGAAAACCTAAAACTGGGATTCACTACAGCTACGTTGATCGACATCTTCAATTAATAGTAGGTTAGATCTGGCCAATCTGCTTATTGTTATCGTAAACTAGCATGAAATACAAATAGTGAAGTGCTAAGTTTGGACATAGTCTTGAATGGACCCTAGGAAAGTGCTGATCAATGTCGACAGCTGTCTAGGAGGGTTAGCGGTATGAGTTAGCGCTTGATATTGGCAATTCTAGTTCTTTATGTGTATGGGCTATTATGGACCAATTGAGGAGGGTAGCTTGAATATAGTTTGTCTACTACCATTGTTGGAGTAGATAGGAGTAGGTGTTGCACCCGTAGCTGATAATGATAATTAAAATGAAAGCTCACGATTAATTTAAGGAAATTATATGGGGAAGTAAACATAACGATTAACTAATCCAAGTTAGTAGATCGGTGAGAAGAGGGGGAGATATACCAAGTCTATTTTATGTTTATTGTTGGTCCATGACCGCCTCCATGTTGCTTCTTAATTAGGTTAGAATCGTTTTTACTTATAATTGCATTGTCTCTGTGGGATCGACCTTGACTCGCATTTACTATACTACGATGTACCTTGTATTCTTGCTAGTAATATCGATGTTAGTGACAAACATGCGATCTAGTTTTTTGGCGCCGTTGCCGGGGACAATGGCCAATTTAAATATAAACATTTTAATTCTGGATAAGAAGTCATTTTCATTTTATTTTATTTTATTTTGAGTCTTGAGTCGTTCTGGATCAACCCTGCACTTGTTAAACTGCCAGAAGGAGAAATTTCAAGGCCGGTTTACCGTGGATTACTCCCGGGGTACCGACGCCTGGAAAATCAAATTCTGAACTGCCCCTGTTATTCTTTGTTATTCTCTATTGATTTTAATTTGTTGGTCCGCAACAGTTGGGATCATACCCAACTGAAGCGGAAGTTTCTAACTTTTTCCTTGTTTTATTTTGTCTTTTTCGCAGGAAGATCAAAACATTTCAGAGATTCGATCAGACCAGAGTTGAAAAATAGCAAAAAACTCAAGCAATATGTCTAGAATGATATTAAACATCACACCGATTTCCATGTATCCTAGATCTGCTGTCAGGGATCAATACGAAGCGGATAAGAAGCGGTTAGAAAAAGAGAAAGAAGCAATCAAGCAAGAGCCATAAGTGAACTTAAAGGAGTATAGTACGTATCGTCCAGGTGAGTTCCCTTAGGAGTTAATTGAAATATCATCTTCGGATTATGATTCTGATGATCCTGAAGAGGATATCGACACGATGTTCTCTGAGCCTGAGGACTACCTAGTCTCAGACACCGTGGTGAAGTTAGGAGACCGTGGCACGTTCCGACTCCCGATTTCTATTAATGATATATCAGCAGGATTAGGTCTCTGTGACTCTGGCTCGAGTTGCAACATTCTACCTTTTTCCCTCTGCCAGAAGATTAAGCTTCCGGTCGTTATGAATCAACCCAGAAGCATGACCTTCGTTGATAGAACTAGAGATATGCATGCATGTCTGCTTAGGAAGTGCACGATTAAGGCGGGAGGGTTCACTTATCCAATTGATTTCACGGTTATAGACGTACCAGAGGACCCAAGTGCCCCAGTTATGTTAGGAAGACCTTTCTTAGTGAAAAGCAGGGCAATCATGGATTTTGATAAGTGGGAGATCACTTTGAGATTGAATATGATACTGTATCTTTTAAGATCTTAGAGCCCCTAGAAAATAGACCGGAAAGTTGCAAGATGACATATGCTTCAGGAAAGGTGGAAATTATGGAGATAGAGGGGCATAAGCATAGAGAGGTTGTAGTAAAAACCGTTGAGCAGGAATTCATGAGACTAATTCTGAGAGAGAGAGAGAAGAGAAGGACCACAACAAGATGCTCACGGAAGCTAGTCCTTCCGTGTTGCATAGTGAACGAGTTGAGCGTGAAGTAGGGAATGTGGAGTCCTTAGATATAAAGTCTAAATCTCAATGCAGAGGCAGACCTAGTATGCAAGCTAAGAGAGAGAGAGGCATGCTAAGAAGAGAGCTCAAAAAGTTTCTAGAAAGGTACAAACCTCTGGAGCGAAAGTTTGGCGAGTTAAAGCTGAAACCCCTGAATGATCAGAAATCTGAAGAAAGTCGAGCTGGCGACTATAAACTCAGGACTATTTATTTAAACCCTTAGGTAGATTAGGAATGAATAAAAGTAGCTGGATGAAGGTACGAGATTTTTTTCATCCTACCGCACCCTTAGGCTGGAAACCGATGATTGTGGAAAGTAGGTTAGGATTGAGTCGAAAATAACAACAAAGGGAGTAAGAGGCTAGTCATTTTGAGGTCAGAATTGAGCAGAGATGTTGAGAAAAGTGTGCAGTGAAGGAGGACATATAAATCTGGGGAAAAAGAACCCCCCCTGTAAACCCTAGGTTACCTCCGGGTTACCGAGCATGGATTTTCAGATTTCTGAACGTCAGTTTAAAAAGCTGAATTTATAGAGCCACGTGGAGGACACACGTTGCATCAGACACTACCAGTCATCAGAAACCGCCACCTTTTCCCCTCTTTTCAAATTTTTCATCCTTACCAACACTCTACCATAACTCCACCTCAATCCCATCAATCACCTCCTCAAATCCCTCACCCTAATTACTCCTATACCCACCATCCCACAAAATCCTTGCACCTTCACTCATTTCTCCTATTTAAACCACCCATTCACCACCATTATCATCATTCCATATACCATCATCTCCTCAAATCACCAATCTTATCTTTCTTAAAACCAGTCGGCCACCATCACCTCCACTATCACCATCAAACCTCCACCAAAATCAAACCATTTTCCATTTTTACCAACCAAAACACCAATTTTCTTCACCCAGTTGTTGTCTAGTGCTGTTGTGCTAGTGAGGTGCTGCAGTTCTTCATCTTTTATCATCAGAAGCACTGTCCCATAAATAAATCCAGAAAAATTAGACTGGTAAATCGGAAGTACCTGCCAGTTTACCGAGGTGCCATTTTTCAGAAGCAGCTTCACTATCAGGTCCTGTTATCATCCAGGATGGGTCCCAAGCGTAGCCAATCTGCTGTCCGTCCCAGTGGTTATCAGAGCATTTATGGAGATGCCAACCCTTTGATAGATGGGGTTGAGCAATTCCATTCTTTGGAAATCTACGAGTCGTTCAGAGGGCATTGGAATGCAAGGCCAATTGCTCATGAACGAGGGGTAGACTTAGACGATTGTGGTTCGATCATTCCACGAGCACTACAAGAGCAAGACAATTTGGACATGGCTGACTCACTGACTCAGTTCAATGCCACGGTGGTAAGAGAAATCTACGCTTATGTTTCGCACAACCCCCGAGTTACATATGCTATGGTCCGTGGTGTTAAGATTGATTTTTCTATTGAGCGGATCAATGCTCATTTTAAGGTTAAAAATCCACCAGTGAGCCCTGATGAGTACACATCCTTGAGCAAAATTGAATATTTAGAGAGGATGAAAATGATAGCTGAATATTTATGGGTGCAATGAAAGAGCAATCCTTTGGGAGCCCCCACCATCTTCCTAGACAATGAATTATCCTGGGATCGGAAGATGGTCAACAGATTTGTTTGTTCCCGCCTTCTACCGACCAAGCACACGGTTTCTGTCACCACCAAGAGGGCAAATTTGATGTTTTATCTGGAGCAGGGTTCTCTGGTCAACATCGGTCTACTGATGCATAGCCGTATTCACGAGCTTGCCACCACATCCGAGCACGAGCTGTTGCCATACGGGCTGATGATTGACATGTTTGCTTTAGAGGACGAGGTGAAAATTCTCGCCAGTGATGATTGGGAAGACCCTGAGCCGATGATTAGTTTGCAGTCAGTTCAAAGAGTACTAAGACAGGTCGGTCAGAGAGCTAAGAGGGAGCGTACTCCAATCCTCGGAGCACCCCAGACTCAGAGAGCTATGCTAGAAGAGCACTCATGAGAGATTGCGAGTCTGCATCACAAAATGGATAGGATTATAGAATTCTTTGGCGTACCTCCATCGACCCCACCACCTAGGACTGCCCCACATTACCGAGCCTCTTCTTCGGCCACTGCTGCCTCAAGTTCTGCACCACCTCCCGGTTTTGAGCCTAGAGATGACTGGGAGGGTTATTCTGATGATGACTAGTTTTTATTTCTTTTTATTGTTGTTTTCCATTTTCTTGTTTTTATTTTTCTTTTACTATCTAGTTGATGTCACAGAATATGATTAATATCATCATTTTGATGGCTTAATTTGTTTTGGAGTTAATTATTTTCTCTTTTACTGCCGCCATTTTATTATACAGTTTCTTGTCACCACTATTCTTCTTGGTTTGTTTGAGTTACTTAGCGCAAATTCTTCATGGATTACTTACATGAGCCCGATGATTTGTATGAAGATCCGATTCTTCTTTGGTTCCGCCCTCAACCGAAGCTAAGTTCCTTTCAATTAATTAATATATAACATGATCGAGACTGGTTAGTTCGACTACGGGTTGATGTAATGTGAGATTGTCTACATTACTAAGCGGCTGTGAAAGTTATTGCACACATACACATCGGCTAATGACGTGAATAGTGTTTAATGCGTTATTGATGGATATGAGTGGCATGATCTTGATCTTGACTTTGTGAGGCATATTTGTTTTTAATTAACTTGTGTACTGATCAGAGTGTTGTTTTCTTTTCGCCTTTTTGCTCAGGACGATCAAAAGCTAAGTGAGGGCTAGTTGATAACACCCTAAATGGTACCAATAATTATACCCTAAGTTACCCTAAAATATTCTCAAGAGAGGATAGATAGGCTCGTTATTATGTGGAATATGTGTTATATGATATATGCATGTTTCTAGGATCGTAATTCTGCATCTATGTTATTTTCCCGAAGATTTGGTATTGTTTTGTCTCGTTTTGCATGTTTTATAGGATGTACCGAATCTGGAGCATTGGAGAGCTGATCTGGATCAAAAGTAGTATATTGGGCCAAGTGATTAAAGTCCAAGAAGAATACCGCTGAAGAAAAAGAAGAAAAGTCGGCCCGGTTAACCGAGGGCTAGGGCCGGTAAACCGATGGCTTGTTTGACATGAAATTGATTCTGCCGTATTATCTAGGTCGGTTAGGGTTTTAGAGAGTTAGAAGTCGGTCACTGTATCTATATAAGGCCGCATTAACAGAAGTCTTTGATAAGTTTTGCATATTACATTAAATACATTATATACTTTGATGAAATAAAGTTCCTCCAAGCTTTTTTGGAGTTATTTCCAGTTTCCTCCCTTTCTCTACCATCTCTAGCTTGAGTAAATAGAGCTCTATCTCCATTGTTGAAGGTATGAAGCTTTGAAAACGTTCCTTTTTGTCTTCAATATGGTAGATCTGTTCGTATTTATGTGTTTTAGTTAATCTGCATGTTTAAAGACCCCATAATTTACTTATTTTAATCGTAATTGAGCAATGTAGATCTAGGATTAGGAAAAGCTGACCCTGTTAATCCAGCGGTCTATACCGGTTTACTGAGGCATTATTTCGAAAACCTAAAACTCGGATTCACTACATCTATGTTGATCGATAGGTTTAATTAACAGGAGGTTAGATCTGGCCAATCTTCTTATTGTACTCGTAAACTAGCATGAAATACAAATAGTGTAGTGCTAAGTTTGGACATAGTCTTGAATGGACCCTAGGAATGTGCTGATCAATTTCGACAGCTGTCTAGGCGGGTTAGCGGTATGAGTTAGCGCTCGATATCGGCAATTCTAGTTCTTTATGCGTATGGGCTATTACGGGGCAATTAAGGAGGGTAGCTTGCGTATAGATTGTCTACTACCATTGTCGGAGTAGATAGGAGTAGGAGTTGCACCTGTAGCTGATAATGATAATTAAAACGAAAGCTCGCGATTAATTTAAGGAAATTATGTGGGGAAGTAAACTTAACGATTAACTAATCCAAGTTAGTAGATCAGTGAGAAGAGGGGGAGATATACCAAGTCTATTTTATGTTTATTGTTGGTCCATGACCGCCTCCATGTTACTTCTTAATAAGGTTAGAATCGTTTATGCTTATAGTTGCATTGTCTCTATGGGATCGACCTTGACTCGCATTTACTATATTACGATGTACCTAGTATTCTTGCTAGTAATATCGACGTTAGTGACTTACACCCGATTAGATACTATGGTAATATGACTTACACCCAAAAGTGCAACACCTTTCAAAGGAGACCTTACGGAAATTTTCCAAAGGGTTGTACTTACCACTGACCACCATGGACCCAAACATGTTTGGGTACCTAAAACATATTAAATTTTTTTTGTATGGTGTTTGGTACGTTGACAGTGGATGTTCCAGTCATATGATAAAGAGCAAACACTGTCCGGTGGATTTTGTTGCAAGGGATGGGCCAAAAGTCAACTTTGGAGACAAGGATACACCTGGATACACAAGAGGTCATGGAATCTTAATAAAGAATGGTTTAACAATCCAGAATGTTGCATATGTTGAAGGACTGGACTACAACCCGCTGAGCACCAGTCAGTTTTGTGATATGGGTTATCAAGTCACTTTTGACAAGGATCATTGTATTGTCATGAGTGAGATGACTCATCAAGTTGTACTTGCTGGAAGAAGGCAACAAAATATGTATGTGGTAGATTGAACCTCTGCTGTACCAGAAACCTATCTCTTAGTGCATACAAAGTCATAACTTATTTGGTTATGGCACAAGAAGTTGAATCATCTAAACTTTGATGATCAATCAGTTATTGAAGAAGAAGCTGGTAATAGGTCTACCTGACATCACATACAAGAAAGATGGGATATGTGATGCTTGTCAGCAAGGAAAACAAACTACAGCAACCTTCAAATCAAAGACTCAACAATCAACCAAAAATGTTTTGGAGCTGATGCACATGGATCTTTTTGGACCAGTGATACCAATAAGCATAACTGGAAAAAAGTTCACTCTGGTAGTTGTGGATGATTATTCAAGATATACTTGGGTAATCTTTATGAACAATAAAAGTGAAACACTTCAAAATATGCTTGAACTTTTGAAGAGGCTACAAAATGAGAAAAGTGTAACAGTAGAAAAGATCAGATTAGACAAGGGTACTAAGTTCTTAAACAAAGTAATTAGAGAATACTGTGAACAGAATGGTGTGCTGCATCAATTAGCAGCTGTTGGAACCCCTCAGCAGAATGGGGTTGCTGAGAGAAGGAATATGACTTTGAAGGAAGCAGGCAGAACTATGATTTGTGATGCAAAGTTACCTAAAAGGTATTGGGCTGAAGCAATCAATACAGCATGCTATACACAGAATAGAACTTCAGTGAACAAAAATCTTAACAAGACACCATATGAGATTTGGAACGTAAGAAAGTGCTATATCTTAAATCATAAGGAGCAAGTGCTTTATCTTAAATCATAAGGAGCAACTGAAGACTTTTCAATCAAAATCAGATGAAGGAATCTTCTTGGGTTATTCTTAAGTCAGCAAGGCTTTTAGGGTACTGAACAAAAAGACATTAAAACATGAAGAATCTATACATGTTGTTTTTGATGAACCAAAGTTCACTGGAATAGAGGAAAAACAAGTTTCAGAACCTGTTGTAAATCTAGAAATCACAGACCCTGAGTATGTGGATATTCTAAGAAAATTGGATGATATAAAGGTCTCTGATTTTGGAAGTGAAGGTCTACCCAATGTTGACCCTGCTGAAGGACCTGCTAGTGATACTACTGATAAAACAACTGATATAGCTCAAGGATCTGCTGATACCCCTACTGAACCTACAACAGACACTACTGAAGATCAAATTCCATTAAATCAAGCAAATAATGATTTATATTTGTTAAAGGATCACCCTGCTGAACAAGTGATTGGTGATGTACAACAAGGTGTAAGGACCAGAAGACAACTAGAAGCTATGTCTACATGTTTCTATCTCAACAGGAACCTACGGCTATTGAAGAAGCAATTGCTGATCCTGATTGAATAATTGGTATGCAAGAAGAACTCAATGATTTTGAAAGAAATCAAGTATGGACACTAGTAGAAAGCCCTGATCAACTAATATCATTGGTACTAAGTGGGATTAGAGAAATAAGTTGGATGAATCTGGTACCATTGTTAGATACAAGGCCAAACTAGTGGCAAAGGGCTATTCACAAGCAGAAGGGATAGAATTTGATGAGACATATGCCCCGGTTGCAAGATTGGAAGCTATAAGACTATTTTTGGCATATGCTGCACACAAAAACATCAAAGTTTACCAGATGGATGTAAATAGTGCATTTCTTAATGGCATTCGAGAAGAAGAGGTTTATTTTTAGCAACCTCGTAGTTTTGAAGTTAAGGATCAAGAAGATATAGTGTATTGACTTAACAAAGCACTTTATGGTTTGAAATAAGCACCAAGATCTTGGTATGAAAATTTATCTCAATTCTTGGTGAATAATGGTTTTACCAAAGGAACCATTGACAAGACTCTTTTCAGAATCAATGAAGAAGACAACACCTTGCTGGTGCAGATTTTTGTGGATGACATCGTATTTGGTTCTGAAAATGAATTGTTATGTGAAAATTTTGCTAATCTCATGAAAATTAAGTTTTAGATGAGTATGATGGGAGAAATGAGCTACTTTCTGGGACTACAAGTCAAGCAAATGGATGATGGAATCTTCTTTAATCAAACCAAGTATACCAAGGAGTTGCTAAAGAAGTTTGGTATGGAAAATAGCACCAAAGTATCAACTCCTATGGGTACAAGCATCAGGTTGGATGAAGACAAAGAAGGTAACGATGTTGATCAGACCCTATACAGAAGGATGATAGGAAGTCTGTTGTATCTCACATCCAGCAGACCTGAGATATCCTCTGCAGTAGGTGTTTGTGCAAGATTTTAATCAAAACCTAAGGAAAGTCACTTAGCTGCTGTTAAAAGGATTCTCAAGTATCTAAAAGAGACTTTGGGAGTAGGGATATGGTATTCAAAAGATTGAAGTTTCAAAGTAATATGCTACTCAGAATCTGATTATCCTGGGTGCAAGATTGATAGAAAAAGCACCACAGGAACTTGTCAGTTAATGGGAAATAAACTTGTTTCCTGGTTTAGCAAGAAACAGAATTCTATATCAACTTCCACTGCTGAAGCCGAATATCTAGCTACTGGAAGTTTTTGTGCATAAGCCCTATGGTTGAGACAACAATTAAGGGACTATAGGATTGAGGAAAAATAAATTCCTATAATGTGTGATAACACAATTGCAATTGCCATAACAGAAAATCCTGTTTTGCACTCAAGAACCAAACAAATTGATGTAAGACATCATTTTATAAGGGATCATGTTGAAAAGAAAGATGGTGGTTCTCTACATACCTACTAAAGATCAACTAGCAGATATCTTTACAAAACCTTTGGATAAAGACATATTTGCTAAGTTAAGGACTGAACTTGGCATCATCAAGGTTGACTGACCTTTTGATGGTCAGTAGAGCATTGAAATTCACCAAGAGGACTAGTCTTTCCCCTGTTGGGTGAGCTCACTTGGCAGATTAGTCATTGATATCAACAATTCCTAAATGCTCCTATAGTTTAGACAATTAAGGAAATGAAGTTGCCAAGGGGATTGGTATTTGCCTTGTTGGGTGAGCTCACTTGGTATTAAACGTCATCTTGTATTACCAATTGGATAAAACTACACTTTCAACCAGTTGAATAAGAATTTGAAAATCAGCTGAGTATTCTATATAACAGCAGACTGTGACCCTGCTGAATCATATCCGCAGAGTACACATGTTTTTAGCCTATTGAAGCTTAAGCTGCTATTAAAGTCAATCTTTAATGAAATTCAATAGTAAAGTTAATTGATTTTAATCTTTTATTTATTACAGCTGTTACGAGGACATAACCACTTCTTACATCAGCGGGGTTATGTAGTGGGAGACGTGGCATTATCTCATTGATTTCCACTTGAATCATGCAAAAATGATACAGTACGTGCCTGAGGTGTAATACCCACCTCTGCCTATATATTGCGGACTGTAAACAAGGATTTTTCATTAAATTCTTTGTATAAATACAAGTTTGGGAAATAATCTTGGTGTTCATCTTTTCATTTTTCACAAAATCAAGAAAAATCATGTCTGCTGATGATTTTTATCTTGGCTCAAGCCAAAGTGTTCGAGGTTATGTCAAAGACGACAACGAAATAGAGCTAGCAATCAATTTGGGTAGAATGATAAGGAGGTATGCAGGTCTTGAAAATGTTCTTAACATAAGGCTGCAAAAGATTTCCTACAAGAATGTATGTGATTTTTGGAGAAATATGGTGATAAAATAACACACAGAGCAGTTTACAACAACAGTTAATGGTCAGGAGATTCTTGTGTCTTCTGATTTATTACGGGAAGTTTTTGGATTTGCTGAAGGAAATGGAGCCCACAAACCCAGAAAGCGTGGAATTGGCAAGGTTAGCTTTTTTTGAATCAATTAATAATGACTTGGATGAACCTGAAGGATGCAGGTTCTTAGATCTAAACAAATTAGATCTACGCGCAGCGGATGGATCACGATTTATATATCACAATACATAGTTAAAGGACTTAAACTACTACGAGGGGGTTAAGATCATGTTACCAATAGTAGGAAGAGAAGCCAAGATCTTCCGATGTGTTCTCCAAACGGCGGTTGGTGGACACCTTTCTTGATACATGAACCTCCTCGATATGCAACCTCTAAAAACCCTAGACAAGAAAAACTATTTTTTCTCTCTTTTTCAAGTATGTGGTCGAAATTATGCCAATGCAAAAGGCTTGGGAGAACTCTCTTTATATAGGAGAGTAAACCTTGTCCTCCAAGGATTAAATAATTAAGAGATAATTATTCCATTAATCCTTTATTCCAAATAAAAGATAAATAAAATGATTATCCCAAACAAATTAGGATAAATCATATTATTATCTAATATTCATGAATTATCATTTAACAAATAAATGATAAATCACATGTCAAATAATTATCCAAGAAAACTAATTTCTCTCTAATCAATTATGATATTGGCGCCACTTGTAGGGTTTACTAAGCCCACATAAAATGTCTTTCATGTGTATTATATTATTTAGCCCAACTAAATAATATCCATGCATTTCAATTAATTAGCCCAGCCAATTAATTATCACTGAGGCCCAAATAACAAGATTATTAGTCCGAATTACGAAGCCACATCGGGGACCATGGACTGTAACCGGTAGCTCCAATAATTAATTATTCATCGAACCGAATAAGTACATTAATTATTAATTTCGGGATTACGCCACCATAAACCCGGCGAACTCTACCGATTATAGACGTATACTTATACTCAACCCATAGAGTGAATAAGCGTCCATTGATATAATCATTACATACGGATTAACCCTCCATAGACTGTCCATTCTGAGTGGGATATCTCCGTAAACCCGACACAGAATATCTTATTCTTATTTACCATTAACCCCCTGATGATCAATTAGTTCACATATCGACTAGTGATCAATTAGTCTAATATGAATCGATCACTTTCTTAGGGCTAACAAATAAGGGGACTGTCTCTATACTTCCCGCAGGAAGGAATGGATTCCATGTCTGTGAAAATCAGAAGTACTCACTCATCTGGAGATAGTGCCAATGAGAAGTGGCTTGGAACACATATTTAAGTGAACCGTAACTAACACATCAAACACTACCCCGGGACAAGCAGCACCCTGTGATCACCTCAGGATTAAGGTTGATCCATATATGATCATCTAATGATTTAATAAGATTCCTCGATTACGGAATTATATCGAGAAATACAAATTAAATCGGTCCAGTCCTATATGAATGCCATCATATATAAATGCCCTACGTAGGTACCCTCTACCGAAAGTCCGGATAAGACTATCACACCCTAAGGTGTTCTGGGCGCATTATTGGTGTTTTAATCAAGAGACCCTAAACTCTGATTAAGTTCACCACGGACTAACAGTTTAAGTATATCACCACTAACTCAATCCTCACGTGCATGTCATACACTGAGTTAAGTGGTTACATACTGTTATACTTAGGGTTTGCAGCAGTGTATTACTTACAAGCACAAAGCAAGTAATAAGGTGAGATAAGTTCTGTCATTCATTATTAAAAACAATTACACAAATTGTCTTTCGGGCACTACACCTAACAGAACCGGCTACTTTGACGATCAATGTCAAGTATATTTTTTATGAGTACAACCTAGTAAGCAAGTATATTGCAAGAAATTTGTTAGGGCTAGTTGGAAGCTATGATACTCTCTCAGGGCCAAAAATTGAGTTAATGATTATCATCTCAAGGAGTTTGAACTTTGATTGGGCTGGATTCTTTTTGTATTACATGAAGAAGGTAATGACAGAAGAAAGAGAGACTATAAAGAAAAGAATCAATGAGAACAAGCCTGTGAAGTATCTTGGGTCTGGATTCTTCATAATGGTCAAACCTTTAGGGTTACTGATTCAGAGCCTGCTAAATCATCTAGGCGTTGCTAATATAGCACCTTAAGACATAAACAAAGCGAGGTACAAGCATGTGATTCACACTCCAATTCCTGGTCTGGATGATGATGAAAGAGGACAACCAAAATTAGGAATTGAGAACCAACAAGTAGGATGACTCTAAGGCTGCTGAGTCAATGATATCAGTGAAGAAAAGAAAGTTGCTTATACAAGAAAGGTCACTGAGATTCTCAAACCTAAAAGGACCAAACAACCAACAGACTCTGTAAAGTCTAATGATACTAGTGCTACTGATGTATTTCCTGCTCTTGCTGAACCTAAAAAGACGACAGTTGTGTAGGGATCCCCTGAAAGACCTTTGAAAAGGGTGAAACAAGTTGTCAAGAAGAAACCTAGATATGGAAGAGGATAAGAATTAAGAATCTTGGAAAAGCAAAGGGAAGAAGAAGAAGAAGGAGATGATATTGTTGAACAAGAAGATGTAAAGCCAACTGAAGTGGCTACTGAGATTGTACAAGAGCCTACTAAGGAGGCTACTGAAATGGTACAAGACCCTGCTCAGACTGCCAAAACTCAAGGGGAAGCTAAGTTGGATGAAACCCCTATTGAGGATCATGCAACTCGGGGGGAAGAAAGTGTTCAACAGATGGAAGTAGTAGATACAAATATCCCTCTGAACGAACCTAATGATGTATTTTTATCTACCGAAGAAACTTTGTCTCATTTAGTTGAGACATTTGGAAGTCAACAAGCTGAATCCCAACTTGTTGCAAGAGAACCTACAATGCCTTATGTCATGAGGCTAAGGAAACAAAAGGAAGATCCAGATTTTGAAAAGAAAATCCAAGAATACTTTGAATGGAAGTTTGGATTCTATAAAAAGAAAAAGCCTGCAACATAGCCTATGACAAGTTTTGAAGAATGGACTTTTGAAGCCTTTGGAGGGGATAACTTGTTGGGACTGATTGACACATCTGAATTGCAATTGAGAATGTTGAAGCTGATTGAACATGGAAGGAAGAAAGGCAAGATTGTGTTTAGAGATCCTAAGTTTAGACCTTTTGGTGATACTGATGATTCATCGTTTGATTCTGATGATGATCATCCTATGCACCCTGGAGAAGCCAGTGGAGTTGTCAAAGAAAAGTCTACTGAACCTATTCAAGAAGGATCTGCGAACAAATAAAATGAGCACCCCTGCGAAAATGGACGATCTCGGAGATCCACAAGAGCTGCCGAGAATGATGAAGATGAATTGTTGATAACTTTTGTAGATGAACTAGAAACACAACTAGATGCAACAACAATTTTAAGAGGTGCTGCTTTGTGGAGGATTCTACGTAAGTTGCTAGGAATGAACAGATTGATGCAATATCTGAAGAATTTGTTCAATTCCAAGAAAGAATCAACACTGAGGGGACCTTAGCAATTGTTGCCATGGAATTGGAAGTCATTGTTGAGGTTGGAGCAGTTCTGGGAGAGAACTTGGAAGTTTTTCCTGCCATTGCAGAAGGCCATGTTGGTCAATTGGTATTGTTGCACCTGTTGGACAACCTATCCCTATAGTTGTCATCCACGATACACCCATTGAGCCAAATTTGTTGACCCCTATGATCCACAAGAACTTCAATCGGTTACTGACACTACATTTACAACACCTATGGAGATTGAAGAGACTACTGAAGAGGTGGTTCAATCTGTTGGAAATCAGATATCAACTGAACATAGGTCGGAACTGGTGGTTCAATTCACTGAGGATTAGACAGTGATTGAACAAAGGTTGGAACTTGTTATGGGATTGGAGGAATCCCCTGCTGATAGCGTGGAACCTGCTGAAGAAGGTGTCCATGCTGATAATCTAAAAGAGGTTGCTGATGCATAATCAGAAGAGCAACTTCTTGATTATGGAGATAGTGAGGGGGAGTTTGGTGTACCACCTGAAGAAGAAGACCCTATATATGATAATGTTTCTGATTTGGATGAGGGAAGTCCTAAACCTTATGAGTGGAATAGAACCATAGCTATTGTAATAAGACAACCAAGACGAGATGTTGAATTGGAAGAACCTGCTGGAAATATGTCTGGTATTGCCGCCACAATACTAGGTTATATCTTGGAAGAATTGAAAGTTATTAGAGAAGATATCACTCTATTGAGGAATCAACTCCGGACAAGTGAGCAAAAATTTGAAGATCTTGTCAATTTGGTGGATAATAAAGGAAGGACCACTGAAATTGTTGCATCAAATGTTACACATTTACAAATCAACTGCAATGATATGCTTAGAAAAGTCACTCAATCAAAGTTGGATTCTGCAAAGAGAGATAAGTATATTTCTAAGAAAATTTCCACCATACACAAGAAAGTTGATAAAATAACTGAGACATCAACCCCTGCTGCACTTGATCCAAAAATTATGGAAAGAATGAATTTGCTGGAATAGACTTTGGAGGGCCGGATTACTTCAGTAGACACTAGAACATAAATTATAAAGGGACAACTGAATAATCTAATAAACACACAAGAAGGTGTTTTGAGCCTGCCAAACCGTATTATCGATGATGTCAATAAGGGGGATGAAGGGAAGACATGAGAAGCAAAAGAAGCAGCAATGATGTTTCAATAGAGAAGATTTCAAGAAGAAGTTATTGCTTTTAGAGCCCTTGCACATGGAAGAGTTCACTTAACTCGATGAACTGTTGAAGGAGTTTAAAGCGCTTACAACTCAAGAAAAAACCCTACAAGGATATGACTTACTTTGAAGGTTTAAACTACTTCCTTGGAAAAATTATGGGATGCAAGAATCAAATCCTTAAGAACTACTGCAAGAGGAGGTGCAAGAGGAAGTTCAATAGGTGGAAGAGGACAATCTTCTGAACAAAGGCAGAGGAGTTTGTCAGCAAAAGATTCTTTGAAAGAATTCAAGCTATGTTATATGAGGCAAGGATTCGACTGGCAAGGCATCCAGTTAATTGCCGAGGCTTGGAAATGGAGGAAGATGGTACATACTTGGATTGATTTCTCTAAGATTGAAAATCAAAGGATGGCAGACATGCATAGAGAAATCAAAGAGTACCAACAGAAAAGAGATCAAGATAGAAACTAGTTCAGCAAACTTATCTTTACACACTTTTTCTTTATGTTGAATCTAGTTGTAATAGTTTTGAACAAAGTTTAAAACCTTAATGAAATATATGAAGTTTTATTGTTCTTATTGCCTTTATCTTTTTTGCTTTGCTGTAAGGAGGGTATTGGCATCATCACTAAAAAGGGGGAAATTGTTGGACATATTCTAGTTTTAATGATGAGTGTCAGACTAAGCTGTTATAGAGCAAAGGCAAAGATATGTCTAGAATAAATGTATATGTTTAACTAGAGTTTGATCTTTGTATATGTTTGATCAAATAGCACTGTAAAGAGGTCAGCTGACTTGTTCATCAAACCTATCAAGGTTAGGTACTCGAGTAGTGTCTAGGACCTGCTAAAGTGAAAGTTAAGGGTTCAAACTCAGTATTGAAGGCTAAAGGATCAAACTTATTTTGTTGATTTAAAAGCCAAGGATATGGGATCAGAATTTAGGAAAGTCTGTGATGGCCTAAATTGATCACATATACCTTGTATTGAAGGTCTAAGTTCCATATAAAGAAATGTGATTATTACTTAGTTATACTTAAAATGGTGTACTCTAACTTAATATTCAAAGTTAGATGAGAAGGAGTCAGCCGAGTGTTCATCAAGAACACAGCAGACTAAAAATACGAGAATTTAATTTGATCCAAGATTTTTTCTGGAATGTTAAATGGATATGGATGAATTACAAGCATTGGATTAATCGGTCAATCAATGGCTAGGATGAAAGGGACGTTGTAAGGATTTCAGAGCCAAATCAAATAGAAATATACCATTGATTGACAGACTGTCTGTCAGAAGGACACGACACAGACAGAGAAGTACAATAGAGGGAATTTCAGGGAATAATCAGAAAATCCTATAACGGTAAGATTTGAAATTCAAATTCAAACCTTGGATTTACATCTATAAATAGCGGACCCCTGGAATCAGATTACACACGAAAGCATACCGAATTACAAGACATCAATAGCATAATACCCTGCTGAACTAAGCATTCATCTTGATCCAGAATTTTCTTCAAGTGTCATTACTTAAAAGTTTTATCCAGAACTTAGACTTGAAGATCTTAAGATGCTGATCTTTTCATCCTGATCAAAAGCTTGCTTAAGCTGAATCACTTTCTTGATTCAACCCTTTCCTTTTAAGAAGAATTCTGTAGACAGAGAAGCACTGTTGTTGGTCCTAGAGAAGGGTAAAATTATAGTCAGAGGGGGGGGGGGGGGTTGGTGAATGACTATAGTGGAGTTTCAAAAACTTTTCTTATATTTAAAAGCTTTTGGGCAGCGGATTAATCTCTTCTTTAAATGTTGGTCCAAAGTAGATTGTGCAATCACATATATAGTATGCAATAAAATGAAGTGCGGTAAAGTAAATTGTTGAAAGTAAATAGACACAAAGGTTTATAGTGGTTAAGGGTGGTGTAATCCCTTAATCCACTCTTCTTCTGTGATGATTGGAGGAATTCACTATTGTTTCACAGATACAATAGTTAGATTGTCCTTGGCTACACAAGCTTCACAATCTTCAAGACTATCACTCCCTGGCTACAAAAGCTTCAATGACTCAGTCTCTATCACTGCTCCTTGAGAACAAATCTTTCAGTAGCTATCACAAAGGTTGCAACTCCTTCTCAGATTCCTCTGATTCAATTGCTTCAGTTGATGTGAATTGGATTCACAGACTTGTGATCAATCTCAGTGCTTTATGTGGAATTTGAGCTCTGTATACTGAGTTGATCTCTAGATGTTTCCTTTAAGTACAGATAGAAGGATTTTCAAATTGACATAGTTTCTGCTTGTTTCTTATCAGATTCAATCGTTGTTTTTTCCTGTCCGTCAATGCCTTCTATTTATAGCCTTGATTATCCTTGATTTGAATTTCCGTCCGTTGGCTATTTAATGTGGGGAATAATCCTTGATTTAATTCTTGATTCCCCCTTAATTATATTCTCTTTGATTTCAGAGATCGGATTTTTCTTCAAACGTTTATCAGAAAATCCGTCCTTGATTGATCCTCAATTGATTGTGCATGTACCGCTTGATCTTCATCATTTGAAATCTAAGCAAGTAAAGTTTACTTGGCCGTTCCCTGAACTGCAAGTGATCATCCTGACTTAGTTGTCTTAGTTCTTCCTTCACTGATTTGTCTTTGCTCAGCCGATAGTCAGTTCACTCTGCCGGTTTACTTCTTTGTTATTTTCTTTGATCTTTTGGGCACTTCTTGTACTTCACTGATCCTTAATTTGGGTGAGATCAGTGTACACCATATTTGACAATGTACTTCATCATTTGAATTCTAACTTAGACTTATCCAAGGTCATCACAGACCTCCTTGGTTATAAGTCAGACCATAAAGTCTTCATGCTTCTCTGCTGGTACTTGGCTGGCTTCACTCTGCCGGATTTCTGTTTCACTTTGCCATCCTACAAACTAGTACAATACTTGTCTGACTCAACTTATACAACATGTTAGACTCTAAGTAAAGTCTTAAACGGAGAATTCTAACTTATTGCAGGCTTGCTATAACAGCTAGTATGGCCATCATCAAAACATAAAAAAAAATGTTTGTAACAACTGCTAAGTGTCAAGGACTATTGTTTTGTGGTGGAGCTGGTGAAGAGGCAATCCTACCCTTTAAGGACTAGTGGAGTATTAGGAGAAGCAATCCTATCTGTTCTTAGTATTCAGTTTGTGAAGCCATAGTTATTGGTCAAGGACAAACAATTTAGGGACTTTTGTAACAGCAACATCAAAAGACTCTAGTGAATTTCCTACAACATCACATGAGAAGAGTGGACTGACATGATTACACCACCTGGAACCACTATAAAATTTGTTTACTTTACTTTACTACATTTACTTTCTGCACTTTATTTTATTGCATCTTTTTCAAATCAACCTGCTAAACTAGCTACTGGATTCACACAACTTTCACTACTGAGTATCTAATACTTAGTATCATCTTTAAACAACAAGTATCAAGGCTTAATTTGATTATATTCTCGCGCAATGATTCAATAGAATTAATAGTCAGCAAGCTGTCTAAGTCAGCAGACTATTAACCCTGCTGAATTTGTCTTAACTCCAAGAGAGTTTTAAGTGTTCCGTTTATTCACCCCTCTCTAAACTTAACCAAAGCATTTTCAAGGGACCGACGTACACACGCATAGTTAGAACTAATCTTTAGGAAATTTATAAGAGGATAATTGTGTTTTCTTTTGGGTGCTTATTGCTGCCATTACTACTTTTTTATACCGTTGTGGGTCGTTGACCTTCATAATTGTTCTTGATCTTGATTACTACATTTTTTATGATTCTCTGTTGATTCGACCCTTGCTACTCCATTAACTATACTGTTATAGATCTAGTACTATTTCTAGTAGTTCATGCTTGCACATCCAAGACGCTTCAAGGTTTTTTGTGCCGTTGCCAGGGACTCATGTAAAAATAATTATTAATTAAGATTGAGAATTTGTCTATATTCTTATTCTTGTATTTTATTTAGTCTATGAATATTTGAGTCGTAACAGGTTCTGTTCTGTTCATTTCAGGAAAATTTTCCTTGCTGTTGTGATACCTTCTCCCGCAATTGCGAGAATTCCGGGAATCAACAGAGTCATTTCTGTTCTGTCAGAGTTGAGTCAGTAGTCAGAGTCTGTATCCTTTTGAGTCTTCCAGGCGAGTGCAACAGCCTCCAAGGCAAGTAACAAACTTTTTAGTTTTCTTATTGTGTCTTGTAGTATGCCACATGGAGTTCTGTAGCTAAACTCAAGCGGTTCATACCTGAAATTGAAAAGTTTTCAAAGCAGAAGCTAAAAGAGGCTTAAGAAAGAACTAAAAGGCTTTAGATGATCTAAGCTCTCATGAAGGAAGTAAGAAAGATATATAAGAGGATATTCCACCTTTGGAAGAACTCGACCAAACAATGGTTGAAAAAAATTGAATTAATGGACAGCAAAACGGAGAAAATGGAAGAAACAGAGCCAATGGAGTGGTTATACCAGCATATAGAAGAACTCTACAGAGTTATGCCATGCCAACGATTGATCAATTTGTGCCATCAATTGTTCAACCAGAGAATGCGAATGAGATCTTTCATCCGAAGCCAAACGTTATACATATGGTGACCAATCACACTACATTCCATGGAGTACCAAACAAAGATCCAAGTGTACATGTCACCAACTTCTTGGAGATAGTCTGAACTGTCAAACCAGCAAGAGTGTCTGGAGATAATATGAAGCTTAAGTTGTTTCCATTTACGCTGAAGGATAAGGAAAAGATATTTTTGTTATCTCTAGTGGCAGGATTTATCCAATATTGGACAAACCTACTGTAGATTATGTACAAATATTGCCCACCTGGGATGTCATTGCAATGAGACATGAGATCATGAACTTCAAGCAAAGACCGGCTGAAACTTTTGAAGAAGAATGGGAATGGTTTAAGGAAGCACAACGGAGATGCCCTCACCATGATATCACTTTGCCCATACGCATGCATAGTTTCTATCACGGATTGCAGCCGAGTGAACAGATGAGAGTTGATGCATCAAGCAATGGGTGTTTCGCGTTGTTATCACCAGAGGAATCTAAAGAAAATTTAGAGCAGATAGCACTCACAAGACAATGAGGGAAACAAAAAATTGAGATTGTGAAAGCATCTAAAGGCGTATTTGGAGAGGATACCTCTCAATAGATCTTATACCAGTTGCTAGTAATCAATGAGAAGATAGGTGGCATGCAAGATTGCATCGCCAAGGTAGAAAATTTCCAAGGAATAAAGACATCCAACACCGAAGACGTGAACTATCTGGGAAAGCAAGGAAATCCATATGGGGCAGATATCATCTAGGTTCTCACGATCACCCTGGTTTCAGATATATAAATATTAATGGTGGAGAGAGACCAAAGCAAATAGGAGGTTTCATACCTCTATGAATTAGGTCCGGTGGTTGGGAAGTAACAATGGACAAGATGAGCTCAACTATGACCGATAAGGTCAATCAATTAATGAAATACCGAAACGTGCTTAATGCACATTTCACAATATATTGTTAGAAGAACGATGCAAGGCTGACCAATCAAGAAGCTTTAGTGCAGAATCTGTCGCACCAAGTGGGGCAGATTGCCGAGCAAGTGTCAGCTCGTCCTCCGGAAGGTTTGCCAACAAATACAAAAAAAACTTGAAAGACGTCAATGTTATTATGACAAGGAGCAGAAAGGAATTACCTGGACCGGTTTAGAGAAGAACCAGAGAGTAGAAAAGAGCAGAACGCAGCAGAATCAGAAGCAATAGAGGAGCTGCAACTGCACAGTGGTAGCCCACAATTGTGACAACCTGCAGATCCAACAGACGATCAGGGAACACAACAACAGCAGCAGGTAAGTCTTCACGAATTGTAACTATGCTCTTAGGAATTCGAAACCGAATCATGATGATACCCGTTATAAAATTTTCATTTAGATTTTACAAAAGTTTCAAGTGAATATACCTTTGGTAGATTCTCTAGCAGGAATGCTAGAGTACACAAAGTTTCTGAAGGAAGCGGTTTCTACCAAAAGGAAGTTGTTAGAGCTTTAGACCATTTTCCCTAATGAGGATGCTCAACAGTGTTGCAAAGCAAACTGCCTCCTAAGTGTAAAGATCCTAGGAGCTTTCTCATACCATTCATGATTGGAGGAGTATGCCTAACCAAATCGCTTTGTGACTTAGGAGCAAGTGTTAATCTGATGCCGTTATATTTTTCACAAGTTAGGCATGAAGGAGTTGAATGAAACATCGATAACACACCAATTATCTTATAGGTCTATGAAGCAACTGTGTGGAGTTGTAGAGGATGTTCGGTTAAGGTTGATAAGTTTGTATTCCTAGTTGAGGTTGATAAGTTTGTATTCCTAGTTGACTTTGTTGCGCTAGACATGGAGGCTAATAGTGATGTTCCACTAATCATAGGAAGACGTTTCCTAGAAACGAGTAGAACTTTTATAGATGTTCATAATTGAGAATTAAATCTAAGAGTGGATGATGATAGTGTGGTTTTAAATGTCTTAAAGACAATGGGATACACACAAGATAAAGGAGAAGCATGCTATATGTGGGGTGACATTGACATACTTGTCGTGAAGTTACAACAGCAAGTGGCCAAAGACCCCGAAGTTGCGCAGACATTGCCATTCATCCATATCAGCCCTAACCCCCCCCCCCCCCCCCACGGCTTGTTCAATTTTTTTGTAACCAAAAACCTTTTCATCTAGTTCTTCTTTAAGGCATTGAAGGCGTTATTATTATTATCTTGAACAATTATTACTAGATCATTAAGTAAACTAGTATTACATGCCCTTCTTTGAGTTAAAAAAAAACAAAAAAAAGATATTCAGGCCGGAAAAAAAAGGGCCATTTTTTTGGACGAATGAATCACACCCTGGTGTGATTATTTTTCACACCTGTGATTTCTTTGTAGTCTAAAAAAGATCACAGTCTTACTATAATTGTTTGTTGGTGCAAGAATTGATTCACCTTGTTTGTTCCACCTTGACTATCACTCTTTCCAAATATTTTCCAACCTATTTTGTGCCTTTCCTTTCCTTGTTTAGTTTCCTAAGTGAATTGGTGCTTTGAGTCCTGTTTTTGTGGAATTTTCCGTGTTTGCTCAATTTTTTGATTCTTTTGACGGTTACACTTACCTAAAGCAAGAGTTGAAGGTGAGTGATAAACACGAGTGAATTGTGAGATAAAATGGGGGAACCAGAAGAAACTGCTTGGGAGGCTAGACTACTTCATCATCAAGAATCTGTTAATGGTGACATGACACGCCATTTTGAACAAATGCAACAAAACATAGCGGATCAAATGAGTGAACTAACTGAATTGTTCCAAGGACATGGTTTTGGTAGAGGTAGAGGACGTGGTGGAAGAGGGGGCCGTGGTAATATGGGTGGCCGTGGCAATAATGGAGGCCGTGGTAATGAAGGTGGACATGGTGGTGATGCGTATAGTGATGTGGATGATGAGTATGAACATCCCACTTTTGAAGGTGATTATGATGATAATTTGCGTGGTTTAAAGTACAAAATACCTTCTTTTGATGGTAAGGCTTATCCGGGGAAATACTTGGCATGGGAAATGAAAATGAATCAAATTTTCTCGGTTCATAATTATATTGATGCGAAGAAGGCGAGAATTGCAACCTTGGAGTTTACGGATTATGCTATGAGTTGGTGGCATAGTTTTCAAGAGAATCGTAGACGACGGGGTGAACCACCTATTAATAGTTGGACTCTTTTGACGGAACATATGAGGCTGAAATGGGTTCCAAATCATCATTTTCGGGACCAAGGTTTTAAACTAAAGCAATTATCGCAAGCGGGTAAATCGGTTGAGGAGTTTCATGATGAGATGCAACTAACGCTGATTCGGGCGAACATTATTTAACCCGAGGATGTTACAATGCAGCGTTTTCTTTGTGGTTTACGGGATGATATTGCGGGTCAAGTTGAGTTACAAAATTACCAAACTTTACCGGACATGTTAAATGGTGCTCTTGTGGTTGAAAGGAGGCTGAAAGCAAGACGAGAGGAACGTGCTTAGGCAAATAAACCATTTGGGTATCGTAGCTCTTTTACACCATCTTTCCAACAAGGTGGTTCATCTAATGCTGATTCTACGAAGAAGTTTGATAGTGGGGTGAAACCCAATGTTCACAAAAGCAAACTGAATGAGATATTGAGTCCTAATAAAGGTAAAGCGGCTGAAGTGGGGTGTTCTCGGGATATTGAGTGCTTCAAATGCAAGGGAAAGGGCCATTATGCAGCCAATTCTCCTAATAAACGTACCCTGACGATTTTGGGGCAGCCTTTACCCCGTGATGACTATGAATCTCATTGGGAGGGTGATGAGAACGATGATGCTGCTGCGTTGCAAGCTGACACTTTTGATGCGAAAGCTACTGAGGATTATGGTGCTTGTTACGTTATTCACAAGACTTTGTCCATTCGTACAAAGTTGGAGTGGTCAATTCAGCGCGAAAATATTTTTCAATCAACTTGTGGCATCTCGGGGCGCACATGTAACTACATCATTGACTCAGGGAGTTGTGCGAATTTGGTAAGCCACACTCTTGTTAAAGATTTTAATATTGCTGTTTTACCACATCCCCACCCATATAGTTTGCAATGGATGAATGATGTGGGTGATGTACGTGTGGCTGCCCAAGCACTTGTTAAATTTTGTGGGTAAATTGGTGGATGAAGTATTATGTGACGTAGTACCTTTATTTGTTAGTCATTTATTATTGGGAAGACCTTGGCAATATGATAGGGCTGCATTGAATAATGGTCGTTTAAATACATGGAGTTTGCATTTACATGGACATACTATTACTTTACATCCGATGACACCGGCTCAAGTTCATTCCGAACAGCTGCGTATGACTACTTCTCGAAAAGCCGCTGCGTTTAGTGAGAAAAAAAATAATAAAGAGGGAGGTAAAGTCAAAAATACGCAAGTTGTTCTGGAGAGAAATAAACATGAGGGCGTTTTATCACACTTTGAGGGCAGCAAAGTCGAAAATTTAAGTGTGAGGGAGGGTGTTCTCGTTCCAAATAAGGGAGTAAAAAGGATGGTGCAGCTGCGTGAGGGAGTGGGAGCTTCAAAACACGAGGGTAAAATAAAAGTTGAAAAGAATGTTGGTAAGGATGTGAAGCACAATTTTCTTGCCAAGTCTAGTTTAATCACTAAGACTATAAATGGTGGTAATTTTTTTTTTCTCATTTATTTCAAGGCATTCGACCCCTCTCCCCATTGTTTCCTTTCTATTGCGAATTCGACATCTACTCTCCCAAGTGTTGTATGTTCGGTTTTGCAGGAATATGCTGATGTGTTTCCGGAGAATGAACCAAGTGGTTTGCCACCACTACGTGGTGTGGAGCATCAAATCGACTTGATTCCGGGTGCTACTCTTCCAAACCGACCAGCCTATAGGGCCAATCCTACGGAAATGAAGGAAATTCAACGACAAGTGGCGGAGCTGTTAGAAAAAGGCAAGATCCGTGAGTCCTTAAGTGCTTGTACCGTACCCGTCATCGTGGTTCCTAAGAAGAGTGGTGAATGACGGATGTGCACCGACTGTTGTGCAATCCATAATATAACGGTAAAGTATCGCTATCCTATTCCTAGGTTAGATGATATGCTTGATGAGTTGCATGGTAGTAAATTCTTTACCAAGATAGATTTGAAAAGTGGTTATCATCTAGTACGTATTCGTGAGGGTGACGAGTGGAAAACAGCCTTTAAAACTAAGTTTGGTCTTTATGAGTGGTTGGTTATGCCATTCGGGCTTACAAATGCACCTTCCACGTTTATGCGTTTAATGAATGAAGTGCTGCGTGAATTTATTGGTCATTTTGTGGTAGTTTATTTCGATGACATACTAATTTATAGAACCGTACTTGATGATCATGTTGCACATTTACAAGCTGTTCTTGATACACTTAGGCATGCTAAGTTGTATGCGAACCTTAAGAAATGTGAGTTTTGCTTGGATCGCATTGTTTTTCTTGGTTTTGTGGTTAGTGACAAAGGCGTTGAAGTTGATCAAGAAAAGATTCGGGCAATCAAGGAGTGGCCTGCACTCAAAAACGTGGCTGATGTTAGGAGTTTCCTTGGCTTGGCTAGCTTCTACAGGCGGTTTGTGAAAGATTTTAGCACCATTGCTGCTCCATTAACCGAAATGGTAAAGAAGAACGCATCATTCATTTGGGAAGATCGTCACAGGGAGTCTTTTGAAACTTTAAAGCTTAAACTTATTTCAGCACCTATATTTGCTTTACCCGATTTTGATAAAATGTTTGAATTAGAATGTGATGCATTGGGTGTTGGTGTGGGTGGTGTTTTAATGCAAGAAAAACGACATGTGGCATATTTTAGTGAAAAGTTAAAGGGTGCTCATTTGAATTATTCTATGTATGATAAGGAGCTTTATGCTTTGATTCGTTGTTTGCAAACTTGGAAACATTACCTTAGGCCTCGTGAGTTTATTATTCATATGGACCATATGAGTCTTTAAAATATCTTAAGGGTCAAGGTAAGTTGAGTAAACGACATATCCGCTATATTGAATTCCTTGAGTCATTCCCTTATATCATTAAGTTTAAGAAGGGAAAAGAAAACATTGTTGCGGATGCTTTGTCTAGGCGTTATTCCTTGATTACATCTTTACAAACTACGTTTCTTGGTTTTGAGAGTATTAAAGATTTATATGCGCATGATGCTGATTTTGGGGACATATTTGATTGATTATATACATATTCTAATTTTCAGTGATTGAATTTTAGTTTTGATTGCCTTGTGAATAGGTGATTGTCGTGATTATCCTGAGACGGGATCTTCACAAACCTCGGGTGCGACGCTCGAGTTTCCTACAATATTTTGAGATAGAGTATTATTATTATCTTGCATTCAAGGTGTTATTATTATTATCTTGCACAATTATTACAAGATCATTAAGTAAACTAGTATTATATGCTCTTCTTTGAGTTATAAAAAAAAGAGATATTCAGGCCGAAATAAAATTTAAAAAAAGGGCCATTTTTTTGGACGAATGAATCACACCCTGGTGTGATTATTTTCCACACCTGTGATTTCTTTGCGGTCTAAAAAAGATCACAGTCTTACTATAATTGTTTGTTGGTGCAAGAATTGATTCACCTTGTTTGTTCCACCTTGACTATCACTCTTTCCCAATCTTTTCCAACCTATTTTGTGCCTTTCCTATCCTTGTTTAGTTTCCTAAGTGAATTGGTGCTTTGAGTCCTGTTTTTTGTGGAATTGTCCGGGTTTGGTCGATTTTTTGATTCTTTTGACGGTTACACTTACCTAAAGCAAGAGTTGAGGGTGAGTGATAAACACGAGTGTATTGTGAGATAAAATGGGGGAACCGGAAGAAACTGCTTGGGAGGCTAGACTATGTCTTCATCAAGAAGCTGTTAATGGTGACATGACACGCCGTTTTGAACAAATGCAACAAAACATAGCGGATCAAATGACTGAACTAGCTGACTTGTTCCAAGGACATGGTTTTGGTAGAGGTGGAGGACGTGGTGGAAGAGGGGGCCGTGGTAATATGGGTGGCCATGGCAATAATGGAGGTCGTGGTAATGATGGTGGACACGGTGGTGATGCGTATAGTGATGTGGATGATGAGTATGAACAGCCCGCTCTTGAAGATGATTATGATGATAATTTGCATGGGTTAATGTACAAAACACCTTCTTTTGATGGTAAGGCTGATCCGGGGAAATACTTGGCGTGGGAAATGTTGGACTTATTTTTAAGTTTTAGTGATGAGTGCCAGACTAGCTGTTATAGAGCAAAGGCAAAAAGATGTCTAGATCAAATGTATAGGTTTATTAGAGTTTGATCTTGTATAGGTTTGATCAAACAAGCACTGTAAAAGGTCAGCTGACTTACATCAGCAGACTAGTCTAGATCAGTAGGGTAGCTGAGTCAGTAGACTTATTAGGAACCTGCTGAAGACTGAAGGCTGAGGGGTCAAACTCGGTTATTGAAGGCTAAGGGATCAAACTTAGTAATTAAAGTCAAGAATATGGAATCAGAATTTAGGGAAGTCTGTGATGACCTAAACTGATTACATATACCTTGTGTACAAGGTCTAAGTTCCACAAGTTAAGTGGTGATTGGAACTTAGTTATATGCAAAAAGGTGTAATCTAACTTCATAAATAAAAGTTAGATAAAAGACAGTAAGCTAAAGTGTTTTTAAACACAGCATTATAAGGATAAGCTTACTGATGTGTATATCAGCAGACTTATGTTCTCAGGAACCTGCTGGACACATATTTCAATTATTCAAAGGCTACATTGGAAGATTACAAGAAAGGGACATCTAACAACCTCTGATTTTACCAAACAAATCAATGTTTAAGATCAAATGGACGTTAGGATGATTCAGACCTTTATCCAATGGATACAAGTCAAAGGGTGGACAGATTGTAAACTGTCTAAAAGTAATCTGACAGTGTCAGTCCTAGGAACAGTCAGAAAAAGCAAGTCAAGATGGGGACAAGTCTGAAACGGCTATGTTTGAATTTCAAACATAAGTCACAAGGATTTCTACCTATAAATAGAGGACTCCTAATTCAGATACAAGTGATGAACATTAAGAGAAAAATACAAAGAATCCTGAGCTTCAATTTCTGATCAAGAAAACACCCTGCTGACCCTATTGAGCTTTAATCTACTGATCCCGAAATATTCTTCAAGTGTAATCTGCATTCAAGCTGCATCAAGTTTACACACTTGAAGACATCAAGCTGCTGATCATATCATCCGATCAAGTCGTCGAAAGCCGAATCACTTACTTGATTCAATCATTCTTTTACAAGAAATCTGCGAAGACAAGTGAAGCATCTTTGGGTGTGAAAGGCGTTGTTTGTGGTGGAGTGGTGAAGAGGCAATTCTACCCTTCAAGGACCGGTGGAAGACTTTGGAGCGACAATCTTACCCTGTTCCAAGTGTTCAGTTTGTGAAGCCATAGTTATTGGTGAAGGCCAAGCAACATAGGGTTTTTGTAACAGCTACATCAAAGATCTCTAGTGAATTACCTCCAACATCACAGGAGAAGAGTGGAGTGACAGGATTACACCACCCGGAACCACTATAAAATCTGGCCTACTTACTTTCTCACATTTATATTCGCACTTAGTTTATCTAACATATCAATCTACTGAATCTAGAAACTGAATCACACACATACACTACGAGTATCTAATACTTGGTATCATATTTAACAACAAGTAACAAGGCTTAATTTTTGATATATTCCATTTGCACAAAATTCGGTAAAACTCAACGGTCGACGGACTGCGAGTGTTAGCGGACTATCGAAGTATCGGCGAGCCGCCGATGTTCCGAGTTTGTTAACTCCAAAAGTTTTAAGTGTTAAGTTTATTCACCCCCCTCTATACTTAACCAAAGCCTTTTCAAGGGACCAACAATTGGTATCGGAGCAGTGCGAAGTAATCCTACTTGTTGTGCTTGTGAAAATACTTTGAAAAATTGTTCAAGTTTCTGATTTTCAAAGCTTTGCATCATGGATAACAACCAGTATGCTAGAACAATGTTGATGTGTTCTTTAGATCGTTTTGATGAGTATAAATGTCGTATGCAGGCTTATCTAGATGCAACACATGATGAAATGATGGATGTGCTGAAAGATGGACCACTGGAGATTACCAAGTCAGTAATAGTGGGAGATGAGACATAGTACATTCCAAAACCAAAAAAGGAATGGACTGCTGAAGATAGAAAAAGAGCAAATCTCAACAATATTGCTATTCATATCATATACAGAACTTTGGATAGCAATATGTATATGAAGGTGAAAGATTGCAAGACTACAAAGGAACTTTGGGATAAGTTGCAAATAATCTGTGAAGGCACTGATGCAATTAAAAAGAACACGATCAGTGTGGCAAAGAAGAAGTTCTAGGAGTTCAAGATGAAACCAAATGAAACCATTGAGCAAATGGAATCAAGATTCAATGCAATCATGGATGAACTCACCCTACTGAGTGTGAAGTACTCACAAGAAGAAATAAACTCAAAAATCTTGGAAGCACTACCTGCCAAAGAAGTTTGAGAGATGAAGGAGACTGCCATTGAAGAAATGAGGAGTTTGCATGAAGAAGACACCTTCAAACTGTTTTCAGATCTTAAGGCCTATGAATTTAGTAAAAAGCTTGTGCACGAAGGCGAAAAAGAAGAGCCAAAGACCACTGCATTGGCTGCTTCACATCAAGAAGAAACATTAGGAGCTCAAGATGATCTACTGGATGAGATGCAAGAGCGATTGCCCTGCGAGCAAGAAAATCAGAATGATGAAAACTGGAAAGGGTTCTCCAAGGAATTTCACAAAGAAATTCAGTGAAAAGAAGAAGGATGAATCAAAGAAAGATAATGATTACTTGTGCTATCATTGCAAGAAACCAGGACACTTCAAACTTGACTGTCCTGAATTAAAACAGAAAAAGGAACCTGATTATCTTTGCTTTAATTGCAAGAAGCCTGGACATTTCAGACCTGACTGTCCAGACCTACTGAAGACCAAAATTCAACAAAGAAGACATGGCAAGAAGGCTATGGTTGCTGAAGATGAATCAGGATATGAAGTAGAATCAGAAAAGGGAAATGAATCTGATAATACTGCACTTGTTGCTGATATGGAAGATTATGCTTTAATGGAAAATATGGATGAAACAGAGGAGGTATAAAATTCTGTGTCTATCAATACTCTGCTGGAAGTGATTGTGAATAAACATGTGGTTCAAATCCTATAAAATTCTGACAATGAAGAAACTTTGGATGCCATCCTTAATCAACTGAGGATAATACAATCTATTTATGAGATTGTGAAGGCTGAAAAAGAAGCTCTTCAATCAGAAGTTGAAAGATTGAATGCTGAATTGAGAATTCTCAAAGGAAAGGAAAAAGAAGTCAGACAGAATCAGCATAAGCCTGCTGAGTCTGCTGAACCATCTTGTTCCTCCACTGCATTCAAATCTGGAAAGCCTTATGGTGATAGAACAGGGCTTGGATTTGGAACTCAACAATCCAATAAGAGTGGATCTAGTAAGGTCACTGAACCTAGTACCAGAATTGGTCCTAAGTTTGTGCCTGCACAAGATCCAACTCCCAAAAGGGTTGCTGAGGCAGCAAAGCCTACCGAGAAAGCTTCAAGGAAGCAAAATAAGATGTCAAGGAAGTCAACAGCTCCTAATAAAAAGAATAAATCTAAAAATAGGACTGCTGTGCCTTCTGGACCTGCTGATAGCAGACCTACTACCAAGTCTGCTGGACCAGAAAAAGGGAAAAACCAGAAATATTCCAAGGATAAGAATCCTAAACCCAAAAATGCTAATCATTCAAGGGATACTTATCTCGGGGGAAAGGTAGATTTGTTCCCTGCGATGATGATTGGAATATTCTGTACCTTGCTAGAAACAACGAAATAACCATGCTTCTAGGGTAAAACCTAAGCAATGGAATCAGCAGAGGGCTCAGCAGAGGACTTATACAAGGCCTCAGCAGGGACCTCAGCAGACTCCACATTACAAGGCTGTTCCTAACAGACAGCAAACCTATGGTTATCCTAGTGCTTCTAACAAAAGAAATCACTTTAAACAACATTATATTCCAAAAGGCCAGAAAGCATATGTGAATCCTACATAACCAATTGTTAGACCTTATGGATGTGTAGAATACATGTATGAACCAAAGTATGATACCTTTCAAAGAAAACCTTATGGAAACTTGCCAAGGGTCATGCTTACCACTGACCATTATGGACCCAAACAGGTTTGGGTACCTGAAATGCATTAACTTTGTTTTGTAGGGTGTCTGGTATTTTCACATGGATGTTCCAGACATATGACAAAGAATAAGCACTGTTTGTCAAATTTTGTGGCAAAGGATGGTCCAAGAGTGAATTTTGGCAACAAGAATACACCTAGATACACAAGAGGATATGGCACACTTGTGAGAAATGGATTAAAAATCAGGAATGTTGCATATGTGGAAGGACTGGACTACAATCTACTGAGCACTAGACAATTCTGTGACATGGGATACAAGGTCACTTTTGACAAAAACATTTGTACTGTCATTAGTGAGAGAGGTGATCAAATTCTGTTGGCTGGAAGGAGACAACAAAACATGTATGTTGTGGATTGGTCTACTGATGTTCTAGAAACATGCCTGATTGTGCACACCAAGTCAGAACTTAATTGGTTATGGCATAAGAATTTGAATCATCTAAAATTTGATGATATAAATCAGTTGGTGAAGAAGAAACTGGTGATTGGCTTTACCTGAGATCACATTCAAGAAGGATGCTATATGTGATGCATGTCAACAAGGTAAACAGACAAAGTCAAGCTTCAAGTCAAAGACTAAACAATCAACAAAAATATTTTTGGAGCTGATGCACATGGATCTTTTTGGACCAGTAACACAAACAAGTGTAACATGAAAGAAATACACCTTAGTGGTTGTGGATGATTATTCAAGATACACTTGAGTGATATTCATGAACAAGAAAAGTGAAACACTTCAAAAGATGCCTGAACTTTTGAAGAGATTGCAAAATGAGAAAAGTTTGACAGTAGTAAAGATCAGATCAGACAAGGGTACTGAATTTCTCAATAAAGTTATAAGAGAATATTGTGAACAGAATGGTGTACTGCATCAATTGGCTGCTGCTGGTACACCTCAGCAAAATGGGGTTGCTGAAAGAAGAAACAGAACATTAAAAGAAGCAGGAAGAACTTTGATTTGTGAAGCATTGCTACCTGAAAGATATTGGGCTGAAGTAGTTAATACATCATGCTATACACAAAACAGAACATCTATGAACAAGAAGCTGCTGAAGACACCTTATGAGATTTGGAATGGAAGAAAACCTAATATATCCTATTTCCATCCATTTGGAAGCAAGTGTTTTATCTTGAATCATAAGGAACAATTGAAGACATTCCAACCAAAATCAGATGAAGGAATTTTCTTGGGATATTCTTCAGTCAGCAAGGCATTCAGGGTACTGAATAAAAGGTCACTGAAACATGAAGAAACAATACATGTTGTATTTGATGAACCTAAGTTCACTAGAATGGATGATGAAGCTTCTGAACCTGCTGAGAATCAACAAGTCACTGATCCAGAATGTGTTGAAGTTTTGGAAAGATTCAATGACTTAAAGGTTTCTGATTCTACCCCTGCTGAACACCCTGCTAGTAATACTACTGATGCAACAAGCGAGGCGAGTTCAAGGATCCGCTCGAACCCCGCGTTGCGAAACAACGGAGACCCTACTGAAGATGATGTTCCAGAAAATCAATCTAACCAAAATCCACAATGGTTAAGGGATCACCCTGCTGAACAAGTTATTGGCAACATACAGCAATGTGTGAGGACTAGAAGACAATTAGAAGCAATGTTCACTTGTTTTCTATCTCAAATGGAACCTAAAGTTGTTGAAGAAGCAATTTCAGATCCAGATTGGATAATTGCTATGGAAGAAGAATTGAATGAATTTGAAAGAAATCAAGTTTGGACACTAGTGTAAAGGCCTAGTCATGCAAATATTATTGGTACAAAATGGGTATACAGAAACAAACTTGATGAATCTGGTACCATTGTCAGGAATAAGGCCAGACTAGTGGCAAAAGGATATTCTCAAGCAGAAGGAATATATTTTTATGAGACTTATGCCCCTGTTGCAAGATTGGAAGCTATCATATTATTCCTGGAACATGCTGCTTATAAAAACTTCAAAGTATATTGGATGTCAAAAGTGCATTGTTGAATGGCATTATGGAAGATGAGGTGTATGTTCAGCAACCTCCTGGTTTTGAAGTTAAAGATCAAGAAGATAAAGTGTACAGACTCAACAAAGCACTTTATGGTTTGAAACAAGCACCAAGAGCATGGTATGGGACTCTATCTCAATTCTTGGTGGACAATGGTTTTACAAAAGGCACCATTGATAAGACTCTTTTCAGAATCAATGAAGGAAACAGGACCCTACTGGTACAAATTTATGTTGATGACATAATTTTTGGTTCTGAAAATGAATTGCTATGTGAAAAGTTTGCAAATCTAATGAAGAGTAAATTCCAAATGAGTATGATGGGAGAAATGAACTACTTTTTGGGTTTACAAGTCAAACAAATGAAAGATGAAATCTTCATTCATCAAACCAAGTACACCAAGGAGTTACTGAAGAAGTTTGGTATGGAAAACATCACCAAGGTATCAACTCCTATGAGCACAAATATTAGATTGGATGAAGACAAAGAAGGCAAAGATGTTGATTAGACTTTATACAGAAGGATGATAGGCAGTCTGCTATACCTTACTGGCAGCAGACCTGATATATCCTTTGTTGTAAGTGTTTGTGCAAGATTTCAATCAAAACCTAAATAAAGTCATTTAGGTGCAGTCAAAAGAGTTCTCAAGTACCTAAAAGAGACTTTGGGAGTAGGGATATGGTATTCAAAAGATGGAAGCTTTAAAGTTATATCCTACTCAAATTCTGATTATGCTGGATGCAAGATTGATAGAAAAAGCACCACAAGAACATGTCAGTTAATGGGAAATAGACTGGTTTCCTGGTTCAGCAAGAAACAAAATTCTATATCAACTTCCACTGCTGAAGCTGAGTATATTGCTGCTGGAAGTTGTTGTCCACAAATAATGTGGTTAAGACAACAATTAAGGGATTATGGAATTGAAGAAAGAGAAATTCCAATCATGTGTGACAACACAAGTGCAATTGCTATTACAGAAAATCCTGTTTTACACTCAAGAACCAAACATATTGATGTGAGACATCATTTTATAAGAGATCATTTTGAAAAGAAAGATGTGGTGGTTCTTTATATCCCTACTGAAGATCAACTTGTTGATATTCTCACTAAACCACTGGACAGTGAAAGATTTGCTAAACTAAGGACTGAACTTGGAATTATAAAAGTTGACTGATATAATCTTAATCAGCAGTGTACTGGAATTCAACAAGGGGATTAGTCTTTGCTATGTTGGGTGAGCTCACTTAGCAGATTAGTCATTGGTATCAACAATTCCATGTACTTATGATTGGACAATTGAGCAAGTGAAGTTGCCAAAGGGAATTGGTCTTTGTCATGTTGGGTGAGCTCACTTGACAGATCAGTCATTGGTATTAAACTTCATCTTGTATTATCAATTGGTCAATAAAAAAGGAATTAAATATCAGTAGAGTGACTCTATCAGCAGGCTGCTGAGCCAAGTCTACTGATGACAAGACTGCTAAAGGAAACGTTACACAGTCAAACTTACTAAAGTCAAAAAGCAAATGGCGAGATATTTATTCTATCCTTATAACCGTAGTTAACACGATCTGACGGTTACAAAACGTTATGGAAAATTAATGGGCCATGTGTCAAGACATCATTCACTCAAATTTAATCGTGGTTAATGCACAGTACGTGTTTTGACAGTTCCAACCATATCTGTCTATATATATATACAGACCTATACACAGAGGCTACTTACAAAAACTCAGATCGATTTTCTATGTGTATACACTGTGTGAACACAGATTTGAGAGCTATCTTCTTAATATTTTTCTTACAACAATGGTAAAGAAGGATGAGGTTCATATTGGAACCAGTCAGAGTGTAAGAGGATATGTTAATGACTGTAACTCCACTGAGTTAGCCATTAATATTGGACGAAGAATCAGACGGTTTGCTGGGCTAGAAGGTGTTATAAACAGAAGATTGGAAGGAATCTCTTATGTCAATATGTTGGAATTCTGGAAAAACATTTTCATACATGAAGGTAGAGAGGCCTTCACTACAACTGTTAATGGAAGAGAGATTGAAATATCCTCAGACCTACTGAGAGAGGTATTTGGATTTGCACCTGGAAACAATGCACCCACCAATCCAGAAGCAATGAATCTACCAAGAATGAAGTTTGTGGATTAAATAAAGACAGATGATACAATTGCTTCAAATCTGGGAATTAATGTGAAGTATATTGGTTTTGAGTACAACCTGTTGAGCAAATTGATTGCCAAAACCATTTTGGGATTTGTTGGAAGCCTAGATACACTGTCTGCACCCAAAATAGACCTGCTGATCATCATCTGCAGAAGTATGAAGTTTGACTGGGCTAGATTCTTCATACACTACATGAAGAAAGTGTGTATTGAAGATAGAGATGGTACAAGGAAGTCCAAGGTCAAGCCTTTAGGTCTAATGGTTCAAACCCTGTTGAATCATTTTCAGATACCTGATGTTTTATCTGAAAAGATTAACAAATCCAGATTCAAGCCAGAAGTTGGTAATCCTATCCCTGGTCTGGATGATGCTGAAGATGTAGATGATGAGGCTACTGAAAGTGATGGAAATGATGGAGATGATGATGCTAGTGGTGAGCAGGTTAAGAAAGTTGTTAAATCTGCTGCACCCAAGAAGGTTACTGAAAAGAGAAAGGCTGCTGACACAAGAAAAATTACTGAATTATTAAAGCCTAGAAAGACAAGGAAGCAAACAGCTGAGACTACTGAGTCTACTGAGGGTCCAGTAGAGAATGAGGTTACTGACCCTGTAGTTGCAAAGAAGAAAACTGTTGCTGAAATCTTAAAGGAGCAATAGAAGGAAGCAAGTAAAAAGAGGAAAGCTGCTGAAATTGAAAAAGAAGATCTTTCCAAAAGAATGAAAGAAATTGCCAAGAAAAGGAAACATGGCAAAGGAAAGCAATTGAAAACCTTAGAGGCTCAAAGGCAACAAGAAGAAGAAGAAGAAGTAGGAGAGGCTATTGAGGCTGAGCCCTTAACAATTATCAAGCCTACTGAGGATGTAGAGGTTGTTGATGAGCAACATACTGAAGAATCACAGCAGACTGCTGAAACTGAGCCTGCTATTGAAGTTGTTGAATCCTCCCCTGTAAAGGTTGCTGAGCCTACTGAAACTGCACAAGTTGTTGTTGAGCAACTTGTAGAAGAACCACAGCAAACAACTAAGTCTACACCTGCTGTGGAAGTGGAAAAGTTGGTACAAGACCCTGCAAGTCCTGCAATAGTTCAGGGGGAAGAGCAACTGTTGCTAACCCTACTGATGAGCATATAAGTCAGGGGGAACCAAGTGTGGTACAGATGGAGGTAGTAGGGACTAACATACAACCTGAGCAACCTACTGACCTAGAGGCATCTGTGGAAGAAACTATGAATTTACTTGTTGAGACCTTTGGAGGTCAGCAAGGTACTGCAACAGCTCCCAGGAAACCAACCATGCCATTTGAGAGACATGAGAAGCAGAAGAAAGAGGAGTTTGTTGATCATAAACTCCTACTGGTTGCAAACTATCTCCAGTGGAAGTTTGTATTCTATAAGAGACAAAAGGCAGCTGCAGAACCAATGACAGATTTTGAAGAATGGGCTTTTGAGAAATTAAGAGTGGAAAATTTGGTAGATCTGGTTGATACCTCCTTACTGCAATCAAGACTGATGGATCTGTTTGATGAACAACAAAAAGAGGAGGGTATCAAGTTCAGAGACCCCAGAGATGAATTAGACAGTGATGATTCATCATCTGATTCTGGTGGTGATCACCCCTCTGGTCCAGGAGAGGTCAGTGGAACTGCTATGATTATTGAACCAAGGGTAGAGCAGTCTACTGGTGTTGGACAATCCATTGAGAGACCACAAACTGAAAAAATGGATGAGGATGTGGAAAATCTCACCATGGATGATCTAGAGGCACAAATCAATGAGGGAATAGACATTGGTGCAAACAGAATGGTTGGTGAGATAGACACCTTGTTTGTTGTTGAACCTGCTGAGCATACTGATGATCAGCAGACTGTAGATTTGGATGATGAAAGGATAACTGATATTAGTGAGCCTGATGTCAGTTCAGAGGATTCAATTCAATTTCAAGACTGGATTGACACTGAGGACACTCTAACCAAGACTGTAAATTTTCTAAGAAGGATCTCTGACTTTAGGGAATTTCAAAAAGAAAATATGGATGTATTCCCTGAACAAGTTGTTGTGGCACTGGTGGTTCAGGCTGCTGAGGTTCAAACAGCACCTGAACAAAGGTTGGAACAGGAGGTACAGGTTGATGGGTCTCAAACAACACCTGGACATAGGTTGGAACTATCTATGGGTTTGGAGGAAACCCCTGCCGTTGTTGTAGAACATGCTGCTGTAGTGGAGCCTGCTGGAGAAAAGGTCACTGAAGGGAAAGATAGTCAGCAGACTGCTGTAATTGATGAGGAGGAGCAGCTGGTGGACTATGACTACAGTGATGAGGAGTTTCAAGTGCCTGAGGAAGAACCTATTGACGAAGAACCTCAACAGGCATTTGTACCAGTTTTTGAAGAGCCTGCTCTTGATCCTATTCTGGAAGAATTCTAAGGACCTAACCCTGCTGGAAGGGATATGAGCTATGTTTTGGTTATCAGCAGACAGAGGCAACAATACAATGTAGAAGAGCCTGCTGATGGAGCCGATGGAGGAATGGCTGGTGGGGTACCAGCACATGTTTTGGATGAGTTGAGGACTGTCAGGAATGACATTGCAAATTTAAGAACTCAACTTGACAGGCAAGAGCAGAGATTTGAAGATTTAATGAACTTAGTGGAGAATAGAGGAAGAACCACTGAAACTGTTGCTTCCAATATAACCTCCACTCAGTATGCTCTTGCTGACCTTGCTCTGGATGTAAAGGGGATCAGACAAGGTAATACACTGAAGGACAAGTTTCTGAAAGAACAATTTGCATCCATTCATCCGAAACTTGACAAGCTTGCTGAGACAACTAAACCTGCTGTGGCTAAATCTGCTGGAACACAGCAACCTGATGTACTGGATCCTAAAATCACTGAAAGAATAAATCTACTGGAGCAAACATTGCAAGGAAGGATCGCAGCTGTTGACACTATGACTGAAATTATGGAAGGTCAACTGAACAACCTAGTGCTCACACAAGAGAGTGTACATGGCATGTTGTCCCGTTTTGTTGATGATGTCAATAAGGGGGAAGAGAACCAAGCAGCAGTAGCAAAAGAGGCTGCCGGAATCTTTGCTAAGAAAATATGGGAAGAGGACACTAATGCTTTTAGGGAGCCTGCACCTGGCAGAATTCCACTTACTGATGATCTTCTCAAAGAATACAAAAAGGTTTACTATAATAAGAGGAGACCCTATCATGACAAAGGCTTTCATGAAGGTTTAAACTCCTTTTTGGGCTTAAAATTCTAGGAAGCAAGAGTTAAAGCCATGAGGGCTACACACAGAGGTGGAAGAGGTGGAAGAGGTGGTAGAGGTGGTAGAAGTTTACCTACTACAAATGCAAAGGAGTCACATAATGAGTTTAAAGAAGTTTACATGCGTTTAGGCTTCAGAGTACATCAGATCAACCATACTCTAAATGAAGCATGGCATTGGTGGAAAGAAGTGAATCCTCATTTTGATTTCTCTCTGATTGAAAATGAATGGGTGAGAGATATGATCAGAGAGATAAGAGCCTACCAAGAACAAGTGGAGAAAGGAAGAGAAGAAAGGGAAAGAAGATAGTAGATCAACACACTTTATATGTTTTATCATTTGCTGTATCTAGACTGTAATACTCTTGAACAATTGATTATAATGAGATATGACCACATTTGTTCTGTTTTTGTTTTTAATCTTTTTGCTTTGCTGTTAGGAGGGTATTGGCATCATCACCGAAAAAGAGGAAATTGTTGGACTTATTTTTAAGTTTTAGTGATGAGTGTCAGACTAGCTGTTATAGAGCAAAGGCAAAAATATGTCTAGATCAAATGTATAGGTTTATTAGAGTTTGATCTTGTATAGGTTTGATCAAACAAACACTGTAAAAGGTCAGCTGACTTACATCAACAGACTAGTCTAGATCAGTAGGGTAGCGGAGTCAGTAGACTTATCAGGAACCTGCTGAAGACTGAAGGCTGAGGGTCAAACTCAGTTATTGAAGGCTAAGGGATCAAACATAGTAATTAAAGTCAAGGATATGGAATCAGAATTTAGGGAAGTCTGTGATGACCTAAACTGATTACATATACCTTGTGTACAAGGACAAAGTTCCACAAGTTAAATGGTGATTGGAACTTAGTTATATGCAAAAAGGTGTAATCTAACTTCATAAATAAAAGTTAGATAAATGACAGTAAGCTAATGTGTTTTTAAACACAGCATTATAAGGAAAAGCTTACTGATGTGTATATCAGCAGACTTATCTTCTCAGGAACCTGCTGGACACATATTTCGATTATTCGAAGGCTACATTGGAAGATTACAAGAAAGGGACAGCTAACATCCTCTGATTTTACCAAACAAATCAATGGTTAAGATCAAATGGACGTTGGGATGATTCAGACCTTTATCCAATGGATACCACTCAAAGGGTGGACAGACTGTAAACTGTCAAAAAGGAATCTGACAGTGTCAGTCCTAGGAACAGTCAGAAAAAGCAAGTCAAGATGGGGACAAGTCTGAAACTGCTATGTTTGAATTTCAAACATAAGTCACAAGGATTCCTACCTATAAATAGAGGACTCCTAATTCAGATACAAGTGATGAACATTAAGAGAAAAATACTGAGAATCCTGAGCTTCAATTTCTGATCAAGAAAAACACCCTGCTAACCCTACTGAGCTTTAATCTACTGATCCAGAAATATTCTTTAAGTGTAATCTGCATTCAAGCTGCATCAAGTTTACACACTTGAAGACATCAAGCTGTTGATCATATCATCCTGATCAAGCTGCTGAAAGCTGAATCACTTACTTGATTGAATCATTCTTTTACAAGAAATCTACTGAAGACAGTGAAGCATCTTTGGGTGTGAAAGACTGTTGTTTGTGGTGGAGCTGGTGAAGAGGCAATTCTACCCTTCAAGGACCAGTGGAAGACTTTGGAGCAGTAATCTTACATGTTCCAAGTGTTCAGTTTGTGAAGCCATAGTTATTGGTGAAGGACAAGCAACATAGGGATTTTTGTAACAGCTACATCAAAGATCTCTAGTGAATTACCTCCAACAATCACAGGAGAAGAGTGGACTGACAGGATTACACCATCTGGAACCACTATAAAATCTGCCACCTTACTTTCTGCATTTATATTCTGCACTTAGTTTATCTAACACATCAATCTACTGAATCTAGCAACTGAATCACACACATACACTACTGAGTATCTAATACTTGGTATCATATTTAACAACAAGTAACAAGGCTTAATTTTTGATATATTCCGCTGCACAAATTCAGTAAAACTCAACGATCGACGGACTGCGAGTGTCGTAGACTACCGAAGTATCATCAATTTCGTTGAAGTTGCTGAGTTTGTTAACTCCAAAAGTTTTAAGTGTTAAGTTTATTCACCCCCCTCTAAACTTAACCAAAGCCTTTTCAAGGGACCAACAGGAAATGAAAATGAACCAAATTTTCACGGTTCGTAATTATAGTGATGCAAAGAAGGCGAGAATTGCAACCTTAGAGTTTACGGATTATGCTATGAGTTGGTGGCATAGTTTTCAAGAGAATCGTAGACGATGGGGTGAACCACCTATAATTAGTTGGACGCTTTTGACGGAGCATATGAGGCTGAAATGTGTTCCAAATCATTATTTTCAGGACGCTTTTGACACCCTGATTATTCGGTGCATGATGGTTTTCTTTACAAGGGTGATAAGTTGTGTATTCCCCGTTCCTCCATGCGTGAGTTATTCTTGAGGGAGTCACACGGGGGTGGTTTAATGGGACACTTTGGGGTAGATAAGACTTTGGACATGTTGAGAACACATTTCTATTGGCCACGTATGAAATCTGATGTAATTAAATTTTGTGCCTCTTGTCTTGTGTGTAAGCATGCTAAGTCACGTTTGCAGCCCCATGGATTGTACACTCCCCTCCCTATTCCTGCATCTCCTTGGACCGACATTTCTATGGACTTTGTGTTAGGGTTGCCTCGGTCTAGGAATGGTAAAGATTCTGTGTTTGTGGTGGTGGATCGTTTTTCCAAAATGGCTCATTTTCTTCCATGTAATAAGACCAATGATGCTTTATATATTGCTGATTTGTTCTTTAAAGAAATTGTCCGTTTGCATGGAATTCCTCGTACTATTGTGAGTGATCGTGACACTAAATTTGTGAGTCATTTTTGGAGTGTACTATGGATGCGTATGAGTACTTATGTCTTATTTTCTACGTCTTTTCACCCACAAATTGATGGGCAAACGGAGGTTGTAAATCGTGTGTTGGGACAACTTCTAAAAAACTATTGTGAAAAGTAATTTAAAGAATTGAGAGTCTTGTTTGCCTTATGTGGAATTTGCTTATAATCGTGCTAAACATTTAGCTACTCAATATGCACCATTTGAGCTTGTTTATGGGTTTTTACCGGCTGCTCCGTTTGATTTTGTTCCTATTCCTCCTGGTGCGCAGGTTAACTTGGATGGAGAAGCAAAGGCTGATCTTGTGAAAGCATTGCATAAAAGGCATGGATGAATGTTGAGAAAGCAACCGAGAGTTACATGAAGAAAGCAAATAAAGGGCGCAAGGAGCTGATTTTCAAGCCTGGAGATTTGGTGTGGCTACACCTTTGCAAAGAGAGATTTCCACATTTCCGCAAGTCAAAGCTAAATGCACGTGGTGATGGTCCTTTTCAAGTGCTTGAGAGGATAAACAACAATGCCTACAAGCTTGACATACCTCTGGATTGGAATATTTCGCCTACTTTCAACGTTGCTGATTTGTCTCCTTATGACGCTTCTTTTGATCTGAGGACAGATCCTTTCCAGCCGGGAGGGAATGATATGAATCATAGTGGTCAAAAGGCAGATATTAATGATCCAAAAGCTGATCCACTTGTGTTTCAAGATGGTCCAATCACGAGATCACAGAAGAGGAAGTTCGAAAAAGCTTTGAAGAATCTAATTTTGGAAACTTTCAAGGAACACGTTGGGCTCATAAAGAATGAGGACTTGGTCATTTTATCCTTATTATCTTGTAATTGGGGTTAATGGGTCAAATGGGGAACTATTTCTATTTTGGGCTATTTTTAGCATTATTTTCTATTTTTAGAGATATAAGCCCAACTCAACCTATAACTAAGGGTTTTTGATTGAAACCAAAGCCCAACCCCTTTTATCCAACACCTATTGGGAAGGTCCATAAGGCCAAACCATTTACATCAACTTTCAAATCCAGCCCAAAATCCATTTCCTTTTTACTCTTATTTTTGAGAAAAACCAAAAACCCAAAATATTCTATTTTGAGTTGGACCAGCCCAAAGTCTATTTCTCTTATACTTTAGGCGTGTGGAGTATGTTGGAATCCCACATTGAGTTTGCAGCCTTGTTTACATTGATATGCAGCCTATATAAGGCATACCTTTTGTACTTGAACATTTAGACAATATTTGAGTGAAATTTATAAATGTTATTTGAGAGTTTTACATTTACCTTGCTGATTAGGTAGTGTTTAACTTGGAGAATCTATCAAAGGATTGAGCATTCCTTTGTTGTGATGTTCTCAAACTTGGGATTTCTAAGGTGCTGATTCCTTAGGAAGAACAAGCTTTGCTTATTTGTTCTTGTGTTCTTCATTGGTGCCTCTAATCTAGATCCAAATCCATATCAGTTTATTACATAGTTTATTTAATCTTTTGAATCATATTCAAAACATGAACTATTCAATTAACTTTCAAGCAATGATTAAAGAATTAAGTCGATACTTAAATCTTACAATTTTGAAAACAACATTTTCAAAATTCGTTGTGGTCATTCCCATTCAACACATCTAATGTTTGAATCAATTTTCATCGTATGACAGAACGGCCCATTGGATATCGTTATATCCAATATATGATTAACTCATTAAAACTTATTTCAAAGGATTTAATCATGAGCTTCCGTTATGATTAATAATTAAAGTCTTAGAGCACTTAATCAAATATGAAGTCTCCTTGTCTCTAACTACTATAACATAGTTACTCGTGTCATTGCTAAAAGGATTAAAATTACTTAACCATACTTGAGAACGTTTCTCAAAATATAACAGTCATTTAATTTTGGTTTTAACAATCGAGAATAGAACATAAATAAGGTTCGCTAAAAACTACAACATAGAAATAAAGATAAAAGAGTGTTGTTTATACACGCAAAATTAAAAATTGTCTTTCAGTTTATGATTTTTCTCTCACTAGTCAACTACTCCCAATTCACTTTTAAGAATTTTCTGAAATTCTTTAGTGGATGGAATCCAATCTACTTGACTCGATCCCCAACGTGGGTCGATCGACCGGGTCAATTTCGAAAGGTGGGTAGACTTACCGGTCACATCTCATTCGACTTCCATTGGTTGACTAGTCAACTCTTTGACAACTCACATCTCTATGTGATAGCCAACCCCTTGTCTCTAAAATCAGACAGTCCTGACATGGGCCAATCACCGCAAGATTCTTAGTCGATTTGTAACTCAAATATTCATGAGATCTCATAACGATAATATCTCGATAATAACGATATACCCGAGTAAGGTCAACTCGCGATGTGGGCCATTCATTTGGATCCGAACAAGGGCTCTTCACCGTCATTATAATATTGGGAGACAAAATAAGACTCGAATTTTGTTCTGGGAGTAATTTTAAATTAATTCACTTAATTAATTTCAATTAATACGGTCTCATCAAATACATCTATCTCTATAGACATACATCCTACACATTTATCTAGATCGTGCCTAGTCATGCATCTATCGTATCATATAAAATAAATACAAGCACAAATAAATAAATGCGTAAAGTAACCGGTATGATCATAGACTTTTCCTAAGTGCGGTCTCGAATACAAACTGACGAAACCACGAGTCATAATCTAATGGTAGCTGCAACCGCCAATAGGATCTCTATGTCTTCTTTTCTTTGCCTTCATCTTCCACTCCATTCTTGCTACATAAAATTCTATCTAATAAAATAAATACACCTACCGCACACGAGGGGAGCTAACATGAATGGGATAATGCAAAAAATAAACTAGGTCACGTTCTCCATAACGGCCTAGGATAAATTTTAAACCAACTAAAAATAAATCATTCACATATATCCTATTGGTCGAGTCCATGATCAATCCGGGTCCATATTATCATATTATATCTACACAATATCTAATCCATTCAATAAAATCTTATAAAGAAGATAAAAATCTAAAATTACCATCTTGCGTCTTAACTAATCGATTAACATTTAATCAATTAAATAATTTTATCCAATCAATTAACTAATTAACATTTAATTAATTAAATGATTTTAATCGAAATAAAATTAACGATTAATTTTCAACGATTTCAATTTTATTTTTAATTAATTAGAACTATTCTAACAATAAATCAAAATCAAAATTAAGTCTCTTTTATTTCTTTCCCTTTTTGATTCTTAATCAAAAGGGATGCCTTTGGTTTCCAAAACCAAAAGGCACCAACCTTGGCCCTTTCCAAAGTAAAAATTTTAAAAATGGCCTAGGCCTAGGTCTTTTCCAAAATCAAATATTTTGAAAAAGGACTAGGCCTATTCCAAACAAAATTTGGAAAGACTTAGTTTATTTAATGGCAAATCAGATTCCTAAATAATACCACGTGGCATCCCAATGGTCCAAACTATTTGAACCATTACTTAGCCGAATGACACCAACTAAACAAAGAGATATCAATCACAACTATGAACCGTATTGAATCACAATACACAAAAAAAATATTTGGAGATCCACCACCTTGACCAGTCAACCGACGCCGCCAACAGGTGGCCCCGCCGCCGCCGCCGCCGACCAGTTGGCTGGTGGTGGGTTGACGCCGATCTTCTTTTTTTTTTCGTTCAATCTAATTGTTTGTGAATCAATATCATGCATCCTTTTATGTGATTTAAAACGATGAAAATTACTACGCAAATTAACATGCTTATTGCTTAAGTTCGAAACTCGCTCTGATACCACTGTTAGGAAATCTACGCGGAAACGCAGCGGTATTTAAAATTTATTTCCTTTTAACCAGGATCGACGTCATTTAAGAAACAAGCATACAAGAAGTAAACAAGCATACAAGAAGTAGACTAGAAGTAGACAAGAAGTAAACTTTTCAAGAATTGTACATAAGCAAAGAAACATGCTATAATCATCAAAAATCTCCAACTAAAATGGGGTAAGCTTTCAACATTTAGCTCATCATTTACTATGGCATGTGAAAAAGAGTGTCGGGTGAAACAACTAAAATTACTAAATATACAGAATATAGCAAAAATGATATAAACTCAAGCAAAGATATGCCTTTGTCTACTCGGGATATAACAAAAAATTTGAAAATTAAGCACTTTTCATAGAAATATAACAGAAATTGAGCAAACGACTCATAGATACATATAAATCATCTATCCCTTCCCCCACACTTAGATTGCAACTTGTCCTCAAGTTATACAGAAATAATAAATTAGAGAACTTAGCCGATTGGATGTCGGCAATTCCGGAGGAACCAACAAGAACCAGGATTGCTTGCATAGCTCGCAGACCGTGGAGCATCACAGACAACCGAATACATCTTTAAAGTGCACAATAGCTATAGAAAGTATCCCTGAGACTTGATCGGTGCGTAAAGAGTCTTCGGGGAAAAAGGAAAGATTACATATATAAAGCACATGAAGAAAAGGATCATAGAGATTTTTCAACTTAAGCTCAACTAAAGATTGAATACTATACATGAAATACTACAAAGTCGTAGGCTAGGTGCAACTATATGAAAATATACTACAATGCAATCTACATGATATGCAATCCTAAAAATAAAATAAATAAATAAATAAATTCTGACAGGCTCAGGCTGAGCAAGTTGACCCCTGACAACTCTACAGTGACTACGGCCTATGCAGAAACTAAAATAAAAACGAGGTAGTATTACGGAAACCGACAGTTAACTACACTCAAGAAAAATAAAAGAAAAATAGAAAAACAATGCAACTAGATGACATGCAACTAAATGATATGCATCTAAGTGATATGCAAAAATAAAAGAAAATAAAAGAAAGAAAACTAGCCCACTCATTTGCAGCATGACATGTATATAATAAACGTCTACCGATAATGACAAAGTTACGATAAACGACAGTCTTGTCCATTACATGCGGTGTAGACGCGCCTTAAGACTCGTCAAAGGTGATAGCATTATGGAAACCAACAGTTAGCTATACTAAACAGATATAACTCATATGGAAAAGGACGTAGCATTACGGAAAACCGACAGTAGCTACCCATATGAACTATAAAAACAAAGGAAGCACGTAAGTCTTAAAAGCTAACAAGATTCATCACAACGGTATGTAGCATACGGAAACCGACATTAGCTACTAATTAACACGAAGACCAGTTATAGCATACGAGAACCGACAGTAACTATAACTTGCATAGATGAATCATGTATAAAGAATAAGATCATTTACTTAGCATGAATTCATAGATGGAAAGGTATAACATTCATATTCAGGACATCTATGTAAAAAATAAATAGGCCACAGATGCTCGAATGTAAGCAATCCATACTAAATAAAAGCATTAGTTATGAGATCAAGAAAAACCTGGACTACTGAAGTGGCATTCAGCACAACAGATGGGCGTTCACCTCAAAATACAGCTTTGGACGAGCGTTCAGCAAACAAACGCTCGTTTGACTTGAAAACCAACCGGACGGACGTTCAGAAAGCATAGACGCTCGTCTGGTCCTTTAAACCAGAACAGAGTCGAAAATATTTGAACGGACGAGCGTCCAATACTTTCAAACGCTCGTTTACCTGCAGCTAAAGAACCGGACGGGCCTTCACTAACTTGAACGCTCGTCCATACAACGAATACACAAGAGAGCAGGAAAACGCGGACAAACCCTAAAAACTTAAAACACATATTAACACGGATCACAAAGACCACTTTCAATTAAAGCACAAAGAGGTTAGATCGAAAACACATAAACACATACTTCACGTTTAAACAAATCGAGTAAAAAACTTTTGCACATTCTTAACCTTATGGTCATCGAAACACGGCAAAATAAAAACTCTCGATTTGGTAAACGCTACTTTTATTAAAACGAAAAATAAACGTAACAAAATCGAGAAATAACAAGATCAGATTCAACATGACACCTATTCCCCGGCAACGGCGCCACTTTTGTTGGGGAGGATTTTGCATCACTAAACAAAAAGAAAATTTATAAACCTATACTTAACATGCAAAGTAACTCCTAACTGACCAAATATCGGGTAGTTGATAGCATAGTATGGTAAGTACAGGGTCGATCCACAGGGAATTGGGATGTTGAATCTAATTTCACTAATCCTACCAATTGTTACTCAAAGAACGAATAAACAAAAGAAACGAAAGAACAAAACATAAAAACAGAAAAGAACAATCAAGATAAATCTAACCTAAGAAACATAAAAACAATCTAAACTAAAGAAACATGGGATCAAACAACCAATGTACAAACCTATGTGATCTCAATCCTAGTTCAATTCATGATTCTAATTCGATTTGTGGTTTCACCTTTTCACGAGACACAAATCCCTAATCTCTTAGTGAATTTATCTCTCAAGCTATGAACTCCTACTTTCGTAGCAACTTCAATTATCTATCTCTCATCTTTCGAATGTTGAGACTGATTTTCAATACAAAACTCGGTGTAGATTCAAGTTACTCTCGTATAGCCGATTCTAACAACCTAGGAATCTAACCGATTAATCTGTCACATAATCAACGGCTAAAAACCCTATCTTTCTATGGTGATCTAAGGTTTATGCAACTTCCGTATTATAAACATCATTAGAAAACAAATCTTTCAATCTATTCTCATGGCATCATAAACACATAGAAAAGATACAAAACGAGATCAAAATTATGAAGAAAAACTGGAATTTAATTAATCAAAAGAGAACTCACATAGTCTCATACATTGAAGGATCCAAGAACGGAAAAGAAAACATCTAATCTACTCCTAATCTAACCTCGGTTCACCCGAGCACAAGGCTCGGGTGACCGGCCTTCAAAGCTCCAAGATGCGGCTGCTCCTTGTGAAATTCGTGTATGAGAAAATATGGTATGATTAGGGTTTACATAAGGGCTGTATTTATAGAGGATAGAGGCGGTTTGGCTTAAGTCGGCGTTGGACGCCCGTTTAAGATTATGAACGCCCGTTCGGTCACTTGGACGGGGGGTTGGACGCTCGTTTGGACAGCGTCTGAACTCTCTGATCCAATTCTTCAGCTCTGAACGCTGGTTTAGCTTTTTTAAACGCCAGTTTAGGCCTTGGACGCTCGTCCATTGATCTTGGACGCCAGTCTAGCTGATCAAACTTGATAATTCCATCTTTATCTTGATTTATTTCTTTCCTTATCCCTTCCAATCTTCCATAACTTTGATTGATCCTCCCTCATCTCGAAATTAGCTCTTTAGGATCACCTTTTCCACCATCAATGAGTATCTACAAGAATAGGAAAACATACCAAAGCGTAACACAATTCCAAAATCATATAAAATCATCATTTAAGCACATAATTCGTTACGTTTTACGATTTAACTATTGAAAACACCATTTACTCAATTAATCAATTATAAGCTCGATTTCTATGAAAATCATACATATATGGGAGAAAATTGATATATAAAATATATGTATAAATACTACAATTTAGCCCTTAACAACACCCCCACACTTATCTTTTGCTCGTCCTCGAGCAAAACAGAACAAAGATCAAGCTCGAGACAAATAAACATTTATACAAATATAAAGTATATTCAATAACTTAGAAGTTCACCCGTGTAGTGTGTGCATAGCCATAATAAATTTCCACTAAGTTCCACAATTTGAAAGTTATTCAAACCAAAACTAGCCCGGTTTCCCATCTAAGTTAGAAATATTCAAAAATTATAACAGGCACTTTACAAAACATACATATCCCAAAAAGAAACAGTAGAGAATATCTAAAACATTTCTGACAGACTCAGAGGATAATCCCTACAACATATCCTTCAGTTTATACTGGGTATAAGATTAACGATAACTAAGTCTCATTCAATTCATAACACTATTCTCATAAGTTGATTTAATTATTTCACTTTTAAACGCACATCAGAATGAGCTATTGCCCTCATAGCAGAATAGGACATTTCAAGATAATCCCCTACCTTACTCCAATCATAAGGCAGCTATAAACTGACTGTCGTGAGCTTTTGGTCATCATAGTGGAATAGGACATACGTGGTACACCCTACCTCACCCAAATCATAAACCGCCTTCCGACACACACAATTACAATTATGTTTACTTAGAGATTTCGGTCGGGCAAGTGGAAAAGATTATTTTCTAGTAGCACGGACCACCGAGCATAACACCTCAAGTAAACAATTTATTACTATTGCAAAGACTTAATCACGTTTCACTTATCACATTCAAACTTACGGATATTCACAAGTATGTCATACTTTAATCCTAGAATACAAACTACTAAACTTTTCAAGAATTGTACATAAGCAAAGAAACATGCTATAATCATCAAAAATCTCCAACTAAAATGGGGTAAGCTTTCAACATTTAGCTCATCATTTACTATGGCATGTGAAAAAGAGTGTCGGGTGAAACAACTAAAATTACTAAATATACGAATATAGCAAAAATGATATAAACTCAAGCAAAGATATGCCTTTGTCTACTCGGGATATAACAAAAAATTTGAAAATTAAGCACTTTTCATAGAAATATAACAGAAATTGAGCAAACGACTCATAGATACATATAAATCATCTATCCCTTCCCCCACACTTAGATTGCAACTTGTCCTCAAGTTATACAGAAATAATAAATTAGAGAACTTAGCTGATTGGATGCTGGCAATTCCGGAGGAACCAACAAGAACCAGGATTGCTTGCATAGCTCAGTAGACTGTGGAGCATCACAGGACAACTGAATACATCTTTAAAGTGCACAATAGCTATAGATTGTATCCTGCAGACTTGATCAGTGCAGAAAGAGTCTTCGGGGAAAAAGGAAAGATTACATATATAAAGCACATGAAGAAAAGGATCATAGAGATTTTTCAACTTAAGCTCAACTAAAGATTGAATACTATACATGAAATACTACAAAGTCGTAGGCTAGGTGCAACTATATGAAAATATACTACAATGCAATCTACATGATATGCAATCCTAAAAATAAAATAAATAAATAAATAAATTCGACAGCTCAGCCGAGCAAGTTGACCCCCGACAACTCTACTACGGTGACTACGGCCTATGCAGAAACTAAAATAAAAACGAGGTAGTATTACGGAAACCGACAGTTAACTACACTCAAGAAAAATAAGAGAAAAATAGAAAAACAATGCAACTAGATGACATGCAACTAAATGATATGCATCTAAGTGATATGCAAAAATAAAAGAAAATAAAAGAAAGAAAACTAGCCCACTCATTTACAGCATGACATGTATATAATAAACGTCTACCGAGATAATGACGGAGTTACGATAAACGACGAGTCTTGTCCATTACATGCGGTGTAGACGCGCCTTAAGACTCGTCAAAGGTGATAGCATTATGGAAACCAACAGTTAGCTATACTAAACAGATATAACTCATATGGAAAAGGACGTAGCATTACGGAAAACCGACAGTAGCTACCCATATGAACTATAAAAACAAAGGAAGCACGTAAGTCTTAAAAGCTAACAAGATTCATCACAACGGTATGTAGCATACGGAAACCGACATTAGCTACTAATTAACACGAAGACCGAGTTATAGCATACGAGAACCGACAAGTAACTATAACTTGCATAGATGAATCATGTATAAAGAATAAGATCATTTACTTAGCATGAATTCATAGATGGAAAGGTATAACATTCATATTCGGGACATCTATGTAAAAAATAAATAGGCCACGAGATGCTCGAATGTAAGCAATCCATACTAAATAAAAGCATTAGTTATGAGATCAAGAAAAACCTGGACTACGGGCGGCGTTCAGCACAACAGATGGGCGTTCACCTCAAAATACAGCTTTGGACGAGCGTTCAGCAAAACAAACGCTCGTTTGACTTGAAAACCAACCGGACGGACGTTCAGAAAGCATAGACGCTCGTCTGGTCCTTTAAACCAGAACAGAGTCGAAAATATTTGAACGGACGAGCGTCCAATACTTTCAAACGCTCGTTTACCTACAGCTAAAGAACTGGACGGGCCTTCACTAACTTGAACGCTCGTCCATACAACGAATACACAAGAGAGCAGGAAAACGCAGACAAACCCTAAAAACTTAAAACACATATTAACACAGATCACAGCAGCACAAAGAGGTTAGATCAGAAAACACATAAACACATACTTCACGTTTAAACAAATCGAGTAAAAAACTTTTGCACATTCTTAACCTTATGGTCATCGAAACACGGCAAAATAAAAACTCTCGATTTGGTAAACGCTACTTTTATTAAAACGAAAAATAAACGTAACAAAATCGAGAAATAACAAGATCAGATTCAACATGACACCTATTCCCCGGCAACGGCGCCACTTTTGTTGGGGAGGATTTTGCATCACTAAACAAAAAGAAAATTTATAAACCTATACTTAACATGCAAAGTAACTCCTAACCGACCAAATATCGGGTAGTTGATAGCATAGTAGGGTAAGTACAGGGTCGATCCACAGGGAATTGGGATGTTGAATCTAATTTCACTAATCCTACCAATTGTTACTCAAAGAACGAATAAACAAAAGAAACGAAAGAACAAAACATATAAACAGAAAAGAACAATCAAGATAAATCTAACCTAAGAAACATAAAAACAATCTAAACTAAAGAAACATGGGATCAAACAACCAATGTACAAACCTATGTGATCTCAATCCTAGTTCAATTCATGATTCTAATTCGATTTGTGGTTTCACCTTTTCACGAGACACAAATCCCTAATCTCTTAGTGAATTTATCTCTCAAGCTATGAACTCCTACTTTCGTAGCAACTTCAATTATCTATCTCTCATCTTTCGAATGTTGAGACTGATTTTCAATACAAAACTCGGTGTAGATTCAAGTTACTCTCGTATAGCCGATTCTAACAACCTAGGAATCTAACCGATTAATCTGTCACATAATCAACGGCTAAAAACCCTATCTTTCTATGGTGATCTAAGGTTTATGCAACTTCCGTATTATAAACATCAATAGAAAACAAATCTTTCAATCTATTCTCATGGCATCATAAACACATAGAAAAGATACAAAACGAGATCAAAATTATGAAGAAAAACTGGAATTTAATTAATCAAAAGAGAACTCACATAGTCTCATACATTGAAGGATCCAAGAACGGAAAAGAAAACATCTAATCTACTCCTAATCTAACCTCGGTTCACCCGAGCACAAGGCTCGGGTGACCGGCCTTCAAAGCTCCAAGATGCGGCGCTCCTTGTGAAATTCGTGTATGAGAAAATATGGTATGATTAGGGTTTACATAAGGGCTGTATTTATAGAGGATAGAGGCGGTTTGGCTTAAGTCGGCGTTGGACGCCCGTTTAAGATTATGAACGCCCGTTCGGTCACTTGGACGGGGGTTGGACGCTCGTTTGGACGGCGTACGAACTCTCGATCCAATTCTTCGGCTACGAATTTGGTTTAGCTTTTTTAAACGCCGGTTTAGGCCTTGGACGCTCGTCCATTGATCTTGGACGCCAGTCCAGCTGATCAAACTTGATAATTCCTTCTTTATCTTGATTTATTTCTTTCCTTATCCCTTCCAATCTTCCATAACTTTGATTGATCCTCCCTCATCTCGAAATTAGCTCTTTAGGATCACCTTTTCCACCATCAATGAGTATCTACAAGAATAGGAAAACATACCAAAGCGTAACACAATTCCAAAATCATATAAAATCATCATTTAAGCACATAATTCGTTACGTTTTACGATTTAACTATTGAAAACGCCATTTACTCAATTAATCAATTATAAGCTCGATTTCTATGAAAATCATACATATATGGGAGAAAATAGATATATAAAATATATGTATAAATACTACAATTTAGCCCTTAACATATAGCTATAGTGAATCAAGGTCGATCCCACAGGGAACCAATTACGGATCAACTTATATACAAACAATTAATTAAACATGTCAAGGACATAGAGGCGGTCTACGACCAACATAAGACAAGAAAAGTAAAGACACGACTCGACACAACGTAATTAACCTCCCCAATTATAGTCTTTATCGTTTGGACCTAGATAATTTATATAATAAAGCGAACTTATTAACTCGTCAATCCGTTTGTATCTATCTTAGATTGGCTACGGGAGTCATCCTCTTTAACTTGACTTAGCACCGGTAAGTCACTAAATCACTGTGATATTGTTACGTGACTTCGCCTTTTAGTGCCTCCATCTCATATAACTCACACGCTTACGACTCTAAGGATGCCGATATTAATCATACACCTCGTCTAGGCAACATTCCTGTGGTTAGGCGTACTTCCTAAACGATCGCATCAGTCTCTGTCCTATTAACAATTACCTGAGCGGCCTCATGTTAATCTACGATTTACGTATAACTAGGTGAGCTCAATTCCCAAATACAAAACCTACCTAGATCTCGCTGAAAGTCCCGGAAGATCATTCATGAGCCAACCTAGGAGCCCTATATTGGTATTTCCTAATCATACGCTAATTAAAACGGACGAGCAACGTAGCCGTAGCCATACCTACCGAGATGATAAATCCTATTAAGTTAACCTAACCATAAAGACGTGGCTATTTAACGGATAAAACAGGCTCGGTCGACCGAATAGGTGGGCTCGGTCGACCGAGTGAACTCATTCGGTCACCCGAATCAATTTCGTACCCAGATTACATCCCTGAACATATCTCTCAGCGTTTCATCATACAGAACAGATTAAACAGTAATTCGCACAGTATTCATATAAACTAACATAGATACGCATTAATTAAATCAAGTAGATTCATGAATAAATACTAAGTGTATGACGTAGGTTATGGGATCCCCATAGACAAAGAGTCGCCACATCCCTAACGTCATAGCCTAGATCTACATCATCTAGCTATGATTAACTAATTCAAACGATAAAGCATAATTGGGAGGGATTAATTACTTAAAAGAAAGAAACAGAAAATAAAGGCTTACATATTGCAGCCCTTAAATTTCTGGAAACCCTCAAATTATTCTACATTGTATCAAAGTTGTATTATGAATTGTAAGATTAAAGAAAAAATGAAGGGATGATTTACAATTCCTCGTAGCTGCTGCTTATATAGGAGTTTCTGCCGACTTATGAAGGATCTAGAAGGTAAATACAAAAAATCCGAAAAGTGACCGAGCCGACATACTCGGTCGACCAAATGGATAGGCTCGGTCGACCGAGCCCTTTTTACACGTGTTAAACGCATCTCTTTGTCTGACTTGTTCCCCACTGCACGCTTGCGTGTTGATCTGATTAATCTTTCATTTAATACTCCGATTTTCTTCCTCTATTATCTTGAGACCATTGATTGAATGACATTAATCCTCTCGATTTGTCGTGATCTACAATATCATCATTTATCGCACAATAAATCGGCTTTTAATAATGAAAACGGCTAAATACCAAATATCATATTAATAATCACTTAACATTAAATAATAAATATAAACATGTGATTTAATATGAAATATATATTATTAATCTCGATTTAAGGTCAACGTTGATGACTTTTACAGGTATAATTTGACCGTCATCAGAGAGAGACACCCATATCCACTAGGAGGCTGCAGAGCCACTGAAGTTCAGGAGCGGTATTGGACAGCGTCTTATACTCAGCCTCAGTACTGCTCTTCGAAACTGTCAAGTGTTGTTTAGCACGCCAACTGACCAGGTGAGATCCAAAGAAAACACAATAAGCACCCACAGGGCGACGATCATCCGGATCAGCAGCCCAATCCGAATCAGAGTATGCATGAAGGATAGGTCGAGAAGCCCGGGAAAAGAACAAGCCACCCGAAACTGTGTGCTTCAGGTAATGCAGGATGCATTTCACTGCCATCCAGTGAGCCTCTGTAGGGCGTTGCATAAATTTACTGGCATGGTGAACAGAAAAGGCAATGTCAGGCCTCGTAAAACTAAGATATTGAAGACCACCAACAATGGCGTGATATAGGGCCGGATCAGAGAAGAGTGGACCGGCATCCTGATACAACCGAGTGGATGCAGACATCGGTGTTAGACAAGGTTTGGCTGTTGTCATAGCCGCACGCTGTAAAAGCTCAACAATGTACTTCTTCTGAGTTAGATAGAGGCCCTCAGGGGAAGATAAAACCTCAACCCCTAAGAAATAGTGGAGAGTCCCAAGGTCCTTGACAGGAAACTGATGGCCAAGATACTGAATAACCTGCTCAACAAGAGATGAAGAAGTGCCAGTAATAATGATGTCATCAACATAAATTAATACAAAAATCCGATGCCCTACAGAGGAATATATATATAAGGAGGTGTCAGCTGTGGATGCCACAAAACCAAAGCCAGAGAGAGCAGTGGTAAATCTAGATAACCAAGCCCGAGGAGCCTGGCGTAAACCATATAGACTGCGCTTAAGGCGACAAACATAACCCGGGTAGTCAGGGTGGACAAAGCCCGGAGGCTGCTGCATGTAGACCGGCTCAACAAGATTTCCATGTAAGAAGGCATTCTGGATGTCAACCTGCCGGAGGGACCACCCCTGAGAGACCGCAAGGGATAAAAGGATCCGAATAGTGACCGGTTTGACAACCGGACTGAATGTCTCAGGAAAATCAATGCCCTCAGTTTGGTGAAAACCTTTGGCCACTAGACGTGCTTTGTGGCGCTCAATGTGACCATCCGCATGGTGCTTGGTGCGAAACACCCACTTATTACCAATGATGTTCATGTGAGGATGAGCAGGCACCAAATCCCAAGTGTTGGTACGTAAGAGAGCATTAATTTCCTCATGCATAGCATCACGCCAAACAGCAGATTTCGAGGCCTCGGTATAGGAGTTGGGGTCAGTGGTGGCCGAGCTCAGGAGGGCTTTGGGTAAAGGATAGCGGATAAAGTCCGGATGGTCTTTGGGCTTAAGAGTGTTAGTTTTGGTGCGGGTATCCATATAGTGTGGCCGGTGAGGAGGGTCAGGGACAGGTGGAGTAGGGGTGTGTTGAGGAGATGGTGACTCGGGCAGGGAGGAGGGAGGGGAAGGAGGAGGTGACGAAGGTGGTGTAGGTTGGTGGGCAGGTGGGGTGGATTGGGTAGAGGAGGCCGAGGGTGGGGATGCCAGAGGAGGAAGGGAAGCAGGGAGGAGGACAGTAGTGGGGATAGAGGAGAGAGGAGTAGGACTGGGAGAGTAGGGGAACAGGCTCTCGTCAAAGATGACATGTCGGGCAATGTAAACACGACCCGTCGACAAATCAAGACACTTATATCCATGGTGGGATGGGCTATAACCCAGAAAGATGTAGGATTTGGAGCGGAAGTCCATCTTATGGCGATTGTAGGGACGAAGGTAAGGCCAACAAGCGCAACCGAAGACACGGAGGAAGGAGTAGTCCGGGACACGTCCATAAACGACCTCATAGGGAGACTTACCATCTAGGACAGGGGTAGGGAGGCGGTTAATGATATATGTAGCGGTAACGAAAGCATCTTCCCAATATGTCAGGGGTAGGTTAGAATGGGCAAGTAAGGACATACATATTTCTACAATTTGGCGGTGACGCCTTTCGATGGCGCCGACTTGTTCATGTGTATGAGGACACGAGAGACGGTGTTGGATGCCTAAGCGGGCAAATAATTGAGAGACGTGACGATACTCACCCCCCCAATCAGTTTGAATAGATTTTAATTTGGTGTGAAACATGCATTCAATTTGGGCAAGAAAATTAGGGAATATTCTTTCGATGTCAGACTTGACTTTGATCGGAAATAACCACAAGAATTTTGTATAATCATCCAAAAAACTAACATAATAATAATTACCATAAAGAGAGGGTTCAGTACATGGTCCCCATACATCGGAAAATATCAAATCCAAAGGTGCAAAAGACGTAAATTCAGAAGTGTAAAGTGGTTGACGACAACTTTTAGCTAACTAACAAGGTGCACACACGTGGGTGGGTGCTTTATTTGGAACAGAAATGGAGACACGATCTAAAGCCTGACGGAGCACTTGATGAGAGCAGTGACCTAGACGCAAGTGCCATTTATTGGAGAGACCAGAGGTGACGACATGGGCTTGAACTGGAGAGAAATTGTTAAGGGTGATTTTATACGATTTATTCCGTTACATTTTATAATGATTCCCTCCATATTTGTATAATTTGCATAGAAAATGAGCATTTAATTGGCTTATTGAGCAAATGATCTTTTAAACGGTTTAATTGCAAAAATAGTTGAATTATATGTTTTTATCGATGTTTTCTATTTATTTGAATGCTACTACATTTTTGCAATATTTTGATTGCTTGTAGATACATATTTCGGCCAGAAGAGGATTAGAAGATGAGTTAATTAAAGATTTATATGAAAGGGAAAGAGATATAATTGGAATTTGATAAAGGATAAAGAAGGAAGATGGAGATAAGAGATAAAGATGAAGCAAAATAGATTTTAGAGCATTTTGAACGTGCGTTCAAGGCCCGTCCAGAGTGGACGGGCGTCTGAAGAATGGACTGGCGTCCAGGAGAAGAAAGTTGATTCAGAGAGTTTGGACGCTGAGTGGACGGGCGTCTGAGGCAAGTCCAAGGTATCTTGGACGGGCGTCCAACAAGACGGACGGGCGTCCTTCGACCGACTTACAGCAGCCGACTTTATTTTCTATAAATACCAGCGCTTTGTAAACCCTAGGGATATAATTTTATACAGCCGCATACACAGAAAACCCTAATTTCGAGATCAAGTAACCTCGGCCGGCTGAGCCTTGGTGCTTGGCCGGCCGAGGGTTGTTTCTTTTCATCTTTATTTCGTTTTTTCTTCTGTTTTTGGCAGGATGATTTGGAGGCTAGACGATTTGTTCAAGTTATTTAAATCCGTTTCATCAGGTTCTTTCTTTTCAATCTTGAGTTTGTTTTGTGATTTTTAATTCAAGTTGTATTTTTCCTATGCTTATGTGCTATGCAATCAATATCGAAAGATGAATTGTTACTGATGTTTACCGTATGACGAGAGTCGGTGTAAACCTTAGATCACCATAGGAAAGATGGGATTTTTAATCTTGACATAACGAGAGTTGATAGGTTGAATATCTAGGTTGCTAGATTGAGAGATCTTACACCTTGTTTTGATAGCATCAATCTTATATATCGAGAGATGAGAGATTGATAGGCGAATTATCTACGAGAGTAGGAATTCATACCTCCGTTAGGTGGACCACAACTTGAATTAAATCATCACAAGATAACTTTAGAGAGGAAATAGAGGGTTGCGGGAACGGTGGATTATTGTTTGTTCGTTGTTTAATCACCATGATCATCTTCTTGTTTACTGTTTATTTTATAGTTTATAGTTTAGATTTCGTTTTTGCTTTTATCCTTCATGGCTTTGGACTGACAATCCTCTGTCCAGTTTATCTTTTCTCTTTTAATTTTAGGTTTTAATAATAATAGTATCAATCTTAGGAAAATTAATGAACTAGATACCCCGATTCCCTGTGATCGACTCCGGTATTAATCGCTATACTATGATCCCTACACTTGGGGAGTACCGGATTTATAAATTTATTACTTGTTATTTTCCATTGATAAAATCCGAGACAGAAATCAAGGTTGGGAGACAGATGGTAAAAACCGTCCCGAACTGAGCCTCTAAGATGGACGTTACCCGAATGATCCTTCACAAGAAAGTAAGTGGCGTGAAATTCGAAATAAACAGAGTTATCAGCACAAAACTTACTTACCGAAAGTAGATTCTTGGTGAGGGAAGGGGAGACAAGTATGTTACGTAAGTGAAAGGTGTGATTAGGTGTAGGGAACGAGAAGGAACCGTAATGGGATATAGACAAACATGAACCATCACCTATGCGGACCTTGTCGGGACCGTCATAGGCCTCAGAAGAGAGATTAAGATTGCAAAAATCGTGGGAGAGATGGTGGGTAGCTCCAGTATCGGCAATCCAATTAGTGGCGGGTTGGGGATACGGGTGAGTGGCATAAGCTTGAGGTGGGGGAGGAGTCCTCGAAGGCGGCTGAATGGCGGCTGGATCATTAGACTGCTCATAGCGATAGTAGCACTCCTTTGCAGAATGACCCGTCTTTGCGCAAATTTGACAAACAGTAGATGGGTCGGATTGAGAGCGGCCTCGGCCACGACCACCGCGTCCACCATGACCACGGTAATTTGAGGATTTTCGGTTGGAGGGCTGCTGTCCACGGTGCTGCTGCTGCTGATAATTAGAGCCACCGTTTCCACACGCAAGATTGGCCTGTGGGGCAGCCACAGGAGTAGATGAACCGGAGGTGATGAGCGTGGGTTTGTGACGGTTCAGCCGGGACTCGGAGGTGAGCAAAAGAGCATAAACTTCATCAATGGAGATCGAATCACGAGCAGCAATCATTGTAACCAGGGCGTCATATTCAGAACCAAGACCAGCCAACAGATAGGCGATGAAGTCATCATCTCCGATCGGGTGCCCTGCAAAGCTCAATTCGTCGGCTATGTTCTTGAGTTTAAAGTAATATTCCACAGCAGTGAGTTCATCCTTGCGAGTTGCAGCGAGGTCAGCGCGTAATTGGACCAAACGAGCTCGACTTTGGGAGGCAAATGACTTTTGTAGGGCTGACCATATTCCGGCAGCGGTAGTGGCGGTGTAGACTTGCATCAACACCTCTTCGGTTAAAGAAGATGTGATGGTGCTTAGAATTAAGTTGTCAGTTTTGAGCCAGTCAGCATAATCAGTGTTGTCAGAGGAGGTGCCATCAGCACCGGTGATGGTTTTGGATGGTGCCGGAGTTGTGCCATCAACAAACCCGTAAACACCTTGACCGCGTAGGTAGGGCACAATTTGTTCTCGCCAAAGGTTGTAGTTATTGCGGTTCAATTTGGTGATTTGAACAGCCGAAGAGGGGGTAAAGGATGGCAGCCGAGGAGCAGCAGCAGTGGCGCCGGAAGTTGCAGTGGTGGTCGACATGCTGAAGGAGATGACAGCTAGGGTTTTTTTTTTGTTGAAGAATGGCTGCGCAGGTTTTTTTTTTTTTTGAAAAAAAAGAGAAGGTATTTCGGTATTAACACAGGAGAGGATCGTTATTGCTCTGATACCATAACATAATATGGGCAAAGGTAATTTGTGGTATTTCACTGTGTATAAAGATTGAGTACAAGGTGTTTATATAGTGGTACAACGGCTTGGGCTCCAAGACAATAAATAAAGAATAATAAAATACAATTACAAATATTAATCAAATATTAATCCATAAATAATATATCCTCGACACTACTAAAAAAACTCGGTTGCTAGACCTACCTTTTCTCTCTCTCTAGAAAACTCTCAATTTTCCTAGTAAATTAGAACTCTTCTAATTATGAATGATACAAAAGAGCTTGTCACACCACCATATTTATAGTGGTGACCTGTGCCCCTACTAGACCCAATCTGATTGTGAGAAGTTTCCTAATAGATTGAGGAGAAAAAAAACCTTTTACTAGTAAAATAAGGAAAATAGATATTCTAGATTTATCTTATTTAATTTAATATCTTATATTAAATTAATCCAAGATATTGCCAATATCTAATATTGACTATCTTTATCTTATTACCATAAATCTATTTTTCATAAATCTATTAATATCTAATATTAATATATGATAATACCATTAATTAAATTGCACAATCCAAACGTATCTTATACACTCAAACTTGTGCCCCAAATAGCCTAATATTGGCATCCGGAATATTCTTAATTAATATAATGCTATGATTAATTAATTTACAAAATCCATGTGTATCATATACACAAATATAATTTCGACCTATACATCAATTATGTATATTTAATTAATCAACATCATTAGTATCTTGTATTATATTTATTCATAATAAATAAATACCACCATATTAATTTATCACTATAACACTTTATAGTCGAGATAAACTTTCCTTATTTGGTTATCACTATAACCGCATTTTAATCCGGATATATGTTCTTATGTGTGTGACCGGATAGGCTTCCGAATATGTTGGCCATAGGCACAAAGTGCAAATTACGAAAATGCCCTTCATACCTAACGATCACGGAATATCGTCTAGCAACACACCGTGACCCCCAATCATCGAAATAGTCGAATGCAATGACTACTACCTTTCATGTGAAATAGTTGTAAATAGAATCCTATGTTTCAATATCCATAGGGTCGTACGTCGAGTGTCAAACATCAACGACCGTATCTTATAATCCGGATATCGTACACTCTCAAAGTAACATATTACTTCCTTTTTGCAAAGACTCTCGAGAATAAGACATTTCTTATAAGAATGCCCTTTTGGATATTTGCTCCTAATCATAGGATACTCGATTTCCGGACGAGCAACATGAATCCTACGCATGCTTCTGTATCATACCCAATCACTACCGTATGATCGCCCCATGGCTAAGGGAAACCTCAATACTGTCAAAGGCATGACAATCTACAACATGATGTCATGAAGACTCCGGTCTCAGGATAATTACACAACCGCTACAAAGTTCGACACTTAATAAAGTAAGTGGGTCAGTCTAACATACAAATTCTCTAATGCACGTCCATGTACAGTCCAATGTCCCTACACTTTTATAGACAAGATATATCATCATCTTCAATTAGATAGAAGACATCCAATACGTGCTAGTCTATTTTTACTATCAATGTCCTATTTAATAGTACATACGACTAGAGACATTTAAGTATCAAACTTATTAAAGTTATTAGAGATCTCATCAACCATAATCACTATCATGGTTTCTCTATCACAGTTTAATACTAAGGACGTTATCATATAACAATATCGTAATTGGTTCGTTAAACGAAAAAATATATAATAACAGAAAAGCCATTTAATATATGTATAAACATAAAGAAATAGTAGAAATGATTCGACCGGTTGGATCCGGTCCAACCCGATTGGGTTTAGGACACTATTTCTACAGTACCACGAGCCATAATTAGCGATGGAGGGAGTCATTTCTGTAACAGGTTGTTTGAAAAGTTAATGATGAATTACAGGGTGCGGCATAAGATTGTAGCATCATATCACCCCCAGACAAGAGGACAAGTAAAAGGATTTTGGAGAAAACTGTGAATTCCATGAGGAAGGAATGGTCTTTGAAATTAGATGATGCTCTATAGGCATATAGAACAGCTTATAGGACCATGATTGGGATGTCACCATATATGATAGTGTTTGGGATATAATGTCACTCACCGGTTGAACTAGAGCATCGTGCCATGTGGGCTACTCGGTTCTTAATATGGACGAAAGCTTTCCCGGATAAAAAGATTGTTAAAGTTGAATAAACTAGAGGAATTCATATTTAAAGCATATGAGAATGCGAAGATCTATAATGAAAGAATGAAGCGCCAACACGATAAGAGGATTCTCAACCGCACCTTCAAAGTTGGAGATAAAGTGCTTGTATACAATTCGCATCTTCCACTATTTCCTGGAAAGTTGAATCGATATGGTTTGGACCATATGTCGTCACGAGAGTCTTCAATTCAGGTGCATGTGAAGTGAAGGATGAACACTCTGGGAGGATTTACACAGTGAACGTCCATAGGTTGAAGCATTACCTGGAATGAAACTACGAAGCAAAATTAGAAGTCTTTATGTTGGATGACCCGATTTACGAGTTAAAGAGCTTTACGAGTACAGTAAAGCTGGTGACTATAAACTCAAAACTATTTCTGATAAACCTTTCTTTATTCTTTTTGTTTAATTTGAGTTGTTGAGTCAATAGAATAGCAACGCAATCGAAGGTTTTTTTCATCACATATATCTTCTGTCACCCGACTTAGGATATATGTGGTTTTTTCCTTCACGATTGTCATGTGATACCCTTGTAAAAGTTTTCGTGTCTTGCGACGGTCAAAAAAGAATAAAGTGGCTTAAACATTTTTTGCGCATTCCTTGGGTATGCTCGATTACCGCCACCTTATTTCCTTATTTCCCTTTGCATGTTACACAACGTTTTTGGAGAATTTGTGATATAGGTTGATGAAGCAACTTGGAACCGATTGACGCCGGTCATGTTCCACGATTCACTAAGACACTTGGACGACCAATTCCAGAGCTAAGTACCTTTTCTTTTCTTTATTATTAGTCATTGGGGACAATGCCTATAATAAGTGGGGCTAAGGGCTGTCTTAGCTTCTAATTATAAAATGGGAGATTTTAGAAAAATTTAGCACTATTTTTAGCTTGTCTATTGCACGTCTTGAGTAAGGAATCGGTAGAAAATGAGCCCAAGAATGATTTGAAGTTGATTATAGCATATTCAATTTAGTATGGAAGAAGATGCATGTGTTATGTTGCATAAAGTAGTGACTTATTAATTGATATTATGCCATTTTTGTAGAAATATTACTCAGCATACTGAGTTGAGTCTGCTGAGGTTTCAGCAGGGTGCTCAGCAGACTCTGCTGAGCCTCAGGATTTCGTACATAATATTATGTACACCTTATTTAATTGTAAAAGACATATTAATTGTGATATTAATTGTGATTCATATAAACAATTAATATGTCAAACTCTAGTTTACTTTATGTCATAGACATAACTTTTACTTTTTACTTTTTACTTTTGCATGCTTGCCGCCCACATCTACATACTCAAGTGGCCGCCCAAGCTAGCTAGCTAGTCTCTCTATCTCAATTGTATCTATTTATACATCTCTTTACTCAATGAATAAAACTAAGTTGAAGTTTACTCTTGTGTTAACACATTCTCAAACTCTCTTCATGGTAGCGAGCCATTTGTGTTCTAACTTTTTCCGCCGCAAAACTCATATTTCGAAGAATGTCTTCCACATCCGACATTACTTCAACCTCAACAGACTCTCGGCGGCCTCGGTACCGACCGGGAGTACCGACAACTCCTCTTCTTATACAAACCATAGACTTGATGGTAACAACTATCCGTTATGGTCAAGGTCTATGAAAATGTACATTTCGGACAAAGTAAGATGGGATACTTGTCCGGAACAAAACCCGCACTCCGCCGAAACCGACCCCAGTTTTGAAGCATGGGACACAACAAATAATCAACTCATGACCATCCTCACGAGGTCAATGACAAAAGAGATAAGTGAAAACTTTATGATGTATGATACGCCAAAGAAATGCGGGATAATGCCGAGATCTTTACTCCAAGAAGGATAATACATCCGAGGTATATGAACTAGAAGCTCGGATTCAAACTTGCGGGCAAGGGGATATGTACGTAACTCAATATTTCAATCAACTATCTAAGGCTTGGCAACACTTAGATATGTTAGAAACTCACTCTTGGAATGATGTCAAGGATCTCGCTCTTTATAAAGACATCATAGAAAAGAAGAGAGTATTCGGGTTCCTCACGGACCGAATCCTACTCTTGATGATGTTAGAGGAAGAATTCTTGCCACCAAACCTCTTCCAAATCTCAAATACATGTTTGCTGAGGTCAAACATGAAGAAAGTAGGAGAAAAGTCATGCTTCTGAAATCCCCTACTGACAACCCTACCGAAGGTGCGCCCGTCGACCGTCGGGAAGGCCGCCGAGGTTGCCGAGACATACAAGAAGCCTACCGAGAAAAGGCGGAAAGCGTTCCGTGATCACCGCAAACGCACAAATCACACCAAGGACAACCGCCGGAAGCTCCATGGCAAGCCTAACTCCTCAAAAACCTCAAAACCTATCGGGAAAGTCAAGGCGGACACATCGGTGAGGAGGAGAATGACAACCGGATGAATGCTCGGTTCTTCGCATTCAAAGCCTTCCCGAATCAACAAAAGGAAGGTAGTCACTCTACCGATGTTGCTACTCATACTCATACGGGTAAATTCTACTCTTCCCTTAGCAATGAAACATGGATTGTTGATTCGGGGCATCCTCCCATATGACCTGGTAATAAAAACCTTATAACCAACTATATGCCTTGTCACCAAATTCATAACATTAAAGCTGGCGATGGATCTATCTCTCGTGCAAAAGGTGTTGGAAATGTTAAACTCACTAATAAGATATGCCTACAGGATGTCCTATTTGTTCCAAACTTAGACTGCAATCTTATATCCGTCAGTAGACTCACTAAAGATTTGAATTGGACTGTTGTTTTTAAGGAAAATCAAGTGCACATTCCGGATCCTACTTCACAGGAAGTGATTGGGAAGGCTAAACCTTGCGCTGGATTGTTTCTGGTCAACCTATTTGAAGACGGAGAAGACCGAAGACCGAATATGCCTCGGAGCTGCTCCCGTAGACTTTAGACAATATCATGTTATGGCATTATAGATTAGGACATCCAAGTTTTGGTTACTTAAAATCTTTAACTCCTGAATTGTTTAAAGGATGTAATCTGAATGACCTTCAATGTGATATTTGTCAATTTGCTAAACTTACAAAATCTGTGTATGCTAAGTTACCTCATTTGCATTCCTCACCCTTCACCTTAATACACAAGTGATGTGTGGGGACCCCTACAGGGTGAAAAGTATAACGGGGAAAAGGTGGTTCGTCACCTTTATTGATGATCATACCGGGAACACTTGGGTTTTTTTAATGAAAGACAAATCGAAGTTGGCCCTATCTTTCAAGAATTTTATCATATGGTCTCCACTCAATTTGATACTAAGGTCAAGATCTTAAAGCGATAATGCTCTAGAATACTATGAGTCTAATCTCGGTACCTTCTTGACGAGATAGAGGAATTGTTCATATCGGTAGTTCGTGGAAACACCTCGGCGAATGGGGTTGCCGAGAGAAAGAACAGCACCGCCGGAAATGGCCGGATCAATCATGTTCACCACACATGTTCCTAAATATATGTGGGGTGAAGCTATACCGACCGCAACTTATTTACTCAACGGACTTCCCGGCGAGTGTTAGGTTTCAAAACTCCACTCCAAACCCTACCGACCACACACTCCCGCCATCATTTTGTTTCCCGAGTTGCCTCCAAAGATCTTTGGTTGTACTGTGTTTGTGTATATCCATGCTCAACACAGAAGTAAACTTGATCCTAAAGCTCACAAGTGCATTTTCCTAGGTTATGCAAAGGACAGAAAAGGTTACAAATGTTATTCCCCTACTGAAAAGAAATTTTACAATTCTATGGATGTAAAATTCTTTGAAAGGACCCCTTATTACAGCAAACCTACTGAGCCATTCAATGATGGAAACCTGATTGAAATTGACCTAAACCCCTTCCCTCGGCAAACTCTTAACCCCTCAAAGCAACTGCGATCCTCGCGGACCGAACTTCGGCACCCTACCGACTCTCTACGGCCCTAATACTCCTCAGCAACCTCCTGAACAAGAGTCTACGGACCTAGAGCCTGCTGATCCTGAGCCTATTGACACTTAGCAATCTACAGATCCTCAGCAGCCTGCTGACATTGATGATAGGCCTATTGCTCTTAGGAAGGGAAAGAGATCATGCACTGATCACTCTATTCATTCTTATTTATCTTATGATAAGTTATCTCCTGCCTTTGCCATGTTTTCACAGGACCTGGACTCTCACTCTATTCCTAAAAATATTCAGGAGGCCCTTCAAAATGATAAATGGAAGGTCGTTGTTAAAACGAGAGATGACAAGCACTTACGGATAATCATACTTGGGATTTGACACCTCTCCCACGGGGCAAGAAGACGATCGGTTGCAGATGGTTATTCACTATCAAATACAATGCGATGGCACTATTGACAAGTACAAAGCTAGATTGGTAGCCGGGGGATTCACTCAAACTTATGGCATTGACTATAAGGAAACTTTTGCACCAAAGTGGCAAAACTCAACACCGTCGGGTTCGATCTCTCTGTTGTCCAACTTGGTGGCCTCTTCACCAATTGGACATCAAAAATGCTTTTCTAAATGGGGACCTTACTGAGGAGGTTTATATGAATGTACCTCCTGGTTTTGTCAATCCTCATACTCAAGGCAAGGTGTGCAACCGAGGAAATCTCTATATGGCCCGAAGCAATCACCAAGGGCATGGTTTGGAAAGTTAACAAGCTGTGGTCAAAGCCTTTGGATATCACCAATGCGGTTCGATCACACTATGTTCATCAAGACAACCAACCAGAAGAGGTCTATTATTATTGTCTATGTGGATGATATCATCCTCACTGGAGATGACTCTACTGAGATCCAACATTTGAAGACTCTGCTGGCAAAGGTGTTTCAGGTGAAAGACTTGGGTTTTCTCAAATATTTTCTTGGCATGGAAGTAGCAAGAAACAGCAAAGGCATTTCTGTCTCCCAAAGGAAATATGTACTGGATCTGCTGAAGGAAACTGGCATGCTGGGGTGCAAACCTGCTATATCCCCTGTAGACCCCAGTCATACCCTGCTACATGGTGACATTGCTGTCAGGAAAGAACAATATCAAAGGCTTGTAGGGAAACTCATCTACCTCTCCCATACAAGACCTGATATTGCATATGGGGTCAGTCTGGTCAGTCAATTCATGCATTGCCCTATTGAGCAACATTGGGATGCAGTGAATAGGATGCGAGGTATTTAAAATCCACACACGGCCAAGGCCCGCACTTCACAAAGTCTACCGATAGATCAATCAAGGTCTACACCGATGCCGATTGGGTGGATGTCACATTGACGGGAGGTCTACCACAGGCTATTGCTCATATATATGGGGGAACCACGGTTACTTGGAGGAGCAAGAAACAACCTATCGTGTCAAGAAGCGATCTTTGAAGGCCGAACTAAGGGCACTTGTACTTGGCATTTGTGAAACTCTATGGCTAAAAAGGGTACTGACCGAACTTCAGCAACCGTATCAGGAACCTATCACAATCTGTTGTGATAATAATTCAGCCTTATGCATTGCAGAAGATCTAGTCCATCATGATAAAACCAAGCATGTGGACATTGACAGACACTTTCTGAAGGAGAAGATTGATGCCAAGATTATTCAACTCCAGTATGTTCCCTCAGCAGATCAGGATGCTGATATTCTTACCAAGGCTATTCCACCTCTTATGTTCGGCGGACTAAGTAGCAAACTTGGCCGCATCAACATATACGGCCCGCCTTTGAGGGGGTGTAGAAATATTACTCAAAGATATCGAGTTGAGTCCGCCGAGGTTTCGGCGGGGTGCTCGGCGGACTCTGCTGAGCCTCAGGATTTCGTACATAATATTTTGTACACCTTATTTAATTGTAAAAGACATATTAATTGTGATATTAATTGTGATTCATATAAACAATTAATATGTCAAACTCTAGTTTACTTTATGTCATAGACATAACTTTTACTTTTTACTTTTTACTTTTGCATGCTTGCCGCCCACATCTACATACTCAAGTGGCCGCCCAAGCTAGCTAGCTAGTCTCTCTATCTCAATTGTATCTATTTATACATCTCTTTACTCAATGAATAAAACTAAGTTGAAGTTTACTCTTGTGTTAACACATTCTCAAACTCTCTTCAATTTTCATTCAATTTTTGCGCACATAAACTGAGTGTGAAGTATTATGATGAGATGAAGAGATATCTCAGACCGAGAATCGATAGTTGTCGGTTAATATACACTAACAGACTGTTGTAGGATGATGTTAGCAATCATGATGCCAAAAACGGTAAAACGGGATACAACAGGCTTGTGTGAGAGAGAGAAAAAAAATCATAGAGAAATCTGCCAAAAAAATCAAAAGAAAAAAATAATAAAAATGCGAAAAGCATAAAAGGTAGTGAGGGAAACAAACTCGGTGCATAAGACGCACAACCCTCGCATAAAAATAGAAACAAACGAGGACATGGGTAGTACTCAGTTCCCAAGTCCACCCGGCCTCATTAAGGTTTCATGTTGTTTGCCTGAGTCTAAAAGCAAGAAGAGTGAGTGTGCACACAGGTAAGATAAGATTGTGGGGTCGCTATAACTTCATTCTTTTCACAGATGCACTATCATGAAAGATTTATCACACGTCACATTGATGCAATGGTGAATACCGGCTAATGGGGAGGTTATGAATTGTTGCATGATACATGTTTTGCCTAAAATCTTTATTGAATGTGTGGTAGTTATCGGGGATTACTCTTGGAGGTACAATCCACCTTGATACTCTGCTCAAAGACGAGAAAAGGCTAGTGAGGGGTAATTCATGACGCTCAACATGATATAACCTTACGGCATCAACATTTCACCCATTCTAAGCTAAAAGTAGTTGTTTTCGGCCAATTATATGAACCATTTGTATTGAATGTCATATGTTGGGTTCATGAGCCGTGTAATTTGCATTTAAAGTTTATATTCCCAAATCCGATATTATTTCATGTATTATTTGACAATTTTTAGGTTACGAGATTTGGGCCAAATGTTGAAAACAGATTTTGGACCAGATTGGACAAATGTGGGCCTAGGGTGTTCCAAAACATTCGGTTAAGACGGTAGAGCTGAAAAGTACGAAAATACCTCTAATCTTGTGGGATGGGTCACCACCATTGCGAGATCCAGAAGCTTCGAAAAACATGTTTTCTTGGATGAGGGGTAGTTTCTAGGGTTAGCTAAATCGGTATGTAGCTATAAATAAGAGGCATCATACCTCGAATTTAATGTACAATTTTCCACAAGAAAACACATTATATTCAATAGAAGTTTCTTTTGTTCTATTATTTTTCTATGAGTTCTAGTCACGAATCCGATGGATTCGCCGCCAAAGGAGTGATCTATGGAGGATCAGCACTCGTCTTCGAGGTTATGATTTTCCGTGTTTCTAGATGTAGATTTGTCGTTCTTTGATCGTGATTAGTATGGTTTGATTTTTTGTAGTAGTTAATTTATTTCCCCATATGTGTATAGATCTGAATCGTTGGTGAAGAAATCATGAAATAGAGGTTGCATTCTCTTGTAATTGCGACGGTCTTTATCGTAGTTGCGAGACAACTAATAAATCATGTATCATGATAATCAGCGCTGGCTATATCTGATCGACCGATTTAATTTACATGTTAATAGCATGATCAACTGTTTGCATGTCATCATAAAGTAACATGAAGGACAATAAAGTGAAGTGTTAGTTTAGACATAGTCTTTATCAATCCTCATGAACGTGCTAGTCAATCCATGATAGCTCCTTCGGGAGGTCTTCGGTCTTGAGCCGGCTAGTCCTAATTCTTATTGCACATGAATTAATGCAACCAACGAAGGAGGTTAATTGCACATAGACACCTACTGTCCTTTCAATGGATGTAGCGTAATAATAAGGATTAGAACCCGTAGCTGACACTAAATTACAAATTGCCAAACAGGATGATTGATGATTGATATGGTGGAATAACTAAACACTCATAGTTAGAACTAATCTTTAGGAAATTAATAGGATTATAATTGTGTTTGCTCTTGCGTGCTTATTGCTACCATTACTACTTCGTGATACCGTTGTTGGTCGTTGACCATCATAAATGTTCTTGATCTTGATTACTACATGTTTTTACGAGTTTCTGTGGATTCGACCCTTTCTACACCATTCACTATACTACGATAGATCTATTACTATTGCTAGTAGTTCGCGATTGCACATCCATGATGCATCACCAGGCGGGAAAGTTTCTGGGGTTTATGGTTAGCCAGCGAGGGATCAAAGAAAATCCGGAGAAGATTGAAGCTCTCCTCAACATGAAAGATCCTACTACCATCAAGGAGGTTCAGAGGCTGAATGGAAGGGTCTTCGCTCTTGGTAGGTTCATCTCCAAGTCAGCAGAAAAATCTCTCCCTTTCTTCCCGGTTCTCAAGGGCAACAAGACTTTCATCTGGACTGAAGAGTGTGCACAAGCTTTTCAAGATCTCAAAGAATGCATGGGGAAGCCACATCTGTTAGTTAGCCCAGCTATATGAGATGAGTTATTAAAGTACTTGGTGGCCTCAGACCGGACTGTTGCTGCAGTTCTTGTCAAGGAGGCCGGAACCCTCCAAAATCCTGTCTACTATGTAAGCAAAGCTCTCAGTCTGGTGGAGAGACGTTATTTCAATATAGAGAAGTTGGCCTACTTACTTGTTATTGCATCCGGACTGAAGAGTGTGCACAAGCTTTTCAATCTCTCAAAGAATACATGGGGGCACCTCTGCTACTTAGCCCAGCTATAGGAGATGAGTTATTCATGTACTTGGCGGCCTCAGACCGGGCTGTTGCGGCCGTTCTAGTCAAGGAGGCCGGAACCCTCCAAAACATGTCTACTATGTAAGCAAAGCTCTCAGTCTGGTGGAGAGACGTTATTTAAATATAGAGAAGTTGGCCTAATCACTTGTTATTGCATCCCGGAAGTTAAGGGCTTACTTTTCTTCATACTCTATAAATGTGTTGACCGACAGCCCATTACGCCAAGTGCTTCACAAGCCAGACATTTCAGGTCTTCTGCTTGGATGGGCAATCAAACTCATTGAATATGATAACTAGGATCATCCATGAAGGGCAATCAAGGCCCAAGCCTTAGCAGATTCTATTATCGATACAGGTTTCATTCCGGATCAATATGAGTTGACCGTCCCGTCTAAAGAGGTCATATCGGCCCAACCTAAGGATCTCAAAGACCAGATCATTGCTTGAAACTTTATGTAGACAATGCAGCAAGCCAAGTGGCTATGGGGCAGGAGTTATACTATGTGAACTAGGAACCACTAAACAGGTCAAAAAATCTTTGAGGTTTGAGTTCGCCACCTCGAATAACCAAGCTGAGTATGAAGCCGTCATAGCCGGCCTCATCGTCAATCAAGTCACAAGTACTTATCAAACTAAAGATGATATACTTAATAAGTACCTAGAAATAGTCAAACGGCTGAAAGGCGGCTTCATCTATTACGAGTTTATCAAAATTATCTACTGAATATGAGCTCACAGACCCCACAATATGTGTTGAATATCTTTGTGCTCCCACCATTGACCGGTCCGAAATCATGGATCTCGATACATCACCATCATATTGGATAGATGAGATTAAATATTATATAGAGTCGGGCGTCCTACCCGATGACCCGGATCGAGCTCGTGTTCTCAGGAAAAGAGTAGCTCTATATGACATCATCAATGGGGTTCTCTACAAAAGATCATAGACCAAGCTTCTCTTGAGATGCATCCAACCGAGAAAATAGGAAGGACCTTGACCGAAGTCCACAGACGAGTCTGTGGGGGCCGTCCCGCCAGCCGCTCCATAGCCCAGAAAATCATCTCAACTAGGTACTATTGGCCATCGCTCTCCGACAATGCACAATAATATGCAAAACTCTATCCAGAGTGTGAGCACTTCGCCGATATACCAAGGATCCCGTCAGTCAAGCAGAGCATTGTTATATCAGCCTGGCCTGTCCAAATCTGGGGTGTAGACCCGACTGGTCCGTTCCTAAATGTGCCAGGTAATTGTAAGTATGTTATTGTGGCCATGGACTACTTCCCTAAATGGGTCGAGGCAAAATCTTTGTCAAGGACCAAATCCAACGATGCTATCTACTTTTTACACGACCAAATTTGGACTCGTTTTGGGGTCCTAAGAGTGGTGGTATCGGACCATGGACCCCAATTCCGGGATGAATTTGATGATTTCTGCAACGCGCACAATGTTAAACATTGGCAATCTTCAATATCTTACCCACGGGGAAACGGTCAAGCCGAAAGCGCGAACAAGAAGATAGGCAAAATGCTGAAGAAAAGCCTAGGGGAAAAGGCCGGAAAATGGGTGGACGCGCTTCCATCAGTGCTATGGGCTCTTCATACATCAACTAAAACTTCTACAAGTGAAACCCCATTCACCCTAACTTACGGGTCAGAAGCAATGGCACCGGTCGAAATGGCACTACCCAGCCCTTGAGTCTCGCATTACGATCAGCTCGGCAATTAGAAGAATAGGCAGCTCGAACTCGATGTAGAAGAGGAAAATAGATTAAAGGCCAACACGAGGCTCCTGAACTACAAACAGCTCACGTAAGATACAACATGGTAAATGGATACGGGATCATTCATTCGCCGTGGGTGATTTTTCCTCCACAAAAGAGAAGTTGCAGGGTACCGATTTGATAAAAGAAAATTTTCCCCAAATTGGGAAGGTCCCTACCAAGTTTCAAGGGAAGTGAAAAGAGGAACATATATCCTGATAAACAAAGATGGAATCGATCTCAATCAACCTTAGCACGCAGACAACATAAACGGTACTACATGTAAAATTCAGCATGGATTATGGCATTCACTCTCTCGTGTTTTAACGTGAGTGATTTTGCTTTATTTATTTTGAAAGATAGAGTAACCATCCGCTCGTGTTCAAATGTAAATACATACTCTCTTTTGCAAACACTCAACCCACTCTAAGTGGTGGGGCGGGCTCATTAAAGAACAATTTTACATTTGACCTATTTTGTGTTTACTTTATTTCCTGCTTATATGATGGATATAGCGAACACAAAAATTGAGCAAGACAGTTATTTTCGACAAGCTTACAGCCTGCCACTCTTGTCAAAAACAAGGGGGCCACATGTTATACCTATGTTATACCTGCAATAAGGATGATCCGAAAGATAGCAAAATTTGAAGCAAAAACAAGCGTATAAATAGCAAGAGCGTGCCTGCAAACAACGAGCTCAAAATAGATTAAACACAAACATCAAGGTTAAGGCCAAAAACGGACCCAAATCACAGGTAAGTTATGTAAAAGTAAAGTTATGTTACATACCAACATCGGAAAAAGTTTCAAAAGTACTTCAAAGTTTTTGGTGATAAAATAAAATTTCAAGACTGAGGAGGCGGGTTCGGATAGGTAACATCAGTTTCTTGATCCCGTGATCCCATCAGTTCGGCAATGCTTGCTTAATGGGCAGCCCGCTCGGCATCAACATGAAGAAATTGAGATAGTGACTCCTCCTCCGGAGCCCCTTGATGCTTCGGGGTCACTTCTCCCTCGGCTACCCAATCATCAATCCCATCAATCAAGGCATGTAAGTTGTCAGGCTAAATCTCCGAAGTGACCCAAGTCTCCCTGCCATCTTCAAAATACCCAGCTATCTCAGTGTCGGTTTAAGGTACTAAGTAGTGAAACCGCGTCGGGCTTGGCTCAAACACCCACTCAGAGGCCCATCCCGTGACTTGCTGTAAATTGGGAGATAAATTGTCTAGGTCTCGACCATTCACCTACTGATTTGAAAAATCCCTTGGTCAAAACCTTTAAGTCTGGCAGTGATCAAAGCCTCTTTATTCACCGCTAAGGCCCTGAACTCATCAATGGCTTGCTAGAGAGCCTCCACAATTCTGGACTGAAACTCTGCCTCAACCTTCCAAAACTTCTAATACAGCTCCTCATTCATTTGCCGCTCATCAGCCAATTTCTTCTCAGAGATTGCCCAAGACTCGAGGGCGGAATCACATTCCTTCTATGCCATCTTGAGGTCTTGATCCCGGGCCTCAACAGTAGCATTCATGCTACTCAGGTCATTCTCCAACTTGACCTTATCTCGAATCGCTTCAACTAGCCTAGCATTATGTTTGCTCTCCGCATCGACAGCCCGAGCTTTCTCCTCATCTAACGCATTCTACTGTTCATCAGCTTTCTTCGCCTTCTCCTTGTAATGCTCAAAACTCTTGATCATCTTCTTACGCTGAAAGATGGCTTGGCCCGCAGCGGTCACCATCTGGGAAAAAAGTAAAAGAGACCAAGTTAAACCACAATTAAATAAAGAAAGCAAGATGAAAATAAAGATGTATCCACCAAGAAAAGACTCACTATACAGCCAAGATCGCCCATCAGTCTGTAAAGATCTTCAGGACTGAAAAGGAAATTGATGAGTTGATCCTCGGCAGCAATCATGTTGGCCAGCCCGACACCAACGTTTAAAGATGCACCATCGAAAAGAGTCATGTCAAGGTTTCTGGTCAGCGGAACCCCCTATGTGAGAGCCTTTGCCAATTCACGGCCTTCAGCTCTATTTTCGGGCTGATGAACTCCAGGCCTCAACCATATGTGGCCGTCCCCAGAAGGCAAAAAGGAAGTCCGAGCTCCAACATCATCATTAGTAGGTCGAGCACCTGCAGAACCTTGACCAGCTTCCACAACTGGCTCAACAATCAACTAACTAGGCCCTCTCCAGCGTCCCCATCACAACTTCCTCAATAAGAGTGTCAGGCTCCGAGATCACATTAGCAGGACCAGCATAAGTTCCTTCACCATCTCTTCCTGACCTTTTCAGTGAAACGGTGTTAGGATCAGTTTCATCTGAGCTCTCCAGCTACATAGCTTCCTCAACTCTAGTAGAAACATGACTTGGTTCACGTATATGAATACCACCATCTCGTTTTCAACGAGCGATGGTTCTTGCAGAAACACCAACGTTCCCCATCCCTTTGGGAACAACATCTTGAGCCTTCACAACATCAGGCGGCGGGGCGGCAATATTGGGATCTTAGGACATCATCGGAGGGATCAATTGTCCCCAATGGAATGATAAAATATGTTCTCGTGTCAGCCTCTGCTCTTGGGCTAACCTTCTCTTCTCAGCTCGCAGCCTTGTTGGATCCATGTTCTCTACACAAAAGATAAAACAATCAGCTCACAGTTGTCAAACAGGAAAGATAGTAAGTCCTAAAAGTTACGAGCAAGACAATTACCATATTTAAAAGCATACATCAAAAGGAAAACTAAAGGAGCAGTATAACTACAGGGATTACGCCCACGTTAACCTCGATGACCCTCACAAAAATCACAATCAAGGGGAAAAGCATCTTTATGACAGGATGCAAACCATCTCGGGTCAGGCCCAATCGGAATAACCTCCACTAAAGGCTACACATGATCAAGCCAAAGTCCTGTGATCCCAGCTAAGGTATTATAACAAGGACCCGCTCCGAGTAATCTCCAGTTGAATATGCGGGCATGGGTTCGGTTTCCCACATCACAACCCAAAAGTCTCTCAACGTCTGCAACGAATGCAAGATCCCGATGTGGTAAATCAAACACCTTCTTTACCTGTAGAAGGTCAGATACCTTGGCTGATTTTGATACGCGTCTCCTAGCAAGCCATCCGACCTGCGACTCGACCAACAAGCATCGGTGGCTCCACTGGTTGACTTTGGGAGATGGTTTATAAACTAGCTTCAGCCTGCTCTTAGTGGAAAGACCCATTATCTAAACTTGTCCAGTCCCATGTTGGACAGAAACGGTGAAGTAGTGGCCTAGAGCAGTGAAGCTCGGGTCAAATATGAGGAACCCAATTCAAAGCTATGAAGGCCGATATATCTCAAACAATGCCTAAGGCAAGGTCAACAGGCATGGCCTCGATGGCTTCCAAGAACTCAATGAAGAATGGGTCAAAATGGGGTCGAAATCCACTCAACATGGAATCAAAGTGAATCAAGATAAGATCCCAAGCATCTCGATATCCAACTCAGTACGAGTCTGATTCAAAGAAGTAAAATCGGTAGTCAGGGCCAAGGCTAAATGTCTCCAACAAAACCTCCGGCACGGGATGAGGATCCTCGTGTCTCGTTGCCCACCAATTAACCGCACTCCTATCAAATTATCTCTACTGGGCATCTTCCAAGCTCGGAAATTGGACCACTAGTCCCTCAGCCTATTTTACGATGACACCATCCTCTTCCTTTTAAACGTTGGTCTCACCATGAGCCGCTGAACCACTGAAGCTTGATTCACCTTAGCGATTATCCGACATTTCCTAAAAAAGAGAGAGAGGTGGATGGTCAGTCACTCAAACTTAAAGTCAAGCCGAGAGGAAAATATTCAATCATCTCGACACGTCGCTCCCTTTTACGGGATAGGATGGTAACCATAACCCTAAAGCTACCGGAAAAAAACGAATAGACTGTCAGAAAGGTATGCGTTCACAGAATAAATATCATTCAGTCCAGAAACGACAAGAAAATGGCAAAATCAACCATTGGAATTCAGGCCACTAACCCATGTGCAAAGGAAAACAATAGACAAGAGGAGAACAGAAACAGAAACGAAAGATGCTATGAATCAGGCCAACGCTTTCCAGGACAGAGGGTAACTGAAACGATATCAACATGCAACCGGTAATCAAAGAATGATCAACATTCAAGTGAGTTCATCGCTAATATTCAAGGAATCAAACATAGATAGGCCTCCGAATCGGCTAAATCATGTTATAAATATAAATAAGAGGCGTAAATCACAAGCTTACCTCAAGAACAGAGTGGAGAACGGTGAAGAGTTTGAAGGAAATGAGCCAGAGTTTGATCAGAGACTTCTTCTTCTCGCCAGAAAACTTCAACAGTTCGCCGGAATTTTCACATAAATAAATTTTGAGAGTATCCAAAGTGTTGAAATGAGGGGAGGCATCCCTTTGTATAGGAAAAAGGAGGACCCTTTGTATGGCACGCTATGACAGTTATACTTTTGAAATTCAAATTCGAATTCCAAGGGTAATCATGGCGCCTTCAAAATTGATGGCAATGATGACAACAGTTATCTAAACACGCCATTACTCGGTGACGATGCCGGAAATCGTCCAGTAACTTGTGCGGGTCACTATCTTCTATGTGATAACGACCGATACCTTAGAAACCCTAAATTACCGTAAAAAAGGGGGGAGATGTTTGTTGTGTTCGGACTGAGCTCTCAGAATATTTCTGGGAGTTGCCTACGTATCCAATAATCGAATTGGAATCAAGTCATCCGTAGTTCCTTAGGGTCGTTTATATAGATCATCTCTCGCCCCTCATACTTGGTGGGCAAGTATTATAATTAATCATTAATCCCTAAGGATAAATATGACTCAATCCCCCAAAATAAGAGATAATTAGGGACATATTTAATATCAAGATTAGAGCCTTTATAACTAAGGATTCTTTCCATACACGTTTATCCCACACGTGGAATAACGACGGCGGCGCCGTTCGGAGGGCTACCCGTTCAGCCCCCAAAACCAACACGTCCGAACTGGGCAGCTCCTCTTCGCCAGTCCTTTACCGTCTGCGTCGGCCGGAGGAGGAACCCTAGACCGGTCTCCCGTGGTAGACGATCCGCCCTCTGTTCGGCCTTTAGGGCCTTTGGCCCTTAAAACCTTAAACTCAAGGAGTGGTAACTTACTCAGCACCCCGAAAGGTGATTCGTGGCATAATCCGGGTCGAGTATCATCATAAGCCCCCCAGGTCTGACTTGACTTCCATAGTCGGTCAGATCTGCCCTGTTTGGCGGTTCGTCGGACACTTGCCCGATCACGCGTTTCAAATTGAGAGTGCCAGCTGGTGGCCTATTTAATAGATAATCATTACAGACGCGATTTGCGAGGCGTTTTTCCCTCTTCTCTATAACTGACGTCGATTGAGTTGTCAGGAGAGAGGTTATAAACCCGTCCCCTCATATCAGACCCTCTCTCTTCCTTCAGTCGCTATTAATTCGAAGTCTCCTCTCCGGACTCCCTGCATTTCCAAGTAAGTTTCCAACTCCTATTGCTTTTGTTCTTTTACATTTCTTCTTCTCCTCTACTCCTCCTAGTTTATGAGGGCTAGTACTGCCTCTAGCAGCTCCATTGATAGAGAATTTGAGTCCCATTCTGACTCAGAAAACGAGGTCACTCAGCCTTTCATCCAGTTCGGTGGCCCTATAGACGTTCCTGCGTTGAACACTATCATTTGCTCGCATAAATTCCAAGCGGATCGTCACGGATCAACCCTCATCTAGTCAGATACCACTCCGCCTTTGGATTTTCCTCCTTAAATCGGTGCCTCGAGCCCATATGACCGCCGAACGGTATAGGCGCTTTCGGTGTTAGGTCTAAACTGACCCAGGATGGACTCTTGCAAATTTGTAATCGGTATGGCATAGACATGGACCACTATGCCCCCCAGTTACCAGGGGGTTCCCATCTTTATGCCCATCAGCCCCCAGAGGGATATTGCACAGTGTACAAGGATCAGTTCGTCTGCGGCCTTAGAGTTCCCTTCTGTCCGGCATTCTTGGCCGTACTGAGGCATTACCAACTGGGGTCTGCGCAGATCGCCCCTAACGGTGTTAGGGCAATCATTGGTTCTGCGATTTTCTTCCGCTTAGCAGACACGGAGTTCGACGTGGATCTTTTTAGGACCTTTTATCAACATAAGAAGGTAAGGAACCACAGCGGGTGGTATTACTTTCCACGCCGTACTGACCAGCGGAGGGGGGTCCCCATGCTTTCTACAGGAAAATCTTCGATCCATGAATGGAAGAGTAACTTCTTCTTCATTCGTCACGATGGACACGCGGAGTTGAGTAATTGGAATTACTTCCAGCTCCCCGCCGATGTGTGCCCCACTACGGTCGGTGAGAACTTGCTGAATGATATTGCCAATGCCAATGTTCTACTTGATTTTGAGTACTGGTCGGACGAACTGATCGAAGCTGCGCGCTTATCCGACGCTGGCCCCGAGCCCTATTTAAGGCTTACTCAGGACGAATACGACCATTGTAGGAGTTGCTCTCTTAATTTCCTTTGCCTTGCATATTTAATGTTATGGTTCTTCTCTGTTCTAACAACTTCTGCTTTTTACAGTGGCTGACGTTGCAGACATTTTCGACCAAGCACTCAATGAAGAGGAAGATGTGCCTGAGCCCCAGCAGAACTTGGAGGTTCAGAGAGAAGAGGCGGCACCAGAACCCGAACTGCCTAACCCAGAGGCCGACCCGGGAAATTCCCGTACTGGCCTTCAACAAGACGACCTGACCCTGGGAGCACGGCATGCTGAGCAAAGAGAGGATAGTCTGGTCATCCTGGACGTCTCAGACACAGGCGACCAAGCAAGACAACGCCCGCGATCTGGACGGAAGAGGCCTAGGTCTGGCCAGGAGGCTTCTGAAGGAACTTCGGGCTCTTCGGCCGAGTTCTTGGCCGAGCTGCCGGACAAAGATCTGGCATCGATCGTAAGTCTCCTTTTTCGTTTGATGTAAATCACCGTTCTGCCCCTGTTCGCCTTACACTTAATATTTACAGGTGGTTAAAGCTGGGAAGGAAGTTCTCCACCGACTCAATGACTTCTCTACTCAGAAGGCATCTTTAGAGAAACGGATTTCTGACCTATCTGCCAGCCGTAACAAGCACAAAGAAGAATCCTTGTCTAAAGATGTCCAGATTGCAGATCTGGAGAAGGTCGTGCAGGCTCAACGAGCAGAGTTGGAGGAGCTGCGTGCATCTGGCGCTGTCCGTGAGGAGGCCTTGGCCAAGCTTCAAGGCGATCGTGCTTCGTTGGAAGGCTGCTATGCTCGAACGAATTGCTCGGGCCATCCACGAGTATAAGAACTCGAGCATTTTCTCGGGGCTTTAAAGGTATTACTTGGCTCTATCTTGAGCCATGGGTATACCCTCGGTGTTAACCGGGCCAAAGAGCGTGCCCCGAGTGGTCATCTCGGACCTTCAAAGCATGGCGAGGCTCGCAAGCCAGCAAAGCAACGATCCGTACCAGGCCAGGCTGAGGGAATATCAAGCTGGTGTGGACCTGGCTGAGAAGTATGGACGTCGATCTGCGGCCCGTCAGACTGGCACCTCCCCAGCTCAGCGTTCCGGCACCCCGACCGATCCGCCTCAAGATGCAGCTGCCAATCCTTAATAATCAAGGGCTTCATTTATTTTGTTGAAAAACTTTGCACCTTTTTTTCCAACTTTTGCTATTTCTTGTTCTTGACTATTTGTGCCTTTTTGGCATTTGTTCTGTAATATATTTTTCTTTGGCATCTTCATTGCTATTGCTTTAACTTTTGGTATTGCCCTTGCTTTTGTTATGGCCCTTTACCCCCCTGAAGTACGTCCTTCGTAAAGCTTTGCTTTTCGAATGAAGTACTTCAGTGTGCTGATCGTCTGTCCTGCAGACTTAGGAAGTATGATCACTTCAACTTGATAAGTATTTTGGATATTATTAGTCCAGCCCGACTGTACTGTGCTCGACCTTTTTAGCTTTGTCTTGGACAAAATTTTTACTGAATCCGACCTGCGGATCAGTTCGTTGAGTCTGTCCTGCAGACCTCTTTGGATTTGCCTTGGCAAATTTCCACTGAATCCGACCTGCGGACCAGTTCGTTGAGTCTGTCCTGCAGACCTCTTTGGATTTGCCTTGGCAAATTTCCACTGAATCCGACCTGCGGATCAGTTCGGTGAGTCTGTCCTGCAGACCTCTTTGGATTTGCCTTGGCAAATTTTTACTGGATCCGACCTGCGGATCAGTTCGTTGAGTCTGTCCTGCAGACCTCTTTGGATTTGCCTTGGCAAATTTTTACATGAATCTGACCTGCAGCTTAGTCGTGATCAAATAACATAGTGACAATGCATATAGAAATAAAACTTTTTATTCAGCATTTGATGTCTGGCTACAATTTATTCGAAATTAAAAATGCGAATATAACAAATAGTCTGGAACCTGCCCTAGACGTAAAACTTCCTCAAGTTAGAGGCATTCCAGCTGCGGGGAACAGTTCTGCCACTTGCATCGGCCAGTTGATATGCCCCTTTACCATGTACTTTGACCACCTTGTAAGGTCCTTCCCAGTTCGGAGCCAGTTTCCCTTGGGGTAATTGCTTACTAACTTCATTCTTTCTGAGCACCAGGTCCCCTTCTCTAAAGTACGAGTGCTTAACTCGAGAATTGTAATATTGAGAAATTCGCTGTTTGTACTTAGCCATTCTTATGAAGGCCACGTTACGAGCCTCCTCCAGATCGTCCTTGGAATGTCTAAGTTCTGCCTCGCGTTCACTTTCTGTGTAGAGCGCTGTCCGTGGAGAAGAGAGGCCGATCTCGGCTGGGATCACGGATTCGCAGCCGTATGCTAGGCTAAAAGGGGTTTCTCCAGTGGCTGAGTTCGGAGTTGTTCTGTATGCCCATAATATATTAGGCAAGTGATCTGTCCAATTCTCTTTTTCCTCCTCTAAACGTTTCTTCAGTCCTGCCTTGATCTGCCTGTTGGTCTGTTCGACTTGGCCATTAGCTTGGGGATATCCCACAGAAGTGAAGTGTTGTGCAATATGTAATTCATTGCACCACTCTCGGATGATCCTATCTTCGAACTGAGTCCCATTGTCCGAAACCAAAGTCTTTGGGATTCCATACCTGCATATTATGCTCTTCCACAAAAATTTCTGTATCTGCCTTCCTGTTATAGTTGCCAATGGTTCAGCTTCGACCCACTTGGTGAAGTAATCGATTGCCACAATTAAAAACCTGACATTGCCTGGGGCTCTGGGGAGCGGTCCGACCAGATCTACCCCCCACTGATCGAAGGGCCAGGGGGAGATCATCGGAACCATCTCATGGGATGGCCGATGTGACAAGTTGTCATGTACCTGGCATGATCTGCACTTTTCCACCAATTCCTTGGCGTCTTCCAACATGGTTGGCCAGTAATAACCGAACAGCCGGCACTTCCTCGCAAGCGTTCGTGCTCCTTGATGATTTCCACAGATGCCTAAATGCACTTCCCTGAGCAGGTAATTCCCTTCTTCTTCAGTCACACATTTCAACCATGGAGCAATATAAGATCTGCGGTAGAGTACGTTTTCGAACAGTGAGTATCTCACTGCCAGGAGCCTCGTTCTCCTAGCCTGAATTCTGTCTTGAGGGAGGATATTATCTCTCAGATACAACACAATTGGATCCATCCACGTACTGGCCTGCCTTATTGGCCGTACAGCCTGCTGCTCGTAGCTTCTTTCTTTCAACAGTTCTACCAATACTTTCTTTTCTGATAAAAAATTTGAGGCCAATTTGGACAAAGCATCTGCCCTCCTGTTCTCAGCTCGTGGTATCTGGTCAACCCGGACCTTTTGAAACTTTTCTAAGAGTGCTTTAGCTGCCGTTAAATATCTTCTCATAGGCTCTTCCTTAGCTTCATATTCCCCGTTTATGTGATTCACCACGAGCTGTGAGTCACTATACACCTGCAGATCGTCCGCCCCAAGCTTACTTGCCAACGTGAGTCCCGTAATCAAAGCTTCATACTCAGCCTCATTGTTTGTGGCCTTAAAATCAAATCTTAAAGCCTCACTGTTCAAGGCAGCTATCCGCCCTGTCAGTCGCTGAACTTCTCTGATGTTTTTTGGTGGAGAATGGTTTTTAATGCCTCGATCTTATCCGGGTTCGCCCTAATTCCGTCTCTGGATATCATGTATCCTAGGAACTTCCCAGATCTGACCCCAAACGTGCATTTCTTTGGATTGAGCTTCATATGAGTCTCCCTTAGGACCCCAAATACTTCTTTAACATCGTCCAAATATCGATCAAGAGACGTGCTCTTGATCAGGAGGTCATCCACGTACACCTCCATACACCTTCCTATTTGTTTGGCAAAAATCGAGTTAACAGCCCTCTGATACGTTGCCCCTGCATTTTTGAGTCCAAAAGGCATTGTGACGTAGCAGTACGTCCCAAACTCTGTTATGAACGCGGTCTTCTCTGCATCCTCCGGATCCATTACGATTTGGTGATAACCTTTGTAAGCATCCAAGAAGGCGAACACTTCATATCCTACTGTGGAGTCCACTAAACGATCAATCTTGGGCAGAGCGTAACAATCCTTCGGGCACGCCTTGTTCAAATCTGTGAAATCTACGCACATCCTCCAACTCCCGTCTTGCTTCTTGACTAGTACGGGATTGGCTAACCATTCAGGGTACATCACTTCCTTTATTATGCTTGCTTGCAGTAGTTTCGTTACCTCTTGCTTGATTGCTTCAATGCGCTCAGGGGCGAAGTGCCTTTTCTTTTGACGAACAGGCTTCTGTTCGGATCCACCTTTAATCTATGTATTGCCGGATCGGGGGATAACCCCGGCATATCCCGCGCCCTCCATGCGAACACATCTCCGAAGTCTTCAAGAATTTTCACCAATGATTCTTTATGTGGGGGAGGGATCCAGGCCCCAATGCGAACGGTCGAGTCTTCATGTTCGTCCCATAGACGTACAACCTCTGTTGTATCCTCAGAAGACCAGTTCTCTTCATCACTGGGTATCAGTTCTTCGATACAAACCTGTTGCACCATTTTCCCATTTACGGTTGCAGTATAGCAGCTCCTGGCTGTTTCCACATCGCCTCTGATTTCTATCGACCCCTCCCCTGTTGGGATCTTCATGCTAACATGGGCCGGTGAAATCACAGCCCGAAGATCTATAAGGGCTGGCCTTCCCATTATCACGTTGTAGGCCGATGGTGCCTTCACCACCACATAGTCCACCATTATAGTTCTGCTCCTCGTGCCTTCTCCAAAGGTAGTGAGCAGCTTGATCACCCCCAATGGATGGACAGGAGGTCCTGCGAAGCCGAACAGAGGAGTGGAGACAGGGGTTAGTTCGGCGTCCTTTAGTTTCATTGCCATGAAAACATTATGGTAGAGGACGTTCACGGCACTACCCGTATCCACACAGATTCTTTTTATCCGGTTCCTGCTAATCACAGCTTCAATCACCAATCCTTCGTTGTTGATCACCAATGGTAATGAGTCCCTTGGTCCATACACTACTTCTCCTGACATCCTTTGCCTCTTATTCGTGGAAGTAGGGGTAACGATTTCGCCGTTTCCCTCTTCCGTCACCTTTGAACTGTTCGGCCCCCCTGAGATCGTATTGATTGTGTTCACAGGACGATTATCTGCATGTCCTCCTGCATCAGGAGAACGATCTCTTCTCCACCTTTGCTCATCTCGATGATCCTTATCACCGTTATTCCTACGCTTAAACTCTCGCCGTCCCTTGGGCTCAGCTTGTTGAGACCGATCTATAACTTCATCAAGTTGCCCTTCCATTACTGCTGCGTCAATGTCTCGGATTAGGTCTCTGCACTGCTCTGAGTCATGTCCTACATCCTGGTGATACTTGCAATACTTGCTTTGATTTCTGTTCTCCCTAGGCCCTTTCATCGGAGGTGGGGTCCTAGCAATGCCCTTTCTTTGCATTATCGCAAGGACCTGTTCACGAGGTCTGTTCGCCGGGATGAAGTCTCCGTCCCGCGAGCTCCTTTCTTTCCCGACGATCGAGATGGGCGCAGCTTACCCGATCCCAAACCGACTTTCTTTTTTTATCCGATCTTTCTTCGTGCTTGTTTCTCTTGCTCTCACCCTTTTCCATCTCTCTTTTAAGTCGATTTGCTTCTTCTCCCCGGCGTACTTATATGCGACATCCGGACATTCTTCCATTGTATTTGGGAGCTTGTCGTTAAGCTTTGCGTGTAGCCGTCCCTCTCGCGGACCGCCACGAAAGAGGCGACCAGCAACCTGTCATCTGTGCCCTGAACTTGTGCGGCCTCTTCATTGAATCGTTTTATAAAACGCAATACGGATTCATCTTGTTTTTGTTTTAACGTTAACAGATGAGTTTGATTTCTTTGGAAGGGTCGTGCTGCAATGAATGCATGCACGAACTTCCTGGTCAAAGTCCCAAAGTCTGAGATTGATCTAGGAGGGATCCTGTTGAACCACTCCCTAGCTCTTCCAGTTAGGAGTGCGGGAAAGGTCTTGCACTTCATCTCATCCGACGCATTATATAGGTTCATGTGGGAGATGAACTGGTGCATATGATCATAAGGATCCTTGGATCCGTCATATGCACTTATCTTCGGAATTTTGAAACCTGCTGGACGGGGATAGTGGTCTATATGCTCAGTGAAGGGCGACGCACAGAGCATATAATTGTCTGATCGCTTACCAAGTAGATTGTCCAGTTCGGCCTTAGCCGTGTCGTTCGGGTAACGCGTAACTCCGTGGTCCGTATGGGTGCTTGACTCTACGATCTCTCGGTTTAGCAGGGCCCGGTGTTGGAGATTCTCTTCGGGTTTTTCTGGGGGGTCCCTTCCTTTGAGGGTTTCGTCCAGAATAATCTTCATAGTGGTATTATCCAGATTTTTCAGAGCGTCAACCAATACCTGATTGGCTGGGTCCTGAAGAACTGGGTCTACCTGATCCCCTTGGAGATTGGCCCCTTTCTGGGCCGGCGCATCCTGAGTTTCGCCTTGAATAGCTGAAGATCCTCCCTGTTGGGTCGGATCTGCATTCTTCTTGGTTGTATTCTTCGGTGGTGCCATAGCGTGTTTAGGGATTCTTGTTTTCTGGATCAGTTATCAGTAGAAGGCCCTCCTTCTAGCGCCAATGACGATGCCGGAAATCGTCCAGTAACTGGTGCGTGTCACTATCTTCTATGTGATAACGACCGATACCTTAAAAACCGTAAATTACCGTAAAAAAGGGGGAGATGTTTGTTGTGTTCGGACTGAGCTCTCAGAATATTTCTGGGAGTTGCCTACGTATCCAATAATCGAATTGGAATCAAGTCATCCGTAGTTCCTTAGGGTCGTTTATATAGATCATCTCTCGCCCCTCATACTTGGTGGGCAAGTATTATAATTAATCATTAATCCCTAAGGATAAATATGACTCAATCCCCCAAAATAAGAGATAATTAGGGACATATTTAATATCAAGATTAGAGCCTTTATGACTAAGGATTCTTTCCATACACGTTTATCCCACACGTGGAATAACAGCGGCGCTGTTCGGAGGGCTACCCGTTCAGCCCCCAAAACCAACACGTCCGAACTGGGCAGCTCCTCTTCGCCAGTCCTTTACCGTCCTGCGTCGGCTGGAGGAGGAACCCTAGACCGGTCTCCCGTGGTAGACGATCCGCCCTCTGTTCGGCCTTTAGGGCCTTTGGCCCTTAAAACCTTAAACTCAAGGAGTGGTAACTTACTCAGCACCCCGAAAGGTGATTCGTGGCATAATCCGGGTCGAGTATCATCACTCAGGTTACGTGGCTAGACGATTGGCCGTTTCTGAACGTGGGCTGTTGATAAGTCACACGTCCGAGATAAAGATCAACCTAAATACTGGACAATCAGCTCCGTCTCATGCACGAGCCCATAGACCGTCAACTCACAAGTGAAGATCCGAATTGGCAAGCCACATCCGCACCACAAAATGCCTCAAAGACTGATCACTCGATAGATAGGCACTAGACTAAGCTCTCCATCCAAACGCTATGTGGACAACACGTTACAGCAGTCTAAGAGGCACACGGTAAGTCAAGTTGCCAACAATTCTACTCCTCGACATCCATTTGTACAATAGAAGGCTCAAGGAGTAGGGGGCATTGATATGCCAAACCCACAAAGGAGCCCACGAATTCATGTTGGGACTCTAAGCAGGCTCAATATCGAATAGGGTCACCGGACCAGTTAGCTTGCATCTGCAACACGAGCTAAGCTAGTTATATCCCATCCCGACTCGCACCATTACGATACTTATCATTGGTCATGCGAAGGGCATTGGGATCAAAGCCTTCATAAGCCACATATTAGGCAAAACAAAGCATTGGGGGCTGAGTCGACCACCCGTCAACCCTAAGCCCGCGCCACTAAGGCTGCGAAGTCAAGTTATAGAGGAAGGGTGCATTACTGACAAGATGCATGTCACCCCGCAGAACTGGAGCTCGGCCCATCGTTTTGTATTGACAATTATATTTACATATAACATTTACTCTTTTAGCCCTCAATGTAACCACCGACTTTGTGATCCCTATAAATAGTGGCACCTTAAACCCTAATGATGACGGTCAACTTGGTATCATATTTTACCATCAACTTACCCCGGATTTGTGTTCTCAATGGTGATAATATGTATGAAATCTTGGGTTAATTAGGTAAATGTGATTAAGCCACGTCCGGGGTGACTAAATTGGTATTATGCGTATTAACCGTGTATTTCATGCGTTATTTGTCATAAATAGAAGCTACTATGTGTGTTATGGTTTTATTGACAGGTGAACGAGTGTTTGGAGCATCATTTGGGCTGAATGAGAGAGTCAATTGATAAAGAAGTGAACGGAGATGAATATTGTGTTTCGAGTGGATATTGGACCGGAGAATAGGATTCTGAAGCAGAATGGACATAAGGATTGGCCTAGGGCATTCCAGAACCTTCCAAGTTAAGTCGGCAGAAGAAAAAGTACAAAAATACTGTTGATTAATCGGCAGTTGCCGCCGACTAATCGAGCCTCCCAGAATCTTCCAGAACGCACTTTCTTGTCCTCCATGGATTTGGTTTACCCCTATGTCACTTTATACAACTATATAAAGCCATCAGAGCTGCGAATTTTGTATTCATAATCTTTTCTTTTATTCATTCCCAGATCTATTATATACAATGTAGTATTTTGGGAATAAAGTCTTTTTTATTTTCTTCTTTTCTTCTTGCAAATAAATCATGAGTCTTTCATTATTGAATTGTTCTTGGTTTACGATCATCATGGATCGATTTGAATCGCCGGAGGGAGATATGATTGAGGATAGATCTATTTTTCGTTATGGGTAAGATCTATTCTAATATTTTATTTCGTATCTTAGATTCATTATTTTTCTTGTGATAGATCTAGATTATGCTTGCATCTAATCAACTATGAATTAAATAAACATACCTTAATCATTATTAATCGATTCATTCATAATACGAGAATTATGGGCTACGTTCTCTCAATTAGACGACGGTCTTTATCGACTAATCGAGACACCTAGTAAATCCTAATTTTGTGGTTCGGCATCAGCTACGTTGATCGATAGATTTAATTTACATGTTTTTAGCCTGATCACCTAATTTCATGTCATCGTAAATTAACATGAAGGATTGTAGTGAAGTGTTAATTAAGACATTGTCTTGATGGATCCCTAGGAACGTGCTAGTCATAGTCGATAGCTGTTTTGGGAGGTTTTCGGTTTTGAGTCGGCATCTCTAAAACTTATTGGGTATGAACTAATAAAACTAACGAAGGAGGTTAGTTGCATATAGATTGTATGTTGTCCTTACAGTGGAAGTAGATAGTGTTAGGAGATTGCACCCGTACGTAGTTTAATTACAAATATGGATCAGATAAGGATTAAGGGGAGATTAGTTATGCATAGTCTAGTTAATGCCTTTTCAATATATGATTGACCATTGGTTATTTGCATCTATTTTATTTACAATGTATTAATGATTGTCAATGACCACCCTATCCGGTTGACTTATGAATTGTTGTTGTGTTTAACATTGTTGGTCCCAGAGAAGGGTAAAACTATAGTCAGAGGGGGGGGGGGGGTGAATGACTATAGTGGAGTTTCAAAAACTTTTCTTTTATTTAAAAGCTTTTAGGCAGCGGATAAGTCCCTTCTTAAAATGTTGTTTCAAAGTAGATTATGCGATCACAGATATAAGATATAATATAAGCAATTAAATAAATGCAGCAAGGTAAATTGCTGAAAGTAAATTGACACAAAGGTTTATAGTGGTTCAGGGTGGTGTAATCCCTTAATCCACTATTATCCTGTGATGATCGGAAGAATTCACTATTGTTTTCACATATACAATAGCCTGATTGTCCTTGACTACACAAGCTTCACAATCTTCAAGACTATCACTCCCTGGCTTCAACAGCTTCAGTGACTCTGTTTCTTTCACTGCTCCTTGAGAACAAATCTTTCAGTAGCTATCACAGACACAACTCCTTCTCAGATGGCTCTGATTCAGTTGTTTGATTGAGGTGAATTGGATTCACAAAACTTGTTGATCAAACTCAATGCTTGATGTTGGAATTGTAGTTCGCAGTTTTGAGTTGATCACTAGATGATTCGTTTTCAGCACAGATAGAAGGCTTTTCACTTTGACAGCATTTTTGCTCAGATTCAATCGTTCTTCTTGTATTTTTTTCTTGTCTGTCAATGCCTTCTATTTATAGCCTTGATAATTCTTGATTTGAATTTCCGTCCATTGGCTATATTAATGAGGGGAATAATCCTTGATTTTATTTTTGATTTCCCCTTAATTATATTCTCCTTGATTTTAGTAATCGGATTTTTCTTCAAACGTTTATCAGAAAATCCGTCCTTGATTGATTCTCTATTGATTGTGCATTTAATGCTTGGTCCTCTGTATCTTCTTCATATTTCAAAATATGATTAAGTAAGGTTTACTTGGCCGTTCTCTGAACAGTTAAGTGACTATCTGACTTTTCCGTTTAGATCTTCCTTCACTGCTTTGTCTTCACTTAGCCGATAGTCAGTTCACTTTGCCTATTCACCGTTTCCTTCATTCTTTTAGGTTCTGGAGAATATTTGTACTTCACTAATCCTTGATTTGTGTAGGATCAGTGTACACCATATTTAAACATTAAGCTTATCACTTGAAACATAACTTAAACTTATCCAAGGTCATCACAGACTTCCTTGGTTATAAGTCAGACCATAGTATCTTCATGATTCTCTGCTGGTACTTGGCTGGCTTCACTCTGCCGAAAATCTATTCTTACTTTGCCGTCCTACCAACTAGTATAATACTTGTTTGACTCAACTTATACAACATGTCAGACTCTAAGTAAAGACTTATACAGAGAATTCTAACTTATTTCAGGATTGTTATAAAAGCTAGTATGTCCATCATCAAAACATAATAAAATGTTCCTAACAATTTCCCCCTTTTTGATGTTGCCAAAACCCTCATAAGCCTGAACATAAGTATACCAAAATTTTTCATAATAAACACTGTAATAAAACTCAACAATTTTATTCATCCATTTAAGAGCATTAAGGTATTGCATTATTATTGTTCAAAGGCATTTATTCTGGTAGAAAAATCAATATAGAAAGTGCTACTGCTTCTTTTCTTCAAACCTGATGCCTTTGCCTTTGATGCCCTTGCCCTTATCTGTTGGGCTTTCCTTCTTTCCACTGGAGCTCTCAGGCTTTGAGCTTTATTCCCCCTTTTTGGAAGCACCAAAATGTGCTTCAAGGATTGCATTTGCTTCTTCAGATTGAGGGAGAGGACCATACCTTTTCTCCAGAATTTTGTTGTTGGCCTCAGTTACATTTATTAAGGTTTCGAGTTGCGGCCCGAATATTCCATAACCTCATCTAGATGTTGAAGTTGATGAGTGTGATCATTTAGAGTATCCACCAATGGTTTGACACTGTTATCAATCTTGTCAGCATGAAACTCAAGATTGGTCTGGACATGGTAGGGGATGAGGTGTTGCAGGTTGCAAAGAAAGTTGCCCTGTTTCTCTATGACCTCATCTTGAATCTTGATGTGACTGATGAGGGCTTCAAGTTTGTGATTGATGGAGGTTGCATTACTCCTTAAAGCATTTTTCAGATTTTTCTTGCTGTGATACATCTTTTTGATGGAGGTCAAGTTGAATTATTAACTCGATGCCTACTAACACACTAGCAAGAGAACTAGGTTCAATTGTAGTATAGCCAGATAGAGTCGAGGTCGATCCCACAGAGACTCGGCACAGACAAAACACAACTTTATCCTATTAGAACCAAATTAAAAAGGGCGGTCTATGACCAACTAAATGCAGTAAATAAAATAGTGACAACCACAAGACACAAAAGACCACTAAGACAAACTAAAGACTACTAAAACACGGATAATACGGTTGAGATTATCTAAACAAATAGTATTGATTACGCTAGTAGATTATAACTCCCCCATGTGAATTAGGATGATAACGAGACTAAACAAACGTTAAAGATTAATTATTATGACTACGGGAGTCATCCCCTAAGGTAGATTTAGCTCCAGTTAGGCCCTCTAAATCATCGTGCCTCCATTACGTGACTTCTCTTTTTAATGCCTCCATCTCATATAACTTCTGACACAATTACGAGACTAGGGATGCCGGTATAAACCGTAACCTCATCTAAGCAACATTCCTAGGGTAAGGCGTACTTCTTAGATGCCGATTCAATCTATATCCTAAGTAACAATCACTTTTTGGGTTTCATGTTAAATTATGATGACGAATAACTAAGTTGATCAGGTTTAATTACTCGTTTTAATTCCAAATCAGAGAATCTGACGTAGTCGAAGCCGATCATAATATTGCCCCTACACATTACCACGCTCGGTCGACCGAACGACAGCACTCGGGCGACCGAGTGACACGTCTAGGTCGACCGAACACAGTTCTGTGTTGGTACATATCATGATTACTTCTTAACGTTTCTAACCTAAGCACATGGGTTCGTAAATAAATCTACATCACGCAATCAATACAAATAAAAACTACTCCATAATAAAATACATCAGATCTACAAATAAAGATTGCATAATTGAATAGTCATACCCTCGAAGACGAGAGTGACTCCCACTCTTTAATGCGCTCCCTAATTGGAGAATCCGATGAATCCACAATGAACGAACATAAAGAAAATAAACTAAAACTTAAAAGCTAAAATTGTATGAATTGTTTTTTTGTTGTAGTGGTGTGTTGTTCTCAACATCGTGGCTGCTGTTTATATAGGAGTTGTAGCCGACATAGGATGGATCTAGAAGATATGCACGCGTTTTCGGTCTGGATAGCTTCGGGTGACCGAACCTCCCGCCTCGGTCGACCGAATGAAGTGGCTCGGTCGACTGAGCCTCCTTTTTTGCACATGTTAAACTCGTTTCTTGTCTAACTTGTTCCCCACTGCATGCTTTTGAATTAATCTGATTAATCTTTTCTTCAATGCTCCGATTTTCTTCTCTTTTATCTTGAGATCTCCCGATTGTATGATAATTATCTTCCCGATTTATCATGATCTGCAAAATCAGCATTTATCACACAATTAATTGCTCTTTTATAATAAAAACAGCTAAATACCAATTATCATATTAATAATCACTTATCATTAAATAATAAATATAAACACGTGATTAAATATGAAATATATATAATTAACTCCGATTTAAGGTTATAATTGATGACATAAATGGGTATATTTTAACTGTCATCAAAATGGCCCCCACTTAAACTTTGCTTCGTCCCGAACAAAGCATTAATAAGTCATTTCCCAAGACACATTTTCTGTGGTCAACTCATACTTACACAAGAAACCCGAGTCAACTCATACCAGTCATGCTCATAAGATAAGCATTATTCACTACTCGCTATGAATCGAAGTGATTGTGTGCATGTGCATTGGTTTTATATAAATGTAGCAAGATTAGAGCTTATGCAGACTTCATATCTAAATTCACCAACATCAGCATTCATACTTCTTCTGCCTCGTGTTAAGGGTGATTTTATACGATTTCTAATGATATATTTTATAATGATTTCCTCCACATTTATATAATTTGCATAGAAAATGAGCGTTTAATCGATTTATTAAGCAAGTGGGGTTTTAAATGATTTATTTGTAAAGTTGGTTGAATTATGTGTCCTTATTGTTGATCTCTTATCTTTATGAAAATGATTACACTTTGCAATGTTTTGATATCCCGTAGATACATATTTTCGATCTAAAAAGTGATTAAATGACGATAAGGTTCGGATTTTGAGCATCATTGTATCATTTCGAGTCATAAACTCCTTAGATTTATCTAAGTAGGTTAGTAGTAAGTATTATGTAAAATATCGTGTTTTTATTAGTTTTTTGTACCGGTTTAGTAACCGGATTGTCGTGTCGGATTTACGTGGGTATTTTTGGTGCTTTATTGCGAGAATTATAAGATGACCAAGATCCCGAGTAACGACATGTTTTGAAGCATAAATCATAAGTTTTTGTGGGATAAAAGATTATGCAATAATCTAACAACTTTGGACGAGATCAACTCGTTGTTATTCGTTTCTACCGTAATTCAACTTCAACAGACATTTGACCTCACTTAGAGGCATTTTCAGAAGACGAGTCCTTAATGAAAGTTGTAGATCTTCGGAAGAGCTTTCCAACGAATATTAAATCATGCCAATTAGAGGTCTACAGCTCGAGATAGGGTTTTACAAACATCGGAAATGTTGCATGGCCGGCACGCACCGGACAAGGCCGAATCTTGCAGAAATATCTTTGACATTGGGCCCACCTTATCCTGACAATCGAATATGTACTGTGTCACCGGCACGCGCCGGTGAAGCTCCGGCACGCGCCGGCCTTGTGGTCTATAAATACTCCTCTCAGCTCATTGATGATCCTTGCCCCTTTCTTGGCCAACTTTGGCCACCCCATTCTTCTCCCCATTCCTTTTCTTCTATTTATTTTATGTTTCGGGGCCTAGATATGTATATATATATCGTTGTAATGTCGAATTAATAACTCGACTAGTTATCGTTATATATATATATATATCTATTTATGTATCTTTTATATATATAATATATATGTTGTTATAATATCGTTTTCATTTCTGTTTTTCGTTATTTTGTTTTGTTTCTTTTCTTTCTTGTTATATATATATCTATATATATATATGCATATATATATCTATATCTATATACTTATATACTCATATATATATATGTATCTATATATGTATTTATATCTCGTTGTAACTTTCGTTGTTGTCATGAGTGGTTAAGGCTCGGTGCTAGGATCACCCTTGTGAAGCCACCCTCACCAGATTAAATAAGGATTTATGCATTCATTCGTAAGCTTTCTTGTTCTTCCTTCATGTTTAGACTTGTTTAAAGTGTAATGTAGTGTTGCATGCTATTCGAATTTAGAAACACGATAGTTGATAAATTCGTCGATTACCGTGAAGGAGAATGATGATATTTTCCGAACATACGAAAGTTGAGGGAGAATGTTGTTAGATTAGGATTTTATATCCAAATCTTTGTTTCGTAAAATCTTTAGTTGTACCCTGTGGTAAACTAATCAACGGGCGCTAAATCCGAGAGAGAAAGTACCGCCTCTTTAGCAGATTATTAATCCAAGACTTACAAATGAATGTGTCTTTCTTGTTAATTTCGGTGGGATGGTGGAACAATGGTGCGTCTTAGTTGTTTTAATTATTATTTTTGTCTTTGTTCACTTTGGTATCTACAAACCACTTATCTCTTGGGATCGACCTCGTACTCCTGTAGCTATCCTAACAATTGATCCGGTACTCTGCCGTGGTTAGAGAGTTAGTTTACCCACGGTTGTTTTCGAGTCTTTTATAAATTTAAATTTTGAAGGGTAGATTTTTCGCTCAACGGTTAGTTGACGTGTTTTTCTCTCAACACCTCGCAATGGTTAAAGCACTAGAACAATAAGCGAGAGCGTATCTATAGGGTTTTTGGACTTGGAGACCGAGTACTACTCAAAGCCTCTAAAAATTCGAAATTTTTTTCAATTTTGCATATTTTTCGAATACTACTAACCTCAAGGAAGAAAACTTTTCATAGAGTATCCCCCTATCTTAGATTAAGCATAGCATCGAATATTACCACAAGCGCGGGGCTACTTTGGTAATGTTACTACAAGCCCAGTGTTTTAATACATTGTCAAAACACAGGTACGTCCCAAGCTTATTACTCCGCTTTTGTTGGCTAGAAGATCAAAATACATCAGTCGACAAATATCGACACTAGGTCCTCATAACCAATTATCTATGCAATGTACACATACTTCTTTCAATTATTATAACTCATGCGGTACTAAACGATTCACATGCTGAGTAATTGAACAATACCTAACTACTTGCAATTGTTGGCATGAATATCCTTAAGTCTACTAACAATTTATCGCAAAAGTATAATATGACCACGTACTCACGCAACTTGGTTCATTTCCTATTAATTCTAAGTATAAGAACTTCACAAGTTTAAGGGTACGAGTTAAACAACTTGGCATTTATCCATAAAAAATTTTAAATTTGGCTCAATCAACATATAGCACAATATATAGCTAAGTCCCCTGCCCCCCACTTAAACATGGCATTGTCCTCAATGACAAAAATAAATGAGAGTTCAAGATGAAAGACTTAGCTCGGAAACGGCTCCCAAGTAAAGGAACAATATCGGAGTAATCATCGGCACGGCGTGGAGAGACGGACACATCCGTATAAACAAACAAGCTCCACGAAATCGTCAAATACCATGTCTATGGAAGTTATAAAATAACGTGGCGTAATTAGATATAGATATCTAAAAACGAGTTTAAGCCACTTTACTTTATACCGCCATGGACAAGACCAAAAGGGATTTAAACCTAAATAAAAACTCACATGACGGCTATCAAGGAAAAAACCTCGTTTATTCCGAACTTAGACTCGGAACATGGCGAGATGAAAAAAACCGTGATAGGCGCATGCTACTTTATTAAAAATAAAAACGAAAAAAAAAAAGTTATAGGTAGTAGTTCTAAGTTTATAGTCGCTAGCTCGACTCAGCTCAACATGGTTTATTCATAGACAGGGTCATCGAGGTACAAAACCTCCTCCTCAGCAGCAGGTGGAAGCCCGTGATAATGCTTAATACGATGTCCATTGACCAAAAATCTGGACTCGTCCTTGAAATTGAATAGCTCCACCGCTCCAGAAGGAAAGACTTGTTGTACTCGAAATGGGCCATACCATCTTGATTTCAACTTACCCGGGAAGAGTCTTAAACGCGAATTGTACAAGAGAACCAGATCACCCTCTTGAAAGGTCCTCTCCAGAATCTTTTTGTCATGAAACTTCTTCGTGCGCTCCTTGAAAATCTTGGCATTCTCGTATGCCTCTAAACGAAACTCCTCCGGGCGAGTTAATTCTAACATCCTTTTCTCACCGGCCAACGTCTCATCAAAATTTAGCATCCTTGTTGCCCACATGGCCCGGTGCTCCGAGCCACGGGTAGATGACATGCCTTTCCAAAAACAATCCTATACGGTGACATTCCAATCGAGGTTTTATATGCGGTCCTATAAGCCCATAAAGCGTCGTCTAAACGTAACGACCAATCCTTCCTAGTCGTATTGACAGTTTTCTCCAGGATACGCTTTATCTCTCGATTGGTGACTTCTACCCGTCCACTAGTACGGGGGTGATATGCGATTGCTAGCTTATGTCGAACCCCATACTTAATCATCGACCTTTCAAAAGGTTTATTGCAAAAATGACTACCATTGTCGCTTATAATCGCCCTAGGCGTCCCAAACCTTGTAAAAATGTTCTTCTTCAAGAATCTAACCACAACCCTAGCATCGTTAGTAGGGGAAGCAATGGCCTCAACCCATTTGGATACATAGTCTACAGCAACTAAGATATATCGGTTAGATAATGATGAAGTGAAGGGTCCAACAAAATATATACCCCAAACGTCAAAAAGCTCCACTTCTAAAATGCTCTTGAGTGGCATCTCATTCCTCCTTGAAATATTACCTGTCATTTGACAAGCATGACATGCCTTTGCATATTGGTGTGCATCCTTAAACAATGTCGGCCAATAAAAACCGCATTGGAGGACTTTGGCCGCGGTTTTTTCTCCCCCGTAGTGTCCTCCAACTTCATAAGAATGACAATGCTTCAGGATATCATTGTACTCTTCTTCTGGCACACATCTTCGAAAAACATTATCAGATCCTAGCTTAAATAAATAAGGCTCATCCCAATAATAGTGTCTAAGATCTTTAAAGAATTTTTTTCTTTCTGGGACAGTGAGATTCGGTGGTAAGTACTTTGCGGATAGATAATTGACAAACAAACTAAACCATGGTTGCTTCTTCTCCGTCGCAACCTCTATTCGTGAAGAAACTGCAGCACAATCATCATGTCCCCCGATGGTGGTGATGGAGAAAAGTTGTTCATCAGGAAAAGATTCTCCTATCTCAAGTAATTCCTCACCATCCTCTAATTGTAAGCGCGATAGATGATCGGCCACCACGTTCTCACTTCCTTTCTTATCTCGGATTTCTACGTCAAATTCTTGCAACAGTAGAATCCATCTCAACAGTCTCGGCTTTGAATCTTGCTTTGCTAGGAGATACTTAAGAGCCGCATGGTCAGTCCACACAGTGACTTTAGATCCCACTAAGTAAGATCTAAATTTGTCAAAAGCAAAGATAACGGCCAAAAGTTCCTTCTCCGTTGTGGCGTAATTTCTTTGGGCAGCATTCAAAGTCCGGCTTGCATAATAAATAGGTCTGAAGATCTTATCTTTTCTTTGACCCAAAGCGGCGCCAACAGCAGTATCACTTGCATCACACATCAGTTCAAACGGAAGATCCCAATCCGGTGCGACCAGAACGGGTGCAGTAATCAGTCTACTTTTTATTTCGTTGAAAGCTTTTATGCACTCATTAGAAAACACGAATGGTACATCCTTGGCCAATAGTTCGGTAAGAGGTCTAGAGATTAAGGAAAAGTCCTTGATAAACCTACGATAAAATCCAGCGTGGCCTAGAAAACCTCGCAAAGTTTTAAGATTAGTAGGGTGAGGTAGTTTCTCGATCACCTCAACTTTGGCTCTATCCACCTCTATACCGTTCTTTGATATGCGGTGGCCTAGTACTATACCTTCCGTGACCATCAAATGACATTTCTCCCAGTTAAGCACAAGATTAGTCTCTTCGCATCTCTTCAACACTCGTGCTAGATGTGCGAGACATGAATCGAAATCGTCTCCAAATACTGAGAAATCATCCATAAATATTTCTAAGAAATCTTCCACCATATCCGCAAATAATGACATCATACATCGTTGAAATGTCGCAGGGGCGTTGCACAATCCAAATGGCATTCGATTGTACACAAATGTCCCATATGGGCATGTAAATGTTGTTTTCTCACGATCTTCGGGCGAGATGTGGATTTGATAGTATCCCGAATACCCGTCAAGAAAACAATAGAAAGCATGCCCGCTCAGTCTCTCGAGCATTTGATCGATGAAGGGAAGGGGAAAATGGTCCTTACGAGTCGCGTCATTTAGTTTCCTGAAGTCTATGCATACTCGATGACCGGTGATTAGCCTCACAGGAATTAACTCATTCATCTCATTGGCTTGCACCGTCAATCCTCCCTTTTTGGGAACTACATGGATAGGGCTTACCCATTCGCTATCAGCAATTGGAAATATAATTCCCATTTCTAGCATTTTTATAACCTCATCCCTAACCACGTCCTTTAATTGTGGGGTTAAACGCCTTTGAGGTTGTGCAACCGCTTTCTTTGTCCACGGAGATCTTGTGCATACATACGCTAGGACTAATGCCCTTAACGTCAGCTATGGTCCATCCAAATGCTCCGCGGTACTCTCTCAGAACTCTCATTAGTTTTTCCTCTTGTAAGTCCGTCAAGGAAGAAGATATAATTAGCGGCAAAGTCTCATCTTGAAGAAATACATACTTCAAATTCGCAGGAAGAGGTTTTAAAGTCAAATTTGTGGGAGGTTCTTCCAAAGAGGTCTTCAACTTTTGACCGGTGAGTTTAAGTTCGAAGTACTTATGCCACGTTGGTCTATGATAGAATCTTTCAATCTCCGCAAAGCACTTACTTCCTCTACGGGTCTTGGGGTCCCTCTACTACATCCTGGCCATATCATCTTCTCCTCCTCACTACTCACGTACTTGACTTCATCTTCTTCTTCTAAGACAGTATCCAAAAAATCTTTGATACTTTCATGTTGTTGAAATTCTTGAACGATCCTATCAATGGAATCCAACATGAAACATGCATCCTCTCCATCATCAGGTTGCCTCATAGTGTCGAAGACATTGAATGGAACTCTCTCTTCGTTCACTCTTAACACCAACTCGCCTTTGTAAACATCAATTAGCGTTCTACTAGTAGCCATGAAAGGTCTCCCTAATATCAATGGTACTTCGTAGTTAGCTTCCATATCTAATACCACAAAGTCGACAGGGAATACAAACTTTTCAACTCTTACTAGCACATCCTCAACCACTCCACACGGTTCCTTGACAGAACGGTCAGCTAATTGCAATGTGATTGAGGTCTTCTTAAGATCTTTCATGCCTAGCTTCCGAAAAATAGATAGTGGCATCAGGTTCACGCTAGCTCCTAGATCACACAAAGCTTTGTTCAAACATATGTTACCTATGGTGCAGGGAATGAGAAAGCTTCCCGGATCTTTGCATTTTGGGGGTAACTTATGTTGAAGAATGGCCGAGCACTCCTCATTAAGGCATATGGTCTCTAAATCTAGAAGTTTCCTTTTAGTTGAGACGGCGTCTTTTAAAAACTTGGTGTACTCAGGCATTTCAGCTAGTGCTTCAACTAGGGGTATATTGATTTGTAACTTACTGAACATATCCACGAACTTCTTATACCTCTTATTATCAAACTTAGGCTTCGGCTTTGGTGGAGGATAAGGTAGAGTTGAAGGATCGACATCAGTGAAAATTGGATACTTGTTGTTGTAAAGTTCAACTCTAGGGCCAGCAGGTTCTTTATACGTTCTTTGCTCAGGCAAAGTCTCGAAAGTATTAGTCTCATTGCTTGGCTCACCATCCTTATTCTTTGTGACTTTTTCTTTCTCTTGCAAGGATGGTGGAGTTACCTCCTTTCCACTTCTTGTCATGATCGCATTCAAATGCTTAGGGTTCTTTTCAGTGTTGCTTGGCAACCCTCCAGGAGGTCTGGTTGAGACTTGCTCAGCTAGTTGTCCTACTTGGTGCGTGAGATTTTGGACTAGAGCTTCCTGATTGGTTACCTTGGCATCAGTCTTCGACAATATTGGCTAAAGTTAGTGGCTAACTCAGCCATAGATTTTGAAAGTTGTCCCATATTGTCGGTGACGACATTACTCGGTTTTTCTATCGCAGCCTTCCCAACCAAAAGTTTTAGTCGTTTCGTGGTACATAAGTGGTAGGCGGTTTAGGCCTTTCTCCTGCGTTAATGTCACTATATCGGAATCCAGGATGGTTATGATTAGGTCTGTACCCTCCCCCGACATAATTGGCTTCTTCAAGTACTCAAAGCATTCTCACTTTGAGGTGCTACCTCGATTCCGGCCCCCTTTCTCTACTCTTGTCATCCTCTCTTGCATCCCATCTACCTTATTGTTGATAACGAAGAAAGTTGTTCTAAGATTTTGGTAGATGCACCTTTGTCATCAAATATGTCGGCGGCCATCTTCACGGTAGCTATGTCATTGCCTCCCCATTGGCTATTCATCGCTATTTGCTCCATCTTCCCTTGTGCCTCCTCGGGAGATAAAAGAACAAACGCTCCATTCTTTGGAGGCGTCTACTCTAATTTTCTCGTCTCTCTCAACCCATGGTAAAAAGTTTGCATTAAAAGCCAAAGAGAGATGTCATGATGAGGACACTTCCTCATAGCTTCCTTGAAACGCTCCCAAGCTTGATCAAAACTCTCCCCAGGTTGTTGCTTAAATCCTAGGATGTCTTGGCGTAACTTAAAAGTTTTTCCTAAGGGAAAATACTTATTCATGAATTTTTGCAACAATTGTTCCCAAGTAGTGATAGATCCAGCCTCTAAAGAGAGAAGCCATTGCTTAGCTTTATCTTTCAAAGTGAAAGGGAAAAGCTTAAGACGAATGTTCCCCTCCGGGATTAATTCTGGTTTCATTGTGCTGACGATTTCCAAGAAATTTGTCACGTGAACACCAGGATCCTCGTTCTGAATTCCATGAAAAGTGGAATAGTTGGTCACCATTTGAATTACATTAGGCCTAGGGTGATAGACTTCCGCAGCATTCTGCGGTGCTACGATAGCGGGAATGAATTGTTCAATAGTGGGCGTTGCATAACTTTGCAAAGTGCGCCTCACTCCTTGAACTAGGGCTTGGTTCTCATTATTAGCATTTGCATTCACATTATTGGCATTATTAATAACAGGATTAGGTACCTGGTTTGGATTGATTGGATTGCCTTCCATTTCTACTTCAGATTCAGAATGTTCAGAATGATCGGTTGTATGTCCTTCTTCCACTCCTTGCTCGCTTTCCTCAAGATTTGGATCCTCTTCTCCTTGCTTAGCCAGTTCCCTAGCTAACTTCCTATTCCTTCTTGCAAATTTCTCTATCTCAGGATTATATGGCTCAAGCGGTTCCTTCGATTTCCGAGTAGCGTACTATAAAATAATAAACAACAATAAAACAATTAATCACTAGTAAAGGCTAGGCCTTTAACTAACTAACTCAAATAGACTCGAAATAAGTTTGAGAAAAGAAAACGTAAATAAAACAGAAGCAGAATATTATAAAACTAATACAGAACAAAAACAGAAAAAACTAACTCTCGGTCGACCGAGAACTGTGGTTCGGTCGACCGAACCCCTGTTTTTTTTTTATTTTTTATTTTTACGACACTGTTTAATACACAGACTCTTATTCACAGAATATTCACGAATCCAGTTCTAACAAAATAAGCTATATTTTAATTTAATGACTCGAGTCCCCGGCAACGGCGCCAAAAACTTGATGGAGGTCAAGTTAAATTATTAACTCGATGCCTACTAACACACTAGCAAGAGAACTAGGTTCAATTGTAGTATAGCAAGATAGAGTCGAGGTCGATCCCACAGAGACTCGGCACAGACAAAACACAACTTTATCCTATTAGAACCAAATTAAAAAGGGCGGTCTATGACCAACTAAATGCAGTAAATAAAATAGTGACAACCACAAGACACAAAAGACCACTAAGACAAACTAAATACTACTAAAACACGGATAATACGGTTGAGATTATCTACTCAAATAGTATTGATTACGCTAGTAGATTATAACTCCCCCATGTGAATTAGGATGATAACGAGACTAAACAAACGTTAAAGATTAATTATTATGACTACGGGAGTCATCCCCTAAGGTAGATTTAGCTCCAGTTAGGCCCTCTAAATCATCGTGCCTCCATTACGTGACTTCGCTTTTTAATGCCTCCATCTCATATAACTTCTGACACAATTACGAGACTAGGGATGCCCGTATAAACCGTAACCTCATCTAAGCAACATTCCTAGGGTAAGGCGTACTTCTTAGATGCCGATTCAATCTATATCCTAAGTAACAATCACTTTTTGGGTTTCATGTTAAATTATGATGACGAATAACTAAGTTGATCGAGTTTAATTACTCGTTTTAATTCCAAATCGAGAATCGACGTAGTCGAAGCCGATCATAATATTGCCCCTACACATTACCACGCTCGGTCGACCGAACGAGCACTCGGGCGACCGAGTGACACGTCTAGGTCGACCGAACACAGTTCTGTGTTGGTACATATCATGATTACTTCTTAACGTTTCTAACCTAAGCACATGGGTTCGTAAATAAATCTACATCACGCAATCAATACAAATAAAAACTACTCCATAATAAAATACATCAGATCTACAAATAAAGATTGCATAATTGAATAGTCATACCCTCGAAGACGAGAGTGACTCCCACTCTTTAATGCGCTCCCTAATTGGAGAATCCGATGAATCCACAATGAACGAACATAAAGAAAATAAACTAAAACTTAAAAGCTAAAATTGTATGAATTGTTTTTTTTTGTTGTAGTGGTGTGTTGTTCTCAACATCGTGGCTGCTGTTTATATAGGAGTTGTAGCCGACATAGGATGGATCTAGAAGATATGCACGCGTTTTCGGTCCGGATAGCTTCGGGTGACCGAACCTCCCGCCTCGGTCGACCGAATGAAGTGGCTCGGTCGACCGAGCCTCCTTTTTGCACATGTTAAACGCGTTTCTTGTCTAACTTGTTCCCCCCTTTGCATGCTTTTGAATTGATCGATTAATCTTTTCTTCAATGCTCCGATTTTCTTCTCTTTTATCTTGAGATCTCCCGATTGTATGATAATTATCTTCCCGATTTATCATGATCTGCAAAATCAGCATTTATCACACAATTAATTGCTCTTTATAATAAAAACAGCTAAATACCAATTATCATATTAATAATCACTTATCATTAAATAATAAATATAAACACGTGATTAAATATGAAATATATATAATTAACTCCGATTTAAGGTTATAATTGATGACATAAATGGGTATATTTTAACTGTCATCACTTTTCCATGTCCACAATCAAAGGTTGGATATCTAGATTGAAAAGTCTTTCTAGATCAATTTCTTCTGGAGCCACTTCAACATCCTCATCATCATGATCTACATCATCCTCATGATCTACTGTGTCTTCTTCCTTCTCTTACACTTCCTCTTCCTCTTCTTTCTCACTTCTTTTTCTTCCTCCGCAATCTCAGGAGTAGAGAGAGGTTGCTAAGAAGTGCTTGCTTTTTTCCTTTCGCTGGGATGACAGTTTTTCTTCTCCATGTGCTGGAGATTTGATTTCCTCTACCGGTGTTCCCCCTTGATCAATAGTGGAGGTGTTGACATGTTCAGCAGAGTGAGTTTGATCAGCTGGCTCACTCTGCTGTTTGACAACATTGCTGAGGTTCCTGAGAAGGACCTCCTGAATTGTCAGATCATCATCTGAAGTCTCCATCTTTTCTTGATCATCTTCAAGAGGATTTTCTTCCTATGATTCTTCTGCTTCTTTGTCTGCCTTGATTTCAGTATCATCGTCTTTATTGTCAACTTCTTCCTCATCGGATGAAGTAAGACGATATTCTTCACCTTCCTCCAGATATGTCACTTCTTCCTGTTTTTCTCCCTCAGCCGCTGTATCGTCACTGATAACCACAGGGTTATCCTGATTGCTGGTACTGACCATAGGAGTGTTGATGCGATACGATCCCAGGAGATCGACGAAAGGATCAATGAGAGCAGGAAACCCTAACCTATCTGAGCAGCAGTCTAGGAAGAGGGCCAAGAACAACTCAACGCTTTGCTCAAGAACGCTGATAAGCTCTTGAAAGGGGTGCAATCTCTACGACAAAGAGATCACTCACTCGCAAGTGATGTTCTTGATCAATCACAGACCAAGGAAGAAGAGAAAAATCTCAATTTCATTATAAAAATTTCATCATAATATTACAAGTAGAATGCCTTTATATAGGCTACAAAATAAAAGACTGACAATCTCCTAACCGATGTGGGATAAATTACAATGTAATTTTCGCCACTTTATTTTGTAACAAATCTAACTCAACCCTAATAAGCCCAAACGGCTATTATTTGCTAAAAATAAACACCTGGCCCAATATACTAACATATGGGCAACTTTTGACACGGGCCTAAGGCCGTTTTATTCATTAAAACACCGAAAACTAAAATAAACAAAACAAATAAAATGTCTCGGGACGGATCACATCATTCCCTCCCGGTTGGAAAGGATTCGTCCTCGAATCAACAAGACGTCATAGAAGTCAGCATCAGAAACGAATCCCGAACAACCCGCAAACAGAAGCAAAGATATACCGGGATCAAATATGAAGTGAACAGATGACATCACAACAATGGTGCGTGGAACGAACGAGTCATTCTTCATCAATGCAACAAAAGAAAAGTCCAACGGCTTGAGATTGATGTCAATTACACTCGGCGTAAAAGCAATGTAGTCATAACAATATGGTGTAGGGGCTTCGTCAACACGCACATCAAAAGGATCCATAAAACAATGCACCGGTTTCTCACCACAAACTACCTGCAAAGATAAATCGGGAACCTCAGATGGTGTATCAAGAACCTTTGTATGCTCATCACTACTCTCAACAAGTTCTTCAACGGATGCCTCTTCAACGTCAACTATCTCGTCCACGTGATCCTCAACAATTGGCACATCAGTCACCTCCACCACACTATTGTTAGTAATATCATCCGCAGCGGAAGCGATTTAAGGATCTAGATCTATAAAATACACATAATAAAATAACTAGATCTACATCTACAAGGGGGTTGTAGAACATACCTCTTGGATCTCAAAATCCAAGTTGGAGAACCGCAATAGAAAGAACGAACAAGGTGTGAAGAGCACCACGATCTTCCGTACGTGTGATCCAAGCAACTCCCGGTGGAAGGAAATTCTCGTCTCGAATCCTTCCAATATGCTACCCGGAAAATCTCCAAGATTTTCCCCTTATTCCCCTTGGCCGAAAATTTCTTCCTCCTCTCTAAGAGGTGGAACTCGAATTTTACATGTGTGTCTATGGCTTGGGAGAACTCTCTTTATATAGGAGAGTAAAACTTAGCCTCCAAGGATTTAATAATTAATACAAAATCAATTATAATAATCTCATTAAATAAAAGATAATCCCATAATATTCTAGAACAAATCTAGAATAATATTTATCTTTATTTCTTTCCATAAATATTTATCCAATAAATATTTTATGCACATGTCTTATTAATACACAAGAAAATAATTTCTTGTTCCCAAAATAAGCCATGGGGAGAAAATACAACATATTGACCTAGTCAATATTAATTTTTGCCATTACACAATAATTGGGCCAAGATTATGAAAAATGTCTTTTCCACATATTTAATTATTTAGCCCAACTAATTTAATAGTCCACTAAACAATTAATTCATATATCGTTTTAATAAAGTCCAACAAGAACTAAATTAATATTATTAGGATTCGACGTCCGAGAATAGCTATGCTATATTAGGAGGCACGTCGGGGACCATGGACTAATAATCAGCGGCTCCGATAAATCAAATAAATAATTATCTTACGAACAGAATAATAATATTCGATAAATCAATCACAGGAATATGCCACCATAATCCCGTGACTGCACTCCTCCGATTATGAGATTATATTTATCTCCTCACGAGAATAATAATAAGCGTCCATTGATATAATCATTACATATGGATTAATCCTCCATAGACTGTTCATTCTAAATCGGGAAGTTACCGTTAACCCTTTTTAGAACATCTTATCCTTATTTACTATTAACCCCCTAGTGATCAATTAATTCATACAACTCATCGGTAGCTAATCAAAGTGTAACATGAACTCCATGGATCGATCAGTTTCTAGGATTAACAAATAAGGGAACTGTCTATCTACTTCCATAAATGGAAGGAATGGATTCCGTATCTGTGATAACACAGACTACTCACTCAATCCAGTACAATGCCAAGATGGGGTAATTTAGACCACAGACTCAGTGTAATCCTTAACCGTCAAGTCAAACTTCATACTAATTCAAGCAGTTGACTGTGATCACCTCAGGATTAAGATATATCCATAAATATGATCATCCATTGATTCGATAAGAATTCTCGATTACGGAATTATATCGTGAACTCTAATCAAATCGGTCCACCCCTATATGATATATCTATCATATATAAATGCCCCATTAGGTTCTCTTAACCGAAAGTCCGGATAAGACGATCACACCTATTGTGTTCTGGGCGCATTAATAGCACGTTAAAGGAGAGACCCGATACTCTCGATTAACTTCACTACGGGCTAATTGTATTTTAAGTACATCTTCACTAACTCAATCCTCCCGTGTATATACCATACACTGAGTTAAGTGATTACATAAACGATATACTTTAGGGTTTTCTGTAGTGTAATTACTATTGTCACATCGGTGATTATGAGAATAATAAATATTAATAATAATATCATTTCATTTATTAAATAAAACAATTACAAAATTGTCTTTCGGGCATCACACCTAACAATCTCCCACTTGCACGAAAGCATGTGATTAATTGTTTTAGAGCACACCCTATTATTTAAAATACAACAAACTACATCTCCCACTTGCTCTAAAGCAATGGAGACCCATCGTATTCTAGTACCCATTAAGCATATCATAACCATTTCAGATTCCAAAGTACACTCCGAGTATGCCGTCGTAGGATAGGTCAGTGACTCGGGGAGTACCTACATCTAAATGTCATGGGTCTTAATGATTAGTCAGGTTGTCGGCTCGAGACGATCCGTAGAATCGAAATGTTACCGGTCCATCTAATCATGTGGTACTTAGTAAACACTGAGCCCGAGATCGACTTAATGATCATCCTCAATCTGACTTAAAGTCAAAATCAGTGTATCACACATATCCAAGTTCATACATGAATATGTCCGCATATTATTCCTCGTTCTCTCAAGATACTAAAGGACATACTAAACTTGCTTTGTTAACCGCCGAATCTTAGATTCGATCAAAGTTGACGTTCAATAACCTGACTATCTCTTACAAGAAAGAGAATCTATCCCATTTCTCTTGATCCGAAGATTTAGAGAGTCATTCCTGAGGCATAGGGTAGAACTTCCTCGTTGAATGTTGCATACACGGATGCATCATCTTAACCAATAAGATGGATGGGAAACCGATCGATTCTAATGAATTCGACCGAGTCAAACTCTTAAGAATGTTGTCCAAATCTCTCGTTGCGAGAGAATTGTGGTATTGTCGTATTTCGACTTCGATAACACACCCATGTTGATTCCAACCGGTGCGGTGTTATCCTTCACAAACACTAATGTATGTATATATTCACTACCGTACTAAAATTGATATCCGTCTACAAAAGACTTATCAATATTCTCGGTCAAATCCACATATTGTAGAAATATATGACTTCCAATGACCGAGAGGTTTGCTTTTTATCCACAAAAGGACATAAGCCTTGACACGGTCATCCCGTCATAAGTTCATAAGGCAATACCCTTTTGTTCCGAATGAATCCAGACTCCGTTTGTTTGGCAAGAAAGTCTCAGGGAATCACCCCTATTTTCTGCTTTTGAACGAAATCATGCAATACTGAACTCATTCTACTCTTTTCCGTGTAGATCCAATTACTCCCATTGGGCCTGAGACGCTCAGGTGGTTCCACAAGAGCATGAACAGAATTGGAGTACCGAACTCCATTCACAGGGTTATGGCTATTAAACTAACCTCTATTATCAGAATCCTATACTGCTCACAAAAGAGCCATAGGTCATCAATCGATCCTCAGACTACAAAGTCCGCAGAAACCCGTAATGGGTAATGGATAAAACATACTCCCAATACTTTCTGGGTGGATCGAAATTCTGATATAGTTTAGTAGTATTTAGTGTTATCACCAACAACCGATGTTGGATGTGGTCTGATTTTAATCAGTTAGTAACTATCTTGAGTAAACGTACTTCAAGGTTCAAGGTTTTACTGTTCATAGACTCTATCAGAAAGACGCAACATTATAACTGTCCCTTCCCGATTTCAAGAATCTAACCTTTATACTCAATAGGTTAAAAGATATATCACGAATGGTCATTGACCGAACATATGCGTGAAATTCCCAGTCTTACCTTCAAGCACCGTGTGCTAAATTCTTATATTTACGGAAGTGGGGTGAACCGAATCCACACCTTATCCGTAAATTCCAAAGCATATTCTAGGTAGACTTCTCGGTTTTACATATCAATGTAAACCGTTATTTCGCTTCCAATATCTTTATTGAGTTAAGCAGTGTATTGTAGCACATCTAAAACTATATAAAACTATATAAGGCAATTTTAACGGTTTCTCAATTAGAGAGAACATGTCACATGAGGCAGGCTGAGCATCAGTCTCGAGGACTATGAATGGCCTATTCCGAGTATAGAATACTCTATCTCTGTTGAAAATAGAGAAACCTCAAAATATTTTGGATAAACTTTCCGGAGTGTTTGAATAGTTATCAGACAAGAAGTCACTACTCGGAAGCTCCTACTAGCTTGTATCTTTCATCGACCCCGAAGGTCGTCATGAACAAGCTATGTTACTTCTTTATAACCATTATCCTTTCCCGATTGAAAGGAAACTTAGTCATTGAACCTTTGAGACAATCTAACCAGATCGGGAGAAAGGAATCACCCCGAGCCGTCTTCGTGTCTTGTCTTTTAGGGACTATGCACTAACTATGGAATATGAAGATGCGTTTATCTAAATATAGAAACCAATTGCTTTTAATAGTTCTTAAGATGTGTTTTATATACATATTTTAGCAGTTCTAAGTGGTTTTGACTTTATCAAACAAAAGTCCGAGTCTTGGATTCGTACTACAAATGGTACATTCACTTTCTATATGACAAACAAATTATCAAATAGAAGGTAAATCCATTCGTTCCAACAAATCTTAAACTGAAAATAAATTTTCCGCGATATCCAAGGATTGAATCCGAGATTCATTTCCTTATATCACTCCCACTATTCTAGCTAAAATTAACTGCCCGTTGTTTACTCCTTTAATCGTTAAATGCACTGCTACCTTGTTCTTCCAAAGAACTTAGCTCGAGAAAATCGCCAAGGATTCATAGGTTGGTGATCCCAAATCACTGTCCTTATCCTATGATTTTCAGTTAATTAATTTTTCGGTTCAGCCTTAAAGTTTTCTCAGTTTAGATGACTAACAATTTTAGACATATTCTCCCATTCTTGACTTTCCGTGAATGGAAACAGTCTTGAACCAGCGGTTCGTTTGAGTAGACACTACTCTTGAACCGTGGGATGTCTATTTCGAGTGTTACTCGTGGGGACTTCTCAGATTTTCTAATATACCAGAAAAACAATAAATCATAACATTAAAGCTCCCACTAGTTTATCGGTTCCAAATTCCGTCTAACGAGCAATGCTTTATGATTTATGATTTTCCGATTTTTTCTATTAGAAAATCTATCGTACATAGTTCCAATGTTTCCAGAAATACAACAAATCATAGAACTCCCACTAGTTCATCGATTCCAAATATCGTCCAACTAGCAACATTTCATGACTTTCCGGTTTTTCAATTAGAACGGTTACGTGTGAAGTCAGTCACACTTTTCTAATGTTCTAGAAAAACAATAAATCATAAAGCTCTCACTAGTTCATCGATTCCAAATATCGTCCAACTAGTAATACTTCATGATTTTCCGATTTTTCAATTAGAAAATTACTTGTGTAATTACTACACACTCAAAATTCACTAGAAGAATTTCAAAGTCCGAAATCACCTTTGATCAAACTAAGTTTGTCTTCCGTTTGACACGAATGACACTAGTGACATACCTATATGTCACTCTGGTTTTTAAAAGGCTTAAGAGAAAATATCTCTTTTGAAAATTAATTGCATTATCGATTAACTAGTTCAACGTCCTAGTTACTTTCCACTTTTTAACGAAGTCAATACTAGTCAATTAATTTTTAAGCAATTTAGTAAGGGATAATGCTGTAAATAAAATGACATATTAATTCAAGTTTAACACTACTATATTTTATTTTAGGAATTGTAAACTAAAATTAAGTCTACTCTACCATTCCAAGGTTTTAACCTCGCATCTCAGTGCCGCCTTAGGGTAGGTCAAAGAGATGACGGTTAAATCGAGACAATCTCATCAATGAATAACTTGTGAGAATCGAACATCCCACGAGAATCGAACATCCCTTTATTCATTGACTACCTTCCTTTTTTAGCCTAGATATTATCAAAAAATACCCATGATGAGTGTGACCTACTATATCGGATCTCTTAGGTACGCCCCGAGTATGCCGTCTTAGGATAGGTCAGTGACCCGACGAGTACCCGGAAATCCTATCCTTTCGGAGACCAAGCCATGAATGTTGATAGGGGCGAACACCATCCTTAGGGGGACGAAATCAAAGCGCCTCGAGGCGTCACCCTTCTCTCACTTACTTGTATCTATAGTAGAGGCCGTGGGGTTGGGCGTCGCCTCCCCGCTCCCACTCAATATTTTGGAAGTGGTGGTGGGTTAACTCGACCACGTCTTTTTGATGTTAACATGAAAGCACATCAAATCAAGGATTCCGAATGGTGTCGGTAACGTAGGCAAGCCTACCCGTCCTATTCGTTGGAACATATGTGACAGTCGGACGAAGTCGGGTCAAGAGAGCCCCATTGAGATAAGAAAGAATCACCCCTCCGCTCGCTGGTGTAGCTTAGTCTTGCCGGACCCCCGTGCATACATCACACTAGGAGGGTTAAGTCGGTCGAGCCTAGCTCAGTTGACCACCCAACCTATAGGCGAACCGTTTTTATCCAAGATTTATTGTTCTTTTACCATCATTCAATCTCGTAGACACTACGAATTGAAAACGTGATCTCGTTTGGGCTTTAAGGCGGTTCACCGAGAACATACACCGAAAGGCTTAACGATTTCATAACCCGTCCTCGGATCTTTAATTAGTTACTAAATTAATCAATTACCACGTATTAATTAAATTTCAACTAATTACACGAGTTTGTATACATGCCTATTTTAATTACCAAAATTAAAATTCTACATGTATGCATGGAGTGGATTTATGATATGATGCATGTCATGGCAATTCCGATTTTATATCTATTTTATGATCAAACACATAAAAAATAAATTGCGGAAAATTTAAACACCGAGATGGATTGTTGGTACCCCCGTATCTAATCTATCCTAGGAAAATAAAATAAATTACAATCTTGTTGTCTTCGAGTCTCGATCTTCGAATCTTGAACTCGAACCGCCGGATCACGAACCACGAACACCCGAGAGGAGAAAAGGTCTTTTTAATTAAATAAATCCAATTTATTTGATAAATAAAACCTTTTTTTTTTCGTTTTCTTTCGGCTGTTTTAAAAAAAAATATTACCCAAAAAAATAATTTTTTTTTATAATTATCTGCCAATCGGCAGTATGTGCCAAAAAAAATTAGGTCAAAAAATTTCATACAGCCGCAAAAGAGGAACCCTAGCCGCATGGTTATTTATAAACAGGACTTATAGCGACGCTTTTCAGCGTCGCAGAAAGTCCTGTAGCAGTTTTTAATAAAATTTTATCCGTTTCTCCTCGTTCATACCTTGGGTTTCGCCTTGATCTTCAATTTTCCAGCAAGATCTTCATCTTTTCCAGCCCGGATATTCAAAATTACAATAAAAGATGCTACTTTTACATATAAATTTCGAAAATTGACATAAATAAAATACAATTCCTATGCTCAATTGTTACTAAACAAAGGAGCTACAATAGATCTAACGAGTAAACAGTACCAACCCCAATCCATCTCTTCTACCAAGACATTCATAACATAAAAAATAAATCATGCATGCGTCGGCCCCTTTTAAAAAAAAAATTGGGACAAAAAATTACATGTTTTACCACTCATAGATCTAATATTTTATACGTATAAATATAGATCACCATGGCTCTGCTACCACTGTTAGTAATATCATCCGCAGCGGAAGCGATTTAAGGATCTAGATCTATAAAATACACATAATAAAATAACTAGATCTACATCTACAAGGGGGTTGTAGAACATACCTCTTGGATCTCAAAATCCAAGTTGGAGAACCGCAATAGAAAGAACGAACAAGGTGTGAAGAGCACCACGATCTTCCGTACGTGTGATCCAAGCAACTCCCGGTGGAAGGAAATTCTCGTCTCGAATCCTTCGATATGCTACCCGGAATATCTCCAAGATTTTCCCCTTATTCCCCTTGGCCGAAAATTTCTTCCTCCTCTCTAAGAGGTGGAACTCGAATTTTACATGTGTGTCTAAGGCTTGGGAGAACTCTCTTTATATAGGAGAGTAAAACTTAGCCTCCAAGGATTTAATAATTAATACAAAATCAATTATAATAATCCCATTAAATAAAAGATAATCCCATAATATTCTAGAACAAATCTAGAATAATATTTATCTTTATTTCTTTCCATAAATATTTATCCAATAAATATTTTATGCACATGTCTTATTAATACACAAGAAAATAATTTCTTGTTCCCAAAATAAGCCATGGGGCGAATATACAACATATTGACCTAGTCAATATTAATTTTTGCCATTACACAATAATTGGGCCAAGATTATGAAAAATGTCTTTTCCACATATTTAATTATTTAACCCAACTAATTTAATAGTCCACTAAACAATTAATTCACATATCGTTTTAATAAAGTCCAACAAGAACTAAATTAATATTATTAGGATTCGACGTCCGAGAATAGCTATGCTATATTAGGAGGCACGTCGGGGACCATGGACTAATAATCGGCCGGCTCCGATAAATCAAATAAATAATTATCTTACGAACGAATAATTATATTCGATAAATCAATCACGGGAATATGCCACCATAATCCCGTGATCGCACTCCTCGGATTATGAGATTATATTTATCTCCTCACGAGAATAATAATAAGCGTCCATTGATATAATCATTACATATGGATTAATCCTCCATAGATCGTTCATTCTAAATCGGGAAGTTACCGTTAACCCTTTTTAGAACATCTTATCCTTATTTACTATTAACCCCCTAGTGATCAATTAATTCATACAACTCACTGGTAGCTAATCAGTGTAACATGAACTCCATGGATCGATCGTTTCTAGGATTAACAAATAAGGGAACTGTCTATCTACTTCCATAAATGGAAGGAATGGATTCCGTATCCGTGATAAACACGGACTACTCACTCAATCCAAGTACAATGCCAAGATGGGGTAATTCGGACCACGGACTCGGTGTAATCCTTAACCGTCAAGTCAAACTTCATACCGATTCAAGCGCTTGATCGTGATCACCTCGGGATTAAGATATATCCATAAATATGATCATCCATTGATTCGATAAGAATTCTCGATTACGGAATTATATCGTGAACTCTAATCAAATCGGTCCAGCCCTATATGATATATCTATCATATATAAATGCACCATTAGGTTCTCTTAACCGAAAGTCCGGATAAGACGATCACACCTATTGTATTCTGGGCGCATTAATAGCACGTTAAAGGAGAGACCCGATACTCTCGATTAACTTCACTACGGGCTAATTGTATTTTAAGTACATCTTCACTAACTCAATCCTCCCGTGTATATACCATACACTGAGTTAAGTGATTAAATAAACGATATACTTTAGGGTTTTCTGTAGTGTAATTACTATTGTCACATCGGTGATTATGAGAATAATAAATATGAATAATAATATCATTTCCTTTATTAAATAAAACAATTACAAAATTGTCTTTCGGGCATCACACCTAACAACTATCACCTGCCTCATTTGACATCACCACTTCGCAATCACGAACAATCACTTCGTTCTGCTCCCTAAGTGCAAACTCTTGCTGTATACGCTACTGCTTAAGTTCAAACTCTTGTTGCCTACGTTCACATTCATTTTTCCATTTTTCCTGCCACTCGTTCCACTGACGGTCAGATTCCTGCCTATCATGTATAAGCTTCTCATGTGTCTCAGCCGCACGTAACATGGCCTCCAAGGTAGGACAAACCTGTGCTTTAACCCGATTCGCAATATCTAACCGCAACCCTGCCAAAAAATATGACTTAGCCTTCGCCTCAGTCTCCTGTATATTAGCCTTGGCCAAAAGCATGAGCAAATCGTGATAATAAGCTGCGACAGAACGCTCGCCCTGTCGAATAGTTTGCAGTGCTTGATAATATTCACGAAAATAAGATTTAGGCACAAAGCAATCTTTCATCTCCCTCTTCAACTCTATCCACGTAGTAATTTCATCTTCATGGCTACAATGCCGAGCAAAATTCAACTGCCTCAACCATATCATAGCATACCCGGTGAATTCTAGTTGAGCTAACTTGAACTTCTTCTCGTCATAGTAGTTATTACATTCAAAAATCTGTTCCATCTTTGATTCCCACTTAAAGTAAGCATCCGCATCCACTGAACCCGGAAAAGACGGCAACTTCATCTTAACTTGCCTCATATTATTATTGACACCGTTACCACCATTCCTATTTCCACCGTTACCACCATTCCCTCTCATCATTTCACCCTAGCTGCCAATTCAGTCATGGCTTGGGGTAGTGCGGCCAAGCCATTCACAGTATGCTCGATTCTAGCCATTCTCTGATCTACACGGTCGGTTATCTCTCGTGTCAAGTTGTCTGACATTATCTTAAAACGACCATCCGTCACAGGCTCGTCATCCCCATGTCTCACCATTTTATCTCACAATCACTCGTGTTTGTCACTCACCCTCGTTCTCTGAGTAGTAGGAGCACCCTTTGTTGAGCAAATCAGAATACGAGCAACCGACAAGTGAACCTAAGACCTACTACCTAGATGTGACCACTAGGATAAAGAGGAAAAGAGTGTTTGGAAGAAAGGAAAATGGTTATAGAATGGAGTACTAGTACAAGAATAGTTTGACTATGCAAGAGAAACAAGTCGGAATTTTTTTTGGGTCGAAAATCAGAAAGTGTCACACCGGGGGAGTGACAGAGGCTTTTTTTTTTTTTTTTTTTTTTTTTTTTTTTGTCAAACAGAAATAGAACAATTTAAAATAAAACAAAGTAGGTCCAAATTTTGGTATGCACAGCCGCAATATCCAAGTAATTAAAGAATCAATAAAACAACTTTTTGACAATGGAACGACGCAAGAAAGAAGGAAAAGGAACAGTGTCTATATATATATATTTTTTTATTTTGCTTGGATGGTGATGAACGACAGACTCAAAGAAGACAAATTTTTTTAATTTTTTTTGGATGATGATCGACTGATGCAAGAAAAACGAAGAGCAGAGAAGAAAAAAAAAACGATTTTTATTTTTTTTGTAAGAATAAGAAACGAAATTGAACAAGAAAAATCAAAACGGGGATATTTGATACCTTCGTCGCTGAGCTCTGCTACCAACTGATGCGATACGATCCCAGGAGATCGACGAAAGGATCAATGAGAGCAGGAAACCCTAACCTATCTGAGCAGCAGTCTAGGAAGAGGGCCAAGAACAACTCAACGCTTTGCTCAAGAACGCTGATAAGCTCTTGAAAGGGGTGCAATCTCTACGACAAAGAGATCACTCACTCGCAAGTGATGTTCTTGATCAATCACAGACCAATGAAGAAGAGAAAACTCTCAATTTCATTATAAAGATTTCATCATTGATTCATTCCTAATATTACAAGTAGAATGCCTTTATATAGGCTACAAAATAAAAGACTGACAATCTCGTAACCGATGTGGGATAAATTACAATGTAATTTTCGCCACTTTATTTTGTAACAAATCTAACTCAACCCTAATAAGCCCAAACGGCTATTATTTGCTAAAAATAAACACCTGGCCCAATATACTAACATATGGGCAACTTTTGACACGGGCCTAAGGCCGTTTTATTCATTAAAACACCGAAAACTAAAATAAACAAAACAAATAAAATGTCTCGGGACGGATCACATCAAGTGTCCTCTTATGCCTTTTAGGATCTGGTTCGTCTTCCCGCCCCTGATCTACTTTGATCGGGGTCAATCGGGTTATAATATACTTGACCACCATAAACCAATACTAGCAAGAGGACTAGGCCCATCGTAGTATAGCTATAGTGAATCAAGTTCGATCCCACAGGGAACCAATTGTTGATCATCTTATATACAAACAATTAATTAAACATGTCAAGGACATAGAGGCGGTCTACGACCAACATAAGACAAGAAAGGTAAGGACACGACTCGACACAACGTAATTAACCTCCCCAATTATAGTCTTTATCGTTTGGACCTAGATAATTTATATAATAAACTGAACTTATTAGCTTGTCAATCCGTTTGTATCTATCTTAGATTGGCTACGGGAGTCATCCTCTTTAACTTGACTTAGCACCGGTAGGTCACTAGATCTTGTGATATTGTTACGTGACTTCGCCTTTTGGTGCCTCCATCTCATATAACTCACACGCTTACGACTCTAAGGATGCCGATATTAACCGTACACCTCGTCCGGGCAACATTCCTATGGTTAGGCGTACTTCCTAAACGATTACTCAAGCTCTCGTCCAACTAGCAATTACCAAGTTATAGTCTCATGCTAATCTACGACGTATGTATAATCGAGTGCTAGCAATCCCCAAATATAAACCTACCTAGATAACGCCGAACGTCCGAAGATCAATTCATAAGCCTACCTAAGAGTTTTATATTGGTATTTCCTTTTTACACATTTTAATTAAACTAAGCGAGTAACGTAGCCATAGCCATACCCTGCGAGATAATAAATTCTATTAAGTTAACCTAACCATAAAGACGTGGCTATTTAACGGATAAAACGGGGCTCGGTCGACCGAATAGGTGGGCTCGGTCGACCGAGTGAACTCATTCGGTCACCCGAATCAATTTCGTCCCCAGATTACATCCCTGAACATATCTCTCAGCGTTTCATCATACATAACAGATTAAAAAGTAATTCGTAAAGCATTCATATAAACTAACATAGATACGCATTAATTAAACTAAGCAGATTCATGGATAGAAACTAAATATGTGACGTAGGTTATGGGATCCTCATAGACAAGGCTTCGCCACATCCATAACGACATAACCTAGATCTACATCATCTAGCTATGAATTAACTAACTCAAACAATAAAGCATAATTGGGGGAAATTAATTACTTAAAAGAAAAGAAACGAGAAAATAAAGGCTTACATAATGCGGCCCTTAAATTGCGGAAACACCCTCAATAAACTACATTGAATCAAGATATGAATAGAGTGATTTTATTGAATGATATTCTAAGGTATATCTAAGGTGTATATTACAATTCTCGTATTTGCTTGCTTATATAGAGGTTTTTGCCGACTTAGGGTGGTTCTAGAAGGTAAACACGACTAAAGCCCTAAACCGCCCCGAAGGCGACACTCGGTCAACCGAAAGATGACACTCGGTCGACCGAGCCTAATGGTTCGGTCGACCGAACCTATATTTTCCATGTTCTACACGTTTTCTTCGTTTGCCTTGCTCCCCCCTTTGCACGTTTGCATGTCGATCCGATTACTCTCTCATTTAATGCTCCGATTTCCTTCCTTCCTTATCTTGAGATAATTGATTGAATGACACTAATCTTCTCGATTTGTAATGATCGTAAAATCAACATTAATCGCACGATAAATCGGATAAAAACGAGTAAATACCAATTTACATAATATAAATCACATAACATTAAATATTAAATATAAACGTGTGATTTAATATAAAATGCGTATTATTAATCTCGATTTAAGGTCAATGTTGATGACTTTTACGGGTATAATTTGACCGTCATCAACTACCCCCCACTTAGACTTTGATCGTCCCGAACAAAGCATCAATAAGTCATTCCCCAAGACAACATTTTCTATGGTCAAATCATACTTACACAAGAAACTCAAGTCAACTCATACTAGTCATGCTCATAAGATATCCATTATTCACTACTCGATATGAATCGTAGTGATGTGTGCATGTGCATTTAGTTTTATATATTCGTAGCAAGATTAGAGTTTATGCCAACTTCGTAATCTCAACCTACCAACCTCAGCATTCATACTTCTCAAGCCTTTAAATTTTTGAAGCACTAGAGCAATAAGCAAGAGCGTATCTATAGGGTTTTTGGACTTGGAGACCGAGTACTACTCAAAGCCTCTTAAAGAGTTGAATATTCTTTTCATATCTTCATATTTTTCAAATACTATCAATCTCAAGGAAGAAAACTTTTTAGAGTATCCCCCTATCTTAGATCATGTATAGCATCGAATATTACCACAAGCGCGGGGCTACTTTGGTAATGTTACTACAAGCCCGAGTGTTTTAACATTTGTAAAACACATGTACGTCTCAAGCTTATTACTCTGCTTTAATGGCTAAAAGATAAGAATGCATCAGCAGATAGATATTGATACTAAGTTCACATAACCAATCATCTATGCAATGTACACATAATTTCTTCAGTTATTATGATTTGCGCGGTAAACTCGATTCACAGATTGAGTAATCGAATAATAAATAACTACTCGCAAAAACGGGCATGAATATTCTTAAATTTACTTAACATAAGTATAAAATGATCACGTACTCATGAAACTTGGTTTATTTCCTATCAATTCTTAGCTAGGAACTAACAATTCTAAGGGTACGAGATAAATAATATGGTATGTATTCAATTTTTCAATTTTTCAATTTTTCTACCGTTTCATTCAATTTTCAATTATATCATAACATGGCTAAGTCTCCTACCCCCCACTTAAACATGGCATTGTCCTCAATGACAAAAATAAATGAGAATTTAAGAAAAAGACTTAGCTCGGAAACGGCTCTCAAGTAAATGGAAAAACATCGGAGTAAATTTCAGCACGTCGTGGAGAGATAGACACATCCTGTATAAGCAAACAAACTCCACGAAACCGTAAAATACCATGTCTATGGAAGTTATAAAATAATGTGGTTGTAATTAGATATAAATATCTTAAAACGGTTTAAGCCACTTTATTTTATACAACCAATGACAAGGGAAACCAAAAAGAAAAATACTAAATAGAAAGAAAAGTAAACAAGCAACTAAAGATGGTGGGCTTCATCTACAACCTCCACCGCCTAAATATTCTTAAAACTGGGTGGAGAAGACAAAGATCAAAAAGCATTACCCGACGTGGGAAAACACGAGGGTGACTTTACTCGAAAATGTATTCAATCCGGTATAAAAGAGAAACTTGGTAAGGTATAACGAGATTGAATGCGACCTATTGGCTAAAGATAAAATCAAATACTTAGCGCGAAACTTCTCGCTTGCATTGGATATCAACAACTTAGGGAGATGTAGCTACTCCTCGAAATTACTAATAACCCAATGTATCACTTAAAAGTCATAACCGTCATCAACAAGGTCGGATTAGTATGATAGTTCAGAACAAAACTTATCATCTAGAAATGCCGGAATAGACGGAAAAGTGTGAAATTTAAAACTTCCGGTAGAAAGATAAGTTGTACTTTGATCGAACCAAAAACCTTTAAAATCTAGCTAGGGTCAGAGCTACACTTCCCCCAACTAGGATCATGAAAATCAAAATGATAAAAAATAATCATTAAAGCTTAGCAATATTTCAAATTCCGCAACACAAAGGTATTTTGTAAACAAAATGGAGGTTGAGAGTATGATGGGTTTAGAAAAAGATACACATAAGGATGGGAAGAAAAGATAAAGGACGGGTAAGAAATTGTGTTTATGGGTGGGTTGAAAATGGTTAAGACATTGAGATTGGGTGGGAGAGTGAAACGGATGGAAAGAAAGAGAGGCGATGAAAGAATGGTTAGAAATGTGAACGGTTGGGGCAGATTGGTGAGAGGATCGAAAAGTTTGAAGGTGAAAAAGTGTAAAGGGAAAGATAAGGATAATTGCAGAATGAATTGCACACTACTTTGGATTTTCACTTGGATCGCCATTCTAAAAGGTTTTGGAAGTTGACCAAAATTGTTCTTGTTCGCACCAATCATTCTCTGTTACATTTTCAATAATTCTCAAGCTCTCTTAACGCTTCCATCTTAAGGTTGTTTGCTAAATTTCCTTTTCTTTAGCAATTTCTTGACTCTCCTACGGAACTCTATTTCACGTGGCCTATATTGAGTAAAAAAGCTTTGCACATCCTTAGCCCAATGGCCATCGGAACACGGCAAAATAAAAAAAAACTCAACATATTTCATGTTACTCTTATTTGACTCAAAGAAAACAAAACCTATAATCCTAAAAAGAAATCCTAAGGGTTTTAAAGAAGTAGTTCTGAGTTTAAAGTCCTCAGCTCGACTTTCCAAAAAGTATCCTTGTCAGTTATCATTCTTGGATCGCCAGATATTGACCCCTCGAGCACTATATGAGGTGGGCTCGTTGCTTTTGCGGATTAATACCTTCCCTTGGTTGTGAGACCAAGGAAACGATTTTTGTCCATACCATTTATCCAAAGCTCTTACCTCGGCTCTCGTTTTAGGAATTAGTGAATTCTAAGAAACTCGGTTAAAATTACGCTTTTGGCCTTGACAATAAGAAACAATGAATCAAAGTACTCCGAATAAGGTCGGTTATGTAGGCAAGCCTACGCCGTCTTATTCGTTGGAACATATATGACAGTTCAGGCCAATCCGTCAAGATTAAGCCCCGTTTAGCCCGAAAGCTTATCGGCTATGCTAAGTCTTGTCGAACTGCTGTAACGTACATCACACGTGGATGGGAGTAGATTGAGCCGAAGCTCGGTTGAACTCGCCCAGCCATGGTTAGACCATTTCCGAACCCATGTACTATGATTCTGTGATTCCTAAATTGTCACCCAAAGCGTAATCTCGTTTTTGTTTAAGGTGGGTTCACCGAGAAGCCATCACCATAAACTCAACGAAAGCAGAAGATGGTGTTCTCTCAAAACTCAACGTCTTCTTTAGATTGTGAATGCTTAAACTACACAATTTGTTGCTCCCATGGCCAGTAGAAGCAATCTCATGCATAGGACAAAGAGATTTTAACAGAACTACGAGGAACTCTTTATTCACTGCTTCCTTTCAACGACTACATGTTTCCTTACACCCTCTAGATGAGACAAATATGGGGCAGAACCTTCCACACTAATAGAATTAATCTTACAAACCACTCCGGGACAAGATTCATACTAAGGTTCATGTATAGGCTAACTTATGCTCAAAAAACCAAAAGGTAGTAAAACATAAGCAAAAAGGGTAGTACCTTGCCTTCAACATTGTACCACGAAGAATTTAAGCCTTTAAAATTTTTTCGGAGCCATCTTGGTGCTTTAAAGGTATTGCTTCCATCGCTTTTCCCATCTTAGATTAGTAGCTCCACATGTTTGCTGGGTTATTTTCTCAGCGCCCGCGAAAAATTATTGACTTGGAATATTGCTTCCCTGGTTTCTGCAAACAGAAGAAAAACAACAAAACAGACCGTAGACTGATTTTAACATGGTTTCCCATGCTGCTATCAGACCTATGGATTAAACATATGGGGATAAACAGACACGCGAAATTCCAGACTCGAAAAACACAAATCAGAAACCATGTAAACAGAACAGAACAAGAACAAAACAAAAATAAATTCTCGGTCGACCGAATGAGCTCTCTCGGTCGACCGAATGAGGTCTCTCGGTCGACCGAATAATATTTTTTTATTTTTTTTTATTTTTTTAAATTTTTTTTAGATTAGAATCTGGAATTTGCAGACAGAGCAGACAACCAGAGGGACTCAAAACGTAAAAACTGACTCTAAAACAGAAAACTCGACATGAATAAGAAAATTATTTATATATAAAATTGACCGTTGGTTCCCCGGCAACGGCGCCAAAAACTTGATCGGGGTCAATCAGGTTATAATATACTTGACCACCATAAACCAATACTAGCAAGAGGACTAGGCCCATCGTAGTATAGCTATAGTGAATCAAGGTCGATCCCACAGGGAACCAATTGTGGATCATCTTATATACAAACAATTAATTAAACATGTCAAGGACATAGAGGCGGTCTACGACCAACATAAGACAAGAAAGGTAAGGACACGACTCGACACAACGTAATTAACCTCCCCAATTATAGTCTTTATCGTTTGGACCTAGATAATTTATATAATAAACTAAACTTATTAAGCGTCAATCCGTTTGTATCTATCTTAGATTGGCTACGGGAGTCATCCTCTTTAACTTGACATAGCACCGGTAGTCACTAGATCTTGTGGTATTGTTACGTGACTTCGCCTTTTAGTGCCTCCATCTCATATAACTCACACACTTACGACTCTAAGGATGCCGATATTAACCGTACACCTCGTCCGGGCAACATTCCTATGGTTAGGCGTACTTCCTAAACGATTACTCAAGCTCTCGTCCAACTAGCAATTACCAAGTTATAGTCTCATGCTAATCTACGACGTATGTATAATCGGGTGCTAGCAATCCCCAAATATAAACCTACCTAGATAACGGCGAACGTCCGAAGATCAATTCATAAGCCTACCTAAGAGTTTTATATTGGTATTTCCTTTTTACACATTTTAATTAAACTAAGCGAGTAACGTAGCCATAGCCATACCTACTGAGATAATAAATTCTATTAAGTTAACCTAACCATAAAGACGTGGCTATTTAACGGATAAAACAGGGCTCGGTCGACCGAATAGATGGGCTCGGTCGACCGAGTGAACTCATTTGGTCACCCGAATCAATTTCGTCCCCAGATTACATCCCTGAACGTATCTCTCAGCGTTTCATCATACACAACGGATTAAACAGTAATTCGTAAAGCATTCATATAAACTAACATAGATACGCATTAATTAAACTAAGCGAGATTCATGGATAGAAACTAAATATGTGACGTAGGTTATGGGATCCTCATAGACAAGGCTTCGCCACATCCATAACGACATAACCTAGATCTACATCATCTAGCTATGAATTAACTAACTCAAACAATAAAGCATAATTGGGGGAAATTAATTACTTAAAAGAAAAGAAACGAGAAAATAAAGGCTTACATAATGCGGCCCTTAAATTGCTGGAAACACCCTCAATAAACTACATTGAATCAAGATATGAATAGAGTGATTTTATTGAATGATATTCTAAGGTATATCTAAGGTGTATATTACAATTCTCATAGCTGCTTGCTTATATAGAGGTTTTTGCCGACTTAGGGTGGTTCTAGAAGGTAAACACGACTAAAGCCCTAAACCGCCCCGAAGCTGACACTCGGTCAACCGAAAGATGACACTCGGTCGACCGAGCCTAATAGTTCGGTCGACCGAACCTATATTTTCTATGTTCAACACGTTTTCTTCGTTTGCCTTGCTCCCCACTGCACGTTTGCATGTCGATCCGATTACTCTCTCATTTAATGCTCCGATTTCCTTCCTTCCTTATCTTGAGATAATTGATTGAATGACACTAATCTTCTCGATTTGTAATGATCTGTAAAATCAACATTAATCGCACAGTAAATAGGATAAAAACGAGTAAATACCAATTTACATAATATAAATCACATAACATTAAATATTAAATATAAACGTGTGATTTAATATAAAATGCGTATTATTAATCTCGATTTAAGGTCAATGTTGATGACTTTTACGGGTATAATTTGACCGTCATCAACTTTCAATGTAGGTAAACAGGTGTTGAAGAGGGAACCCATATGATTTTCTTTCCCAGAAATCACCTTTCTTCTACAAACCCTTGCTTGGTGACGTGATTGACAGATCAATTTCCTTTTGAATCTGGTCTTTCAATGTATTGAAAACAAATGTTGACCAGTCAAAAAGAATTCCTTGATAGATAATTGCCATTAACTTGACCCGTAACTCGGTCAATTTTTCCATTGATCCTTTTCTGCCTTTAATGTTCTGGGTGATAACTGGTGCAAACTCAGCAAATGGAAGTTTGAGTACTGATCTGGATAGATTATAGGTTTTACTGTTGTTTTGGGGGCTTTTGGCTATCTCAGCCCAAAAGTTGTTGATGTCAATCTGCACAAGCTTCACATTAGCTGGACGAATCATGGGTAGGTGTAAGAATCTGTTGAGAAGTCCAGGCGTGATGACCACTTCTTTCCCAAAGATAGAATTTTTATACAGTCGTGATCACTCTTCTTAGCGCTTGGCACAAACTTTTCATTTTTCCAAAAAGCAATCAGGTTCTCATAGCATATTCCAGTTATTGGGGGGTTTAGGAAGGTCATTAATCCCAGATTTGTACAGCCATCAACGAATCATTAGGCTTGTACATCATTATCACAGAAAGAAAGATAATGTTCAGGCCTAAAAAACGATCCAGTGATGATCAATTTTTCAAAGAATCGTTCTGTAGGTCATATTGAAGAGGGTGCGGCCATTTGATGAATGTGATGCATATTTAGAAAAGCTTCGATTTTTCCAGAGGAGAAAATAGGGTTTATGATTTGCAAGAGAGTGTAAAGAATTCTGAAAAATCTCTAAGTGTGGTTTATACAGGATGATTTGTGTAGTGTGGACGTGGTTGAATATGGAAGGATTTTGTGACGTAATGGCATGATTTTATGTATATAAATCGCGGTATTTGAGTATAGTGGAGGAGTGGATTTAGGTAAGTAATGATAGATCCCGGGAATCGAGGCGTTTGTAATTCAAAAATAATATGGTTACCTCCACGATTGTAAATTGATCTCCACGTGTGTAATCTTTCACAGCATAATCCTCCATAACTTCTTGATTTTCCACGTGTATAAGGTTGATTTGATTCACACTTTAGTCTGCTGGTGACTCCAATTCATATTTTGGTTGAGTGACTTGGCTGGACACTAAGCCGGTGTAGTGACTTCGTCACTGAGCTGCTGTATATAACTGTTCCTAACAATCGGTGAAGTTAACTTCGCTGAGTAACAGTGCCTTACCTGCTACATCTCCTGTAAAGGCAAAGGTTTAATCAGCTGGTGAAGTTACTTAGCTGATTACTCCAGTTAGCTGCTCCTTAGTGTTTAGTCAATTTCTATCTTTCCTAACTCAGTTCTCAACTTGCTAAATCTTTCATGACTAAGTGGTTTTGTGAATATTTCAGCCAGTTGATCTTCAGTAGGTATGTATCTTAGTATGACATCTCCTTTCTCAACATGATCTCTAATGAAATGATGTCTTACATCAATGTCTTTGTTCTTGAGTATAATACTGGATTTTTAGTAATAGATGTTGCACTCGTGTTATCACACATAATTGGAATTGTTTTCTCCTACATTCCATAATCCCTTAGCTGTTGTGTGATCCATAGTACTTGTGCACAACAACTGCCTGCTGCTATGTATTCTGCTTCAGCTGTTGATGTGGATATGGAGTTTTGCTTTTTGACAAACCATGATACTAGTCTGTTGCCTAGCATCTGACATGTTCCAGAGGTGCTTTTTCTATCTATCTTGCATCCGGCATACTCTGAGTCTGAATAGGATATAAGTTTGAATCCTCCATCTTTTGGATACCAAATTCCAACATTGATGGTGTTCTTCAGATATTTGATTATTCTTTTAGCTACTAGAAGATGTGATTCCTTTGGTTGGGCTTGAAATCTTGCACACACTCCTACTGCAAAAGCTATATCAGGTCTGCATGCAGTTAGATAGAGTAGGGATCCAATGATTCCCCTATACAGTTTCTGATCAACATCTTTCCCACTTTCATCTTTTCCAAGAGTGACTCTTGCACACATTGGTGTATCTAATGTGCCACTTGTGTCCATACCATACTTGTGAATTAGGTCTTTAGTGTATTTGGCTTGATTGATGAAAATGCCATCTTTCATTTGTTTTACTTGTAGCCCAAGGAAGTAATTTAATTCTCCCATCATGCTCATATGAAATTTGCTCTTCATTAGGTTTGCAAAATTTTCACACAGCTTTTCATCCTCTGATCCAAAGATAATGTCATCAACATAGATTTGTACTAGCAATGTACTTGTTCCTTCCTCTAGCTTGAAAAGAGTCTTATCTATAGTTCCCTTGTTGAATCCATTCTTGATCAGGAATTGTGATAGTGTCTCATACCAAGCTCTGGGTACCTGTTTGAGTCCATAAAGTGCCTTTTTGAGCTTGTACACCTTATCTTCTTTCCTTTTGAGTTGAAAACCAGAAGGTTGTTCTACATATATACTTCTTCTTCCAAAAGTCCATTCAGAAATGCACTATTGACATCCATTTGGTAAACATTGAAGTCTTTGTGGGCTGTAAAAGCTAGAAAGAGTCTGATTGCTTCCAATCTTGCTACTGGGGAAAAGGTTTCATCATAATCTATTCCTTCTGCTTGATAGTATCCTTTTGCAACAAGCCTTGCTTTGTTTCTAACAACTGTTCCTTGTTCATCCATCTTGTTTCTGAATACCCATTTTGTTCCAATGATGTTGGCTATGTCTGGTCGGTCAACAAGTTCCCAGACCGCATTTCTTTCAAACTCATTTAGCTCTTCTTGCATAGTTGTAATCCAATCAGCATCTTGGATTGCATCATCTATTGTTTTGGGCTCTATTTGAGATATGTTAGCATATGTTCCAGTTGTCTTTTGGTTCTGACTCATGTGTGAATATCTCTAATGACTGGATCTTCAGGATGATCTCTTAGCCAGTTGAGATCTGGTTGAAGTTGTTCTTGACTTGGTGCTTCCACATCTTCAGCTTGTGTATCAACTTCATACTCTTGTGCTGGTACCTCTTTTGTTGTATTGACTGGTGGTTCATCTTGATTTCCAAGATTGTAATTTAGAATGGTAGCTGGAACTCTTGTATTCATGTAGACTTGTCTTGGTCTTGCTTCTTCAAGTTCTTGAAGGCTTTCACCATTTGTTTTTGACTCATCAAAGACTACATGAATTGATTCTTCAATCACCAGGGTCCTTTTGTTGAGTACTCTAAAAGCTTTGCTGGTGTCTGAGTATCCCATAAAAATTGCTTCATCAGCTTTTTCATCAAAATTATGTAATTGATTCATGTTCAACATAAAACATTTAGATCCAAACATATACAAATATGAGATATTAGGTTTTCTTCCATTCCATAATTCATATGGAGTTTTTCCATGATGTTTGTTGATGCTTGATCTGTTTTTGAGTATAGCATGCAGTATTTGCTGCTTCAGCCCAGAATCTCTTTGGCAAACATGCTTCTGCGATCATGACTGCTTCTTTGAGAGTTCTGTTTCTTCTTTATGCTACACCATTTTGCTGTGGAGTCCCTGTTGCTGATAGTTGGTGCAGTACTCCATTTTCTTCACAATAGGTTCTGATAATTTCATTTAGAAACTCTATGCCTCTATCTGATCTGATCTTGATGATCTTCAGTTCCTTCTCATTTTGAATCCTTCATAGCAAATCTAGCAGCTTCTTAAGTGTGTCTCTCTATTCTTGTTCATGAATATAGTCCAGGTGTATTTGGAGAAGTCATCCACCACTACTAGAGTGTATTTATTTCCACTTATACTGACTAGTGTGACTGGTCCAAAAAGATCCATATGTAGCACATGTAGAATTCTTGTTGTTGATTGATAGGCCTTTGACTTGAAGGAGCTTTTGATTTGTTTTCCTTTCTGACATGCATCACATAGACTTTCCTTCTTGAATGTGATCTCTGGAAGGCCTTCAACTAGCTTCTTTGATAATGTTTTGATGGTCTTGAAATTTAGGTGATTTAATCATCTATGCCAAATCCAGCTAGTTGATTGTTTACTTTTGACAAGCAAACATGTTTTTGCTTTAGCTGTTCTCCAATCCACCACATACATGTTGTCTTCTCTTCTTCCTGCAAGAACACTGTGTTGGTTTGGCTGTGAATCACCTTGCATCCTTCCTTGTTGAAGTGCACATTGTAGCCTTTGTCACAAAATGGACTAATACTCAATAGGTTGAAGCTTAGTCCTTTAACATAGGCCACATTTTGAATCTTCAAATTGTTTTTGAGCATTAAGCCTTCCCCCTTAAATTTACCAGGGTTTTCTTTGCCTACAAAGGTGACTTTGGTTCCATCAAAAGCTTTAAAGTCAGTGAGCCATCCCTTGTTTCATGTCATGTGTCTGGAACATGCACTGTCTATATACCAGACATCTTACAAAACAAATTAATTATGTTTAGGTACCCAACACTGTTTGGGTCCAAACTTGTTAGTAGTCATGCCTCCTACTCCAAGTTTATATCCAAATGATCTTCTTTTTCGATAATTAAAGTCATCAACTTCATATGTATAAGGCATGGCAGAATAGCTTATAATATTTCTACTGAAGGTATTCTGATACTTTTCTCTACTTTTTGGTGCATTTGCATCCTTTTTCACTTTCCAATATGTAGTAGGAAACCTATGTTGCTTCATGTGTCTAGGAATAACCCTTGGTTGGTTTTTCTTAAACACATAATGCATGGCATGAAATGGGTTCTTCCTGTATTTTGGGTGTGCAACATTCCAATCATCTTCTGAAGGGTAAAGTCTTCCTTTACTTTTCAGAAAATCTTTGCTTTTGGTTGACTGGATTGATGGTTTGGTCTGCTGTTTCACTACACTGGGTTTTGACTTCACCAGTGCAGGATGAGTGGTTGAAACTATGGTCTGTCGTTTTCTAAACTTTGGTCCATTGTTGGTCCTAGATTCAAAATTGTGTTGTCCATTGTTTCTATTCTCATCTTGACTGTTGTAGCCAAGACCAGATCTAGATCCAAACCATTTTGAGGGTTTGTAAACTGGTGCATTCAGTGGTGCAGTGGTGATCTTGACTGGTAGGGAAATTTTCTCAGCTGATCTTTCAATATTGGATGAGTGATCATCCACTTCTTGTTGATCAGTTGAGTGAATCTCCTTACTAGTTTTTTCAGCTTTTACTTTGTCCAGTTCTTTCTTTAATATTTTATTCTCCTTTCTTAGATTCTCACACTCCTGTTCTAGAATTTCATGATTCAACTCAATTTTTTCAAATTTACTCATGAGATTTTGAATTAGGTTTGTACAATCTAGTGGAAGAATAGAAGATTGTGCAGTGTCAGATGTGGATGCACTTGATGATAAGTATGGGCTAGAAGTTACCTCAATTTCATTAGATTCTTTAGCCATAAGGCATAGGAAAGCATTTTCTTTTTCTGAGATGTCAGATTCATCATCATCTTCAGAATCATCTTCAGATGATTCTTCATCCTTTTTACTGCTAGATTCAGCTTTGAGTGCTTTCTTGCATTTTCTCTTTTCAGTTGTCTTGTACTTCTTCTTGTCCTCGTCTTTGTCTTTTCTCTTCAGGGCATTCAGCCTTGAAATGACCTTTCTTCTTGCAGTTGAAACATCTGTATTCCTCATCCTTTTTCTTCATGTCTTTGCTTGTGCTAGACTTCTTGTATGATGATGAACCTCCTTTGAATTGCTTCTTTTTGCTAAACCTGTCAAAATGTTTTACTAGTAGAGCTACTTGTTCCTTCAGCTCCTGTGTCTCTTTGCTGTTTGCATCAACTGTTTGACTTTGCTGGGGTGCAACCAGTTCACTGGCCTTATGTGCCTCTGCTGGTGCACTGTCTTTGCCGTTCAATTCAAATTCATGAGCCTTTAGTTGAGACATTAGAGTTAAGGTATCAGTGGTTGTAAGATTTGTTGTCCCTCTGATTAATGATGTGATGATCTTCCATCTTTCAGGTAGGCCTCTCAAGATCTTCAGGCACACTTCTTTCTGTGGATATGTGTGTCCAAGTTGTTGTAGTTCACTGATGATGCTTGAGAATATGTTGTGCATTTGATCAATGGTGTCACCAGCCTTCATTTTGAAGTTCTCAAATTTCTGTTTTGCAACAGACAATTTGTTTTCTTTGACTGCTTCTGATCCTTCATTGATCAGTGCCAATTTGTCCCACATTTCCTTTGCTGTTTTGCAATCTTTGATCCTCATGAACATGTTGTTGTCCAGAGTCTTCAAAATTATGTCTTTTGCAACAAAATCAAGATTTGCTCTTCTCCTGTCGTCCTTGGTCCAATCTTTCTTGAGTTTGTCTATAACTTTTCCTTGATCTGCTCCTGTGGCTACCACAGTTGTAATTTCAATTGGGCCATCATTAATTACATCCAACATCTCCTCATGAGTTGCTGCAAGATGAGACAACATTCTTATTTTATATTCATCAAAATTATTAACATTGAATACAGGTACATTTGACATAAAATTTGAGGAATCCATAAATACAAATTAGAGATATATATATATATATATATATATATATATATATATATATATATATATATATATATATATATATATATATATATATAGAAAGCACCGATTTGAAAACTACTTTGAAAATATGTGATCTCCTTGTTACCAGAAAATAGATCTGAATAGGTTCTAATACTAGGAACACTGCTCCGATACCAATTGTTGGTCCCAGAGAAGGGTAAAACTATAGTCAGAGGGGGGGGGGGGTGAATGACTATAGTGGAGTTTCAAAAACTTTTCTTGTATTTAAAAGCTTTTGGGCAGCGGATAAGTCCCTTCTTAAAATGTTGTTTCAAAGTAGATTATGCGATCACAAATATAAGAAATAATATAAGCAATTAAATAAATGCAGTAAGTTAATTACTGAAAGTAAATTGACACAAAGGTTTATAGTGGTTCAGGGTGGTGTAATCCCTTAAACCACTCTTCTCCTGGGATGATTGGAGGAATTCACTATTGTTTTCACAGATACAATACCATGATTGTCCTTGACTATACAAGCTTCACAATCTTCAAGACTATCACTCCCTGGCTTCAACAGCTTCAGTGACACAGTCTCTTTCACGCTCCTTGAGAACAAATCTTTCAGCAGCTATCACAAACACAACTCCTTCTCAGATGGCTCTGATTCAGTTTCTTGATTGAGGTGAATTGGATTCACAAAACTTGTTGATCAAACTCAATGCTTGATGTTGGAATTGTAGTTCTCAGTTTTGAGTTGATCACTAGATGATTCGTTTTTAGCACAGATAGAAGGCTTTTCACTTTGACATCGTTTTTGCTCAGGTTCAATCGTTCTTCTTGTATTTTTCTTGTCTGTCAATGCCTTCTATTTATAACCTTGATAATTCTTGATTTGCATTTCCGTCCGTTGGCTATATTAATGAGGGGAATAATCCTTGATTTTATTCTTGATTCCCCCTTAATTATATTCTCTTTGATTTTAGTGATCGGATTTTTCTTCAAACGTTTATCAGAAAATCCGTCCTTAATTGATTCTCTGTTGATTGTGCATTTAATGCTTGATCCTCTGTATCTTCTTCATACTTCAAAATCTGATCAAGTAAGGTTTTCTTTGCCGTTCTTTGAACAGTTAAGTGACTATCTGACTTTGCCGTTTAGATCTCCTTCGCTGCTTTGTCTTCACTTAGCCGATAGTCAGTTCACTTTGCCGATTCACTGTTTCCTTCATTCTTTTAGGTTCAGGAGAATTTTTGTACTTCACTGATCCTTGATTTGTGTGAGATCAGTGTACAACGTATTTAAACATAAGCTTCATCACTTGAAACATAACTTAGATTTATCCAAGGTCATCACAGACTTCCTTGGTTATAAGTCAGACCATAGTATTTTCATGCTTCTCTGCTGGTACTTGGCTGGCTTCACTCAGACAAAAATCTATTCTTACTTAGCCGTCCTACCAACTAGTACAATACTTGTCTGACTCAACTTTTACAACATGTCAGACTCGAAGTAAAGACTTATGCAGAGAATTCTAACTTATTTCAGGCTTGCTATAACAGCTAGTATGGCCATCATCAAAACATAATAAAATGTTCCTAATAAACATTATTAAATAATAGTCTCTTTGGGATCGAACTTAACTCGCTCTTGCTATACTAAGATTGACCTAGTCCTCTTGCTAGTCGAAGCGACTTACACGCGATCAAGTTTTTGGCGCCGTTGCCGGGGACTATTTATTTAATTGTTAGGCATAGCCATCAATTTATGGTTAACTTTTTTATCAATTTTTTTTCTGTTCGATAATTGAATAAAATTGTGAAGGTTTTTTTTCATCGCCATGTTGCTGAGGCTGTTGAGCAAAGGATGTGCAAGAGTTTATTTTTACTTCGCATGATTATTCGATTATTATTTGGAGTCTTGAGTCTTTTTATTTTTATTTGGAGTCTTGTATTAGTTTTGTTGTTTATCACTTTTTTTTCCTTTTCGATAATTGAATAAAATTGTGAAGGTTTTTTTCATCGCCATGATCCTGAGGCTGTTGAGCAAAGGATGTACGGGAGTTTATTTTTACTTCGCATGATTATTCGATTATTATTTTAAGCCTTGAGTCTTTTTATTTTTATTTGGAGTCTTGTATTAGTTTTGTTGTTTATCAATTTTTATTTCTTTTCGATAATTGAATAAAACTGTGAAGGTTTTTTTTCATCCCATGTTCCTGAGGCTGTTGAGCAAAGGATGTGCGGGAGTTCTTTTTTACTTCGTATGATTATTCGATTATTATTTTAAGTCTTGAGTTTTTCATTTTTATTTGGAGTCTTGTATTACTTTTGTTGTGTTTAAGTAATAAAGTTTTTATGTATTGGCTTAAATTGTTTATTGCACTTCTTCTTTATTAGTTGTGTGTTACCGCCCCATGACATAATGATTTTTTTACTTATTAGTGTCGCATGGTACTAATGGCCTTTGTGTAATAATTTTTTGTTTTAGCTGGCCTAGTGCAAATTAGTCCTGGGGATGAGACAACTTTGGTTCCAGTTCACAGATATGATTCGCTTCAGACAGTTAGCCAAGTTCTTATATTTTCCAAAGCTAAGTGTTCTTCTTCTTCCAACTTTTTTTTTGCTTTAATTTGCACATTGGGGACAATGTTGAGTTTTAAAGTGGGGGTAGACATAACACTTAGTTTGAAAAAAAAATTGAGACACACATACACTTACTTTTGTGAATTTCGATTTTTTGAATTGAATGAAATAGAGTCCTAAAACCGTTGAAACTGCTTAACTACATATTTAATTCATTAATGATGAATAAAGGGTTTGTCAACTATTTGAAGTAGTGATTTATTAATCATCTATCTTGTTGTGCAATCGACCTTTTTAAGCACGTATAACTCACTTCTTCAGTATGTAATATAGATGACTCATTATTCAATTTAGTATGGAAGAATGAGCATGTGTTATGTTGCATGAAGTAGTGACTTATTTAATTATTCTTTTACCGCTGCATTCAATTTTTGAGCACATAATCTGAATGATAAGTATTTGGAAAAGATGAAGAGTAAGCTTAGACCGAGAATCGATATTTATCGGTGGATATACTTTAACCAATTGTTGTAGGATGATGGTAGCAACTTGAATGCCACACAAGGTAAACCAGGACAAAACGGACTTGCGAGTGAGGGCGAAAAAAATAGTGAAAATCTGCCCAAAAGAAAAAAAGAAAAAGAAATATATAATAAAGGCAGTGAGGGAAGCAAACTCATAGCAAAAAGGGCACGACCCTCGCATAAAAAAGGAATAAATGAGGACCTAAGAGTAATACCAAGTCCCCAAGTCCGCCCGGCCCAAGTAAGGTTTCATGTTGTTTGCCTAAGTCTAAAGGCAAGAGGAGCGAGTGTGCACATTGATAAGTAGGGGTTTTGGGGTCGCCATAACTTCATTCTTTTCTTGAATGCATTATCACAAAAGATTTATCACATGACACATTGATGGTTTGGTAGATGATGATTAGCGGGGAACTTATGCATTTGTCCTTGATGCATGTTTTGCCTAAAATCCTTATTGATATAATGTGATTCTGTCTGTGTTACTGTTGTTTGAGAGTTATTCACACACACGTCGGTTTTACTATGAGATAGTGCTTAATGGATTACTGATGGATATGTGTTGACCCTCATCTTATTTAGAATTCTTGAATTAGTTTGTTCTTAATTAGTTTGTAATTGTTTATGGGATTTGTTTGATTTGGTTTATTGCTCGGGACGATCAAAAGCTAAGTGGGGGGTAGTTGATGACGGTCAACTTAGTATCATATTTTACCATCAACATACCCCGGATTTGTATTCTCAATGGTGATAATATATATGAAATCATGGGTTAATTAGCCAAATGTGATTAAGCCACGTCCTGGGTGACTAAATTGGTATTATGCGTATTAACCGTGTATTTTATGCGTTATTTCCATAAATAGAAGCTACTATGTTTGTTATGGTTTAATTGACAGATAAACTAGTGTTTGGAGCATCATTTGGGCAGAATGAGAGAGTCAATTGATAAAGAAGTGAATGGAGCAAAATGTTGAAGTGTTTCGAGTGCATATTGGACCGGAGAATAGGATTGGTAACGAAACTTGGGCCTAGCATTACGAACGGATTCTGAAGCGGACTGGACATAAGGATTGGGCACAGGGCATTCTAGAACCTTCCAAGTTAAGTCGATAGAAGAAAAAGTACAAAAATACCCTCGATTTATTGGGAGTTGCCGCCGACTAATCGAGCCTCCCATAATCTTCTAGAACACGTTCTCTTGTCTTCCACGGATTGGGTTTACCCCTAAATCGGTTTATACACCTATATAAAGCCAACAGAGCTGCGAATTTTGTATTCATAATCTTTTCTTTTATTCATTACATGATCTATTAGATACAATGTAGTCTTTTGGGAATAAAGTCTTCTTTTATTTTCTTCTTTTCTTCTTGCAAATAAATCATGAGTCTTTCATTATTGAATTGTGCTTGGTTTACGATCATCATGGATCGATTCGAATCGCCGGAGGGAGATAGGATTGAGGATAGATATGTTCTTCGTTATGGGTAAGATCTATTCTAATATTTTATTTCGTATCTTAGATTCATAATTTTTCTTGTGATGGATCTGGATTATGCTTTTATCTAATCAACTATGAATTAATTAAACGAATCTTAATATTTATTATTCGATTAGTTCATATTATACGCAGAATTATGGGTTGTGTTCTTTAGATTAGACGACGGTCTTTATCGACTAATCGAGACACCTAGTAAATCCTAATTTTGTGGTTCGGCGTAAGCTAAGTTGATTGACGGATTGAATTTACATGTTTTATGTTGATCACCTAATTTCATGTCATCGTAAATTAACATTAAGGACTATTAGTGAAGTTTTAATTAGGACATAGTCTTGATGGATCCCTAGGAACGTGCTAGTCATAGTCGATAGATGCTTAGGGAGGTTTTCGGTCTTGAGCCGGCATCTCTAAAACTTATTACGTATGAACTAATACAACCAACGAAGGAGGTTAGTTGCATATAGATTGTTTTATGTTCTTACAGTGGAAGTAGATAGGGTTAGGAGATTGCACACATAGCTTAATTACAAATATGGATTAGATAAGGATTAAATGGAGATTAGTTATGCATTGTTTTGTTAATGCCTTTTCAATATATGATTGACCATGGGTCATTTCACTTATTTGCATCTTTTTTACAGTTTATTTATGTTGGTCAACGAACACCCTATCCGGTTGACTTATGAATTGTGGTTGTGTTTAACATTATTAAATAATAGTCTTTGTGGAATCGACTATGACTCGTCCTTGCGATACTACGATTGACCTAGTCCTCTTGCTAGTAGAAGTGACTTCACGCGATCACCTTACAAGGGGTCGAATAATGGAAAACACGGGCTAAGCCCTGTCAATTTGTTGATTGTCTTGGTGTTCTTGAATGTTCTTCATATCTTCAAGCATTTCTTGAGCTAAAACCCACAAAACTAGCATCTCAACCCATATATCCTCTTAAACACACCCCTAAATCTTGTTCGTGATATTTTCGACAATATCAGGGGTCATCCAATAAAATTGCAACAATACAGAGAAGATTAGTGATGTGATACTTTTCCCAGGAAGGTACTAAGGGATCAATGACGAGCTTTAAAACCTTATCCTCAAAAATCCAGTCTTAATCCTAGCCCAAGAATATACAACGCTTCGCTCGAATAACTGATTCGTTCTTGAAGGGTGGTTATATACGACGAAGATAACACTCACTCACAAGTGATAAAATTAAGACGAAACGACTTAACCAAAGAAAATTTCTCTCAAAATAATAATATCAATGTTGTTCATAAAAAGTGTACATGGAATGCCTTTATATAAGCTAAAAAATAAAAGACTAGAAATAATTATATAGGCTACAAAATAAAAGACAAGAAATCTCCTAATGGATGTGGGACAAATTACAAGTAATATTCGACACATTACTTCCTATTGGGCATAACTTGACTCTAATAAGCCTTAATGACTTTTATTTGTTGAAAATAAACACTTAACCCAATATACTATAGTATAGGAACATTTTTCATGGGCCTTTCAACCAACTAGGCCAAAAGACCTTTATTAAATAAACTAGTAATAACAAGGCTAAAATAAAGTAAAACAAGTCCAATAACTAATTATTCAGGCCAATAACGCAAATAATGGTCTTCAAAGTCGCCCTTATTTCAGGTCCAAGTCCTCAGGATGGATCACATGTGAATCCGGGTAGGAAACACGATCGGGAGGTGCCTAGGAACCTCCTAAATGGATCAATGACGAGCTTAAAACCTATTCCTAGAAAATCCAGTCCATGATCTAGGCCAAGAATACTACAATGTTCCGCTCGAAAACGCTAATTCGTTCTTGTAGGGTGGTTATCTATGACGAAGAGAATACTCACTCGCAAGTGATAAAATTAAGCCAATTAGACTTAACAAAATATCTCTCAAATAATAATAATATTATACATAATTTTTCTTGATGGGGGGGGGGGGGGGGGGGGTTTGGTTGAAGAATTATTAGGGTTCTTGGGGTGAAGTTTTGAAGATTTGATGATTTGAAGAATTTTCAGTGTAAGATCCTGAAGATTTGAAGATATCAGGCTGTTCTTGGGGGATAGAGGTCGAAATTTTAAGAAAAAAATAGGAAAATATATTTTTTTGAATAATAAACGAAAATAAACAAAGAAATAAACGGGGGATATTTGATACCTTAGTTATTGTGTTCCGATACCAACTGATGTGATGATTTTGCTAGGAATGTACTAAGGGATCAATGACGAGCTTAAAAACCTAGTCCTCAAAAATCCAGTCTTAGTTCTAGGCCAAGATTGTTCAACGCTTTGATCGAAAACGCTGATTTATTCTTGAAGGGTGGTTCTCTACAACGAAGAGAACACTTACTCGCAATTGATAAAATTAAGACGAATTGACTTAACAAAAGAAAATTTCTCTCAATATAATAATATCATATTTGTTCAAAAAAATTGTACATGGAATGTCTTTATATAGGCTACAAAATAAAAGACTAGAAATCTTTATATAGGCTACAAAATAAAAGACTAGAAATCTCCTAAAGGATGTGGGACAAATTTACAAGTAAAATTTGACACATTACATTCTATTGGGCCTAACTTGACTCTAATAAGCCCAAATGACTTTTATTTGTTGAAAATAAACACGTAACCCAATATACTACAGTATAGGTATCTTTTTCATGGGCCATTCTACCAACTAGACCCAAAAGACCTTTATTAAGTAAACTAGTAAAAACAAGGCTAAAATAAAATAAAACAAGTCGAATAACTAATTATTCAGTCCAATAACACACATAATGGTCTTCAAAGTCGCCATTATTTCAGGCCCAAGTCCTCGGGACGGATCACATCAATTAGTGTTAGACATATTTTGGTTTTATTGATGAGTGTCTAACTAGCTGTTATAAGGAAAAGGCAAAAAGATTTCTAGAATGAATGTATAGGTTTACTAGACTTTGATCTTTGTATAGGTTTGATCATATAAGCATTGTAAAGGGGTTAGCTGACTAGTTCAGCAGACCTACCTAGACTAGGTGTTTAGTAGAGTGTCTAAGATATGCTCAGACTGAAGGCTGAGGGCTCAAACTCAGTAATGAAGGCTAAGGGTTCAAAGTTAGTAATGAAGACTTAAAATCCAAGGATATGGGATTAGAATTAGGTAAGTCTATGATGGCCTAAACTAATCACATATTGAAAGTCTAAGTTCCCTATAAGGAAATGTGATGATTGGGACTTAGTTATGTTTTAAAAATGGTGTAGTCTTACTTCATAATCAAAAGTTAGATGAGAAGTAAGTCAGCTGAGTGTTCATTCAGGAACACAGCAGACCATAAGTCAGTTGACCAAATGTATACCACAGTAGACACATGAACCAGACACCAGCTGAGTATACATAAATCAGAATAATCCATTTCAAGTTTTGTTTTTAAAGATTAAATGGATAAGGATGAATATCCATCATTGGATTAATCGGTCAATCAATGGTAGAGATTAAAATGACGTTACAAGGAATTTAGGGTTGATTTAATTGAAGAAAAACCATTGGATGAGAGACAGACTGTCAGAAGGACATTGACACTGCCAGAATGTACAACCGAGGGAATTTCAGGGAATAATCATAAAATCCGATAACGGTCAGATTTGAAATTCAAAATTCAAGTGAAATATTTTCACCTATAAATAGAAGACCTCTGGAATCAGATTAAATACGAATTCACTAGCAATCAAGAGCATTACACCCTGCTGAACTGAGCATTCATACTGATCCATAATTTCTTCAAATGTTCATGCATTCAAGTATCATCCAGCATCTACACTTGGAGAACTTAAGCTGCTGATCTTATCATCTTGATCAAAAGTTTTCTGAAAATTCAAACCCTTTTTTCAAGAAGAAACCTGAAGACAAAGAATCACTGTTGAGTGTCAAGAACTGTTGTTTTTGTGGTGGAGCTGATGAAGAGGCAATCATACCCTTCAAGGACCAGTGGAGTACGTGGGAGAAACAATCCAACATGTTCTTAGTATTAAGTGTCTGAAGCCATAGTTATTGGTCAAGGACAAAAATCTTAGGGACTTTTGTGATAGCAATCTCAAAAGACTTTAGTGAATTTCCTCCAGCATCTCAAGAGAAGAGTGGACTGAAAGAATTACACCACCTGGAATGACTATAAAAATTGCCTTACTTTATTTTACTGCATTTACTTTCTGTATTTTCATTTACTGCATGTTATCAACATCAACCTGCTGAAATAGCTACTAGACTCACACACATTTCCACTCTTGAGTATCTACTACTTAGTATCATCTTTAACAACAAATAAAAAGGCTTAATTAAGTATATTCCGCTACAACAGATTCACTAGATTTGATAGTTAGCAGACTATTAACCCAGCTCAGTCTGACTTAACTCCAAAAAAAGTTTTAAGTGTTAAGTTTATTCACCCCCCTCTAAACTTAACTAGTGCCTTTCAAGGGACCAACAGTTGGTAACGGAGTAGAGCTTCTGTTCTGAAGTAATCCTACTTAGTTGTTCTTGTGAAAAATCTTTGAAAACTTTTTCAAGTTTTGGTCTTCTAAAGAATTTGCATCATGGATAACAACCAGTATGCTAGAACAATGTCGATGTGTTACATGGATAGTTTTAATGAATACAAACATCGTATACAGGCTTATCTGAATGCCACACATGATGAAATGATGGATGTGATAACTGATGAACCACTCCAGATCACCAAAGTCATTACTGTTATTAGTGCAATCAAACCATTCCTAAACCAAAAGATGAATGGGATCCGAAAGATAGAAAAAGAGCCAATCCGAACAATATTGCTATTGATATCATTTACAGAACCTTGGATAGTAATATGTACATGAAAGTGAAGGATTGCAAGACTGCCAAAGATTTGTGGAAGAAGCTACAACTAATTTGTGAAGGCACTGATGCAATCAAAAAGAACAAAGTCACTGTGGCCAAACAAAAATTTCAAGATTTTGAAAAGAAGTCCACTGAAACCGTTAAGCAAATCGAATCAAGATTTAATGCTATTCTAGATGAACTCACCCTGCTGAATAAAGAATACACTTGAGAAGAAATCAACACAAGAATTCTGAAAGCGTTGCCTCAAAAGAAATCTGAAATATGAAAATCACTGCAATGGAAGAGTCCAGGAGACTTCTAGAAGAATATACTTTCAAACTATTCTCAGATCTAAAAGCTATGAAATACTATTACAAGTCTTGAAAAAGTGCCAAAAACTATAGCACTGGCTGCTACACACAAAGAAAAATCATAAAATGCTCATGACGATAAACTTGATGATATGCATGAACAAATAGTATTGATGACTAAAAGAATAAGGATGATGAAAACTGGAAGAGCATCTCCAAAGAACTATGGCAAGAAAGCAACTGAGAAAAATGAGGAACCAAAGAAAGATCATGATTACCCATGCTTCAACTGCAAGAAGCCTGGACATTTCAAACCTGACTATTCTAAATTGAAACAGAAAAAGGATTATGACTACTTGTGCTTCAACTGCAAAAAGCCTGGACATTTCAAGCCTGATTGTCCAGACCTGCTGAGACAAAGAGGTCAGCAGAGAAGACCTGTTAGGAAAGCACTTGTTGTTGGTGATGAATCGGGATAAGAAGTGGAGTCTAAAAAAGCACAATCTGGAAATGAATCAGATGACACTTCTCTCATGGCACACATGGATGACACAGAGGAGGCATATAACAATGTATCTAATAACACTCCTAATGAAAGTGAATGTTCATCTACTAGTGGTTCACATCCTGAAAATTATTATATGGAAGAACCTCTAGATGCCCTTCTTAAGCAACTGAGGATAATACAATATGATTATGAGATTGTGAAGGTAGTAAGAGAGACACTGCAAGGAGAAATTCAAAGATTTCTTGCGGAATTAAGAATTCTCAAAGGCAAGCAAGTTGATTATGAACAGAATCAGCAGAAACCTACTGCCCCAGCAGCAAGAGCTGAATCTGTGGCACAATCAAGTTCTACAACTACATTCAAATCCGGGAAGCCTTATGGTGATAGAACATGTCTTGGAATTGACACCCAACAACCTTCTAAGGATGGATCAAGTAAGGCTGCTGAACCTAGTTCCATGATTGGTCCTAAGTTTGTAGCTGCATAAGATCCTACACCCCAGAAGGCTGCTGAGGAAGTTAAGCCTGCTGAGGAAGTTAAGCCTGCTGAGAATGCTTCAAAGAAGCAAAATCAAAAGTCTAAGAGGACAGTTGTACCTAACAACAAGGTTAAATCCAAAGGAAGGTCTGATGTACCTTCTAGACCTACTGATAACAAATCTGCTGCAAGATCTATTGAACCCCAAAAGGCTAATCCAAGATCAGCCAGGAACCAAAAAAATCCCAAGAATAATAATGTCAAACCTAAGAATGTTAATCATTCAAAGGATACTTATCTCAAGGGAAAGACAGATTGTTCCCTGCTGATGAAGATCACGATATACATGGCTCCGTTGTTAGAAACAAGAAGTTTCACCATAATGCTAAGGTCAAACATCAGCAGTGGAATCAACCAAGGACTCAGTAGAGACCACAACCGAGGACACAACAGAGGCCTCAGTAGAGACCATAATATAGGTTGTTCCTAACAGGCAACAACCTTTTGGTTACACCGATGCATCTAACAACAGAAATCGCTTTGCACATCATTATGTACCAAAAGACCAGAAAACATATATGAATGCTACACAATCCAACACAAGTGATCGCGTGCAAGGCACTTACTAGCAATAGGACTTGGTCTATCATAGTAGAGTCCTGGAAAATCATGGTCGATCCCACAGAGACTCGTAAGAACATATAATTATCAAGATTGAGCTTGTCACGATAACGGTCTACGACCAAATATAATATAGATAGTAGTAAATCTGGTAACAATCAACTGGCAAGATTATGCAAGTTCAACGAAGCAAACTAGAGTTTCTAATGTATTAGTTCAATTATGAGTAATTAGTTATTCCACCCACAAATGCAACAGTCCTCCCCATTGGTGAATTTATTCATTGTTCAGCTATGGGTACAACTCCTAACCCTATCTACTCCGACAATGGTAGTAGACAATCTATACGCAAGCTACCCTACTTAATTGGTCCGTAATAGCCCATACGCATAAAGAACTAGAGCTGTCGATATTGAGCGCTAACTCGTACCGCAAACCCGCCGACAGCTGTCGACATTGACCAGCATGTTCCTAGGGTCCATCAAGATAATATCCTAATTAACACTTCACTAACATTCCTTCATGTTAATTTACGATAACATGCAAATAGTTGATCAGGCTAAAAACATGTAAATTAAATCTATCGATCAAAGTAGCTGGCGCAGATTATCATGAATTAGTAATTTACTAGGTATTCAGATCCAATGATATAGACCGTCGCAAATCTGAAGAACGCAACTACTATCTCATGATTTCTTCACCAACGAATCAGATCTATAACACATGGGGTAAAATAAACTAACTACTACATAATCAAACTAAATAAGCAATTAAAACTTACTAGTCGAATATAACAATGATAGAGCTACATCTTGGAAAAGACAGAAAATCATACCCTCGAAGATGAGCGTAGATCTCCTTCGGATCTCTCCCTAGGCAGCGACTCCATCGTCTCTCCGACCAGAACTCATAAAATAAAGAAAATAAAGAACTAAGAACTTTTATTGCATAATATACTTGTCTTGAAAATTGTACACTTGAGTTCTGAGGTGAAGCCTCTTATTTATAGCTATCTAAACCGACTTAGGAACAACTAGTTCGACCCATCGTCCAAGAAAACGCGTTTCGGAAGGATCTCAACCCTCGGTAAGTCGGCACCGCCCCTTGGGTTACCGAGGGTAATTTTGTCATTTTTCTTCAACCGACTTAACTTGGATGCTTCTAGAATACCCTAGGCCCATTCCTTTCATTCAGTCCACTCCAGATTAGTCCATCATGCTTAGCCCAATATTTCGTATCCGGAAAATCATCAAATAATACATGAAATAATATTGAAATAGGGAAAATAAACGTTAAGTGCATATTTCTTGACTCACGAACTCAACATATGATATTCAACGTAAATGGTTCATATTTAAAGGTTGAAACAACTATTTTTAGCTCGTAATGGATAGAATATTGATGCCGTAGGATAGACTATTTTAACCGTCATCAACTACCCCCCACTAGACTTCTGCTCGTCCACGAACAAAGTATCAAGGCGGAATGTACCTCCAAGAACAACTCCGTCAACTACCACATATTCAACAGAGACTTCCGGCAGAAACTTGTTGGATGTAATATCGCCGGACGGATCTAGATCCGCCCGATTACACAACGGAATAACAAGGATCACGATCAATATAAATTAATCTACATAATTTAAGATCTACCTACAAGAAGGTGAGATCTACTTACCAATCAAAAGCGAGATCCAAAAGATTGATGAAGTCGAGATCCAATGTTAGATGCCACGATCTTCCGATGTGTATCTCCAAGAACAACCGGTGGATGTTGATCCTTGATGCTTGACCTCCTTGATATGCCACCCGGAAAATCGCGAAGATTTTCCCAACTCTAAACCCTAATGGGAAGTCGACATCTCCCTATTATCTTTGTGTATATGGTGTGTATTATGTGTGTCAAAAGGCTTAGGAGAACTCTCTTTATATAGGAGAGAAATCCTTGTCCTCCAAGGATTTTGATATGAATCTCAATCCAAGTATTCGTCACATTTTGAAGTTTTGGAAGACCGTCATTTATTTGACAGGAATCTCTGATTAATTAAATAATTAGTAAGTAAATTCACTATGTTATTACCATATTTAAATCAAGTATTAATTCTGAAAATCATGGAACAAGAATGGCGTCACTTTTAGAAGATCATCCAATTCTGGAAATCGAAGACTAGCTACTGTTTTGTCCCGTTTTGACCATTATAACCTTTCCGGATGAATTTATGTCCTTGACCAAAGTTGTAGATCTTTTTGAGTACTATAAAATCCATATATAGCTCGCATTTATTGGACAACCGAATCTCTGTATATGACCAGAATACTGATGGGTGCTGAAACAGATACATTGCACTTGGATGAAGAAGATTCGATGAATCTAGCTAGTCTTGTTCATGAACGAAAATTGGAGATACATTGCATTATTTTGGAAGCATGGAATGAACTCACCTTGGACTCTCCAAACATCACAAATGGCGCCACCTTTTGAGGATTTTTAGAAGTCTTTTAGCTTACCAATACTAGTCTTATTCATGTACTTAGCTTATTCAAGTAGCCTATAAATACTCAAACTATCAATTGTATTTTAAATCATCTTTTGACATCAATATAAATTTTCTCTTTTATACACTTGGATTAGTGTGTGTTTGGAATTCTCTGGATAGAGGTTCTGTCGGATTATCAAAGGCTTGAGCAACCTTTGTGGGTGTCCTATACCAAGGTGCTTAGAAACAAGTTTTCTAGGTGTCAAGGTTATTCCAAGGTGCTTCCTCACAAAGTTGAGGTTGTGTCGAGGAGCTCTCGAGAAATATTCCAAGGTGCTTCTACGCATTGTTGTAGTTGTGTCGAGGAAGGATTCACCAACTTCCAAATACCTTCATTTCTAGACTTCAACAAAGTCCGAAAACCACCTAAAGTTCAAGTACCGCTTTTCCTAGATCCGCGCAATTTCATATCGGTTGGTATCGAGAGAACAAGGCGGAAGCGACGGTATTATATCATTATACGTAGTGAAAATTGCACCGGTCTCCGAAATCGATTGTTTGGCCAACCTATACACCTTAAAACGATCGAAATTTTTACCACATCTAAACCATCCATATATCTACATGTTATCTCTTGACTTCAACCCATGATTCGAATCCTAACATATTCAAAAAAAAAAAGCACCTCAAATCTCTGTCTGATTGAGATGAAGTGGTGTCGAAGTGGTAAGTTACGCTATAATGGTTATGAGTACTATATGGAATATGATCCTAAAATGTATTATCCTAATTGTGTCAAGAAGGCCGACGCTGAATTTTTGAAAGAACAAAATGACTATCTTGAGAAGCAAAGAAGACTAAAGGTAGCTAAGGAAAAAAGAGAGTTAGAACGTATAGAAAAGTGGAAACAACTTGAGGCAAAATGTAAAAATTTGAAAAGAGTTTTTCTTTCTACATCATGATATAACTCATGCCGAAGTTCTTTATGGTAACAAGCCAAAGGTTCCTCATGTTGTAACCCCTATTGAGGATAATGTTGTTGATGGTACAGAGGTTGAGATACTTGTTGAGAAGCTAAATTGTCAATTGCAAAATGATAATGTGAAGATTAAGGAATGCAATTACATTGCTGAATTTGATGATGATAAAGTAGAGATACCTCAAGAGAACTTAGAGGATATTGTGGAAGAAGTATTAATACAGGATGAAGGATTAATTCTTGACGATGACGTTCAAATTACCGAAATAATTGAAGACGAGCAAGGTTCTGAAATTGTGATTATAGAAGAAGGGATGTTGGAGGAATGTATGGTAAAAGAAGATATTAAAAATTTTATTCCGGTTGAGGAAATTGAAGAGACCGTGATACTAAAATCATGTGGCAGCTATGTTGATTTTTCTTTGCAGGAACATGACCATTACCCTGTTGAGGAAAGTTTATTAGATATGAGGGTTTTTGAACGAGAACACCTCAGTGGAAAACCGGCACACATCTATATTGATTCTTTTGCTAAATGTTTTGATGATTATCCGACACGGAGTTTCTATGAATATGTTTCTACTATTCCAAAGTCCATCAACGTCTATAACAAACCAAGATACGCTTCTCGCATTGATTTTGTGAAGTGGGGATCTCGACATCGGCTTACAATTTTGAAGTTATGTATTCGAAAAATATTTGATCCCGGTGTTTGTTTGTTGATAATGTGGATTCATTCAAGATTCATGCATGATTCTGAGCTATATGACATCCTTTTGATTCGAGGACGAATCATTTCGCAACCGGGAGGGAATGATATGAATCTCAATCCAAGTATTCGTCACATTTTGAAGTTTTGGAAGACCGTCATTTATTTGACAGGAATCTCGGATTAATTAAATAATTAGTAAGTAAATTCACTATGTTATTACCATATTTAAATCAAGTATTAATTCGAAAATCATGGAACAAGAATGGCGTCACTTTTAGAAGATCATCCAATTCTGGAAATCGAAGACTAGCTACTGTTTTGTCCCGTTTTGACCATTATAACCTTTCCGGATGAATTTATGTCCTTGACCAAAGTTGTAGATCTTTTTGAGTACTATAAAATCCATATATAGCTCGCATTTATTGGACAACCGAATCTCTGTATATGACCAGAATACTGATGGGTGCTGAAACAGATACATTGCACTTGGATGAAGAAGATTCGATGAATCTAGCTAGTCTTGTTCATGAACGAAAATTGGAGATACATTGCATTATTTTGGAAGCATGGAATGAACTCACCTTGGACTCTCCAAACATCACAAATGGCGCCACCTTTTGAGGATTTTTAGAAGTCTTTTAGTTTACCAATACTAGTCTTATTCATGTACTTAGCTTATTCAAGTAGCCTATAAATACTCAAACTATCAATTGTATTTTGAATCATCTTTGACATCAATATAAATTTTCTCTTTTATACACTTGGATTAGTGTGTGTTTGGAATTCTCTGGATAGAGGTTCGTCGGATTATCAAAGGCTTGAGCAACCTTTGTGGGTGTCCTATACCAAGGTGCTTAGAAACAAGTTTTCTAGGTGTCAAGGTTATTCCAAGGTGCTTCCTCACAAAGTTGAGGTTGTGTCGAGGAGCTCTCGAGAAATATTCCAAGGTGCTTCTACGCATTGTTGTAGTTGTGTCGAGGAGGATTCACCAACTTCCAAATACCTTTATTTCTAGACTTCAACAAAGTCCGAAAACCACCTAAAGTTCAAGTACCGCTTTTCCTAGATCCGCATTTCATATCAATCTAATATATTTTCCTTAATTAATTATTTAACAAATAAACAATTAATCACATGTCTTATAATTATAAAAAAAAAAACTAATTTCTTAATAAATAACAAGACACAACACGCCAACCCTAGTCAAATAAGGCTAGCACACGAAATTTCACATAATGGGCCAAGACCACGAAAAATATTTTTCCATGTATTTTGTTATTTAGTCAAATAAATAATAAATCGCACATCAATTAAATAGTCCAACTATTTAATTATTATTGAGGCCCAACGTCAAGAAAAAGATGCATGTTAGGAGCCACATCGGGGACCATAGGCCTATAACCAGTAGCTACAATAAATTAAATAAAATTATTCATCGAACAGAACAATTCTTATTCAATCTATTAATTCCGGGATTACGCCACCATAAACCCGAAACTGAACTCTATCGATTATAGATATATACTTACACTCTAATCATTGAGTAAAAACGTCCATTGATATAATCATTACATACGGATAAATCCTCCATAGACTGTTCGTTTTGATTCGGGATATCTCCGTAAACCCTTCTCAAAACTTCTTATCTTTATTTACCATTAACCCCCTAATGATCAATTAGTTCATAACAAATAAAATATGAACCGGTCCTATCGATCAGTTTCTCGGATTAACAAATAAGGGAACTGTCTGTCTACTTTCCGCAGGAAGGAATGGATTCCATATATGTGAAGTCACAGACTACTCAATCATTCCAGAATAGAGCCAACGAGAAGTGTTCAGATCACATGTATCCAAATGATCCTTAACTAACACATCAAACCCTACTTTGAACCAAGCAGTATATTGTGATCACATCAGGATTGAGATTAATCCATATATGATCATCTTGTGATTCGATAAGATTTCTCGATCACGGAATTATATCGAGAATTCAAATCAAATCTGTCCAAACCTATATGATAGACATCATATATAAATGCCCCACTAGGTACCCTATACCGACGGTCCGGATGAGACGGTCACACCGTAAAGTGTTCTGGGTGCATTATTGGTATATTAATCACGAGACACATACTCTGATTAAATCACCATAGACTAACTAGTTTTAAACATATCATCACTAACTCAATCCTCGTGTGTATGCCATACACTGATTTATGTGATTACATACCGATATACTTAGGGTTTTCAGCAGTGTATTAAAAAAAGCATAAATGCAAATATTAGGATGAATTATAAATCCTGTCAAAAACAATTACAGAAATTGTCTTTCGGACACTACACCTAACAATCTCCCACTTGCACGAAAGGCAAGTGATTAATTGTTTTAAAGCACACCTCGTATTCACAACATTCACCCACTTGCTCTAAAAGCAAATGAGTCATATACCACGAGTAAACACTGAGCCCGAGATCGATTTAACGATCATCCTTAATCTGCCATAAAGTCAGAATCAGTGTAATCATTCACGTTCGCACCCGAATATACTAGCATATTATTCCTCGTTCTCCAAAGATACTTGAGGACGTACTAAACTTGCTATTTAATACTCGGATCCAAGATTCGATTAACTTGTAATTTCCTGACTTTCTTTTATCAAAAGAGAGTCTATCCCCTTTTCTATTCATCCTCAGGTTGAGAGAAGCATTCCGTGAGAGGTAGGGTAGGACTACTTCATTGAATGTTGCATACCGATATGCAAAATCATCTTAACCATTAGGATAGATGGGATTTCCAGTCACATATTCTCAGGAATTTGACCGAATCAAATCCTTTAGAATATAGTCTAATTCTTTCATAAAGAGAATCTTGGCATGTCAGTTTTTGACTTCAGATAACACACCCATGTTGTTTCCACCTGTTTCAGTGTTACCGTTCATGAATACTAATGTATATACTACTTTACCAATACTGACATCCCGTCTATAAAAGACTTATCAATATTTTGGTCAAGTCCACATACTTGAAATATGTGACTTTTAAATGACCTAGAGGTTTGCTTTAATCCACAAAGGATATAAGCCTTGGTTACGAATAAATTCAGATTCCGATTGTTCAGCAAAAAAGGCTCAGGGAATCACCCCTATTTTCTTCTTTCTAATGAATCTGCCATTTGTTCTAAACTAAAACCCTTATGTTCTGAATGAATTCAGATTCCGTTTGTTCGGCAAGAAAGTCCCAAGGAATCACCCCTATTTTTTGCTTTTTAACGAAATCAAACAAGACCGAGTGGTGAAAGAGTTCACGGTCTGGTTAACTCTCTACTTGTTATGGAATCACCACTAGACCACTCAGCTATGTACCGAAAGTTAAACTTTATATTCATTCGACTCTTATCATGTAGATACAATTACTCCCACTGGGCCTGAGACACTCAGGTGGTTCTACTATAGTGTGAACAGAACTGGAGTACCAAAACTCCATTCACTGGGTTTTTAAACCAACCTCTATGATCAGAATCCTATACGGCCCATAAGGAACCATAGGTTATCAATCACCTCTCGTAAACTTCAAAGTCGAGAAAACCGCAAAAGGTAATGGTTAAACCATACTCCCACTGCGTTCTAGGTGGATCGATATTCTGATCTAGTAGTAATTATCACTGTTATCACCAACAACCAATGTTGGACGTGGTCTGATCTAATCAGTTAGTAACTACCTTGAGTAACCGTACTCCAAAGTCCAAGGTTGTTATTCATAGACCCTTTCAGAAGGGGTTTTGACAGTGTAACCGTCACTTTCTGATCTTAAGAATCTTATAACCAACCTTTACTCAATGTATAAGATATTGCACGAATAGTCTCCATCTAAATGTGTACGTAAAATTTCCAGTCCTACCTTCAAGCACTAAGTGCTAAATGCCTATATTGACGGAAGTGGGGTGAACCGAATTCACTCCTTATCCACAAATTTGTAAGCATCTTCTAGTTAGACTTTTCGGTTTTACATGATAGTGTAAACCGTTATTTCGCAACCAATATCTTAAATAAGTTAAGCAGTGTATTGTAGCACATTAATAACTATATGAGGCAAATTTATGGTGTTATCCCTCAGTGGATAAATTCCACTGGGATGCAGGACGAGCATCAGTCCCAAGACTATGCTATGGCCTATTACTGAGCATGGAATACTCTATCTCTGGTGAAATCAGAGATACATCCAAATATTTTAGATAATCTTACTAGCGTTTCGAGTAGTTGTCTGACGATATTTCACTACTCAAAAGCTCCTTCTAACTTGTATCTTTCACAAGACCCCGAAGGTCATTATGAACAAGCTATGTTACTTCTTTAAATCTATTACCCTTTCCCGATTGAAAGAAAGCTTAGTCATTGTTCCCTTTGAGATAGTGTTCCTTGACTGAGAGATAAGAATCACTCTAAGCCAGTCTTCAGATCTTGTCTTTAGGAAATATGCACTAATTAATAGAGTATGAAGAAGTGTTTATCTAAATACGGAAACCTTTTACCTTAAATAGTATAAGATGTGTTACATATACCTTTTCAGCATTTCTTAGTGGTTTTGAATTTATCAAACAAAAGTCCGAGTCTTGGATTCGTGCTACAAATGTCGTATTCACTTTCTATAAGATAAACAAATTATCGAATTGAAAGTGATCCATTTGTTCCAACGAATCGGAAAACAGAAAATAAATTTTCTGTGATATTCAAGGATTGAATCCGAAATTCATTTCCTTATATCACTCCCACTATTCTAGCTAAAACAACTGCCCGTTGTCCACTCTATTTATCGTTTAATGCATAGCTACCTTGTTCTTCCAAAGAACTTATCTTTTGAGGAAATCGTTAAGGATGCATTGGTCAGTGATCCAAAATCACCTTCCTTATCCTCTGATTTTCTATTTATTAATATTCTGGTTTAGCCTTAAAACTACTTAGTTTAGATGACTAACACGTATAGACATTCTTTCCCATTCTTGACTTTCCTTATATGGAAACAGTCTTGTACTAGCAGTTCATTTGAGTAGACACTACTCGTGAACTGTGGGATGTCTAATGATAGTGTTACTCATTTTGACTATTTGATTTTTCTAATAAATCAACAAATCATAAGGTTAAAGCTCCCACTAGTTTATCGGTTCCAATTACCGTCTAACTAGCAATGCTTTATTTTTGATTTTTACAAAGATTAGAAAATCACCAGAACTAAGCTCCCACTAGTTTATCGGTTCCAAATACCGTCTAACTAGTAATGCTTTGTTCATATTTTTCCAGGAATGGAAAAAACTCTTGTGCAGTCTCTTACATATTTCTAATGATTCAGAAAAACAACAAATCATAGAATAAAGCTCCCACTAGTTTATCGGTTCCAAATACCGTCTAACTAACAACATTTTATTTATGATTTTTCAATTAGAAATTTCTTGTGTGATTACTCACACAATTAAAATTCACTAATAGAATTTTATATAGTCCTACATCATCTTTGAACTAAGTGCGTGTCTCGTTCAACACGAGTGACAGCAGTGACAAACCTATACTATGTCACTTAAGATTTAAAGGCTCAAAAGGATTATCTCTTCTGAAATTTAATTGCATTCTTCGATGAGTTCAACGTTCTTGTTACTTTCCACTTTTAACGAAGTCATTACACTAGCAGTTTAGTAGCCTGGAGATGATAGTTGTAAATAAAATTGACAGAAAAAATACATACATACACAACTAGATAAATTTTAGGAATTATAAACTGTAAAAGTCTATCTTACCATTCCAAGGATTTAAACTCCCATCGTACCGCCGCCTAGGGGGTCGGTATCAACACGATGACGGTTAAACTGAGACAATCTCTCTCGATGATTAAACTTTGAGAATCAAACATCTCATGGGAATTGTAGATCCCATACTTTAATCGTCGATTACCTTCTTTTTTTCAGCCAAGATATTTCCTAAAATATCCTAATGAGTGTGACCTACTATATCAGACCTTTAAGTATGCCCCGAGTATGCCTACGTAGGGCAGGTCAGTGACCCGGGGAGTCCTCAAGATCCTATCCTTTCGGAGACCAAGCCATGAATTTTGATAGTGGTGAACACCATCCGAAGGAGGCCGAAATCAAAGCGGCATGAGGCGTCACCATTCTCTCACTTGCTTGCATCTATGGCAGAGGCCGTGGGGTCGGCTGTCGCCTTCCCCGCTCCCACTCAACATTCTGAAAAAGTGGTAGGTTTACTAATCGCGGTTTTGGACTTGACAATATTTTAAGAGACAACAAATCATGTACCCGAATGATGTCGGTAATGTAGGCAAGCCTACCCGTCTTATTCGTTGGAACGTATGTGACTTTCGGTCGGATCCGGCTAGGAGAAACCCCGTTTAGCCGTAAAGGCTTGTCGGATATGCTTAGTCTTGCCGAACTCCGGGGCAAACGTCACACGTGGAAGGTGAGTCGATCGAGCCGTAGCTCAGTTGAACTTACCCAACCATGGTTAGACCATTTCCGAACCCATGTATCATGATTTTCCAATTTCTTAAATTGTCAAACTTTCCCGTAGACACTACCGAATAAACCCGTAATCTCGTTCCGGTTTAAGGTGGGATTCACCGAGAATCCATCACCGAAAACTTAACGATTGACAAAACCCGGTTCCTCGGTTCTTTAATTAGTTTCTAATTAATTTATTCCCACAACATTTAATTAAAAAATTAAACTAATTAATCGAGTTGAATACATGCCTAATTAATTATCCAGAATTAAATAGCTACATGTATGCATATGGAGTGGAATTCATGATATGATGAATGTCATGGCAATTTTCCGGTTATACACATAAATACGATCATACATGCAATTACGGAAAATAAACACCGAGATGGATCGTTGGTACCCCCGTATCTAACCTATTAAAAAATAAATAAACAAACCCTAACTAGGGTTTACTATTTTCTAATTTGCTGTTGTTGTGTTTTATCGATGATCGGACATCCAAACGAACTTTGATCGTCACGAAACTTTATGTACCTGTTCTTCACTCCTTATACTTGAATATGTACGGTTGGATCCGAGTTTTTATGGCCCAATTGATCCCAGAAAGCCGCCGATCCAACTGCAGCATCTGTTTATAACTGCGGCGCAGCAGTGTCTTCCCGAGCCGATCGGGCATCGAGACAAAACCCGATCGACATGAAATTCTTAGGGCTTGTTTATAACTCCATTTTGGTCAATCTGAACGGTCAGATCTATGTTTCAACGTTCCAAACTATTCCACAAATTCGACGAACTCACAGCTAGGGTTTTTACGGCTGCTGTGCTTTTCTGTTACAGCAGTAAATTTATTCCAGCGATCTGATATCGAAACGGACTCCGATCGACACCAAATTTTGAGGGCTTGATCAAAAACTTGTTTTCTTAATTCTGACCGAAGAGATTGTCATTTCAACGGCTCAATCTCCGGGAATAAATAAAAAACGGACAGAGACAAAACAGATCTACTTCTAGGAAACTAAAATTACAAAATATCTTATACTCATATAAACGAACTTATATGAGTTTACAATAGATCTAACGAGAAACAATACCAACCACAATCCATCTATTCAACCACAACATATTAAAGCATTCATCATCATGATTTTCGAATTTAAAAAAAATGAAAAAATAATGCAATCTAAACATGCAATTTCCACTCCTAGATCTATCAATTATATACTTTAATTTATAGATTGGAGGCTCTCCTACCACTTGTTGGATGTAATATTTCCGGACGGATCTATATCCGCCCGATTACGCATCATAATAACAAAGATCACGATCAATATAAATTAAACTACATAATTTAAGATCTACCTACAAGAATGTGAGATATACTTACCAATCAACAGCGAGATCCAAAAGATTGATGAAGTTGAGATCCAATTTGAGATGCCACGATCTTCCGATGTGAATCTCCAAGAAACAACCGGTGGATGTTGATCCTTGATGCTTGACCTCCTTGATATGCTACCCGGAAAATCCCGAAGATTTTCCCAACTCTAAACCCTAATGGGAAGTCGACATCTCCCCATTATCTTTGTGTATATGGTGAATATTATGTGTGTCAAAAGGCTTAGGAGAACTCTCTTTATATATGAGAGAAATCATTGTACTCCAAGGATTTAATAATTAATACAAAATCAATTATAATAATCCTTTTCCATAAAAAGATACTCCTAGAATAATCTAGAATAAATCAGAATATTTAAGGATCAATCTAATATATTTTCCTTAATTAATTATTTAACAAATAAACAATTAATCACATGTCTTATAATTATCAAGAAAACTAATTTCTTAATAAATAACAAGACACAACACGCCAACCCTAGTCAGATAAGGCTAGCACACGAAATTTCACATAATGGGCCGAGTCCACGAAAAACGTCTTTTCCATATATTTTATTATTTAGTCCAATAAATAATAAATCGAACATCAATTAAATAGTCCAACTATTTAATTATTATTGAGGCCCAACGTCAAGAAACCTATGCATGTTAGGAGCCACATCGGGGACCATGGACCTATAACAAGTAGCTACAATAAATTGAATAAAATTATTCATCGAACAGAACAATTCTTATTCAATCTATTAATTCCGGGATTACACCACCATAAACCCGAAACTGAACTCTATCGATTATAGATATATACTTACACTCTAATCATTGAGTATAAGCGTCAATTGATATAATCATTACATACAGATAAATCCTCCATAGACTGTTCGTTTTGATTCGGGATATCTCCGTAAACCATTCTCAATACATCTTATCCTTATTTACCCCGCTAGTGATCAATTAGTTCATAACTAAGGAATGGATTCCATATCCGTGAATAAGGGAACCGTCCGTCTACTTCCCGCGGGGAAGGAATGGATTCCATATCTGTGAAGTAACAGACTACTCACTCATTCCAGAATAGAGCCAACGAGAAGTGTTCAGATCACATGTATCCAAGTGATCCTTAACTAACACATCAAACCCTACTTTGAACCAAGCAGTAGACTGTGTTCACATCAGGATTGAGATTAATCCATAAATGATCATCTTGTGATTTGATAAGATTTCTTGATCATGGAATTATATCGAGAATTCAAATCAAATCGGTCCAGTCCTATATGATAGACATCATATATAAATGCCCCACTAGGTACCCTATACCGACGGTCCGGATGAGACGGTAACACCGTAAAGTGTTCTGGGCGCATTATTGGTATAATAATCACGAGACACATACGCTGATTAAATCACCACGGACTAACTAGTTTTAAGCATATCATCACTAACTCTATTCTCGTGTGTATGCCATACACTGAGTTATGTTATTACATACCGATATACTTAGGGATATCAGTAGTGTATTAATATAAGCATAAAAGCAAATATTAGGATGAATTATAAATCCTGTCAAAAACAATTACATAAATTGTCTTTCGGGCACTACACCTAACAAAACATACATCAAGCCACAATCCATAAGCTCCCCATTAATCACTACTTACCACGCATCAATGTGTCGTGTGATGAATCAGTCGTGATAATGCGTTCGTGAGACGAATCAAGTTGTATTAACCACACAATCTTAACTTGCTTGTACATACACTCGCTCATCTTGCTTTCAGACTTGGTTAAACAACATGGTACCATAATTGGGTCGGGCGGACTCGGGACTGAGCATCGCTCTTAAGTCCTCGTTTGTTTCTTTTGATGTGAGGGTCGTGCCCTTTTTACACAAGTTCGCTTCCCTCACTGCCTTTATTGCATATCTTTTTTTCTTTCTTTTTTTCTTTTTTCATATTCTTTTATTTTTGGCGGATTTCCTCACTTTTTTTCTCTTTCTCTCACAAGTCCGTGTGTCCCGGTGACCTTTCGTCATCCAAGTTGCTTCCCTTGTCTTAGAACAAATCGTTGAAGTATATAGATAGATAAATAATGATTCCCGGTTAAAACAACTCATCATCTAATCTTACACTTCTCACTCAGATTATGTGCTCAAATATTGATTGCAATGATAGAATAATAATTAATAAGTTACTACTTCACGCAACATAACATATACCCATTCTTTCATACTAAATTGAATATGCTATAGCTCACTTCAGATTGAACTTGGGCTCATTTTCTACCGATTCCTTACTCGAAAACGTTCAATAAGCAAGCTAAAAATAGTGTTATTTTTAAAAAATATTCCCTTTTTCGACTAACCAGCTAAGACACCTACCCCCCACTTATTATAGACATTGTCCCCAATGACTAATAATAAAGAAAAGAAAAGGTACTTAGCTCTGGAAATGTTGGCTGAGGCAAAACGAATCCTGGAGCAGAATCATTAGCTCCTATGTTATTCCTCTTCCAAGTTTGTACCTGCTTTCCAAATGCTTCCGAAAACTGTGAGTAACATGCGAAGGGCAACAATAAAATAAGGTGGTGGTAATTGTGCATACCGGAGGAATGCGCAAAAACAGTTTAAGCCACTTTATTCCGTTGTTGGCCTAAGCAAGACACAAAACCTTTTACGAGGGTATCACATGAGAATCGTGAAGGAAAAAACCATATATATCTCTAGTCAAGTGACTGAAGATATATGTGATGAAAAAACTTGCAATTGTCATGCTACTTTATTGACTCAAAATAAAATAAACAAAAGCAATAAATAAGGGTTTAGAAATAGTTCTGAGTTTATAGTCGTCAACTCGACTATACTAATAGGGCTCCTTCATTCATATTCCGGCTCTTCTAACGTAAAGGCTTCCAATTCAGGGTTATACTTGTGCTCTAGGTAATGTTTCAGCCTGTGGCCGTTAACTGTGAAAGTTTTCCCAGAGTGTTCATGTCTAACTTCACATGCACCTGAATTGTAGACTTTCGTGACTACATGTGGTCCATACCATCTAGACTTCAACTTTCTAGGAAAAAGACGAAGACGCGAGTTTTATACCAGCACTTTATCTCCAACTTGAAATGTGCGGTTCAGAATCTTCTTATCATGCAGGTGTTTCGTTCTTTCCTTATAAATCCTGGCATTCTCATTTGCTTGAAGTCAAAACTCCTCCAATCTATTCAACTCTAGCATTCTCTTTTCACCAGCTAAATCCTCATCCATGTTTAAAAACCTCGTAGCCCACAGTTCTCGGTGCTCGAGTTCTACTGGTAAATGACATGCTTTTCCAAACACTATCATATATGGTGACATCCCAATTGTGGTCCTATAAGTTGTTCTGTATGCCCAATGAGCGTCATCTAATTTCAAAGACCAATCTTTCCTTGTGGGATTCACAGTCTTTTCTAAAATTCTCTTAATCTCTCTGTTCGTGACTTCTACATGTCCACTCGTTTGGGGGTGATATGTTGCTGCAATATTATGTCTAACCCCATATCTCATCATTAACTTCTCAAACAACCTATTACAGAAATGACTCCCTCCGTCACTAATTATGGCTCTTGGCACTCCAAACCTCGTCAAAATGTTTTTCTTAAGAAATCTCAAGACAACCCTGACATCATTAGTAGGTGAAGCTACAACTTCCACCTATTTGGAAACATAATCAACTGCTACCAGGATGTAACGATTTGATACTGGCGATGTGAATGGCCCAACAAAATCAATTCCCCAAACATCGAATACTTCCACTTCTAAGATACTCTGAAGTGGCATCTCATTTCGCATAAAAATATTACCAGTCATTTGATAGGAATGACAGGATCTTGTAAACTAGTAAGCGGATTTATGAATTGTCGGCCAATAGAATCCACACTGCAGTACCTTTGCTGCTGTCTTGTCTTGCCCATAATGACCTTCAGCTTCTCTAGTATGACACATGTGCAAAATACTTGGAATCTCATCATCATGGACGCACCTCCTAAGAATGTAATGTATACCTTGGACCCTTAACAATGAAATTGTCAAGAACCCTAAGTAATACAATGAATAACCACGTTTAGATCCCAAAATGAAATAAAAATAGAATAAGATGAAGGAAAAGACTTGAGCAAAAGTAGTTTAACTCAAGGATGAGACTAGAAGAACCAATGGCTATGAAGAAGCCAAGACCCTTCTAATGATACTTAAACCAAAAACTACAATGAGAAACTTTAAGCTATGGTCACAAACTTAAAATGCACTTAATAAAACTTGTCAAAACTCTAAGAGAAAAACTCTCAATATGATTATAATTCAAGGTGAGAATACATATGGTGTGCCTCTCCTTTTATAGGCTAAGGAAGTTGGCATTTTATTTCCTAGAAAATAAAAATTAAATAAAAAGATGTAAAATAAAACGAACCTAGACAACTCCTAAGTCTAGGTGAAATAAAGAAAAAATAAAGAAAATTCCAAAAATACAAAAGATCTTCAAATCACAAATTAGTAAATAATCCCCCAATCAGATTGATTGATTATCTACCAATATAAGATGAATATTTGATGAAATCAATCACCATAATACTTCTAATTTTCGTTCTAGATGGTCTTGGTAGACCTTATTGGACACTAATAATAATAATAAGACTCCAAATAAAAAGAAAGTAGGAGAAAGCCCATCTTCTCTTTTCTTTAGTGCTTGATCCATGCTCTTTGGCCCAAATGTGTCAAAATAATCAAAGTATGAAACCATTATCTTCATTTGGACATGTACTTCATCACATTGGGCTTCTCTCAGATTTAAATATTCAACGGGATGACAGATGGATCAAAGAAAATGTGCAAGTCCACCAGAATATGCAAACCAGCCGAATTTAGCCCAAATAAAGGACAACTTGTACTCTCCAATGAAGCGACCCTTGATAATAATGAGTAACCTTAAAATTATCAAAATAAATGATTAAAGTTCCATAAGTTTTCCACATTGAAGGGAATGCAGATCTCATGCAAATCACTTGATATAAATCTTATACGGTTAGTGATCATCAATGTGAAATCGTGGACCATAAGAGATGTGTAGAAATTGATGATGGCTTGATGGTCCTGCATCATATCATCCCCCTTTGAAAATATTCGTCCTCGAATCCAAAACATCATGGAGAATCTGAATACATCATCAAGATCCTGCCAACCACAACCAACAAAAGCAACATAACTAGAACAAAGGATTAGTGGCTTAGTCCTTCTAACTTTGTGTTTAATATTCCTCCTCAATAAATCTATTCCACTGGTATAACTTCCTCCATTATTCACAAAGAAATCAAATAAATTTACTATCTTTTTCCTTGCACAAATTTCACTCAAGGCAAACTTTCGAAAACCTTTCCCTTTTAAGCAAACTTACTCTCATTTTCTTATCGAAAACTCCACACATGCTTAAGTTATCTTGGCAAAAGGATAAATCATAAGAGTTCTGCAAAATTTTGAGTTCACTAAGCACAACATTTTTATATAGTAGACAACTAAAAGAAATATGATATGCTTCAGCTTTCACTTTCTTTCTCACATAATCAATTAAATCATTTTTGCCAAATTTACCCTCATTTTCATCACATTCAATTCTCTCAGAACAAGAAAATTGATTGGAAAACTGAGATACATGCAAATTGCTATCACCAAAATGATGGGAATTAAAGATAATTTCATTATCACTTAGAAGTGGATCTAAACAATTATGAAAATATCTTAAGTGTTTTATTTCCATAAAAATCCCATCCTTATCCCCACCACCAACACCAACAAGAGGTGGAGATTCTTCAACCTGCTTAAGACATGATTTACCAACAAAGACTGCATTTCAATCACATTAAGACTTTTACTCACATCAACATCTTCCAATTGAATCCTTTCACGAAAATCGAATTAAATGCTTCATATTCCAATTCAAAAAGTTCATTATTATAAATATGAAAATTATTTTGGCCAATGAAATCATTTACACTCGATTCTTCCTCATCAAACAAAGGATTGTCATACACTTGATTTCAAGATTTTCAACATTTAATTTCGAACTCAGATAAGATCCATTCTCAACCATATAATTTGTTGGATCCATTTCCAAATCATGCTCGCAATTTCCATTCAAGGCATTAAAATCAGATTTAGATTCATTCACATTGCATCCTATATCATTATCATGCACCATTTGTTCAACAAATTCATTTGTTTGGATTAAACATTTCAAAGATGATTCTTTTCTTGAGTTAGCCATTTTTAACTGAGTTTCAAGAACTTGTTGATTATTCAAGGAAGTTAGTATAATGGTTTTATTATTTTGCTTAAATCGAAACCTGTTAAGTTTACCATCATACTTAGCTCGCTTTTCCTTTGACCTTCCAAAAATTATATCACAATTAAGCATAGGGATGACATCAAATAAGATCTGATCATGGTAAGTCCTAAGAGAAAATGAAATCACAACTTGCTTTGAAACCTTAATTTCCTCAAACTCATTAAGCCTTGTAGACTATATGGGTTTGGATGATCAAAAGTTTTCAAATTAAGCTTTTCTACATTTTATTGGCTTACCACATTAGATTGGCAAGTATTATCAATCCTTACCAAAAAAATTCGGCCCATCACTATGAATCTTGTAAAGAACTCCTCGGTTTGCAAGGAATCAAACGACTCAACTTCTTTAACCTGATTCGCATCCACTTGTTCATGGTTCAAGTGTTGCTCGCTTTCACCAACCTGCTCACAATAAACCAGAGAGGAAGAATTTTTAAAATTAGAAATCCTCACATCCTCACAAGAATTTTCCTTTTCGACTAAATTTTCTCCCTCGAAATCTCTCAGATTTTCAACTTTATTTTCTCCCTCCTCATTATTCTTCTCAATTTCTTTTTTGATCCCTTTTTTAATTTTCTTTTTCTCACCCAATTCAACCCATGCCTTTTCCCAACCAGATTTTGTACATCATCTTTTTGTGCCAAATTTGTAGATCTAGAACAAAAAGAATCATGAGAATTACAATAAGAATTTTTGGCATTTCTTATGCGCTTATGATCACTAACTGGATCACTATATTGTTTCCTCAAAGTAGGACATTTATGATCGTAATGCCCATAATCATTAATAATGAAACAATATAAATCTCTAGTTTTAAAGGAGCTAGGAAACTGATATTTACAAATTGTTCCCTTGTCAGTCTTAAAATCTTGATCATAAGTATTAGGAGTTTTAGATCTCCCTTTACTAATATCAAAAGATTTTATAGAATTGTAATTAGGATTTTCCCAAGAAAAGGAAAGATAATGTGACATTAATTTTTATTTTTTTTTTTACAAGAAAGAAAGAAAAAAAAAATATAGACAAAAAGAAAATAAAAATCCTCACTTTCACTCTTTATTTGGGTGATTGATGATTCACTCTGGCTTTTCTCTCCCCTCATATAGACTCACCACACAATTGCCTTTTACCGCTCTTTCTCAATTAGAGTAATAAACGATTAAAAAGTGTACAATAATATGATTGCAATGCTCTGTGAATCACTGTATCCTTAGTCCTCAAATCACAAGAAGAGAAGACTAGGATGGATTCAAATGTGAAAAGAAAAGACAAATGAATGGAGTAGATGTGGAGGAGATCAAAGATGTAACAGACTTTGGGCACCTTTTGAGTGTCTGGCCCTTTATATGACTATTTTTTTGGGTTTTTTTCCATTTTTTTACTCTAAAAAAACTCTGAAGAACTTGTATTAGATCGGGTTATCACCTTTTAATCAATGCCTTAATGATTAGCACTTGAATTGGAGTTCGGTGACAACTTCTTGATTTTGTCCAGAAATTCAGCCATGCACTTATTGGCACGTTCAGCCCAAACAAAAATGAATTTCAACTGCAAAAAAGGAAATTTTAGAATAATGAGTTATGTAGATGATACCCAAAATTCAGATTTTTTTTTCACTTTTATAGGTTGAACAAACAATCGTTTCTTGTCAACTGACTCAATCTATCAAAATTCTTCAGAATTGTAGTAGTGACTTATTTCGCCGATTGTGATCACACTATGACGAATATGGAAAACCTCCAAAGATGAAAGTTGTATAACAGACAATTTCCAATCACACCACCAATGGTCAATGAATTTGGAATTTAATAACCCACTCAAACATAATTCGAAAGAAGATCTACTACAGCAGAATTTCAGAATAGAGTATTCTGTGTTGTGGTGCAGTTTTCAGTATGATCTGATTCGAATTTTGAGATGCAATAAAAAGAGAAAATGTAGATCAATTGGTGATTTATAGGTGATAAAAATTTCAGATTTTGTTGAGCTTTTATGAGTATTAACCGAGTTGAAATAAAAATGGGTGTCAAATCAGCAACACCAAAACAACTGGATTGAACCACCTGCTCTGATACCAACTGATGTATACCTTGGGCCCTTAAAAATGAAATTGTCAAGAACCCTAAGTAATACAATGAAAAACCACGTTTAGATCCCGAAATGAAAAATAGAATAAGATAAAGGAAAAGACTTGAGCAAAAGTAGTTTAACTCAAGGATGAGACTAGAAGAACCAATGGTTATGAATAAGCCAAGACCCTTCTAATGATCCTTAAACCAAAAACTACAATGAGACACTTTAAGCTATTCTCACAAATTTAAAATGCACTTAATAAAAGCTGTAAAAACTCTAAGAGAAAAACTCTCAATATGATTATAATTCAAGGTGAGAAATATAAATGGTGTGCCCCTCCTTTTATAGGCTAAAGAAGTTGGCATTTTATTTCCTAGAAAATAAAAATAAAATAAGAAAATGTAAAATAAAAATGAACCTAGACAACTCCTAAGTCTAGGTGAAAAAAAGAAAAAAAAAGATAATTCCAAAAATACAAAAGATCTTCAAATCACAAATTAGTAAATAATCCCCCAAAATAAGATGAAGATTTGATGAAATCAATCACCATAATACTTCTAATTTTCATTATAGATGGTCTTGGTAGACCTTATTGGACACTAATAATAAAAATAAGACTCCAAATAAAAAGAAAGTAAGAGAAAGCCCATCTTCTCTTTTCTTTAGTGCTTGATCAATGCTCTTTGGCCCAAATGTGTTAAAATACTCAAAGTAAGAAACCATTATCTTCATTTGGACATGTACTTCATCACATTGGGCTTCTCTTAGATCTAAATATCAACGGGATGACAAATGGATCAAAGAAAATGAGCAAGTCCACCAGAATATGCAAACCTGCCGAATTTAGCCCAAATAAAGGACAACTTGTATTCTCCAATGAAGCGACCCTTGATAATTATAGGTAACCTTAAAATTATCAAAATAAATGATAAATTAAAGTTCCATAAGGTTTCCACATTGAAGGGAATGCAGATCTCATGCAAATCACTTGATATAAGTCTTAGACGGTTAATGATCATCAATATGAAATCGTGGACCATAAATGCTGTGTAGAAAATAATGATGGCTTGATGGTCCTCCATCAGAATGGCATCAGGGCACAATTTGTATAGGTAGGGATCGTCCCAATGATAATACTTCAGATATGTGAAAAACTTCTTATTATCTGTATTATTGAATTCAGGTGGTAGGTACTTTCCTACTAAGTAATTGACAATGTCAGCAAACCAAGGGTATACCTTGCCCACTCTTGAAGTATGATGTCGGGTCTGAGATTCTACTCGAGCAACCACTGAGACGGAAAATAGTTGTTCATCAGGAAAACTTTCCCTAATCTCAGATGGTTGCTCTTATTCCAGCAAAGTTAATCTCGACAGGTGATCAGCCACCTGGTTCTCAGATCCCTTTTTATCTTTAATCTCAACATCAAACTCTTGTAAGAGTAGAATCCATCTTAACAGTCTTGGCTTGGAGTCTTGCTTGGTTAAAAGGTATTTCAAAGCTGCATGGTCAGTGAATACAGTGACTTTCGATCCTATTAGATAAGGTCGAAACTTGTCAAATGGAAATATGACAGCTAAGCGTTCCTTGTCCGTAGTCGCATAATTCCTCTGGGCACTGTTAAGGGTATGACTGGCGTAATAAATAGGCTTAAAGATTTTATCCTCCCTTTGTCCCAGGGCTGCTCCAACTGCCGTGTCGCTTGCATCACATATAAGCTCAAAAGGTTTGTTCCAATCCGGGGTTACCAGAATTGGGGCGGTTATAAGCATTCGCTTCAATGTGTTGAATGATTTCTTGCTCTCTTCTCCAAATACGAAAGGTACATCCTTTGCAAGTAATTCTGTCAAAGGTTTAGAAACTTTAGAGAAGTCATTAATAAATCTCCTATAAAATCCCGCGTGGCCCAGAAAGGCTCGCAATTTCCTTAAGTTCGTTGGAGGGGGTAACTTCTCTATCACCTCTATCTTTGCTCTATCAACTTCCATACCCTTCTTTGAAATCCTATGACCCAACACTATTCCTTATATAACCATGAAATGGCATTTTTCCCAGTTAAGTACAAGGTTGGTCTCTTCACATCTCTTTAGCACTTTACTCAAATTGTCCAAGCATTTATCAAAACTATCTCCAAATACAGAGAAATCATCCGTGAAAATCTCTAGAAAATCTTCCACCATGTCCGCAAATAATGACATCATGCACTTTTGGAATGTTGCTGGTGCATTACATAACACAAAAGGCATACGATTGTACGCAAAGGTTCCATAGGGACATGTGAAAGTTGTTTTCTCGCGGTCCTCATGGGCAATATGGATCTGATAGTAACCAGAATATCCATCTAAGAAACAATAAAACGCATGACCGCTTAATCTTTCCAACATCAGATCAATGAATGGTAAGGGAAAATGATCTTTACGAGTTGCATCATTCAGTTTCCTGAAGTCGATGCAAACTCGATGTCCAGTAATTAATCTCACAGGGATTAGCTCATCAAACTCATTAGGTTGGACAGTGAATCCTCCTTTCTTGGGCACCACATGAATCGGGCTTACCCACTCACTGTCTGCAATTGGGAAAATGATTCCCATCTCCAACATCTTTATGATCTCTTCCTTAACAACATCATGCAGTTGTGGCGTCAACCTCCTTTGAGGCTGTGCTACCGCATTCTTTTCAGGGTCCACACGGATCTTATGCATACACACTGATGGGCTTATTCCTCTAATGTCTGCAATTGTCCATCCAAATGCTCCCTTGTGCTCTCTCTGTACTCTTAAAAGTTTCTCTTCCTCTAAAGGTTATAATGACGCTGAAATTATAAAGGGTAGAGTATCCTCTTGTAAGTACACGTACTTCAGGTGAGAAGGCAAAGGTTTTAACTTTAGGTTCCTTGGTGGCTCTTCTAACGATGATCTTAACAACTTACCAGTCAATTGTAAGTCAAAGAACTTGTGCCAGGAAGGTCTATGAATGGTTCCTCCTAAATCCACAGAGGATATAGGCTCTATTTCTCACACTTGACCTTCACTACACCCAGGCCAGGTTTCCTCATAACCCTCTTCATCCTTCAGGAGTAAAGTCTCAGCTACTTCAGGGTCTAGTGCCACTTGCTGATATAATTCTAAAACAAGTTCGTCTATGGCATCTAGCATGTAGCATGCTTCTCCTTCATCTTGAGCATATCTCATTGAATTCATCACATTGAACACTACTTTGTCCTCATTCACTCTCAGAATCAGCTCACCCTTATGAACGTCTATCAAGGTTTTACTCGTAGCTAGGAAGGGTCTTCCTAAGATCAATGGAACATCGTGGTTCGCTTCCATGTCTAGCACCACAAAGTCTACAGGGAATACAAATTTGTCAACTTTCACCAAAACATCCTCCACCACTCCACATGGTTGCTTCATAGACCTATTTGCTAATTGAAGGGTTATAGATGTCTCATTTAACTCCTTCATGCCTAATTTATGAAAGATGGTGAGTGGCATCAGATTGAAACTGGCTCCAGATCATATAATGCTTTGTTCAGGCATACTCCTCCAATTGTGCATGGTATGAGGAAGCTCCCAGGATCTTTACACTTTGGAGGCAGTTTGTGTTGCAACACTGCCGAGCATTCCTCGTTTAGGCTAATGGTTTCAAGGTCTAACAATTTCCTTTTGGTAGAAATTGCTTCTTTCAAGAATTTCGCATATTCTGGCATTCCGGCCAGAACTTCTACCAAAATGTATATTTACTCGCAACTTTTTAAACATCTCTATAAACTTTTTATAACGCGCATCATCATTATTCGGCTTATATTTCCTAAGAGGATAGGGTAAAGTAGCAGGATTAATAGTTACAGTTAGTGAAGACTTACCTGCTGACTGCTGCAGCTCTGTTGCTTGTCTGCTGCATTGTCAGACTCCCGGTTTACCGGAGTAGTGTCCCGGGTTATCTGCCCCTCTTTTTCTCCGATTCGCTTTGTGTTCCGTCGATCGTTGCTTTCGATTCTACCTGGATAGTAGGTATAACAGGTCCAGGCAGTTCCTTTCCGCTTCTAGTCATGATTGCATTCACATCCTTCGGATTCTTCTCAGCATTACTTGGCAATCCTCCCGGAGGACGGGTTGACACATGTTCTGCAATTTTCCCCACTTGGTGCGACAGATTTTGCACTAAGGCTTCTTGATTGGTCAGTCTTGTATCATTCTTCTGAAAATAAGTGGTGAAGTTTGTATTCAGTTCAGACATGGATTTCCTAAGTTGGTTGACCGTGTTGGTCACAGTTGAGATCATTTTATCCATGGCTGCTTCCCTACTACCGGACTTATTGAATTGAGGCATGAATCCACCAGTTTTTCTTGGTCTCTCTCCACCATTCGAATCACCTTGTCGAAAACCCCCAGCAGGGTCACTTAGTCTAAAACCAGGGTGGTCATGAAAACCTGGGCGATATCCGCCCCCATAAGAATTTCCTTGCCTCCCCTATATAGTTCACGTCCTCAGTGTTGGTAGCTTATATATCTTCATCTTTTTCAACCTTGGCTATGCGATCTTGGATGCCATCTATCTTTTCATTCATTGCCTTTAGCTGATATAAGATCTTTTGAGAAGTATCTTCTCCAAATACGCCTTCAGCTACTTTGGCCGTTTCAACTTGATGCGTTCCCCATTGACTTGTATGCACGATTTTCTCCAATTTCTCTTCGGCTTCTTCAGGTGATAGCAACACAAAACATCCGTTGCTTGATGCATCAACTGTCATTTGTTCACTTGGCCACAATCCATGATAGAAACTATGCATTCGTACGGGTAAAGTGATATCATGGTGAGGGCATCTTGATGACGGACAAATTATACCCGTAGAAGTCATCAACATTATCCTTAAATCGAGCCAAATAATATATATTTTATGTTAAATCACATGTGTATAATGATTATTTAATTTTTTGTGATTTATAAAATATAAATTGGTATTTATCCATTTTTATTATTTAAATCTGATTTATTTTGGGATAAATGTTTATTTTTGTAGATTGAGTCAATTTGGAGGATAAATACAAATGGAAGAATTAAATCTCAAGATAAATCGAAGGAAATTCGGAGTGCATTGAAGATAAATATCGGATCAGTGCGATGAGAGGAGTAAGGAATGACAAGAGCCAGCGAGGCAAAGAAGGAGGCCAGTTCGCTGGGGGCGAGTCCCATTCAGCATCCGGATTAGCTTGGAATTATCCTAACGCATTTTTAGACTTCATTTGGATTTAGGAAACCTATTTTAGATCGGTTAAGGCTTATCCTAACTCGATTTTTACTCCTATATATAATTGTTCTTGTTCATTAGCAAAAACGCACCTTAGACACTTCTATCAGTCTATAATAAAATCCTCAGTTTTCCTCAAAGTGGTTTTTACAAGTTCTGCAATTATGTAAGTTCTTGTATTTATTTCTTCTTTGCTTGTTGTAATTATATCCCCCCCAATTATTGTTTATCGTTTGAGGTTGTTCGTTCTTCACCGGACGATAACAGGAGACCTAAAGAGTGAATGTTAATGGGAGGTTGGCTCATTAATTGATCTTCCGATGCGATCACTTAGGAAGTACGCCTAACCACAGTGAATGTTGCACTTAGGAAGTACGCCTAACCACAGGAATGTTGCCTAGGTGAGGAATACGGTTAATATCGGCATCCCTAGTTTTGTAAACGTGCAAGTTATATGAGATGGAGGCCTAAAAAGCGAAGTCCCGTAATGTAGCATAGTGATCAAGATGGCCTACCCGGAGCTAGATCTAGTTTAGGGGATGACTCCCGTAGCCAATATAAAAGGAATACGAATCGGATTAGTAGTTGTCGAGTCTAGCTTAATTATATAGAATCTATAGATCCAAACGATAACATAATAATTGGGGAGGTTAATTACGTTGTTTATGTGTTGTGTCGGGTCGAGTCCTTTATCTTTCTTGTCTTTTGTTGGTCGTAGACCGCTTTGTGTCCTTGACATGAATGATTAGTTATTTGTATATAAATGACCCACAATTGGTTCCTTGTGGGATCGACCTTGATTCGCTATAGCTATACTACGATGGACCTAGTCCTCTTGCTAGTATTGGTTTATGGTGATCAAGTATTTTATTATCACTTGATCTACGTCATCAAGTTTTTGGCGCCGTTGCCGGGGAACCAACGGTCAATTTTATATATAAATAAATTTTTTTATTCATGTTAAGTTTTCTGTTTTAGAGTCTGTTTTTACGTTTTTGAGTCACTCTGCTTGTTTGCTCTGTGTAAAAAAATTCAGAAAAAAAAAAAAAAAAAAAAAATGGTTTTGCTCCCAGCGAGACTACCTCTCGCTGCCCGCCGAGCTGGTCAGTTTTCTGGGATTTCACGTGTCTATTTATCTCCGTATGTTTAATCCGTAGGTCTCATAGCAGCATGGGAAACCATGTTAAAATCAGTCTACAGTCCGTTTTGTTTTTGTTTTTCTTCTGTTTGCAGAAACTAGGGAAGCAAAAATCTGAGTCAGTAATTTTTCGTGGCCACTGAGAAAATAACCCAACAACATGTTGAGCTACGAATCTACGATGAGAAAAGCAATGGAAGCAACACCTTTAAAGCACCAAGATGGCTCCGAAAAAATAAATATTAAAAGGTTCGAATTATTCATGGTACAGTGTTGAAGGCAAGGTACTACCTTTTTTACTTATGTTTTACAATCTTTTTGTTTTTTGAACATAAGTTAGTCTTTACATGACCCTGAATGAGAATCTTAGCCTGGAGTGAGTTTTAAGATTAATTTTATTAGTGCCGAAGGTTCTGCCCCAAATCTGTCTCATCTAGAGTGTGTAGGGAAACATGTAGTAGTTGAAGGAAGCAGTGAATAAAGAGTTCCTCGTAGTTCTGTCAAAATCTCTTTGTCATATGCATGAGATTGTTTCTAGTGGCCACGGGAGCAACAATTTGTGTAGTTTTAAGAATTCTCAATCAAAAGAAAATGTTGAGTTTTGAGAGAGCATAATGAAGCATCATTATAGAGGATATGATTAAAATGGGTCCCTATGACTAAATCTTCTTATTATTCACTAGTTCCTAAAACGAGAGCCGAGGTAAGAGCTTTGTATAAATAGTATGGATAAATGTCGTCTCCTAGGTCTCACAACCAAGGGAAGGGTATTAATCCGCAAAAGCGACGAGCCCACCTCTTATATTGCTCAGAGGGTCAAAGTCTGGCGAGCCGTGAAGGATGACTGACAAGGATACTTGTTTGGAAAGTCGAGCTGATGACTTTAAACTCAGAACTACTTCTTTAAAACCCTTAGGATTTCTTTTTAGTTTTTTAGGTTTTGTTTTCTTTGAGTCAAATAAGAAGTAACGTGACATGTGTTGAGGTTTTTTATTTTCCGTGTTCCGATGGCCATTAGGCTAAGGATGTGCAAAACTTTTTTACTCAATATAGGCCACGTGAAATAGAGTTTCTTAGGAGAGTCGAGAAATTGCTAAAGAAAAGGAAATTTAGCAATCAACCTTAAGATGGAAGTATTAAGAGAACTCGACAATTACTGAAAATGTAACAGAGAATGATTGGTGCGAACAAGAACGCTTTTTGGTCAACATCCAAAACTTTTTAGAATGGCGATCCGAGTGAAAATCCAAAGTTGTGTGCAATTCGTTCTACAACTACCCTTATCCTTTCATTTACACCTTTTCGCCCTTCAACCTTTTCGATCCTCTCACCAATCTGCCCCAACAGTTCACATTTCTAACCATTCTTTCATCCCCTCTCTTTCTTTCCATCTATTTCACTCTCCCACCCTACCCAATCCCTTAAATAATACACACCCTACCCAATTCCTTAACCAATTTTCAACCCACCCTAAACACAATTTCTTACCCACCCTTTATCTTTTCTTACCATCCTTAAATATCTTTTTCTAAATCCATCATACTCTCAACCTCCATTTTGTTTACAAAATACCTTTGTGTTGCGGAAGTTGAAATATTGCAAAGTTTTAATGATTATCTTTTATCATTTTGGTTTTCACGATCCAAGCTGGGGTACGTGTAGCTCTGAACCTAGCTAGATTTTAAAAGTTTTAGGTTCGATCAAACTACAACTTATCTTTCTACCGGAAGTTTTAAATTTTACACTTTTCCGCCTATTCCGGCATTTATAGATGATGAGTTTTGTTCTAAAATATCACACTGATCCGACCTTGTTGATGATGTTGATACCTTCCACGTGCTAAATTGGGTAATTAGTAATTTCGAGGAGTAGCTACATCTCCCTAAGTTGTTGATATCCAATCCAAGCGAGAAGTTTATGCGCTAAGTATTTGATTTTATCTTTAGCCAATAGGTCACATTCAATCTGTTATACCTTACCAAGTTTCTCTTTTACACTGGATTGAATACATGGTTGATCCAGTCAACCGCGTGTTTTCCCACATGGGGTAATGCTTTTTGATCTTCATCTTCTCCACCCGGTTTTAAGAATATTTAAGCGGTGGAGGTTATAGATGAAGACTACCATCTTTAGTTGCTTGCTTATTTTTCTTTCTATTTAGTATATTTTCCTTTGTATCGAGTCTGTTGTCAGTTTTCTAAATCATAATGTTGTACTAAGAACAAGTCGGGTTTAATAATTTCAATGTTTCAAAAATGTAATCGTTTTATGGACTTAAAAATGTTTATGGTTTAATGTATTCCTTTTACTGTCCCTTTTTTATTCGATTCTTATTTTTTATGAGCTAACGATGTAACGAGTTTCGAGCTTTGTTGAAGACTTATTTTGCAGCGATAGAACTTCGTGTTCGATCTCCGCTTTGCTTATATTCCTAGAAGTTCCTCGACTTGCTTGAACTACTCCGATATTCTGCTTCTTACTTGAGAGCCGTTTCCCGAGCTAAGTCTTTTTTCTTACGTTCTCATTTTTTCTTTGTCATTGGGGACAATGACATGTTTAAGTGGGGGGTAGGAGACTTAGCTATGATGTGCTATAATTAAAAAATTAAAAGAAAACGGTATGGTAGAAAATTTAAGAAAAATTGAATAAATGCCATATTATTTATCTCGTACACTTAGAATTGTGAGTTCCTAGCTAAGAATTGATAGGAAAGGAACCAAGTTGCATGAGTACGTGATCATTTTATGCTTATGTGAATGTAAATTTAAGGATATTCATGCCGATTGTTGCAAGTAGTTATTTATTATTCGATTACTCAATCTTTGAATCGATTTTTACCGCATGAATTATAATAACTGAAGAAATTATGTGCACATTGCGTAGATGATTGGTTATGTGAACTTAGTGTTGATATTTATCTGGTGATGTATACTTATATTCTGGCCATTAAAGCGGAGTAATGAGCTTGAGAATTATCTGTGTTTTAACAAAGCGTTAAACACTGGGCTTGTAGTAACATTACCAAAGTAGCTTCGCGCTTGTGGTAATATTCAATGCTATTGACCAATCCGTGAAAGGGGATTCTTGTAATGCATAATTTACTTTTAAAGCAAGTTTCTTTCTTGAGATGAGTTAATGCTTGAAAATATGAAAATGTGAGAAAAATTCAACTTTTAAGAGGCTTCGAGTATTTTTCTCGGTCTCCAAGTCCAAAAACCTCTTAGATTATGCTCTTGCTTATTGCACCATGTCTTTACCCATGCGAGGCTTAAGAAGTGGGAATACTGATGTTGGTAGGTTGAGATTGTGAAGTTAGCATAAACTCTAATCTTGCCACGATTATATAAAACTGAATGCACATGCACACATCACCTCGATTCATAGCGAGTAGTGAATAATGGATACCTTAAGAGCATGACTGGTATGAGTTGACTCAGGTTTCTAGCGTAAGTATGATTTGACCATGAAAAATGTTGTCTTGGGGAATGACTTATCGATGCTTTGTTCGGGACGATCAAAGTCTAAGTGGGGGGTAGTTGATGACGGTCAAATTATACCCGTAGAAGTCATCAACATTATCCTTAAATCGAGCCAAATAATATATATTTTATGTTAAATCACATGTGTATAATGATTATTTAATGTTTTGTGATTTATAAAATATAAATTGGTATTTATCCATTTTTATTATTTAAATATGATTTATTTTGGGATAAATGTTTATTTTTGTAGATTGAGACAATTTGGAGGATAAATGCAAATGGAAGAATTAAATCTCAAGATAAATCGAAGGAAATTCGGAGTGCATTGAAGATAAATATCGGATCAGCGCCAGGAGAGGAGTAAGGAATGACAAGAGCCAGCGAGCCAATCAAAAGTTGATGGACTCGCTGGCAGCAGGAGGCCAGTTCGCTGGGTGCGAGTCCCATTCCGCATCCGGATTAGCTTGGAATTATCCTAACGCGTTTTTAGACTTCATTTGGATTTAGGAAACCTATTTTAGATCAGTTAAGGCTTATCCTAACTCGATTTTTACTCCTATATATACTTGTTCTAGTTCATTAGCAAAAACGCACCTTAGACACTTCTCTCAGTCTATAATAAAATCCTCAGTTTTCCTCAAAGTGGTTTTTACAAGTTCTGCAATTATGTAAGTTCTTGTATTTATTTCTTCTTTGCTTGTTGTAATTATATTCCCCCTAATTATTGTTTATCGTTTGAGGTTGTTCGTTCTTCACCGGATGATGTAGATCTAAGGATACGATATGAGGCAGTGGGGATTCCTTGTCTATAAGGATCCACACGCCCAGATCTGTTATCCGGTGATCTATAGATGACTTTGGTATGATCGACAATCGTGTTTTTAGTAGATCTATATAATTGCTTTATGAATCTCTATTTTATCCGTTACGTATATAGAAACGCTAAGATTTAGGTTTTCGCCGCGTCAATCTAGCCACGTCTTTATGGTGTGATTGTCCATCTAGAATTTCTTATCTTAGTAGGTATGGCTACGGCTATGTTGCTCGTCTATTTTAATTAACGTGTAGTTACGAAATACCAATATAGGGCTCCTAGGTAGGCTCATTAATTGATCTTCCGGGACTTTCAGCGAGATCTAGATCTGTTCTGTATTCGGGAATTGTCGACACCTAGTTATACGTAAATCGTAGATTAACAGGAGACCTAAAAAGTGAATGTTAATGGGACAGAGACTGATGCGATCACTTAGGAAGTATGCCTAACCACAGGAATGTTGCCTAGGTGAGGAATACGGTTAATATCGGCATCCCTAGTTTTGTAAGCGTGCAAGTTATATAAGATGGAGGCCTAAAAAGCGAAGTCATGTAATGTAGCATAGTGATCTAGATGGCCTACCCGGAGCTAGATCTAGTTTAGGGGATGACTCCCGTAGCCAATATAAAAGGAATACGAATCGGATTAGTAGTTGTCGAGTCTAGCTTAATTATATAGAATCTCTAGATCCAAACGATAACATAATAATTGGGGATGTTAATTACATTGTTTATGTGTTGTGTCGTGTCGAGTCCTTTATCTTTCTTGTCTTTTGTTGGTCGTAGACCGCTTTGTGTCCTTGACATGAATGATTAGTTGTTTGTATATAAATGACCCACAATTGGTTCCTTGTGGGATCGACCTTGATTCGCTATAGCTATACTACGATGGACCTAGTCCTCTTGCTAGTATTGGTTTATGGTGATCAAGTATTTTATTATCACTTGATCTACGTCATCACATCTCCTCCATGTTTCCTTAAATCTTTCCCATGCTTCTTCAAAAGTTTCTGTGGGTTTTTGCTTGAAGTTCATAATCTCTTGTCTCATCCGTAATGACTTCCAAGTGGGCAGTACTTATTCATAAACTTCTGCAACAGATCGGTCCAAGTTTGAATCGATCCTGGTGCAAGAGACAATAACCATATCTTCGCTTTGTCTTTCAGAGTGAATGGAAATAATTTCAGCTTGATATTGTCTCCTGGTACTCCTGTTGGCTTGACCGTGCTAACTATTTCTAGAAAGTTTGTGACGTGTACACTAGGATCATCGTTCATTACTCCATGAAAGGTAGTGTAGTTAGTCACCATTTGTATAACATTCGGTTTAGGGTGAAATACTTCAACGGCATCATTAGGAATCAGGGCTGTAAATGAACCTAAGTATTCGATTCGATCCGGAGTAATCGGCTCGAAAAACCTCGATTCGGGCTCGTTTCGTGGGTTCAAACTTTGAGCCGAACCTTACAAATTAGATATTCGGTAGTCGAGCCGAACATGTTCGAACATGTTCAGCTCAGATATCATAAATTCATATACAGTTCGAGCCGAACATGTTTTTTAAAACCGAGCCGAACATGTTCGATTTTTTTTTTAAAACCCAGTTCGAGCCGAACATGTTCGAACGGTTCGACAAGTTCGAGCCGAACCGAGCCGAGATTTTTTCCCCAAATACCAGACCGAACCCGAGCCGAATAATGAAAATATAAGGCTCGGCTATTTCGAGCCGAGCCGAGCCTAAGGTTTGAACACACCGAGCCGAGCCGAACCCTGCCAGGGTTCGGTAGGGTTCGGCTCGTTTACAGGCCTTATTTAGGATGAACAATTGCTGGAACAAATTGCTCAATCGTTGGAATTGCATAACTCTATAGAGTTCTCCTATCTTCTTGTACCACAACTCCTGCTCCATTATGTCCATTATGTGCCATGTTGGTTTCTATATCTTCTTCTCTCTCGCTGTGATCTCCTTCGTACGAAACCACGTCGTCCGCCAGCCTAACAGATTTCTCTCGAGTTTCCTTTCTCTTTTGTCTCGAAATTTTTTCAATCTCAGGTAGGAATCTCTCGAGTTTGGCTGCTGAACTTCGTGTAACGTACTACAAGACACAAAAAGAAAATAAAAAGGTTAGTGACTTGCCTCGGCGGCTGTTACACATGCCTGGCAGACTCAAAAATACAGACTCTGACTACTGACCTGACGCTGAAGTAACATAAGCGATTTTGGCAAAATTGAGACCCTCGGTTTACCGTAGGTAGCCCTCGGTATACCGGTGGTATTTTGTTTTTCAGATTTTATCTAAATCGACTCTGTATGACTCTAGTATAAACAGACAATAAAAAGACTCAATTAAACAGACTCAAATATATACAGCAAACTCAATCTTAAACAAAAAGTATTCTTGACACGAGTCCCCGGCAACGGTGCCAAAAATCTTGATCGCGTGCAAAGCACTTACTAGAAATAGGACTAGGTCTATCGTAGTAGAGTACTGGCAAATCAAGGTCGATCCCATAGAGACTCATAAGAACGTCTAATTATCAAGATTGAGCTTGTCACGATAACGGTTCACGACCAACTATAATATAGATAGTAGTAAATCTGGTAACATTCAACTAGCAAGATTATGCAAGTTCAATGAAGCAAACTAGAGTTTCTAATGTATTAGTTCAATTATGAGTAATTAATTATTCCCCCCACACATGCAACAGTCCTCCCTATTGGTGAATTTATTCATTGTTCAGCTACAGGTACAACTCCTAACCCTATCTACTCCGACAATGGCAGTAGACAATTTATACGCAAGCTACCCTCCTTAATTAGTCCGTATTAGCCCATACGCATAAAGAACTTGAGCTGTCGATATTGAGCGCTAACTCATACCGCAAACCCGCCTAGACAACTGTCGACATTGACCAGCACGTTCCTAGGGTCCATCAAGATAATGTCCTAATTAACACTTCACTAATAGTCCTTCATATTAATTTACGATAACATGCAAATAGTTGATCAGGCTAAAAACATGTAAATTAAATCTATTGATCAACGTAGCTGGCGCCGATTATCATGAATTAGTAATTTACTAGGTATTCAGATCCAGCGATATAGACCGTCGTAGATCTGAAGAACGCAACTACTATCTCATGATTTCTTCACCAACGAATCAGATATATAACACATGGGGTAAAGTAAACTAACTACTACATAATCAAACTAAATAAGCAATTAAAACATACTAGTCGAATATAACGACGATAGTCTACATGTTGGAAAAGACAGAAAATCATACCCTCGTAGACGAGCGTAGATCTCCTTCCGGATCTCTCCCTAGGAGGCGACTCCGTCGTCTCTCCGACCACAACTCATAAAATAAAGAAATAAAGAACTAAGAACTTTTATTGCATAATACTTGTCTTGAAAATTGTACAATTGTGTTTTGAAGCGAAGCTTCTTATTTATAGCTATCTAAACCCACTTAGGAACAACTAGTTTGACCCTCGTCCAAGAAAACGCGTTTCGGAAGGATCTCGACCCTCGGTAAGTCAGCACCGCCCCTCGGGTTACCGAGGGTAATTTTGTCATTTTTCTTCAACCGACTTAACTTTGATGCTTCTAGAATAACCTTGGCCCATTCCTTTCGTTCAGTCCACTCCGGATTTGTCCATCATGCTTAGCCCAATATTTCGTATCCTGAAAATCATCAAATAATACATGAAATAATATCAAAATAGGGAACGCTAAGTGTAGATTTCTAGACTCACGAACCCGACATATGATATTCAACGTAAATGATTTATATTTATAGGTCGAAACGACTATTTTTAGCTCATAATGGATAGAATACTGATGCCGCAGGATAGACTATTTTAACCGTCATCAACAAGATTCTATGGGAATGTGGCGTACTTTTATGAACAAAAGTCCATCACCTTTCAGAGGAGACCATATGGAAACATTGAAATGGTTGTGCTTCCCTCTGACCACTATGGCCCCAAATAGGTTTGGGTACCTAAAACACATTAAATTTGTTTTTTAGGGTGTCTAGTATTTTTATTGTGGATGTTCCAGACAAATGACAAAGAGCAAGCACCGTTTGGTTGATTTTGTTGCCATTGATGGACCTAAATTAAACTTTGGAAACAAGGATAGACCTGGATACACAAGAGGTTTTGGCATACTAGTGAAGAATGGTCAAACAATCAAGAATGTTGCGTATGTTGAAAGGCTAGACTACAACCTGCTGAGCACCAATCAGTTTTGTGACATGGGTTACAGAATCACTTTTGAAAAGGATCATTGCAATGTCTTAAGTGAGATGGCATATCAAGTTGTACTTGCTGGAAGAAGACAACATAATATCTACATTGTAGACTAGACCACTACTGTACCATAAACATGTCTCTTTGTACATATAAAATCAGAACTCAACTGGCTATGGCATAAGAAGTTAAATCATCTAAACTTTGATGATATCAATCTGTTAGTGGAAAAGAAGCTGGTGATAGGTCTGCCTAATATGACATATAAGAAGGATGGTATATGTGATGCTTGTCAATAAGGAAAGCAGACAAATGCAAGTTTAAAGACTAAGACTCCACATTCTACTAAATGAGTTTTGAATCTGATGCCTATGGATCTTTTTGGACCTGTGATACCAACAAGTGTAACTGGAAAGAAGTATACTCTGGTAGTTGTAGATGATTATTCAAGATACACTTGGGTTATCTTTATGAACAAGAAAAGTGATACACTACAAAAGATGCCTGAACTTTTGGAGATGTTACAGAATGAGAAAAGTGTTACAGTAGTAAAGATCATATCAAATAAAGGTACTGAGTTCCTAAACAAAGTCATCAGAGAATACTGAGAATAGAATGGTGTGCTGCATCAATTAGCAACCACTGGAACCCCTCAGCAAAATGGGGTTGCTAAAAGAAGAAACATGACTTTGAAGGAAGCAGGCAGGATAATGATCAATGAAGCAAAGTTACCAGAAAGGTATTGGGCTGAAACCATCGATACATCATGTTATACACAGAATAGAACTTCTATAACAGAAATCTTGACAAGACACCTTACGAAGTTTGGAATGGAAGGAAACCTAATATTTCCTATTTCTATCCATTTGGGAGTAAATGTTTTATCTTGAACCATAAGGAGCAACTGAAGACTTTTCAACCAAAATTTGATGAAAGAATTATCTTGGGTTACTCTTCAGTCAGCAAGGCTTTCAGGGTGTTGAACAAAATAACACATAAACATGAAGAATCTATAAATGTTGTGATTGATGAACCTAAGTTCGCTGGAATGAAAGACAAGGAAATTCCATAACATGTTGTAAATCTGGAAATCACAGACCTTGAGTATGTGAATATTTTAAGAAAGTTAAGTGATATAAAAGTTTTTGATTCTGGAATTGAAGTTGCACCTAATGTTGACCCAAGCTGAAGGACCTGCTGACAATACTACTGATACAACTGAAGGATCTACTGATCACCCTACGAACCTACAGCAGACCCTACAGAAAATCAAGTTCCAATAAATCAAGCACATGATGATTTACAATGGTTGCAGGATCACCCTGTTGAACAAGTAATTTGTGATGTACAGCAAGGTTTCAAGACTAGAAGACAACTAGAAGCTATGTTCACTTGTTTTCTAGCTCAACTGGAACCTAAATCTATTGAAGAAGCAATTGCAGATCCTGATTGGATAATTGCTATGCAAGAAGAACTTATTGAGTTTGAAAGAAATCAAGTATGGACACTAGTTGAAAGGCCTGATCATGCAAATATCATTGGTATAAAATGGGTTTACAGATATAAGTTTGATGAATCCGGTACCACTGTTAGAAATAAAGCTAGACAAGTTGCAACAGGCTATTCACAAGCAGAACGAATAGATTTTGATGAGACGTATGCCCCCGTTGGAAGATTGGAAGCTATCAGACTATTTTTGGCATATGCCGCACACAAAAACTTCAAAGTTTATCAGATGGATGTAAAAAATGCATTTCTAAATGGTATTTTGGAAGAAGAGATTTATGAGCAACCTCCTAGTTTTCAAAACAAGGCACTTTATGTACTGAAACATGCACCAAGAGCTTGGTATGAGACTCTATCTCAATTCTTGGTTAATAAGGGTTCTACTTAAGGAACCATTGATAAGACTCTTTTTAGAATCAGTGAAGGAGACAACACTTACTAGTACAAATATATATGGATGGCATCATATTTGGTTCTGAAGATGAGGTACTAGGTGAAAAGTTTTCTAACCTCATGAAAAGTAAGTTTTAGATGAGTATGATGGGTGAAACGAACTACTTTCTAGGACTACAAGTTAAGCAAATGAAAGATGGGATCTTTATTCATCAAACAAAGTATACCAAGGAGATTTGAATAAATTTGCTCTGGAAAATATCACCAAAATTACAACTCCTATAGGTACAAGCATCATATTGGATGAAGACAAAGTGGGTAAAGTTGTTGATCAAACCTTTTACAGAAGAATGAAAGGATGTCTATTGTATCTCACTACCAGCAAACTAGATATATCCTTTGAAATAGGTGTTTGTGCAAGATTCCAATCAAAACCAAAAGAAAGTCACTTAGCTACTATCAAAAGGATACTCATGTATCTTAAAGAAACTTTTGGAGTAGGGATATGGTATTAAGAAGATGGAAGATTCAAATTTGCATCATACTTAGATTCTGATTATGCTACTTGAAAGATTGATAGAAAAAGCACCGATGGAACAAGTCAGTTGATGGGAAATTGACTTGTCTCCTGGTTTAGGAAGAAGCCGAATTCAATATCAACTTCCAATGTTGAAGCAGAATACATAGCTCTGGAAGTTGTTGTGCACAAGTCATATGGCTAAGACAACATTTAATAGACTATGGAATTGAAGAAAGAGAGATCCCCATATTGTGTGATAACACAGGTGCAATTGCTATAACAAAAAATCATGTTTTGCACTCAAGAACCAAAGACATTGATGTGAGACATCACTTTATAATAGATCATGTTGAAATAAAGACGTTGTGGTTCTTTAATACCTACTGAAGATCACCTTGCAGATATCTTTACAAAGACTCTAGATGCTACTAGATTTGCTAGGTTAAGAGCTAAACATAGCATTATCAAGGTTTGCTGACCTGCTGATGGTCAGCAAAGCATTGGAATTCACCAAGAGGAATAGTCTTTGCCCTACCGGGTGCGCTCACTTGGCAGATTAGTCATTGGTATCAGTAATTCCAAGATGCTCTTGAAGATTGGTCAACAAAACAAATGAAGTTTCCAAGGGGATTGGTCTTTGCCTTGCTGGGTGGGCTCACTTGGCAGATCAGTCATTGGTATTATACTTCATCTTGTATTATCAGTTGGACAATTCTATATTTTGAATCCGCTGGATGAAAATGTGACGATTAGCTGGGTACTCAAGATATCAGCAGTCTCTTTTTCTACTGAAGCATATCAGCAGAGTCTCAACACTAACAGTCAGCTGAAGGATCAATCTGCTGATAAAGTCAAATTTTAATGAAAGTCAATGAAGTTAATAGGTTTTAACCTTATCTTTATTACAGATGTTACACGGACATAACCATTTCTTACAATTATTAGGGTGATGGAGTGTGACACATGGCATTTTCTAATTGGATACTACTTGTTCGTGCATTGGGACGGTATTCCCAATATTGCATATGTATCAGAGAATATGTAGAGATGCAACATTAAATTCTCCTTCAAACACTCAAACTCTTGCGTATAATCTTGCATTATCTTCCTTTATCTCTCAAAATCAAGAAGCAAAATATCTGCTGATGATATCCACATCGGCTCGAGTCAGAGTGTTCGTTGTTTTGTTAAAGATGCCGGTAAAAAAGAGCATGCAATTAATCTCAGAAGAGGGATTCGGCGTTATGAAGGTCTGGAAAATATGCTAAATATTAGACTGAAAACAATTTCTTACAAAAACGTGTGTGATTTTTTGAGAAACATGGTTGTAAAATGTTAAGGCCATATTTATATGATTATTAAGGGTTTATTTCATTATTATTTTCCCCACATTTGCGTAATTTACATGAGAATTAAGGGTTTAAGTGTAAATATTGAATAAAGATGATTTTAAGAGGGTTGTATGCAAAATTGATGATTTTAAGTGTTGATTTAATGGAATTATTATTATTTGGATTTTATTACATTTTTGCATTGTTTATTTATCATGTAGGAGTTAATTTTCGTGCATATAATGAGGATAAATGAAGCTCAAGTCGAATTATAAGAGATAGAGTTGGAATTGGCTTGAAGAAATTGGATAAAGATGAAGAGATCCAATCCTCAGCAGTTCAAACGGGCCTCTACTGATCTTGAACGAGCGTCCAGAAGTGAACTGGCGTCCATGCAGCGTCCAGAATCGTATTTTACATTCAGAGAGTTCAGACGGAGGATGAACGAGCGTTTACTCAGCGTCCAGGCATTCTGGACGGGCGTCCACGAGACCAGACGGGCGTTCAAGGCCGACTTAACCCTAGCCGACATCAAATTCCTATAAATATAGCAGCAGCCTCTCAACCCTAATTGATACCACATAATTGAGATCGCAATTTTACACCAAAAAGCTGCGGCCACAAGCCTTTTTACAAAGAGATGAACTTCTCCAACCCAACAATCATCCTCAACATGATTGTTGGCTAAAAGCCTTGCAGTGAGTCGACGGAGGAAGCTCATCAACAACAAAACCAACTAGAGAGTTTGATACTGGATGTTTAGTGAGTTTAAGATCTAGTTTTTCATCACTTTTTAACTTATTTGTTTTACATTGCCATGTTTTGTTGAATTATCAATTCTATGAAACGATCTATTTATCTATCTTTATGCTTGAATAAATTTACGAAAGTCTGTTTATTTGAGTTATCTTCCGTTTAAGTGATGCATCTAATCATGTTATAAGAGATTAGGCATGTTTAGTTGAGTAAAAAGCTTGGAAACAATCTCGTGATCCTGTTTTGATTGCATGTTTAGTTTGTTTGAAAAGACAAACGAAACCTTAGGAATTTGATTAAAGATATTTGATTGAATTCGTGATAAATCACTACTAAAAGCTCGTGTCTTTTTAATCACCGTCTAGTTGATTTGTTGGTTGATGGGTGGATTCGTTGCCTTCTTGTGTTTTCCTTTAATTGTTTTAATCAAATCGCTTAGATTAAGTTTAGTTTAAGTTCTAGTTTTATAAACCCTAAGTCCCTGCTGTTTTCCTGCACTTTTCTGTTTCAGTTCGTAGTTAGACGCTCGTCCGCAATAGCGACGCCCGTCCATTAGGTTTAGTTTTCAGACGCTCGTTCACTTTAGTGAACGCTCGTCCGCCTTTCTGTTTCCTTATTTTCTGCTTGTTTTTATTCTTGTTTTAGTTTTAATTCTTAGGTTTAGGTTTTAGTTAGTTCCAGCTTTAGTTCAGATAGATAATTGTGACATAATTGATATAGATTTATATTTGAATCCGATAAACATTCCACTCCCTTAGGACGACCCGTTAACATCCTATACTACGATCCTTATACTTGGGGTGTTTCGGTTATAAATTTAAAACTCGTTTTTACCGAACATAAAACCGCACAAAAAAGAGTTTACAACCACAGATCAGGGTGAGGAGATTCTGATTTCCTCAGACTTGTTAAGGGATATTTTTGGATTTTCACAAGGAAATTGAGCACCAACAAATCCAGAAAGTATGCAGTTGCCCCGATTGACCTTTGTTGATTCAATCAAGACTGATTATGATGAAACTTCATCACTTGGAATCAATTGTAAATAAATAACTCATGAATATGGTCAGCTGAGCAAATACATTGCAAGAAACCTGCTTGGGCTGTCTGGAAGCTATGGCACCCTATCTGGACCTAAGATTGATTTGATTATTATCATTTCAAGGAGTATGAAGTTTGATTGGGCTGGATTTTTCATATACTATATGAAAAAGGTTATGACTGAATAAAGAGAGACTGTTGAAAAAAGAATCAAAAGGAATAAGCGAGTCAAATATCATAGATTTGGTTTCTTTATCAAGATTAAACCTTTAGGATTGATGGTACAAAGTATACTGAATTACTTGCAGATTGATGATGTTTCTCCTCAAACCATCAACAAGGCAAGATTCAAACCGAGATCAACACACTAATCCCTGGTCTGGATGATGATGATGAAGATCAACCAGTAGATGAAAAGATTCTGTATTTGAGAAGAAGAAGGAAAGTTGATCCTAAAGTCACTGAGTCAAGGAAATCAGTAGAGAAAAGGAAGGCTGCTGAACCTACAAAATCAATAGTAGCTTCTAAGTCAGATACAAGGAAGATCACTGATATCCTTAAGCCTACAAAGTCTAAGAGACCAACAGACACTGTAAAACCTACTGATACAATCACTACAACAGATTCCCCTGCATCTGCTGCACCTGTGAAACCAACTGCTGCTCAAAACCTTTCTGATTAACTCAAGCAAGACTCAAGAAAAAGAATGGCAATAAGAAAGGAGACTCTTGAAAAAGCCCTATTTGAACCTTCTGAAAGACCAAAGAAAAGACTTAAACAAGTTGCTAAGAAGAGGGTTAAACAAGGAAAGGGAAATGTTTTAAGAACCTTGGAAGAACAAAGAGAAGAAAATGATAAAACGAAAGAAGATGAGGAAAGTGAGAAAGTGCCAATTGAAGTGGTTGCTGATGTTGTACCAGAGCCTGCTGAGAGGGCTAGTGAAGATGTACACACCCCTGGTAAGGATGCTGGAACACATGGGGAACAAAGAGTTGAACACACCCATGCTGAGGAAGTTGCAACACAGGGGGAAGCAAGTGTTGGACAATTGGAAGTGGTTGATACCAGTGTCCCGCAGGCTACGGAAAAAACAACTGACATTTTTCAGTCTGCTAAGGAAACATTGACACATTTGGTACAAAAATTTGAAGGCCAGTCTGAGGAGCCTCAACCTGCTGCACGGAAGCCTACATGCCTTATGTCGGGAGACCAAGAAAAGAAAAAGTGGATCCAAACATCAAGAAAATCAATGAATACTTTCAGTGGAAGTTTGGTTTGTATAAGAAACAGAAACATGCAACAGAACCCATGACAAGCTTTGAAGAATGGGTTTTAGAAGCTTTTGGAGTAAAGAACTTGATGGGATTAATTGATACAACTGAATTGGCAACCAGAATTCATGAACTTATAGCTGATGGAAGAAAGAAAAGAAAGATTGTTTTTAGAGATCCTAAGTTCAGACCTTTTGGTGATACTGATGATTCATCATCATCTGATTCTGATGATGATCATCCTATGCATCCAGGAGAAACAAGTGGTGTTGTCAAAGAAAGAACAACAAAACTAGAAAAAGATAAATCTATCGAGATAGACCAAGAGCATCTTGATCTCGAGGGCCGAGCCGCCGATGTCTTGAAATGTTGGTCGCGACACTCGAAGCAAGATTCTATTTTTATACACAAACAGATAATCCTAAAAGATGATGATGAATTGTTGGATTCTTTTGCTGTAGATTTTGAAGCTGAATTGGACAAAACAACAATTCTATGAGGTGCTTCTTTAGATGATTCTAATGATGTTTCAAGGAATGAACAGATAGATACTGTATCTGAAGAATCTATTCAGTTTCAAGACAAAATCAACACTTAGGGAACTTTGGCAAATGCTGCTGTTCAACTAGAAGTTATTGCTGAACATAGAGCTATTTTACAGGAAAATGTGATAGATTTCCCTGCCACTTCTGAAGGCCAAATTGGTCAATTGGGTGTAGTTGCACCTGCTAGACAACCTATTCTAGTAGCGTAATCACATATACACCTATTGAGCCAAATTTGATTACCCTATATTAACACAAAAAGGACAATATAAGGCCATTGGATCTGACTTCTTGAAACCTACATAGATCAAAGTTGAACAAGAAGAAGAGGTTTAGTCTCATTTGGAATTCGGACGAAGAATCGAACAAAGGTCGAAGCTGGTGGTTCGATCTACTGAGGATCAGACAGTGATTAGACAAAGGTTGGAACCTGTTTTGGGATTGGAGGAATCCCCTGTTAACAGAATGAAACCTGGTGAGGAAGTAAAACCTGCTGATAACAGAGAATAAGTTGTTGATGCACAATATGAGGAAGAACAACTTGTTGACTATGGTGATAGTCCTAATCAATCTGTTGATGAAGTTCCTGATGAAGACCTTTATGCTGATATTCAGGGGGATTAACACTTTGATATTGAAGAGCTTCGATTGGAAGAAAATAACCCTCAATGGTTTAAATGGGACAGGAACCTTGCAATGACTATGAGATAGCCAAGACCTGAAGACAATGATGAGAGGGCTACTGAGAATGCAACTGGTATTGCTTACACCCTACCCGGATACATTTTGGGAGAATTAAGGGCTGTCAGGAAAGATATCAATCAGCTGAGCAGACAACTGAGGGCTAGTGAGTAAAGATACAAAGATCTCATCAGTCTGGTAGAAAATAAAGGAAGAACTACTGAAGCAACTTCTTCAAATGTTACACATCTACAAATTCAGTGCAATGACATATATTATGAAGTCAATCAGTTGAAGGTAATCTACAAAGAAGGACAAGAACCATACTGAGAGATCATTAAACTTCATGCAAAAATGGACAAACTAACAGAAACTCCTCAACTTATCCCTAATGATCCTAAGTATTTTGAAAAGGTAAATCTGCTGGAACAAACTTTGCACTCAAGGATTACTTCAGTTGATACTAGAACTGAAATTATGGAAGGTCATCTGAATAATCTGGCATCTACTAAAGAAGGAGTCTTAACCTACCGCACCGTTTTATTGATGATGTCAATAAGGGGGGCAAAGGTAGATCGGCAGAAGCAAAAGCGGTAGCCAAGGTTTATCAACAAAAAAGATTTGAAGCTGAAATTGCTACACTTAGAACCCCTGCACCTGACAGAGTTGAATTGACTGATGATCTGTTGAAGGAATTTAAAACTGCCTTTAATGCAAGGAGAAGACCCTACCATCATATGACATTTTTGGAGGGATTAAACTCTTTTCTAGGACTAAAACTATGGGAAGTATGGATCAGATCTATGAGATCAAGAAGCATTGGTAGAGGACAGTCTAGTAAACAAAGACTTAGGGGACTATCAGCAAAAGACTGTTTGGTTGAATTCAAGTTAATGTATATGAGAGGAGCTTTTCATTGGCAAGGGTTTCAGATGACTTTTGCAGAAGCCTGGTGATATTGGAAGATGTTACATACATGGATTGACTTCTCTAGAATTGAAAATCAATGGATGGTGGATATGCAAATAAAGATCCAGGAATATCGAAAGAAGAAAGATCAAGATAGACTATGATTCAGCAGACCACATAGACTTTTATTTTTTGCGGAATTTTAGTGGTAATAATGTTTGAACAAATTTGAATCTTCAAAGATATATATATATATATATATATATATATATATATATATATATATATATATATATATATATATATATATATATATATATGATATTTGTTCAATTTTTCTTTGTTTTATCTTTTTGCTTTGCTGTAAGAAGGGTATTGGCATCATCAATAAAAAAAGGGAAATTGTTAGACATATTTTGGTTTTATTGATGAGTGCTTAACTAGCTGTTATAGGGAAAATGCAAAAAGATGTCTAGAATGAATGTAGAGGTTTAATTACTAGAGTTTGATCTTTGTATAGGTTTGATCAAACAAGCACTGTAAAGGGGTCAGCTGACTAGATCAGCATACCTATCTGGACTAGGTGTTCAGTATAGTGTCTAGGACTTGCTGAAGACCAAAGGCTGAGGGCTCAAACTCAGTAATGAAGGCTAAGGGTTCAAACTTAGAAATGAAGACTTAAAAGCCAAGGATATGGGATATGGGATCAGAATTTAGGTAAGTATGTGATGGCCTAAACTGATCACATATATCTTGTATTGAAGGTCTAAGTTCTTTATAAGAAAATGTGATAATTCGGAATTAGTTATGTTTCAAAAATGGTGTACTCTAACTTCACAATCAAAAGTTAGATGAGAAGTTAGCTGAGTGTTCATTTAGGAACACAGCAGACCATAAGTCAGCTTCCCAAATGTATACCTTAGCAGACACATGAACCAGATAACAGCTGAGTATACATAAATCAGAATAATCCATTTTGAGATTTGTTTTTAAAGATTAAATGGATAAGGATGAATATCAAGCATTGGATTAATCGGTCAATCAATGGTAGAGATTAAAAAGACGTTACAGGAATTCAGAGCATATTTAATTGAAGAAAAACCATTGGATGAAAGACTGACTATCAGAAGGACACTGACACTGTCAGAATGTACATCAGAGGGAATTTCAGGGAATAATCAAAAAGTCCAATAACGGTCAGATTTGAAATTCAAAATTCAAGCACAGGATTTTCACCTATAAATAGAGGACCCATAGAATCAGATTAAATACGAATTCACTAGCAATAAAAAGCATTACACTCTGCTGAACTGAGCATTCATACTCGATCCAGAATTACTTCAAGTGTTACTGCATTCAAGTATCATCCAGCATCTACACTTGGAGAACTTAGGCGGCCGATCTTGTCATCCTGATCATAAGTTTGCTGAAGCATAATCACTTTCTTGATACCCTCCTTTTCAAGAAGAAACCTGAAGAGAGAGAAGCACTGCTGAGTGTCAAGAACTGTTGTTTTTGTTGTGGAGCTAGTGAAGAGGCAATCCTACCCTTCAAGGACCAATGGAGTACTTAGGAGCAGCAATCCTACATGTTCTTAGTATTCAGTTGGTGAAGCCATAGTTATTGGTCAAGGACAAACAACTTCGGGACTTTTGGCCGTAATCTCAAAAGACTCTAATGAATTTCCTCCAACATCACAGGAGAAGAGTGGACTCACAGGATTACACCACCTGGAACCACTATAAAATTTGCCTTACTTTATTTTACTTCATTTTCATTTACTGCATGTTATCAACATCAACCAGCTAAATTAGCTACTGGACTCGCACACATTCCACTACTCAGTATCTACTAGTTAGTATCATCTTTTAACAACAAATAAAAGTCTTAATTAAGTATATTCCGCTGCAACAGATTCACTAGATTTAATAGTCAGCGGAGTGCTTATTCAACAGACTATTGACCCAGCTGAGTCTGTCTTAACTCGAAAAAGATTTAAGTGTTATGTTTATTCACCCCCTCTAAACTTAACCCAGGCTTTCAAGGGACCAACAAGCATGACTCTTACGCTAGCATGACACGCACAAATTGAGAAAGTACAAGAGCTTATGCAAATTTGATTCATTGAGGACCAAAAGAGGAAACGAACATTCGATTTTCCTGTTGAGGGAATAAAATGTGTGATTTATTTTTTTACCGATAAACAGTTAGACCATTGCTCTAGTTTTAATGAATGATAATCATATATCTTAATTTGTTCAATGTTTCTTAACAAACATTTGTATTTCTAATGAAAAATAATTGTGCCACAATAACATTTGTACAACAAAATGCCACACCACACTTTTACTCCATTGATTTTTACAGAACTTAAATAAATCAATAGGTCTCACATCAAAATCACTGGTCCAAAAGTGTGTTGTGCACTTTGTCGTGACTATTTTGTTGTTGCACTATATGTTGGAGAAAATAGAGGAAAAATGATTAAAACGATTTTATCGATTTTTTAATCATTTACGACAATTATTTTAAAAAGCGAGTTCGATAGACTTTTATTAAATTGATCGAGACTTTTATTAAATTATTGAAAACTACACAATAAGTAGTTGACAATTGGATTTAAAATCATTCAATTCAGAGTACGAATTAATGAGATATTAACGCTTTAAGTTGTTGTGAGATATGGGAAATAAAGTAGTGTAAAATTTTATCCGACATTGGAACAGGAGTGTTCCAATGTCAAGTATTTATATGGTGATAGTTGATGATTGGTATAAGTTGTTAGAGAAAGGGAGAGAGTTTAGAATGGTTTTAGACAGACGATGTTCTGCTAAAATTGCCACACGTGCGAGCACGCGCCGTCGCCCTCCCGTGCCCGTTGGCCGTTGACCTTGGGCTTGGGCTTGGGCTTGGACTTGGGCTGGGGAATTGGACCTTCTTGGGCCTGAGGCCTTGGGCTGGGCAAGTATTAGGAAGGGAGAATTCGGGTGAGGCCTAGGGCTGGGCAAGTATTAGGAAGGAGAATTCGGCTGAGGCCTAGTCATCATCAGCAAGGGAGAACTCTTCTTTAGCAGACTGAGTGTTCGGCCAAGGCACTTTCAGCAGACTGAATGTCTCAGTCAGCTGAGCCTATTCATCTTTTCTGAGACCTTTCATCTTCGAAACGGTTATGATTAATATTGATATCAAAGTGGGAGTAGTGGGAGTAAATGCATTAATGGTTATCAATGCAGAGGCTTTTCCATTGCTTGCTCAAGTCTCTACATAAACAAACCTTCACAAGATGGAAGACATAGAAGTATTCAAGCAATACAAGAGCATACATACATTCCATTGCATAAACTTTTTTCTGCATTCATAGTTGAAGAGTTTCTGAGCATTGTCAGATTTCGATGAAGTTCGATGTAGAAGTACCTCTCCATCTGAACAGGTAAACTGAGTTATCCTAGGAGACAATTGCAACAACCGTGGGTACAAGCCGGTGCAAATTTGTCTTAAGGACAGAGTGCAACTCCTCTCAGTTTTTCATATCTTTTTATAATTTTTTCACATCTATTGTAATTATATTTATATTTTGAATTGGAAATAAAATTGTTCTTTTTTTTTGAATATTTATTTTATTCGCATACAGGTATAACAATCTTATGACAAAATTTTCAGAACCTCTTTGTTCTGAAACGTTTTTCTGTATGTGAAATTAATAAAATAAAATTTTAGTTGGTTCTGAACAATTTTTTTTTTTTCTGGAGCTGAATATCATTGAGTGATATTCAGAAAACTGTTCTCATCTTTTTGGACTCGTTTTTGAACGAACCATATTTTTATTGTTGATCTTCTGTTCTGAACAGAAATGACTACTGTTAATGATGCGTCATTGACACCCACTGTGGATGCTGCGGCAACTACAAGTCTGAATCAAGTAACAACTGTGCCAGTAATGACACAATCAACTGTTGTTGTGGCTGGTTCTTCTCATGGAGAAAAACCAGAGAAATTCAACGGGCTAAACTTCAAGTGCCGGCAGCAAAAGATGTTGTTCTATTTGACTACATTAGGATTAGCTAGGATGCTCACTGAAAAGCAACCAGTTGTGCCTCCATATAATCTCGAACATAGGGCTTCGCTTGCTCTTGAGAGTTGGAATCATAGTGATTTTTTATGTAAAAATTACATTCTAAATGGCTTAGACAATACTCTGTATGATGTATATTGTTTGTTTGAGTCTGCTAGAGCACTGTGGCTTGCCTTAGATAAAAAATATAAAATTGAGGATGCAGGTGCTAAGAAATTTATTGTAGGTAAATTTCTAAAGTATGAGATGGTGGATTCCAAAACTGTATTTAAACAGGTTGAGGAACTTCAAATAATTATATCTGAACTCATAGAAGAGGGTATGATTACTAATGAAAATTTTCAAGTAGCCTGTGTAATTGAGAAACTACCTTCTTCATGGAAGGAGTATAAAAGTTATCTCAAACACAAGCGAAAGCAGATGACTATAGATGATCTGATTGTCCGACTCCGTATTGAGGATGACAATAGAGGATCCGAAAAGAAAAGCTCTGTGTAGGTTGGACAGGCCAAAGCTCATGTTGCTGAGGTCAAAAATCAAAAGAGGAAGAAAACTGGTGAATCATCCTAGAAACCACAAACTCCATTTAAGTTTAATGGTGAGTGCCGCAACTGTGGCAAATACGGGCATCGTGTGGCTGAGTGTCGTGGAAAGAAGCCATTTCAGCCAAGGGCGCATGTGGCAAAAACGATGGTGATGATGACATGTTTTGCGCTGTGATGACATAATGCAATTCTGTGGGAAATCCAAGGCAATGATTTGTGGACACTGGAGCCACTAGACATGTATGTGCTAACCGGGCAGTATTTTCAACCTATAAGGCTGGAAATGGTGAGAAACTATGGATGGGAAACTCTTCTCATTCAAACATTCTGGGAACATGCAATGTGATTTTGAAGATGACTTCAGGGAAGAAGCTGACATTGACCAATGTTCTCCATGTTCCTGACATTAGGAGGAATCTAGTTTCTGGTGCTATGTTGAGCAAGGCTAGGTTCAAAATTGTTTGGCTCTGATAAGGTAATTCTGACAAAAAATGATGTGTTTGTCGGTAGAGATTATCTCACCGAGGTGATGTTCAAACTTAATGTAATGGCTATTATGCCTAAAAAAATGTTGTGCCCAATACGGCGAATAAAGTTGCATCTACTTCTGCTTACTTGACTGAGTCGTCTTGTTTATGGCATAATCGATTATGACATGTAAATAATAAATCAATTCGTAGAATAATGAATTTAGATTTACTACCTAATTTAATGTTTAATGAAACTGAAAAATGCCAAATATGTGTCGAAGCGAAAATGACTAAGGCACCGTTTCCATCGGTGGAAAGAAATGCATAACCGTTGGAATTAATTCATACAGATTTGTGTGATTTAAAATTTAAGCAATCGAGAGGCGGTAAAAAATACTTTGTAACATTTATCGAAGATTGTACAAAATACTTTTATGTCTATTTGCTAAGTAGCAAAGATGAGACTATCGAGGCTTTCAAAAATTATAAGAATGAAGTCGAAAATCAACTTAGCAAACGAATCTAAAAGGTTCGTAGTGATAGAGGTGGTGAATATGATGCACCGTTTAATGATCTATGTTCACAATCTGGCATTATTCATCAAACTACTGCTCCGTATACACCTCAATCAAACGGTGTTGTTGAACGCAAAAACCGCACATTGAAAGAATTGATGAATACTATGTTGATAAGTTCGGGTTTCTCTCAGAACATGTGGGGGGAGGCGATCCTCTCAGCAAATGTCATTCTTAATCGTATTCCATCAAATCCGAAAGCTAAGCCAAGCTACTTGAAAGTGTGGGGGGAAAGAAGCGATCAAAAGTGAAATAGATTCCATTATGCAAAATCACACATGGGAGTTGGTTAATATCCCACCGGGGCATAAAGCACTCAGTTGTAAGTGGATTTTAAAGAAAAACTTAAAAAGGCTATAACTTCAACGTCATTTGATGAATCTATTGACAAATATAAGGCCGAAGCTCCTTCTTGGAAAGAAGCGATCAAAAGTGAAATAGATTCCATTATGCAAAATCACACATGGGATTGGTAGCCAAGGGTTATCGACAAAAATAAGGTCTTGATTTCTTCGATACATATTCACCAGTAACTAGAATCACTTCAATAAGGATTCTTATTGTGATCGTTGTGGTCTATAACTTGGAAATCCATCAAATGGATGTTAAGACTGCCTTTTTAAATTGTTAATTAGAGGAAGAAATTTACATGGAACAACCCGAGGGTTTTGAAGTTCCAGGTCAAGAACACAAAGTGTGTCGACTCGTTAAATCATTGTATGGGCTGAAACAATCGCCAAAACAATGGAACCAAAACTTTGATCAAACGATGTTGTCAAATGGATTTAAAATTAACGAGTGTGACAAATGTGTCTATATCAAAAACACTTCTAATTCTTATATGATAGTATGTCTATATGTTGATGACATGTTGATCATGGGAAGTACTCGTGATGTAATCATGAATACTAGGAAGATGTTGACTCGAAACAATGATATGAAAGACATGGGAGTTCTGTCTAATGGCCAGGCACACTGGGTCAGGCTCTTGGTCCAAAAGTACGGTAGCCCCTTTGAAAACCCGAAGCCAACTGGCTCTTATGGCTGGAAGAGCATCTGCCTTGCTGCCCGATCTCTCCAAGAAGGGTTTCAGGTTGTAAATGATATAATTGTGTGGAAGAACATCACAAATAAATCTTATACTGTGCTTGGAGGCTATAAATTTTTGTGTACTGACTTACAGGCAGAAGAGGATCCAATATGGAAGACAATTTGGAATATGAAAGGGCCTATGAGACTGAATTTCTTGCTTTGGCAGGCTGCTCTAGACAAGCTCCCTACCATGGATTTCCTACATAGAAGGACTATTAGCCCCACGGCAATGTGTAGTGTCTGTGAGCACCCTGAGGAGTCCTCTCTTCATGCACTTAGGGACTGCCCTTGGTCCAAAACTCTTTGGAAAAATTTGCTACCCCGATGCCGGTGGAATGACTTCTTCTATCATCCTTCGATAGGGGAATGGATTAAGGTCAATGTCTATAAACCAACTGCTGGTGAAGGTTGGTCTTATTTATTTCGTGAAACGACTTCACAAATATGGGCCTGGAGGAACAAAACGCATCACCATACTGGGGATATCCGTCCACCACTTCAAATTTTGATTTCCACTATTGTCAATAGAGTGAAAAATCTAAGAATTGCTTGGGGCATGTAATCTTATGTGAGTTGATTTTGCAGATGCACATTGCATCAAAATTGTAATTCCTCTTTTGGAACTTTATTTAATAAAATAAAGATCGTTTTAGAAAAAAAAAAAAAAGACATGGGAGTTGCAGTTGTAATTTGGGGATTAAAATCTCTAAAATATCTGATGGACTTGAGTTGACACGATGTCATTATATTGAGTCTGTTCTAAAAAGATTTAATGTCTTTAATGAAAGTCCAGTAAAAACTCCAATTGACTTAACTTTGCATTTAGTCAAAAACAAAGGTGAACCTGTGTCTCAGTTAAAATATTCACAAATAATCGGTTGTCTGATGTACATAACTAATTGTACTAGACCAGATGTAGAATGTGCTGTGAATAAACTGAGCAGGTTTACATGCAATCCGAATGAGGATCATTGGAAAGCTTTGATAAGCGTACTGAGGTACTTAAAATATACAATGAATCTAGGATTATGCTATAATCTCCAAAACAATGGAACCAAAAATTTGATCAAACGATGTTGTCAAATGGATTTAAAATTAACGAGTGGATATCTGATTGAAGGATGCAGGTTCTTAGATCTAACCGAGTTAGATCTATACGCGGCGGATGGATCACGATTTATATGACATAAAACATAGTTAAAGGACTTAAAAAACTACAAGGGGGTTAAGTTTATCTTACCAATAGTGGGAAGAGAAGCCAAGATCTTCCAATGTGTTCTCCAAACGGTGGTTGGTGGACACCGATCCTTGGATTTGAAACCTCCTTGATATGCTTTCAAGAAAAACTCCAAGTTTTTCTTCAACCAAAAAAAACCCAAGACAAGAAACAAATTTTTCTCTCTTTATTCTAGTGTGGGGGGGGGGGGGGAAATTTTGCTTGTCCCTTTTGTCTTGGAAGAACTCTCTTTATATAGGAGAGTAAATCCTTGACCTCCAAGTTTCTAATTAATTAAATAATTAATAAAAAAGAAATCACAATAAAGGATAATTCCATTTATAAAAGATTGTGATTAATCAATCAATCAATTACAAATCAATTATCTTTTATTAATTAATTATTTAACAAGTAAATAATTAATCACACAAGAAAATCAATTCTTGCCCTTTTAATAGCTAGGAGGCGCCACACACCAGGGTTTAGGCCCACCGAAAATGTCTTTTTTGTGTATTATATTATTCAGCCCAACTAAATAATATTTTGCATATCAATTAATTAGCCCAGCCAATTAATTATTACTGAGGCCCAAAAAACAGGAAAAACATCCGAATTACAGGAGCCACATCGGGGACCATGGACCTATAACCAGTAGCTACAATAATTAATATTCATCAAACAGAATATAAGTTATTAATTCCGGGATTACGCCACCATAAACCCGAAACTGAACTCTACCGATTATAGATGTATACTTATACTCAACCCATAGAGTGAATAAGCGTCCATTGATATAATCACTACATACGGATTAACCCTCCATAGACTGCCCATTCTGAGTGGGAAGTCTCCGTGAACCCGACTCAGAATATCTTATCCTTATTTACCATTAACCCCCTAATGATCAATTAGCACACATATCTGACTAGTAGCTAATTAGTCAAATGTGAACTCCCGGGATCGATCACTTTCTTAGGGCTAACAAATAAGGAATTTGTCTCTCTACTTCCCGCAGGAAGGAATGGATTCCATGTCCGTGAAAATCGAACTACTCACTCATCCGGAGATAGTGCCAATGAGAAGTGGCTTGGAACACATATTAAAGTGAACCGTAACTAACACATCAAACACTACCCCGGGACAAGCGGCACCCCGTGATCACCTCGGGATTAAGGTTGATCCATATATGATCATCTAATGATTTAATAAGATTCCTCGATTACGGAATTATACCGAGAAATTCGATTAAATTGGTCCGTCTATATGAATGCCATCATATATAAATGCCCCACATAGGTACCCTCTACCGACAGTCCGGATAAGACTATCACACCCTAAGGTGTTCTGGGCGCATTATTGGTGTTTTATTCAAGAGACCCTAAACTCTGATTAAGTTCACCACGGACTAACAGTTTAAGTATATCACCACTAACTCAATCCTCACGTGCATGCCATACACTGAGTTAAGCGGTTACATACTGATATACTTAGGGTTTGCAGCAGTGTATTATTTACAAGCACAAAGCAAGTAATAAGGTGAGTTAAAATCTGTCATCCATTGTTAAAAACAATTACACAAATTGTCTTTCGGGCACTACACCTAACAATCTCCCACTTGCACGAAATGACAAGCGACGATTGTTTTTAGAGCACACCCCTTTCTCATCTTATTCACAACACTCTCCCACTTGCTCTAAAAGCATATGAGACATATCCATCAATGCCGTACCCTCCAAGCACTCGACTTGGTACACTGATTAGCTAGGTTGTCGACTCGAGACGATATTTAGGATTGAAACGTTGTCGGTCCTTCCAATCAGGCGGTACTCTCTCTCAATATGCTTTTGACTTCTTTTGACCGAGAAGATCCTTCAAAGCTATCTCTTCATTGTTTTCACAATGAAGTGATATCGGCTTATCAGACCTGGAATTACTTCCAGACCAAAAAGGAAATTCTAAGCACTATGAGTAAACACTGAGCCCGAGATCAACTTAATGATCATCCTTAATCGACTACAAGTCAGAATCAGTGTAGTCAACCATATTCAAGTTTGCACCTGAATATACAAGCATATTATTCCTCGTTCTTCAAAGATACTTGAGGACGTACTAAAATGCTTTTCAATGCACGAATCCGAGATTCGACTACTATTGACTTTTGATCACCTGACTTGCCGTTATCCAAGAGAGACTCTATCCCATTTTCTCTTTATCTGGAGATTTAGAGAATCATTCCTGAGATGTAAGGTAGGACTACTCTCGTTGAATGTTGCATACGTATATGCATGATCATCTTAACCAATAAGACGGATGGGATAGCCAATGACTCATTCTTGTGAATTTGACCGAAACAAATTCTTAGAATATAGTCCAATTCTCTCATCCAGAGAATCTTGGCGTGTCAGTTTCCGACTTCAGATAGCACACCCATGTTGTTTCCAACCGTTTCAGTGTTATCATTTATGAACACTAATGCTACTACTTTACCAATATTGATATCCAGTCTATGAAAGACTTATCAATACTCTGGTCAAGTCCACATATTTTAAAACATGTGACTTTTAAATGACCGAGAGGTTCTCTTAAATCCACAAAGGATATAAGCCATGGCAGGCCTCCTACCAAAGGTTCTTTCTGAATGAATTCAAATATCGTTAGTCTCGCAAAAAGGTCTTAGGGAATCACCCCTATCTTCTGCTTTGTAACGAATCCGTTATTCATTCTTAGCTAAAACCCTTCTATTCTGAATGAATTCAGATTCCGTTGTTCGGCAAGAAAGTCTCAGGGAATCACCCCTATTTTCTGCTTTCTAACGAAATCTAGCAAGACTGAGTGGTGAGAGAGTTCAAGGTCTGGTTAACTCTCTATTTGTCAGGGAATCACCCCTATACCACTCAACTTTGCGCTTGAAAGTTTAAACTTTCCTATTCATTCGACTCTTTTCCGTGTAGATCCAATTGCTCCCACCGGGCCTGAGACACTCAGGTGGTTCTACAAGAGGCTGAACAGAACTGGAGTACCAAAACTCCATTCACAGGGTTAAGGTTTTTAACTTTCCTTAAAAGGAAATAGTCTTGAACTAGCAGTTCGTTTGAGTAGACACTACTCGTGAACTGTGGGATGTCTAATGAAAGTGTTACCCAGTGGGACTGATTTTCTAATAAATTAGAAAAAACATAAGACAAAAGCTCCCACTAGTTTATCGGTTCCAAATACCGTCTAACTAGCGACACTTTAATTTATGATTCTCCAATTTTTCTATCAGAAAATTTCTCGTGTAGACACTACACAATTCACTAGAAGAATTTTATCGTCCCAATCATCTTTCAAACTAACTACGGTTGTCTCTCGTTCTGCACGAGTGACAGCAGTGACATGTCTATTTACGTCACTTAAGTTTTGAAGGCTTCAAGAGAAATATATCTTCCGAAAAATTAATCGCATGTGAGATTAATAAATACAACGTTCTAGTTACTTACCACTTTTTAACGAAGTCATTACTAGTCAATTTTACACTAGCAGTCTAGCACCTTAGAGAGATATATATAACAATTGTAAATAAAATTGACAGAAAATAAATCCAAATCATACACTACTAAAATTTTAGGAACATAAACTAAGTACTTATAGTCTATCCTACCATTCCAAGGATTTAATCTAATGCCTCAGTGCCGCCTTAGGGTAGGTCAAAGAGGTTTCGATTAATATTGAAGATCAGATTGAGAATCGAACATCTCATTTGTGATCGTCAATCACCTTTCCTTTTTCGGCCAAGGTACTACCAAAAATACCCTTTATTAGTGTGACCTACTGTCTCAGATTTTTAGGTAGACCCCGAGTGTGCCGCCTTAGGGTCGGTCAGTGACCCGACGAGTACCCAAAATCCTATCCTTTCGGAGACCAAGCCTTGAATTTTGATAGCGGTGAAGGCCTTCCTTAGGGAGGCCGGTCCCAGGCCGGCACGAGGCGTCACCATTCTCTCACGTTGCTTGTGTCAACAATAGAGGCCGTGGGGTCGGCTGTCGCCTCTCCCGCTCCCACTCAATATTTTGAAAAAGTGGTGGGTTTACTGATCACGTTTTTGGATTTGATGTTACATTAAGGAACAATAAATCATAGGCCCGAATGTTGTCGGTTATGTGGGCTAGCCCACCCGACCTATTCGTTAGAACATATGTGGCCGTCGGACGGGTCAAGGCTAGGAGAGGTCCGTTGAGCCGTAGTGGCTCTTCAGATGACTCAGTATTGCCAGACCCCCGTGCAAACGCCACACGTGGAGGGTGAAGTCGATTGAGCCGTAGCTACTATTGACCACCCAACCGTGGTTAAACCACTTTCGAACCTGTTTGCCCGTGATTATCCAATCCTTAAACATCAAACTTTCACGTAGACACTACGGAACAAAAACGTAATCTCGTCTTAGGTAAGGTGGAATTCACCGAGAATCCAACACCTTAACCACGAGGTTTCGGGATTTTACTCCTTATGCTTTCGCAGAGTGGGATTCACCGAGAATCCATCACCCAACCTCGACGATTGAAAAAACCCGTGTTCCTCGGTTTTTACCCTAATTAGTTTCTAATTAATATCAAACAATTAATTAAAACTAATCGTGTGTTTTATACATGCCTAACTAATTCCTCGAATTAATTTCTACATGTATGCATATGGAGTGGAATTCATGATATGATGCATGTCATGGCAATTTTCCGGTTCTACTCATACAATCTACACATGTATACTAGTGCGGAAAATAAGCACCGAGATGGACCGTTGGCACCCCCGTAACTAATCTATTCGAAAATAAATTAAAACCCTAATCTGCAGCTGTTGAGAATCTTCGACGATCGGCATATCAAACGAACTCGGATCGGCATATCAAACGAACTCTGATCTGTTCCTCACTCCTTGGGCTTCATTATGGACGGTTGGATCTGAGCTTTGACTTGTCAATCTTCTCCAGTGAGCCGCCCAACTTTCTGCTGAAACAGACTCTTACAGCAGCGCATCATATACTTCCCGAGGCCGATCGGGGATCAAGATGAATCCCGATCGTCCTGAAACTTTTATCTCACGTCCTCAACTCCATGATATGCGATCTGACCGGTCGGATTTTAATTTGAACGGTCTAATTGTTCCCAGAAAATCGAAGAAGTCACAGTTAGGGTTTCTGTGAATCCTGCGTTTTTCTGTTACAGCAGCCACTTCGCAGCAACGAACGGATACCCAAACGGACTCTTATCGACACCAAAATTTGTGGGATTGTTCATCAACTTCTAATCTTAATTCTGACCGGAGGGATCTTCGTTTTAACGGTTCAAACAATGGGAAAAACGAAAACACTATACAGCTGCTAAACAGATCTATTTACAGGAAATTAAACTTGCGATAATAAATAAATTACATAATTTCCTATACTCATATGAACGAATTTTCATCGTTTATATGAGTTTACAATAGATCTAACGGGTAAACAATGCCAACCCCAATCCATCTCTTCAACCATAGCAATTTAAAAATTATTAATGCATAATAATAAGTAAAATATCACCTACATGCAATTCCACTCCTTTAAATCGTTTAACTACGATTAAGATTATATAAATCGTGGAACCTGTCTCTGATACCACATGAAGGATGCAGGTTCTTAGATCTAACCGAGTTAGATCTATACGCAGCGGATGGATCACGATTTATATGACATAAAACATAGTTAAAGGACTTAAAAAACTACAAGGGGGTTAAGTTTATCTTACCAATAGTGGGAAGAGAAGCCAAGATCTTCCAATGTGTTCTCCAAACGGTGGTTGGTGGACACCGATCCTTGGATTTGAAACCTCCTTGATATGCTTTCAAGAAAAACTCCAAGTTTTTCTTCAACCAAAAAAACCCAAGACAAGAAACAATTTTTTCTCTCTTTATTCTAGTGTGGGGGGGGGGGGGGGGGGGGGGGGCCAAATTTTGCTTGTCCCTTTTGTCTTGGAAGAACTCTCTTTATATAGGAGAGTAAATCCTTGACCTCCAAGTTTCTAATTAATTAAATAAATAATAAAAAAGAAATCACAATAAAGGATAATTCCATTTATAAAAGATTGTGATTAATCAATCAATCAATTACAAATCAATTATCTTTTATTAATTAATTATTTAACAAGTAAATAATTAATCACACAAGAAAATCAATTCTTGCCCTTTTAATAGCTAGGAGGCGCCACACACCAGGGTTTAGGCCCACAAGAAAATGTCTTTTTTGTGTATTATATTATTCAGCCCAACTAAATAATATTTTGCATATCAATTAATTAGCCCAGCCAATTAATTATTACTGAGACCCAAAAAACAGGAAAAACATCCGAATTACAGGAGCCACATCGGGGACCATGGACCTATAACCAGTAGCTCCAATAATTAATATTCATCAAACAGAATATAAGTTATTAATTCCGGGATTACGCCACCATAAACCCGAAACTGAACTCTACCGATTATAGATGTATACTTATACTCAACCCATAGAGTGAATAAGCGTCCATTGATATAATCACTACATACGGATTAACCCTCCATAGACTGTCCATTCTGAGTTGGAGGTCTCCGTGAACCCGACTCAGAATATCTTATCCTTATTTACCATTAACCCCCTGATGATCAATTAGCACACATATCTTACTAGTAGCTATTTAGTCAAATGTGAACTCCCGGGATCGATCACTTTCTTAGGGCTAACAAATAAGGGATCGTCTCTCTACTACCCGCGGGAAGGAATGGATTCCATGTCCGTGAAAATCGAACTACTCACTCATCCGGAGATAGTGCCAATGAGAAGTGGCTTGGAACACATATTAAAGTGAACCGTAACTAACACATCAAACACTACCCCGGGACAAGCAAGCACCCGTGATCACCTCAGATTAAGGTTGATCAATATATGATCATCTAATGATTTAATAAGATTCCTCGATTACGGAATTATACCGAGAAATTCGGATTAAATCGGTCCAAATTCTATATGAATGCCATCATATATAAATGCCCCACGTAGTACCCTCTACCGACGGTCCGGATAAGACTATCACACCCTAAGGTGTTTTGGGCGCATTATTGGTGTTTTAATCAAGAGACCCTAAACTCTGATTAAGTTCACCACGGACTAACAGTTTAAGTATATCACCACTAACTCAATCCTCACGTGCATGCCATACACTGAGTTAAGCGGTTACATACTGATATACTTAGGGTTTGCAGCAGTGTATTATTTACAAGCACAAAGCAAGTAATAAGGTGAGTTAAAATCTGTCATCCATTGTTAAAAACAATTACACAAATTGTCTTTCGGGCACTACACCTAACACTGATTCCAAAGATTCTAAGCCCACAAGTGGATATGTATTCACTATTGGTGGTGCTGCGGTGTTATGGAAATCCACAAAACAAACATGCATAGCTCGTTCCAAGATGGAATCTGAGTTTATCGCATCAGATAAAGCAGGAGAAGAAGAAGAATGTCTTCTTAATTTCCTAGAGGATATTCCATGTTGGACTAAACCTATTGCTCCTGTAACCATACATAGTGATAGTCAATCGGTGATACATCATGCACAAAATAGTATGTATAATGGTAAGTCTCGACATATACGTCGCAGACATAATACTATTAAACAACTTATCTCTCATGGCGTGATTTCCATCGATTTTGTTAGATCGAAGGAGAATCTTACGGATCCGCTTACAAAAGGTTTATCTAGAGATCAATTGTCAAAACACTCGGAACAAGATTAAAGCCTATTGAGACATAAACTTTGTAATGGTAACCCAACCATGTTGATTGGAGATCCCAAGATCATGGTTCAATGGGACAACTAAGTTATAAAGATTCCGTAGAAAATTTACCCATTCTGTGAATAAAGTGTTGTCTGTCAGTGGTGTAAATGTTAAGTGGAAAACTTTTAATGATTCCAATATCTTGTTTAATCAAGTGGGGTATGGCAGAATAATCTTGATAGGAGATCACCAATTTAAGTGTGAAGTGGGCCGCTTCTGTGAGAATTCAAAGGCAGGCTGGGTTTGCAACAGGTCGAAAAGAAACTCAAACCGGCGCTAAAGAAGACTCCTTATTTTATTTGGTGTAAAATCCATTTGGAAATAGTCATCGGCAAATTCTTGACATACCGAGTGCACCGTACCCACAATCGAGTGAAGTCTTCCTCTCACATTCGTTCTCCCTACGGTCGAGTCTATCACTTTCTGAAACCAAGGGTGATTCATGGCCAAAATGAAGACAATCATGAGAACCAAATACGGTGCTTAGAGAAATACTGTGTGAGTACTATTGTCTGGTTTTACAATAAAGGCTGAACAGTTCAAGACATAGTTTACTGATTAGCCGAGTACATCCGATAGTATTTCACTAAGGCAGGTTCAAAGCCAGAAGCTAACTCTCCTGATGCAATATTTTCTATCAGAAATCTCTTCAGAGTCAGCATATGCATTAATATCCATTCATGTGGGGATTGGTGGAGAAAATAGAAGAAAAATGATTTTATCGATTTTTTAATCATATACGACAATTATTTTAAAAAAAGAGTTTGATAGACTGTTATTAAAGTGATCGAGACGTTTATTAAATTATTGAAAACTACACAATAAGTAGTTGACAATAGGATTTAAAATCATTCAATTCGGAGTACGAATGAATGAGATATTAACGCTTTAAGTTGATGTGAGATATGGGAAATAATGTTGTGTAAAATTTTATCCCCCATTGGAACATGAGTGTTCCAATGTCAAGTATTTATATGGTGATAGTTGATGATCGGTATAAGCTCCTAGAGAAAGGGAGAGAGTTCAGAATGGTTTTAGACAGACGATGTTCTGCTAAAATTGCCACACGCGCGCACCGCCGCCCGCCCGCGCCCATTGACCGTTGACCTGGGGCTTGGGGAATTGGGCCTTCTTAGGCCTGAGGCCATGGGCTGGGCAAGTATTATCTTTTTGGACAAAGTCAGCGGGGTAGCAAGTCAGCTGAGAATTTCAGCTGAGGCAAGCTCATCATCAGCAAGGGAGAAGTCGGCTGAGGCATAGTCATCATCAGCAAGGGAGAACTCATCTTCAGCAGACTGAGTGTTTGGCCAAGGCATTTTCAGCAGACTGAATGTCTCAGTCAGCTGAGCCTATTCATCTTTTGCTGAGACCATTCATCTTCGAAACGGTTATGATTAATATTGATATAAAAGTGGGAGTAGTGGGAGTAAATGCATTAATGGTTATCCATGCAGAGGCTTATCCATTGCTTGCTCAATTCTCTATATAAACAAGTCTTCACAAGATGGAAGACATAGAAGTATTCAAGCAATACAAGAGCATACACACATTCCATTGCATAAACTTTTTTCTGCATTCATAGTTGAAGAGTTTCTGGGTATTGTCAGAGTTCGACAAAGTTCAGAGTAGAAGTACCTATCCATTTGAACAGGTAAACTGAGTTATCCTGGGAGACAATTGCAACAACCGTGGGTACAAGCCGGGGCAAATTTGTCTTACGGACAATGTGCAACTCGTCTCAATTTTGCATATCCTTTTATAATTTTCTTAAATGTATTGTAATTATATTTATATTTTGAATTGGAAATAAAATTGTTCTTTATTTTTTTTCTGAATATTTATTTTATTCGCATACGGGTATAACACTATCACTACTCATTTCTAAATTCCATTATTCTATTTAGAATAAGAGCACTTGCCGTAAATACTCTAAATACTTTAAAAACTATAATAAAACTGAATCGATCAAATACTCTATTATTTTTACTATGTAAAATATATAATCTGTAAAATTTACTTTAGATCTAACGCATTCATTAGATCTAGCGCATTCGTCCATATTTTATTAATTTTGTTTTACATCTATCGTAAAATGTATAGTAGAGAATCTGATTCATTTAATCTTAAATATAGATTATGTAAATTAGGAAAATTTATATTTAAGAGTGTAAGATAGAGAATTGGTTAAAATTGTTTAATACAAGTGTTCTAAGTATTAAAATGCATTAACAAAGGGGGCATTAGTTAGGTCAGATGTCTAAAATTCATATGTCAATACAGAGAGACATTCTAACAATAATATCATAAGGAGAATATTTTCAACGAGAACAAAGCCTCCAACGTTATGTCGCATGAAAGGTATGACAAAGAAGCAGGGTTTGAGCTGACTAAAACACTATTGCTTGGAACAGTTATAGGCTGGAATAAGTACTAATGGGGTCCTTAGTAACAAAGCGACCGTAAGACAAGGGATACGTGCCCTTAGGATGGGCTGGAATATTTACTATCCACTCAACAGAGCAATTGAAAAAAGTGGTCTTATGTTACATCTCCTGCACTAGACTATTAGACTTGATTGATAGATCAGTGTACGTATGGTCGAGTCAGATACATTGCAAGTGATGAACACCACCAACCCACCCCCCCGTGACGTTTTAATTTCCCTTGATTCAGAAATCAGCAATCAATTGGTCCATGTAATAAAAGAAGTGAAATTTCATTATTTATTGATGCAACGAAGGGTTTTGTTTGAACATAAGGCCATTTTTTAATTTTATAAAACAACATTAATCCATGTTGATAGTTCAAAACTAATTTTATAACGATCCGATGAAAACCCGAGTAAATATTCGGATACTGACCGTTCGTCCATAACTGGAGAATAATATTTAAAAAAAATCGTGTCATGAAGCCTCAAATGGTGTGCTCTAAATATTAATGTGGAAGCTAAAATATCAAAAAACTCGGCTATTACAAATCTCAGTACAATATTAATATTATAAACATCTGTGTCCTTACAACATCACAAAATCATTAGAACCGTACTAGTTCATCCTTCAATATATATAAGTAATACATCTTTATTATGATAACCAAAGATTCAACCGTACTAGCTACGAAAATACTTCCTCCATATGCTAGAACTTATGGATGTCCATGAGTCTTCCATTTTGAATCAAGAATATGACGCTAAAGTCATGAAAGATGAGGTAATCATAGGTGATACCCTGGATCCAAGAGTAATCTACTGAAATAGGGGAGGTGGGAGCAATGGCCACTTTCATCCTTGATCTCCTGCTGCTACTAAAGCTTATAACCTAAAATATGTCTAAGTAACCAACAAAGGTTACTCGTTGTGGAAGGGACTCCGGTCGCTTAAGCAAGAGGTCTCGGGTTCGAACCATTGTGGATGCAGCAAACCTTATTGGGAGAGGTCCCAACAATTGGTGCCCGACAGTATCTCGAGTGATCAGTTTCAGTCAATTGTCTGGGGATACCTTGCGAAAGCAAAAAAAATGTGTCTGAGTAAGGGGTGAGCTATAACGCTCGATAAGGAAACAATTGTATCAAAGAACTATTATGTGTTACTCGGATTGAGACATAGTTCCAGATTTCTCTTTCGCAAACAATGGAATGTATAAGTATACGTAACAAATAGCTATTTTAACCACATAAAGATTAAAAAATTAATATTCATGATATAACATTCTATCTTTTCTTTAACGTTACATAAAAGTAAACATATAATCAAGTTTATCTTTGCTTTTACTTATTAACATGTTGCTTGCGTTTAACACGTCATTTTTATTAGAGCCCAACATGGACAATCTACTTATGCTTAACTTTAAGTTCATTATATCCATACCATGTTTAGTATAGCTCAACATGGAGAGCCCGTTGTTTGCTTAAGTTCCTGAGTATCACACCATGTCTACTAGAGCCTGATATGGAGAGCCTGCTTAACTTTGATAAACCGGAAATTGACCACTATTTTAGAACATTATTAGGGACCGCTAACAACCCTGGCATGGGTTAACTGTTCTTGCCTGTGAATGGTGACCGATGCCGAGGACCCTTGAGGATTCATTGTCGTTATTGCTATCAAAGTACTTGACCATGAACGTCTGCTTAAAGCATCTCTTTCATGCTTTTAACATCTTTAATTTTCATTGTCTTTTCATGATATTTCATAACTTCTTTTACATTACGTGCTTAGTACTCTTAAAACATAAAATCAATTTAGCACATAATCTTAGAACATGCATTTATGTATCACATAACAAGTTTATACCAATTAGCACATAACAAATCAACCTAAGACATGCTTACTATCATCACACGTTAGTGTTTCATTGCTATTACAAGGTTTCCTTATCTTTAACATTTCTACAAGTATAATGGGTCATATATTAAAGCAAATACCATGTTCATAAGAATTAGAATCATATAGGAATGATGTCTAGACCATATAACAGGCTCGAATTTCTTATGAATTTCCAGCTAAAACATGAACATGAATTTGTAAGGAAAGCAAGCCATGTGGCAGTGCGGATAACAAAAAATTGATTTTCCTTTACGAAGAATCGACTTCGTTTAAACAATTAATAGATAATGAAGTATACTAAGAATCATACCAGATTGATCCAAATGGATCGACGCTTTATCTACAGTTGGTGGTCCAGGCACTGAGCCGTCCAAGTGTTCGGCATCAAGAGGTAATCCACACGAACAACCACCGAAATCCTCGAAGGACTACAACTAGGAAAAATCGACTGATATGTCGCCTTTTCTTCTTCCCGAAACTCTCTCACAAGAATCTTTATTTTTTGTCCTCTAAAGTATTAGAAGAATATTATGATACAAAAGGGCTCGAAATATCTCTCCTTTTATAGAGGAAAGTGTCGCCATATACATAACAAGAAATCTTGTGATTGGTTTCTGGACTTGGAGTAAGGAATAAGAAACTCTTTCGTTATAGAATAAGGATTTAAAGAAGTATATCCTTTTAATTGATTTATGTCATTTATTTAACATCTTATATTAAATACTACTCTATTATATCACGGTATATATATATATATATATATATATATATATATATATATATATATATATATATATATATACACACACACACACACATATACATACACATATATATACATACACACACACATAAATATATACACACACACACACACACACACACACACACACACACACACACACACACACACATATATATATATATATATATATATATATATATATATATATATATATATATATATATATATGATAATATAATACTATAATTAATGTATATTATAATTTGTTCATAATAAATACTAACTATAATATTAATTACTACTACAACACTTTATAGTCGGGACGAATAAATCCTTATCCGGTTATCAATATCACCACAATTTAATTCCGGCTAGTTGTCCATACGTGTATGACCCTGTAGGCTTCCGAATACATTGGCCGTAAGTGTAAAGTGTATTAACGAAAAACCCTTTTACACTTAAGGATCGTGATTGGTATCTAGAAATGCATCGCGAGCCCCAATCATCAGAAAGAGTCAAGTGCTATGACCACAACCTTTCCTGTGAAACAGTTACCGTGTAAATATAATCCTTTCGCATACGGAAGATCCATACAGTCATTATTCGAGTGTCAAAACATCAATGACCGTATCTTATAAACTGAATATTACATTCTCTCGATGTAACACTTTATTTTAGCATTGCAAAGACTTTCAAGAATAAAATATTCCTTATAAAATGCCCTTTCGGATATTCATTCCTACTATTAGGAAGCACGAATTTCAGATGAACAACATAGATCATACGCATACTTCAATATCACACAGAATCACCACCGCACGATCGCCGCGTGATTAGGGTAAAACTCATTAGTGTCAAAGCATGACAATCAACACCCCGATATTATGAAGACTCCAGTCTAAGGATAATTACACAACCGCCACATACATGCGACACTCAATAAAGTAAGTCGGTCAATCTAACGTGTTGTGCAATATGTCATAGTTTTTATTTGAGTGTGATTAATTTTCATAATATCGACATTTTATGTGTAGAATATGTTTTATATGTCACACTAATAGCCGTGAAACTTCAAGATTACATCATATGGCACATATTTGTTGTTTGTTTTGCATATCATTTAAATAAATAATTAATAGTTAATTGTGATATTATCAAGTTAATTGATTAATTATGTGTATAATTAATAATTATTTATATTTGTTGGATTAATGCTGATGAGCGTAGCCTGCCACCTTAGCACATGTTCTATAAGCTTGGCATGTCTTCAATGTCCATTTACCCAACCTTTTAACCCGCTAATCTAGTTGACCGGCATTTGACTCGATCCTAACCCTCAATACACACCTACACACATCTTCACCCTCTTTTACACCATATCGGTTGTTTACCTCTTGAAACCCTAGCCACACTTCTTCGTATTTGTTCTTCAATGCCAATATTCGAATCTCTGAAATTAACCACTTCTCTCACCTTGTGTTTCTTCTTCTCCACGATTCAGAGAAGTTATTGCTCTTGATTCGTGTTTGTCCTAGAGAAGGGTAAAACTATAGTCAGAGGGGGAGGGTGAATGACTATAGTGGAGTTTCAAAAACTTTTCTAATATTTAAAATCTTTTGGGTAGCGGATAAGTCCCTTCTTTAAATGTTGGTTCAAAGTAGATTAGACAATCACAGATGTAATATGCAATGAAAGAAAGTGTTGTAAAGTAAATTGCTGAAAGTAAATAGACACAACGGTTTATAGTGGTTCAGGATGGTGTAATCCCTTAATCCACTCTTCTCCTGTGATGATTAGAGGAATTCACTATTGTTTTCACAGATACAATAGTTAGATTTTCCTTGGCTACACAAGCTTCACAATCTTCCAGACTATCACTCCCTGGCTACAAAAGCTTCAGTGACTCAGTCTCTATCACTCCTCCTTGAGAACAAATCCTTCAGCAGCTATCACAAAGATTGCAACTCCTTCTCAGATTCCTCTGAATCAATTATTTCAGTTTGATGTGAATTGGATTCACAGATTTGTGATCAATCTCAGTGCTTGATATGGAATTTGTGTTCTGATTGCTGAGTTGATCTCTAGATGTTTCCTTTAAGTTCAGAAAGAAGGCTTTTCAAATTGACAGAGTTTCTGCTTGTTTCTTATCAGATTTTTTCGTATTGTGTTTCCTTTCTGTCAATGCCTTCTATTTATAGCCTTGATAATCCTTGATTTGAATTTCTGTCCGTTGACTATTTAATGTGGGGAATAATCCTTGATTTAATTCTTGATTCCCCCTATATTCTTCTTGATTTTATTGATCGAATTTTTCCTCAAACGTCTATCAGAAAATCCGTCCTTGATTGATCCTCCATTGATTGCTCATTTAATGCTTGATCCTCTGAATCTTCTTTATACTTAATAGTTTGAACAAGTAAAGTTTACTTGGCTATTCCTTCAACGGTAAAGTGATTTTGTTGACTTGGCTGTTCTTCACCATTTTGTCTTTACTCAGCCGATAATTAGTTTACTTTTTCGGTTCACTGCTTTCTTTGATTTTACAAGACTCCTTGTACTTCACTGATCCTTAATTTGGGTGACATCGGTGTACACCATATTTGACAATGTATTCCATCATTTGAATTATAACTTAGATTTATCCAATATCATCACAGACTTCCCTGATTATAAGTCAGATCATATGTCTTCATGCTTCTCTGCAGGTACTTGGCTACCTTCATTATGCCGGATTTCTCTTTTACTTAGCCGTCCTACCAACTAGTACAATACTTTTCTGACTCAACTTGTACAACATGTCAGACTCTAATTAAAGACTTATACAGAGATTTCTAACTTATTTCAGGCTTGCTATAATAGCTAGTATGGCCATCATCAAAACATAATAAAATGTTCCTAACAATTTCCTCCTTTTTGATGATGCCAAAACCCTCATAAGCCTGAACATAAGTATACAATTTTTTTTTCATAATGATAAAGGAATAAAACTCAGAAATTTTAATCATCCATAAAGGGCAATTAGATATTGCATTCACAATTATTCAAAAGCATTTAAATCATAGAGTCAATATTGAAAAGGGCTACTGCTTCTTTTCTTCAAACCTGATGCCCTTGCCTTTTATGCCCTTGCCCTTGTCTATTGGGCTTTTATTCTTCTCACTAGAGCTTTCAGGCTTGCAACTTCCTTCCCCCTTTTTGGCAGCCCCAAACCTATCCTCCTGAATCTTGTTGGCAGCCTCGGATTCTGTGAGAGGACCAAACCTTTCCTCCAGAATTTTGTTTGTTGCTCTAGTGACATTGAGTAAAGTGTTGAGTTACTTTTCTGAGTAATCCATGATTTCATCCAAGTGTTGGATTTGCTCAAAATGCACATTCAAGGTGTCCACCAAAGGTTTGAGATTACCATGAAGTTTGTCAGCAAGAAAGTCCATATTTGTTTGGACATGATAGGGGATGAGATGTTGTAGGTTGCACAGTAAGTTTCCTTGTCTCTCCATCACCTCATGTTGAACCTTAATGTGACTGATGAGGGCCTAAATTTTTTGATTCATGCAGGTTTCATTACTCCTTAAGGCAGTTTTGAGATTTTGTCTGCTCATGTACTGCTTCTCCATGTCAACAATCAAGGGATTTATATCCAGATTGAACTCTTTATCTTGGTCTTCTTCTGCTGATGCAGATGCATCAGCCTCTTCTTCTTCATTTTTTTCTTGGGAAAATGCATCACCCTGCTCTTCCTCTTCTTTCTCCTCATCATCTTCCTGTTCCTTTTCTTTTTCTTCTTCAGCAATCTCATTATCAGAGAGAGATTGTGGAAAGTCACTTTATTTTTCCAGTTCTTGTGAGGATTGACCTTCTGCTCCATGTCCTGGAGGCTTAACTGTTTCTGTTGTTGTTCCCTCTTGATCAATGTTGGGGGTGGGAGTTTGATCAGTTGGCTCACTCAGCTGTTTATCAACTTTGCTGATTCTCCTGAGAATCACCTCTTGAATCTTCAGGTCATCATCAGAAAGATCCATATTTTCTTGATCATCTACAGATTGATCTCCTTCCTTTTGTTCTTTCTCTTCCTTAGCTTTTTCATCCTTAAAGGTCTCTTCTTCCTCAGATCTATAATTTATACATAATAAAATAACTAGATCTACTCTACAAGGGGGTTGTAGAACATACCTCTTGGATCTCAAAATCCAAGTAGAAGAACCGCAATAGGAAGAACAAAAGTTGGCGTGAAGAGCACCACGATCTTCCGCACGTGTGATCCGAGCAACTCCCGGTGGAAGGAAATCATCGTCTCGAATCATCCCGATATGCTACCCGGAAAAACCTCCAAGATTTTCCCTCTTACTCCCCTTGGCCGAATTTTATCTTCTTCTCTCGAAGAGATAGAAGTCGAAAATTGTGTGTGTATGAGTTGGGAAAAGCCTCTTTATATAGGAGAGCTTTTCTTGTCCTCCTCGGATTTTATTTTGCAAATAAATAAATCCAATAAATAAAAGATAATCCTAGAATATTCTAAAACAAATCTAGAATAATCTTTATCTTTATTTTTTACCATAAAATATTTATCCAATAAATATTTTGTGCACATGTGTTATTAATCCACAAGAAAACTAATTTCTTGCTCACTAATATATGTGGAGGCCGAAAATTCTCCTTACTTCCTAGGGTTTGAGATTTCGGCCATGATACACAAATTGGGCCAAGATTATGAAAAAATCATTTTTCACATATTTAATTATTTAGCCCAACTAATTTAATAGTCCACTAAACAATTAATTCGCATATCGTTTTAATTAAATTCTAATAAGAACTAAATTAATATTATTAGGGTTCGACGTCCAAGAATAGCTATGTTATATTGGAGGCACGTCGGGGACCATGGACTAATAATAAGCGGCTCCGATAAATCAAATAAATAATTATCTTACGAACAGAATAATTATATTCGATAAATCAATCACAGAAATATGCCACCATAATCCCGTGACTGCACTCCTCCGATTATGAGATTATATTTATCTCCTCACGAGAATTATAATAAGCGTCCATTAATATAATCATTACATATGGATTAATCCTCCATAGACTGTTCATTCTAAATCGGAAAGTTACCGTTAACCCTTTTTAGAACCTCTTATCCTTATTTACCATTAACCCCCTAGTGATCAATTAATTCATACAACTCACTGGTAGCTAATCAGGGTAATATGAACTCGTACGATCGATCAATTTCTAGGATTAACAAATAAGGGAACTGTCTATCTACTTCCATAAATGGAAGGAATGGATTCCGTATCTGTGATAACATAGACTACTCACTCAATCCAGTACAATGGCAAGATGGGGTAATTCAGATCACAGACTCAGTGTATCCTTAACCGTCAAGTCAAACCTCATACTGATTCAAGCAGTTGACTGTGATCACCTCAGGATTAAGATATATCCATAAATATGATCATCGATTGTTTCGATAAGACTTCTCGATTACGGAATTATATCGTGAATTCTAATCAAATCGGTCCAGCCCTATATGACATATCTATCATAAATAAATGCCCCACTAGGTTCTCTTAACCGAAAGTCCGTATAAGACAATCACACCTATTGTGTTCTGGGCGCATTAATAGCACGTTAAAGAAGAGACCCGATACTCTCGATTAACTTCACTACGGTCTAATTGTATTTTAAGTACATCTTCACTAACTCAATCCTCCCGTGTATATCCCATACACTGAGTTAAGTGATTACATAAACGATATACTTTACGGTTTTCTGTAGTGTAAATACTATTGTCACATCGGTGAATATGAGAATAATAAATATGAATAATAATATCATTTCATTTATTAAATAAAACATTTACAAAATTGTCTTTCGTGCATTACACCTAACAATCTCCCACTTGCACGAAAGCATGTGATTAATTGTTTTAGAGCACACCCTATTATTTAAAATACAGCAAACTATCACTCCCACTTGCTCTAAAGCAAATGAGACATGTCTCTAATACCTATAGTCTCCAAGTGTCGACTAAAAGCTTCAATCGACAGTGTCTTGGTGAATGGATCAGCAGGATTATCGGCGGAGGCGATTCTTCGGACAGAAACGTCCCATCTATCGACAAAATCGTTGATCACCTAGTATTTCCTCTCTATATGCTTCGACTTACTGTGCTTTTGAGGTTCCCCAGAGTTTGCAATGGCCCCATTGTTATCACAATAGAGAGTAATAGGATCGTCAGCATTCAGGACAACGCCTAATCCGCTGATGAACTTTCTTAACCAAACCGCTTCCTTAGCTGCCTCGGAGGCTGCTATGAACTCAGCTTCCATTGTTGAATCGGCTGTGCTGGATTGCTTTTGGCTTCTCCATTCTATTGCACCGCCACCAAGCGTAAACACCGAACCAGAGGATGATTTAGAATCATCTCTGTCTGACTGAAAGTCAGAATCAGTGTACCCCGCTATCTCCAAACTCCCACTCGAATAGACGAGCATATAATTTCTTGTTCTCTTCAAATATTTGACGAGATTCTTTACTGCTGTCCAGTGCGGTTGCCCTGGATTTGACTGAAAACGGCTGACTAATCCAACGCCGTAACAAATATCAGGTCTCGAACACCACATAGCATACATAAGACTACCAACAGCCGAGGCATATGGAACTCTTCCCATAGCTTCAGTCTCTTCAGTAGTTTGAGGCCCTTGAGTCTTAGAGAGGTAAACGCCGTGACGGGTTGGTAGAAACCCTTCTTGGCGTTCACCATACTGAAGCGTGCCAGCACCTTATCTATATAAGTTGCTTAGGACAGAGCTAACATCCTGTTCTTGCGATCCCTTATAATTTGGATCCCTAAACATAACTCACTTCTCCCAAATCCTTCATTTGGAATTGCGTGGTCAACCAACTTTTCACGTCGGACATCATCCCCTTATCGTTGCCAATTAGGAGTATGTCATCAACGTACAGCACTAGAAATACAATACTATCTTTGATAACATTCTTGTACACACAAGATTCAGCAAAGTCTTGTTCGAAATCATAAGACATGATCGTGTGATCGAATCTATGATACCAGGAACGAGATGCTTGCTTCAACCCATAAATGGATCTGAGCAACTTGCACACCATGTGCTCTCGACCTTCTTCAATGAATCCTTCTGGTTGCTGCATTTAGATTTCCTCAACGAGAAAGCCTTTTAAAAATGCTGTCTTATCATCCATTTGCCAGATTTCATAATCCAGACATGCATCAATCGAAAGGAGGATGCGGATAGTTTTCATCATGGCCACAGGTGAGAAGGTTTCCTCGTAGTCTATACCCTTTCACTGTGTGTAACCTTTGGCTACCAGCCGTGCTTTGAAGGTTTCGACCTTCCCATCTACTCCTCTCTTTCGCTTGTAGAGCCATTTACATCCAATAGGCCTTTCACCCTGAGGAAGTTCTACAAGTTTCCAAACTGAGTTATAGTACATAAACTCCATCTCTTGATTCATTGCGTCAATCCATTTATCCTTATCGTGATCCAATAAGACCTTCTTATAGGTCAGAGGATCATCTTCCACTCCATCAGAGACGACTACGTTCGTCTCTAAATCCATGCCGTACCGAGCCGGTGGCCGAACCACTCTCGCAGTACGTCTAGGTGGAACAGGAATGTCGGAAGTGACTGTTGTATTAGTAGTGTTGTTTACAGGAACATCAACTGCCACAATAGGCCTGACGTCATCGGAGAGTAATTCCTCTAGTACAATTTTACTTCAAGGTCTGTGGTCTTACATATAACTTTCCTCCAAAAACGTAGCGTTAGTCGAGACTAACACTTTGTTATCTTCCGGATCGTAAAGCCTACAAACAAACATACTTTCGTACGCGATTGTAGCTTGGTAGTCTTGTCCATCAGCACATGTGCAGGACAACCCCATATGCGGAAGTGACGAATGCTTTCGCGACGTCCGGACCACATCTCTACGGGTGTTTATTCGACAGACTTTGACGGTACTGCATTCAAAATGTAGACTGCTGCTTCTAAAGCATAACCCCAAAAGGATATAGGTAGTGGGCGTAGCTCATCATTGATCTAACCATGTTAATCAATGTCCTGTTTCTCCTCTCAGCAACTCCGTTTTTGCCGAGGTGTCCTAGGCGCCGAACGTTGGAAACAAATTCCTTTTTCAGCCAAGTAGTCAATGAACTCAGTATCTAAATACTCACCTCCACGATCCGAGCGAAGGCATTTCAATGACTTGCCTAGTTGCCTTTCGGCTTCTGCTTGGAACTCATTGAACTTACCAAAAGCCTCAGATTTCCTATGCAGCAGATAAACATAACCGAATCTTGAGTAGTCATCAATGAAAGTCACAAAGTACTCGTATCCGCCTCTAGCTTGTACGTTCATCGGACCACAAAGGTCTGAATACACTAAGTCTAGAGTTCCCGTGGCCCTATTACCCTTTGATGAGAAGGGACGCTTGGTCATTTTTCCCTCCAGTCAACAATCGCAGACAGGCAGTGTGTCAACAGATGACTCACCTAAGGCATGAACCTTTTCTAGTCTTTTGAGTCTTTCCAAGGAAATATGGCCGAGCCTCAGATGCCACAAGTATGTTTTATCTTCTTTTACTTGAGAAACTTTCTGCCTATTAGCAGATATTTGATGAGCAGTTTTAAACATTTCAGTATTAAGTAGGGGAGCTTTATGTGGTCTTACAAAATATAAACCGTTTTCATTCGTAGTTGAACACAATTCAAAGCCATTCTGCGAAATAACAAATTCACCATTCAAATTTGAAACAGAAAATGATTGTTCAACTAAGGCAGAATGAGAAATTAAATTTCTCCTGAAATTCGGAATAAAATAAACATTCTCTAAATGTAAAATTCTATTATTAAAGTGTAAGTCCACAGCTCCTACTACTTTAGCCGAAATGAGCGCCCCAGTGCCTACTCGCATCACTTGAGAACCCTCTTCCAGCTCCTCATACGAACTAAGAATCTGCAATGAAGAACATACATGGTTAGTAGCTCCAGTATCAAGTATCCAAGTGGACACATCTTTAGCTACATTAAAAGATTCCAAGAATAGTAATTCCAAATTACCCTTCTTATCTTTCCCAGTAACAGCCTTGGCTTTGCCATCTTTTACATCACGAAGATATTCCGGACAATGGCGTTTCCAATGTCCTACCTCCTTACAGTAAAAGCACTTGCCCTTGGGCTTGGCCTCGTCAACTTTCTTGGCTTTCTTTTTCTTCATTTGCTTGGGCACATGTGCAACACTACCCTTCTTCTTTGGTTTGGCCTTAGGCTTGTTTGATGGCTTAGCTTCGGCCATATTGGCTTCAACTTTCTTATCCCCTACTTGGACCTTATCTTTCGATAGTAGGCCCTCGTAGATAATCAGTTCATTAAGCATCTGTGTCATGGTCAACTCATGTTTGCCCATCAGATACTGAGTTTTGAACGGGATAAACTCAGGAGTCAACGATTCCAAAATCATTGACACTTGAGTTGCTTCATCGAACATCGTTCCATGAATACCGGCGTCATTGAAGTGACTGATCATATTTAGAACATGACCATTCACTACTTGACCTTTCTTCAATTTCGTGTTAACAGCCATCCTGATGGCATCATGTCTTGCTTGGTTGCTATATAGGTGATCCAAACATCGAAGTATGTTTCTGCATGATATCTCGTGCAGTCTCAAACTCTTCAATCTAGGTCCTAATAACCTCCGACACTGCCGCCAGGATGATCCCACGAGCCTGGTTATCTGACTCGATCCAGCGATTACGCTGCTCGATCTCAGCTTTTCTGGGTTTTCGGATAGCCACCGTAGGGCATTCAGAAGTGAGTACGTATTACACATTCTCATATGTGAGTACCACGTTTGGATTACTCTTCCATTTCTTAAAGTTGTTTCCCGATAATTTTTCAGACAGTAAAGCATAAATTTGTGCAGACATTTTTTGCTAAAAATAAAATGACATATATTAAATCAAGTTTAACACTACTATATAAGTTTATTTTAGGAATTGTAAACTAAAATTATGTCTACTCTACCATTCCAAGGTTTTAACCTCGCATCTCAGTGCCGCCGTAGGGTAGGTGAAAGAGATGACGGTTAAATCGAGACAATCTCATCAATGAATAACTTGTGAGAATCGAACATCCCACGAAAATCGAACATCCCTTTATTCATTGACTACCTTCCTTTTTTACCCTAGATATTATCAAGAATACCCTTGATGAGTGTGACCGACTATATCGGATCTCTTAGGTACGCCCCGAGTGTGCCGTCGTAGGATAGGTCAGTGACCCGACAAGTACCCGGAAATCCTATCCTTTCGGAGACCAAGCCATGAATGTTGGGGTGAACACCATCCGTAGGGGGACGAAATCAAAGCACCGCGAGGCATCACCCTTCTCTCACTTACTTGTATCTATAGTAGAGGCCGTGGGGTTGGTTGTCGCCTCCCCCGCTCCCATTCAATATTTTGGAAATGGTGGTGGGTTAACTAACCACGTCTTTTTGATGTTAACATAAAAGCACATCAAATCAAGGATTCCGAATGGTGTCGGTAACGTAGGCAAGCCTACCCGTCCTATTCGTTGGAACATATGTGGCAGTCGGACGAAATCGGGTCAAGAGAGCCCCATTCAGATAAGAAGGAATCACCCCTCCGCTCGCCGGTGTAGCTTAGTCTTGCCGGACCCCCGTGCATACATCACACTAAGAGGGTTAAGTCGGTCGAGCGAAGCTCAGTCGACCACCCAACCTATAGGTGAACCGTTTTTTATCCAAGATTTATTGTTCTTTTACCATCATTCAATCTCGTAGACACTACGAATCGAAAACGTGATCTCGTTTGGGCTTTTAAGGTGGTTCACCAAGAACACACACCGAAAGGCTTAACGATTTCATAACCCGTCCTCGGATCTTTAATTAGTTACTAAATTAATTAATTACCACGTATTAATTAAATTTCAACTAATTACGCGAGTTTGTATACATGCCTATTTTAATTACCAAAATTAAAATTCTACATGTATGCATGGAGTGGATATATGATACGATGCATGTCATGGCAATTCCGATTTTATATATATTTTATGATCAAACACATAAAAAATAAATTACGGAAAATTTAAACACCGAGATGGATCGTTGGTACCTCCGTATGTAATCTATCCTAGGAAAGCAGTAAATTACAACTTGTTGTCTTCGATATTTGAGCCTTGAACCACGAACCGCGTACCCGAAAGGAGAAGAGGCCTTTATTTTATAAAATAAAATAAAATAAAATAAAAAATTTGAATTTTTTTTTATTTATTAAAATCCTGCTGTATTTTTATTCCAGAAAAATAAATTAAATTTTTTTTTCAAACAGCCGATTATATATAAAAAAATTTGATTTTTAATAAAATCCAAAACCTAACCGGGTTAGGTAAAAAAAACATGAACAAAAAATTTTCAGCCCCGACTCCTATTCATACCTCGAGTTCCATCTTCATCTCGTGTTCATCATCGTTTTTCGTCGTTTTTCCGGAATTACAAAAAAAATAAAAATAGCCGAAAAAGAAGAATAAAAATGAACAACAACTTTTACATCAATCCTATGCTCAAACGATCTAAATCGAGACAGCTTACAATAGATCTAACGAGTAAACAGTGACAACCCCAATCCATCTCTTCAAACCACAACAATCGCAACATAAAAAAAATAAGATATGCATCGGCCCAAAAAAAAATTGGGACACAAAAACTACATGTTTTCCACTCCTAGATCTAATATTTTATACGTAGAAATATAAATCACCAGGCGACTGATACCACTGTTAGTAATATCATCCGCAACGGAAGCGATTTAAGGATCTAGATCTATAATTTATACATAATAAAATAACTAGATCTACACTACAAGGGGGTTGTAGAACATATCTCTTGGATCTCAAAATCCAAGTAGAAGAACCGCAATAGGAAGAACAAAAGATGGCGTGAAGAGCACCACGATCTTCCACACGTGTGATCCGAGCAACTCCTGGTGGAAGGAAATCCTCGTCTCGAATCCTCCCGATATGCTACCCAGAAAAACCTCCAAAATTTTCCCTCTTACTCCCCTTGGCCGAATTTTATCTTCTTCTCTCTAAGAGATAGAAGTCGAAAATTGTGTGTGTATAAGTTGGGAAAAGCCTATTTATATATGAGAGCTTTTCTTGTCTTCCAAGGATTTTATTTTGCAAATAAATAAATCCAATAAATAAAAGATAATCCTAGAATATTCTAAAACAAATCTAGAATAATCTTTATCTTTATTTTTTACCATAAAATATTTATCCAATAAATATTTTGTGCAAATGTCTTATTAATCCACAAGAAAACTAATTTCTTGCTCACTAATACATGTGGAGGCCGAAAATTCTCCTTCCCTCCTAAGGTTTGAGATTTCGGCCATGATACACAAATTGGGCCAAGATTATGAAAAATGTCTTTTTCACATATTTAATTATTTAGCCCAACTAATTTAATAGTCCACTAAACAATTAATTCACATATCGTTTTAATTAAATTCTAATAAGAACTAAATTAATATTATTAGGATTCGACATCCGAGAATAGCTATGCTATATTGGAGGCACGTCGGGGTCAATGGACTAATAATCAGCGGCTCCGATAAATCAAATAAATAATTATCTTGCGAACAGAATAATTATATTCGATAAATCAATCACAGGAATATGCCACCATAATCCTGTGACTGCACTCCTCCGATTATGAGATTATATTTATCTCCTCACGAGAATTATAATAAGCGTCCATTGATATAATCACATATGGATTAATCCTCCATAGACTGTACATTCTAAATCGGGAAGTTACCGTTAACCCTTTTTAGAACCTCTAATCCTTATTTACCATTAACCCCCTAGTGGTCAATTAATTCATACAACTCACTTGTAGCTAATCAGTGTAATATGAACTCGTACGATCGATCAGTTTCTAGGATTAACAAATAAGGGAACTGTCTATCTACTTCCATAAATGGAAGGAATGGATTCCGTATCTGCGATAACACAGACTACTCACTCAATCCAGTACAATGCCAAGATGGGGTAATTCAGATCACAGACTCAGTGTATCCTTAACCGTCAAGTCAAACCACATACTGATTCAAGCAGTTGACTGTGATCACCTCAGGATTAAGATATATCCATAAATATGATCATCGATTGTTTCGATAAGACTTCTCGATTACGGAATTAAATCGTGAATTCTAATCAAATCGGTCCAGCTCTATATGATATATCTATCATATATAAATGCCCCACTAGGTTCTCTTAACCGAAAGTCCGGATAAGACAATCACACCTATTGTGTTCTGGGCGCATTAATAGCACGTTAAAGGAGAGACCCGATACTCTCGATTAACTTCACTATGGGCTAATTGTAATTTAAGTACATCTTCACTAACTCAATCCTCCCGTGTATATCCCATACACTGAGTTAAGTGATTACATAAACGATATACTTTAGGGTTTTCTGTAGTGTAAATACTATTGTCACATCGGTGAATATGAGAATAATAAATATGAATAATAATATCATTTCAATTATTAAATTAAACAATTACAAAATTGTCTTTCGGGCATTACACCTAACAAATACCTCTCTTCACCTTCTTGCAGATAGGTGATTTCATCTTGGTTTTCTTCTGTGTGATCACTGATTTCAAGAGGATTAGCTTTGTTGGTGGTTAGATTCACTTGTTGTTCTTGTGTCTTTTGTGACCTGGTTCTCCTCCTAACTCCAGATCTGCTGCTTTCTGGCTGTTTCCTTTTGCTTCCAACGGATGGTTGTGGTTTCTGAGATGCTTTTACATAGGTGAATATCACCTTGGCCACGTGCAATGGATGCTCATTAATGGGTTTCACCTTTGATTGATTAAACTGATGTTGAAGAGGAATCTTATAAGACTTCCTTTCCCAGAAATCACCCTTATTTTGCTTGCCTTGACCAGCTGACCGACTTTGCAGATCAATTTCTTTAAGGATTTGAGCCTTCTTCCTATTGAAGATGAACTGTGACCAGTTAAATGGAAGGCCCTGATAGATGATAGCCATTAATTTGACTCTAAGCTCGGTCATGTTCTCCATGGAGCCCTTCTTTCCTTCAATGTTTCTGGTGATTACCGGTGCCAACTCAGCGAAGGGACGTTTGAGTGCAACTCTGGAAAAGTTGTTGTACTTCTTGCTACTCTTCGTTGGATTCTTGGCAATCTCATTCTAAAATGCGTTTATGTCGATTTGCATTTTCTTGACATCTATTGGTCCGGTGCTGGGGAGATTTAGGCATCGGCTGATGAGACCCGGAGTAATGACCAGTGGGTGTCCGAACATCGTACTCACAGTGCAGTCTGGATCACTTGTTTTCTTGCTCAGCACAACCTTTGCACTTTTCCAGAATGCAATCAGGGTTTCATAGAATATGTCTTTGATTAGAGGGTTTAGAAATGTCATCAGCCCCAGATTTGTTCCGGCTTCTACTAATCGATGAGCCTGTGCATCGTTTTCACAAAAGAGTAGATAGTGCTTAGGTCTGAAAAATGATCCAGTGATGATCAAATATTCATAGTATTTCTCATTTGGAGAGATTGAAGAGGATGAAGCCATTGTTTGAATAATCTTTGAGATTTGGAGAGAAAGCTTCGATTTTTTTCAGAGATAAAGGGTTTATGAATGCAAATGAGACTAAAGAATTCTGGAAATTCTGTAAGTGTTGTTTATGTAGGATAATTTTGGGTAGTGTGAACGTGGTTGAATATGGAAGGGTTTTGTGACGTAATGGCGTGATTTTATGTATATAATCACGGTATTTAAGTGTAGTGGGGGAGTGTATTGATGTATGTAATGATAAATCCCGGCTTTCGAGGCGTTGTCGTCATACCTTAATGCATAATATATCTTCCACGATTATAATATGAGCTTCACGTGTGTAATCTTCCATAGAATTATTCTCCATAAATCAACCTATTTTTCACAAGTATAAGATTGATTTTGTTCACACTTCACTTCGTTGTATCCTCCAAGATGTGTATCGGTGGAGTAACTTGACTGGTCAGTTAAGCCGATTTAGTGATTCCTTTACTGAGCTGTTGTATAAAACTGTTCGTAACAATCAGTAAGGTTAACTTCGCTGGGTACCAGTGCCTTACCTGCCAAGTGAGCTCACCCGAAATGGCAAAGGTTCAGTCAGCTGGTTAAGTTACTTAGCCGATTACTCCAGTTAGCTACTCCTTATAACTTAAACGATTTCTATCATTCCCAACTCAGTTCTCAACTTGCTGAATCTTTCATGACTGAGTGGTTTCGTGAAGATGTCAGCCAATTGGTCTTTAGTTGGTATATATCTTAGAATAACATCTCCCTTGTCTATATGATCTCTGATAAAATGATGTCTCACATCAATGTGTTTTGTTCTTGAGTGTAGTACTGGATTTTCTATGATAGATATTGCAGTTGTGTTATCACACATGATTGGAATTGTCTTCTCTTCCATTCCATAATCCCTTAGCTGTTGTCTGATCCATAGCACCTGTGCACAACAACTGCCTGCTGCTATATATTATGCTTCAGCTGTTGATGTGGATATAGAGTTTTGCTTTTTGCTAAACCATGATATTAGTCTGCTACCTAGCATTTGACAAGTTTCAGATGTGATTTTTCTATCTATCTTGCATCCAGCATAGTCCGAGTCTGAATATGGTATCCGTTTGAATCCTCCATCTTTTGGATACTAGATTCCTACATTGATGGTGTTCTTTAGGTATTTGATGATTCTTTTAGCTGCTAGTAGGTGAGATTCCTTTGGTTGAGCTTAGAATCTTGCACATACTCTCACTGCAAATGCTATATTAGGTCTGCTTGCAGTTAGATAGAATAGAGACACAATGATCCCTCTATAAAGCTTCCAATCAACATCCTTTCCACTTTCATCATTTCCAAGAATGACTCTTGCACACATTGGTGTATCTGATGTGCCACTTGTATCCATACAATATTTTTGTATCAAGTCTTTTGTATACTTGGCTGGATTGATAAATATGCCATCCTTTATTTGCTTCACTTGTAGACCAAGAAAGTAATTTAGTTCCCCCATCATGCTCATCTAAAATTTGCTTTTCATCAGGTTTGCAAATTTCTCACACAGCTTCTCATCTTCTGATCCAAAGATGATGTCATCAACATAGATTTGAACTAACAAGGTGCTTAATCCTTCTTCTAGCTTGAATAGATTCTTATCAATAGTCTCTTTGTTGAATCCATTGTTGATCAAGAATTGTGATTGTGTCTCATACCAGGCTCTGGGTGCCTGTTTGAGTTCATAAAGAGCCTTTTGAGCTTGTACACTTTATCTTCTTTCCTTTTAAGTTGAATACTAGGGGTTGTTCCACATATACTTCTTCTTCCAAAATTCCATTCATAAATTCACTCTTGACATCCATTTGATAAACTTTGAAGTCTTTATGAGCTACAAAAGCTAGAAAGAGTCTGATTGCTTCCAATCTTACTGTTGGTGCAAAGGTTTCATCATAATCTATTCCTTCTGCTTGATAGTAGCCTTTTGCAACTAGCCTTGCTTTGTTTCTGACAACTGTCCCTTGTTCATCCATCTTGTTTCTGAACAGCCATTTTGTTCCAATGATGTTGGCCATGTCTGGTCAGTCAACAAGTTCCCAGACCTCCTTTCTCTCAAATTCATTTAGCTCTTCTTGCATGGCTATAATCCAATCAACATCTTGAATTGCATCATCTATTGTTTTGGGTTCCACCTGTGATAGAAAACAAGTTAGCATTCTTTCTAGTTGTCTTCTGGTTCTAACTGAATATCTCCAATGACTTGTTCTTCAGGATGATCTCTTAGCCAGTTCAGGTCAGGTTGAAGTTGCTCTTGTGTTGGTTTTTCCACAACTTCAACTTGTGCATCAACTTCATGTTCTTGTGTTGGTACCTCTTGTGTTGTGTTGACTAGTGCATCATCTTGATTGCCAAAGGTATGATCCAGAATAGTAGCTGGTACTGTTTTATTTATATAAACTTGTCTTTGTCCAGCTTCTTCTTCAAGATCTTGTAGACTTTCACCATTTGTGTTTGGTTCATCAAAGACTACATGAATTGATTCTTCAATCACCAAGGCTCTTTTTTTGTGTACTCTGAAGGCTTTGCTTGTGTCTGAGTGTCCCATAAAGATTGCTTCATCAGCTTTTTCATCAAAAGTATGTAACTGATTCTTGTTCAAAACAAAACTGAAGAGAGTTTCAGAAAGCAATAATACTTGAGTAAACTCAACTTGTTTATTCATGGTAAAATAATAAGTATTAATAGATACAAGACTGAAGGTAAGAGGTTCTAGTAGAGTATTAAGTGCAATGGGCGGCTAGATACTCTTATGGGCGGCTATTACATAATAGGACAAAATAGAGTTACTTTATGACATATTAATTGTTTATACAATACAATTAATATGTCATGTTGCAAATAATGTATACAAGTAAAGTGTTACACGAAGTAATAAGGTAATATTTCCACACACCCCCTCAAACTGGGTTGTATATGTCTATACAGCCAAGTTTGCTACTCAGTCTGCTGAACATAAGCGGTGGAATGGCCTTTGTGAGAATATCAGCATTTTGGTCTGCCGAGGGAACATATTGAAGTTGAATGATCTGGGCATCAATCTTCTCTTTAAGCAAATATCTATCAATTTCCACATGTTTTGTCTTATCATGATGAACTGGATCCTCTGCCATGCATAATGCTGAATTATTGTCACATCAGAGTATGATAGTGTGCTGTGTTAGGTGTAGTTCCCGAAAGACAATTTGTGTAATTGTTTTTATGACAGAATTTATCTCACCTTATTACTTGCTTTGTGCTTGTAAATAATACACTGCTGCAAACCCTAAGTATATCGGTATGTAACCGCTTAACTCGGTGTATGGCATGCACGTGAGGATTGAGTTAGTGGTGATATACTTAAAGCCGTTAGTCCGTGGTGAACTTAATCGAGTTTAGGGTCTCTTGATTAAAACACCAATAATGCGCCCGAACACCTTAGGGTGTGATAGTCTTATCCGGTTTGTCGGTAGAGGGTACCTACGTGGGGCATTTATATATGATGGCATTCATATAGATTTGGACCGATTTAATCGAATTTTTCGGTATAATTCCGTTATCGAGGAATCTTATTAAATCATTAGATGATCATATATGGATCAACCTTAATCCCGAGGTGATCACGGGTGTTTGCTTGTCCCGGGGTAGTGTTTGATGTGTTAGTTACGGTTCACTTAAATAATGTGTTCCAAGCCACTTCTCATTGGCACTATCTCCGGATGAGTGAGTAGTTCGATTTTCACGGACATGGAATCCATTCCTTCTGCGGGAACTAGAGAGACAGTCCCCTTATTTGTTAGCCCTAAGAAAGTGATCGATCCCGGGAGTTTCGCATTTGACTAATTAGCTACTAGTCAGATATGCATACTAATTGATCATCGGGGGTTAATGGTAAATAAGGATAAGATATTCGAGTCGGGTTCACGGAGACTTCCCACTCGAATGGACGATCTATGGAGGGTTAATCCGTATGTAGTGATTATATCAATGGACGCTTATTCACTCTATGGGTTGAGTATAAGTATACATCTATAATCGGTAGAGTTCGGTTTCGGGTTTATGGTGGCGTAATCCCGGAATTAATAATTAATGTACTTATTACGTTCGACGAATAATTAATTATTGGAGCTACTGGTTATAGGTCCATGGTCCCCGATGTGGCTTCTGTAATTCGGACTAGTAATCTTGTTACTCGGGCCTCAGTAATAATTAATTGGCTGGGCTAATTAATTGATATGCATAGATATTATTTAGTTGGGCTAAATAATATAATACGCATAAAAGACATTTTATGTGGGCTTTTAAACCCTAGGGGTGGCGCCTCATACTTCATTAAATGCAAGATTTGATTTTCTTGTGTGATTAATGATTAATAAAAGATGATTTATTTGTAATTGATTGATTGATTAATCACAATCTTTTATAAATGGAATTATCCTTTATTGTGATTTCTTTTTAATTATTTATTTAATTAATTAGAAACTTGGAGGCCAAGGATTTACTCTCCTATATAAAGAGAGTTCTTCCAAGACATATGGGCATGGAAAATTTCGCCCCACTCATTAAAAGGGAGAGGAAAAATTTGTTTCTCTTGTCTAGGGTTTTAGAGGAAGAAAAACTTGGAATTTTTCTTAGTGTTGCATATCGAGGAGGTTTGTGTATCAAGAAGGGTGTCCACCAACCGCCGTTTGGAGAACACATCGGAAGATCAAGGCGACTCTTCCCGTTATTGGTAACATAATCTTAAACCCCCTTGTAGTACTTAAGTCCTTTAATTATGAATTGTGTCATATAAATCGTGATCCATCCGCTGCGCATAGATCTAATTCGTTTAGATCTAAGAACCTGCATCCTTCATGTGGTAGCAGAGCCAGGTTCCACGATTTATATAGTCATAATCGTAATTAAACGATTTAAAGGAGTGGAATTGCATGTAGGTGATATTTTACTTATTATCATGCATTAATAATTTTTAAATTGCTATGGTTGAAGAGATGGATTGGGGTTGGCACCGTTTTCCCGTTAGATCTATTGTAAACTCATATAAACGATGAAAATTCGTTCATATGAGTATAGGAAATTATGTAATTTATGTATTATTGCAATTTTAATTTCCAGAAAATAGATCTGTACATTAGCTGTTTAGTCTTTTCGTTTTTTCCGTTGTTTGAGCCGTTAAAACGAAGATCCCTCCGGTCGGAATCAAGATTGGAAGTTGATGAACAAGACCACAAAATTTGGCGTCGATCAGAGTCCGTATGGATGTCCGTTCTTTGATGAGAAGAGGCAGATGTAACAGAAAAACGCAGGATTCACAGAAACCCTAACTGTGACTTCCTCGATTTTCTGGAAAGGATTGGACCGTTGAAACGAAAATCTGACCGGTCAGATCGGTAATCATGGGGTTTTGGACGTGAGATAAAATTTTCAGGGCGATCGGGATTCATCTTGATCCCCGATCGGTCTCGGGAAGTAAATGATGTGCTGCTGTAAGAGTCTGTTTCAGCAGCAAGTTGGGCAGCTCACTGAGGAAGATTGACAAGTCAAAGCTCCGATCCGACCGTCCATATTGAAGTCCGAAGAATGAAGATCAGATCTGGAAAGTTTCGTCCCGATCCGAGTTCGTTTGATATGCCGATCGTCGAAGATTCTAAACAGCTGCAGATTAGGGTTTTTAATTTATTTTCGAATAGATTAGTTACGGGGGTGCCAACGGTCCATCTCGGTGTTTATTTTCCGCACTAGTATACATGTTTAGATTGTATGTGTAGAACCGGAAAATTGCCATGACATGCATCATATCATGAATTCCATTCCATATGCATACATGTAGAAATTAATTCGAGGAATTAGTTAGGCATGTATAAAACACACGATTAGTTTTAATTAATTGTTTGATATTAATTAGAAACTAATTAGGGTAAAAACCGAGGAACACGGGGTTTTTTTTCAATCTTTGAGGTTGGGTGATGGATTCTCGGTGAATCCCACTCTGCGAAAGCGTAAGGAGTAAAATCCCGAAACCTCGTGGTTAAGGTGTTGGATTCTCGGTGAATTCCACCTTACCTAAGACGAGATTACGTTTTTGTTCCGTAGTGTCTACGTGAAAGTTTGATGTTTAAGGATTGGATAATCACGGGCAAACAGGTTCGAAAGTGGTTTAACCACGGTTGGGTGGTCAACAGTAGCTACGGCTCAATCGACTTCACCCTCCACGTGTGGCGTTTGCACAGGGGTCTGGCAATACTGAGCCATCCGAAGAGCCACTACGGCTCAACGGACCTCTCCTAGCCTTGACCCGTCCGACGGCCACATATGTTCTAACGAATAGGTCGGGTAGGCTAGCCCACATAACCGACAACATTCGGGCCTATGATTTATTGTTCCTTAATGTAACATCAAGTCCAAAAACGTGATCAGTAAACCCACCACTTTTTCAAAATATTGAGTGGGAGCGGAGAGGCGCGACGGCCGACCCCACGGCCTCTACCGTTGACACAAGCAACGTGAGAGAATGGTGACGCCTCGTGCCGGCTCGGGACCGGCCTCCCTAAGGAAGGCCTTCACCGCTATCAAAATTCAAGGCTTGGTCTCCGAAAGGATAGGATTTTGGGTACTCGTCGGGTCACCGACCGACCCTAAGGCGGCACACTCGGGGTCTACCTAAAAATGCGAGACAAGTAGGTCACACTCATAAAGGGTATTTTTGGAAGTACCTTGGCTGAAAAAGGAAAGGTGATTGAAGATCACAAATGAGATGTTCGATTCTCAATCGATCTTCAATATTAATCGAAACCTCTTTGACCTACCCTAAGGCGGCACTGAGGCGTTAGATTAAATCCTTGGAACGGTAGGATAGACTATAAGTACTTAGTTTATGTTCTTAAAATTTTAGTAGTGTATGATTTGGATTTATTTTCTCGTCTATTTTATTTACAATCGTTAAATATATCTCTCTAAGGTGCTAGATCTTGCTAGTGTAAAATTGACTAGTAATGACTTCGTTAAAAAGTGGTAAGTAACTAGAACGTTGTATTTATTAATCTCACATGCGATTAATTTTTCGGAAGAGATATTTCTCTTGAAGCCTTCAAAACTTAAGTGACGTAAATAGACGTGTCACTGCTGTCGCTCGTGCAGAACGAGAGACAACCGTAGTTAGTTTGAAATATGATTGGGACGATAAAATTCTTCTAGTGAATTGTGTAGTGTCTACACGAGAAATTTTCTGATAGAAAAATTGGAGAATCATAAATTAAAGTGTCGCTAGTTAGACGGTATTTGGAACCGATAAACTAGTGGGAGCTTTTATATTATGTTTTTCTAATTTATTTGAAAATCGGTCCCACCGGGTAACACTTTCATTAGACATCCCACGGTTCACGAGTAGTGTCTACTCAAACGAACCGCTAGTTCAAGACTATTTCCTTTTAAGGAAAGTTAAGAATGGGAAAGAATGTCTATAAGTGTTAATCATCTTAACTAAAGTTTTGAGGCTAAACCGAAACATTAATTAAAGAAAGTATAGGATAAGGAAAGTGATTTCGGATCACTAACCAATGAATCCTTAGCGACTTTCTTAACCGAGTAACTCGACTCGGTAGCTTAGTTCTTTGGAAGAACAAGGAAGCTGTGCATTAACAATTAATAAAGTAGACAACGGGCAGTTATTTCAGCTATAATAGTGGGAGTGATATAAGGAAATGAATTTCGGATTCTATCCTTGAATATCACAGAAAAAAGTTATTTTTCTGTTTACAGATTCGTTGAAACAAATGGATTGACTTTCAACTCGATAAATTGTTGCCTCATAGAAAGTGAATATGACATTTGTAGTACGAATCCGAGACTCGGACTTTTGTTTGATAAAGTCAGAACCACTTAGTACAGCTGAATAAGTATGTGTAACACATCTAAAACTATTAAAGGTAAAAGGTTTCCGTATTAAGATAAACGACCTTTCAATGTCTATTAATTAGTGCATATATCCTAGAGACAAGACCTGCTGACTGGCTAAGGGTGATTCCTATCTCCCAGTCTTGGAACACTATCTCAAAGGAACAATGACTAAGTTTCCTTTCAATCGGGAAAGGGTAATAGTTTTGAAGGGGTAACATAGCTTGTTCACCATGACCTTCGGGGTCTAGTGAGAGATACAAGCTAGTGGGAGTTTTTGAGTGGTGACATTTTGTCTGATAACTACTCGAAACGTGATTTAGTTTATCAAAAGAATACAAGGAGGAGTCTACGATTTTAGCGAGAGAATAGAGTATTCCATGCTCGAAATAGGCTATCGCATAGTCTTGGGACTGATGCTCGGCCTGCCTCCTAGTGGAATGTTTCTCACTGAGGAAGAAACCATAGACTTGCCTGATATAGTTATTAATGTGCTACAATACACTGTTAAACTCGATTAAGATAATTGGTTGCAAAATAACGGTTAACATTATTATGTAAACCGAGAAGTCTACCTAGAAGATGCTAGTGAGTTTATGGATAAGGAGTGAATTCGGTTCACACCACATCCGTAAATGTAGGCATTTAGCATTTAATGCTTGAAGGTAGGACTGGGGATTTTGCGCATACGTTCAGATTGTGACTGTTCGTGAAATGTCTTAATGAGACGAGTGAAAGTTGATTATCAGATTCTTGAGATCAGAAAGTGACGGTTGAACTATCACAAGCCTTCTGATAGAATCTATAAGTAACAACCTTAAACCTTAGAGTACGGTTACCCAAGGGTAGTTACTATCTGATTTAATCAGACCACATCCAACATTAGTTGTTGGTGATTACACTGATAAATACTACTAGATCAGAATGTCAATCCACCCAAGACACAGTGGGAGTATGGTTTAACCGTTGACCCATTGTGATTTTGTGGACTTTATAATCTATTTGGGGTGATTGATAACCTATGGCTTTTGGTGGGTGTATAGGATTCGATTATAGAGGTTGGTTTGAAAACCTTAACCCCGTGAATGGAGTTTTGGTACTCCGGTTACGTTTCGGCCTCTTGTAGAACCACCTGAGTGTCTCAGGCCCAGTGGGAGCAATTGGATCTACATAGAAAAGATTCGAATGAATAGGAATGTTTAAACTTTCAGCGTAAAGGTGAGTGGTATAGGGGTGATTCCCTGACAAGTAGAGAGTTAACCAGACCTTGAACTCTCTCACCACTCAGTCTTGCTAGATTTCGTTAGAAAGCGAGAAAATAGGGGTGATTCCCACGAGACTTTCTTGCCAAACAACGGAATCGAATTCATTCGAACGAAGGGTTTTAGCTAAGAATGAATAACGGATTCGTTACAAAGCAAGAAGATAGGGGTGATTCCCTAAGACCTTTTTTGCGAGACTAACGATATCTTAATTCATTCAGAAAGAACCTTTGGTAGGAGGCCTGCCATGGCTTATATCCTTTGTGGATTTAAGAGAACCTCTCGGTCATTTAAAAGTCACATGTTTTAAAATATGTGGACTTGACCAAAATATTGATAAGTTTTTCGTATTTGGATATCAATATTGGTAATGTAGTAGTAGTATTAGTGTTCATAAATGATAACACTAAAACGGTTGGAAACAACATGGGTGTGCTATCTGAAGTCGGAAACTGACACGCCAAGATTCTCTGGATGAGAGAATTGGACTATATTCTAAGAATTTGATTCGGTCAAATTCACAAGAATGAGTCATTGGCTATCCCATCCGTCTTATTGGTTAAGATGATCATGCATATACTTATGCAACATTCAACGAGAGTAGTCCTACCTTACATCTCAGGAATGATTCTCTAAATCTCCGGATAAAGAGAAAAAGGGATAGAGTCTCTCTTGGATAACGGCAAGTCAGGTTATCACAAGTCAATAGTAGTCGAATCTCGGATTCGTGCATTGGAAAGCATTTTAGTACGTCCTCAAGTATCGTTAGAGAACGAGGAATCATATGCTTGTATATTCAGGTGCAAACTTGAATATGGTTGACTACACTGATTCTGACTTGTAGTCAGATTAAGGATGATCATTAAGTTGATCTCGGGCTCAGTGTTTACTCATAGTGCTTAGAATTTCCTTTTTGGTCTGGGAGTAATTCCAGGTCTGATAAGCCGATATCACTTCATTGTGAAAACAAGTGGAGAGATAGCTTAGAAGGATCTTCTCGGTCACAAGAAGTCAAAAGCATATTGAGAGAGAGTACCGCCTGATTGGAAGGACCGACAACGTTTCAATCCTAAAGATCGTCTCGAGTCGACAACCTAGCTAATCAGTGTACCAAGTCGAGTGCTTGGAGGGTACGACATTGATGGATATGTCTCATCTGCTTTTATAGCAAGTGGGAGAGTGTTGTGAATAAGATGAGAAAGGGTGTGCTCTAAAAACAATCATTACTTGTCATTTCGTGCAAGTGGGAGATTGTTAGGTGTAGTGCCCGAAAGACAATTTGTGTAATTGTTTTTATGACAGAATTTATCTCACCTTATTACTTGCTTTGTGCTTGTAAATAATACACTGCTGCAAACCCTAAGTATATCGGTATGTAACCGCTTAACTCGGTGTATGGCATGCACGTGAGGATTGAGTTAGTGGTGATATACTTAAATCGTTAGTCCGTGGTGAACTTAATCGAGTTTAGGGTCTCTTGATTAAAACACCAATAATGTGCCTAGAACACCTTAGGGTGTGATAGTCTTATCCGGATGTTCGTCGGTAGAGGGTACCTACGTGGGGCATTTATATATGATGGCATTCATATAGGATTTGGACCGATTTAATCGAATTTTTCGGTATAATTCCGTAATCGAGGAATCTTATTAAATCATTAGATGATCATATATGGATCAACCTTAATCCCGAGGTGATCACGGGGTCCGCTTGTCCCGGGGTAGTGTTTGATGTGTTAGTTACGGTTCACTTAAATAATGTGTTCCAAGCCACTTCTCATTGGCACTATCTCCGGATGAGTGAGTAGTTCGATTTTCACGGACATGGAATCCATTCCTTCCCGTCGGAAGTACGAGAGACGAGTCCCCTTATTTGTTAGCCCTAAGAAAGTGATCGATCCCGGGAGTTTCGCATTTGACTAATTAGCTACTAGTCAGATATGCATACTAATTGATCATCAGGGGGTTAATGGTAAATAAGGATAAGATATTCTGAGTCGGGTTCACGGAGACTTCCCACTCAGAATGGACAGTCTATGGAGGGTTAATTTGTATGTAGTGATTATATCAATGGACGCTTATTCACTCTATGGGTTGAGTATAAGTATACATCTATAATCGGTAGAGTTCAGTTTCGGGTTTATGGTGGCGTAATCCCGAAATTAATAATTAATGTACTTATTCTGTTCGACGAATAATTAATTATTGGAGCTACTGGTTATAGGTCCATGGTTCCCGATGTGGCTTCTGTAATTCGGACTAGTAATCTTGTTACTTGGGCCTCAGTAATAATTAATTGGCTGGGCTAATTAATTGATATGCATAGATATTATTTAGTTGGGCTAAATAATATAATACACATAAAAGACATTTTATGTGGGCTTTTAAACCCTAGGGGTGGCGCCTCATACTTCATTAAATGCAAGATTTGATTTTCTTGTGTGATTAATGATTAATAAAAGATGATTTATTTGTAATTGATTGATTGATTAATCACAATCTTTTATAAATGTAATTATCCTTTATTGTGATTTCTTTTTAATTATTTATTTAATTAATTAGAAACTTGTAGGCCAAGGATTTACTCTCCTATATAAAGAGAGTTCTTCCAAGACATATGGGCATGGAAAATTTCGCCCCACTCATTAAAAGGGAGAGGAAAAATTTGTTTCTCTTGTCTAGGGTTTTAGAGGAAGAAAAACTTGGAGTTTTTCTTAGTGTTGCATATCGAGGAGGTTTGTGTATCAAGAAGGGTGTCCACCAACCGCCTTTTGGAGAACACATCGGAAGATCAAGGCGACTCTTCCCGTTATTGGTAACATAATCTTAAACCCCCTTGTAGTACTTAAGTCCTTTAATTATGAATTGTGTCATATAAATCGTGATCCATCCGCTGCGCATTGATTTAATTCATTTAGATCTAAGAACCTGCATCCTTCATGCTGAAGGGGTTGCTGAAGTTCAGTAAGGACTCTTTTCAGGCACAGTGCTTCACAAATGCCCAAAACAAGTGCCCTGAGTTCAGCTTCAGCACTTCTTCTAGAGACATTAGGTTGTTTCTTGCTTCTCCAAGTGACAAGATTACCCCATACATATGAACAATAGCCTGTGGTAGATATTCTCTCTATGTGGCAACCAGCCCAGTCAACATCAATATAGACCTTAACTGATCTCTCAGTAGACTTAGTGAAATGTAAGCCTTGGCCAGGAGTCAACTTTAAGTACCTTTGTATTCTGTAGACAGCATCCCAATGTTGCTTAGTAGGGCAAAGCATGAACTGACTGACAAGGCTGACTCCATATGCAATATCAGGTCTTGTATGGGAGAGGTAAATGAGTTTCCCTACAAGCCTTTGATATTGTTCCTTTCTTACAGAAATATTACCATGCACTAGTGGATTACTTGGGTCTACTAGAGAGATAGCTGGTTTGCACCCTAGCATGCCAGTTTCCTTCAGCAGGTCCAGCACATACTTCCTCAGTGAGACTGAGATACCCTGGCTTTTTCTTGCTATTTCCATGCCAATGAAGTACTTGAGGTAGCCCAAATCTTTAACTTGAAACACTTTTTTCAGTAGGGTCTTCAATTTTTGGATCTCAGCAGGGTCATCACCAGTAAGGATGATATCATCCACATAGACAATAAGGATGGATCTTCTCTTATTGATTATTTTGATAAACATGGTGTGATCTGAGTTGCACTGATGATATCCAGCAGCTTTAACCACAGTAGTATGTTTTCCAAACCATGCTCTTAGGGACTTCTTCAGGCCATATAGAGATTTCCTCAGTTTGAAAACTTTCCCTTTAGTGTGAGTTTTGGTGAAACAATGACGTACAGTCATATAGACTTCCTCAGTGAGGTCACCATTTAGGACGGAATTCTTGATGACCAATTGGTGGAGTGGCCAGTCAAGTTGGATAGCAAGGGAGATCAGCACCCTGACTGTGTTTAGTTTTGCCACAGGTGCAAATGTCTCTTTGTAGTCAAGTCCATATGTTTGAGTGAAGCCCATTGTTGGACTTATTTTAAGTTTTAGTGATGAGTGCCAAACTAGCTGTTATAGAGCAAAGGCAAAAAAATGTCTAGATCAAATGTATAGGTTTATTTGAGTTTGATCTTGTATAGGTTTGATCAAACAAGCACTGTAAAAGGTCAGCTGACTTTCATCAACAGAACTGTCTAGATCTGTAGGGTACCTGAGTCAGTAGACTAGTTTAGGAACCTGTTGAAGACTGAAGTCTGAGGGCTCAAACTCACTTATTGAAGGCTAAGGGATCAAACTTAGTATTTAAAGTCAAGGATATGGAATCAGAATTTAGGAAAGTCTGTGATGACCTAAACTGATTACATATACCTTGTGTACAAGGTCTAAGTTCCACAAGTCAAGTGGTGATTGGAACTTAGTTATATTCAAAATGGTGTAATCTAACTTCATAATAAAAAGTTAGATATAAGAATAGTCAGCTAAAGTGTTTTAATAAACACAGCAACTTGGATTAGCTGACTTATATATATTTTAGCAGACTAATACCCTCAAGAACCTGCTGATATATATTCCGAATTATTCAAAGGTTACATTGGAAGATTACAAAGAAAAGGACAGCTAACAACCTCTGATTTTATCAAATAAATCAATGGTTAAGATTAAAGGGACGTTGGGAAGAAACAGAAGATTATCCAATAGATACAAGTCAAAGGGTGGACAGACTGTAAATTGTCAAAAAGCATTCTGACAGTGTCAGTACTATGAACAGTGACACAAAGCAAGTCAAATGGGACAAATCTGAAACGGCTATGTTTGAATTTCAAACACAAGTCACAAGGATTCCTACCTATAAATAGAGGACTCCAAATTCAGATACAAGTGATGATTTTTGAGAGAAAAACAAAGTATAATCTTGAGCTTCAAATTCTTACCAATAAATCACCCTGCTGACCCTACTGAGCATAAAGCTACTGATCCAGTAAAACTCTTCTAGTGTAATCTGCTTTCAAGATACATCAAGTTTACACACTTGAAGACCTCAAGCTGCTGATCATATCATCCTGGTCAAGCGGCTGAAAGCTGAATCACTTACTTGATTCAAACTTTCTTTTACAAGGAATCTACTGAAGACAGTGAAGCATATTTGTGTGTCAGGGACTGTTGTTTGTGGTGGAGCTGATGAAGAGGCAATCCTACCCTTCAAGGACCAGTGGAAGACTTTGGAGCAGCAATCCTACCTGTTCCAAGTGTTCAGTTTGTGAAGCCATAGTTATTGGTGAAGGACAAGCAACTTAGGGATCTTTGTAATTGCTACCTCAAGAATCTCTAGTGAATTACCTCCAACATCACATGAGAAGAGTGGACTGACAGGATTACACCACCTGGAACAACTATAAAAATTGCCTACTTATTTTCTGCATTTAGTATATTTAGCACTGAATCTTGTAACTGAATCTAGCAACTGAATCACACACATACACTACTGAGTATCTAATACATAGTATCATATTTTAACAACAAGTAATAAGGCTTAATTTAAATATATTCCGCTGCAACAAATTCAGTAAAGTCAATAGTCAGCAGACTACTGAGTGTCAGCAGACTACTAAACTATCAGCAGGCTGCTGAAGTTGCTGAATTTGTTAACTCCAAAAGTTTTAAGTGTTAAGTTTATTCACCCCCCCCCCTCTAAACTTAACCAAAGCCTTTTCAAGGGACCAACAATTGGTATCGAGCGATTGCACGTTCAAGTAATCCTACTTGTTGTGCTTGAGAAAATACTTTGAAAACTTTTTCAAGTCTCTGATTTTCAAAGCTTTGCATCATGGATAACAACCAGTATGATAGAACAATGTTGATGTGTTCTTTAGATCGTTTTGATGAGTATAAACGTCGTATGCAGGCTTATCTAGCTGCAACACATGATGAAATGATGGATGTGCTGACTGATGGACCACTGGAAATCACAAAAGCCATAACTATGGATAATGAAACTCAGTACATTCCAAAGCCAAAAAAAGAATGGACTACTGAAGATAGAAAAAGGGCAAACCTCCACAATATTGCTATTGATATCATATACAGAACCCTGGATAGCAATATGTACATGAAAGTCAAAGATTGTGTTGGAAATAATATTGGTATTTTGATGATGATTCGTCACGTAATTAATAAGATCACTTATAATCCATGATGATGAAATCATAACTAGCTGTTATAGTGCATAATAAAAGAAGAAGCAAGAAACAGTCTAGAGAAAATGTATAAGTTCTATCTAGAGTCTGAACTTTGTATAGGTTGTTTCAGACAAGCATTGTAATAGATAGGAACTAGACAAACAGCTGAGTCAGCAAGAAAACTGAGTATACTTATGACGAACTGAGGGTTCAGACTCAGTTATGAGAAAACTGAAGAAGATAAGTTCGCTGAGGGTCACAGACTCAATTGGCTTATCTAGAAGACTGAAGAACTGAGGGTCACAGACTCAGTTGTCAAAGACTGAAGAACTGAGGTGGCAAACTCAGTTAAAAGCTGATTAAGTCGTGACAATAAGTCAGGATTCAGGCAAGTCTGCGGTGACCTGAAACTGAACTATAGATCATGTAAAGCTGAATAATCTTAAGGACAAAGATTATCAGTTATCAGGAGAAGAAGGAAGCTGAATGGTGTACTCCGACTTAGTCAATAAAAGTCGGATGTCAAGAATACAAGGTACTCATTTTTTAAGAAGAGTAGAAAACTGAGTTAAGGCCTTATTAAATTTGAACTGACAAAACGAAAAAATGTCGTACATATGAACGTTGGCTAAACGACAAATGTAACGGCTACAAGAGCTAGTTGACCGTTATATCACCCCTATAAATACACAAAGAAAAAGGATTGGAAAGGAGGGATCGGAGAAGTTTTGAATAGCACATATCTAAAGATCCAGATCCAAAAAATCAGATTTCATATCTAGAAAAGGGGAGGCCAACAGAATTGTTAAAAGAAAGATCCAGTAACCCATTAAGGGGGAAGAAGGCATCTTAGAGCTACAATGCTATATCTAGAAGAATCAGACAGCTCACTGAATTAATCTTTTGATTAATTCTAAACCTAACCTTTGTGAAAAAGGGTTGGCTGTGCATAGTTTCAGGAGAGCAATTCCACCTTTCCTCAAATGGTTGCAACTTGGTTGCCACAGCTGTTGGTGCAGTCTGTGGACTGTGTGTATGTCAATGGTGAGCTGATGAATGAGTCATTCCACCTCCGAAGGATCAGTTTACCGAATGAAGGGAGCAATCCTACCTTTCTTCATTATGTGTAAACAGTGAAACTAGGGTGTCGTGAAGGACTGTCATTGTGCTAGGATTTTGTAACGGTTATCTCAAGATTCTAGTGATACCTCCTACACCACAGGAGAAGGGGAGACGTACGGGATTACACCACCCGGAACTTCCATAAACAAATCTTGTGTTGATTTACTTTATGCATTTACATTCGTACTGTGATTGTTTTAATTATTACATAATCACTTCATCACTTCACTCAGCAAACATTAGACACTGAGTCAGCACCAAACTGATACATGTAAGGTTTAGATCTTTATTGACACATCTATTGCACTAAAGGCTAGTTCTATCCGCTGCTAGTTGACTAAACTAAGAATAAGTCAGTATTGACTTATACACAGTTGAGTTAGCTGAACTCCGCACAAGTTAAGGGACATGAACAAAACTGAACTGAGCATCAGTTTAAAGTTTCAAAGAAACTCAGTTCATTGGGTACTTTCAGTTTTGGGAAAGTTTTTGGTGACAAGTTTATTCACCCCCCCCCTCTAAACTTTTGTTAGCCTTTCCAAGGGACCAACAATTGGTATCGGAGCGGTTCCTTCTTTTTGGAGGAGATTTAATGCTTTGTAAGATAACTGGTCATCAGTTATTTTCGATACCAACAATTGGTATCGGAGCAGTTCTTCCATTTGGAAGTGATCCAAAGATATATTTTAAACCAGTTGTTGAAGACCCCTCACTGTATCAGTTGTAAAAGCACTTAGCTAGATTTCAATGGTAACATCCAAAATTAGAAGTTGGCTTATTCACCCCCTGACTTATTGTTTGCAAAATGTATCTGATTTTTAGGATCAATTATCTGAGAGGTTCAGTGCGACAAATTTGGATACAAATCCAGAACCTCAACTCAGTGATGATATGGATACAAACTTCAATGCTTATATGGACAAATCCAGAGGGATTCCTTCACAGAGAGACCCTTCAGAAGAAGAAGAAAAGAAGTTGTTGCAAGTTACTATTAATATAGAAGATTCATTAGAGCAACAAAAGAATGTAAATGCAAATCTTAAAAATGTATCAAACCAACAAGAAAAGGTACATTCTTCAACTCAGTTATCATTCGCTGAACTCAGTCAAAGAAACTCTGAACTTGTCAAGTTAACCGAAAAACTCAAATTGGAGTTAAGACTAAAAGACATAGAACTTGACAAAGCGAAAGATTGGAATGAGTTTCTTGAAACTGAGATGTCAAATCTTGCTGAAAGATTAATATCTAGTAAATTTGACAAATGCAATGATGATTCCCCACCACTACCAGTCTTGAAATTTCAAAGAGTATAAACTCTAGACACCAAGATACTGGAAGACCTAGTAGATTACACAAAGAAATCAAAGATGAAAAATCTAAAAGAATCCTTGTGAAATCAACTAAGGTTGAGCGTAATGGTTTATCTAGAAAAGAGTTGAGAAGGCTTAATTCTCTCAAACACGAAACTGAAAGTAACACTTCAGTAACTAATCCAGCCGGACCCAAGAAGATATGGGTACCGAAGAAAACTTAAAACTGTTTTGCAGGATGAGTCAGTTCGCAATGCTGAATCCTAAACTGACTTCCAAACAAAAGCTGATGAAGGAGAAATTGGTCATAAGCAGAAAACTTTCCAGCTACCATCTGACGCTTGAGCTGACATAACAAATCACTCGAAGCCACGTGTCAATCTAGGAGAAAAAGTAGATGTACATCCCTACAAATCTCATTGATTGTGACACGACTCTCATTTTGAAAACGATTGAAAAACGCAATCTTGACGAAATCCTATTCAATCAATCTCAAAACACTCAAGATTCTTCCAAGAATTCCTAATTCTGAAAATCATGGAGCAATACAACATTGATGATGGAATCACCACAAGTCTGGATGATTTCTGTAAAAAAAATTTCAAACTCCACTCTGTCGACTCAAATTGTAAGCAAAATCAAGAAATTTGGAGGATTAGAGAACTTGATTGATACAAAGGTCACTACTTTGTGTCCAGACGGCATCAAAGACTTCTACAAAAATGCCATAATCACCGATAATGGAAAAAGCTTCAAGACAACGGTTCAAGACAAAAGCATTAATGTTGATGAATGATAAGCGGATTTTCTAGGTCCGGTCGATCAAGTAAAAACTCGAAACCATAGCAAAATCTACTTTCTAACCGGCAGTGGACCAGGTCGATTGTAGGATAGTGCTTGAGGAGTCCGAGGTCGAACCCACAGAGATTGGTTTTTGAGTACCACAGTTGACTTAGCACTCAGTTCAGGTCAAACAGATAGGTGTGAAGTTATACTATTGCGTAAAAGAAAGATTACACTACTCGGAATTCTAAACAATTAAAAGATGTATGGCCGAACTACGATCCAACGGATTACTTTACCTTTAAACAGATTACCCCGGGAGTGTGCCTTACTCTACCTTGCCATCTAACGATAACTCATAGGACAAACCCCGTATTGGAAACTGGACTTGATGACTAGGGCGTCAATCTAGTACACGGGTAGGTGTCTGACTACCTTTCAAGCCCAAAGCTTCTACGGTCCCGAAACCCCGTTCCCACACATCGCCGCAACATACATTTATAAGCTAAGTGTGTGCAATGGTGAACTATGTGATCAATCTAGCTCAAAAACGATTCAAACAAGTTTCGAGATACGGATTATCAATTAGAACGTTTATTTACGCACTACACTACCTCCCGGTTCATCAATCTAACGGCGTTTCACCCGCCTTCACATAGTTCAACCATACGAAGAATCTAGCTACTCATAATCGAATCTAAACAATACAAACGGAAGAAAAACATCACAACAATGGTAAAACAACAAGAAAACATACCCATTTCGATTACTTGAAGAACTACCAAATTCGAGCTCCAAAAGAACAAATCTTGTCACTTGAAATGTTACAGATCGAAGCTAAAAGTTAGTAGATCAAAGAGAAGATCGAAAGAGGGTTCTAATGATATATAACACTAATTCTAACTCTAAGAAACGAGGAAAATCGCCCCAAATCGCCTAACCTATCTAATATTATCTCCCCTTATTTCTGCTTGCGGCTGTGAGAAAATAAGGCAGCTTTATATAGAAAGTCTTCTGTCCGTACGGATATCCGCCATGTCCGGCCGGATTGTTCTTCATTTTCCAGGTGTCCGGACGGATGCATAGATGTCCGTCCGGATGCTGGATCTGTCCGTCCGGACGAATTCTTCATCAAAGTTTTCTCAATTTCCAGAGAGTTAGCCGTCCGGATGAGAGGTTTTTGTCCGTCCGGACAGCCACTGAACGCACGTCCAAGGTGTCCAGACGGGCGTCCGGACCCATGTGACCCAAAATCTTCACTTTTCCACCTTCAACCTCCGTGTTTCACCTCGGGCACGTCTAAACTTCATACTTCTCGCCTTTCGGGCTCTCGAGACACCCTAGTCCTGCATCCATATGAAAACAAAAAGCAAACGCATAACCCGCAAAGTACGGATGCTCGGGAAAAACGAGTATAAAATGCTAAAATAAGGTCGAGTTTACGGAAAACCGACAGTCACTCGCCGTGCAATAAAACCTCATTTAATACTCAAAATAGGGTCTAAACTCACCCGAAACATGCCAGAAATGTGATAATCGTGGGCTGAACTGTACAGAAATGTACTGTAAAGTTGGTTCCTATCAATGAACATTTGCTCTCACTAGTCTCTGGCTTGGACATAATCGGAGGATCTTCATCTCTTACATTTGGAAATGAAGAAAAAGGCAATCTTTGGAATGTCACAACACTTAACAAGGACGAGAAAAATTTCATTGGATCCATCTACCAACAGAGACCAGAATTCACATTCCTGACGATCCTTCTGACCAAAAATGTCATTGGTCATGCTTGGAATTTCTACACTCTCTCGACAGATAAACTAAAGCTGATCTATGCCATTTGGTTTGAAGAAAGATTGGATTGGAACAAGTTTGTTCACAATCATTTGATCAAACAAGTTTCAGACGAAATTGAGAAAGCCAAAGGAAGGAAGGCTTCTGGAGAAAAGTTTTTATTGAAAAGGGGATACACTTATCTAGTTCAAAGGATACTAGATCATTTCTCCATTTCAAAATCCACACAAATAGAAGTGAAACACAAATCAGTGCCCACTGGAGTGAAAAAGAGGAAAATCATTGAAGAAGAAAGAAGTGAAGTTTCAGATTCTAGTTCAAGTGAGACTGTAAGGTTGGATGACAGAACCTTACAAAGACAAAGGAGGATGTGGAACAAACTTCAGGCTAAGAAAACTGAAACCGAAGATGTTATTCAGATTAATGATGAAACTGATGGATGTGAACGAGAAGAAACTGCAGAAAGTGAACCCCCAACTGAGACGCATGGAGAATACACTGAAGAGCAAAGAGAAGCTTTGGAAGGAGACCGAATTTTGCGAAGCTGATTATGAAAAGGAACTGTCAAGTCATGATGTTCATTTTCATTATTATGAACCAAGCTCCTCATCTCAAGTCCATGAGGCATCTACAAGCAAAACTGCAAATGAAGAATCTCAGCATCAAGAAACTGAGATTGAAGAAAGATTGGAAGTAGCAAAAGAGATCATCGAAAGTCTGATGCAGACTCTACAGTAAAAACTCTACAATCTACATGACTTTGTTGGAAGAGCACATTTTTCAGGTTTGAACAATTACTCAAACATCATCACCCTGCGAAAATTATTTGAAGAAAGCTTTCGCATATCTTCAAACAAGGGGGAAGATAAAGCTGTATGTTGGAAATAAAATTTATGTTTTCATGATGATTCATCACTTAGTTTATAAATTGATCTTAACCCCATTGATGAAGTGTCATAACTAGCTGTTATAGTGCAAAGCAAAAAAGAAGTCTAGATACCAATGTATAGCATTTATTAAAGTCTGATATTTGTATAAGTTGAATCAGACAAGCACTGTAATAGTTCTTGACCGGAACTGAGAAATGAAGAAACTGATACTTTGAATGGCTGAGACTCTACGAGAAACTGACAATAGAGCACACCAACAGAAGACTGAAGAAGGTAAGTTCGCTGAGAGTTACAGACTCGGTTGGCTTATCTTGAAGAATGAAGAACTGAGGGACACAGACTCAGTTATTGAAGAATGAAGAAATGAGGGGACAAACTCAGTTGTGAAGATTAAAGTCGAGACTATAAAGTTGGACTTCAGGCAAGATTGTGGTGACCTGAACTGACTTTATGGATCTTGTATGAATACCTAATAATCATAAGGACAATGAATTCTTAGATGATAAATATATCATGGTGTACTCTGATTAAGTCAATTATAATCAGATGAAAACTGGAGTACTGATATTTGAAGAAGAATAAAATCTCAGTTAATGCTCCAAGTCAGTAAGGAAACTGACAAGTAATAAACTCAGCGTAAAACTGATAAGGAAACTCAGTTTTACAAGTTAGTCATCCAAAAAACTGAAAGTACAATCGAACGTTGTAAAGAAAGAAATTTCATTGGATGAGTCACTGACACAGCGAAACCATCCAGAAAATATAGCCGTTACAAAGCAGGATGAATGATTGAATGAACCCCTATAAATAGATTACCCCCACAACATCAAAGGGTATGCAGGTCATATGATAACAAGCAAGAAATCCATCTAGTCAAGAAAGATCAAATTAAGGGGAAAACCAAATTCAAAAGAATACCTGTTAAATACTTAATTGCAAGATCAAGAAAATTTCTTCAAAGTGTTCAAGCATATTCAAGCAGATTCAAGATCTAACATTTGAAGAAATACAGAGCCGTGCTTAAATTAATTATCCAGAAGAAAAGCTCAAATCACAGTTGAATCATAGTCATTGATTCAAAGTCTCAACTTTGATCTTATCAAAGGTTTAGACTGTGAAACACCTAGAAGGTGTGAAGGACAGTTGAGTGCAGTCAGGAAGACTGTGTTTGTGATGAGCTGGTGAAGAGGCAATTCTACCCTCCAAGGACCGGTGGTTCAAACAATTGAAGAGCGCAATCCTACTACGTTCTACAAGTGTTTAGATAGTGAAGCTAGGGATTAGCCAAGGACTATCAGTTTAGAACTTTTTGTAACTGGGCCATCTCAAAAAAGTTCTAGTGGAATTTTCCTCCGCATCACAGGGGAAGAGAGGACGTACAGGATTACACCACCTGGAACCTCTATAATTCTTGTCTATTTACTTTATGCATTCATTTATTTTCTTATAATGGTTTTCATATTGAAATTATAGTTACTAGTTGTTAAAGGCTAATTTTATATCCGCTGCCAGATAACGAGACTAAATATAAGTCAGTAATAACTTATATTCAGTTGAGCTAACTGAACTCCGCACAAGTTAAAGGGACAGGAACAAACTGAAGATCAGTTTGAGTTTCAGAGAAACTCAGTTCCTGGGACTTTTCCAGTTCAGGATTAGTTTTTGGTGACAAGTTTATTCACCCCCCCTCTAAACTTGTGTAAGCCTTTCCAAGGGACCAACAATTGGTATCGGAGCAGTGCTTCTGTTTTGAAGAGATCCACTACTGATCCAGTATCAGTTTGTCTATTTTGAAGTAACTGGCCATCAGTTATTTCCGATACCAACAATTGGTATCGAAGCAGTGTTAGGTGTAGTGCCCGGAAGACAATTTATGTAATTGTTTTTAATAATGAATGACAGAATTTATCTCACCTTATTACTTGCTTTGTGCTTGTAAAGTAATACACTGCTGCAAACCCTAAGTATATCTGTATGTAACCACTTAACTCAGTGTATGGCATGCACGCGAGGATTGAGTTAGTGGTGATATACTTAAACTGTTAGTCCGTGGTGAACTTAATCAGAGTTTAGGTCTCTTGATTAAAACACCAATAATGCGCCCGAACACCTTAGGGTGTGATAGTCTTATCCGGTTTGTTGGTAGAGGGTACCTACGTGGGGCATTTATATATGATGGCATTCATATAGGATTCGGACCGATTTAATCGAATTTCCCGATATAATTCCGTAATCGAGGAATCTTATTAAATAATTAGATGATCATATATGGATCAACCTTAATCCTGAGGTGATCACAGGGTGCTGCTTGTCTCGGGGTAGTGTTTGATGTGTTAGTTACGGTTCACTTAAATATGTGTTCCAAGCCACTTCTCATTGGCACTATCTCCAGATGAGTGAGTAGTTCTGATCTTCACAGACATGGAATCCATTCCTTCATGTGGGAAGTAGAGAGGCAGTCCCCTTATTTGTTAGCCCTAAGAAAGTGATCGATCCCGGGAGTTCACATTTGACTAACTAGCTACTAGTCAGATATGTGTACTAATTGATCATCAGGGGGTTGATGGTAAGTAAGGATAAGATATTCTGAGTCGGGTTCACGGAGACTTCCCACTCAGAATGGACAGTCTATGGAGGGTTAATCCGTATGTAGTGATTATATCAATGAACGCTTATTTACTCTATGGGTTGAGTATAAGTATAAATCTATAATTGGTAGAGTTCAGTTTCGGGTTTATGGTGGCGTAATCCCGGAATTAATAATTAATGTACTTATTATGTTCGATGAATAATTAATTATTGGAGCTACTGGTTATAGGTCCATGGTCCCCGATGTGGCTTCTGTAATTCGGAACGATATTCTTGTTATTTGGGCCTCAGTGATAATTAATTGGCTGGGCTAATTAATTGATATGCATGGATATTATTTAGTTGGGCTAAATAATATAATACACATAAAAGACATTTTATGTGGGCTTGAAACCCTACTAGGTGGCGCCTCCTACCTCTTAAAATGCAAGAATTGATTTTCTTGTGTGATTAATTATTTACTTGGTAAGTGATTAATTAATAAAAGATAATTGATTTGTAATTGATTGATTGATTAATCACAATCTTTTATAAATGGAATTATCCTTTATTGTGATTTCTTTTTAATTATTTATTTAATTAATTAGAAACTTGGAGGCCAATGATTTACTCTCCTATAAAAGGAGAGTTATTCCAAGGGAAATTGCAAGGCATAATTTCGACCACCACCTTAGAAAAAAGAGAGAAAAATTTGTTTTTCTTGTCTAGGGTTTTTGAGGATGAAAAACTTAGAGTTTTTCTTGGTGTTGCATATCAAGGAGGTTCGTGTATCAAGAAGGGTGTCCACCAACCGCCGTTTGGAGAACACATCGGAAGATCAAGGCTTCTCTTCCCGTTATTGGTAACATGACCTTAAACCCCCTTGTAGTAGTTTAAGTCCTTTAATTATGTGTTCGATATATGAATCGTGATCCATCCACTGCGCGTAGATCTAATTCGTTTAGATCTAAGAACCTGCATCCTTCATGTGGTAGCAGAGCCAGGTTCCACGATTTATATAGTCATAATCGTAATTAAATGACTTGAAGGAGTGGAATTGCATGTAGGTAAATCTTATTTATTGTTTTATGCATTGATAGTGATAAATTGTTATGGTTGAAGAGATGGATTGGGGGTTGGTACTGTTTACCCGTTAGATCTATTGTAAACTCATATAAACGATGAAAATTTCGTTTACATGAGTATAGGAAATTATGTAATTTATTTTTATTGCAAGTTTAATTTCCAGAAAATAGATCTGTACAGTAGCTTTTTAGTCTTTTCGTTTTTTCCATTGTTTGAGCCGTTAAAACGAAGATCCCTACGGTCAGAATCAAGATTAGAAGTTTATGAACAATCCCACAAAATTTGGCATCGATCAGAGTCCGTTTGGATGTCCGTTCGTTGATGAGAAGAGGCAGCTGTAACAGAAAAACGCAGGATTCACAGAAACCCTAACTGTGACTTCCTCGATTTTCTGGAAAGTATTGAACCGTTGAAACGAATATCCGACCGGTCGGATCGATAATCATGGAGTTTTGGACATGAGATACAATTTTCAGGACGATCGGGATTCATCTTGATCCCCGATCGGCCTCGGGAAGTATATGATGCGCTGCTGTAAGAGTCTGTTTCAGCAGCAAGTTGGGCGGCTCACTGAGGAAGATTGACAAGTCTAAGCTCCGATCCGACCGTCCATCTTGAAGTCCGAAGAATGAAGATCAGATCTAGAAAGTTTCGTCCCGATCCAAGTTCGTTTGATATGCCGATCGTCGAAGATTCTTAACAGCTGCAGATTAGGGTTTTAATTTATTTTAGAATAGATTAGTTACGGGGGTGCCAACGGTCCATCTCAGTGTTTATTTTCCGCACTAGTATACATGTGTAGATTGTATGAGTAGAACCGGAAAATTGCCATGACATGCATCATATCATGAATTCCACTCCATATGCATACATGTAGAAATTAATTCGAGGAATTAGTTAGGCATGTATAAAACACACGATTAGTTTTAATTAATTGTTTGATATTAATTAGAAACTAATTAGGGTAAAAACCGAGGAACACGGGTTTTTCAATCGTCGAGGTTGGGTGATGGATTCTCGGTGAATCCCACTCTGCGAAAGCATAAGGAGTAAAATCCCGAAACCTCGTGGTTAAGGTGTTGGATTCTCGGTGAATTCCACCTTACCTAAGACGAGATTACATTTTTGTTCCGTAGTGTCTACGTGAATGTTTGATATTTAAGGATTGGATAATCACGGGAAAACAGGTTCGAAAGTGGTTTAACCACGGTTGGGTGGTCAACAGTAGCTACGGCTCAATCGACTTCACCCTCCACGTGTGGCGTTTGCACGGGGGCCTGGCAATACTGAGCCATCCGAAGAGCCACTACGGCTCAACGGAGCTCTCCTAGCCTTGACCCGTCCGACGGCCACATATGTTCTAACGAATAGGTCGGGTGGGCTAGCCCACATAACCGACAACATTCGGGCCTATGATTTATTGTTCCTTAATGTAACATCAAGTCCAAAAACGTGATCAGTAAACCCACCACTTTTTTCAAAATATTGAGTGGGAGCGGGAGAGGCGACAACCGACCCCACGGCCTCTACTGTTGACACAAGCAACGTGAGAGAATGGTGACGCCTCGTGCCGGCTTTGATTTCGGCCCCCTAAGGAAGGCCTTCACCGCTATCAAAATTCAAGGCTTGGTCTCCGAAAGGATAGGAATCTGGGTACTCGCTGAGTCACTGACCGACCCTAAGGCGGCACACTCGGGGACTACCTAAAAATCTGAGACAGTAGGTCACACTCATAAAGGGTTTTTTTGGTAGTACCTTGGCTGAAAAAGGAAAGGTGATTGACGATCACAAATGAGATGTTCTCAATCTGATCTTCAATATTAATCGAAACCTCTTTGACCTACCCTAAGGCGGCACTGAGGCGTTAGATTAAATCCTTGGAACGGTAGGATAGACTATAAGTACTTAGTTTATGTTCCTAAAATTTATTATTAGTGTATGATTTGGATTTATCTTCTGTCAATTTTATTTACAACTATTTATATATCTCTCTAGGGTGCTAGACTGCTAGTGTAAAATTGACTAGTAATGACTTCGTTAAAAAGTGGTAAGTAACTAGAACGTTGTACATATTGATCTTACATGCGATTAATTTTTCGGAAGAGATATTTCTCTCGGAGCCTTCAAGACTTAAGTGACGTAAATAAGTATGTCACTGTTGTCAATCGTGTTGAACGAGAGACGACTGTAGTCAGTTTGAAAGATGATTGGGACGATAAAATTCTTCTAGTGAATTTTAATGGTGTAGTGTCTACACAAGAAATTTTTTAATAGAAAAATTGGAGAATCATAAATTAAAGTGTCGCTAGTTAGATGGTATTTGGAACCGATAAACTGGTGGGAGCTTTTGTCTTATGTTTTTCTAATTTAGAAAATTAGTCCCACTGGGTAACGCTTTCATTAGACATCCCACAGTTCACGAGTAGTGTCTACTCATACGAACTGCTAGTTCAAGACTATTCCCTTTTAAGGAAAGTTAAGAATGGGAAAGAATGTCTATAAGTGTTAATCATCTTAACTGAAGTTTTGAGGCTAAACCGAAACATTAATTAAAGAAAGTATAAGATAAGGAAAGTGATTTCGGATCACTAACCAATGAATCCTTAGCGACTTTCTTTACCGAGTAACTTGACTCGGTAGCTTAGTTCTTTGAAGAACAAGGAAGCTGTGCATTAACGATTAATAGAGTAACAACGGGCAGTAATTTCAGCTACAATAGTGGGAGTAATATAAGGAAATGAATTTCGGATTCTATCCTTGAATATCATAGGAAAATTTATTTTTCTGTTTTTCAGATTCATTGAAGCAAATGGATTCACTTTCAACTCAATATTGTTGCCTCATAGAAAGTGAATATGACATTTGTAGTAAGAATCCGAGACTCGGACTTTTGTTTGATAAAGTCAGAACCACTAAGAAATGCTGAAAATGTATAAGTAACACGTCTTAAACTATTATAGGTAAAAGGTTTCCGTATTAAGATAAACAACCTTACAATATCTATTAATTAGTGCATATATCCTAGAGAAAAGACCTCACGACTGGCTAAGGGTGATTCCTATCTCCCAGTCTAGGAAAACTATCTCAAAGGAACAATGACTAAGTTTCCTTTCAATCGGGAAAGGGTAATAGATTTGAAGGGGTAACATAGCTTGTTCATCATGACCTTCGGGGTGTAGTGAGAGACACAAGCTAGTAGGAGTTTTTTGAGTGGTGACATTTTGTCTGATAACTACTCGAAACGCGATTTAGTTTATCGAAAGAATACGAGGAGGAGTCTCTGATTTTAGTAGAGAATAGAGTATTCCATGCTCATAAATAGGCTATAGCATAGTCTTGGGCCTGATGCTCAGCCTGACTCCTAGTGGAATGTTTCTCACTGAGAAAGAAACCATAGACTTGCCCTATATAGTTATTGATGTACTACAATACACTGCTAAACTCGATTAAGATAATTGGTTGCAAAATAACGGTTAACATTATTATGTAAACCGAGAAGTCTACCTAGAAGATGCTAGTGAATTTATGGATAAGGAGTGAATTCGGTTCACACCACTTCCGTAAATGTAGGCATTTAGCATTTAATGCTTGAAGGTAGGACTGGAGATTTTGCGCATACGTTCAGATTTTGACTGTTCGTGAAATGCCTTAATGAGACGAGTGAAGGTTGGTTGTAAGATTCTTGAGATCCAGAAAGTGACAGTTGGACTGTCACAATTCTTCTGATAGAATCTATAAGTAACAGCCTTAGACCTTGGAGTACGGTTACCCAAAGGAAGTTACTATCTGATTTAATCAGACCACGTCCAACATCGGTTGTTGGTGATTACACCGATAAATACTACTAGATCGAATGTCAATCCACCCGAACACGGTGGGAGTATGGTTTAACCATTGACCCATTATGGTTGTGTGGACTTTATAGTCGCCGAGGTGATTGATAACCGTGGCTCTTTGTGGGTCGTATAGGATTCGATCGAGAGGTTGGTTCGAAAACCTTATCCTTGTGAATGGAGTTTTGGTACTCCGGTTCGTTTCAGCCTCTTGTAGAACCACCTGAGTGTCTCAGGCCCAGTGGGAGTAATTGGTCCTACGCCGAAAAGAGTCGAATGAATAGGAAAGTTTAACTTTCAGCACAAAGCTGAGTGGTCTAGGGGTGATTCCCTAAAAAGGAGAGAGTTAACCAGACCTTGAACTCTCTCACCACTCAGTCTTGCTAGATTTCGTTAGAAAGCAGAAAATAGGGGTGATTCCCTAAGACTTTCTTGCCGTAAAACGGAGTCTGGATTCATTCGGAACAGAAGGGTCTTGGTTAGAACAAATGGCAGGTTGACTACCGGGACTTATGTCTTTTGTGGATGTAAGAGAACCTCTCGGTCATTAAAAGTCGCATGTTTTAAAATATGTGGACTTGACCAGAATATTGATAAGTCTTTTGTAGACTGGAATCAATATTGGTAAAATAGTAGTATTAGTGTTCATGAATGATAACACTGAAATAGTTGGAAACAACATGTGTGTGCTATCTGAAGTCGGAAACTGACAGGCCAAGATTCTCTGGATGAGAGAATTGGACTATATTCTAAGAATCTGATTCGGTCAAATTCACGAGAATGAGTCATTGGCTATCCTACCTATCTTATTGAATAAGATGACTATGCATACACGGTTGCATCATTCATCGAGAGTAGTCCTACCCTACATCTCAGGAATGATTCTCCAAATCTTAGGATAAAGAGAAAATGGGATAGAGTCTCTCTGGGATAAGGGCAAGTCAGCTTAAAACGAGTCAATTGCAATCGAATCTTGGATTCAAGCAATAAGTAGTGGTTTAGTACGTCCTCAAGTATCGTTAGAGAACGATGAATCATATGCTTGTATATTCAGGTGCAAACTTGAATATGGTTGACTACACTGATTCTGACTTGTAGTCAGATTAAGGATGATCATTAAGTTGATCTCGGGCTCAGTGTTTACTCATAATGCTTAGAATTTCCTTTTTGGTCTTGGAGCAATTCCAGGTCTGATAAGCCAATATCACTTCATCGTGAAAACAGTGAAGAGATAGCTTAGAAGGATCTTCTCAGTCATAAAGAGTCAAAAGCATATTGAGAGAGAGTACGGCCTGATTGGAAGGACCGGCTACGTTTCAATCCTAAAGATCGTCTCGAGTCGACAACCTAGCTAATCAGTGTACCAAGTCGAGTGCTTGGAGGGTACGGCATTGAGGGATATATCTCAACTGCTTTTAGAGCAAGTGGGAGAGTGTTGTGAATAAGATGAGAAAGGGTGTGCTCTAAAAACAATCGTTACTTGTCATTTCGTGCAAGTGGGAGATTGTTAGGTGTAGTGCCCGAAAGACAATTTATGTAATTGTTTTTAATAATGAATGACAGAATTTATCTCACCTTATTACTTTCTTTGTGCTTGTAAAGTAATACATTGCCGCAAACCCTAAGTATATCTGTATGTAACCACTTAACTCAGTGTATGCCATGCACGCGAGGATTGAGTTAGTGGTGATAAACTTAAACTGTTAGTCCGTGGTGAACTTAATCAGAGTTTAGGGTCTCTTGATTAAAACACCAATAATGCGCCCGAACACCTTAGGGTGTGATAGTCTTATACGGACCGTCGGTAGAGGGTACCTACGTGGGGCATTTATATATGATGGTATTCATATAGAATTTGGACCGATTTAATCCGAATTTCCCGATATAATTCCGTAATCGAGGAATCTTATTAAATCATTAGATGATCATATATGGATCAACCTTAATCCCGAGGTGATCACGGGGTCCGCTTGTCTCGGGGTAGTGTTTGATGTGTTAGTTACGGTTCACTTAAATATGTGTTCCAAGCCACTTCTCATTGGCACTATCTCCGGATGAGTGAGTAGTTCGATCTTCACGGACATGGAATCCATTCCTTCCGTGGGAAGTAGAGAGGCGATCCCCTTATTTGTTAGCCCTAAGAAAGTGATCGATCCCGGGAGTTCACATTTGACTAACTAGCTACTAGTCAGATATGTGTACTAATTGATCATCAGGGGGTTGATGGTAAATAAGGATAAGATATTCTGAGTCGGGTTCACGGAGACTTCCCACTCAGAATGGACAGTCTATGGATGGTTAATCCGTATGTAGTGATTATATCAATGGACGCTTATTTACTCTATGGGTTGAGTATAAGTATACATCTATAATTGGTAGAGTTCAGTTTCGGGTTTATGGTGGCGTAATCCCGGAATTAATAATTAATGTACTTATTATGTTCGATGAATAATTAATTATTGGAGCTACTGGTTATAGGTCCATGGTCCCCGATGTGGCTTCTGTAATTCGGAATGATATTCTTGTTATTTGGGCCTCAGTGATAATTAATTGGCTGGGCTAATTAATTGATATGCATGGATATTATTTAGTTGGGCTAAATAATATAATACACATAAAAGACATTTTATGTGGGCTTGAAACCCTACTAGGTGGCGCCTCCTACCTCTTAAAATGCAAGAATTTATTTTCTTGTGTGATTAATTATTTACTTGGTAAGTGATTAATTAATAAAAGATAATTGATTTGTAATTGATTGATTGATTAATCACAATCTTTTATAAATGGAATTATCCTTTATTGTGATTTCTTTTTAATTATTTATTTAATTAATTAGAAACTTGGAGGCCAAGGATTTACTCTCCTATAAAAGGAGAGTTATTCCAAGGGAAATTGCAAGGCATAATTTCGACCACCACCTTAGAAAAAAGAGAGAAAAATTTGTTTTTCTTGTCTAGGGTTTTTGAGGATGAAAAACTTAGAGTTTTTCTTGGTGTTGCATATCAAGGAGGTTCGTGTATCAAGAAGGGTGTCCACCAACCGCCGTTTGGAGAACACATCGGAAGATCAAGGCTTCTCTTCCCGTTATTGGTAACATGACCTTAAACCCCCTTGTAGTAGTTTAAGTCCTTTAATTATGTGTTTTGATATATGAATCGTGATCCATCCGCTGCGCGTAGATCTAATTCGTTTAGATCTAAGAACCTGCATCCTTCAAGCAGTTCTTTCATTTGAAAGAAGATCCAAGAATACTTTTTAAACCAGTTGTTGAAAACCCTTACTGTACTTCATTACAATGGACACATCTAGAATTAGAAATTGGCTAAATAACCCCCTGACTGACTACTTGCAGAATGTTGTCTATGATTTCTAAGATCAAGTATTTGAAAGATTCAGTACTACAAGCTCTCACACAAATCCGGAACTTCATTTCAGTTATGATGAAGATATTGAGCTTAATGCGAATATTGAAGATGGATCCAGAGGATTTCCATCCTTAAGTGATCTTTCAGAAGAAGCATAAAGAGAATTAATACGGGTGGCTGACTCTATAGAAGAAAAGCTAACCAGAGATCCATCCAGTATAAAAGTCATGAATATTGATGAAACTCTACCTACAAGCCATGGAGGAGAAAGCGACGAAGAAATCATATTGCTAGGAGCTACAAAGGCGAATGCTATTGATAAAGGGAAACAAGTTCTGATCAGTGATGATTCCTCAACACCAGGTTTATCTATCAAACATCAGGAGGTAAGTGCATCCACATCTAAATCTCACACTATCCTGAACAATCAAAGAAATGAAGATTTCAATGAAACCTTGGACATACTCATAAAGCAATTAGAGACAATGCAAAAGAATTATGAGAATGTCAAAAAGGAGAAAAAGTTATTGAAAACTGAAATTTCAAGATTGAATGCTGAAATCAACCTAATCAAGACTAATAATGGAACCAAAGGGATTGGACCAACTGATAAATCAACAAACGTTGTAGACATCAGTGAACCATCAGTTGATCCAATCTCCAAAGTTCAATTCAAACCAGGAAAAGCATTGGAGACAGATCTGGTTTAGGATTTGACAATCAGTATAATTCTAAGTTAAGACCAAGATCAGTTGCAATAAAATTTGTAACTTCTCAACCGTCAAAAACTCAGAAAACTGATAAAGTTATTAGAACTGACAGATACTCAGCACAGCCAAATGCACAAGTTGCTAAAACTGAAAAATCGTTAGTAAAATTCACCAAACCCGCAGATTTTTACAGAAAAACTCGAAAATTTGAAAAAGTAAAGGCGATCCAATATCAGTAAGAAAAATCTTCAAGTCATATCCATCTAAGGATAAAGATCATTCAAGGATCAGAGGGAAATGAAGATTATTTCCCACAGATGAAGATTGGAATAAACCATCACATCAGTTTCACAATCAAAACAAATTCAAAACTGTTATGACAAAACAGGAAAAGTTTGTGAAAACTGACTTCACACAGTCAAAATATCAAGAAAGGTACAAATTTGTATCATCACGAGCTAATCAGTTAGGACCCAAAAAGATATGGGTACCAAAAATTTCTCACTTTGTTTTGCAGGAAAAACACAACCAGCTGAGAACTGAAAAATGTAATTCACAAAACTGAGTTGTTTTCACAACCAAGTTTTTGAATTCAAAGCATGAGGACAAAAAGCGAAAATATGTTGCGTCAACACATCATACCTTCTTTATTCACTTTTATCTAGCTACGGTTATCAAGAAAAGACGTGGTCCTTCTCAATCTAAACCGTTCATAATTTCCACCCATCCACTTTTTCGCGATCTCAACACATTTATGACAGGACATTTCAAGTCCCACTCAATTCTTAACTACCCCCACTCCAAATTATAAATATCCAGAATTTTCTTTTATATAAATTCTTTACGCTTAATTTCTGAATCTACTCTCTGAATTTCAAATTTTCAAATCCTCAATCAAATCCAGAAAAATGACCTCCACTCGTGTTGAACCCGGAATGATCGTTTCTCTTGATCAATATATTGCGAAATATGTTGATCAAACTCTAGTTAATTCTATCACGACAAAAATTCAAAAAATTAAAGGATTGGAAGCAGTCTTCAACATCGACCTAAAAAGTGTTTGTTTAGAAAGTATCGGAGACTTCTATCAATTTGGAAGAACAGTTGTGGAAGGAGAAGACACACAGACCTTCATCACCACTGTCAGTAATAAAGAAATCAAAGTCACTAAGAATTAATTGCAGAAATCTTTGGGTTTGACAAATCTGGAGGATCAGCAGCCATTAAGTTGACTAAAGAGCAAAAAGAGAAGTTATGGAAAGATATAGCAATTGATGGTGAATCTACTGTCTTACAGACATGGAGCACAAGCCTACTCAAGCCAGAGTTTAATTTTCTCTCGAAGTTGCTGGCAAATTGCATAATTGGGAATGCTGGAAACTTCAGCAATTTATCTGGAGCAAAACTTGATTTGCTTTACATAATCTGGTTTGAAAAGGATTTCAATTGGGCAAGGTATCTATTTGATCAATTGATAGCACAATCAATTGATGTACCCAAAAAGAAGACCGGCGTGAGGACAGGAAGATTTTATCACAAGAAAACTTTAGCATTAGTAGTCCAAAGGATACTCGATCATTTTGGAGTTGCTAAGAGGAAAGAAACACACGTTCTCGATGGAAAGATTGATATTAAGGAAGAAAAGCCAAGGAAAAGGAAAGCCGAGAAAGGCGAGGCGAACTCAAAAAGAAGAGAAGCGAGGAAATCAAAAGCACCGCAGGCGAAGATGAAGTGTTAGCACAAATTGAAGACTTTAAGAAAAGAAGAAAGCAGTTGGAAGAAACTGGAAAAGGCGTAACTGAGAAACCATTGGAAATGTCATCAACTCAAGAAGCTAGAACTGAAGTTGCTGACAGTTCAGCACCAGAAGTGCAAACTGAAATTAATCTCACCAAATCCATTTCAACTTCAGTAGCTGAGATCTTACCAATTCAAGAGGAAGCTGTAACTCAGGGGGAACAGACCCTGAGAACTGATCCCGATAATGGAGAATCAGATAGTGATGAAAGACTAATTGATGAAACAACATTGAACATGCTCATGTTTCTTTCAAAGTCTAGAGCTACTCCTCAAAAATCAGTACCCAGCTTGGAACAAGAGGAAACTGCCAAAGAATTTACAGCTCCTCAAACTGAAGAAAAGGAAGCTGAAGCAACAACAGAATCAACCAAGTTTAATCCATTGGATGAACAAGTTCAAGAAGCTGAACCCACTGGGCACACAATGGAAGAAGTTCCAATTGTTGAATTGGAACCTGAGCCAAGAGCAAAACAAGCCGTTGAAGAAGAAGCAAGTGAAAAAGTTTTACAAATTAAGCCGATAATCTCAGCTTCTGAGATTGAAAAAGGAACATCAGTTGTCACAGCTACTGTTGAAGGAGAAACCAGTAGAACAAATCTTATGCAAACTGATGATCCCATGCAAATTGAAATTCCTACTCAAGGAGAAGATCATGAGATCACAAGGGATTCCGAAGATACCCTCACACCATTCAAACCTCCATCTGCTCATACAGAACTATTGAAAGCAGATTATGAACGATTGCAAAGATACAGAACCTGGAAGTTCAGTTCCATAAATGATCAGAGAAGTCAGCGTGCAGAAATGGAGATCATTGAGAAATGGGTATTCGATCTATACAACATCACAAGCTTAATCGAGATAATCAATACCGAAGAATTCCTAAATCAAGGGTATGCGTTAATCAGAAATAGCTATTGGAAGGAAGCCATAGCCGGTAGAAGCTCTAAGGAAAATGTTGATGATTTTGAGGAAGATCCTGACCTACAAAAAGGGATTCTTGCCTCTATACAAGAAAAGGAAGCTGCAACAGAACGAAATACTGATGAAGACTCAAGTAGTTCTGATGGAAGCAGTGAAAGCTCAAGTTCTGAAAACTTATCTGAAACTCAGTCGGACAAGGAAGCACAAGAAGGTTACCAGTCTCCCACTGATAAATCCACACTTGAAATAGCAAGAACATTGGCAGACATACCTGGAGAAGAATCAGATGATGAACTAGAAGTACATTTGTCACCAGCAAAAGTTATTGATTCATCAAGACTGGAGGAAGCGAGAAAATCGGAAGAAGGAAGACAATCAGCTGAATGTAGAGAGAAATTGAAGGAAATCGTTCTTTCACCTCTAAAGCAAAATCTACCAGATGTTGGAACAAGCAAGTCAAAGGAACAACAAGAAAGGAGTTCACAAGATGTTCCTACTCAAATTGATCTCATCAGATATTATCACAATGAGATACTCAGAATTCAAAAGGATGACATGAGCTTATTCGGTAAAGGTTTAAAATCTTTAGAAGCCAGTCAAGATGAACGATCCAAACTTGAAAAGAAGATGGATACTGTGAATGACGATTGTCAAAATACTCTGCTTGAGATTCGGAAAACAACCACTGAACATGCCACGAAGAAAAATGAAACTCAAGACAGATGGGAAGGCATTCTCAGTAATCTAGTGGACAGAATGTTCTTAATGGAACAGGGCTTAAAGGACTCAGTTGTGGCTCAAACCATATTGGCATCAACTCAACAAACATTGAATGCTTACATCAAAAGCCTAATTAATAAAGATGATGTCAATAAGGGGGAAAGTTTGGACATCTTAAAAGCCCATGCAGCTGAAATGCCACAAGCTCTCACAAATGTTGATAATAAGTTGAGTGAACTGAGGAAAGCAAGAGGAGATTTTACTAATAATGAGATGAAACTAATTGATAAATACTCAGAACCAACTGACAAAAGAGTTGGTCTGGATGCTCGTCTCTACAATTTGTTCAAGGACTTACTAGAGAAAGAAGGAGTATCAAAAGAAGAATCTCTTGAAACATTTCTACACATGCAAAAGATACTTGTGTACTATTGGAATAAACTGAAGAAATGGGAAGCAGATGGTACTATAGATAAAGTTTCACAGAAAGTTGAAAAGGCTGAACCTGAATTTATTCAAACTCTTCTGAGAACAGCCACCAATGAAAGCCTAAGGACATCAGTCTTCACATTTGCAACTCTATTCAAAAGTAAATTTTTCAAGAAAAACAATTTGTCTCAGTCTTGGAACATTTGGGCAAGCATTCATGGAATTGAACATTCGGCCACGAATGAGGAAATGAGAATTGTTGCAGAGAACTATGATAATCAACCAGGACATTAAATTCAGCCGTTTTACTTATGTTGTATTCTAACCTTGTAACTCAGCTATCAAATAAAGTTTCAGTTTCTCAGTTCATGGTGTTACTTACTATATTTTGTCTTTTTGCAATGCTTTTAAGGAGGGTATTGACATCATCAAAAAGGGGGAAATTGTTGGAAATAAAATTTATGTTTTGATGATGATTCATCACTTAGTTTATTAATTGATCTTAACCCCATTGATGAAGTGTCATAACTAGCTGTTATAGTGCAAAGCAAAAAGAAGTCTAGATACCAATGTATAGGATTTATTAAAGTCTGATATTTGTATAAGTTGAATCAGACAAGCACTGTAATAGTTCTTGACCGGAACTGAGAAATGAAGAAACTGATACTTTGACTGGCTGAGACTCTACGAGAAACAGACAATAGAGCACACACCAACAGAAGACTGAAGAAGGTAAGTTCGTTGAGAGTTACAGACTCGGTTGGCTTATCTTGAAGAATGAAGAACTGAGGGACACAGACTTAGTTATTGAAGAATGAAGAACTGAGGGGACAAACTCAGTTGTGAAGATTAAAGTCGAGACTATAAAGTTGGACTTCAGGCAAGATTGTGGTGACCTGAACTGACTTTATGGATCTTGTATGAAGACCTAAGAATCATAAGGATAATGAATTCTTAGATGATAAATATATCATGGTGTACTCTGATTAAGTCAATTATAATCGATGAAAGCTGAGTCCGATATTTGAAGAAGAATAAAATCTCGGTTAATGCTCCAAGTCGGTAAGGAAGCGACAAGTAATAAACTCGAGCGTAAAGCGATAAGGAAACTCGGTTTACAAGTTAGTCATCCAACAAGCGAAAGTACAATCGAACGTTGTAAAGAAAGAAATTTCATTGGATGAGTCAACGACACGACAAGAAACGATCGAGAAAATTAGCCGTTACAAAGCGGGATGAATGATTGAATGAACCCCTATAAATAGATTACCCCCACAACATCAAAGGGTATGCGGGTCATATGATAACAAGCAAGAAATCCATCTAGTCAAGAAAGATCAAATTAAGGGGGAAAGCCAAATTCAAAAGAATACTGCTAAATACTTAATTGCAAGATCAAGAAAATTTCTTCAAAGTGTTCAAGCATATTCGGGTAGATTCAAGATCTAACATTTGAAGAAATACGAGCCGTGCTTAAATTAATTATCCGAGAAGAAAAGCTCAAATCAGTTGAATCATAGTCATTGATTCAAAGTCTCAACTTTGATCTTATCAAAGGTTTAGGCTGTGAAACACCAAGAAGGTGTGAAGGACGGTTGAGTGCGATCCGGAAGGCTGTGTTTGTGATGGTGGTGAAGAGGCAATTCTACCCTCCAAGGACCGAGTGGTTCAAACAATTGAAGAGCGACAATCCTACTGTTCTACAAGTGTTTAGATAGTGAAGCTAGGGATTAGCCAAGGACTATCGAGTTTAGAACTTTTTGTAAGCTGGGCCATCTCAAAAAAGGTTCTAGTGGAATTTTCCTCCGCATCACGGGGAAGAGAGGACGTACGGGATTACACCACACGGAACCTCTATAATTCTTGTCTATTTACTTTATGCATTCATTTATTTTCTTATAATGGTTTTCATATTGAAATTATAGTTACTAGTTGTTAAAGGCTAATTTTATATCCATTTTGCCGATTAACGAGACTAAATATAAGTCGGTAATAACTTATATTCGGTTGAGCTAAGCGAACTCCGCACAAGTTAAAGGGACGGGAACAAACTGAAGATCAGTTTGAGTTTCAGAGAAACTCAGTTCCTGGGACTTTTCCAGTTCAGGATTAGTTTTTGGTGACAAGTTTATTCACCCCCCTCTAAACTTGTGTAAGCCTTTCCAAGGGACCAACACTGTAGGTGATGAAGCTGGTGATTAAGCTGAAGGTGATGAAACTGACAAAGCTGAAGAGGTTTATGCCATACTATTGGTTGAAGAACAAGACAAACAAGTAGATGCTGATCTACTGACAATTCAACAGAATGGAGAAGCAATTGATAATCTAATCAAGAAGCTAACTGCAGAAGAAGATTTTAAAGAAACAAGAACTGAGGAAGATGAAGAAGCCTCAGTTAAAGCTGTGTTGAATATCAGAAAGAAGCTTGTAATGTGTGACAGATTTCTTGAAAAGTTGAAGGCGATAAAAACTGAGGGGGAAGCTGAAATAAAAGCAGAAAGAAAGGTTGAAAAAGGAAAACATAACTTTATTTCTGAAGAGGAAGAGAAGTTAATGAATGAGGAGATCAAGGAGATCCTGATAAAATTTAAGAATCAGGACAATGAAGAGGCGAATCAGATGATCAATGAATACTTGGAGATCAAGCCTAGAGAGGAAGAATCAAAAGAAGAAGGAAAGGAAAGAAGACTCCTGGAGACAAAAAGGAGCATCTTTATTGGAGAAAAACTGATGAGTTTGGAAAAAGGAAATTTGTAATAATTTTAGTAACTCAGTTTATTGTAACATTTTCTTATAATGAACTCAGCTGTTTAGTTTGTTATCTTAATTTGTTTTGTTATGATTTCTTGCATTATTCTTTTATTATTGCTTTTAGGGAGGGTTATGATACATCATCAAAAAAAGGGAAATTGTTGGAAATAATACTTGTATTTTGATGATGATTCATCACGTAATTAATAAGATCACTTATAACCCATGATGATGATATCATAACTAGCTGTTATAGTGCATAATAAAAGAAGAAGCAAGAAACAGTCTAGAGAAAATGTATAAGTTCTATCTAGAGTCTGAACTTTGTATAGGTTATTTCAGACAAGCATTGTAATAAATAGGAACTAGACAAACAGCTAAGTCAGCAAGAAAACTGAGTATACTTATGAAGAACTGAGGGTTCTGACTCAGTTATGAGAAAACTGAAGAAGATAAGTTCACTGAGGGTCACAGACTCAGTTGGCTTATCTAGAAGACTGAAGAACTGAGGGTCACAAGACTCGGTTGTCGAAGACTGAAGAACTGAGGTGGCAAACTCGGTTAAAAGCTGATTAAGTCGTGACTATAAGTCAGGATTCAGGCAAGTCTATGGTGACCTGAAACTGAACTATAGATCATGTAAAGCTGAATAATCTTAAGGACAAAGATTATAAGTTATCAGGAGAAGAAGGAAGCTGAATGGTATACTGCGACTAAGTCAATAAAAGTCGAATGTCAAGAATACAAGGTACTCAGTTTTGAAGAAGAGTAGAAAACTGAGTTAAGGCCTTATTAAATTTGAACTGACAAAACGACAAAAGGTCATACATATGAACGTTGGCTAAACATTGGCTAATTGACCGTTACATCACCCCTCTAAATACACAAAGAAAAAGGATTGGAAAGGGGGGATCAGAGAAGTTTTGAATAGCACATATCTAAAGATCCAGATCCAGAAAATCAGATTTCATATCTAGAAAATGGGAGGCCAACAGAATTGCCTTGGAGATTTAAAAGAAAGATCTAGTAACCCATTAAGGGAGAAGAAGGCATCTTAGAGCTACAATACTATATCCAGAAGAATCAGACAGCTCACTATATTAATCTTTTGATTAATTCTAAACCTAACCTTTGTGAAAAAGGGTTGGCTGTGCATAGTTTCAGGAGAACAATTCCACCTTTCCTCAAATGGTTGCAACTTGGTTGCCACAGCTGTTGGTGCAGTCTACGGACTGTGTGTATGTCAGTGGTGAGCTGGTGAATGAGTCATTCCACCTCCGAAGGATCAGTGTGAAGAATGAAGGGAGCAATCCTATATTTCTTCATTATGTGTAGACAGTGAAACTAGGGTGTTGTGAGGAACTGTCATTGTGCTTGGATTTTGTAACGGTTATCTCAAGATTCTAGTGATACCTCCTACACCACAAGAGAAGGGGAGACGTACGGGATTACTCCACCCAGAACTTCCATAAACAAATCTTGTGTTGATTTACTTTATGCAGTTACATTCGTACTGTGATTGTTTTAATTATTACATAATCACTTCATCACTTCACTCAGCAAACATTAGACCCTGAGTCAACACCAAACTGATACATAGAAGGTTCAGATCTTTATTGACACATCTATTGCACTAAAGGCTAGTTCTATCCGCTGCCAGTTGACTAAACTAAAAATAAGTCAGTATTGACTTACACACAGTTGAGTTAGCTGAACTCCGCACAAGTTAAGGGAAAGGAACAAAACTGAAGTGAGCATCAGTTTAAAGTTTCAGAGAAACTCAGTTCTTGGGGTACTTTCAGTTTTGGGAAAGTTTTTGGTGACAAGTTTATTCACCCCCCCCCTCTAAACTTGTGTTAGCCTTTCCAAGGGACCAATAGATTGCAAGGCTGTAAAAGAACTTTGGGACAAGTTACAGTTAATCTGTGAAGGCACTGATGCTATCAAGAAGAATAAGATCTGTGTGGCAAAGAAGAAGTTTTAGGAGTTCAAAATGAAACTATTGAACAAATAGAGTCAAGATTCAATGCTATCATGGATGAACTCACCCTACTGAGTGTGAAGTACTCACAGGAATAAATCAATTCAAAAATCTTGGAAGCATTACCTGCAAAAGAAGTTTGGGAGATGAAGGTGACTGCAAAGAAGAAATGAGGAGTTTGCATGAAGAAGACACCTTCAAATAATTTTCAGAACTTAAGGCATATGAATTCAGTAAGAAACTTGTACCTGAGACAGAAAAAGAAGAACCAAAAACTACTGCATTGGCTGCTACACATCAAGAAGAAACATCAATAGCCCAAGATGATCTACTGGATGAGATGCAAGACCAAATTGCCCTACTGAGCAAGAAAATCAGAATGATGAAAATAGGAAAGGGTTCTCCAAGGAATTTCACAAAGAAATTCAGTGAAAAGAAGAAGGAAGAATCCAAGAAAGATAATGATTACTTGTGCTATCATTGCAAGAAACCAGGACACTTCAAACCCGACTGTCCTGAATTCAAACAGAAAAAGGAACCTGATTATCTTTGCTTCAAATGCAAGAAACCTGGACATTTTAAACCTGATTGTCTAGACCTACTGAAGAGCAAGAGCCAACAAAGATGATCTGGCAAGAAAGCTATGGTTGCTGAAGATGAATCAGGATATGAAGTAGAATCAGAAAAAGGAAATGAATCTGATGATACTGCACTTTTTGCTGATATGGATGATTATGCTTTAATGGCAAATATGGATGAAACAGAGGAGGTATACAATTCTGTATCAATTAACAATCATGTTGGAAGATTGTGAATCAAATTGTGGTTCAAATCCTAAAAATTCTGGCAATGAAGAAACTTTGGATGCCATCCTTAATCAACTGAGGATAATACAATCTGGTTATGAGATTGTGAAGGCTGAAAAAGAAGCTCTTCAATCAGAAGTTGAAAGATTAAAAGCTGAATTAAGAGTTCTCAAGGGTAAGGAAAAAGAAGTTGGACAGAATCAACATAAGTCTGCATTTGTACATTCGTAGGCCGCCGAATCTATTCGAACAATCTTGTTCCTCCACTGCATTCAAATCTGGAAAGCCTTATGGTGATAGAACAGGCCTTGGATTTGGAACTCAACAATCTAATAAGAGTGGATCCAGTAAGGTCACTGAACCAAGTGCCATAATTGGTCCTAAGTTTGTGCCTGGACAAGATCCAACTTCCAAAAAGGTTGCTGAGGCAGTAAAGCCTACTGAGAAGACTTCAAGGAAGCAAAATCAGAAGTCAAAAAGGTCAATAGCACCTAACAAAAAGAACAAATCTAAAGGTAGGGCTGATGTACCTTCTAGACCTGCTGACAGCAGACCTGCTACCAAGTCTGCTGGACCACAAAAGAATAAAAATCAGAAATATTCCAAGGATAAGAATCCTAAACATAAAAATGTCAATCATTCTAGGGATACTTATCTCAGGGGGAAAGGTAGACTGTTCCCTACTGATGATGATTGGAATATTCCTGCCCCCAATGCTAGAAACAACAGATATAACCATACTGCAAGGGTAAAACCTAAGCAGAGGACTCAGCAGAGGACTTATACAAGACCTCAGCAGGGACCTCAGCAGACTCCATAGTACAGGGCTGTTCCAAACAGACAGCAAACTGATGGTTATGCTAGTGCTTCTAACAAAAGAAATCACTCTAAACAGCATTATATACCAAAAATCCAGAAAGCATATGTGAGTCCTACACAACCAAATGTCAAACCCTATGGATGTGTGGAATACATGTATGAACAAAAGTATGATACCTTTCAAAGAAGACCTTATGGAAATTTGCCAAGGGTCATGCTTGCCACTGACCACTATGGACCCAAACAGATTTGGGTACCTAAAATGCATTAACTTTGTTTTGTAGGGTGTCTGGTACTTTGACAATGAATGTTCCAGACATACGACAAAGAATAAGCACTGTATGTCAAGCTATGTCGCAAAGGATGGTCCAAGAGTAAATTTTGGCAACAAGAACACACCAGGATACACAAGAGGATATGGCACACTTGTGAGAAATGGATTAACAATCAAGAATGTTGCATATGTGGAAGGACTGGACTACAACCTACTGAGCACTGGACAATTCTGTGACATGGGTTACAAGGTCACTTTTGACAAAAACACATGTGTTGTCATTATTGAAAGAGGTGATCAAGTTGTGTTGGCTGGAAGAAGGCAACAAAACATGTATGTTGTGGATTGGTCTATCTTTGTTCCGAAACTCGCTCGATTGTGTATACCAAGTCGAACTTAATTGGCTATGGCATAAGAAGTTGAATCATCTAAACTTTGATGATATCAATCGATTGGTGAAGAAAAAGCTGGTGATTGGTTTACCTGAGATCACATTCAAGAAGGATGCTATATGTGATGCCTGTAAGCAAGGTAAACAGACAAAATCAAGCTTCAAATCAAAGACAAAGCAATCAACAAAAAGAGTTTTGGAGCTGATGCACATGGATCTTTTTGGGCCAGTAACACCAACAAGTGTAACAGGAAAGAAGTACACCTTAGTGGTTGTGGATGATTATTCAAGATACACTTGGGTAGTATTCATGAACAAGAAAAGTGAAACACTTCAAAAGATGCCTGAACTTTTGAAGAGATTGCAAAATGAGAAAAGTTTGACAGTAGCGAAGATCAGATCAGATAAGGGTACTGAATTTCTCAACAAAGTTATAAGAGAATATTGTGAACAAAATGGTGTACTACATCAACTTGCTGCTGCTGGTACGCCTTAGCAAAATAGGGTTTCTAAGAGAAGAAATAGGACTTTAAAGGAAGCAAGAAGAACTATGATTTGTGAAGCATTATTGCCTGAAAGATATTGGGTTGAAGCAGTTAATACAGCATGCTATACACAAAATAGAACCTTAGTGAACAAGAAGCTGCTGAAGACACCTTATGAGATTTGGAATGGAAGAAAACCTAATATATCTTACTTTCATCCATTTGGAAGCAAATGTTTTATTCTAAATCATAAGGAAAAATTGAAGACCTTCCAACCAAAATCAGATGAAAGAATCTTCTTGGGATATTCTTCTGTCAGCAAGGCATTTAGGGTACTGAACAAAAGGACACTGAAACATGAAGAAACAATACATGTTGTGTTTGATGAACCTAAGTTCACTGGAATGGAAGATGAAGCATCTGAACCTGCTGAGAATCAACAAATCACTGATCCAGAATGTGTTGAAGTTTTGGAAAGGTTTAATGACTTAAAGATTTCTGATCTTGCCCCTGCTGAACACCTTACTGGTAACACTAATGATGCAACAACTGAAGCAGTTCAAGGATCTGCTGAGCCCCCTATTAAAGAAACAGCAGACCCAACTGAAGATGATGTTCCTGAGAATCAATCTAACCAAAATCCATAATGGTTAAGGGATCACCCTGCTGAACAAGTTATTGGCCATATACAGCAAGGTGTGAGAACTAGAAGTCAATTACAGGCAATGTTTACATGTTTTCTATCTCAAATAGAACCTAAAGTTGTTGAGGAAGCAATATCAGATCCAGATTGGATAATTGCTATGCAAGAAGAATTGAATGAATTTGAATGAAATCAAGTTTGGACACTATTGGAAAGACCTAATCATGCAAACATAATTGGTACAAAATGGGTATACAGAAACAAATTGCATGAATATGGTACCATTGTAAGAAATAAGTCCAGACTAGTTGCAAAAGGCTATTCTCAAGCAGAAAGAATAGATTTTGATGAGACATAGGCACCTGTTGCAAGATTGGAAGCTATAAGATTATTCTTGGCATATGCTGCATATAAAAACTTCAAAGTATATCTGATGGATGTCAAGAGTGCATTTTTAAATGGCATTCTGGAAGAGGAGGTCTATGTTCAGCAACCTCCTGGTTTTGAAGTTAAAGATCAAGAAGATAAAGTGTACAAACTCAATAAAGCACTTTATGGTTTGAAACAAGCACCAAGAGTATGGTATGAGACCTTGTCTCAATTCTTGGTGGACAATGGTTTTACCAAAGGTACCATTGACAAGACTCTTTTCAAAATCAGTGAAGGAGACAACACCCTGCTGGTACAAATTTATGTTGATGACATAATATTTGGTTCTGAAAATGAATTGCTTTGTGAAAAGTTTGCAAATCTGATGAAAAGTAAATTCCAAATGAGTATTGATGGGAGAAATGAACTACTTTTTGGGTTTACAAGTCAAACAAATGAAAGATGGAATCTTCATTCATCAAACCAAGTACACCAAGGAGCTGCTGAAGAATTTTGGTATGGAAAACAGCACCAAAGTATCAACTCCTATGAGTACAAACATAAGATTGGATGAAGACAAAGAAGGCAAAGATGTTGATCAGACCTTTTACAGAAGGATGATAGGCAGTCTGTTGTACCTTACTGCCAGCAGACTTGATATATCTTTTGTTGTAGGTGTTTGTGCAAGATTTCAATCAAAACCAAAGGAAAGTCATCTAGCTGCAGTCAAAAGAATTCTCAAGTATCTAAAAGAGACCTTGGATGTAGGAATTTGGTATTCAAAAGATGAAAGCTTCAAGTTCATATCTTACTCAGACTCTGATTATGCTGGATGCAAGATTGATAGAATAATCACCACAGGAACCTGTCAGTTAATGGGAAATAGACTGGTTTCCTGGTTAAGTAAAAAACAGAACTCTATATCAACTTCAACTACTGAAGCTGAAGATATTGCTGCTGGAAGTTGCTGTTCACAAATATTATGGTTAAGACAACAATTAAGGGATTATGGAATTGAAGAAAGAGAAATTCCTATAATGTGTGACAACACAAGTGCAATTGCTATCACAGAAAATCCTGTTTTGCACTCAAGAACCAAGCACATTGATGTGAGACATCAATTTATAAGAGATCATGTTGAAAAGAAAGATGTGGTGGTTCTGTATATCCCTATTGAAGATCAACTTGCTGATATTTTCACTAAACCACTGAATAGTGAAAGATTTGCTAAACTAAGGACTGAACTTGGAATTATAAAAGTTGACTGATAAATCCTTGATCAGCCGTTTACTGGAATTCACCAAGGGGATTAGTCTTTGCTATGTTGGGTGAGCTCACTTAGCAGATTAGTCATTGGTATCAACAATTCAATGTACTTATGTTTGGACAATTCAGCAAATGAAGTTGCCAAAGGGATTGGTCTTTGTCATGTTGGGTGAGCTCACTTGACAGATCAGTCATTGGTATTAAACTTCATCTTGTATTATCAGTTGGACAAAACAAGAAGAATTGAAGATCAGCAGAGTAACTCAGTCAGCAGGCTGCTGAGGCATCTTTATCAGTAGGCTGCTGAACCAACTCTACTGATGACAAGGCTGCTGAAGGATACGTTACAGTCAAACTTTACTAAAGTCAAAAAGCAAAATAGCGGGATATTTATTCTATCTTTATATCCGCAGTTACACGATCGAACGGTTACAATCCATTATGAGTCTGTCATGGGACACGTGGCAAGATGACATTCACTCAAAATTTATTCGTGGTTAATGCTACAGTACGTGTCTGACAGTTTTCTACCCACTACTCTCTGCATTATACACAGACATATACATAGAGGATTCATACAACTCTCAGATTGCTATTTCTCTGCAAATATCTTGTGTGAAGGCAGATTTGAAAGTTTTCTTCTTCATCTTTCTCATCTATAATGGCAAACAAGGATGATGTTCATATTGGCACCAGTCAAAGTGTAAGAGGTTATGTGACTGACTGTCACTCTACTGAACTAGCCATTAACATAGGACGAAGAATCAGACGGTTTGCTAGTTTGGAAAATGTTATCAATAGAAGACTGGAGAGAATTTCATATGTCAATGTATTGGAATTCTGGATGAATATTGTTATACATGAAGGTAGAGAGGCCTTCACTACGACAGTTAATGGAAGAGAGATTGAAATTTCTTTAGATCTATTGAGAGAACTATTTCATTTTGGACCTGGAAATAATGCTCCCACTAATCCAGAAGCAATGAATCTGCCAAAAATGAAGTTTGTGGATGCAATAAAGACAAATGAGAAGATATATTCATATCTAAGCATTAATGTGAAGCATATTGGATATGAGTATAACCTGCAGAGCAAATTAATTGCCAAGACCATTTTGGGATTCATTGGGAGTCTAGATACGCTGTCTGGACCTAAAATAGACCTGCTGATCATCATCTGCAGAAGCATGAAGTTTGATTGGGCTGGATTCTTTATACACTACATGAAGAAAGTGTTTACTGAAGATACAGATGGTGTAAGGAAGTCCAAGACCAATCCCATAGGTCTACTGATTCAGACCTTGTTGAATCATTTTCAGATACCTTATTTTTCATCTGAAAATATAAACAAATCCAGATACAAGCCTGAAGTTGCTACTCCTATTCCTGGATTAGATGATGATGAAGATGTGGATGATGAAGCCACTGAGAGTGATGATTGAGGAGATGATGATGCCGGTGGTGAGCAGGTTAAGCAAGTTGCTAAGTCTGCTGCACCCAAGAAGACTGTTGAGAAGAGAAAGGTTGCTGACATAAGAAAAATAACAGAAATGTTAAAGCCTAGGAAGACAAGGAAGCAAACAGCAGAGACTGCTGAGTCTGCGGAGGGTCCAGCTGAAATTGAAGTTACTGACACTGATGTAGTTGCAAAGAAGAAGTCTGTTGCTGAAGTTTTGAAGGAGCAACATAAAGAATTCAGTAGAAAGAGGAAGGCTACTGAGGTTGAAACAGAGCAACTTTCCAAGAGGATGAAGGAAATTGCTAAGAAAAAGAAATATGGAAAGGGGAAGCAGTTAAGGATTCTAGAGGCTCAAAGAGAAGAAGACGATGAAGAGGCTATTGAGGCTGAGCCCCTAACAACTTTTAAGCCCATTGAGATAGTAGAGGTTGTTGTTGAGCAACCTACCGAAGAATCACAGCAGACTGCTGAACCTGAGCCTGCTGTAGAAGTTGTTGAATCCTCCCCTGTAAAGGCTGCTGAGCCTACTGAAGCTGCACAAGTTGTTGTTGAGCAACATGTTGAAGAACCACAGCAGACTACTGAGTCTACACCTGCTGTGGAAGTTGAAAAGTTGGTACAAGACCCTGCAAGTTCTACAATAGTTCAGGGGGAAGAGCAATATGTTCCTAACCCTACTGATGAGCATATAAGTTAGGGGAACCAAGTGTTGAACAGATGGAGGTGGTAGGCACTAATGTACAATCTGAGCAACCTATTGACCTAGAGGCATCTGTGGAAGAAACTCTGACTCTGCTTGTTGGGACCTTTGGAGGTCAGCAGAGTGGACACACAGCTCCTAGACAGCCAACCATGCCATTTGAAAGGAAGGAGAAAAATAAGAAAGAAGGATTTGTTGATCCTAAACTCCTACTAGTTGCAAACTACTTTCAATGGAAGTTTGGGTTCTATAAAAGACAAAAGCCAGCTGCAGAACCAATGACAGACTTTGAGGAATGGGCTTTTGAGAAATTAGGAGTGGAAAGTTTGTTGGATTTGGTTGATACCTCTTTGTTGGAAGCAAGATTGGTGGATCTCTTTGATCAGCAAAAGAAGGAAGATGGTATCAAGTTCAGAAATCCTATAGATGAATCAGATAGTATTGATTCTTCATCATCTGATTCTGGTGATGATCATCCCTCTGGTCCCGGAGAAATTAGTGGAACGGCTTTGATAAATGAACCAAGTATAGAACAGTCTACTGAAGCTGGGAAGTCTGCTGAGGGCCAGCAGACTGGTCAAATGGATGAGGATCTGGAAGATCTCACCATGGATGATCTGGAGGCACAAATCAATGAGGGATTACATATTGGTGCAAACAGGGTGGTTGGTGAGATAGACACTGGCTTTTTTGAAGAATCAGCTGCACTTACTGAAGATCAGCAGGCTGAAGATTTGGATGAAGAAAGGGTTACTGCTCATAGTGAGCCTGATGTCAGTTCTGAGGATTCTGCTCAATATCAAGATTGGATTGATACTCAGGACACTCTATCCAAAACTGCCAATTTTGTACGAAGGATTGCTGATGTTAGGGAATTTCAAAGAGATAATATGTCTGAATTCCCTGCAATTCTTGTACAGAGAGTGCTGATCACTGAGGAACAAACAGTGGTAGCACAGAGATTGGATATGGTGATGGGAGTTGAAGGATCACCATTTATTGTTGATGAGGTACATGTTGCTGAGGAACAGACAGCAAATGGACAAAGGTTGGAAAAGGAGGTACAGGCTGCTGAGGCACAAACAACACCTGGACATAGGTTGGAACTATCTATGGGTTTGGAGGAAACCCCGCTTGTTATTGTTGAACATGCTGCAGTAGTAGAGCCTGCTGGAGGAAAGTCCATTGTAGGGAAAGATGGTCAGCAGACTGCTGTTATTGATGAGGATGAGTAGCTGTTGGACTATGACTACAGTGATGAGGAGTTTCAAGTGCCTGAAGAAGAACATACTGCTGATGAACCACAACAGGCATTTGTACCCATTTTTGAGGAACCTGAAGGATGCAGGTTCTTAGATCTAACCAAGTTAGATCTATACGCAGCGGATGGATCACGATTTACACGGTACAATACATAAATAAAGGACTTAAACTACTACAAGGGGGTTAAGATCATGTTACCAATATAGGGAAGAGAAGCCTTGATCTTCCGATGTGTTCTCCAAACGGCGGTTGGTGGACACCCTTCTTGATACACGAGCCTCCTTGATATGCAACCAGAAAAAACCCGAAGATTTTTCCAACTCGAACCCTAAGAATAGAGGCCGAAATTTTTCGGCCAATTTCTCTCGGTGAATAGTGACATGAATAGTACATTGCCATTAGACTTGGGAGAACTCTCTTTATATAGGAGAGTAATCAATGTCCTCCAAGGATTAAATAATTAAGTGATAATTATCACATTAATCCTTTTCCAAATAAAAGATAAATAAAATGATTATCCCAAACAAATTAAGATAAATCATATTATTATCTATTATTCCATGAATTATCATTTAACAAATAAAAGATAAATCACATGTTAAATAATTATCCAAGAAAACTAATTTCTCTCTAATTATTAGGACATTAATGGCGCCACATATTGGGTCAAAATAGCCCACATAAAATGTCTTTTATGTGTATTATATTATTTGGCCCAACTAAATAATATCAATGCATATCAATTAATTAGCCCAGCCAATTAATTATCACTGAGGCCCAAATAACAAGATTATTAGTCCGAATTACAGAAGCCACACCGGGGACCATGGACCTATAACCGGTAGCTCCAATAATTAATTATTCATCGAACGAAAGTACATTAATTATTAATTCCGGGATTACGCCACCATAAACCCGAAAGCGAACTCTACCGATTATAGATGTATACTTATACTCAACCCATAGAGCGAATAAGCGTCCATTGATATAATCACTACATACGGATTAACCCTCCATAGACTTGTCCATTACGAATGGGAAGTCTCCGCAAACCCGACTCGAATATCTTATCCTTATTTACCATCAACCCCTAGTGATCAATTAGTTCACATATCCGACTAGTAGCTAATTAGTCTAAATATGAACTCGGCCGATCGATCACTTTCTTAGGGCTAACAAATAAGGGATCGTATCTCTACTTCCCGCGGGAAGGAATGGATTCCATGTCCGTGAAAATCGAACTACTCACTCATCCGGAGATAGTGCCAATGAGAAGTGGCTTGGAACACATTATTTAAGTGAACCGTAACTAACACATCAAACACTACCCCGGGACAAGCGGCACCCCGTGATCACCTCGGGATTAAGGTTGATCCATATATGATCATCTAATGATTTAATAAGATTCCTCGATTACGGAATTATACCGAGAAATTCGATTAAATCGGTCCGGTCCTATATGAATGCCATCATATATAAATGCCCCACGTAGGTACCCTCACCGACAGTCCGGATAAGACTATCACACCCTAAGGTGTTACGGGCGCATTATTGGTGTTTTAATCAAGAGACCCTAAACTCGATTAAGTTCACCACGGACTAACGATTTAAGTATATCACCACTAACTCAATCCTCACGTGCATGCCATGCACCGAGTTAAGCGGTTACATGCGATATACTTAGGGTTTGCAGCAGTGTATTACTTACAAGCACAAAGCAAGTAATAAGGTGAGATAAATTCTGTCATCCATTAAAAACAATTACACAAATTGTCTTTCGGGCACTACACCTAACAGAACCTACCCTAGATCCTATACTAGAGGAGTTCCAGGGTTCTAACCCTGCTAGAAGAGATATGAGCTGGGCCATGGTTATCAGCAGACAGAGGGCACAATACAACATTGAAGAACCTACTGAAGAAGCTGCTGGACACATGGCTGGAGGAATGGCTGGTGGGGTACCTGTAGAGATTTTGGATGAGTTGAGGACTGTCAGAAATGACATAACAAGGTTAAGAACTCAACTTGACAGGCAAGATCAGAGGTTTGATGATTTGATGAATCTGGTGGAAAAAAGAGGGAGGACTACAGAAATAGTTGCCTCCAATATTACTTCCACTCAGTATGCTCTTGCTGACCTTGCTCTGGATGTAAAGGTGATCAGACAAGGAAACACACTGAAGGACAAGTTTCTGAAGGACCAATTTGAATCTATTCACCAGAAACTTGACAAGCTTGCTGAGGCACCTAAGCCTGCTGGATTGGATCCTAAGTTCACTGAAAGGATCAATCTATGGGAGCAAAAAATGCAAGAAAGAATCACAGCAGTTGACACTAGAACAGAAATTATGGAGGGTAAACTGAACAATCTGGTGATCACACAGGAGAGTGTTCATGGCCTGCTGTCCCGTTTTGTTGATGATGTCAATAAGGGGGAAGAGAGCCAAACAGCGGTAGCAAAAGAGGCTGCTAGGGTTTTTGCTAAGAAGAGATGGGAAGCTGACACCAATGCTTTTAGAGAACCTGCACCTGGCATACTTCCACTTACTGATGATCTTCTCAGAGAATATAAGAAGCTGTACAACAACAAGAGAAGACCTTACCATGACAAGGGTTTCCATGAGGGACTAAATTCTTTTCTGGGACTCAGGTTTTGGGAAGCAAGGGTTAAAGCTTTAAGATCTGCACATAGAGGTGGAAGAGGTGGCAGAGGTGGAAGAAGTCTTCCTACCACCAATGAAAAGGAATCCAGAAGGAATTCAAAGATGTATACATGCGTTTAGGCTTTAGAGTACATCAGATCAACCTTACTCTACCTGAGGCATGGAAATGGTGGAAAGAAGTGAATCCTCACATTGATTTCTCTCCTATTGAAAATGAATGGATGAGCGAAATGGTTAGAGAGATAAGAGCATATTCTGAGCAGCAATAGAAGGAAAGAGAAGAAAGAGAAAGAAGACACTAGATCAGCATACCTACTCATGCATCTTATTTTTGCTGAATCTAGCTTGTAATACTTTTGAACAATATGATTATAATGAGAAATGACTGGAATTTGTTTTATTTTTGTTTTTAATCTTTTTGCTTTTCTGTAAGGAGGGTATTGGAATCATCACCAAAAAAGGGGAAATTGTTGGACTTATTTTAAGTTTTAGTGATGAGTGCCAGACTAGCTGTTATAGAGCAAAGACAAAAAGATGTCTAGATCAAATGTATAGGTTTGTTAGAGTTTGATCTTGTATAGGTTTGACCAAACAAGCACTGTAAAAGGTCAGCTGACTTTCATCAGCAGACCTGTCTAGATCAGTAGGGTACCTGAGTCAGTAGACTAGTTTAGGAACCTGCTGAAGACCGAAGGCTGAGGGCTCAAACTCACTTATTGAAGGCTAAGGGATCAAACTTAGTATTTAAAGTCAAAGATATGGAATCAGAATTTAGGGAAGTCTGTGATGACCTAAACTGATTACATATACCTTGTGTACAAGGTCTAAGTTCCACAAGTCATGTGGTGATTGGAACTTAGTTATATTCAAAATGGTGTAATCTAACTTCATAATAAAAAGTTAGATATAAGAAAAGTCAGCTGAAGTGTTTTAATAAACACAGCAACTTGGATTAGCTGACTTATATATATTTCAGCAGACTAATACCCTCAGGAACCTACTGATATATATTCCGAATTATTCAAAGGTTACAATGGAAGATTACAAAGAAAAGGACAGCTAACAACCTCTGATTTTATCAAACAAATCAATGGTTAAGATTAAAGAGACGTTGGGAAGAAACAGAATATTATCCAATGGATACAAGTCAAAGGGTGGACAGACTGTAAACTGTCAAAAAGCATTCTGACAGTGTCAGTACTATGAACAGTGATAGAAAGCAAGTCAAATAGGACAAATCTGAAACGGCTATGTTTGAATTTCAAACACAAGTCACAAGGATTCCAACATATAAATAGAGGACTCCAAGTTCAGATACAAGTGATGATATTTGAGAGAAAAACAAAGTTTAATCTTGAGCTTCAGATTCTTACCAAGAAATCACCCTGCTGACCCTACTGAGCATAAAGCTACTGATCCAGTAAAACACTTCAAGTGTAATCTGCTTTCAAGATACATCAAGTTTACACACTTGAAGACCTCAAGCTGCTGATCATATCATCCTGGTCAAGTTCTTTGAAAATTTGAATCACTTACTTGATTCAAACTTTCTTTTACATGGAATCTACTGAAGATAGTGAAGCATATTTGTGTGTCAAGGACTGTTGTTTGTGGGGGAGCTGGTGAAGAGGCAATCCTGCCCTTCAAGGACCAGGGGAAGACTTTGGAGCAGCAATCCTACCTGTTCCAAGTGTTCAGTTTGTGAAGCCATAGTTATTGGTGAAGGACAAGCAACTTAGGGATCTTTGTAACTGCTACCTCAAGAATATCTAGTGAATTACCTCCAACATCACAGGAGAAGAGTGGAGTGACAGGATTACACCACCTGGAACCACTATAAAAATTGCCTACTTATTTTCTGCATTTATATTCTGCATTTAGTATATTTAGCACATCAACCCATTGAATCTAACAACTGAATCACACACATACACTACTGAGTATCTAATACTTAGTATCATATTTTAACAACAAGTAATAAGGCTTAATTTAAATATATTCCGCTGCAACAAATTCAGTAAAGTCAATAGTCGCGGATTGCGAGTGTCGGCGGACTGCGAACTATCGGAAAGTGCCGCCGAATTTGTTAACTCAAAAAGTTTTAAGTGTTAAGTTTATTCACCCCCCCCCCCCCTCTAAAATTAACCAAAGCCTTTTCAAGGGACCAACACCCCTTGCAACCAGTCTAGCTTTGTAATTGTCAATAGTACCATCAGTATTGTACTTAATGGTGAATATCCATTTACAGCTGACTGTCTTCTTTCCTCGTAGGAGAGTGGTGATATCCCAAGTATGGTTGTCAAGAAGTGCAGTCATTTCAGTTTTGACAGCAGCCTTTCGCCTGTCATGTTTAAGAGCTTCCTGTATATTCTTAGGAATAGAATGAGTATCCAAGTTCTGTGTAAACATAGCAAAACTAGGTGACAAGTGATCATATGACACATAATTATGAATAAAGTGATTGGTGCATGATCTCTTTCCCTTCCTGGCAGTAATGGGTCTGTCATCAATGTCAGTGGAAGTGTTCATAAATTCAGGAGTTTGAGGAGTATCAGCAGGTTGTTGAGGTTCAGTAGGTGTGGGGAGTTTAGTGTCAGGAGGCTGATGAGTCTTAGTAGGCTGTTGAAGGTCAGGATTCTGCTGAGGAGATGTCTAAATGTCAGGAGTTGGCTGAGGGATTGGAATTGGCTCACTTTCCTCAACTGGGGGTGTAGTGGGAGTTAGAGGACTATGAGAAGAAGGAAATGCTTCTATTTCAATAAGGTTTTCATCTGTTACTATCTCAATAGGTTTGTTGTAGTATGGGGTTTTTTCAAATAATTTTACATCCATAGAGTTGTAGAACCGTTTATTAGTGGGAGAATAACACATGTAGCCATTTCTGTCTTTGGCATAACCTAGGAAAAAACACTTATGAGCTTTGGGGTCAAGTTTGCTACTGTGTTGGGCATGAATATAGACAACACAGTACATCCAAAGATTTTTGGAGGCAAGTCAGCAATGAGATGAGGAAAGGTATGAGTTTTCAGTAGGGTTTGGATGAGAGTCTTAAAACTAACACTCTGCTGGGTAACCTATTGATCAGATATGTGGCTATTAATATACCTTCATCCCACATCTATTTTGGCACATGTGTGGTGAACATGACTGATCTAGCCATCTCCAATAAATGCCTATTCTTCCTCTCAGCAACCCCATTCTCCTGAGGTGTCTCTACACAACTACTGATGTGAACAATTCCCTTATCATTCAGGATGGTGCTGAGGTTGGACTCATAGTATTCCAGGGCATTATCTGTTTTTAAGATTTTAATCTTAGTGTCAAATTGAGTGGATACCATGTTATAGAACTCTTGGATGATGGTTCCAACTTCGGATTTATCTTTCATAAAAAACAACCATGTGATTCTTGTGTGGTCATCTATGAAGGTGACAAACCACATCTTTCCTGTTATACTTTTAACTCTTGAAGGTCCCCATACATCACTATGAATCAAAGTGAAATGTGTGGAGGGTAAGTAAGATATTTTAGTATACACAGATTTAGTAAGTTTGGCAAATTGACAAATATCACATTGAAGGTCACTGAGGTTACATCCTTTAAACAATTCAGGAAATAAAGACTTTAAATAACCAAAACTTGGATGACCTAGTCTATAATGCCATAACATGATATTGTCTAAGGTTTTGTTGCAGTCTACTGAGGCAGTATCAGTCTTTAATCTTCTGTCTTCAGCAGGGTTGACCACAAACAATCCTGAGCAGGATTTAGCTCTCCAATCACTTCCTGTGAAGAAAGATCCTGGAATATACACTGATTGTTATTAAACATGATTGACCAATTTAGGTCTTTAGTGAGTCTACTGACAGATATAAGGTTACAATCTAATTTTGGAACAAACAGGACATCCTGTAGGTAGATCTTATCAGTAAGTTTAACATTTCCAAAACCTTGTGCACCGGAAATCGATCCATCAGCAATCTTAATATTGTGAGTCTGATGACAGGGCTTAAAGTGGTGATATAAGACTCTTGTCACCAGTCATATGGGAGGAAGCCCTAGAATCAACAATCCAAGTATGACATGTGTGAAATATACATGTCTTGACATGAGTAGTTGTGTCAGTGAAAGAGCAACCTTCCTTTTGTTGAGCAAGGAAGGCTTTGATGGCAGTAAATTGAGCATCCAAAGTAGTGTCTTTGTTACCTTCTTCACTGACATGTCTGCCCTGACTCTCCCTGGTTGGTTTGGAGGGTTTAGAGGAGTTATGATTACTATATAGTTTCCAGCAAGTGTCCTTGGTGTGATTTGCGCGTTTGCAGTGGTCACAGAACAACTTTCTTGTCTTCTCAGTAGGCCTTCTCTAGGTCTCAGTGGCCTCAGTAGGCTTCCTGACCACCATCAAAGCTGAGCTCTCAGTAGAGGGAGCAGTAGGGTTTCTTTGCAGCATCACTTTTCTACTGCTTTCCTCATGTTTGACTTCAGCAAACACAGATTTGAGGTTGGGGAGAGGTTTAGTAGCAAGGACTCTACCTCTAACATCATCAAGAGATGGGTTCCGTCTAGTAAGGAACTTGAATACCCTCTTCTTATCAATGATATCCTTGTATAAGGTAGCATCCTCTACATCCTTCCATGGGTGAGTTTCAACATATCTAGGTGTTTCCATGCCTTAGATAGTTGGTTGAAGTACTGAGTTACAGACAGATCTCCCTGCCTACAATTTTGGATTTGGGTTTCAAGATCATAGACCTCATATGTATTGTCCTTTTTGGAGTAAAGGTCTCTGGCATTATCCTAGATATCCTTTTCAGTGTCATACATCAAAAGTTCTCACTGATCTCTTTTGTCATTGACCTCGTGAGGATGGTCATGACTTGGTTATTTTCTGTATCCCATGCTTCAAACTTGCGGTCATTTTCAGCAGGGGCAGGTTTGGAGCCAGACAAGTATCCCATCTTTCTCTGGCCTGAGATGTACATTTTCATAGATCTTGACCACAACATGTAGTTATTGCCATTAAGTCTGTGATTTGTAAACGAAGAGGTTTCAGTGACCCCAGCCTGCTGAGGCTGCTGGGGCTCTACTGAAGATGAAGAGACTTCGGATATTGTAGACATTCTTGAAAAGATAGGAGATTTGGCAGCGGATTAAAGGAGATTATAGCTCTGATACCATGAAGAGAGTTTGAGAAAGCAATAATACTTGAGTAAACTCAACTTGTTTATTCATGGTAAAATAATGAGTATTAATAGATACAAGCTTGAAGGTGAGAGGTCCTAGTAGAGTATTAAGTGCAATGGGCGGTTAGATACTCCTATGAGTGGCTATTACATAATAGGACAAAATAGAGTTACTTTATGACATTTTAATTTTTTATACAATACAATTTATATGTCACGTTACAAATAATGTATACAAGTAAAGAGTTACACGAAGTAATAAGGTAATATTTCCACACCGGTAATATTTCCACAAAAACATTTAGAACCAAACATATGTAAATGGGAGATATTAGGTTTTCTTCCATTCCATATTTCATATGGTGTTTTTCCATGATGTTTTTTGATGATTGGTTTGTTTTGAGTGTAGCATGCTGTATTTGCTGCTTCAGCCCAAAATCTCTTTGGCAAGCATGCTTCTGCAATCATTGTTCTGACTGCTTCTTTGAGTGTCCTGTTTCTTCTTTCTGCTACACCATTTTGTTGTGGAGTCCATGCTGCTGATAGTTGATGTAGTACTCATTCTATTCACAGTAGGTTCTGATAATTTATTTAGAAATTATGTGCCTTTATCTAATCTGATCTTGATGATCTTTAGTTCCTTTTCATTTTGAATTCTTCTTAGCAAATCTGGCAGCTTTTTTAGTGTCTATCTTTTCTTGTTCATGAATATGGTACAAGTGAATTTGGAAAAGTCATCCACCACCACTAGAGTGCACTTCATTCCACTACACACTTACTTGGTGTGATTTGGTCCAAAAAGATTGATATGCAACAAATGCAAAATTCTTTTTGTAGATTGATAGGGCTTTGACTTGAAAGAGCTTTTGATTTGCTTCCCTTTTTGACATGCATCACAGAGGCTTTCCTTTTTGAATGTGATCTCTGGAAGACCGTCAACTAGCTTGTTCTTTGAAAGTGTGTTGATGGTCTTGAGGTTGAGATGATTCAATCCTCTATGCCAAATCCAGCTGGTTGATTGCTTATTTTTGACAAGCAAACATGCTTTGCTATCTTCTAATATACCACATACATGTTATCTTCTTTTTTTCCTCTAAGTACAACTGTGCTGGTTTGATTGTGAATCACCTTGAATCCTTCTTTGTTGAAATGCACAGTGTAGCCTTTGTCACAGAATTGACAGATACTTAGAAGATTGAAATTTAGACCATTAACATAAGCCACATTTTGAATTTTCAAACTGTTTTTGAGCATATGCCTTCCCCCTTAATTTTTCCTAGGCCTCCAAATGTTACTTTGGGTCCATCAAAAGCTTTAAAATCAGCCAGCCATCCTTTATTCCATGTCATGTGTCTGGAACATCCATTGTCTATGTACCAGACATCCTACAAAACATATTAAGTATGCTTAGGTACCCAACACTGTTTGGGTCCATACCTCTTAGCAGTCATGCCTCCTACTCCAAGTGTATATCCAAAGGATTTTCTTTTTGGATAATTGAAGTCATCAACTCCATATGTATAAGGCATGGCAGAATAACTTCTAATATTTCTATTAAATGTATTATGATACTTTATTGTATTTTGTGGTGCATTTGTATCCTTTTTCACTCTCCAATATGCAGAAGGAAACTTATTTTCATATTGCTTCTTGTGTCCAGGAACATACCTTGGTTGGCTTTTCCTAAACACATGTTGCATAGCATGAAATGGTTTCTTCTAGTATTTTGGAGGTGCAACATTCCAATCATCTTCTGAAGGTAAAGTTATCCCTTACCTTTCAGTAAGCCTTTTTCTTTAATTCTCTGGTTTGATGATTTACTTGGCTGTTTCACTACACTGGGTTTGACTTTTCCAGTCCAGGGTGAGTAGAAGAAACTATGGTCAGTCATTTTCTAAATTTAGGTCCAGTTTTGGTCCTTGATTCAGAATTGTCTTGTCCATTGTTTCTTTTCTCATCCTGACTGTTGTAGCCAAGACCAGATCTGGATTCAAACCTTTTTTAGGGTTTGTAAGCTGCTGCAATTAGTGGTGCAGTGGTGCTCTTAACTAGTAGGGATATTTTCTCAGCTATTCTTTCAACATCATATGAGTGATCATCTACTGCTTGTTGATCAGTTGAGTGAATTTCCTTACTAGTTTGTTCAGCTTTCATTTCATCCAGTTCTTTATTTAATCTTTTATTTTCATTTCTCAGATTCTCACATTCTTGTTCCAGAATTTCATGATTTACTTGAATTTCTTGAAATTTACTCATGAGATTTTGAATTAGATTTGGAGAATCTAAAGGGAGAATAGAAGATTGTGCAGTGTTAGATGTGGATGCACTAGATGATGAGTAGGAACTAAATGTTACCTCTGTTTCATCAGTTTTGTTGGTCCCTTGAAAAGGCTTTTGTTAAGTTTAGAGGGGGGTGAATAAACTTAACACTTAAAACTTTTGGAGTTAACAAACTCAGCAACTTCAACAACCTGCTGATTGCTCAGTAGTCTGCTGACACTCAGTAGTCTGCGACTATTGAATTTACTGAATTTGTTGCAGCGGAATATATTTAAATTAAGCCTTATTACTTGTTGTTAAAATATGATACCAAGTATTAGATACTCAGTAGTGTATATGTGTGATTCAGTTGCTAGTTCAGTAGATTGATGTGCTAAATCTACTAAATGCAGAATGTAAGTGCAGAAAGTAAGTAGGCAGATTTTATAGTGGTTACAAGTGGTGTAATCCTGTCAGTCCACTCTTCTCCTGTGATGTTGGAGGTAATTCACTAGAGATCCTTGAGGTAGCAGTTACAAAAATCCCTAAGTTGTTTGTCCTTCACTAATAACTATGGCTTCACAAACTGAACACTTGGAACAAGTATGATTGCTGCTCCAAAGTCTTCCACTGGTCCTTGAAAGGTAGGATTGCCTCTTCACCTGCTCCACCACAAACAACAGTCCTTGACACCCAAAGATGCTTCATTGTCTTCAGTAGATTTCTTGTAAAAAAAGTTTGAATCAAGTAAGTAATCCAGCTTTCAGCAGCTTGATCAGGATGATATGATCAACAGCTTGGATTCTTCAGGTGTGTAAACTTGATAGTAGATTACACTTGAAGAAGTTTACTAGATCAGTAGCTTTAAGTTCGGTAGGGTCAGCAGGGTGACTTCTTGATAAGAATCTGAAGCTCAAGATTATATGTTGTTTTTCTCTCTAAAAATCATCTTCTATTTATGTAACTGGGGTCTTTTTTTTATAGGTGAGAATCCTTGTGTCTTATGTTTGAAATTCAAACATAGCCGTTTCAGATTTGTCCCATCTTGACTTGCTTTCTGTCCCTGTACATAGTACTGACACTGTCAGTTTACTTTTTGTTTGATTTCAGACTGTCCACCCTTTGACTTGTATCCATTGGATAAACCTCTGTTTCTTTCCAATGTCCCTTTAATCTTGGCCATTGATTTGTTGATAAAACCAAGATTTGTTATCTGTCATTTTCTTTGTAAACTTCCAATGTAACCTTTGATTAAATTGAAATATATGTTCAGCAGGTTCTTGTGTTTGTAAGTCTGCTGAAATACATATCAGTCAGCTGATTCAAGGTTGCTGTGTTTATAAAAACACTGCAGCTGACTTCTCTTATATCTAACTTTTTATTATTAAGTTAGATTACACCACTTTGATCATAACCAAGTTCCAGTCACCATTTAACTTGTGGAACTTAGACCTTGTACACAAGGTATATGCAATCAGTTTAGGTCATCACAGACTTCCCTAAATTATGATTTCATATCCTTGACTTTGAATACTAAGTTTGATCCCTTAGCCTTCAATAACTGAGTTTGATCCTGTTGGACTTATTTCTATGTTTTGATGATGAGTGCCAGACTAGCTGTTATGGTGCAAAGGCAAAAAGATGTCTAGATCAAATGTATAGGTTTATTAGAGTTTGATTCATGAATAGGTTTGATCAAACAAGCACTGTAATGGTCAGCTGATTTGTTTCAGCAGACTGGTCTAGGTCATTAGGGTAGATAGGTCAGTAGACTAGTCAGGAACCTGCTGAAGACTGAAGACTGAAGGCTGAGGGTTCAAACTCAGTTACAGAAGGCTAAGGGATCAAACTTAGTAATTTAAGTCAAGGATATGGGATCAGAATTTAGGCAAGTCGTGATGACCTAAGCGATCACATATACCTTGTGTAGAAGGTCTAAGTTCCATAAGTTGGATGATGTTTGGAACTTGGTTATAATTAAAAAGGTGTAATCTAACTTCACAAATAAAAGTTAGATAAAAGAAGTCAGCTGCATTGTAGTTTATACACAGCAAATTGGAGTTCAGCAGACTGATAGGTATCTCAGCAGACTGATGAACCTGCTGATAATATAGCTCGATTAATTCAAGATTATTGGAAGATTACATGGATAAGGACAGCCAACTACCTCTGACTTATCAAGGAAATCAAAGGCTGATATTAAAAGAACGTTGGGATGATTCATATTTTTTTCCATTGGATACAAATCAAAGGGGTGGACATACTGCACTGTCAAAAAGGAATTCTGACAGTGTCAGTCCTATGAATAGTGATAGAATGCAAATCAGATGGGACAAAAACAAGGAATGGTTACATTTGAATTTCAAATACAAGTCACATGCATTCTTGCCTATAAATAGAGGACTTTCAACTCAGAAACAAGATGATGAAAATTAACAAACTTTGAAGAGATATTACTAAGCTGAAAAACACCCTGCTGAACCTACTTAACTTAAAGCTACTGATCCAGAGAAATTCTTCAAGTGTTTTCTACATTCAAGCTACATCAAGCCGACACACTTGAAGACTGCAAGCTACTGATTATATCATCCTAATCAAGTTGCTGCAACTGAATCATTTACTTGATTCAATCTTTATTTTATAAAGAACTCCGCCGAAGACAAAGTGAAGCACTTTGGTGTGAAAGATCGTTGTTTGTGGTGGAGAGTGGTGAAGAGGCAATCCTACCCTTCAAGGACCAGTGGAAGACTCGGGAGCAAACAATCCTACCTATTCCCAGTTTTCAGTTTGTGAAGCCATTGTTATTGGTGAAGGACAAGCAACTTAGGAATATTTGTAACAGCTACATCAAAGATCTCTAGTGAATTTCCTCCAACATCACAGGAGAAGAGTGGACTGACAGCATTACACCACCTGGAACCACTATAAAATCTGCCTACTTACTTTCAGCATTTACTTTCTGCACTTAGTTTATTTTACACATCAACTTGCTGAATCTAGCAACTGAAATCACACACATACACTACTGAGTATCTAATACTTAGTATCATATTTAACAACAAGTATTAAGGCTTAATTTTGATATTATTCCACTGCACAAATTCAGCAACCTCAACTATCAGTAGACTATCGTTTATCGGCGGGCTGCGAAGTCTCAAACAGACTCGAAGTATCGCCAGCCGCCGAAGTTGCAGAATTTGTTAACTCCAAAGTTTTAAGTGTTAAGTTTATTCACCCCCCCCCCCCCCTCTAAACTTAACCAAGCCTTTTCAAGGGACCAACAGAGCCCTCAGCCTTCAGTCTTCAGCAGGTTGCTAAACTAGTCTACTGACTCAGGTACCCTACGGATCTAGACAGGTTTGCTGATGAAAGTCAGCTGACCTTTTACAGTGCTTGTTTGATCAAACCTATACAAAGATCAAACTCTAATAATCCTATACAATTGATCTAGACATGTTTTTGCCTTTGCCCTATAACAGCTAGTCTAGCACTCATCACAAAAACTTAAAATAAGTCCAACGAGTTTCCTTTTCCATAAGACATAGATATGCTTTGTCATTGTCTAAGCTGTCTGCTTCAACATCATCTGAATCATTTTCAGATGATTCTTCTTTCTTTTCACTGCTGGTTTCAGCTTTGAGTGCCTTCTTGTTATTTCTCTTTTCTGTTGTTTTGTACTTCTTCTTTTCCTCTTTTTTGTCTTTTTCTTCAGGGCAATCAGCCTTGAAGTGACCTTTTTTCTTGCAATTGAAGCATTTGTATTCATCATCCTTTTTCTTCCTGTCTTTGCTTGAGCTTGACTTCTTGTTTGATGATGAACTTCCTTTGGATGGCTACTTCTTGCTAAACCTGTCAAAATGTTTGATCAGTAAAGCTACATGTTCGTTCAGCTCCTACGTTTCTTTGCTGCTTGTGTCAGCTGTTTTGATTTGTTGGGGTGCAACCAGTGCACTGGCCTTGTGTGTCTCAGCGGGTGCACTGTCTACGCCGTTCAACTCAAATTCTTGAGCCATTAATTGAGACATCAGAGTTAAAGTATCAATCTTTGCAAGGTTTGTTGTTCCTTTAAGCACTGATGTGATGATCTTCCATCTTTCAGGTAGACCTCTCAAGATTTTTAGGCACACTTCTTTCTGTGGATATGTGTGCCCAAGTTGTTTTAGTTCATTGATGATGCTTGAGAACCTGTTATCCATATGATCAATGGATTCACCAGTCTTCATTTTAAAGTTCTCAAATTTCTGTTTTGCAACAGATAATTTGTTTTCCTTGACTGCTTCTGATCCTTCATTGATCAGTGCTAATTTATCCCACATCTCCTTTGTTGTTTTGCAATCTTTGATCCTCATGAACATATTATTGTCCAGAGTCTTCAAGATCATGTCTTTTGCAACAAACTCTAGGTTTGCTCTTCTTCTGTCATCCTTGGTCCAATCTTTCTTGAGTTTGTCTATCTCCTTTCCTTGATCTACTCCTGTGGTTATCATAGTTGTGATCTTGATTGGGCCATCAAAAATTACCTCCAGCATCTCCTCATGAGTTGCTGCAAGATGAGACAACATCCTTATTTTATATTCATCAAAATTATTAACATTGAATACATGTACCTTTGACATGAAAATTGAGGAATCCATGAGTAAAGATAAGAGATATGTATAAAAAGCAAAGATTTGAAAACTACTTTGAAAATGTGTGATCTCCTTGTTACCAGAAATTAGATCAGAATAGGTTCTGATACTAGGAACACTGCTCTGCTACCAATTGTTGGCCCATTGAAGGGTAAAACTATAATCAGAGGGGGTGAATGACAATAGTGGAGTTTCAAAGACATTTCTAATATTTAAAAGCTTTTGGGCGGCGGATAAGTCCATTCTTTAAATGTTGTTTCAAAGTAGATTACACAATCACAGATGTAATATGCAATGAAATAATGTGTTGTAAAGTAAATTGCTGAAAGTAAATAGACACAAAGGTATATAGTGGTTCAGGGTGGTGTAATCCCTTAATCCACTCTTCTCATGTGATGATTGGAGGAATTCACTATTGTTTTCACAGATACAATAGTTAGATTGTCCTTGGCTACACAAGCTTCACAATTTTCAGGACTATAACTCCCTGGCTACAAAAGCTTCAGTGACTCAGTCTCTATCACTGCTCCTTGAGAACAAATCTTTCAGCAGCTATCACAAAGGTTGCAACTCCATCCCAGATTCCTCTAATTCAATTGCATCAGTTTGATGTGAATTTGATTCACAGATTTGTGATCAATCTTAGTGCTTTATATGGAATTTGAGTTCTGATTGCTAAGTTGATCTCTAGATATTTCCTTTAAGTTCAGATAGAAGGCTTTTCAAATTGATAGAGTTTCTGCTTGTTTCTTATCCGATTTTTTCGTATTGTGTTTCCTGTCTGTCAAAGCCTTCTATTTATAGCCATGATAATCCTTGATTTGAATTTCCGTCCGTTGGCTATTTAATGTGGGGAATAATCCTTGATTTAATTCTTGATTCCACCATAAATATATTCTCCTTGATTTCAGTGATCGGATTTTTCCTCAAACGTCTATCAGAAAATCCGTCCTTGATTGATCCTCAATTGATTGCGCATTAAATGCTTGATCCTCTGAATCTTATTTATACTTCATAGTTTGAACAAGTAAAGTTTACTTGGCTGTTCCTTCAATGGTTAAGTGATTCTGTTGACTTGGCTGTTCTTCACCACTTTGTCTTTACTCGGCCGATAATTAGTTTCCTTTGCCGGTTCACTGCTTTTTTTGATTTTACAAGACTCATTGTACTTCACTGATACTTAATTTGGGTGAGTTCAGTGTACACCATATTTGACATTGTATTCCATCATTTGAATTATAACTTAGATTTATCCAAGGTCATCACAGACTTCCCTGGTTGTAAGTCAGATCATATGTCTTCATGCTTCTCTGCTGGTACTTGGCTGCCTTCACTCTGGCAGATTTCTATTTTACTTAGCCATCCTAGCAACTAGTACAATACTTATCTGACTCAACTTATACAACATTTCAGACTCTAAGTAAAGACTTATACAGAGTTTTCTAATTTATGTCAGGCATTCTATAACAGCTAGTATGGCCATCATCAAAACATAAATAAATGTTCCTAACAATTCGTTTCTTATGGAAACATGAATTATCTAAATCCGTGAAGGTCAATTGTTGTGGAGTTAATCTCAGGTGATTCTCTCATTTATCTCATTCCATTTCTGTATAGAATCATTCTATGTTTGACTTGTTGGTTTCCATGTTGCAGATTCTATGATAAAGGCAGAAATCTACCTCGATTTTCCATGTGATCGAATTAAGGTTGAAGATATTAGGGATTTCATCACCCATTATATTTCGGTGAATGTTCAATGGTTAAAGGATGCTTCTTGGAACATGCTCTTGACCATATTCATTTCCATGTATTGAGTCTGAGTGGTATCTATGTGAAATTGAGAGTTGCAAGCTCGTACATGTCTAATCAGGCACCGCATCTCCTTTCACACCTATGGATTTCTACAACCCGAGTTCTAAACCGGGTTGCTTTGGTATAGTGGCTCAAAACCTATCTTTACATTGTTAAAGGTCTACCCAAGGGTTGATACCCTATGAGGTCTCTGTTTTGAGTCTGACTTGAGAACCACTTCGCTCAATGATGGTTAATTTGTGCCTCTGTTGGTTTAGTCAGGACAATTGACTGCTTAGGCGTGAAGTAACATTCTGTTCAGAGATGGCTTCTAGTTTCTTGTCCATCCCCTGAACCATTCAGCATTTTTAATCAATTAGCTTAACCCCTGCCTGTGTTGTAATGCCCCGTTCCCAGACACCGAGTTCTTATCTGGAAATGAACGCTCGGCTCGTATAATATTAAATAAATTCAATATTATAAGTAAGCCTCTACTACGTCATATCGAGTTTATCAATAACAGAATCTAAAAGACTCGGGTAAAATTTATAAAAGATACTAGAATAGAATTTCAACAAACTAAAGATTTAAAGTTATCTTACAACCACGATAATTTAAATCTTACAATGTGATGTCTCAAAGTAACATAAATTGAAACTACAACACTGTTTTAAAAGAAAGTACAACTTGTTCGTCCTCGAAATCATCATCGCATTCTTGCTCAACTTGTTCATCTTCTCTTCCCCAATTCACAAAACAAAACATGCAATTGAGGTAAGTAAAAGGTAGAAGCTATTGTTTAATTACGTTTTACAGCGAAAGGCTCATAATTAATAAATTATCCTTATGAGACCTACTCAACACTAGGGTTCACTTCATGCTCATCAACATGTCATGCTATTTGTTTCTAACCTAACTTATCTTTGTTACATCAGTATTCAAGGGCACTACGCATGGTGCTACTCACCACGAAGTATCGATTGCAACCTATTAGTGGATCACACCAACAGCCACGGCTAGCCTCGATAGTGTACACATTCAGCAAAGTCCCTTCGTACTTGGGTCGTGTAAACCTACGGAGTTATTCACTTTTACTGACTGCCCACACATCGCGACATAAACTTGTGCTTTACCAAGAATGATATGTTGTTTAGTCTTTTAATTCACAAGTATGTATTTTAGTAGTCATTAACTAGATACCTATGTGTTTTTAAGGCAAAACTCACTTAACATCCCTAATTCCTCTCTTAGACATCTAGACACAACATCCTAACCACATACACAGACATTGAAGAATACTAATTCATCAAAGCACAAGCCAATCATGCTCTTTCGACGGTCCCGAACTGCAACTCTTATGAAGAATCCATTTTGTCTTTGGAACTAAATGCATCGAAGCTTAATCATGGATTGTTCTTGCACAATTAATGTTATTAGACCAAGAAAAAATGTTTAAAAGCTGGATTCGGGGCTTAAAACTCAATGTTTCATAAAACAGAGGATTTGACGTGTGCTAAGCCTTTTTGGCGCGTTCTAATCCTCTCTGAAACATTCAGCATCTTCTGGTTAACTTTTGGCACGTGCTAAAAGCTTTGGCACATGCTAAAAGCCCCAGTAGATTCAGGTTGTTTACTCCACCATTTTGGCACGCGCTAAAACCCCTACGCGCGCACTAAAAACTCTGTGTAACTTTCAAGATGTTTCTGTACCATTTGGATTGCGCTAAACGCCTTTGATGAATTAGATTTCTACACATCAGTTTTCTACACTTTACGATTTCCATTCCAATTCCTCAACTTCTAACATAAAAAATACAGTAAAAACAGCAGCAAATCTGTTCTTAAACATACCATAACTCTTTGAACTCATTCAGTGAATCTTTAGCTGATGTAGTGGGTAGACTCCTTCCACCTCTACCACCTCTTCCACCTCTTCCACCTGTGTGTGAAGATCTTAATGCTTTCACTCTTGCTTCCCAAAACTTAAGCCCCAAAAAGGAATTCAGTCCCTCATGGAAGCCCTTGTCATGGTAAGGTCTTCTCTTGTTGTAGTAAAGCTTCTTATATTCTTTGAAAAGATCATCAGTAAGTGGAAGTCTGCCAAGTGCAGGTTCTCTGTATGCATTGGTGTCAGCCTCCCATCTCTTTTGTGCAAAAATCCTAGCAGCCTCTTTTGCTACGGCTGTTTGGCTCTCTTCCCCCGTATTGACATCATCAACAAAACGGGACAGCAGACCATGAACACTCTCCTGTGTGATCACTAAGTTGTTCAGTTGACCCTCCATGATTTTAGTTCTAGTGTCAAATGCAGTGATCCTTTCTTGCATTGTCTGCTCCAGTAGATTGATCATCTCAGTAAACTTAGGATCCAATCCAGCAGGGTGAAGTGTTCCAGCAGGTTCAGCCATAGCAGGCTTGGGTGCCTCAGTAAGTTTATCAAGCTTTTGTGGGATGGTGGCAAACTGTTCTTTCAGGAACTTCTCCTTCATTGTATAGCCTTGTCTAATTCCTTTCACATCTAGAGCAAGGTCAGCCAAAGCATATTGAGTGGAAGTGATGTTGGAAGCAACTGTTTCAGTAGTTCTTCCTCTATCTTCCACCAAGTTCATTAAATCTTCAAACCTTTGCTCTTGCCTGTCAAGTTGAGTTCTTAACCTTGTAATGTCACTTCTGGCAGCCCTCAACTCATCCAACACTTGTGCTGGTACCCCACCAGCCATTCCTCCAGCCATATGTCCAGCTGTTTCATCAGCAGGCTCTTCCACATTGTAATGTGCCCTCTGTCTGCTGACAACCATGGCTCTACTCATGTCCCTTCTAGCAGGGGCAGGACCTTCTTCAACCATAGCACCAAGAATAACCTCCATAATTGGATCTTGTGCATTTTCCTCAAAAATTGGTACATATGCCTTTTGAGGTTCAGCCGCAATAATTTCTTCCCTAGGCATTTGAAACTCTTCATCACTGAAGTCATAGTCCAGTAGCTGTTCATCCTCATCAATAACAGCAGTCTGTTGACTATCTTTCCCTTCAGTGGCCTTTCCTCCAGTAGGCTCTACTACAGCAGCCTGTTCTTCAATAATTATAGGGGTTTCCTCCAAACCCATTGGGAGTTCCAAACTTTGTCCAGGTGCTGTTTGGTCCTCAGCAACCTGTACCACCAGTTCCGACCTTTATTCAGGTGCTGTTTGAACCTCAATAGCCTGAACATCCTCAAAGTGTAATGGTGATTCTTCCACACCCATCACCAAGTCCAACCTCTGTCCAATCACTGTCTGTTCCTCAGTGAGTAGGACTCTCTCTTCCACACAGATAAAAGGAAAAGTTGCCATGTTTTCCTCTAGAATTCCTCCAGCATCAGCAATCTTCTGTAAATCCTCAGCATATTTAGAGATAGTGCCCTGAGTATCAATCCATTCTTGATATTGAACTGAATCTTTAGAACTAACATCAGGCTCACTATATTCAATAACATTCTCTTCATCCAAATCTTCAGTCTGCTTATCTTTAGTATTCATATCAGCCTCCACAACCTTTATTGCATCAGATGTGCCAACCATCATGTTACCTTCAAGGTTTATCCTGTCGTTGCTTAAGGCCTCCTAATCATCTATGGTGAGATCTTCCAGATCCTCATCCATTTGACTGGTCTGCTGGCCTTCAACAGACTTGCCAGCATCAGTGGACTATTCTACACTTGGTTCATTTATCATTGCAGTTCCACTAGCTTCTCCTTGATGTGGGGGATGACCATCATCAGAATCAGATAATGATGAATCATCACTATCTGGTCCATCCCTAGGAGTCTTGAACATAATACCTTCTTCTCCCTTCTCTTTTTCAATAATTTCCATTAATCTCATTTCCAACAGGGAGGTATCAACCAAGTCAAGAAAATTTTCCAGCCCTAACTTGTCAAAAGCCCACTCCTCAAAGTCTGTCATAGGCTCAGCAGCCGATTTTTGTCTCTTGTAAAATCCAAACTTCCATTGGAAATAATCAGCAACCAGCAGGAGTGTAGGATCAACATACCCTTCCTTATTTTTCTTTTCTCTTCTTTCAAAGGGCATAGTTGGCTTTCTGGGAGCTGTCTGTCCACTTTGCTGATCTCCAAATGACTCAACAAGCATATTCAGAGTTTCCACAACAGATGCTTCTAGGTCAGTAGGTTCTTCTGGTTGTATATTTGTACCTACCACCTCCATCTGCTCCACACTAGGTTCCCCTGACTTACATGCTCATCAGCAGGGTTAGCAGTAGACTGCTCTTCCCCCTGAGCTATTGCAGAATTTGCAGGGTCTTGTACAGTTATATCAATATCCACAGTAGGTGCAGACTCAGTAGTCTGATGTGGTTCTTCAGTGGGCTCAGCAGGTTGCTCAACAACAACCTCTCCAGTTTCAGTAGGCATAACAATTTTTAAGGGTTCAGCTTCAATAGCCTCTTGTTCTTCTTCTTCCCTTTGTTATTCAAGGACCCTCAGTTCCTTGCATTTTCCATTCTTCTTTTTCTTAGCAATTTCCTTCATTCTCTTGGAAAGTTTCTCTGATTCAACTTCAGCAGCTTTCCTCTTCCTAGTAACTTCAGCAGGGTCAGTAACTTCAACTTCAACTGGACTCTCAGTAGACTCAGCAGTCTCTGCTCTCTGTTTCCTTGTTTTCCTAGGCTGTAACATCTCTGTGATTTTTCTGGTATCAGCAGCCTTCCTCTTCTCAGGAACTTTCTTGGGTGCAGCAGATTTAACAACTTGCTTGGCCTGCCCACCACCAGCACCATCATCTCCATCATTATCACTTTCAGTTGCTTCAGCATCCACATCTTCATCATCATCCAAACCAGGGATGAGATAGCCAATCTCTTTCTTATATCTTGACTTGTTTATTTTCTCAGGTGCAACCTCAGCAATCCCCAAATGATTCAGCTGGGCCTGAACCATCAAAGCCAAAGGTAAGGCCTTGGATTTCCTTGTCCCTTCTCTTTCCTCAGTTATCACTTTCTTCATCTAATGGACAAAGAATCTAGCCCAATCAAACTTCATGCTTTTGTAGATGATAATTAGCAGTTCAATCTTGGGTTCTGATAAAGTATCCAGGCTTCCACTAATTCCTAAGATGTTCTTTGCTATTATCTTGCTTAGCAAGTTGTACTCCATTCCTATATGCTTCACATTGATGCTCAATGTTGATTTAACAACATCATTGGTCTTTATTCTGTCAACAAAATCCAATTTTGACAGTCCCATTTCCTCAGGATTAGTTGGAGCATCATGTACAGGTGCAAAACCAAAAGCTTCCCTCAGCAGGTTTGAGGAAACTTCAATCTCCTGGCATTCACTGTTGTAGTAAATGCCTCTCTATAATCTCTTATCACAATGTTTCTCCAGAAGCTAACAACATTTGTGTAAGATATTCTTTCAAATCTTATATTGAGGACATCTTCCAATCCTTCATATCTTCTAATTCTTCGACCAATATTGATAGCCAACTCAGTTTTGTTAGCATCAACAACAAAGCCTCTGACACTTTGGCTTGTTCCGATGTGAACATCATCCTTATCTGCCATTATTGAAGAATAAGATGAAGAAGATTGCTTTCAAATCTGTGTTCACACGGTATATTTGCAGAGAAAATCAATCTGAGTTTTGTAAGGATCCTCTGGGTATATGTCTGTATATATAGGGATAGGTAGTTGAGAGTGTCAGATAATGCACTGTACACGTACTGTAGCATTAACCACGATTAAATATGAATAAATTAGATCTTGACACGTGGCCCATAACTTATCCATAAAGAGTTGTAACCGTTAGATCGTGTAACTGTGGTTATAAAGATAAGATAAATATCCCGGTCTTTTGCTTTTTGACTGTTGTTAAAGTTTGACTGTAACGTATGCCTCAGCAGACTTTGCCATCAATGGACTTGGCTCAGCAGCCTGCTGACATAATGTCTCAACAGCCTGCTGACAATGTTACTCTGCTGATCTTCAATTCTTCTTGTTTTGTCCAATTGATAATACAAGATGAAGTTTAATACCAATGACTGATCTGTCAAGTGAGCTCACCCAACAGGACAAAGACCAATCCCCTTGGCAACTTCATTTGCTCAATTGTTCAAACATAAATCTGTACATGGAATTGTTGATACCAATGACTAATCTGCTAAGTGAGCTCACCCAACATAGCAAAGACTAATCCCCTTGGTGAATTCCAGTACATTGCTGATCATAGGTGTATCAGTCAACTTTTATAATTCCAAGTTCTATCCTTAACTTAGCAAATCTTTCACTATCCAATGGTTTTGTGAAAATATCAGCAAGTTGATCTTTAGTAGGGAAGTAAAGAACCACCACATCTTTCTTTTCAACATGGTCTCTTATAAAATGATGTCTCACATCAATATGCTTGGTTCTTGAGTGTAAAACAGGATTTTCTGTGATTGCAATTGAACTTGTGTTGTCACACATTATAGGAATTTCTTTTTCTTCAATTCTATAATCCCTTAACTGTTGTCTTAACCAATGTATTTATGCACAACAACTTCCAGCAGCAATATATTCAGCTTCAGCAGTGAAAGTTGATATTGAATTCTTTTTCTTGCTAAACCAGGAAACCAGTCTATTTCCCATCAATTGACAAGTTCCTGTGGTGCTTTTTCTATCAATCTTGCATCCAGCATAATCAGAATCTGAGTAGGATATAACCTTGAAGCTTCCATCTTTTGAATACCATATTCCAACATCCAAAGTCTCTTTTAGATACTTGAGAACTCTTTTGACTGCAGCTAAATGACTTTCCATAGGTTTTGATTGAAATCTTGCACAAACACCTACAGCAAAGGATATATCAAGTCTGCTGGCAGTAACGTACAGTAGACTGCCTAACATCCTTCTGTATAAAGTCTGATCAACATCTTTGCCTTCCTTGTCTTCATCCAATCTAATGTTTGTACTCATAGAAGTTGATACTTTGGTGCTATTTTCCATACCAAATTTCTTCAGCAGCTCCTTGGTATACTTGGTTTGATGAATGAAGATTCCATCTTTCATTTGATTGACTTGCAATCCCAAAAAATAGTTTATTTCTCCCATCATACTCATTTGGAATTTACTTTTCATCATATTAGCAAACTTCTCACATAATAATTCATTCAGAACCAAAAATTATGACATCAACATAAATCTGTACCAGCAGGGTGCTGTCTCATTTATTGATTCTGGAAAGAGTCTTGTCAATGGTACCTTTGGTAAAACCATTGTCCACCAAGAATTAAGATAGGGTCTTATACCATGCTCTTGGTTCTTGTTTCAAACCATAATGTGCTTTATTGAGTCTGTACACTTTATCTTCTTGATCTTTAACATCAAAACCAGGAGGTTGCTGAACATAGACCTCCTCTTCCAGAATGCCATTCAAAATTGAACTCTTGACATCCATCTGATATACTTTGAAGTTTTTGTAAGCATTATATGCCAAGAATAATCTTATAGCTTCCAATCTTGCAACAGGGGCATATATTTCATCAAAATCTATTCCTTCTGCTTGAGAATAGCCTTTTGCTACTAGTCTGGCCTTGTTCCTTACAATGGTACCAGATTCATCCAATTTTCTTCTGTATACCCATTTGGTTACAATTATATTTGCTTGATTAGGCCTTTCCACTAGTGTCCAAACTTGATTTCTTTCAAATTCATTCAATTCTTCTTGCATAGCAATTATCCAATCTTGATCTGATATTGCTTCTTCAACAACTTTAGGTTCCATTTGAGATAGAAAACAAGTGAACATTGCTTCTAATTGCCTTCTAGTCCTTACACCTTGCTGTATATTGCCAATAACTTGCTCAGCAGGGTGATCCCTTAACCATTATTGATTTTGGTTAGATTGATTCTCAAGAACATCATCTTCAGTAGGGTCTGCTGTTGCTTCAGCAAGGGGTTCAACAGATCCTTGAACTGCCTTAGTTGTTGCATCAGTAGTGTTACTAGTAGGGTGTTCAGCAGGGGCAGAATCAGAAACCTTTAACTCATTTATCCTTTCCAAAACATCAACACATTCTAGATCAGTGACTTGTTGATTCTCAGCAGGTTCTGAAGCTTCATCTTCCATTCCAGTGAACTTAGGTTCATCAAATTCAACATGTATTGTTTCTTCATGTTTCAGTGTCCTTTTATTCAGTACCCTGAATGCCTTGCTGACAGAAGAGTATCCCAAGAAGATTCCTTCATCTGATTTAGGTTGGAAGGTCTTCAATTGCTCCTTATGATTTAATATAAAACATTTGCTTCCAAATGGATGGAAATAAGATATATTAGGTTTCCTTCCATTCCAAATTTCATAAGGTGTCTTCAGCAGTTTCTGGTTCACTAAGGTCCTGTTTTATGTATAGCATGTTGTATTGACTACTTCAGTCCAATATCTTTCAGGTAATAATGCTTCACAAATCAAAGTTCTTCTTGCTTCTTTTAAAGTTCTATTTCTTCTTTGAGCAACCCCATTTTGCCGAGGTGTACCAGCAGCAGCTAGTTGATGTAGCACACCATTCTGCTCACAGTATTCTCTTATAACTTTATTGAGAAATTTAGTACCATTGTCCAATCTAATCTTCACTACTGTCATAATTTTCTCATTTTGCAATCTCTTCAAAAGTTCAGGCATCTTTTGAAGTGTTTCACTTTTCTTGTTCATGAATACTACCCAAGTGTATCTTGGATAATCATCCACAACTACAAAAGTCTACTTCTTTCTTGTTACACTTGTTGGTGTCACTGGTCCAAAAAGATCCATGTGCATCAGCTCCAAAACTCTTTTTGTTGATTGCTTAGTCTTTGATTTGATGTTTGATTTTGTTTGTTTACCTTGCTGACAGGCATCACATATAGCATCCTTTTTGAATGTTATCTCAGGTAAACCAATCACCAGTTTCTTCTTCACCAACTGATTGATATCATCAAAATTTAGATGATTTAATTTCTTATGCCATAACCAATTAAGTTCTGACTTGGTATGCACAATCAGGCAAGTTTCTAGAACAGCAGTAGACCAATCCACGACATACATGTTTTGTTGTCTTCTTCCAGCCAACACAACTTGATCACCTCTTTCACTAATGACAATACATGTGCCCTTGTCAAAAGTGACCTTGTAACCCATGTTACAAAACTGTCCAGTGCTCAGTAGGTTGTAGTCCAGTCCTTCCACAAACGCAACATTCTTGATTGTTAATCCATTTCTCACAAGTGTGCCATATCCTCTTGTATATCCGAGTGTATTCTTGTTGCTAAAATTCACTCTTGGACCATCATTTGTCATATAGTTTGACAAACAGTGCTTATTCTTTGTCATATGTCTGGAACATCCACTGTCAAAGTACCAGACACCCTACAAAACAAAGTTAATGTATTTTAGGTACCCAAAACTGTTTGGGTCCATGATGGTCAGTAGTAAGCATGATCCTTGGCAAGTTTCCATAAGGTCTTCTTTGAAAAGTATCATACTTTTGTTCATACATGTATTCTACATATCCATAAGGTCTAACATTTGGTTGTGTAGGACTCGCATATGCTTTCTGGCCTTTTGGTATGTAATGCTGTTTGGAGTGATTTCTTTTGTTATAAGCACTAGTATAACCATTAGTTTGCTGTCTGTTAGGAACAGCCCTGTAGTAAGGAGTCTGCTGAGGTCTCTGCTAAGGTCTTATATAAGTCCTCTGCTGAGTCCTCTACTGATTCCATTGCTGAGGTTTTACCCTAGTAGTATGGTTATATATGTTGTTTCTATCTGTAGGAGCAGGAATATTCCAATCATCATCAGGAAGGAACAGTCTACCTTTCTCCTGAGATAAGTATCCCTTGAATGATTGACAATTTTAGGTTTAGGATTCTTATCCTTGGAATATTTCTTATTTTTGCCTTTTTGTGGTCCAGTAGACTTGGTAGCAGGTCTGCTATCAGCAGGTCTAGAAGGTACAGCAGTCCTATTTTTGGATTTATTCTTTTTGCTAGGTGCTGTTGACCTTTTTGACTTCTGATTTTGCCTCCTTGAAGTTTTCTCGGTAGGCTTCACTGCCTCAGCAACCTTTTTAGGAGTTGGATCTTGTGCAGGCACAAACTTCGGACCAATTCTGGTACTAGGCTTAGTAACCTTACTGGATCCACTCTTATTAGATTGTTGAGTTCCAAATCCAAGGTCTGTTCTATCACCATAAGGCTTTCTAGTTTTGAATGCAGTGGAGGAACAAGATTGTTCAAGCAGATTCAACAGCTACTGAATGTACAGCAGACTTGTGTTGATTCTGTCCAAACTCCTTTTCCTTACCCTTAAGAATTCTTAATTCAGCTTTTAACCTTTCAACTTCTGATTGAAGAGCTTCTTTTTCAGCCTTCACAATCTCATAACCAGATTGTATTATCCTCAATTGATTAAGGATGGCATCCAAAGTTTCTTCATTGTCGAATTTTTAGGATTTGAACCACAAGTTGATTCACAATCACTTTCAGCAGGAGTGTTTATAGATACAGAATTGTATACCTCCTCTGTTTCATCCATATTTTCCATTAAAGCATAATCATCCATATCAGCAACAAGTGCAGTATCATCAGATTCATTTCCCTTTTCCGATTCTACTTCATATCCTGATTCATCTTCAGCAACCAAAGCTTTCTTGCCAGATCTTCTTTGTTGACTTTTGCTCTTCAGTAGGTCTGGACAATCAGGTCTGAAATGTCCAGGCTTCTTGCAATTGAAGAAAAGATCTTCAGGTTCCTTCTTTTGTTTTAGCCCAGGACAGTCAGGTTTGAAGTGTCCTGGTTTCTTGCATTGATAACACAAGTAATCATTGTCTTTCTTGGATTCTTCCTTCTTCTTCTCACTAAACTTCTTTGTGAAATTCCTTGAAGAACTCCTTCAAGTTTTCATCATTCTGATTTTCTTGCTCAGTAGGGCAATTTGCTCTTGCATCTCATCCAGTAGATCATCTTGAGCTCCTGATGTTTCTTCTTGATGTGTAGAAGCCAATGCAGTGGTCTTTGGTTCTTCTTTTTCAGTCTCAGGTACAAGTTTCTTACTGAATTCATAGGCTTTGAGATCTGAAATCAATTTGAAGTTGTCCTCTTCATGTAGACTCCTCATTTGTTCTATTGCAGTCACCTTCATTTCCCAAACTTCTTTTGCAGGTAATGCTTCCAAGATTTTTGAATTGATTTCTTCTTTTGAGTACTTTACACTCAGTAGGGTGAGTTCATCCATTATTGCATTGAATCTTGACACCATTTGTTTAATAGTTTCATTTGGTTTCATTTTGAACTCCTATAACTTCTTCTTTGCCACACTGATCTTGTTCTTCTTGATAGCATCAGTGCCTTCACAGATTAATTGCAACTTATCCCAAAGTTCTTTTGCAGTCTTGCAATCTTTCACTTTCATGTACATATTGCTATCCAAGGTTCTGTATATGATATCAATAGCAATGTTGTTGAGGTTTTCTCTTTTTCTATCTTCAGCATTCCATTCTCTTTTTGGCTTTGGAATGTACTGAGTTTGATTATCCATAATTATAGCTTTTGTGATTTCCAGTGGTCCATGAGTCAGCACATCCATCATCTCATCATATGTTGCAGCTAGAAAAGCCTGCATACGAAATTTATACTCATCAAAACGATCTAAGGAACACATCAACATTGTTCTATCATACTGGTTGTTCTCCATGATGCAAAGCTTTGAAAATCAGAAACTTGAAAAAGTTTTCAAAGTATTTTCACAAGCAAAACAAGTAGGATTACTTCAGAACAGAAGCACTACTCCGATACCAATTGTTGGTCCCTTGAAAAGGCTTTGGTTAAGTTTAGGGGGGTGAATAAACTTAACACTTAAAACTTTTGGAGTTAACAAACTCAGCAACTTCAGCAACCTGCTGAGTGCTCAGTAGTCTGCTGACTATTGACTTTACTGAATTTGTTGTAGCGGAATATATTTAAATTAAGCCTTATTACTTGTTGTTAAAATAGGATACCAAGTATTAGATACTCAGTAGTGTATGTGTGTGATTCAATTGCTAGTTCAGTAGATTGATGTGCTAAATGTACTAAATGCAGAATGTAAGTGCAGAAAGTAAGTAGGCAGATTTTATAGTGGTTCCAGGTGGTGTAATCCTGTCACTCCACTCTTCTCCTGTGATGTTGGAGGTAATTCACTAGAGATCCTTGAGGTAGAAGTTACAAAAAGCCCTAAGTTGTTTGTCCTTCACCAATAAATATGGCTTCACAAACTGAACACTTGGAACAGGTAGGATTGCTGCTCCAAAGTCTTCCATTGGTCCTTGAAGGGTAGGATTGCCTCTTCACCAGTTCTACCACAAACAACAGTCCTTGACACCCAAAGATGCTTCACTGACTTCAGTAGATTTCTTGTAAAAGAAAGTTTGAATCAAGTAAGTGATTCAGCTTTCAGCAGCTTGATCTGGATGATATGATCAACAGCTTGGATTCTTCAAGTGTGTAAACTTGATGTAGCTTGATAACAGATTACACTTGAAGAAGTTTACTGGATCAGTAGCTTTAAGTTCAGTAGGGTCAGCAGGGTGACTTCTTGATAAGAATCTGAAGCTCAAGATTATCTGTTGTTTTTCTCTCTAAAAATCATCTTCTGTTTATGTAACCGGGGTCTTCTATTTATAGGTGAGAATCCTTGTGACTTATGTTTGAAATTCAAACATAGCCGTTTCAGATTTGTCCCATCTTGACTTGCTTTCTGTCCCTGTACATAGTACTGACACTGTCAGTTTACTTTTTGTCAGATTTCAGACTGTCCACCCTTTGACTTGTATCCATTGGATAAACCTCTGTTTCATTCCAACGTCCCTTTAATCTTGGCCATTGATTTGATGATAAAACCAAGAGTTGTTATCTGTCATTTTCTTTGTAAACTTCCAATGTAACCTTTGATTAAATCGAAATATATGTTCAGCAGGTTCCTGTGTATGTAAGTCTGCTGAAATACATATCAGTCAGCTGATTCAAGGTTTCTGTGTTTATAAAAACACTTCAGCTGACTTCTCTTATATCTAACTTTTTATTATTAAGTTAGATTACACCACTTTGATCATAACCAAGTTCCAGTCACCATTTAACTTGTGGAACTTAGACCTTGTACACAAGGTACATGCAATCAGTTTAGGTCATCACAGACTTCTCTAAATTATGATTTCATATCCTTGACTTTAAATACTAAGTTTGATCCCTTAGCCTTCAATAACTGTGTTTGAGCCCTCAGCCTTCAGTCTTCAGTAGGTTCCTAAACTAGTCTTCTGACTCAGGTACCCTCGATCTAGACAAAGTCCGTCGATGAAAGTCGGTGACCTTTTACAGTGCTTGTTTGATCAAACCTATACAAAGATCAAACTCTAATAATCCTATACATTTGATCTAGACGTCTTTTTGCCTTTTCTCTATAACAGCTAGTCTGGCACTCATCACTAAAACTTAAAATAAGTCCAACAAGTTTCCTTTGCCATAAGACATAGATATGCTTTGTCATTGTCTGAGCTGTCTGCTTCATCATCATCTGAATCATTTTCAGATGATTCTTCATTCTTTTCACTGCTGGTTTCAACTTTGAGTGCCTTCTTGTTATTTCTCTTTTCTGTTGTTTTGTACTTCTTCTTTTCCTCTTCTTTGTCTTTTTCTTCAGGGCAATCAGCCTTGAAGTGACCTTTCTTCTTGCAATTGAAGCATTTGTATTCATCATCCTTTTTCTTCATGTCTTTGCTTGAGCTTGACTTCTTGTTTGATGATGAACTCCCTTTGAATTGCTACTTCTTGCTAAACCTGTCAAAATGTTTGATCAGTAAAGCTACCTGTTCTTTCAGCTCCTACGTTTCTTTGCTGCTTGTGTCAGCTGTTTTGATTTGTTGGGGTGCAACCAGTGCACTAGCCTTGTGTGTCTCTGCTGGTGCACTGTCTATGCCGTTCAACTCAAATTCATGAACCTTTAATTGAGACATCAGAGTTAAAGTATCAATGTTTGCAAGGTTTGTTGTTCCTTTAAGCTCTGATGTGATGCTCTTCCATCTTTCAGGTAGACCTCTCAAGATTTTCAGGCACACTTCTTTCTGTGGATATGTGTGCCCAAGTTGTTGCAGTTCACCGATGATGCTTGAGAACATGTTATCCATTTGATCAATGGATTCACCAGTCATCATTTTAAAGTTCTCAAATTTCTGTTTTGCAACAGATAATTTGTTTTCCTTGACTGCTTCTGATCCTTCATTGATCAGTGCTAATTTATCCCACATCTCCTTTGTTGTTTTGCAATCTTTGATCCTTGAACATATTATTGTCCAGAGTCTTCAAGATCATGTCTTTTGCAACAAAATCTAGGTTTGCTTTTCTTCTGTCATCCTTGGTCCAATCTTTCTTGATTTTATCTATCTCCTTTCCTTGATCTACTCCTGTGGTTATCACAGTTGTGATCTTGATTGGGCCATCATTAATTACCTCCAGCATCTCCTCATGAGTTGCTGCAAGATGAGACAACATCCTTATTTTATATTCATCAAAATTATTAACATTGAATACATGTACCTTTGACATGAAAATTGAGGAATCCATGAGTAAAGATAAGAGATATGTATAAAAAGCAAAGATTTGAAAACTACTTTGAAAATGTGTGATCTGCTTGTTACCAGAAAGTAGATCAGAACAGGTTCTGATACTAGGAACACTGCTCTGCTACCAATTGTTGGTCCCATAGAAGGGTAAAACTATAGTCAGAGGGGGGTGAACGACTATAGTGGAGTTTCAAAAACATTTCTAATATTTAAAAGCTTTTGGGCAGCGGATAAGTCCATTCTTTAAATGTTGGTTCAAAGTAGATTACACAATCACAGATGTAATATGCAATGAAATAAAGTGTTGTAAAGTAAATTGCTGAAAGTAAATAGACACAAAGGTTTATAGTGGTTCAGGGTGGTGTAATCCCTTAATCCACTCTTCTCATGTGATGATTGGAGGAATTCACTATTGTTTTCACAGATACAATAGTTAGATTAATTGTCCTTGGCTACACAAGCTTCACAATCTTCAAGACTATAACTCCCTCGCTACAAAAGCTTCAGTGACTCAGTCTCTATCACTGCTCCTTGAGAACAACTCTTTCAGCAGCTATCACAAAGGTTGCAACTCCATCTCAGATTCCTCTGATTCAATTGCATCAATTTGATGTGAATTTGATTCACAGATTTGTGATCAATCTTAGTGATTTATATGGAATTTCAGTTTTGATTGCTGAGTTGATCTCTAGATATTTACTTTAAGTTCAGATAGAAGGCTTTTCAAATTGATAGAGTTTCTGCTTGTTTCTTATCAGATTTTTTCGTATTGTGTTTCCTGTCTGTCAATGCCTTCTATTTATAGCCATGATAATCCTTGATTTGAATTTCTGTCCGTTGGCTATTTAATGTGGGGAATAATCCTTGATTTAATTCTTGATTCCACCATAATTATATTCTCCTTGATTTCAGTGATCGGATTTTTCCTCAAACATCTATCAGAAAATCCGTCCTTGATTGATCCTCAATTGATTGCGCATTAAATGCTTGATCCTCTGAATCTTATTTATACTTCATAGTTTGAACAAGTAAAGTTTACTTGGCTGTTCCTTCAATGGTTAAGTGATTTTGTTGACTTGGCTGTTCTTCACTGCTTTGCCTTTACTCGGCCGACAATTAGTTTACTTTGCCGGTTCATCGCTTTCTTTGATTTTACAAGACTCCTTGTACTTCACTCGATACTTAATTTGGGTGAGTTCGGTGTACACCATATTTGACATTGTATTCCATCATTTGAATTATAACTTAGATTTATCCAAGATCATCACGAGACTTCCCTGGTTATAAGTCGATCATATGTCTTCATGCTTCTCTCGTCGGTACTTGGTCGCCTTCACTCGCGATTTCTATTTTACTTAGCCATCCTAGCAACTAGTACAATATTTGTCTGACTTAAATTATACAACATGTCAGACTCTAAGTAAAGACTTATACAGAGTTTTCTAACTTATTTCAGACTTGCTATATCAGCTAGTATGGCCATCATCAAAACATAATAAAATGTTCCTAACAATTCGTTTCTTATGGAAACACGAATTATCTAAATCCGTGAAGGTCAATTGTTGTGGAGTTAATCTCAGGTGATTCTCTCATTTATCTCATTCCATTTCTGTATAGAATCATTCTATGTTTGACTTGTTGGTTTCCATGCTGCAGATTCTATGATAAAGGCATAAATTTGCCTCGATTTTCCATGTTATCGAATTAAGGTTGAAGATATTGGGGATTTCATCACCCATTATATTTCGGTGAATGTTCAAAGGTTAAAGGATGCTTCTTGGAACATGCTGTTGACCATATTCATTTCCATGTGTTGAGTCTGAGTGGTATCTATGTGAAATTGAGAGTTGCAAGCTTGTACATGTCTAATAAGGCTCCGCCTTTCACACCTATGGATTTCTACATCCCGAGTTCTAAACCGGGTTGCTTTGGTATAATGGCTCAAAACCTAGCTTTACATTGTTAAAGGTCTACCCAAGGGTTGATACTTTATGAGGTCTCTGTTTTGAGTCTGAATTGAGAACCACTCCACTCAATGATGGTTAATTTCTGCCTCTATTGGTTTAATCATGACAATTGACTCATTAGGATTGAAGTAACATTCTGTTTAGAGATGGCCTCTAGTTTCTTGTCCATCCCCTGAACCATTCAGCATTTTTAATCAATTAGCTTAACCCCTGCCTGTGTTGTAATGCCCCGTTCCCGGACACCGAGTTCTTATCTGGAAATGAACGTTCGGCACGTATAATATTAAATAAATTCAATATTATAAGTAAGCCTCTACTACGTCATATCGAGTTTATCAATAACAGAATCTAAAAGACTAGGGTAAAATTTATAAAAGATACTAGAATAGAATTTCAACAAACTAAAGATTTAAAGTTATCTTACAACCAGGATAATTTAAATCTTACAATGTGATGTCTCAAAGTAACATAAACTGAAACTACAACACTGTTTTAAAAGAAAGTACAACTTGTTCGTCCTCGAAATCGTCATCGAATTCCTGCTCAACTTGTTCATCTTCTCTTCCCCAATTCACAAAACAAAACATGCAATTGAGGTAAGTAAAAAGGTAGAAGCTATTGTTTAATTACGTTTTACAGCGAAAGGCTCATAATTAATAAATTTTCCTTATGAGACCTACTCAACACTAGGGTTCACTTCATGCTCATCAACATGTCATGCTATTTGTTTCTAGCCTAACTTATCTTTGTTACATAAGCATTCAAGGGCACTATGCATGGTGCTACACACCACGAAGTATCGATTGCAACCTATTAGTGGATCACACCAACAGCCACGGGCTAGCGTCGATAGTGTACACGTTCAGTGAAGTCCCTTCATACTTGGTTCGTGTAAACCTACGAAGTTATTCACTTTTACTGACTGCCCACACATTGCGACATAAACTTGTGCTTTACCAAGAATGATATGTTGTTTAGTCTTTTAATTCGCAAGTATGTATTTTAGTAGTCATTAACTAGCTATCTATGTGTTTTTAAGGCAAAACTCACTTAACATCCCTAATCCCTCTCTTAGACATCTAGACACAACATCCTAACCACATACACAGACATTGAGGAATACTAATTCATCAAAGCACAAGACAATCATGCTCTTTCGACGGTCCCGAACTTCAACTCTTATGAAGAATCCATTTTATGCTGGAACTAAATGCATCAGAAGCTTAATCATGGATGGTTCTTGCACAATTAATGTTATTAGACCAAGAAACAATGTTTAAAACTGGATTCGGGGCTTAAAACTCAATGTTTCATAAAACAGAGGATTTGGCGTGTGCTAAGCCTTTTTGGCGCGTGCTAAACCTCTCTGAAACATTTAGCATCTTCTAGTTAACTTTTGGCACGCGCTAAAAGCCTTTGGCACATGCTAAAAGCCCCAGTAGATTCAGGTGGTTTTCTCCACCATTTTGGCGTGCGCTAAAACCCCTACGCACGCACTAAAAAATCTGTGTAACTTTCAACATGGTTCTGTTCCATTTGGCATGCGCTAAACGTCTTTGGGGCGTGCCAAAGCCCTAAAACTGCCTTAAACATCAGTTTTCTGCACTTTACGATTTCCATCCCAATTCCTCAACTTCTAACATAAAAAAGATAGTAAAAACAACAGCAAAACTATTCTTAAACATACCATAACATTCTTGTCATCAACAATAACAGCTAGGCATGAATTCTAACATCAATTCATCCAAAAACGCAAACCTTAGCATTATAAAACATAATTAAACATAAGAAGATCCTCTTACTTGTTAGAAAGTGTAACATCCTGACTTTTTAGAAAAGGGTAAAGTGGTAATTGTGTAAATCCACTATGACTTAATTACTATTTATCCTATTTGAATTAATTAAAAAGAATTTAATTAAAGGATCTAATTATTATATAAAAAGGATTTAATTAATAACTATAAAAGGAAAATATCATCTAATCTCTCAATAATCAAAACACGGGAAAAAAATTCGAAAAAAAAAGAGAAAGAGGTGACGCAAAAAAAAAGGCACAGGCAGCGACGCAATATTCAGAAAGAAAAAAAAAGGAGAACGTAAACTCCAATCACAGGACCAATCTGTTCATCGTTTCAAGATGCAACAGTAGAAGAAATCGATCACTGGATGAAGACGGTCATTCCATACTCTTCATTTTCTAAACAGTAAGTTTTTAGTTTAGCCCTAGTTTTTGTATTCGTCGAGTTCGACTCTTCAAAAATTCATATCTTTCAATCCGTAGCTCTGTTTCGCAGACATGAGTAGTCAAAACGATCGTCTTGGAGTTTATATTGTTCTAAAAATAGTTTTACAGGAAATAAACCAGGTAATTTTCTTTTTCAAGCACTTTTTCATTTCTGGATTTTCCGGAAAATAGGATTTTAGGGTTTCTTGTTGATTTAATAGGTTTTGGGATTTGAGATCAAGAGTTGTAGCAATTTCTTGGCGCTTTTCTTTCAAGATTACTTGCAACTAAGGTAAGAGGCTCTTCCTAATGAGTAATCATAGTTTTATAATGATGGGTTGAGTGTTGATGAGGTTTGTGTTGTGTGGTGCTAGAATTCATGTTAGGTTGTAGTTAGTGAATTTTGATATGCCTTGGTGTGTTTAAGTTGAGTTTTAGTGCTGTTTTTATGAGAATTTTGGTGATAAACGTATTTGGTTTGGGATAGAAATCGTTTAAGTGCAGAAAGGAATGTTTAGTATGTTGTACTTTTAGGGAAATTATGGTTTTAAGCCACGAGATGAGTTTTAAATGTTCATTCTTTATCTAATAACACTAAATGAAAATGAAAAAGCCTCGTTTGAGTTTCTGATGCATTTAGTTCCGGCACCGAATGTACTCTTCCAAAGAGTTTAAGGTCAGGACCGTCGGAAGAGCATGAAGGGGCTTGTGCTTTGATGAATTAGTATTCATCAATTTCTGTGTATTTGCTAGGCCTTGTCCGTGTCTAGTGGTCAAACTAAGAGAGTGGTAGGTGTGAGGGAGCTTACTTGAAAATACTTAGGTGGCTAGTTAATACACAATAAAATTACATACGTGATAGTAAAAGATAAAACGTCACCTATTCTCGGTTAGGCACTATTTCAAATCGGCGATGTGATACGTTCATAAAAGTTGAACAATGCTACTGGCTCAAAAGACTGAGGGGTAGTGGAGGAAATTCATCAAATGTATATGCATACCGGGGAAACCCCGGAGCTATCAGGTGCTAATCACCGTTAGTTAGCAAGTATATCTTCTGGCTGATGAACGCCATGCAAAGTGTCCTTGACTGTTGACGTAACCAAGATAAGTTAAGATAGAAACGTATAGTCATGACATGTTGATGGACTTGGAGTGAACCCCTTAAACATAACATAATAATAATAAAAAGAAAATTTTTGTTTTAGAACTTAGTTATTCATTAGCTTCTCAGTTTTACTAAGTACTTTGTACTTACCTCCTTTGCATTTTATTTTGTATGCATTGTGGGGTGAGAAGACGAACAGGTTGACTAAGTGTTGGTCCCTTGAAAAGGCTTTGGTTAAGTTTAGAGGGGGGGGTGAGTAAACTTAAAACTTAAAACTTTTGGAGTTAACAAACTCAGCAACTTCAGCAGCCTGCTGATACCTCAGTAGTCTGCTGACACCTCAGTAGCCTGCTGATACACGTAGTCTACTAACAGTTGAGTTTACTGAATTTGTGCAGCGGAATAATATCAAAAATTAAGCCTTATTACTTGTTAAATGTGATACTGAGTGTTAGATACTCAGTAGTGTATGTGTGTGAGTTCAGTTGCTAGATTCAGTAGGTTGATGTGTATAATAAACTAAAAGCAGAATGTAAGTGCAGAAAGTAAGTAGGTAGATTTTATAGTGGTTCCAGGTGGTGTAATCCTGTCAGTCCACTATTCTCCAGTGATGTTGGAGGTAATTCACTAGAGATCTTTGATGTAGTTGTTACAAAGATTCCTAAGTTGCTTGTCCTTCACCAATAACTATGGCTTCACAAACTGAACACTTGGAACAGGTAGGATTGCTGCTCCAAAGTCTTCCACTGGTCCTTGAAGGGTAGAATTGCCTCTTCACCAGCTCCACCACAATCAACAGTCTTTCACACAAAGGTGCTTCACTGTCTTCAGCAGGTTCTTTGTAGAATAAAGAATGAATCAAGTAAATGATTCAGTTGAAGCAGCTTGATTAGGATGATATAATCAGCAGCTTGCAGTCTTCAAGTGTGTAAACTTGATGTAGCTTGAATACAGAATACACTTGAAGATTTTCTTTGGATCAGTAGCCTTAAGCTGAGTAGGTTCAGCTGGGTGATAAAATGCAGCTCAGAATTATCTCTTGTATTTTCTTAATTTTCATCATCTTTTTCTCAGTTGGAAGTCCTCTATTTATAGGTAGGAGTCCATGTGACTTGTATTTGAAATTAAAATATGACCGTTCCAGATTTTGTCCCATTTGACTTGCTTTCTGTCACTATTCATAGGACTGACACTGTCGAATCATTTTTGACAGAATGCAGTATGTCCACCCTTTGACTTGTAACCATTGGATAAAGTCCTAAATCATCCCAACGTCTTTTTAATCTCAGTCATTGATTTGTTTGATAAATCAGAGGTAGTTGGCTGTCCTTATCCATGTAATCTTCCAATGTAATCTTGAATTAATCGAGGTATGTATATCAGCAGGTTCATCAGTCTGCTGAAATACCTATCAGTCTGCTGAACTATAATTTGCTGTGTTTAAAACACAATGCAGCAGACTTATTTTATCTAACTTTTAATTGTGAAGTTAGATTACACCTTTTGCAAATAACTAAGTTCCAATCACCATCCAACTTAAGGAACTTAGACCTTGTACACAAGGTATATGGAATCAGTTTAGGTCATCACAGACTTGCCTAAATTCTGATTCCATATCCTTGACTTTAATTACTAAGTTTGATCCCTTAGCCTTCATTAACTGAGTTTGAGCCCTCAGCCTTCAGTCTTCAGCAGGTTCCTGACTAGTCTACCGACCTAGCTACCCTCGATATAGACCGATCCGCGATATAAATCAGCTGACCATTACAGTGCTTGTTTGATCAAACCTAATCAAAGATCAAACTCTAATAAACCTATACATTTGATCTAGACATCTTTTTGCCTTTGCACTATAACAGTTAGTCTGGCACTCATCACTAAAACTCAGAAATAAGTCCAACAATTTCCCCCTTTTTGGTGATGATGCCAATACCCTCACCTAACAGCAAAGCAAAAAGATTGAAACATTCCAATCATCTTCTGAAGCTGAGCTCTCAGTAGAGGGAGCAGTAGGGTTTCTTTGCAGCATCACTTTTCTACTGCTTTCCTCATGTTTGACTTCAGCAAACACAGATTTGAGGTTGGGGAGAGGTTTATTAGCAAGGACTCTACCTCTAACATCATCAAGAGATGGGTTCTAGTAAGGAACTTGAATACCCTCTTCTTATCAATGATATCTCTTCTTATCAATGATATCCTTGTATAAGGTTTAAGAGAAAATAATCTTCTTCGAAAATTAATTGCATTATCGATAACTAGGTTCAACGTCCTAGTTACTCCACTTTTAACGAAGTCAATATTTAGTCAGTATAAATTTTAGCAATTTTAGCAGGATTAGTAATGTTCGTAAATAAACGATTATATTACATCCAAGTTAACAATTTACTATATTTATTTTGTGAATTGTAAACTAAAAATTAAGTCTACTCTAATTATCACCCGCATTTTGTGTAGCCAGATGACGGCAAATCGAGACAATCTTATCAATGATATCCTTGTATAAGGTAGCATCCTCACGGCATCAACATGCTTTTATTCATCGATAATTCACTCCGACCCAACGAGTACCCGGAAATCCTATCCTTTCGGAGACCAAGCCATGAATGTTGATAGGGGCGAACACCATCCTTAGGGGGGACGAAATCAAAGCGCCTCGAGGCGTCACCCTTCTCTCACTTACTTGTATCTATAGTAGAGGCCGTGGGGTTGGGTTGTCGCCTCCCCCGCTCCCACTCAATATTTTGGAAGTGGTTGTGGGTTAACTAACCACGTCTTTTTGATGTTAACATAAAAGCACATCAAATCAAGGATTCCGAATGGTGTCGGTAACGCGAGCAAGCCTACCCGTCCTATTCGTTGGAACATATGTGACGGTCGGACGAAGTCGGGTCAAGAGAGCCACATTGAGATTAGAAGGAATCACCCCTCCGCTCTCGGTTTGGCTTAGTCTTGCCGGACCCCCGTGCATACATCACACTAGGAGGGTTAAGTCGGTCGAGCGAAGCTCAGTTGACCACCCAACCTATAGGCGAACCGTTTTTATCCAAGATTTATTGTTCTTTTACCATCATTCAATTTCGTAGACACTACGAATCGAAAACGTGATCTCGTTTGGGCTTTAAGGCGGTTCACCGAGAACACACACCGAAAGGCCTAACGATTTCATAACCCGTCCTCGGATCTTTAATTAGTTACTAAATTAATTAATTACCACATATTAATTAAATTTCAACTAATTACACGAGTTTGTATACATGCCTATTTTAATTACCAAAATTAAAATTCTACATGTATGCATGGAGTGGATTTATGATATGATGCATGTCATGGCAATTCCGATTTTATATCTATTTTATGATCAAACACATAAAAAATAAATTGCGGAAAATTTAAACACCGAGATGGATCGTTGGCACCCCCGTATCTAATCTATTAGAAAATAAAAACCAAAACCCTAACTAGGGTTTACTACTTTCTAACTAAATCTGCAGCTGTACGAACTCTTCGATGATCGGGAAACCAAACGAACTCGGATCGGGACGAAAATTTCCAGATCTTTTCTTCACTCCTTGAACTTCAATATGGACGGTTGGATCGGTGCTTTACTTATCAATATTCTCCAGTAAACCTCCAATTTGCTGCTGAATCTGACTTTGACTGCACTGCATCAAGGACTTCCTGAGGCAGATCGGGAATCGAGATGAATCCCGATCGACCTGAAATTTGTATAAGGTAGCGTCTCGAAACTCCAAGTTGATCAATCTGAACGGTCGGATTTGCGTTTCAACGGTCCAAACTCTCCCAGAAAATCGAGGTTATAACTAAACAAGCTACTAAACGAGATCTATTTTCCGGAAATTAAAATTGCAATAAAAAAGAATTACATAATTTCCTATACTCATATGGACGAATTTTCATCGTTTATATGAGTTTACAATAGATCTAACGGGTAAACAAGGCCAACCCCAATCCATCTCTTCAACCACGACATTTATAAGCATAAAAATTGCCACCGTTAGTAATACCATCCGCGGCGGAAACGATTTATGGATCTAGAATCCTTCCATGGGTGAGTTTCAACATATCTAGGTGTTTCCATGCCTTAGATAGTTGGTTGAAATCGAGTTACGACATGATCTCCCCGCCTACAATTTTGGATTTGGGTTTCAAGATCATAGACCTCATATGTATTGTCCTTTTTGGAGTAAAGGTCTCTGGCATTATCCCAGATATCCTTTTCAGTGTCATACATCATAAAGTTCTCACTGATCTCTTTTGTCATTGACCTCGTGAGGATGGTCATGACTTGGTTATTTTCTGTATCCCATGCTTCAAACTTGGGATCAGTTTCAGCAGGGGCAGGTTTGGAGCCAGACAAGTATCCCATCTTTCTCTGGCCTGAGATGTACATTTTCATAGATCTTGACCACAACATGTAGTTATTGCCATTAAGTCTGTGATTTGTAAACGAAGAGGTTTCAGTGACCCCAGCCTGCTGAGGCTGCTGGGGCTCTACTGAAGATGAAGAGACTTCGGATATTGTAGACATTCTTGAAAAGATAGGAGATTTGGCAGCGGATTAAAGGAGATTATAGCTCTGATACCATGAAGAGAGTTTGAGAAAGCAATAATACTTGAGTAAACTCAACTTGTTTATTCATGGTAAAATAATGAGTATTAATAGATACAAGCTTGACGGTGAGAGGTCCTAGTAGAGTATTAAGTGCAATGGGCGGTTAGATACTCCTATGAGTGGCTATTACATAATAGGACAAAATAGAGTTACTTTATGACATTTTAATTTTTTATACAATACAATTAATATGTCACGTTACAAATAATGTATACAAGTAAAGAGTTACACGAAGTAATAAGGTAATATTTCCACACCGGTAATATTTCCACAAAAACATTTAGAACCAAACATATGTAAATGGGAGATATTAGGTTTTCTTCCATTCCATATTTCATATGGTGTTTTTCCAATATGTTTGTTGATGATTGATTTGTTTTGAGAGTAGCATGCTGTATTTGCTGCTTCAGCCCAAAATCTCTTTGGCAAGCACGCTTCTGCAATCATTGTTCTGACTGCTTCTTTGAGTGTCCTGTTTCTTCTTTCTGCTACACCATTTTGTTGTGGAGTCCATGCTGCTGATAGTTGATGTAGTACTCATTCTATTCACAGTAGGTTCTGATAATTTTATTTAGAAATTATGTGCCTTTATCTAATCTGATCTTGATGATCTTTAGTTCCTTTTCATTTTGAATTCTTCTTAGCAAATCTGGTAGCTTTTTTAGTGTCTATCTTTTCTTGTTCATGAATATGGTACAAGTGAATTTGGAAAAGTCATCCACCACCACTAGAGTGCACTTCATTCCACTTACACTTACTGGTGTGACTGGTCCAAAAAGATCGATATGCAACAAATGCAAAATTCTTGTTGTAGATTGATAGGGCTTTGACTTGAAAGAGCTTTTGATTTGCTTCCCTTTTTGACATGCATCACAGAGGCTTTCCTTTTTGAATGTGATCTCTGGAAGACCGTCAACTAGCTTGTTCTTTGAAAGTGTGTTGATGGTCTTGAGGTTGAGATGATTCAATCCTCTATACCAAATCCAGCTGGTTGATTGCTTATTTTTGACAAGCAAACATGCTTTGCTATCTTCTAATATACCATATACATGTTATCTTCTTTTTTTCCTCTAAGTACAACTGTGCTGGTTTGATTGTGAATCACCTTGAATCCTTCTTTGTTGAAATGCACAGTGTAGCATTTGTCACAGAATTGACAGATACTTAGAAGATTGAAATTCAGACCATTAACATAAGCCACATTTTGAATTTTCAAACTGTTTTTGAGCATATGCCTTCCCCCTTAATTTTTCCTAGGCCTCCAAATGTTACTTTGGGTCCATCAAAAGCTTTAAAATCAGCCAGCCATCCTTTATTCCATGTCTGTGTCTGGAACATCCACTGTCTATGTACCAGACATCTTACAAAACATATTAAGTATGCTTAGGTACCCAACACTGTTTGGGTCCATACCTCTTAGCAGTCATGCCTCCTACTCCAAGTGTATATCCAAAGGATTTTCTTTTTGGATAATTGAAGTCATCAACTCCATATGTATAAGGCATGGCAGAATAACTTCTAATATTTCTATTAAATGTATTATGATACTTTATTGTATTTTGTGGTGCATTTTTATCCTTTTTCACTCTCCAATATGCAGAATGAAACTTATTTTCATATTGCTTCTTGTGTCCAGGAACATACCTTGGTTGGCTTTTCCTAAACACATGTTGCATAGCATGAAATGGTTTCTTCTAGTATTTTGGAGGTGCAACATTCCAATCATCTTCTGAAGGGTAAAGTTATCCATTACCTTTCAGTAAGCCTTTTTCTTTAATTCGCTGGTTTGGTGATTTACTTGGCTGTTTCACTACACTGGGTTTGACTTTTCCGGTCCAGGGTGAGTAGAAGAAACTATGGTCAGTCATTTTCTAAATTTAGGTCCAGTTTTGGTCCTTGATTCAGAATTGTCTTGTCCATTGTTTCTTTTCTCATCCTGACTGTTGTAGCCAAGACCAGATCTGGATTCAAACCTTTTTTAGGGTTTGTAAGCTGCTGCAATTAGTGGTGCAGTGGTGCTCTTAACTAGTAGGGATATTTTCTCAGCTAGTCTTTCAACATCATATGAGTAAACATCTACTGCTTGTTGATCAGTTGAGTGAATTTCCTTACTAGTTTGTTCAGCTTTCATTTCATCCAGTTCTTTCTTTAATCTTTTATTTTCATTTCTCAGATTCTCACATTCTTGTTCCAGAATTTCATGATTTACTTGAATTTCTTGAAATTTACTCATGAGATTTTGAATTAGATTTGGAGAATCTAAAGGGAGAATAGAAGATTGTGCAGTGTTAGATGTGGATGCACTAGATGATGAGTAGGAACTAAATGTTACCTCTGTTTCATCAGTTTTGTTGGTCCCTTGAAAAGGCTTTGGTTAAGTTTAGAGGGGGGGTGAATAAACTTAACACTTAAAACTTTTGGAGTTAACAAACTCAGCAACTTCAACAACCTGCTGATTGCTCAGTAGTCTGCTGACACTCAGAAGTCTGCTGATTTTTGAATTTACTGAATTTGTTGCAGCGGAATATATTTAAATTAAGCCTTATTACTGGTTGTTAAAATATGATACCAAGTATTAGATACTCAGTAGTGTATATGTGTGATTCAGTTGCTAGTTCAGTAGATTGATGTGCTAAATCTACTAAATGCAGAATGTAAGTGCAGAAAGTAAGTAGGCAGATTTTATAGTGGTTACAAGTGGTGTAATCCTGTCAGTCCACACTTCTCCTGTGATGTTGGAGGTAATTCACTAGAGATCCTTGAGGTAGCAGTTACAAAAATCCCTAAGTTGTTTGTCCTTCACCAATAACTATGGCTTCACAAACTGAACACTTGGAACAAGTAGGATTGCTGCTCCAAAGTCTTCCACTGGTCCTTGAAAGGTAGGATTGCCTCTTCACCTGCTCCACCACAAACAACAGTCCTTGACACCCAAAGATGCTTCACTGTCTTCAGTAGATTTCTTGTAAAAGAAAGTTTGAATCAAGTAAGTAATTCAGCTTTCAGCAGCTTGATCAGGATGATATGATCAACAGCTTGGATTCTTCAGGTGTGTAAACTTGATGTAACTTGATAGCAGATTACACTTGAAGAAGTTTACTAGATCAGTAGCTTTAAGTTCGGTAGGGTCAGCAGGGTGACTTCTTGATAAGAATCTGAAGCTCAAGATTATCTGTTGTTTTTCTCTCTAAAAATCATCTTCTGTTTATGTAACAGGGGTCTTTTTTTATAGGTGAGAATCCTTGTGTCTTATGTTTGAAATTCAAACATAGCCGTTTCAGATTTGTCCTATCTTGACTTGCTTTCTGTCCCTGTACATAGTACTGACACTGTCAGTTTACTCTTTGTTTGATTTCAGACTATCCACCCTTTGACTTGTATCCATTGATAAACCTCTGTTTCTTTCCAATGTCCCTTTAATCTTGGCCATTGATTTGTTGATAAAACCAAGATTTGTTATCTGTCATTTTCTTTGTAAACTTCCAATGTAACCTTTGATTAAATTGAAATATATGTTCGGCGCAGGTTCTTGTGTGTGTAAGTCCGTCGAAATACATATCGATCGAGTGATTCAAGGTTGCTGTGTTTATAAAAACACTGCAGCTGACTTCTCTTATATCTAACTTTTTATTATTAAGTTAGATTACACCACTTTGATCATAACCAAGTTCCAGTCACCATTTAACTTGTGGAACTTAGACCTTGTACACAAGGTATATGCAATCAGTTTAGGTCATCACAGACTTCCCTAAATTATGATTTCATATCCTTGACTTTGAATTCTAAGTTTGATCCCTTAGCCATCAATAACTGAGTTTGAGCCTGTTGGACTTATTTCTATGTTTTGATGATGAGTGCCAGACTAGCTGTTATAGTGCAAAGGCAAAAAGATGTCTAGATCAAATGTATAGGTTTATTAGAGTTTGATTCATGAATAGGTTTGATCAAACAAGCACCGTAATGGTCACCGATTTGTTTCGAAGAGATCGGTCTAGGTCGCAGGGTAGATAGGTCGGTAGACTAGTCGGGAACTCCGCCGAAGACCGAAAGCCGAGGGTTCAAACTCGATTCTGAAGGCTAAGGGATCAAACTTAGTAATTTAAGTCAAGGATATGGGATCAGAATTTAGGCAAGTCTGTGATGACCTAAACTGATCACATATACCTTGTGTAGAAGGTCTAAGTTCCATAAGTTGGATGATGTTTGGAACTTGGTTATAATTAAAAAGGTGTAATCTAACTTCACAAATAAAAGTTAGATAAAAGAAGTCAGCTGCATTGTAGTTTATACACAGCAAATTGGAGTTCAGCAGACTGATAGGTATCTCAGCAGACTGATGAACCTGCTGGTAATATACCTCGATTAAGTCAAGATTATTGGAAGATTACATGGATAAGGACAGCCAACTACCTCTGACTTATCAAGGAAATCAAAGGCTGAGATTAAAAGAACGTTGGGATGATTCATATTTTTATCCATTGGATACAAGTCAAAGGTGTGGACTGACTGCACTGTCAAAAAGGAATTCTGACAGTGTCAGTCCTATGAATAGTGACAGAATGCAAATCAGATGGGACAAAAACAAGGAACGGTTACATTTGAATTTCAAATACAAGTCACATGCATTCTTGCCTATAAATAGAGGACTTTCAACTCAGAAACAAGATGATGAAAATTAACAAACTTTGAAGAGATATTACTAAGCCGAAAAACACCCTGCTGAACCTACTGAACTTAAAGCTACTGATCCAGAGAAATTCTTCAAGTGTTTTCTACATTCAAGCTACATCAAGCATACACACTTGAAGACTGCAAGCTACTGATTATATCATCCTAATCAAGTTGCTGCAACTGAATCATTTACTTGATTCAATCTTTATTTTATAAAGAACCTGCTGAAGACAGTGAAGCACTTTGGTGTGAAAGTCTGTTGTTTGTGGGGGAGCTGGTGAAGAGGCAATCCTACCCTTCAAGGACCAGTGGAAGACTCAGGAGCAGCAATCCTACCGTTCCCGTTTTCGGTTTGTGAAGCCATAGTTATTGGTGAAGGACAAGCAACTTAGGAATCTTTGTAATGCCTACATCAAAGATCTCTAGTGAATTTCCTCCAACATCACACGGGAGAAGAGTGGACCGACAGGATTACACCACCGAAACCACTATAAAATCGCCTACTTACTTTCGCATTTACTTTTCGCACTTAGTTTATTTTACACATCAACTTACCGAATCTAGCAACCGAAATCACACACATACACTACCGAGTATCTAATACTTAGTATCATATTTAACAACAAGTATTAAGGCTTAATTTTGATATTATTCCATCGCACAAATTCAAAGAACCTCAACTATTAGTAGACTATCGTTTATCAAGCCAGTTATCGAAGTCTCAACGCAGACTCGAAGTATCCGCGCAAGCCGCCGAAGTTGCAGAATTTGTTAACTCCAAAGTTTTAAGTGTTAAGTTTATTCACCCCCCCCCTCTAAAATTAACCAAAGCCTTTTCAAGGGACCAACAATTGGTATCGGAGCAGTGCTTCTGTTCTGAAGTAATCCTACTTGTTGTGCTTGTGAAAATTCTTTGAAACTTTCTTTCAAGTTACTGATTTTCAAAGACTTGCATCATGGACAACACCAGTATGCTAGAACTATGCTAATGTGTTCTCTTGATAGATTTGATGAGTATAAACGTCGAATGCAGGCATACCTTGCTGCAACTCATGATGAGATGATGGATGTACTAACTGATGGACCACTGGAGATTACCAAGGCAATAACAGTGGGTGATACAACTGAGTACATTCCTAAACCAAAAAGGGAATGGAATGCAGAAGACAGAAAAAGAGCAAACCTCAACAACATTGCTATTGATATCATTTATAGAACTTTGGATAGCAATATGTACATGAAGGTTAAAGATTGCAAAACTGCAAAGGAACTTTGGGACAAGATACATTTGATATGTGAAGGCACTGATGCAATAAAGAAAAATAAAATCAAGTGTGGCCGGAAAAAGGTTCCAAAAGTTAAGATGCTGCCAAATGAAACCATTGAGCAAATGGAATCAAGATTCAATGCAATCCTGGATGAACTTACCCTGCTGAGTGTAAGTTATTCAAAGGAAGAAATAAACACCAAAATCTTGGAGGCTCTACCTGCAAAAGATGTTTGGAAAATGAAGGTGACTGCAATAGAAGAAATGAGAAAGTTGCATGAAGAAGACACCTTCAAATTGTTTTCAGATCTCAAGGCTTATGAATTTAGCAAAAAGCTAGTACCTGAGACTGAAAAAGAAGAGCCAAAGACCACTGCATTGGCTGCTTCACATCAAGAAGAGACATCAGGAGGACAAGATGATCTGCTGGATGAGATGCAAGAGCAGATTGCCCTACTGAGCAAGAAAATCAGGATGATGAAGACTGGAAAGGCCCCTACAAGAAATTTCACAAACACTACAAAAAAATGAAGATATAATGACAAAAAATTGGTGAGAGGGTGAGATTCCGGTCACCAAACGTAAAAAATTTCACACTTTTAGTGAGAGATAGAATTTTGTATCATTAAAAGATAAACTTTTAGTGACCAATTTTAATTTGTTCAGCATTGATACAATTTAAAAAATAAAGGAAATACGGATCTTTTTTTTCTACTATATACAATTAAAATACATTATTAAAATCCGATTTTATCTATTAAAAAAACTAAATTCCCATAATTGGCGAAATCCACTAGCGGCAAATAATTATTTGGGCGAAATCCCATGTGCGCAAAATATTTTGGTGCGATCATCCCTGTTAACATCAAGGAGCTGAGATCATCATATCGAAGACCGAAAGAAATCTTTCAACCCTATCAGGGTGGTGTTTCTTCTTGTATGTTTTTTTTTGCTGCTTTACAATGAATTAAGATTTCTCAGGCCTAATTTACCAAATCAATTTATTTCGACCTAATTTCTCTTCGTTGTTTTTTGTTTGTTTGGGTTGAATAGGTGAACAATTCGCCTGTGATTTCGAGACACGACATCGATTTTCTTTGGGTTGATATTAGTTTAATCGTGTACACATATAAAAGTTGTTGTCGCTTCTACCTTTTTGTTGTTTTTGTTGTTGTTTTGACAAAAAGTCATCTAATCGTGGTCTTTTTAAGTATTACATATGGCTTAAAACTTAGATGATACCGTGGATGATAGCCATAAGCCACCCTCGACATGGTCATTTACATCGAGAGATTAGATACTGCAACTGTAACTTCGTTTTGCGTATTTCAATAAAGTATCTCACGAGTCTTTGCCTGTATCTCGAGAGATTAGATATCGCATTTTCTTAATGCGTTTCAATAATATTGTAAATGCTATTGAAAATCGACTTTCTTTGCAGCTTTGCTCGTTTTTTTTCATCCTGATGCAACCATTAATTGCATCCCTTAAAGACCATATGCTTTTGACTTTCGGTTCATATCTCGGAAGACAAGAACATTCGAACTGTGCTAAATCATTGGGGTTGCAACTTGCAATCACCAAAAGGACCGCAGTGATTGTAGTAGTCACACTAGTCTTTAGGTGCAAACTAGAAATTCACTCATTGGTGCTCACCTCCTCATCATGTTAGCCTGTCTGTTGTCGCTGATTCATTAACCACAAATCTCGAATATATCATAGGATCACGTGTCGTGTATGTTAACGTAACTTCCTCATCGTTTTCAACATATAGCTAAGCTTGCATTGAAAAATACTGCTCTTGGAAACACCATTTTCTCCCTTTTATTTACAACGGAACATCTTGAGCGTCTTTAGTGTCACCATGGTGTTTATACTGTGGCAACACACCGGAATCAATAGACTTTTTTTTGCTGTTTTACAATGAACAGCAACCTGGTAAACTCCGCGTAGATGTTCTGGTTGATTTTTATAGTAGGTGGCAGCATGACTTCTTGGTATTTCAAAGACTCTCTTTGGCCTCCATCTATTCAAATCCTTGTTTTTCACTATTCACTTATTTCTCCAATTCTGTCTTATCGTTGTCCTCTTCTTTTAGACAATGCCTTTCTAGAAGGGAAAGTTCTTTGTTAGTTCATGTCATAACAGGCAATAATGGAACTATTGAGGGACAAGGCTCAGCTTGGTGCAAGCTATTTGATGCTAGTACCTCAAATTATAGTAGACCTCATCTGGTGGAATTCATTGGGTCTAGTAACATACTTATTTCCAATTTAACATTCTTGAATGCACCATCATGGAATATTCATGCAGCATATTGCAGCAATGTGCTGGTTCAGAACATTATTGTTTTTTTCTCCACCGGAATCTCTATATATTATCCAGATCGTCCCGATTCTTCAGAACATTTTTTCATTGAGAACATCGATATTAGTATGAGTAATGAGTTATGACGCGGTAGCGCTTAAAAGCGGGTGGGATGAATATGGAATATCTTACGGCAAGCTGACCACGAATGCTCATATCTGTGGGCTCCGTTTGCGATCAATTATCAGCTCAGGGATTTCATTTGGAAGTGAAATGTTTAGTGGCCTTTCAAATCTACTTGTAGAGCATCTTTACATTTATGATTCATCCAATATTGGTACTCACATCAATACAGCAAATGGGAGAGATGGTTACATCCCAGACATTCAAATCTCAGATGTGATTATCGAGAATGGAATCAAAGCAACGGGTCAGATTGATTCACACACCCGGATGATAAGTACGACCTGTCTTCCTTCCCTGGTATGAACGGGTTCACATTAAAAGATATAGTTGGTACCAATATAACCGTAGTTGGGGAGTTGTAAGGAATAGAAGGGCATCCTTTCACGTCATTTTGTCTATCAAATATCTCGTATTCTGTCACATCTGATCCGTCTTTGTCATGGCATTGCTCTGACATATACGGATCCTCGTACAATGTTTCCCCGAACATTGTCCCAATCTTTCGAACTTAACTCGCCTCTCGCTTCAACTTCCTTCTTCCCGTTACATTCGAACAGCCGAATCGCACGCTTATATTTTCGAAAATCCATCTCTTTTGAAGCCCTTTTTTCCGTCTTGTTCAATTTCGGTGTACAATCTTCCAATAAGCCATGCTCTAGTATCATATGTCTTTCTCAAAGAACATTGGTGTTCTGTCAAGCAAAAACTTCATAGTCTTATTACATTGAGTATTTCTTTTCCTATTGTACATCATTCAATTCTTCATTCACTTTGTAAAAAAAATGTTCTGGTAGTGCAGACGGATTATTAAAAAAAAAGTCATAATGAACTTATGATGAAAAGCAAAATTTGTATTTATGATTAAAAAAAAGAATTATTAGATTTCCATTTCTAATACTCAGTGGCTAAGTAACACACAGGTTGTAAGTAAATGGTTTTCACTTCAAGCAATGTCAGAAATTTCTGGGAATGTTGAAAATGTGAGGAAGCTTCTAGACCATCAATCTAATCCCATCCCATGAGCCAGTTCCCCATTCCTTTTTCGATCAATCTAATCCCATCCAAAGAGCCAGTTCTCCATACCTTTTTCGATCCCTTGTATAGAAATATATGTGGTGCAGTAGCAGCATCAATCTCCATTTTCATCTCATATTCACCGTTACCCGGATCGTTTTCCGACCTCCAAGATGTTATAAACCGTTTCCAACTAGTCTTGACATCGATCCCAAATTTCATGTTAGGAAGTAAGGTATTTGAATCAAACCACTTCCAAGCTACAACACTTTTTTTTTGTTTCTATACAATGAATTCAGATTTTGCACACCTAATTTACCATATTGTTTTATTTCTCCCTAAATTATCTTCGTTGTTTTTGTGTGGGTTGAACAGGTGAACAATTCGCAGTGAGTTCGGCACACGACATCGATTTTCTTTGGGTTGATATCAGTTTAATCAGGTACATATTTAAAAAATTTTGCTTCTTTTACATTTTTTTGTTGTTGTTTTGGCAAACGACATCTAATCAGTGGTAACACACCGGAATCAATCGACTTTTTTAGAGTCGGATCTACACGTGAAGATTGACTTTCACCCGGTTGACTATGAGAGTCGATCCTCAGGTCTAGAACCCACTATTAAAATGTCCTTTGTCACTCACAGTGGTGCCACTAAAGACGCTCAACATCTTTTTTGGCGCCCGTTTTTTTAATGGATTGTTTTGAGCTAATCAACCACAACCCTTGTCCTCGTCAACACAACATATCTTGGGTCACTTGAAGGTCCAAGTCGGTGAACTTTTCTTGAATGAGTATAGAACTGCCACCAATATAACCGATCAGTTTGCGGCTCTTATATCTTTCTAGACATATTGAATTCTTCCTATCTTGTTACTACATGGTTTATTTTTCCTTGACACTTGAATTATTTTAAAATTTCGATCGTTCTTATAATTATATGTTACACATATAATGTTGATAGATAATTGAAATACTTGCAAAAAATAACAATGGCACGTTCCGGAAAGGCGACAAGATATATAGCACCGGTAAACTTGCTAAGGAGTGTGGATATGGCAAAAAATCATGGAGGCCTATTGCGTAATCTAATGGTATATTTTATTTATCGATATTTGTTTATTCTATTGAGTTCTATGATCTCATTTAAGCTTGTTGATATATTATTGCATCTTTAAGTGCCAAGCTTGTTGTTAGTTTTAGTGCATAAACTATATCTATTTTGCTAAGTTAAGATCAACATTGCTAATTTGTGTTATGGTTCAATCTTTAATCTTGTATTGGACTTGTTTATCAGTCTGTTTGTAAGAAATTAAAGACACGAACCTATGATTTTGGATATTGAACCTGACTGCTTGTTTGTTCAGTTTTGAAGCTTATTAGTCAATTTTTTTTTTCATCAGGTTTGATCTCCTTTAATTATGTCAAGGTTTTAGACAAAACATGACTTCCTGTTTGGATAAAGGTGAGAGGTTGTAAGAGCTTTGCTTTTGGTACTTACTCTCTTAATATATTTTGCACAGGTAACAATCAAAAGCTATCGGTTGAAGATCAAGAACCTATGAACACGAACAATCAGTAAAGAAATGGTAAACTTTAAAATTTTTATAATACATCGATAAAAACGTTTTTTTCTTTCAGAAATGAGATTTCAACGTACACGCAAATTGAGAATGGCACTCAACAAATTTCAAATGGACCACTAACGCCTCACCATGACCTTGAATAGGTATTTAATTTTCTCTTCCTTTATTTTTATTTTAAAGTCCATATTCATGCAATCGATTTCTTCATTTTACTATTTTTGGCGGTGTATAGTTTTTCTTCCTTGACTTTCTTTAATGACATAAAAGTCTGACATTTGTCATGTTGATAAGATCAATATATTTTTCTAGTCTTTGATAGCTTTTAGCATTTAAATCTTTTTTTGTTGCGCGTCTCTTTTGTCATGTGTAGGTACTAGGGATTTTGGTTTTGTAGTTAGTTCGATTACTATGACCCATTTACACATTGGCACTATTAATTTTATTAGAATAGCCATCGTGTAAATTATTAACAATTTATAGTTTGTCGTTGACTAGTTATGAGAAAGGCTCATTCAGATGACAAATGTGGAGTATGTTTTAAGGTTGAGAATGTGATATCATCCTGTACATAAGAGATTATATGCTTTTTCAATGAACTATTTTAGATGTATTTAGTCATTGGATGTGCCCATATTTTTTCTTTTTGGTCTTGTGATTATTAATTTTTCATTGAGTTTTTAGTTTTTCATTAAATGTCATCCGACACATTTGATAACAATTTTGCAGGGAATGTTGAATTCATTGCATACCATGCTGAAAATTGGTTCATTCACAACTATCAAAATTACAAGATTGAATATCTTGATAAGGTTGATTGTTGCATAAGCATGAAGAACCCGCTTAATTCTAGTTTCACCTAATAGCTTCAAGTTTGTTAAATGGGATGATAGTATGTTCTGGTGTGTGAGTGGTGTAGGTGTTTTAAAATAACTTTGTCATTTAGTATTACATTTGATTTGACTTGTTCTTTTGATGTTGAACTCGTCTTGCTTAGGTGTTTCAGTGTTGGAAAATATCATGTTAATGTTTATTTCAATAAAATATAAAATTTCTTTTAATGTTTGTGTATTAATATTTGTGGGTTTTAAATAGATTTAACTCAATAATGGTAATTATGAATAATGCAAAATCATTGTAGTGCAATTAATAATTAATAATGATGATAAGTTTAGCATTATCACATTAACGTTTAATGAAGGTATAATTACTAATGACAAAATAAAATATTGGCGGTAAAAAGACTTATGGTGATGGGAATATTGATATTCTAGTGATGGGGTATATTGTTAGTACTGTTATTATTAATGAGGGGAGATCGAAGAAATAATGATGAAAATTATCTTCATTGATATGAACTTTTAGTGAGAGTATAATATCGTTATTAATCATATAAGAACAATAATGACAGGACACTATACAGTCATTAATTACTTTTAGCTAGGAGGGCAGTAGTGACGGGCCATGACGGTAAATTTCCCGTCATTAAACGTCTTCAATGACAGGATATTGACTTTTAATGACCTATTTTCCCGTCATTAAAAACCAAATTTCTTGTAGTGAAAGAGGCCTACTGAAAGAAAGAAAGATGAGTCAAAGAAAGATAATGACTATCTGTGCTTTCATTGCAAGAAACCAGGACACTTCAAACCTGAATGTCCTGAGTTAAAACAAAGTAAGGAACCTGATTATCTTTGCTTCAACTGCAAGAATCCTGGACACTTTAGACCTGATTGTCCAGACCTACTGAAGACCAAGAGTCAACAAAGAAGATATGGCAAGAAGGCTATGGTTGCCGAAGATGAATCGGGGTATGAACCGGAATCGAAAAGGAAATGAATCGATGACACAAGACCGGTTGCCGATATGGAAGATTATGCTTTGATGGCCAATATGGATGGCGAGGAGGTATACAACACCGTATCCATCAATACTCCCGCCGGAAGTGATTGTGAATCAACTTGTGGTTCAAATCCTAAAAATTCGACAACAATGAGACTTTGGATGCCATCCTTAATCAACTGAGGATAATACAATCTGGTTATGAGATTGTGAAGGCTGAAAAAGAAGCTCTTGAATTGGAAGTTGGAAGATTGAAAGCTGAATTAAGGGTTCTCAAAGGTAAGGAAAAAGATGTTGCACAGAATCAGTATAAGTCTGTTGAACATCCAGCAGCCTCTGAATCTGCTGAACCATCTTGTTCCACTACTGCATACAAATCAGGAAAGCCTTATAGGGATAGAACAGGGCTTGGATTTGGAACTCAACAATCTAACAAGAGTGGATCCAGTAAGGTCACTGAACCTAGTACCAGAATTGGTCCGAAGTTTGTACCTGCACTAGATCCAACTCCCAGGAAGGTTACTGAGGCAGTAAAACCCAATGAGAATGCTTCAAGGAAGCAAAATCGAAGTCAAAGAAGTCAACAGCTCCTAATAAAAAGAGTAAATCTAAAAATAGGACCGCTATGCCTTCTAAGCCCGCCGATAGCAGACCCTGCTACCAAGTCTGTTGGACCACAGAAGGGTAAGAAACAGAAATATTCCAAGGATAAGAATCCTAAACCCAAAAATGTTAATCATTCAAGGGATACTTATCTCAGAGGGAAAGGTAGACTATTCCCTACTGATGATGATTGGAATATTCCTGCATCTAATGCTAGAAACAGTAAGTATAACCATGCTATTAGGGTAAAACCTAGGCAATGGGATCAGCAGAGGACTTACACAAGACCTCAGCAGAATCCATATTACAGGGCTGTTCCTAACAGACAGCAAAAAATGGTTATACTAATGCTTCTAACACCAAGAATCACTTCAAACAGCATTATAAACCTAAAGGCCAGAAAACATATGTGAATTCTACACAACCTACTGTAAGAACATATGGATGTGTGGAATACATGTATGAACCAAAGTATGACACTTTTAGGAGAAGACCTTATGGAAACTTACCAAAAGTCATGCTTACCACTGACCACTATGGACCCAAACAGGTTTGGTACCTAAAATGCATTAACTTTGTTTTGTAGGGTGTCTGGTACTTTGACAGTGGATGTTCCAGACACATGACAAAGAATAAGCACTGTTTAACAAACTTTGTGGCAAAAGATGGTCCAAGGGTGAATTTTGGCAACAAAAATACACTGGATATACAAGAGGATATGGCACACTTGTGAGAAATAGACTTACAATCAAAAATGTTGCATATGTGGAAGGACTGGACTACAACTTGCTGAGCACTGGACAATTCTGTGACATGGGATACAAAGTCACTTTTGACAAAAACAATTGTATTGTAATTAGTGAAAGAGGTGATCAAGTTGTACTTGCTAGTAGAAGACAACAAAACATGTATGTTGTGGATTAGTCTATCATAGAGTTCCGAAACTCGCTCGATTGTGCATACCAAGTCCGAACTCAATTGGTTATGGCACAAGAAGTTGAATCACTTAAACTTTGATGATATCAATCAGTTGGTAAAGAAGAAGCTGGTGATTCGTTTACCTGAGATCACATTCAAAAAGGATGCTATATGTGATGCATGTCAGCAGGGTAAACCGATAAAGACAAGCTTCAAGTCAAAAACTAAACAATCAACTAATAGAGTGTTGGAGCTGATGCATATGGATCTTTTTGGACCAATAACTCCAACAAGTGTAACAGGAAAGAAGTACACCTTAGTGATTGTGGATGATTATTCAAGATATACTTGGGTGGTTTTTATGAACAAGAAAAGTGAAACACTCCAAAGCATGCCTAATCTTTTGAAGAGATTACAAAATGAGAAAAGTTTAACAGTAATAAAAATAAGATCAGATCAGGGTACTGAATTTCTCAACAAAGTAATAAGAGAATACTGTGAACAGAATGGTGTACTACATCAACTTGCTGCTGCTGGTACACCTCAGCAAAATGGGGTTACTGAAAGAAGAAACAGGACTTTAAAGGAAGCAGGAAGAACAATGATCTGTGAAGCATTGCTACCTGAAAGATATTGGGCTGAAGCAGTCAATACAACATGCTATACACAAAATAGAACATCAGTAAACAAGAAGCTGTTGAAGACACCTTATGAGGTTTGGAATGGAAGAAAACCTAACATATCCTATTTCCATCCATTTGGAAGCAAGTGTTTTATCCTAAATCACAAAGTTCATTTGAAAACATTCCAACCAAAATCAGATGAAAGAATTTTCTTGGGATATTCTTCAGTAAGCAAGGCATTCAGGGTGCTGAACAAGAGGTCACTGAAACATGAAGAAACAATACATGTTGTGTTTGATGAACCTAAGTTTACTGGTATGGAAGATAAAGATTGTGAACCTGCTGAGAATCAACAAGTCACTGATCCAGATTGTGTTGAAGTTTTGGAAAGATTCAATGACTTGAAAGTTTCTGATACTGCCCGTGCTGAACACCCTGCTGGTAATGTTACTGATGCAACAACTGAAGCAGTTCAAGGATCTGATGACCCCCCTGTAGAAGAAGCTACAGCAGACCCTACTGAAGATGAGGCTCCTGATAATCAAAATAACCGAATCCACCAGTGGTTAAGGAATCACCCTGCTGAACAAGTTATTGGCAATGTACAGCAAGGTGTAAGGACTAGAAGACAACTGGAAGCTATGTTTACTTGTTTTCTATCTCAAATGGAACCTAAAGTTGTTGAAGAAGCAATTTCAGATCCAGATTGGATAATTGCTATGCAAGAAGAATTAAATGAATTTGAAAGAAATCAAGTTTGGACACTAGTTGAAAGGCCAAGTCATGCAAATATCATTGGTACTAAATGGGTATACAGAAATAAACTTGATGAATCTGGTACCATTGTAAGGAATAAGGCCAGACAAGTTGCAAAAGGCTATTCTCAAGCGAAGGAATAGATTTTGATGAAACTTATGCACCCGTTGCAAGATTGGAAGCTATCGATTATTCTTGGCACATGCCGCATATAAGAACTTCAAAGTATATCAAATGGATGTCAAAAGTGCATTTTTAAATGGCATTCTAGAGGAGGAAGTGTATGTACAGCAACCTCCTGGATTTGAAGTTAAAGATCAAGAAGATAAAGTGTATAGACTCAACAAAGCACTTTATGGATTGAAACAAGCACCAAGAGCTTGGTATGAGACTCTATCTCAATTCTTGGTGGACAATGGTTTTACAAAAGGCACCATTGACAAGACACTTTTCAGAATAAGTGAAGGGGACAGCACCCTGCTGGTACAGATCTATGTTGATGACATTATCTTTGGTTCTGAAAATGATTTACTTTGTGAAAAGTTTGCAAATCTAATGAAGAGCAAATTTCAAATGAGTATGATGGGAGAAATGAATTACTTCTTGGGATTGCAAGTTAAACAAATGAAAGATGGAATCTTCATTCATCAAACCAAGTATACCAAGGAGTTGCTGAAGAAGTTTGGTATGGAAAACAGCACTAAAAATTCAACCCCTATGAGTACAAATGTAAGATTGGATGAAGATAAAGAAGGCAAAGATGTTGATCAGACCTTATACAGAAGGATGATAGGCGATCTGTTGTACCTTTCATCGCCAAACAGACTCGATATATCCTTTCTTTGTAGGTGTTTGTGCAAGATTTCAATCTAAACCTAAAAAAAGTCATTTAGGTGCAGTCAAGAGAGTTCTCAAGTATCTAAAAGAAACTTTGGGAGTAGGGATATGGTATTCCAAGGAAGGAAGCTTCAAAGTTATATCCTACTCAGATTCTGATTATGCTGGATGCAAGATTGATAGAAAAAGCACCTCAGGAACCTGTCAGTTAATGGGAAATAGATTGGTCTTCTGGTTCAGCAAGAAACAGAATTCTATATCAACTTCCACTGCTGAAGCTGAGTATATAGCTGCTGGAAGTTGCTGTGCGCAAGTATTATGGTTAAGACAACAATTAAGGGATTATGGAATTGAAGAAAAGGAAATTCCAATTATGTGTGACAACACAAGTGCAATTGCAATCACTGAAAATCCTGTTTTGCACTCAAGAACCAAGCACATTGATGTAAGACATCATTTTATAAGAGATCATGTTGAAAAGAAAGATGTGGTGGTTCTATACATCCCTACTGAAGATCAACTTGCTGATATCTTCACTAAACCACTTGACAGTGAAAGATTTGCCAAATTAAGGACTGAACTTGGAATTATCAAAGTTGACTGATATTCAGCAATGTACTGGAATTCACCAAGGGGATTAGTCTTTGCTATGTTGGGTGAGCTCACTTAGCAGATTAGTCATTGGTATCAACAATTCCATGTACTTATGTTTGGACAATTGAGCAAATGAGGTTGCCAAGGGGATTGGTCTTTGTCATGTAGGGTGAGCTCACTTGACAGATCAATCATTGGTATTAAAATTCATCTTGTATTATCAATTGAACAAAACAGGAGAAATTAAGGATCAGCAGAGTAACTTTGTCAGCAGCCTGCTGAAGCTTCAGTATCAGCAGACTGCTGAGCCCACCCTGCTGAGGACTACCCTGCTGAATGGAACGTTACACAGTCAAAGTTATTAATGTCAAAAAGCAAAATTGGCGGGATATTTATTTTATCCTTTATTACCACAGTTAACACGATCTAACGGTTATCAGACATTATGGAACACGTGTCAAGCCAGCATTTATTCAGATTAATCGTGGTTGACATGGATGTACGTGCAATGACAGTTGCAACCACTCACTGTCTATATATTCAGGCCTATCACACAGCAGATTCTCTACTTGCATATCTGCTTTATCATTGCGAATTTCACACTGTGTGAACACAGATTCTTAATCTATCTTCTCCATCTCATTATTCTCATACAAATGGCGGAAAAGATTGATGTCCAGATTGAAATGAGCCAAAGTGTTAGAGGCTTTGTTGTGGATGCAAACAAAACAGATTTGGCAATTAATATTGGTAGGAGAATCAGGAGATTTGCAGGCTTGGAGAACATACTCAATCTCAGATTAGAAACAATTTCATACACCAATGTTATTGATTTCTGGAAGAATATGGTTGTTGAAGAAGGGACTGAAGCATTCAAGACAACTGTGAATGCTGAGGAGATTGTAGTTTCCTCTAGTCTACTGAGGGAAGTATTTGGATTTGAGGAAGTAATAGATGGTCCAGTCAATCCTGAAGCAATGGGATTGGACAAGATGGCGTTTGTAGATCAAATCAAAACAAATGCAGCCACCAAATCCGTTCCAGGCATCAATTGCAGACATATTGGAAATGTGTACAGTCTGCTGAGCAAACTCATTGCTAAAAACATACTTGGATTGGTTGGAAGTATGGACACTCTATCTGGACCCAAGATAGAGCTGATGATAATCATCTGCAGGAGCATGAAGTTTAACTGGGCTGGTTACTTCATTCATTATATGAAGAAAGTAGCCAAGGAGGAAAGAGAATGAAAGAGGAAATCCAAGGCCCTGCCTTTAAGATTAATGGTTCAGACCCTGCTGAATCATTTGGAAGTTCCTGATCTTGAACCAGAAAAGATCAATCAGTCTAGATACAAGAAAGAAATTGATTATGCTATTCCCGGTCTAGATGATGATGAAGTTGTTGCTGACCCTGTTGCTGGTGATGATAGTGATGGTGATGATGGTGATGTTGGTGGTGAGCAGGTCAAGCAACATAAAAAGAAATCTGTTAAACCTGCTGCACCAAAGAAAGCTGCTGAGAAAAGAAAGGGTACAGAAACAAGGAAGACAACTGAAGTGTTAAAGTCTAAAAGAACAAGGAAGCAAACAAAGCACAGACTGCTGAGTTTGCTGAGGGTTCAGTGGAGGTTACTGACCCTGATGTTGCTGCAAGAAAAACTGTTGTTGAAATTCTGAGGGAACAACAGAAGGAAGCCAGTAGAAAGAGGAAGTCTAATGTGGCTGAAAAAGATGATGAGTCCCTTTCCAAGAGGAGAAAAGAAATTATACATAAACAGAAACATGGAAAAGGGAAAGAACTGAAAATCTTGGAGGCACAAAGAGCCCAAGAAGAAGCATCAGTAGAAGAAGAAGAAGAAGAGGCTATTGAGGCTGAGCCCTTAACTATCATCAAGCCTGTGGAAATTGCTGAAAGTAAATAGACACAAAGGTTTATAGTGGTTCAGGGTGGTGTAATCCCTTAATCCACTCTTCTCATGTGATGATTGGAGGAATTCACTATTGTTTTCAAAGATACAATAGTTAGATTGTCCTTGGCTACACAAGCTTCACAATCTTCAAGACTATAACTCCCTGGCTACAAAAGCTTCAGTGACTCAGTCTCTATCACTGCTCCTTGTGAACAAATCTTTCAGCAGCTATCACAAAGGTTGCAACTCCATCCTAGATTCCTCTAATTCAATTGCATCAGTTTGATGTGAATTGGATTCACAGATTTGTGATCAATCTTAGTGCTTTATATGGAATTTGAGTTCTGATTGCTAAGTTGATCTCTAGATATTTCCTTTAAGTTTAGATAGAAGGCTTTTCAAATTGATAGAGTTTCTGCTTGTTTCTTATCCGATTTTTTCGTATTGTGTTTCCTGTCTGTCAAAGCCTTCTATTTATAGCCATGATAATCCTTGATTTGAATTTCCGTCCGTTGGCTATTTAATGTGGGGAATAATCCTTGATTTAATTCTTGATTCCACCATAAATATATTCTCCTTGATTTCAGTGATCGGATTTTTCCTCAAACGTCTATCAGAAAATCCGTCCTTGATTGATCCTCAATTGATTGCGCATTAAATGCTTGATCCTCCGAATCTTATTTATACTTCATAGTTTGAACAAGTAAAGTTTACTTGGCTGTTCCTTCAATGGTTAAGTGATTCTGTTGACTTGGTTGTTCTTCACCGCTTTCTCTTTACTCGGCCGATAATTAGTTTCCTTTGCCGGTTCACTGCTTTTTTTGATTTTACAAGACTCATTGTACTTCACTTATACTTAATTTGGGTGAGTTCAGTGTACACCATATTTGACATTGTATTCCATCATTTGAATTATAACTTAGATTTATCCAAGGTCATCACAGACTTCCCTGGTTGTAAGTCAGATCATATGTCTTCGTGCTTCTCTGCTGGTACTTGGCGGCCTTCACTCTGCCAGGTTTCTATTTTACTTAGCCATCCTAGAAACTAGTACAATACTTGTCTGACTCAACTTATACAACATTTCAGACTTTAAGTAAAGACTTATACAGAGTTTTCTAATTTATGTCAGGCTTTCTATAACAGCTAGTATGGCCATCATCAAAACATAAATAAATGTTCCTAACAATTCGTTTCTTATGGAAACATGAATTATCTAAATCCATGAAGGTCAATTGTTGTGGAGTTAATCTCAGGTGATTCTCTCATTTATCTCATTCCATTTCTGTATAGAATCATTCTATGTTTGACTTGTTGGTTTCCATGTTGCAGATTCTATGATAAAGGCAGAAATCTACCGCGATTTTCCATGTGATCGAATTAAGGTTGAAGATATGAGGGATTTCATCACCCATTATATTTCGGTGAATGTTCAATGGTTAAAGGATGCTTCTTGGAACATGCTGACCATATTCATTTCCATGTGTTGAGTCTGAGTGGTATCTATGTGAAATTGAGAGTTGCAAGCTTGTACATGTCTAATCAAGCACCGCATCTCCTTTCACACCTATGGATTTCTACAACCCGAGTTCTAAACCGGGTTGCTTTGGTATAATGGCTCAAAACCTATCTTTACATTGTTAAAGGTCTACCTAAGGGTTGATACCCTATGAGGACTCTATTTTGAGTCTGACTTGAGAACCACTTCGCTCAATGATGGTTAATTTGTGCCTCTGTTGGTTTAATCAGGACAATTGACTGCTTAGGCATGAAGTAACATTCTGTTCAGAGATGGCTTCTAGTTTCTTGTCCATCCCCTGAACCATTCAGCATTTTTAATCAATTAGCTTAACCCCTGCCTGTGTTGTAATGCCCCGTTCCCAGACACCGAGTTCTTATCTGGAAATGAACGCTCGGCTCATATAATATTAAATAAATTCAATATTATAAGTAAGCCTCTACTACGTCATATCGAGTTTATCAATAACAGAATCTAAAAGACTCGGGTAAAATTTATAAAAGATACTAGAATAGAATTTCAACAAACTAAAGATTTAAAGTTATCTTACAACCACGATAATTTAAATCTTACAATGTGATGTCTCAAAGTAACATAAACTGAAACTACAACACTGTTTTAAAAGAAAGTACAACTTGTTCGTCCTCGAAATCGTCATCGCATTCTTGCTCAACTTGTTCATCTTCTCTTCCCCAATTCACAAAACAAAACATGCAATTGAGGTAAGTAAAAGGTAGAAGCTATTGTTTAATTACGTTTTACAGCGAAAGGCTCATAATTAATAAATTATCCTTATGAGACCTACTCAACACTAGGGTTCACTTCATGCTCATCAACATGTCATGCTATTTGTTTCTAGCCTAACTTATCTTTGTTACATCAGCATTCAAGGGCACTACGCATGGTGCTACTCACCACGAAGTATCGATTGCAACCTATTAGTGGATCACACCAACAGCCACGGCTAGCCTCGATAGTGTACACATTCAAAGCAAAGTCCCTTCGTACTTGGGTCGTGTAAACCTACGGAGTTATTCACTTTTACCGATCGCCCACACATCGCGACATAAACTTGTGCTTTACCAAGAATGATATGTTGTTTAGTCTTTTAATTCACAAGTATGTATTTTAGTAGTCATTAACTAGATACCTATGTGTTTTTAAGGCAAAACTCACTTAACATCCCTAATTCCTCTCTTAGACATCTAGACACAACATCCTAACCACATACACAGACATTGAAGAATACTAATTCATCAAAGCACAAGCCAATCATGCTCTTTCGACGGTCCCGAACTGCAACTCTTATGAAGAATCCATTTTGTGCTGGAACTAAATGCATCAGAAGCTTAATCATGGATTGTTCTTGCACAATTAATGTTATTAGACCAAGAAAAAATGTTTAAAACTGGATTCGGGGCTTAAAACTCAATGTTTCATAAAACAGAGGATTTGACGTGTGCTAAGCCTTTTTGGCGCGTTCTAATCCTCTCTGAAACATTCAGCATCTTCTGGTTAACTTTTGGCACGTGCTAAAAGCTTTGGCACATGCTAAAAGCCCCAGTAGATTCAGGTTGTTTACTCCACCATTTTGGCACGCGCTAAAACCCCTACGTGCGCACTAAAAACTCTGTGTAACTTTCAAGATGTTTCTGTACCATTTGGCTTGCGCTAAACGCCTTTGGCGCGTGCCAAAGCCCTAAAACTATCCTAAACATCAGTTTTCTACACTTTACGATTTCCATCCCAATTCCTCAACTTCTAACATAAAAAATACAGTAAAAACAGCAGCAAATCTGTTCTTAAACATACCATAACTCTTTGAACTCATTCAGTGAATCTTTAGCTGATGTAGTGGGTAGACTCCTTCCACCTCTACCACCTCTTCCACCTGTGTGTGAAGATCTTAATGCTTTCACTCTTGCTTCCCAAAACTTAAGCCCCAAAAAGGAATTCAGTCCCTCATGGAAACCCTTGTCATGGTAAGGTCTTCTCTTGTTGTAGTAAAGCTTCTTATATTCTTTGAAAAGATCATCAGTAAGTGGAAGTACTCCGCAAAAGTGCGGAGTTCTCTCGTATGCATTGGTGTCAGCCTCCCATCTCTTTTGTGCAAAAATCCTAGCAGCCTCTTTTGCTACTGCTGTTTGGCTCTCTTCCCCCGTATTGACATCATCAACAAAACGGGACAGCAGACCATGAACACTCTCCTGTGTGATCACTAAGTTGTTCAGTTGACCCTCCATGATTTTAGTTCTAGTGTCAAATGCAGTGATCCTTTCTTGCATTGTCTGCTCCAGTAGATTGATCATCTCAGTAAACTTAGGATCCAATCCAGCAGGGTGAAGTGTTCCAGTAGGTTCAGCCATAGCAGGCTTGGGTGCCTCAGTAAGTTTATCAAGCTTTTGTGGGATGGTGGCAAACTGTTCTTTCAGGAACTTCTCCTTCATTGTATAGCCTTGTCTAATTCCTTTCACATCTAGAGCAAGGTCAGCCAAAGCATATTGAGTGGAAGTGATGTTGGAAGCAACTGTTTCAGTAGTTCTTCCTCTATCTTCCACCAAGTTCATTAAATCTTCAAACCTTTGCTCTTGCCTGTCAAGTTGAGTTCTTAACCTTACAATGTCACTTCTGGCAGCCCTCAACTCATCCAACACTTGTGCTGGTACCCCACCAGCCATTCCTCCAGCCATATGTCCAGCTGTTTCATCAGCAGGCTCTTCCACATTGTAATGTGCCCTCTGTCTGCTGACAACCATGGCTCTACTCATTTCCCTTCTAGCAGGGGCAGGACCTTCTTCAACCATAGCACCAAGAATAACCTCCATAATTGGATCTTGTGCAGGTTCCTCAAAAATTGGTACATATGCCTTTTGAGGTTCAGCAGCAATAATTTCTTCCCTAGGCATTTGAAACTCTTCATCACTGAAGTCATAGTCCAGTAGTTGTTCATCCTCATCAATAACAGCAGTCTGTTGACTATATTTCCCTTCAGTGGCCTTTCCTCCAGTAGGCTCTACTACAGCAGCCTGTTCTTCAATAATTATAGGGGTTTCCTCCAAACCCATTGGGAGTTCCAACCTTTGTCCAGGTGCTGTTTGGTCCTCAGCAACCTGTACCACCAGTTCCGACCTTTATTCGAGTCTTTGTTTGAACCTCAACAGACTGAACCTCCTCAAAGTGTAATGGTGATTCTTCCACACCCATCACCAAGTCCAACCTCTGTCCAATCACTGTATGTTCCTCAGTGAGTAGGACTCTCTCTTCCACACAGATAAAAGGAAAAGTTTCCATGTTTTCCTCTAGAATTCCTCCAGCATCAGCAATCTTCTGTAAATCCTCAGCAGATTTAGAGATAGTGCCCTGAGTATCAATCCATTCTTGATATTGAACTGAATCTTTAGAACTAACATCAGGCTCACTATATTCAATAACATTCTCTTCATCCAAATCTTCAGTCTGCTTATCTTTAGTATTCATATCAGCCTCCACAACCTTTATTGCATCAGATGTGCCAACCATCCTGTTACCTTCAAGGTTTATCATGTCGTTGCTTAAGGCCTCCTAATCATCTATGGTGAGATCTTCCAGATCCTCATCCATTTGACTGGTCTACTGGCCTTCAGCAGACTTGCCAGCATCAGTGGACTGTTCTACACTTGGTTCATTTATCATAGCAGTTCCACTAGCTTCTCCTTGATGTGGAGGATGACCATCATCAGAATCAGATAATGATGAATCATCACTATCTGGTCCATCCCTAGGAGTCTTGAACATAATACCTTCTTCTCCCTTCTCTTTTTCAATAATTTCCATTAATCTCATTTCCAACAGGGAGGTATCAACCAAGTCAAGAAAATTTTCCAGCCCTAACTTGTCAAAATCCCACTCCTCAAAGTCTGTCATAGGCTCAGCAGCCGATTTTTGTCTCTTGTAAAATCCAAACTTCCATTGGAAAGAATCAGCAACCAGCAGGAGTGTAGGATCAACATACCCTTCCTTATTTTTCTTTTCTCTTCTTTCAAAGGGCATAGTTGGCTTTCTGGGAATTGTCTGTCCACTTTGCTAACCTCCAAATGACTCAACAAGCAGATTCAGAGTTTCCACAACAGATGCTTCCAGGTCAGTAGGTTCTTCTGGTTGTATATTTGTACCTACCACCTCCATCTGCTCCACACTAGGTTCCCCTGACTTACATGCTCATCAGCAAGGTTAGCAGGAGACTGCTCTTCCCCCTGAGCTATTGCAGAATTTGCAGGGTCTTGTACAGTTATATCAATATCCACAAGCAGGTGCAGACTCAGTAGTCTGATGTGGTTCTTCAGTGGGCTCAGCAGGTTGCTCAACAACAACCTCTCCAGTAGGTTGCTCAACAACAACCTCTCCAGTTTCAGTAGGCATAACAATTTTTAAGGGTTCAGCTTCAATAGCCTCTTGTTCTTCTTCTTCCCTTTGTTCTTCAAGGACCCTCAGTTCCTTGCATTTTCCATTCTTCTTTTTCTTAGCAATTTCCTTCATTCTCTTGGAAAGTTTCTCGATTCAACTTCAAAGCAGACTTTCCTCTTCCTAGTAACTTCAAAGCAGGTCGGTAACTTCAACTTCAACCGGACTCTCGCAGACTCAGATCTCTCGCTCTCTCGTTTCCTTGTTTTCCTAGGCCGTAACATCTCTTGTGATTTTTTCGGTATCGCGAACCTTCCTCTTCTCAGGAACTTTCTTGGGTGCAGCAGATTTAACAACTTGCTTGGCCTGCCCACCACCAGCACCATCATCTCCATCATTATCACTTTCAATTGCTTCAGCATCCACATCTTCATCATCATCCAAACCAGGGATGAGATAGCCAATCTCTTTCTTATATCTTGACTTGTTTATTTTCTCAGGTGCAACATCAGCAATCCCCAAATGATTCAGCTGGGCCTGAACCATCAAAGCCAAAGGTAAGGCCTTGGATTTCCTTGTCCCTTCTCTTTCCTCAGTTATCACTTTCTTCATCTAATGGACAAAGAATCTAGCCCAATCAAACTTCATGCTTTTGTAGATGATAATTAGCAGTTCAATCTTGGGTTCTGATAAAGTATCCAGGCTTCCACTAAGTCCTAAGATGTTCTTTGCTATTATCTTGCTTAGCAAGTTGTACTCCATTCCTATATGCTTCACATTGATGCTCAATGTTGATTTAACAACATCATTGGTCTTTATTCTGTCAACAAAATCCAATTTTGACAGTCCCATTTCCTCAGGATTAGTTGGAGCATCATGTACAGGTGCAAAACCAAAAGCTTCCCTCAGCAGGTTTGAGGAAACTTCAATCTCTTGGCATTCACTGTTGTAGTAAATGCCTCTCTATTATCTCTTATCACAATGTTTCTCCAGAAGCTAACAACATTTGTGTAAGATATTCTTTCAAATCTTATATTGAGGACATCTTCGAATCCTTCATATCTTCTAATTCTTCGACCAATATTGATAGCCAACTCAGTTTTGTTAGCATCAACAACAAAGCCTCTGACACTATGGCTTGTTCCGATGTGAACATCATCCTTATCTGCCATTATTGAAGAATAAGATGAAGAAGATTGCTTTCAAATCTGTGTTCACACGGTATATTTGCAGAGAAAATCAATCTGAGTTTTGTAAGGATCCTCTGGGTATATGTCTGTATATATAGGGATAGGTAGTTGAGAGTGTCAGATAATGCACTGTACACGTACTGTAGCATTAACCACGATTAAATATGAATAAATTAGATCTTGACACGTGGCCCATAACTTATCCATAAAGAGTTGTAACCGTTAGATCGTGTAACTGTGGTTATAAAGATAAGATAAATATCCCGGTCTTTTGCTTTTTGACTGTTGTTAAAGTTTGACTGTAACGTATGCCTCAGCAGACTTTGCCATCAGTGGACTTGGCTCAGCAGCCTGCTGACATAATGTCTCAACAGCCTGCTGACAATGTTACTCTGCTGATCTTCAATTCTTCTTGTTTTGTCCAATTGATAATACAAGATGAAGTTTAATACCAATGACTGATCTGTCAAGTGAGCTCACCCAACAGGACAAAGACCAATCCCCTTGGCAACTTCATTTGCTCAATTGTTCAAACATAAATCTGTACATGGAATTGTTGATACCAATGACTAATCGCTAAGTGAGCTCACCCAACATAGCAAAGACTAATCCCCTTGGTGAATTCCAGTACATTGCTGATCATAGGTGTATCAGTCAACTTTTATAATTCCAAGTTCTATCCTTAACTTAGCAAATCTTTCACTATCCAATGGTTTTGTGAAAATATCAGCAAGTTGATCTTTAGTAGGGAAGTAAAGAACCACCACATCTTTCTTTTCAACATGGTCTCTTATAAAATGATGTCTCACATCAATATGCTTGGTTCTTGAGTGTAAAACAGGATTTTCTGTGATTGCAATTGAACTTGTGTTGTCACACATTATAGGAATTTCTTTTTCTTCAATTCTATAATCCCTTAATCGTTGTCTTAACCAATGTATTTATGCACAACAACTTCCAAGAAGCAATATATTCAATTTTTCAAAGAGTGAAAGTTGATATTGAATTCTTTTTCTTGCTAAACCAGGAAACCAGTCTATTTCCCATCAATTGACAAGTTCCTGTGGTGCTTTTTCTATCAATCTTGCATCCAGCATAATCAGAATCTGAGTAGGATATAACCTTGAAGCTTCCATCTTTTGAATACCATATTCCAACATCCAAAGTCTCTTTTAGATACTTGAGAACTATTTTGACTGCAGCTAAATGACTTTCCATAGGTTTTGATTGAAATCTTGCACAAACACCTACCGCAAAGGATATATCAGGTCTGCTGGCAGTAACGTACAGTAGACTGCCTAACATCCTTCTGTATAAAGTCTGATCAACATCTTTGCCTTCCTTGTCTTCATCCAATCTAATGTTTGTACTCATAGAAGTTGATACTTTGGTGCTATTTTCCATACCAAATTTCTCCAGCAGCTCCTTGGTATACTTGGTTTGATGAATGAAGATTCCATCTTTCATTTGATTGACTTGCAATCCCAAAAAATAGTTTATTTCTCCCATCATACTCATTTGGAATTTACTTTTCATCATATTAGCAAACTTCTCACATAATAATTCATTTTCAGAACCAAAAATTATGACATCAACATAAATCTGTACCAGCAGGGTGCTGTCTCATTTATTGATTCTGAAAAGAGTCTTGTCAATGGTACCTTTGGTAAAACCATTGTCCACCAAGAATTAAGATAGGGTCTTATACCATGCTCTTGGTTCTTATTTCAAACCATAAAGTACTTTATTGAGTCTGTACACTTTATCTTCTTGATCTTTAACATCAAAACCAGGAGGTTGCTGAACATAGACCTCCTCTTCCAGAATGCCATTCAAAATTGCACTCTTGACATCCATCTGATATACTTTGAAGTTTTTGTAAGCATTATATGCCAAGAATAATCTTATAGCTTCCAATCTTGCAACAGGGGCATATATTTCATCAAAATCTATTCCTTCTGCTTGAGAATAGCCTTTTGCTACTAGTCTGGCCTTGTTCCTTACAATGGTACCAGATTCATCCAATTTGCTTCTGTATACCCATTTGGTTACAATTATATTTGCTTGATTAGGCCTTTCCACTAGTGTCCAAACTTGATTTCTTTCAAATTCATTCAATTCTTCTTGCATAGCAATTATCCAATCTGGATCTGATATTGCTTCTTCAACAACTTTAGGTTCCATTTGAGATAGAAAACAAGTGAACATTGCTTCTAATTGCCTTCTAGTCCTTACACCTTGCTGTATATTGCCAATAACTTGCTCAGCAGGGTGATCCCTTAACCATTATTGATTTTGGTTAGATTGATTCTCAAGAACATCATCTTCAGTAGGGTCTGCTGTTGCTTCAGCAAGGGGTTCAGCAGATCCTTGAACTGCCTTAGTTGTTGCATCAGTAGTGTTACCAGTAGGGTGTTCAGCAGGGGCAGAATCAGAAACCTTTAACTCATTTATCCTTTCCAAAACATCAACACATTCTAGATCAGTGACTTGTTGATTCTCAGCAGGTTCTGAAGCTTCATCTTCCATTCCAGTGAACTTAGGTTCATCAAATTCAACATGTATTGTTTCTTCATGTTTCAGTGTCCTTTTATTCAAGCACTCGAATGCCTTGCCGATTAAGAGTATCCCAAGAAGATTCCTTCATCTGATTTAGGTTGGAAGGTCTTCAATTGCTCCTTATGATTTAATATAAAACATTTGCTTCCAAATGGATGGAAATAAGATATATTAGGTTTCCTTCCATTCCAAATTTCATAAGGCGTCTTCAGCAGTTTCTGGTTCACTGAGGTCCTGTTTTATGTATAGCATGTTGTATTGACTACTTCATTCAATATCTTTCAGGTAATAATGCTTCACAAATCAAAGTTCTTCTTGCTTCTTTTAAAGTTCTATTTCTTCTTTCAGCAACCCCATTTTGCCGAGGTGTACCAGAAGCAGCTAGTTGATGTAGCACACCATTCTGCTCACAGTATTCTCTTATAACTTTATTGAGAAATTTAGTACCATTGTCCGATCTAATCTTCACTACTGTCAAAATTTTCTCATTTTGCAATCTCTTCAAAAGTTCAGGCATCTTTTGAAGTGTTTCACTTTTCTTGTTCATGAATACTACCCAAGTGTATCTTGGATAATCATCCACAACTACAAAAGTCTACTTCTTTCTTGTTACACTTGTTGGTGTCACTGGTCCAAAAAGATCCATGTGCATCAGCTCCAAAACTCTTTTTGTTGATTGCTTAGTCTTTGATTTGATGTTTGATTTTGTTTGTTTACCTTGCTGACAGGCATCACATATAGCATCCTTTTTGAATGTTATCTCAAGTAAACCAATCACCAGTTTCTTCTTCACCAACTGATTGATATCATCAAAATTTAGATGATTTAATTTATTATGCCATAACCAATTAAGTTCTGACTTGGTATGCACAATCAGGCAATTTTCTGGAACAGCAGTAGACCAATCCACGACATACATGTTTTGTTGTCTTCTTCCAGCCAACACAACTTGATCACCTCTTTCACTAATGACAATACATGTGCCCTTGTCAAAAGTGACCTTGTAACCCATGTTACAAAACTGTCCAGTGCTCAGTAGGTTGTAGTCCAGTCCTTCCACAAATGCAACATTCCTGATTGTTAATCCATTTCTCACAAGTGTGCCATATCCTCTTGTATATCCTAGTGTATTCTTGTTGCTAAAATTCACTCTTGGACCATCATTTGTCATATAGTTTGACAAACAGTGCTTATTCTTTGTCATATGTCTGGAACATCCACTGTCAAAGTACCAGACACCCTACAAAACAAAGTTAATGTATTTTAGGTACCCAAAACTGTTTGGGTCCATGATGGTCGTAGTAAGCATGATCCTTGGCAAGTTTCCATAAGGTCTTCTTTGAAAAGTATCATACTTTTGTTCATACATGTATTCTACATATCCATAAGGTCTAACATTTGGTTGTGTACGACTCACATATGCTTTCTGGCCTTTTGGTATGTAATGTCGTTTGGAGTGATTTCTTTTGTTATAAGCACTAGTATAACCATTAGTTTGTCCGTCCTGTTAGGAACAACCCCGTAGTAAGGAGTCCGCCGAGGTCTCTCGCTAAGGTCTTATATAAGTCCTCTGCTGAGTCCTCTGCTGATTCCATTGCTGAGGTTTTACCCTAGTAGTATGGTTATATATGTTGTTTCTATCTGTAGGAGCAGGAATATTCCAATCATCATCAGTAAGGAACAGTCTACCTTTCTCCTGAGATAAGTATCCCTTGAATGATTGACATTTTTAGGTTTAGGATTCTTATCCTTGGAATATTTCTGATTTTTGCCTTTTTGTGGTCTAGTAGACTTGGTACCAGGTCTGCTATCAGCAGGTCTAGAAGGTACAGCAGTCTTATTTTTGGATTTATTCTTTTTGTTAGGTGCTGTTGACCTTTTTGACTTCTGATTTTGCCTCCTTGAAGTTTTCTCAGTAGGCTTCACTGCCTCAGCAACCTTTTTGGGAGTTGGATCTTGTGCAGGCACAAACTTCGGACCAATTCTGGTACTAGGCTCAGTAACCTTACTGGATCCACTCTTATTAGATTGTTGAGTTCCAAATCCAAGGTCTGTTCTATCACCATAAGGCTTTCCAGTTTTGAATGCAGTGGAGGAACAAGATTGTTCAGCAGATTCAACAGCTACTGAATGTACAGCAGACTTGTGTTGATTCTGTCCAAACTCCTTTTCCTTACCCTTAAGAATTCTTAATTCAGCTTTTAACCTTTCAACTTCTGATTGAAGAGCTTCTTTTTCAGCCTTCACAATCTCATAACCAGATTGTATTATCCTCAGTTGATTAAGGATGGCATCCAAAGTTTCTTCATTGTCAGAATTTTTAGGATTTGAACCACAAGTTGATTCACAATCACTTTCAACAGGAGTGTTTATAGATACATAATTGTATACCTCCTCCGTTTCATCCATATTTTCCATTAAAGCATAATCATCCATATCAAGAACAAGTGCGTATCATCAGATTCATTTCCCTTTTCCGATTCTACTTCATATCCTGATTCATCTTCAGCAACCATAGCTTTCTTGCCAGATCTTCTTTGTTGACTTTTGCTCTTCAGTAGGTCTGGACAATCAGGTCTGAAATGTCCAGGCTTCTTGCAATTGAAGAAAAGATAATCAGGTTCCTTCTTTTGTTTTAGCCCAGGACAGTCAGGTTTGAAGTGTCCTGGTTTCTTGCATTGATAACACAAGTAATCATTGTCTTTCTTGGATTCTTCCTTCTTCTTCTCACTAAACTTCTTTGTGAAAATCCTTGAAAAACTCCTTCAAGTTTTCATCATTCTGATTTTCTTGCTCAGTAGGGCAATTTGCTCTTGCATCTCATCCAGTAGATCATCTTGAGCTCCTGATGTTTCTTCTTGATGTGTAGCACCAATGCAAGTGGTCTATGGTTCTTCTTTTTCAGTCTCAGGTACAAGTTTCTTACTGAATTCATAGGCTTTGAGATCTGAAATCAATTTGAAGGTGTCCTCTTCATGTAGACTCCTCATTTGTTCTATTGCAGTCACCTTCATTTCCCAAACTTCTTTTGCAGGTAATGCATCCAAGATTTTTGAATTGATTTCTTCTTTTGAGTACTTTACACTCATTAGGGTGAGTTCATCCATTATTGCATTGAATCTTGACACCATTTGTTTAATAGTTTCATTTGGTTTCATTTTGAACTCCTAGAACTTCTTCTTTGCCACACTGATCTTGTTCTTCTTGATAGCATCAGTGCCTTCACGGATTAATTGCAACTTATCCCAAAGTTCTTTTGCAGTCTTGCAATCTTTCACTTTCATGTACATATTGCTATCCAAGGTTCTGTATATGATATCAATAGCAATGTTGTTGAGGTTTTCTCTTTTTCTATCTTCAGCATTCCATTCTCTTTTTGGCTTTGGAATGTACTGCGTTTGATTATCCATAGTTATAGCTTTTGTGATTTCCAGTGGTCCATGAGTCAGCACATCCATCATCTCATCATGTGTTGCAGCTAGAAAAGCCTGCATACGAAATTTATACTCATCAAAACAATCTAAGGAACACATCAACATTGTTCTATCATACTGGTTGTTATCCATGATTCAAAGCTTTGAAAATCAGAAACTTGAAAAAGTTTTCAAAGTATTTTCACAAGCAAAACAAGTAGGATTACTTCAGAACAGAAGCACTACTCCGATACCAATTGTTGGTCCCTTGAAAAGGCTTTGGTTAAGTTTAGGGGGGTGAATAAACTTAACACTTAAAACTTTTGGAGTTAACAAACTCAAGAACTTCAAAGAACTCCGTCGAGTGCTCGCAGTCCGCCGACTATTGACTTTACTGAATTTGTTGTAGCGGAATATATTTAAATTAAGCCTTATTACTTGTTGTTAAAATAGGATACCAAGTATTAGATACTCGTAGTGTATGTGTGTGATTCAATTGCTAGTTCGGTAGATTGATGTGCTAAATGTACTAAATGCAGAATGTAAGTGCAGAAAGTAAGTAGGCAGATTTTATAGTGGTTCCAGGTGGTGTAATCCTGTCAGTCCACTCTTCTCCTGTGATGTTGGAGGTAATTCACTAGAGATCCTTGAGGTAGCAGTTACAAAAAGCCATAAGTTGTTTGTCCTTCACCAATAAATATGGCTTCACAAACTGAACACTTGGAACAGGTAGGATTGCTGCTCCAAAGTCTTCCACTGGTCCTTGAAGGGTAGGATTGCCTCTTCACCAGTTCTACCACAAACAACAGTCCTTGACACCCAAAGATGCTTCACTGACTTCAGTAAATTTCTTGTAAAAGAAAGTTTGAATCAAGTAAGTGATTCAGCTTACAGCAGCTTGATCTGGATGATATGATCAGCAGCTTGGATTCTTCAAGTGTGTAAACTTGATGTAGCTTGATAACAGATTACACTTGAAGAAGTTTACTGGATCAGTAGCTTTAAGTTCAGTAGGATCAGCAGGGTGACTTCTTGATAAGAATCTGAAGCTCAAGATTATCTGTTGTTTTTCTCTTTAAAAATCATCTTCTGTTTATTTAACAGGGGTCTTCTATTTATAGGTGAGAATCCTTGTGACTTATGTTTGAAATTCAAACATAGCCGTTTCAGATTTGTCCCATCTTGACTTGCTTTCTGTCCCTGTACATAGTACTGACACTGTCAGTTTACTTTTTGTCAGATTTCAGACTGTCCACCCTTTGACTTGTATCTATTGGATAAACCTATGTTTCTTTCCAACGTCCCTTTAATCTTGGCCATTGATTTGATGATAAAACCAAGAGTTGTTATCTGTCATTTTCTTTGTAAACTTCCAATGTAACCTTTGATTAAATCGAAATATATGTTCAGCAGGTTCCTGTGTATGTAAGTCTGCTGAAATACATATCAGTCAGCTGATTCAAGGTTTATGTGTTTATAAAAACACTTCAGCTGACTTCTCTTATATCTAACTTTTTATTATTAAGTTAGATTACACCACTTTGATCATAACCAAGTTCCAGTCACCATTTAACTTGTGGAACTTAGACCTTGTACACAAGGTACATGCAATCAGTTTAGGTCATCACAGACTTCTCTAAATTATGATTTCATATCCTTGACTTTAAATACTAAGTTTGATCCCTTAGCCTTCAATAACTGTGTTTGAGCCCTCACCCTTCAGTCTTCAGTAGGTTCCTAAACTAGTCTTCTGACTCAGGTACCCTACTGATCTAGACAGGTCTGCTGATGAAAGTCAGCTGACCTTTTACAGTGCTTGTTTGATCAAACCTATACAAAGATCAAACTCTAATAATCCTATACATTTGATCTAGACGTCTTTTTGCCTTTTCTCTATAACAGCTAGTCTGGCACTCATCACTAAAACTTAAAATAAGTCCAACAAGTTTCCTTTGCCATAAGACATAGATATGCTTTGTCATTGTCTGAGCTGTCTGCTTCATCATCATCTGAATCATTTTCAGATGATTCTTCATTCTTTTCACTGCTGGTTTCAGCTTTGAGTGCCTTCTTGTTATTTCTCTTTTCTGTTGTTTTGTACTTCTTCTTTTCCTCTTCTTTGTCTTTTTCTTCAGGGCAATCAGCCTTGAAGTGACCTTTCTTCTTGCAATTGAAGCATTTGTATTCATCATCCTTTTTCTTCATGTCTTTGCTTGAGCTTGACTTCTTGTTTGATGATGAACTCCCTTTGAATTGCTACTTCTTGCTAAACCTGTCAAAATGTTTGATCAGTAAAGCTACCTGTTCTTTCAGCTCCTACGTTTCTTTGCTGCTTGTGTCAGCTATTTTGATTTGCTGGGGTGCAACCAGTGCACTAGCCTTGTGTGTCTCTACTGGTGCACTGTCTATGCCGTTCAACTCAAATTCATGAGCCTTTAATTGAGACATCAGAGTTAAAGTATCAATGTTTGCAAGGTTTGTTGTTCCTTTAAGCTCTGATGTGATGATCTTCCATCTTTCAGGTAGACCTCTCAAGATTTTCAGGCACACTTCTTTCTGTGGATATGTGTGCCCAAGTTGTTGCAGTTCACCGATGATGCTTGAGAACCTGTTATCCATTTGATCAATGGATTCACCAGTCATCATTTTAAAGTTCTCAAATTTCTGTTTTGACACATATAATTTGTTTTCCTTGACTGCTTCTGATCCTTCATTGATCAGTGCTAATTTATCCCACATCTCCTTTGTTGTTTTGCAATCTTTTATCCTTGAACATATTATTGTCTAGAGTCTTCAAGATCATGTCTTTTGCAACAAACTCTAGGTTTGCCCTTCTTCTGTCATCCTTGGTCCAATCTTTCTTGATTTTATCTATCTCCTTTCCTTGATCTACTCCTGTGGTTATCACAGTTGTGATCTTGATTGGGCCATCATTAATTACCTCCAGCATCTCCTCATGAGTTGCTGCAAGATGAGACAACATCCTTATTTTATATTCATCAAAATTATTAACATTGAATACATGTACCTTTGACATGAAAATTGAGGAATCCATGAGTAAAGATAAGAGATATGTATAAAAAGCAAAGATTTGAAAACTACTTTGAAAATGTGTGATCTGCTTGTTACCAGAAATTAGATCAGAACAGGTTCTGATACTAGGAACACTGCTCTGCTACCAATTGTGGGTCCCATAGAAGGGTAAAACTATAGTCAGAGGGGGGTGAACGACTATAGTGGAGTTTCAAAAACATTTCTAATATTTAAAAGATTTTGGGCAGCGGATAAGTCCATTCTTTAAATGTTGGTTCAAAGTAGATTACACAATCACAGATGTAATATGCAATGAAATAAAGTGCTGTAAAGTAAATTGCTGAAAGTAAATAGACACAAAGGTTTATAGTGGTTCAGGGTGGTGTAATCCCTTAATCCACTCTTCTCATGTGATGATTGGAGGAATTCACTATTGTTTTCACAGACACAATAGTTAGATTAATTGTCCTTGGCTACACAAGCTTCACAATCTTCAAGACTATAACTCCCTAGCTACAAAAGCTTCAGTGACTCAGTCTCTATCACTGCTCCTTGAGAACAACTCTTTCAGCAGCTATCACAAAGGTTGCAACTCCATCTCAGATTCCTCTGATTCAATTGCATCAGTTTGATGTGAATTGGATTCACAGATTTGTGATCAATCTTAGTGATTTATATGGAATTTCAGTTCTGATTGCTAAGTTGATCTCTAGATATTTCCTTTAAGTTCAGATAGAAGGCTTTTCAAATTGATAGAGTTTCTGCTTGTTTCTTATCAGATTTTTTTCGTATTGTGTTTCCTGTCTGTCAATGCCTTCTATTTATAGCCATGATAATCCTTGATTTGGATTTCCGTCCGTTGGCTATTTAATGTGGGGAATAATCCTTGATTTAATTCATGATTCCACCATAATTATATTCTCCTTGATTTCAGTGATCGGAATTTTCCTCAAACATCTATCAGAAAATCCGTCCTTGATTGATCCTCAATTGATTGCGCATTAAATGCTTGATCCTCTGAATCTTATTTATACTTCATAGTTTGAACAATTAAAGTTTACTTGGATGTTCCTTCAATGGTTAAGTGATTTTGTTGACTTGGCTGTTCTTCACCGCTTTGTCTTTACTCGGCCGACAATTAGTTTACTTTGCCGGTTCACTGCTTTCTTTGATTTTACAAGACTCCTTGTACTTCACTGATACTTAATTTGGGTGAGTTCAGTGTACACCATATTTGACATTGTATTCCATCATTTGAATTATAACTTAGATTTATCCAAGATCATCACAGACTTCCCTGGTTATAAGTCAGATCATATGTCTTCATGCTTCTCTGCTGGTACTTGGCTGCCTTCACTCTGGCAGATTTCTATTTTACTTAGCCATCCTAGCAACTAGTACAATACTTGTCTGACTTAAATTATACAACATGTCAGACTCTAAGTAAAGACTTATACAGAGTTTTCTAACTTATTTCAGACTTGCTATATCAGCTAGTATGGCCATCATCAAAACATAATAAAATGTTCCTAACAATTCGTTTCTTATGGAAACACGAATTATCTAAATCCGTGAAGGTCAATTGTTGTGGAGTTAATCTCAGGTGATTCTCTCATTTATCTCATTCCATTTCTGTATAGAATCATTCTATGTTTGACTTGTTGGTTTCCATGCTGCAGATTCTATGATAAAGGCAGAAATTTGCCTCGATTTTCCATGTTATCGAATTAAGGTTGAAGATATTGGGGATTTCATCACCCATTATATTTCGGTGAATGTTCAAAGGTTAAAGGATGCTTCTTGGAACATGCTGTTGACCATATTCATTTCCATGTGTTGAGTCTGAGTGGTATCTATGTGAAATTGAGAGTTGCAAGCTTGTACATGTCTAATAAGGCTCCGCCTTTCACACCTATGGATTTCTACATCCCGAGTTCTAAACCGGGTTGCTTTGGTATAATGGCTCAAAACCTAGCTTTAAATTGTTAAAGGTCTACCCAAGGGTTGATACTTTATGAGGTCTCTATTTTGAGTCTGAATTGAGAACCACTCCGCTCAATGATGGTTAATTTCTGCCTCTATTGGTTTAATCAGGACAATTGACTCATTAGGCGTGAAGTAACATTCTGTTTAGAGATGGCCTCTAGTTTCTTGTCCATCCCCTGAACCATTCAGCATTTTTAATCAATTAGCTTAACCCCCTGCCTGTGTTGTAATGCCCCGTTCCCGGACACCGAGTTCTTATCTGGAAATGAACGTTCGGCACGTATAATATTAAATACATTCAATATTATAAGTAAGCCTCTACTACGTCATATCGAGTTTATCAATAACAGAATCTAAAAGACTCGGGTAAAATTTATAAAAGATACTAGAATAGAATTTCAACAAACTAAAGATTTAAAGTTATCTTACAACCAGGATAATTTAAATCTTACAATGTGATGTCTCAAAGTAACATAAACTGAAACTACAACACTGTTTTAAAAGAAAGTACAACTTGTTCGTCCTCGAAATCGTCATCGAATTCGCTCAACTTGTTCATCTTCTCTTCCCCAATTCACAAAACAAAACATGCAATTGAGGTAAGTAAAAAGGTAGAAGCTATTGTTTAATTACGTTTTACAGCGAAAGGCTCATAATTAATAAATTTTCCTTATGAGACCTACTCAACACTAGGGTTCACTTCATGCTCATCAACATGTCATGCTATTTGTTTGTAGCCTAACTTATCTTTGTTACATCAGCATTCAAGGGCACTATGCATGGTGCTACACACCACGAAGTATCGTTTGCAACCTATTAGTGGATCACACCAACAGCCACGGGCTAGCGTCGATAGTGTACACGTTCAGTGAAGTCCCTTCGTACTTGGTTCGTGTAAACCTACGAAGTTATTCACTTTTACTGACTGCCCACACATTGCCACATAAACTTGTGCTTTACCAAGAATGATATGTTGTTTAGTCTTTTAATTCGCAAGTATGTATTTTAGTAGTCATTAACTAGATATCTATGTGTTTTTAAGGCAAAACTCACTTAACATCCCTAATCCCTCTCTTAGACATCTAGACACAACATCCTAACCACATACACAGACATTGAGGAATACTAATTCATCAAAGCACAAGACAATCATGCTCTTTCGACGGTCCCGAACTTCAACTCTTATGAAGAATCCATTTTATGCTGGAACTAAATGCATCAGAAGCTTAATCATGGATGGTTCTTGCACAATAATGTTATTAGACCAAGAAACAATGTTTAAAACTGGATTCGGGGCTTAAAACTCAATGTTTCATAAAACAGAGGATTTGGCGTGTGCTAAGCCTTTTTGGCGCGTGCTAAACCTCTCTGAAACATTTAGCATCTTCTAGTTAACTTTTGGCATGCGCTAAAAGCCTTTGGCACATGCTAAAAACCCCAGTAGATTCAGGTTGTTTTCTCCACCATTTTGGCGCGCGCTAAAACACCTACGCGCGCACTAAAAAATCCGTGTAACTTTCAACATGGTTCTGTTCCGTTTGGCATGCGCTAAACGTCTTTGGCGCGTGCCAAAGCCCTAAAACTGCCTTAAACATCAGTTTTCTGCACTTTACGATTTCCATCCCAATTCCTCAACTTCTAACATAAAAAAGATAGTAAAAACAACAGCAAAACTATTCTTAAACATACCATAACATTCTTGTCATCAACAATAACAGCTAGGCATGAATTCTAACATCAATTCATCCAAAAACGCAAACCTTAGCATTATAAAACATAATTAAACATAGGAAGATCCTCTTACTTGTTAGAAAGTGTAACATCCCGACTTTTTAGAAAAGGGTAAAGTGGTAATTGGGTAAATCCACTATGACCTAATTACTATTTATCCTATTTGAATTAATTAAAAAGAATTTAATTAAAGGATCTAGTTATTATATAAAAAGGATTTAATTAATAATTATAAAAGGAAAATATCATCTAATCTCTCAATAATCAAAACACGGGAAAAAAATTCTGAAAAAAAAGAGAAAGAGGTGACGCAAAAAAAGGCACAGGCAGCGACGCAATATTCAGAAAGAAAAAAAAAAGGAGAACGTAAACTCCAATCACAGGACCAATCTGTTCATCGTTTCAAGATGCAACAGTAGAAGAAATCGATCACTGGATGAAGACGGTCGTTCCATACTCTTCATTTTCTAAACAGTAAGTTTTTAGTTTAGCCCTAGTTTTTGTATTCGTCGAGTTCGACTCTTCAAAAATTCATATCTTTCAATCCGTAGCTCTGTTTCGCAGACATGAGTAGTCAAAACGATCGTCTTGGAGTTTATATTGTTCTAAAAATAGTTTTACAGGAAATAATCCAGGTAATTTCCTTTTTCAAGCACTTTTTCATTTCTGGATTTTCCGGAAAATAGGATTTTAGGGTTTCTTGTTGATTTAATAGGTTTTGGGATTTGAGATCAAGAGTTGTAGCAATTTCTTGGCGCTTTTCTTTCAAGATTACTTGCAACTAAGGTAAGAGGCTCTTCCTAATGAGTAATCATAGTTTTATAATGATGGGTTGAGTGTTGATGAGGTTTGTGTTGTGTGGTGCTAGAATTCATGTTAGGTTGTAGTTAGTGAGTTTTGATATGCCTTGGTGTGTTTAAGTTGAGTTTTAGTGCTGTTTTTATGAGAATTTTGGTGATAAACGTATTTGGTTTGGGATAGAAATCGTTTAAGTGCAGAAAGGAATGTTTAGTATGTTGTACTTTTGGGGAAATTATGGTTTTAAGCCACGAGATGAGTTTTAAATGTTCATTCTTTATCTAATAACACTAAATGAAAATGAAAAAGCCTCGTTTGAGTTTCTGATGCGTTTAGTTCCAGCACCGAATGTACTCTTCCAAAGAGTTTAAGGTCAGGACCGTCGGAAGAGCATGAAGGGGCTTGTGCTTTGATGAATTAGTATTCATCAATTTCTGTGTATTTGCTAGGCCTTGTCCGTGTCTAGTGGTCAAAGTAAGAGAGTGGTAGGTGTGAGGGAGCTTACTTGAAAATACTTAGGTGGCTAGTTAATACACAATAAAATTACATACGTGATAGTAAAAGATAAAACGTCACCTATTCTCGGTTAGGCACTATTTCAAATCGGCGATGTGATACGTTCATAAAAGTTGAACAATGCTACTGGCTCAAAAGACTGAGGGGTAGTGGAGGAAATTCATCAAATGTATATGCATACCGGGGAAACCCCGGAGCTATCAGGTGCTAATCACCGTTAGTTAGCAAGTATATCTTCTGGCTGATGAACGCCATGCAAAGTGTCCTTGACTGTTGACGTAACCAAGATAAGTTAAGATAGAAACGTATAGTCATGACATGTTGATGGACTTGGAGTGAACCCCTTAAACATAACATAATAATAATAAAAAGAAACTTTTTGTTTAGAACTTAGTTATTCATTAGCTTCTCAGTTTTACTAAGTACTTTGTACTTACCTCCTTTGCATTTTATTTTGTATGCATTGTGGGGTGAGAAGACGAACAGGTTGACTAAGTGTTGGTCCCTTGAAAAGGCTTTGGTTAAGTTTAGAGGGGGGTGAGTAAACTTAAAACTTAAAACTTTTGGAGTTAACAAACTCAGCAACTTTAGCGCACCGCGATACCTCGCAGTCCGTCTGGCGACACCTCGTAGCCTGCTGATACACAATAGTCTACTGACAGTTGAGTTTACTGAATTTGTGCAGCGGAATAATATCAAAAATTAAGCCTTATTACTTGTTGTTAAATGTGATACCGAGTGTTAGATACTCATTAGTGTATGTGTGTGAGTTCAGTTGCTAGATTCAGTAGGTTGATGTGTATAATAAACTAAAAGCAGAATGTAAGTGCAGAAAGTAAGTAGGCAGATTTTATAGTGGTTCCAGGTGGTGTAATCCTGTCAGTCCACTCTTCTCCAGTGATGTTGGAGGTAATTCACTAGAGATCTTTGATGTAGTTGTTACAATGATTCCTAAGTTGCTTGTCCTTCACCAATAACTATGGCTTCACAAACTGAACACTTGGAACAGGTAGGATTGCTGCTCCAAAGTCTTCCACTGGTCCTTGAAGGGTAGGATTGCCTCTTCACCAGCTCCACCACAATCAACAGTCTTTCACACAAAGGTGCTTCACTGTCTTCAGCAGGTTCTTTGTAGAATAAAGAATGAATCAAGTAAATGATTCAGTTGCAGCAGCTTGATTAGGATGATATAATCAGCAGCTTGCAGTCTTCAAGTGTGTAAACTTGATGTAGCTTGAATACATAATACACTTGAAGATTTTCTTTGGATCAGTAGCCTTAAGCTCAGTAGGTTCAGCAGGGTGATAAAATGCAGCTCAGAATTATCTCTTGTATTTTCTTAATTTTCATCATCTTTTTCTGAGTTGGAAGTCTTCTATTTATAGGTAGGAGTCCATGTGACTTGTATTTGAAATTAAAATATGACCGTTCCAGGTTTTGTCCCATTTGACTTGCTTTCTGTCACTATTCATAGGACTGACACTGTCAGAATCCTTTTTGACAGAATGCAGTATGTCCACCCTTTGACTTGTAACCATTGGATAAAGTCCTAAATCATCCCAACGTCTTTTTAATCTCAGCCATTGATTTGTTTGATAAATCAGAGGTAGTTGGCAGTCCTTATCCATGTAATCTTCTAATGTAATCTTGAATTAATCGAGGTATGTATATCGACGGGTTCATCGGTCTGTCGAAATACCTATCGATCTATTTGAACTATAATTTCTTTGTGTTTAAAACACAATGCAGCAGACTTATTTTATCTAACTTTTAATTGTGAAGTTAGATTACACCTTTTGCAAATAACTAAGTTCCAATCACCATCCAACTTAAGGAACTTAGACCTTGTACACAAGGTATATGGAATCAGTTTAGGTCATCACAGACTTGCCTAAATTCTGATTCCATATCCTTGACTTTAATTACTAAGTTTGATCCCTTAGCCTTCATTAACTGAGTTTGAGCCCTCAGCCTTCGTCTTCGGCGGGTTCCGACTAGTCTACCGACCTATCTACCCTCGATATAGACCGGTCGTCGATATAAATCACCGACCATTACGATGCTTGTTTGATCAAACCTAATCAAAGATCAAACTCTAATAAACCTATACATTTGATCTAGACATCTTTTTGCCTTTGCACTATAACAGTTAGTCTGGCACTCATCACTAAAACTCAGAAATAAGTCCAACAATTTCCCCCTTTTTGGTGATGATGCCAATACCCTCACCTAACAGCAAAGCAAAAAGATTGAAAACAACAACAGAACAAATTTAGTCATCTTTCATTATAATCAATTGTTCAAATTGTTACAGTCTAGCATCAGCAAAGATAAAACAGATAAGTATGCCGATCTACTGTCTTCTTTCCCTTTCCTCTCTTGCTTTCTCTGCTTGTTCTTGATAAGCTCTTATTTCAATGATCATCTCTCTCATCCAGTCATTTTCAATCAGAGATAAGTCAATGTGATTACTTGCTTCCACCAATGCCATGCTTCAGGTAGAGTTAGATTTATCTGATGTACCCTGAAGCCTAACCTCATATAAACTTCCTTGAACTCCTTCAGTGATTCCCTTGCATTTGTGGTAGGTAAATTCCTTTCACCTCTACCAGCTCTTCCACCTCTTCCACCTTTCCTTGAAACCCTCATGGCTTTAACTCTTGCTTCCCAAAATTTCAGTCCCAAAAATGAGTTTAGACCTTCATGAAAGCCCTTGTCATGATAAGGTCTTCTTCTGTTGTTGTATACATTCTTGTATTGTTTGAGAAGTTCATCTGTAAGTGGAAGTCTGCCAAGTGCAGGTTCTCTAAATGCATTAGTATCAACTTCCCATCTCTTCTTGGCAAAAATTCTTGCAGCCTCTTTTGCTACTGCTGTTTGACCATCTTCCCCCTTATTGACATCGTCAACAAACCGGGACAATAGGCCATGCACACTTTCCTAGGTGAGCACTAGGTTGTTTAATTGACCCTCCATGATTTCAGTCCTAGTGTCAACAGCTGTCATCCTTTCTTGCATAGTTTCCTCCAGCAGAGTTATCCTCTCAGTGATCTTAGGATCAGGTACAGCAGGTTGAGATGTACCAGAAGCCTCAGCAGGCTTAGGTGACTCAACAAGTTTATCAAGTTTTTGATGGATAGATGCAAGTTGGTCTTTCAAAAACTTTTCCTTCAGTGTATTTCCTTGCTTGATTCCCCTCACATCTAGAATAAGTTCATTAACAGCATTATGAGTAGATGTGAAATTTGAAGCAACTGTTTCAGTAGACTGTCTATTGTTATCCACTAGATTCATCAGTTCTTCAAATCTTTGTTCATGTCTGTCAAATTGAGTCCTTAACTGTGTTATGTCATTTCTGACAGCCCTCAACTCTCCCACAACATGTTCTGGTACACTACCAGTCATTTCTCCAGCAGCTCCTTCAGCAGGCTCTTCTACATTATATTGAGCCCTTTGTCTGCTGATGATCATTGCTCTACTCATATCTCTCCCAGCAGGGGCAGGTCCTTCCTCAACCATAGCACCAAGAATATCCTCCATTATTGGATCTTGTGCAGGGTTCATCAGCAACAACTTCTTCCTCAGACACTTGAAAATCTTCATCACTGTAGTCATAGTCCAACAGTTGCTCATCCTCATCAACAACAACAGACTGTTGACCATCCTTCCCTACAGTGGCCTTGACTCCAATAGGCTCCACTACAGCAGCCTCTTCAACAACAACAGCAGGGGTTTCCTCCAAACCCAAAGATTGTTCCAACCTGTGTCCAGGTGCTGTTTGTAACCCCGCAACCTGTACCTCCTGTTCCAACCTTTGTTCGGGTGCTGTTTGAACCTCAGCAGCCTGAACCTCCTGTTCCACTCTTTGAGGATTGAATACAGCCTCATTATCCACTTGAAATCCTTCAACATGTCCAATCTTTGTTAGAATAGTGGCAGTTTTAGTAAGAGTGTCCTCAGTGTCAAATCCATCTTGATACTGAATTGAGTCCTCTGAACTGGCACTTGGCTCAATATGGTCAGTAACCCTTTTATGATCCAAAACTTCATTCTGTTGATCTTCAGCAGACTTACCAGCATCAATAGGTTCATCTGTTGCACCATCAGTAGATCCTTGACCAGTGGCTTCATCAATTTTTCCTCTAGCCATTGTACTGGTCTCCCCAGGGAACATGGGGGAGTCATCATCTGAATCAGATGAATCACTATCAGGTGTGTACTTTGGATCTCTGAACATTATTGCTCCACTTTTCTTTCCTTCATCCAATATATCCATCAGCCTAGATTGCAGCATGGTTGTATCTATTAAGTCCAATAGGATGTCCACACCTAGCTGATCAAATGCCCATTCTTCAAATCCACTCATTGGATCAGCAGCTGGTTTCTGTTTCTTAGAGAATCCAAACTTCCATTGGAAATATTTTTGCACTTTTCTGAAGTTAGGATCTACTTTGTCCTTCTTAGATGCCTTCTCATATGGCATAGTTGGCTTTCTGGGGGCAGATTCAACACCTTGCTGACCTCCAAAGGTCCCAACAAGTAAGATCAAAGTTTCTTCAATTGATGCATGTCGGTCAGTAGGTTGCTCTGGTTGTACATTTGTGCCTACTACCTCCATCTGCACCACACTTTCTTCCCCCTGACTTATATGCTCATCAGCAGGGTTAACAGCAGACTGTTCTTCCCCGTGAACTATTGCAGGAATTGTAGGGTCTGGTACCAATTTCTCCACTTCCACACCAGGGTTAGACTCAGTTGTTTGTTGTGGTTCTTCAACAAGTTGCTCAACAACAACTTGTGCAGATTCAGTGGGCTCAGGAACCTTAATAGGTGAGGATTATGTTACTTCAATAGCAGGCTCAGGTACAGCATACTGTTGTGATTCTCCAAAAGATTGCTCAACAACAACCTCCACATCCTCAGTAGGCTTTAAAATAGTTATAGGTTCATCATCAATAGCCTCTCTTACTTCTTCTTCTTCTTGTTGTTTTCTCTGAGCCTCCAAAAGTTTTAATTGTTTACCCTTGCCATACTTCTTCTTCTTGGCAATCTCCTTCATTCTTTTGGAAAGTGGATCATCTTCAATATCCATAACTTTCCTCTTTCTACTTGCTTCTTTCTGTTGCTCCTTCAAAATCTCAGCAACAGTCTTCTTCTCAACTACAGCAGGGTCAGTAGTTTCAATATCAATTGGAACCTCAGCAGACTCCGCAGTCTGTGTTGTTTGCCTTCTTGTTCTTTTAGGCTTTAACATTTCTGTTATCTTCCTTGTTTCAGTAGCCTTCCTTTTCTCAGTACCCTTCTTTGGTGCAACAGGTTTGACTGATTTCTTAGTAGTTTGCTTGACCTGCTCACTACCAGCATCACCATCATCTCCACCATTATCACTATCAGCAGCCTCAGCAACACATTCTTCATCATCATCCAGACTAGGGATATGATAATCAATCTCTTTCTTGTATCTGGATTGGTTTATCTTCTCAGGTGCAACATCAGGAACTTCCAAATGATTCAGCAGGGCCTGAACCATTAATTTTAGGGGTAAGGCCTTGGATTTCCTTTTTCCTTCTCTCTCTTCTTTTGCAACTTTCTTCATGTAATGGATAAAGTATCCAGCACAATCAAATTTCATACTTCTTCAAATAATCATCAGCAGCTCTATCTTGGGTCCTGATAGAGTATCCATACTTCCAACGAGGCCTAAGATGTTCTCAGCAATGATTTTGCTCAGCAGGTTGTACTCAAATCCAATGTGTTTTACATTGATGCCTGGAATTGATTTGGTGGCTTCATTGGTCTTGATTTTGTCAACAAAATCCATCTTGGACAATCCCATTTCCTCAAGATTTACTGGAGCATCTAATACTTCTTCAAAACCAAAAACTTCCCTCAGTAGGTTTGATGAAATTTCGATTTCTTGAGCATTCACAAGTTGTTTTGAATGCTTCTCCTTTATCACAATATTTTTCCAGAAGCTAACAACATTTGTGTAAGATATTGTTTCCAATCTTAAGTTAAGTACATTCTCCAAGCCTTCATATCTCCTTATTCTTCTACCAAAGCTTTCAAATCTGTGTTGACACAAAGTATTTGCAGAGAATGGCAATATGAGAGTTGTAAATGTCTTCTGTGTATAGGTCTGTATATATAACAGAGAGTAGTGGTTGGAAACTGTCAGAGCATGTATTGTAGCATCAACCACGATTAAATTTGAATAAATGAGATCTTGACACGCGGCCCATAACTTATCCATAAAGAGTTGTAACCGTTCGATCATGTAACTGCGGTTATAAAGATAAGATAAATATCCCGGTCTTTTTGCTTTTTGACTTTATTAAAGTTTGACTGTAACGTATGCCTCAGCAGAATTTGCCATCAGTAGACTTGACTCAGCAGTCCGCCGACATATTGTCTCAAAGCGGCCGCTGACAATGTTATTCTGCTGATCTTCAATTCTTCTTGTTTTGTCCAACTGATAATACAAGATGAAGTTTAATACAAATGATTGATCTGTCAAGTGAGCTCACCCAACATGACAAAGACCAATCCCCTTGGCAACCTCATTTGCTCAATTGTCCAAACATAAGTACATGGAATTGTTGATACCAATGACTAATCTGCTAAGTGAGCTCACCCAACATAGCAAAGACTAATCCTCTTGGTGAATTCCAGTACACTGATTATTATCAGTCAACTTTAATAATTCCAAGTTCAGTCCTTAGTTTAGCAAATCTTTCACTATCCAAAGGTTTAGTGAATATGTCAGCAAGTTGATCTTCAGTAGGGAAGTATAGAACCACCACATCTTTCTTTTCAACATGATCTCTTATAAAATGATGTCTTTCATCAATTTGCTTGGTTCTTGAGTGCAAAACAGGATTTTCTGTGATGGCAATTGCACTTGTGTTGTCACACATGATTGGAATTTCTTTTTCTTCCATTCCATAATCCCTTAATTGTTGTCTTAGCCAAAGTACTTGTGCACATCAACTTCCAGCAGCAATGTATTCAGCTTCAGCAGTGGAAGTTGATATTGAGTTATGTTTCTTGCTAAACCAGGAAACCAGTCTATTTCCCATTAACTGACAGGTTCCTGTGGTGCTTTTTCTATCAATCTTGCATCCAGCATAATCAGAATCTGAGTAGAATATAACTTTGAAGCTTCCATCCTTGGAATACCTTATCCCTATTCCCAAAGTCTCTTTTAGGTACTTGAGAACTCTTTGATTTCGCATCTAAATGACTTTCTTTAGGTTTGGATTGAAATCGGCACAAACACCTACAAGCAAAGGATATATCAGTCCGTCGCGATAAGGTACAACGGATCGCCTATCATCCTTCTGTATAAGGTCTGATCAACATCTTTGCCTTCTTTATCTTCATTCAATCTGATATTTGTACTCATAGGAGTTGATATCTTGGTGCTGTTTTCCATACCAAATTTCTTCAGCAGCTCCTTGGTGTACTTGGTTTGATGAATGAAGATTCCATCTTTCATCTGTTTAACTTGCAATCCCAAAAAGTAGTTCATTTCTCCCATCATACTCAATTGGAATTTTCTCTTCATTAGATTTGCAAACTTTTCACATAGCAATTCATTTTCAGAACCAAAGATTATGTCATCAACATAAATCTGTACCAGCAGGGTGTTGTCCTTCTCATTGATTCTGAAAAGAGTCTTATCAATGGTTCCTTTTGTAAAACCATTGTCCACCCAGAATTGAGATAGAGTCTCATAGCAAGCTCTTGGTGCTTGTTTCAAGCCATAAAGTGCTTTATTGAGTCTATACACTTTATCTTCTTGATCTTTAACTTCAAATCCAGGAGGTTGCTGAACATACACTTCCTCCTCTAGAATGCCATTCAAGAATGCACTCTTGACATCCATTTGATATACCTTGAAGTTTTTATATGCAGTATGTGCCAAGAATAATCTGATAGCTTCCAATCTTGCAACAGGTGCATAAGTTTCATCAAAATCTATTCCTTCTGCTTGAGAATAGCCTTTTGCAACTAGTCTGGCCTTATTCCTTATAATGGTACCAGATTCATCAAGTTTGTTTCTGTATACCCATTTAGTACCAATGATATTGCATGACTAGGCCTTTCAACTAGTGTATAAACTTGATTTCTTTCAAATTCATTTAACTCTTCTTGCATAGCAATTATCCAATCTGGATCTGAAATTGCTTCTTCAACAACTTTAGGTTCAACTTGAGATAGAAAACAAGTAAACATTGCTTCTAATTGTCTTCTAGTCCTTACACCTTGTTGTATGTTGCCAATGACTTGTTCAGCAGGGTGATCCCTTAACCATTGTGGATTCTAGTTTGATTGATTCTCAGGAACCTCGTCTTCAGTAGGGTCTGCTGTATCTTCAACAGGGGGTTCAGCAGATCCTTGAACTGCCTCAGTTGTTGCATCAGTAGTATTATCAGCAGGGGCAGAATCAGAAATCTTTAAGTCATTAAATCTTTCTAAAACTTCAACACAATCTGGATCAGTGACTTGTAGATTCTCAGCAGGTTCACAAGCTTCATATTCCATACCAGTGAACTTAGGTTCATCAAACACAACATGGATTGTTTCTTCATGTTTTAATGACCTCTTGTTCAGTACCCCAAATGCCTTGCTGACTGAAGAATATCCTAAGAAAATTCCTTCATCTGATTTTGGTTGGAATGTCTTCAAATGTTCCTTATGATTCAAAATAAAACACTTGCTTCCAAATGGATGGAAATAGGATATGTTAGGTTTTCTTCCATTCCAAATCTCATAAGGTGTCTTCAGCATCTTCTTGTTTACTGAAGTCCTGTTTTGTGTATAGCATGCTGTATTAACTGCTTCAGCCCAATATCTTTCAGGTAGCAATGCTTCACAAATCATAGTTCTTCCTGCTTCTTTTAGAGTCATGTTTCTTCTTTCAGCAACCCCATTCTGCGAGGTGTACCAGCAGCAGCAAGTTGATGTAGTACACCATTCTGTTCACAGTATTCTCTTATAACTTTATTAAGAAACTCAGTACCCTTGTCTGATCTGATTTTTACTACTTTTAAACTTCTCATTCTGTAATCTCTTCAAAAGTTCAGGCATCTTTTGAAGTGTTTCACTTTTATTGTTCATAAATACCACCCAAGTGCACCTTGAATAATCATCCACAATCACTAAGGTGTATTTCTTTCCTGTAGCACTTGTTGGTGTAACTGGTCCAAAAAGATCCATGTGCATCAGCTTCAAAACTCTGTTAGTTGATTGCTTAGTCTTTGATTTGAAGCTTGATTTTGTCTGTTTACCTTGCTGACAAGCATCACATATTGTATCCTTTTTGAATGTGATCTCAGGTAAACCAATCACTAATTTCTTCTTCACCAACTGATTGATGTCATCAAAATTCAAGTGATTCAACTTTTTGTGCCATAACCAATTGTGTTCTGACTTGGTATGCACAATCAGACAGGTTTCTGGAACTGCAGTAGACCAATCCACAACATACATGTTTTGTTGTCTTCTACCAGCCAATACAACTTGATCACCTCTTTCACTGATGACAATACAGTTGTTTTTGTCAAAAGTGACCTTGTATCCCATGTCACAAAATTGTCTAGTGCTCAGCAAGTTGTAGTCCAGTCCTTCCACATATGCAACATTATTAATTGTAAGTCCATTCCTCACAAGTGTGCCATAACCTCTTGTGTATCCAGATGTATTCTTGTTGCCAAAATTCACCCTTGGACCATCCTTTGCCACATAGTTTGACAAACAGTGCTTATTCTTTGTCATATGTCTGGAACATCCACTGTCAAAGTACCAGACACCCTACAAAACAAAGTTAATACATTTTAGGTACCAAACCTGTTTGGGTCCATAATGGTCAGTGGTAAGCATGACCCCTGGGATGTTTCCATAAGGTCTTCTCCTGAAAGTGTCATACTTTGGTTCATACATGTATTCCACACATCCATAAGTTCTAACAGTTGGTTGTGTAGGATTCACATAAGTTTTATGGCCTTTTGCTTTATAATGCTGTTTGAAGTGATTATTGTTGTTAGAAGCATTAGCATAACCATTAGTTTGTTGTCTGTTAGGAACAGCCCTATAGTATGGAGTCTGCTGAGGTCTTGTGTAAGCCCTCTGCTGAGTCCTTTGCTGATTCCATTGCTTAGGTTTTACCCTAGCAGCATGGTTATACTTGTTGTTTCTAGCATTAGATGCAGGAATATTCCAATCATCATCAGTAGGGAACAATCTACCTTTCCCCCTGAGATAAGTATCCCTAGAATGATTAACATTTTTGGGTTTAGGATTCTTATCCTTGGAATATTTCTGGATCTTTCCTTTCTGTGGTCCAGCAGACTTGGTAGCAGGTCTGCTATCAGTAGGTCTAGAAGGCACAGTAGTCCTATTTTTGAATCTATTCTTTTTATTAGGAATTGTTGACTTCTTTGACTTCTGATTTTTCTTCCTTGAAGCTTTCTTAGTAGGTTTTACTGCCTCAGCAAACTTATTAGGAGTTGGATCTTGTGCAGGCACAAACTTAGGACCAATTCTGGTGCTAGGTTCAGTAGCCTTACTGGATCCACTCTTTTTGGATTGTTGAGTTCCAAATCCAAGCCCTATTCTATCACCATAAGGCTTTCCAGATTTGTATGCAGTAGAGGAACAAGATGGTTCAACAGATTCAGAAGCTACTGGATGTTCAACAGGCTTATACTGATTCTGTCCAATATCTTCTTCCTTACCTTTGAGAACCCTTAATTCAGCATTCAATCTTTCAACTTCTACTTGAAGAGCTTCTTTTTCAGCCTTCACAATCTCATAACCAGATTGTATTTTCCTCAGTTGATTGAGGATGGCATCCAAAGCTTCTTCATTGTAAGAGTTTCTAGGATTTGAACCACAAGTTGATTCACAATCACTTCCAGCAGGAGTGTTAATTGATACAGTATTGTATACCTCCTCTGTTTCATCCATATTACCCATTAAGGCATAGTCTTCCATATGAGCAACCAGTGTTGTGTCATCAGATTCATTCCCTTTTTTAGATTCCACTTCATAACCTGATTCATCTTCAGCAACCATAGCCTTCTTTCCATGTCTTCTCTGTTGGCTCTTGGTCTTCAGTAGGTCTGGACAATCAGGTCTAAAGTGTCCAGGCTTTTTGCAGTTGAAGCAAAGATAATCAGGCTCCTTACTTTGTTTTAACTCAGGACAGTCAGGTTTGAAATGTCCTGGTTTCTTGCATTGGAAACACAAGTAATCATTGTCTTTCCTGGAATCATCTTTCTTCTTTTCACTGAATTTATTAGTCAAATTCCTTGGAGATCTTTTTCCAGTCTTCATCATCCTGATTTTCTTGCTCAGTAGGGCAATCTGCTCTTGCATTTCATCCAGCAGATCATCTTGAGCACCTGATGTCTCTTCTTGATGTTTAGCAGCCAATGCAGTTGTCTTTGGTTCCTCTTTCTCAGTGGTAGGAACCAATCTCTTGCTTGAATTCATAAGCTTTAAGATCCGAGAATAATTTGAAGGTATCCTCTTCATGTAACTTTCTCATTTCTTCTATTGCGGTGACTTTCATCTCCCAAACTTCTTTGTCGTGTAATGCTTCCAAGATTTTTGAGTTTATTTCTTCTTTTGAATAACTTACACTCAGTAGGGTAAGTTCATCCAGGACAGCATTGAATCTTGACTCTATTTGCTCAATGGTTTCATTTGGTAGCATTTTGAACTTTTGAAACCTCTTTTTGGCCACACTGATTTTATTCTTCTTGATTGCATCAGTGCCTTCACAGATCAACTGTATCGTGTCCCAAAGTTCCTTTTCAGTTTTGCAATCTTTAACCTTCATGTACATATTGCTATCCAAGGTTCTATAAATGATATCAATAACAATATTGTTGAGGTTTGCTCTCTTTCGATCTTCAGCATTCCATTCTCTTTTTGGTTTTGGAATGTACTCTGTCACATCACCCACTGTTACTGACTTGGTAATCTCCAGTGGTCCATCTGTCAGCACATCCATCATTTCATCATGAGTTGCAGCAAGGTAACTTGGGACGAAGCTGATTATTGGTAGAGGTCGTGAGCTTATACGTACTCGACACATCTTATGATGTACCACGCCGCATGTGGAACCTACCTGTTCATCATTTTATTTGGAGAAGTCTCCACGACTGCCTGGCCACTAACGTCTCGCTGAAAAAACGTAACATGAGCAATGGGAATTGCACTCTATGCGGCCACCCTGAAGAGGTGCGTACGCCACTCGACTTACAGGAGAGGAAGTCCGATGTCCACCCCGCCTCATATTGTGCCGGAATGGTATTTCCTACCGATCCATGCCATTCTTCGTAGTATACCTGACAAATCGGGAGGCACAAAGGTAGTATGCTTCTTACTCGGACAATTTCTTGATTTATAGCAACCTCTCTTCGTCTTACCGGCTGAGTCAAACAGTCCATCCTCCGCCGGAGACGGAGCAATGAATTTAAGGGCCCACGCGTGATACCAAGCTCTACAAATTGCTGAAAAAAGCTATCTCTCTGCCCCGCATCACGCAGAACTTGTCGAGAGGCGGTGGGGTGGTAGCACCCATCTTTCTGTGGAGGAGGTCAAGAAAAAGATAGCTGACCTTTTAAGGGAGTACGTAGAGAACGGTGATACTACCGCAGAAATACCTTGTTTACGTATCATTGGAAAGTGCATTAACATAAATACGGCAGTAAGAAGATAATTTTGCTATCATCCAAGTGTTCTCGAATGGGCCCGTCCAACCGAGTAAACTATCATAATGTAATAAAAGAATCCATTCAAAAAGATTTACTAACTGAAATTCGGGAGTCATTCGGATCTTTAGGATCGTCTCCTTCAATTGATAATTTTTATTTATTTTAGCATTTAAAAACTCTCACTACCAACCAGCAGACATCATCTGGCTGGGTCTTGCCGGTATCAACAACGAGAAAGAAAGAACCAAATGGAAACAACAACTAACTATGGCTCTTGGCCCGGACAACGTCCTAGGCTTAGGGGCGATCGAGCAACAGGGAACGCCTACACGACGTTTTTCTTCCGGGGCTGCAAGTAAGTAGATCGAGAGGTCGTTCCGCCCCTTGTCCCCTAATTTTGGTAATAATTTCTCTTTTCATCTTGCTCCAATCTGATCTAGCCTTAATTTAGGAGTGAAATAGCCCGAACACCTTTTATTGCACCAAGAGCGGGAACTCAGATAGCGTATGAGTAGCTCGGATCTAGCTAGACTGCTCGCTAGGCCTTTTTTTATATGTCAATTCCTTGTCTTCTTCTTGGCATCGAGATCATATCTGTATCTTGCGATGACCCTCCGTACTCCCCCAAAAGAAATCCCTAATGAGCCGCTCAATGACGTCAATCAGCGTCGAAGGGAGCCTGAAACACTGCATAACAAAGGTGGGAATGGCTTGTAGGACACTCTTAATAAGAACTTCTTTGCCTCTCTTCCCCTTGCGCATTCGACGTTTATATTCATCAAATCTATCTAGAGAACACATCAGCATAGTTCTAGCATACTGGTTGTTATCCATGATGCAAAGCTTTGAAAATCAATAACTTGAAAAAGTTTCGAAGTATTTTCTCAAGCACAACAAGTAGGATTACTTTAGAACAGAAGCACAGCTCCGATACCAATTGTTGGTCTCTTGAAAAGGCTTTGGTTAAGTTTAGAGGGGGGTGAATAAACTTAACACTTAAAACTTTTGGAGTTAACAAACGCAAAGCAACTTCTTCGCAGCCGTCGATACCTCGCAGTCCGCGACACCTCGATAACATGCTGATACACAGTAGTCTACTGACAGTTGAGTTTAATGAATTTGTGCAGCGGAATAATATCAAAAATTAAGCCTTATTACTTGTTGTTAAATGTGATAATGAGTGTTAGATACTCAGTAGTGTATGTGTGTGAGTTCAGTTGCTAGATTCAGTAGGTTGATGTGTATAATAAACTAAATGCAGAATGTAAGTGCAGAAAGTAAGTAGGCAGATTTTTTAGTGGTTCCAGGTGGTGTAATCCTGTCAGTCCACTCTTTTCCTGTGATGTTGGAGGTAATTCACTAGAGATCTTTGATGTAGCTGTTACAAAGATTCCTAAGTTGCTTGTCCTTCACCAATAACTATGGCTTTACAAACTGAACACTTGGAGCAGGTAGGATTGCTGCTCCAAAGTCTTCCACTGGTCCTTGAAGGGTAGGATTGCCTATTCACCAGCTCCACCACAATCAATAGTCTTTCACACAAAGGTGCTTCTTGTCTTCGCGGGTTCTTTGTAGAATAAAGAATGAATCAAGTAAATGATTCGGTTGCAAAGAAGCTTGACTTGATTAGGATGATATAATCGCGGCTTGCAGTCTTCAAGTGTGTAAACTTGATGTAGCTTGAATACAGAATACACTTGAAGATTTTCTCTGGATCACTAGCCTTAAGCTCAGTAGGTTCAGCAGGGTGATAAAATGCAGCTCAGAATTATCTCTTGTATTTTCTTAATTTTCATCATCTTTTTCTGAGTTGGAAGTCCTCTATTTATAGGTAGGAGTCCATGTGACTTGTATTTGAAATTAAAATATGACCGTTCCTGGTTTTGTCCCATTTGACTTGCTTTCTGTCACTATTCATAGGACTGACACTGTCAGAATCCTTTTTGAGAGAATACAGTCTGTCCACCCTTTGACTTGTAACCATTGGATAAAGTCCTAAATCATCCCAACGTCTTTTTAATCTCAGCCATTGATTTGTTTGATAAATCAGAGGTAGTTGGCTGTCCTTATCCATGTAATCTTCCAATGTAATCTTGAATTAATCGAGGTATGTATATCAGCAGGTTCATCAATCTGCTGAAATACCTATCAGTCTGCTGAACTATAATTTGTTGTGTTTAAAACACAATGCAGCAGACTTCTTTTATCTAACTTTTAATTGTGAAGTTAAATTACACCTTTTGCAAATAACTAAGTTCCAATCACCATCCAACTTAAGGAACTTAGACCTTGTACACAAGGTATATGGAATCAGTTTAGGTCATCACAGACTTGCCTAAATTCTGATTCCATACCCTTGACTTTAATTACTAAGTTTGATCCCTTAGCCTTCATTAACTAAGTTTGAGCCCTCAGCCTTCAGTCTTCAGCAGGTTCCTGACTAGTCTACTGACCTATCTACCCTACTGATATAGACCAGTCTGCCGATATAAATCAGCTGACCATTACAGAGCTTGTTTGATCAAACCTAATCAAAGATCAAACTCTAATAAACCTATACATTTGATCTAGACATCTTTTTGCCTTTGCACTATAACAGTTAGTCTGGCACTCATCACTAAAACTCATAAATAAGTCCAACACTAAGAGTAGATGACGACACTTGAGGACGTTGATGCCTTGACGAAGATTTTAGTTTATTTCTTGTAATGGTTGTACTAGACTAGTGGTATTCCTTTTTCTTAGACTTTGTTGTACTTTTACTTCTAAGATCTTTGTAAGATTGGTTTGTACTTTTAAGACATCGTAGTATGTAAGTTTTCGGGTTTATCATCATTGTAATTTAACTATCCATCTTTAGTATGGTTAATTTCTATTCTTAATAGCATTTATGTTTTACCTGAGTCTTTTTAGCTTCCATTTGCTTTTATTTGATACGACGACGTAGAGCCTTGCGTATAATGTTAGATTTATTTAATTCTATATGCGCCGAACGTTTCTCTTCCGGATAAGGGCTCAGTATCCGGGAGCGGGGCGTTACAGCAAGCAAATCCAACACCAAAACTTCAAGAAGACTGCATCAAAACTCTTGGTTCTTCAACTAACACTTATGTGATCATCCAAAACATGAATTAGACATGGTCACAAGTTTTTACAACATCTATTCTACGAATTGCTCTAGAAAGGGCTACAAGACATGATTAAATCCATAATTAGGGCAAAATTCTTACCTTCACAAAACTCTGAAATTTTGGTATTAATACAAAGCCCTCTTCACGCTGAAACCAATGATCTACTTAAATCTGAAAATTACCAAGAACTCACTTAGAATATGGAAGAAGCCTCTTTGACTCGTTATTTTCTCTCAAGAAAATTTGCAGTGTTCGAACTTTCCAAGGAAAACTGATGTCTGAACTTTTTTGTGGTAATGGGAGGTTTATTTCCATTGAAAACCTCTCCCATTGACTCCATTAATTTTCCTTAATTGCTCACTAATTACCAATAATCCCAAAATTCCCAATTAATACATTATATATATATATATATATATATATATATATATATATATATATATATATATATATATATATATATATATATATGAATTACTTTTATTCTATAATTAAAATAAACATAATATTTCGTTCTCGCAAATTGACACGTCTGTCCTTTCCCGAAAATCGGAATATTATATTCCTCCCCTCTTAAGAGAAGTTTCGTCCTCAAAACTAAAATGTACCTGGTAAGTTGGGAAGGTCTGGAAACTCAAGGATTATATCATCCTCAACTTCCTAAGTTGTCTCGTTCGGTGAATGATTGCTTCATTTTCTCAAAACCAAAGAAATCATCCGTATCTTGATCGTCTTTTCTTTCCGGTCTAACACCTTGACTGGTTTTTCATCATAGGCGAGATTATCTTTAAGAGCCTCCGGTCCACTGTAGCTTCCACATCGTCTTCTTCAAACACTTCTTCAACATTGAAACATGGAACACATTATGAACCCTTGACATTGATTCCGAAAACATTAATTTGTAAGCCAAAGGTCCAACTGTCTCAAGAATCTCAAAGGGCCCCACAAACTTAGGACTTAACTTTCCCTTTTGTCCAAACCATTTGACTCCTTTCATTGGTTAAGCTCGTAAGTAGACTATTTCCCCAACATCGAACTCTAATGGTCTTCTACAAACTTTGGTCCAAATCTTCTGTCTATCTTGAGCTTCCTTCAAGTTCTTCTTAACCAACAAAACCCTTTCTTTTTCTTGTTTAACCAATTCCAGCCCGGTGAGTTGCTTCTTCCCAACTTCATCCCAAAACAGTGGCGTTCGACATTTTCTCCCATGCAAAGCTTTAGACGGAGGCATACCCAAACTGGCGTGATAACTATTATTATATGCAAACTCTACCACATGTAGGTAATCATCCCATGATCCACCTACTTCTAAGACAAAAGCTCTTAACATATCTTCAAGTGTGTTGATTCTCATTTCTAATTGTCCATCTGTTTGAGGATGAAAGGTCGTACTCAAATCCAACTTAGTACCTATTGCCTTTGGAAAACTCTTTCGAAACTGACTGATGAACCGGCTGTCATGATCCGAAACTATTGAGATATGTACTCTATGTAGCTTCACAATATTACCCAAATAAAGTGTAGTCATCTATTCAAAGACATATCAACATTAGTGGGCAAGAAATGGGTTGATTTAGTCAATCTATCAACAATCACCCATATCATGTCATGTCCACTCTTGGTCCCTGGAAACCCGGTGATGAAGTCCAGTGTGATCTTATCCCACTTCCACTCGGGCATATCCAAAGGCTTAAGCATTCATTCCGGTCTTCTATGTTCGGCTTTAACATTCTAACAAATGTCACATTCAGCCACAAACTTTGCTATTTCCAACTTCATTGAAGGCCACCAAAAACGTTCCTTCAAATCCCTATATGTCTTGGTAGCTCCTAGATGTACAGCAAAAGCAATTCTGTGTGCTTCATATATAAACCTTTGTCTTAATTCACCAACACGAGGCACACATAACCGATCATGGTACCAAAGATTCTTATTCTTGTCCAGCACATAACCAACCGTAGGCTTTTCACTTTCAACATGCTTCAAATCAACCAAAACTAGGTCTTTATCTTGTTTTCCTGAATATTATCCATCAACTCTGATCTTTCCAACAACGGAGCAACTGACTGATGATTCCCAAACTACTCATAACCCTGGATTTTTAGCCCATCTAACTGTTCTGCCACATCTTGAACCCCTGAAACCGCAAACATTGGTTTTCTACTCAAAGAATCTACAAACACATTGGATCTACCCGGATAGTACTGAATGTCTAAGTCATAAACCTTCACATTCTCTAGCCATCTTTGCTGCCTCATATTCAGATTCTCTCGGATGAAGAAATATTTCATACTCTTGGGGTCCTGAAGATTCTAGCCTTGACTCCATACAAGTAATGCCTCCAAGTATTTAACGAAAATACTACCGCTGCTAACTCCAAGTCATGTGTTGGGTAATTCTTTTCATGCACCTTTAATTGTCTAGATGCATAGGCAATCAGTTTCCCTCATTGCATCAACACACAACCCTAGCCTTGTCCCGAAGTATCAGTGTATACGTCATAGTTATTAGCTTGGCTCAAGTGGTAAGTGACTTGAAAATGCCTAGGGAGGTCACCGGTTCGATTCTCCTTTGAGGCACCATGTTGAAAGAGCTCTTAGCCAGGCCTTACCCCTGAGTAAGAGTCAGAATCTACAGGCATGGCCCAGGCTGAACTCCGGATTAGTCGGACCAGTGGATTCCGGATACCTGGGGCTTTAAGCAAAAAAAAATACCCTTCACACTCAATAGTCAATTCAAACTTCACATTCTTTTGTGTAAGTTTGGTGAGTGGTGTAGCCATTTTAGACAAGTCTTGTACGAACTTCCTATAATATCCAGCTAATCCCAGAAAACTTCTTACTTCCAAAACTATAGTAGGTCTAGGCCATTTGTCAACCACTTCTTTCTTTAACGGATCAACTTGAATGACATCCCCAGAAATCACATGACGTATGAAACTGACTTGATTCACCCAAAACTCGCACTTAGAAAACTTAGCATACAATTGTTTCTCCTTCAAAGTCTTCAATAGAATCCTTAAGTGTTCTTCATGCACATTTTCATCCTTTGAGTAGATAAGGATATAATCTATGAATACAATCACAATTTATCCATGTAAGGCATGAAAACACGCTACATCAAGTCCATAAACACCGATGGAGCATTAGTGAGTCCAAATGGCATAACCAAAACCTCATAATGTCCATACCTTGTACTAAAAGCCGTCTTAGGTATATCAGCCACTTTGATCTTAAACTGGTGATATCCTGACCTAGGATCAATCTTAGAAAACATTATGTTACCTTCCAACTGATTAACCAAGTCGTCAATCCTAGGTAGTGGATACTTATTGTTGATGGTAAAGTTATTCAACGCCCGGTAGTCGATACACATCCTTATGCAACTGTATTTCTTCTTCATGAACAAAACAGGGGCTCCCTACAGCGAAGTACTTGGCTGAATTATATTTCTATCCAACATATCTTTTAACTTGGCCTTTAATTCCTTTAATTCAGCCGGGGCCATCCTATAAGGTGCCTTAGCCACTAGTGCTCCTGCCGGTACTAACTTGGTCTCAAATTCAATCTATCTTTCTGGCATATATCCTGGTAGCTCATCCGGAAAAACTTCAGGATATTCCTTCACTATAGGAGTTTCTTCTAACTTAGGCTTAACTTGTTCAACATCCATTGCATGCAGCAAGTAGCCTTCAAAACCCTTTTGTCATGCTCTAATTGCCTTAACCGCTGAAATAATCGGATGACGCTTCTTACTAGGCTTGTACACATTATCTTGAAGAGTCTTAGATGATTTCCAGGGTACTTTAAAAGTCACTCTCTTTTATCTACGACCCAAGTGAACATAATTCTCATATAGCCAATATATTCCAAGAATTACATCAAAGACCGAAAAGTCCAACACTATGGGGTCACGCTTACACCAACATGCTCCTACACGAACAATCACTTGAGGTAGTATGATCTTAGTTACCTTAGTTACCTTTCCTAAATGTGTAGTTATTTCCAAGGAATTCCTTAAGGTTTTTGAAGGTAGATTTAATTTCTTAGCTATCTTAGTCGATACAAAAATATTTGACACTCCAGTATCAAACAAAGTTGGAACTACTATGTTGGTCCCAGAGAAGGGTGAAACTATAGTCAGAGGGGGGGTGAATGACTATAGTGGAGTTTCAAAAACTTTTCTTTTATTTAAAAGCTTTTGGGCAGCGGATAAGTCCCTTCTTACTATGTTGTTTTCGAATCAGTTTAGACAATCACATATATAAGTTATGATGTAGGCAAATTAAATAAATGCTGTAAAGTAAATTGCAGAAATTAAATTGACACAAGGCTTATAGTGGTTCAGGGTGGTGTAATCCCTTAATCCACTCTTCTCATGTGTTGATCGGAGGAATTCACTATTGTTTTCACAGATACAATAGTATGATTGTCCTTGGCTTCCCAAGCTTCACAATCTACAAGACTATCACTCCTTGACCGCAATGACTTCGGTGATTCGGTCTTCCTTTTTTGCTCCTTAAGATCAAAATCCTTCAACAACCTATCACAGATTCAACTCCTTCTCAGATTGCCTCTGATTCAGTTGCTTCAGTTTGATATGAATGTGATTCACACACTTGCTTGATCAATCTCAGTTCTGAGTATGACTTTGTAGCTCTGATTTTTGAGTTGATCACTAGGTGTATCCTTGTAAGTTCAGAGAGAAGGCTTTTCAACTTGACTGAGTTTCTGCTTTCTTTCTTTTTGAATCGTTGTTTTCTTTTTCTGTCAATACCTTCTATTTATAGCCTTGAATAACCTTGGTTTTGAAATTCCGTCCGTTGGCTATATTAATGAGGGAATGATCCTTGATTTTATTCTTGATTCCCCCTTAATTGCATTCTCCTTGATTTCAGTGATCGGATTCTCTCTTCAAACGTATAGCAGAAAATCCGTCCTTGATTGATCCTCTATTGATTGTGCATTTAATGCATGATCTTCTGTATCTTCAACATATATCAAATCTGTTCTGGTAAGTGTTACTTCGCCGTTTTCAGAACGGTCGAGTGAGCCTTCTGACTTAGCCGTTAGTTCTCTCTTCGTTGTTTTGTTTTCACTTTGCCGAAAGTCAGTTTACTCAGCCGATTCACTGTTTTCTTCTTTGTTTTAGTTTCTGGAGAATCTTTATACTTCACTGATCCTTGATTTGGGTTAGACCAGTGTACACCATATTTTAATATTGAGTTTCATCACTTGAAACATAACTTAGACTTATCCAAGGTCATCACAGACTTTCTTGGTTATAAGTCAGACCATAATGTCTTCACTGTTTCTCTGCTGGTGCTTGGTTGGCTTCACTTTGCCGAATATCTGTTTTTGCTTTGCCGTCCTACCAACTAGTATAATACTTGTCTGACTCAACTTATACAACATGTCAGACTCTAAGTAAAGACTTATACAGAGAATTCTAACTTATTTCGGGCTTGCTATATAACGACTAGTATGGCCATCATCAAAACATAATAAAAAGTTCCTAACAATTTCCCCCTTTTTGATGATGCCAAAACCCTCATAAGCCCGAACATAAGTAATCAAAATTTTCATAATAAACAACAGAATAAAAACTCAACAATTTTATTCATCCATCATAGGGTAATAAGTTCTAGAACTTTATTCAAGTGTTACAAACTACATTTTGCTTAATTCAGCCTTGTACCTCTTGAATTTTGTAGTCTGAACCTCTTCCATGTCTTTCCAATCAATTTCTGGAAACTTCCACTTCCAGTAAGCCAAAGCTGTGTATTCAGATACACCTTGGAAAACTCTTTTGGCAAAAAGTCTGTTGAAATCAGGCATGGTCTCATTTGCCTTAGGTTCTCCAAAATATTTTTCAAGTCTTTCCCTAGCCTCAGCAATATATGAATCTGCAAACTTGAGGCTTTTGTAGAGACTCCATTGCTCCTGTTTCTCCATTCTCCCCATAGGATTGAAGAATTTTGCCATATATTTGAATTCTTCTTGTTGTTCAGCTGGCAAGTCTTCTGGTCCTTTTGCAGATAGTGGTATGGCTGAGCTTGGTTTGTTTTTGGTTTGTTTGAGATGTGCAAATTCTCTTTTGACTTCATTGTAGAGTTTGGCCATATCAGTTCTCATCCTTTCATCCTGATAGCTGAGCCAATCAGCCCAAGCTTCATCTTGTGAGGAATGAGGATAAAGTCCTTCTTGTACTCTGAAAAATTCTCTTACATGGTCCAGTACATCTGCATCATATTCTGCTTTGCTTTGGTGACCAGTATAAGTTCTGTGCTCCCCAGTATATTTGGAGCTGCTGCTACCTCTGCTGATGTTTCCTCTGGTGCTGAGTCTGTGTTGTCGGCGATCCTCTTTCCGACTAGATCCGGTCCTTTCTTTGTCGCCGGACTGTCTCTATCATCATCTCTTCTTTGCATAGGATGAGGAAGTCCAATGCAGGGTTCCTTTAGGGCCTTTTCCCTTTCTTCTCTGACCCTTCTTTGTTGTTCTTCTGCTTCATTTCTGATCCTTATTTCTCTGTCTCTTGCTCTCAGTTGTTCTTCAGTGAAATTTGGGGGTCTGATTGTTGATCCTTCAGGCTTATCCTGATTTTCCCCCTTTTTGGCAGCATCATCCCTCTGCTGGAGTAGGAAGCTATTGGTGGCCTCTACCGTTCCAATCAGAGAATCAAGTTTTGATTCAATATATGTGAATCTATTGTGATGATCATTCAATTTTTCATTGACACTACGAAGTCTAGTGCCAAAGGCTACTGCCATTGATTCGTTTTCTTGGGAAATGTGCTTCCTAAGGCCTGCAAGACTATTAGTGATATTGATGTTGAGTTGCTTCATCAGATTTCCTTGTTGTTGAACAACAATATTTTGTGCATCAATGTATTCTGCAATGGCCTGAAACTTGTTTTCAATGGAGGAGCTTTTGTCATTAAAAGCTGAAGTCATGGATCTGAGATACATAGCTTGTTGTTCCAATTCTTCAGCCAGCAGATCTGCCGCTTTCTCAAAAGTTTCATTTGTAATGCCAGTGGTCAGCTGAGAGAGTTTGTGCCTTACTTCAGCTGATTCTGGATATGTTTGTTGTCCTTTGTTTTGATGTTGGGTGACATCTGCATGCACATCTAGATCTTCAAGTATTTGGGTAGATGTGTAGGCTGGTGTTGCTTGAGCTGCTGTTCCCCCTATCTCTATGCCGGGGGTTGCTTTGACTGGAGTGGCAGCAGTTGAACCAGTGTCCACAATGTTTGTCCTATCAGCTGGAACGTTGACAGACAACGGTTGAGTGGCTGTCTTTGCTGGAGTTGTGGACTTGTTGGATGCTTGTGGTTTCAAAAATGTACGGAGAGGAGTGGTATCATCAATTGCATCTGGTGCAGGAGTATCCTCTTCTCTGTCTGAACCAAGATCATCATCATGATGATCATTATCATCATTGTCATCATGATCATCACCATCATCCTGATCATGATCATCTCCACCATCTTCTGAGTCGTTACTTTGTCTTCCAGAGATTTGGGGCAGTTTTGCCTTGGCTGCATCAACCAAGTCCCATAACGGTGATTCATCAAGTACACCTACCAGAGTTGTGATTCCCAGAAAATCAAATAGTCATGCTTCTTCAGCAAGCATGCGATCTGAGTCTTGAAGCTGTTGTCTGGAATCGCCTTCCTTCCACTCAAGATATTCTGTGATTCGATCATCTATATCGTTTGCGATAATTGTACCGCTTTCTTCTGGAGATTCCTATCCTCTCCCAGTGTTTTCTTCATTAAGATGCTGTTCATCCTCACTGATATTTTGTTCGTCTTGCTGTTCTGCCTCAGTGTCAGAATCCTCTTCTTCTTCTTCTTCATCAATCAATTTCCCAAAGTCTGTCTTTTCAAGACTTCGCCGAACCTTTTGTTTCTTTCTTTGACTTGTGGTGTTGTGTGTGGGGTTCTTCCTCTTTCCTTCTCCTGCCTTCTTTTGTTGTTTAACATAAGTAAACATGACTTTGAATTCATGCAGTTTGTGGAGTTGTACAGTGGGGACTTTGAGACATTGCAACATATAGTGCAACTGTATCCCATAAGACTTTTTCACCCAGAATTGTCCTTTCATTGTCTTTCCCTCTTTTATCCCCTTTTTGCCTGCTTTTGCTTCACCTTGGATTTGCTCTTTGATTCTCAAAAAGAAGTACTTTGCCCAATTAAATTGTAGTTTGTTATAGATGATTCCCATTAGCCGCATTCTAATTTCCGTCATGGCATTATTTGCTCCCAACTTTCTCTCAATGGTTTTGCCAATTAGAGCACTAAACTCATTGAACGGTTTCTTCAACGCGGATCGAAGACAATTGACTCTTGTGGATCCTGGGTTTGCCTTTTTGGCAATGGTTGCCCAGAAATTGTCCAAGTCTTGTGGTACCAATGTCACTTTCGCTTGACCTTCATTGGAAAGTTTGAGATGTGTTCGAATTACCTTTTCTGTAATCACCACGTCTTTACCATTGACAGATGCAACAATTCTGTCTTCTTCGAACTTGTCTCCTTCTTCAGCAAGGAGTCCGGGGACGTATTTTGCGGATTTCCGAGAAGGAGATGAGGCTTTCATAGCAAACCTCGGTTATGGGTGGATTGAGAAAGGTTGATAATTTTAGGTTTTCGCACCCTCGCCCGGTCGTTTGGCATTCTCATCATTTCCGCACAGTTTCAGGTAGTGTTCTGCTTGAAAGAATGAGCCAGTGGCAATCGATTTTTCATACCCAGCTTGGGTGTTTGAGGAAGATGATGCCATTGTTGAAGAAGAGAGGAGGTTTGCAAATGAACTTGAGTTTGCAATAGAGAAAAACAAAAGTAGGGTTTGTATTTTGCAAGAGAGCGTAAAGAATTCTGAAAATCTCTAAGTCTGTTTATATAGTGTGATTTGGGTAGTGTGAACGTGGTTTGAATATGGAAGGATTTTGTGACATAATGGCATGATTTTGTGTATGTAAATTGCGATATTCGAGTGGAATGGGGGAGTGGTTTGAGGTAAGTAATGATAGAGCCCGGGAATCGAGGAGTTAATAATTCGAAAAATAATATAATTACCTCCATGATCATACGTGTGTAATTTTTCACAGAATAATCCTCCATAATTTCTTTATTCTCCACGTGTAATCAAAATTGATTTTGTTCACACTTTTAATTTATCCAAGTCTTTATTTCGGTGAAGTGCCTTGGCTGGTCACTTAGCCGATCCAATGAGTTCTTCACTGAGCTGATCCATTTAATTGTTCCTAACAATCAGTTAAGTTATCTTCGCTGGATACCAGTGCCTTACCTGCTACATCTCCTGTAATGGCAAAGGTTGTACCAGTTGATGAAGTCACTTAGCCGATTACTCCAGTTAGCCGCTCTTTGATACTTATTCAATTTCAATCATCCCTAACTCAATTCCCCAACATACTAAATCTTTCATAGTGAGTGGTTTAGTGAAGATGTCAGCCAATTGATCTTCAGTGGGTATGTGTTTTAGGATGACATCCCCCTTTTCAACATGGTCTCTGATGAAATGATGTCTCACATCAATGTGCTTTGTTCGTGAATGCAATACTGGATTTTCAGTAATGGATATTGCACTTGTGTTATCACACATGATTGGAATTGTTTTCTCTTCCACTCCATAGTCTCTTAGCTGTTGTCTTATCCACAGTACTTGTGCACAACAGCTACCTGCTTCTATATATTCTGCTTCAGCTGTTGATGTAGATATGGAGTTTTGCTTTTTACTGAACCAAGAGACTAGTCTGGTTCCTAGCATTTGACATGTTCCAGAGGTGCTTTTTCTATCTATTTTGCATCCAGCATAGTCAGAGTCTGAATATGACATCAATTTAAATCCTCCATCTTTTGGATACCAAATTCCAACATTTATAGTGTTTTTCAAGTATTTGATTATCCTTTTAGCTGCTAGAAGATGTGATTCTTTTGGTTGAGCTTGAAATCTTGCACACACTCCTACCGCAAATGCTATATCAGGTCTGCTTGCAGTTAAGTATAATAAGGAGCCAATGAATCCTCTATACATTTTCTGGTCAACGTCCTTTCCTGCTTCATCTTTTCCAAGTATGACTCTAGCACACATTGGTGTGTCTGCTGTGCCACTTGTATCCATCCCATACTTGTGTATCAAGTCTCTTGTGTACTTGGCTTGACTAATGAAAATGCCATCCTTCATTTGCTTTACTTGAAGGCCAAGGAAATAGTTTAATTCTCCCATCATGCTCATCCGAAATTTGCTCTTCATCGGGTTTGCAAATTTCTCACAAACTTTTCATCCTCTCGATCCAAAGATTATATCATCAACATAGATTTGTACTAGCAATGTGCTTGCTCCTTCCTCTAGTTTGAATAGAGTCTTGTCAATAGTTCCCTTGTTGAATCCATTCTTGATCAGAAATTGTGATAGTGTTTCATACCAGGCTCTAGGTGCCTGTTTGAGGCCATAGAGGGCCTTCTTGAGTTTGTATACTTTGTCTAGTATGGCCATCATCAAAACATAATAAAAAGTTCCTAACAATCTAGATTGTCTAATATTACCGTACCTAGAAATTAAATTCATTTATCTAAATATGAATATAACATGAATTGACGTGCTATAAAAGTACTTTAATAAAATAAACAACTCAAAAGTACCTGAGATAACATTTTCATTTGTTTCCACTATATCCACATCTATAGCGAACACTCGAACGGGTCAACTTGAGCCTCTTTTTCTGCTTCCTTGGTTCTGGTTTTTGTTGTTTCCATTTGTTGGAGATGTTCTTGCAAAGTTTCCCGAGTCCTCACAGTAGTAGCAGCCACTTGCGCTAGCTTGGAATTCACTGGTATGGTTTCTACTTCATTTTGGGAAAACCGGCGTGCTTGATGCAGGGGTAGCTACCAAAGGTGTTGTCGTCTTCTTCGTATTTTGATGTGGTGCACTGCGACTTGATCCTTGACTTGTGCCAAATGTCCTCTTAGAACCAATAATCATTAAAGTTTTGTTCTTGAAGGTTTCAACCTCTAAGGCCTTATTCAACATTTCAGCCACGGTCCTTGGCGTAGCTCCTAACAACCCTGCTTGGATCTCTCGAGATAGAACATTTTTGAACAACACCATCTTTTTCTCTTCAACCCCCATAATCTCAGGGTAAAACCTACCCAAATCATTGAACTGGTTCATGTAATGCAAAACGGTCATGTTTAGACCTTTCTTGAGGTTCAAAAATTGACTTGCTTGATTTGTTGGACCAAAAGGTAGAAAGTACCCGGTGTAGAACAGCTCTTTAAACACTTTCCATTCAAAAATCTTGCCACGGATACTCTCTAAAGCCTCAATCCAACTCTCAGATACACCGAACAAAAATCCAACGGCTAGTTGAGCCATCTCTGCCTTGGGTATGTTCATGTTTATGTATGCCTTTTTGAAGTTTCTTATCCATGCCTCATCCCTAGCTGGCTCAATGTTCCTAAAAAAGTCTTGAATGCGGTTCCTTGTCAGCTTCGTGTACCAATCAACCTCTTGATCATGAACAGGGGTGTAAGAGGTACTTGTGGTCTAACCAGTGGGACAGCTGGAGGGTAAACCGGGGGGTAAGAGGTACCTGTGGTTCTTAGAGTGGATATGGCTGTAGAGGTGGAGCCACTTGTGATTCTTGTTGATAGTGGTGGTATCTCTGATGATGTAGTGGGGTGTGGTATGGCAGGTGTAGTTTATAAGGTAGGTAACCAAAACCATACTGATGGTCAAATCTTGGAGGGTGGTATGGTAGGTTGGGGTGGTAGACTTGTTGGTGGAGGGTAAAAAGTCTGATGATGTGGAGGACTAAATGGATATGGAGGGTAGCTTACTGGTGGAGGGTACACATCCGTAATGGGTGGTAAGAACACCGGTGGAATGTCACCAACAATGGTGATTGGTACAGATCCTTCCACTTGACAACGTGGAGAATGTCCCTGATGGACCTGAAGTGGTGGTGTCTGATTCTGATGCTGCTCAAACTACTACGCAACTCCTTCCAAAACTGGTATCGGACTATCTACTCCCGGTCTCACTCCTGAGCTCTCTACTCCATGAACACCTCTGCGGGTTACTATCATTCTGAAAGATAAAGGAAGATTTGAATGATACCCTCCACACAAATCTAAGCCTAAGGTTGATGATAAGAGGTATAAGAAGTTCATAGATATCTTTAGAAAGTTACAAATCAATATACCTTTAGTTGAAGCACTTGCTGAGATGCCTGAGTACACCAAGTTCTTAAAAGAAGCTGTCTCTACTAAGAGGAAACTCCTAGATTTAGAGACCATTTGCCTAAATGAGGAGTCCTAAGCCATTCTTCAACATAAGTTACCCGCTAAGTGCAAGGATCCGGGAAGTTTTCTCATTCCCTGCACCATAGGTAATGTATGTTTGAACAAAGCCTTGTGTGATGTAGGAGCGAGTGTAAATCTGATGCCTCTATCCATTTTTCAAAAGCTAGGTATGAAAAACCTTAAAAAGACTTCAATTACTTTGAAATTAGCTGATCGTTTGGTTAAGGAACCTTGTGGAGTGGTTGAGGATGTGCTAGTAAGAGTTGAGAAGTTTGTGTTTCCTGTCGACTTTGTTGTTCTAGATATGAAAGCTAACTACGAAGTGCCCCTAATCTTAGGAGGACCTTTTATGGCCACTAGTAGGACGCTTATCGATGTTTACAAAGGAGAGTTAGTGTTAAGAGTTAATGGAGATGAAATAGCATTCAACGTGTTTGACACTATAAAGACACATGATGATGGAGAGGATGCATGTTTCATGTTGGATTCTGTTGACAAGCTTGTCAATGACTTCCAACAATATGAGGATATTAAGGATTTCCTCGAGGCTACCTTGGAATTAGAGGATGAAGTGAAATATGAGCGTAGTGAGGAAGAAAAAGTGATATGGCCTGGATGTAGTAGAGGAACTCCTGGCCATGTTGAGGAGATGAAGTCTACCGAGGTTGAGAAATTCTACCATAGACCGACGTGGCATAAGTTCTTTGAACTTAAGCTAACCGGACAAAAGTTAAAGACCTCGTTAGAAGAACCACCTACCAATCTGACGTTGAAGCCTCTGCCTGCACATTTGAAGTATGTATTCCTTCAAGATGAGACCTTGCCGCTTATTATTTCTTCTGCCTTGAGTGAAATACAATAAGAAAAGCTGATGAGAGTGTTGAGAGAGTATCGTGGAGCATTTGGATGGACAATAGCTGACATTAAAGGCATAAGCCCTAGCGTTTGCATGCATAAAATCTCTGTCGATCCTGCAAAGAAAGCGGTTGCATAACCCAAAAGAAGGTTGACTCCACAATTGAAGGATGTGGTTAGGGATGAAGTTATTAAGATGTTAGAAATGGGAATCATTTTTCCTATCTCTGATAGTGAATGGGTTAGCCCGATCCACGTAGTTCCTAAGAAGGGGGGTTTGACGGTGCAAGCTAATGAGTTAAATGAGTTGATTCCTGTTAGACTCATTACTGGTCATAGAGTGTGCATTGACTTTAAGAAGTTGAATTATGCAACTCGCAAAGATCATTTCCCTCTTCCCTTCATAGATCAAATGCTCAAGAGAATGAGCGGACATGCGTTTTATTGTTTCCTTGACGGTTACTCGGGATATTATCAAATTCATATCTCACCCGAGGATCGTGAGAAGACCACTTTTACATGTCCATATAGAACCTTCGCTTATAATAGAATGCCCTTTGGTTTGTGCAACGCACCAGCAACGATTCAAAGATGCTTGATTTCTCTGTTTGCTGATATGGTTGAAGATTTCCTAGAGATCTTTATGGATGATTTCTCTGTATTTGGAGATGATTTCGATTCATGTCTCATGCATCTAGCACGAGTGTTGAAGAGATGCGAGGAGACGAATCTGGTGCTTAACTGGGAGAAATGTCATCTTATGGTTACTGAAGGTATAGTACTTGGCCACCGTATTTCAAAGAACGGTATAGAGGTGGATAGAGCAAAAGTAGGGGTGATTGAAAAACTGCCTCAACCAACCAATCTTAAGACATTGCGAGGTTTTCTGGGCCACGCAGGATTCTATCGTCGGTTTGTGAAGGACTTTTCCTTAATCTCTAGACCTCTTACTGAGTTATTGGCCAAGGATGTGCCATTTGTGTTTACTAATGAGTGCATGAAAGCTTTCAATGAGTTAAAGAGCATGCTTATCACTGCACCCATTCTGATTGCGCCTGATTGGAATCTAAATATTTTGAGTTGATGTGCGATGCAAGTGATACTGCTGTAGGTGATGCCTTAGGACAAAGAAAAGACAAGATCTTTAGGCCCATCTACTATGCTAGTCTAACTTTAAATGCTGCTCAAAGGAATTATGCAACTACTGAGAAAGACCTTCTGGCTGTTATCATTGCGTTTGACAAGTTTAGATCTTATCTAGTAGGATCTGAAGTCACTGTTTGGACTGACCATGTGGCTTTGAAGTACCTTTTAGCCAAACAAGATTCCAAACCAAGGTTATTGAGATGGATTCTACTATTGCAAGAGTTTGATGTAGAAATCCGTGATAAGAAAGGATCTGAGAATCTGGTTGCGGATCATCTTTCCCATTTACAAATAGAGGATAATGAGCCAATGACCGAGAATGGAGAAACATTTCCGGATGAACAGTTATTCTCCATCACGGCCATACATGGAAAGGATGATTGCGCTACGGTATCTTTGCGTGTTGAGGTTGTGAAGGAGAATAAACAACCATGGTTTAAAGACTTTGTGAATTATCTATCCGCGAAATACTTGCCACCAAATCTCAACCCCCAAGAAAGCAAGAAATTCTTCAAGGATCTTAGGCACTATTATTGGGAAGAGCCCTATCTTTTTAAGCTAGGATACGACAATGTCTTTAGGAGATGTGTGCCGGAAGAGGAGATGTATGATATCCTTAGACATTGCCATGCTTATGAAACCGGAGGACACTATGGAGGAGATAAGACGGCTTCGAAAGTTCTCCAGTGTGGTTTTTACCGGCCCACTTTGTTCAAAGATGCGCATCAATATGCTAGATCTTGTCATTCTTGCCAAATGACGGGAAATATCTCGAGAAGGAATGAAATGACACTGAAGAATATCCTAGAGGTAGAACTCTTTGATGTTTGGGGTATTGATTTTGTGGGACCCTTTACGTCATCTTTGTCCAATCGCTATATTTTAGTGGCGGTCGACTACGTGTCCAAATGGGTTGAGGCCATTGCTTCGCCTACTAACGATACGAAAGTTGTACTGAAGTTCTTAAAGAAAAATATTTTTACGCGGTTTGGAATCCCTCGTGCCATTATTAGTGATAATGGAAGCCATTTTTGTAATAGGCCATTTGAAAAGTTGATGATTAAGTACGGGGTTAGACACAAGTTAGCTACTGCTTATCACCCTCAAACAAGTGGACAAGTTGAGGTTACAAATCGAGAAATAAAGCGCATTTTGGAGAAAACTGTGAATACGACTAGAAAGGATTGGTCGCTGAGATTAGATGATGCTTTATGGGCTTATAGGACTGCTTATAAGACGACTATTGGAATGTCCCCTTATAAAATTATGTTTGGAAAAGCATGTCATCTAACGGTTGAACTTGAACACCGTACCATGTGGGCTACGCGTATGTTGAATTTTGATGAGGGTTTAGCTGGAGAAAGAAGATTGTTGGAATTGACTCGCCTAGAGGAGTTTCGTCTGGAAGCTTATGAGAATGCAAAAATATTTAAGGAGCGCACAAAGAAATTTCATGATAAGAAAATATTGGACCGCACCTTTAAGGAAGGCGATCTGGTTCTTCTTTACAATTCGCGCTTGAGACTCTTTCCTGGCAAGTTAAAATCACGTTGGTATGGCCCTTATCAAATGAGTAAGGTTTTTCCTTCTGGAGCTGTTGAGGTATTAAACCTTAAGGATCAATCCACTTTTGTGGTTAATGGACACCATTTGAAACATTACATTGGTCTTGGTCAAGAAAAGGAGGAAGAAGTCTTCACTCTCGAAGATCCCACCTATCATTAGACCGTCGTTGAACTAAGTCGAGCTGACAACTATAACCTCAGAACTATTTCTTAAAAACTATCTTTTGCTTTTGTTTTTGTTTTATTTGAATAAAGTAGCATGAGGCTGTTAAGGTTTTTTTCATCTCGCCATGTTCCGATTCTAAGTTCGGAATAAACGATGGTTTTCCTTGATAGCCGCCATGTGGGTTTTGTAGTTTTAACTCTTTGGTTTTCCTTGTCGTTGGTTGTATGAAATAAAGTGGCTTAATTTGTTTTTGGATATTCTATATCTAATTACTGCACATTATTTTATAACTTCCATTGACATGTTATTAACGATTTCGTGGAGTTTCTGTTTGGTTTGCTTAAACAGGTTTTACTTTGCTTCTCCACGACGTGCTTGGATCACTCCTATATTCTGCATTTACTTGAGAGCCGTTTCTAGAGCTAAGTCATTTTCTTAAAATTCTCCTTTTTTTGTCATTGGGGACAATGCCAAGTTTAAGTGGGGGTGGGAGACTTAGCTATGATGTGTTATAATGGAACAATTGAATGAAACGGTGAAAAATGAAAAAATTGAAAAAATGCGCAATTAATTATCTCGTACCCTTAGAATTGTGAGTTCTTATACATGGAATTATTAGGGAAGGAACCAAGTTGCATGAGTACGTGATCATTTTATACTTATGTGAATGTAAATTTAAGGATATTCATGCCGACCGTTGCAAGTAGTTATTTATTATTCGATTACTCAATTTGTGGATCGACGTTACCGCACGAATTATAATAACTAGAAGAATTATGTGTACATTGCGTAGATGATTGGTTATGCAAACTTAGTGTCGATATTTATCTGGTGATGTATTCTTATCTTCTAGCCATCAAAGCGGAGTAATAAGCTTGAGAATTATCTGTGTTTTAACAATGCGTTAAACACTGGGCTTGTAGTAACATTACCAAAGTAGCCCCGAGCTTGTGGTAATATTCAATGCTATTGACTAGTCCGTGAGAGGGGGATTCTTGCAATGCATACTTTACCTTTAAAGCAAGTTTCTTTCTTGAGAGGTGTTAATGCTTGAAATTATGAAAAAACGAAGAAATTCAACTTTTTAAGAGGCTTTGAGTATTTCTCGGTCTCCGAGTCCAAAAACCTTTTGGATAACGCTCTTTCTTATTGCACCATGTCTTTACCCATTGCGAAGCTTAAGAAGTGGGAGTGCTGATGTTGGTAGGTTAAGACTGCGAAGTTAGCATAAACTTTAATCTTGCCACGAATATATAAAACTGAATGCACATGCACACATCACTTCGATTCATAGCGAGTAGTGAATAATGGATACCTTATGAGCATGAATGGTATGAGTTGACTCGAGTTTCTTGTGTAAGAATGATTTGACCATGGAAATGTTGTCTTGGGGAATGACTTATTGATGCCTTGTTCGGGACGATCAAAGTCTAAGTGGGGGGTAGTTGATGACGGTCAAATTATACCCGTAAAAGTCATCAATGTTGTCCTTAAATCGAGTTTAATAATATATATTTTATATTAAATCATATTTTTATATTGATTATTTAATGTTATGTGATTTATAGAATATAATTTGGTATTTATCTGTTTTTATTATTTAAATATGATTTACTGTGCGATAAATATTGATTTTATAGATTGTGATGAATCGGAGGATATCTACCATCGGAGGAAGTAAATCTCAAAAGAAATCAAGGCAGAATTGAACTGCATTAAAGATAAATACCGAAGCAGCACGAAAAGTGGAGTAAGGAACAAGAAAAGCCAGCGAGCCAATCAGAGGCAGACTGACTCGCTGGCAGCGAGCGAGGGTTCGCTGGGGGCGGGCTGGCAAAATCTCGAGGATCGGCTGGGAGTTATCTCTACGCGTTTTAGGGTTTTCAAACATATCTTTAAGTCGTCCTAAGTCTCTATATAAAGGAGCAGCCACGAATTTTATTAGACACACCTTAGAAAAATACAATTCCACAACATTGGTTCTATTTTCAATACAATTTTTCTTTATTTTATGTTCTTTCATTACGGAGTCGTTAGAATCACCGGTTAGAGATCGTATCGAGGAGTGGGAATCACGCTCGTCTTCGAGGGTAATGTCTGCTCAATTATGCAATCTTTATTCGTAGATCTATATTATTTCGTGATGGAGTAGTCGTTTTGTGTATTGATTTCGTGATGTAGTTAATTAACGAACCCATGTTTATGTAGATCTGTGACGTAAAAGACGTTTCACGAGAAAATCTGGTTCAGATCTGAGCTCACTCGCAGCGAGCCTATGTCTCGCTGTGAGCGAGATCTGTGATGTTCTTGATTTGTCTGTGAACGGCTTCGACTACGTCAGGTTATCTGCTTTGTAATTAAAACGAGTAATTAAACCTGATCAACTTAATTATTTGTCATCGTAATTTAACATGAGACTCAAAAAGTGATTGTTACTTAGGACGGAGATTGAATCGGTGTCTAAGAAGTATGCCTAACCATAGGAATGTTGCTTAGATGAGGTTAAGCTTTATACCGGCATCCCTAGCTTTGTAATTGTGTCAGAAGTTATATGAGATGGAGGCCTACGAAGCGAAGCCACGTAACGGAGACACGATGATCTAGATGGCCTACCTGGAGTTAGATCTATTTTAGGGGGATGACTCCCGTAGTCAGAATAATTAATCTTAAATGTCTTATTTTGTCTCGTCGTCAATCTACATAGCATGGGGGGAGTAATTACTACTAGCGTTATCAATACCGTTTGTTAATTATTTATAAAATCTATAAAAATAAGTGTCTTAGTGTCGTTGTATCTTTTGTTTGGTTTGTGTTTCTATTGTATCAATTTCAATTCTACGTTATTGTTGGTCGGAGACCGCCTTTAATTTGCTTTTAGTTTAATAAGATATATTCCGTTTAAGCCGAGTCTCTATGGGATCGACCTTGACTATATCTAACTATACTACGATTGAACCTAGTTCTCTTACTAGTGTGTTATTTAGGTATCGAGTATATTTTATTACTTGACCCGACATCACCTATACAAAGTACGTGCAAACACTAAAACACAAGATTACCATATGATGTAAGTTTTATAGCTACATGGCTTATCAGTGACAAGATTGAGCATTATAGTACATATACATGTAATATTGAGAACATTATTCAAACCAAAAGGTCAATTGGAGCTCATATTTCAACAATTTCATACACAAGCCAAGGGCCAATGTTTATTCTTCTTTTACATGGTTTGTGCCCTCATGCTTCATTTCAAGTTTTAACCAAATTTCTTTGACGTACACGGTCTTGCATTATGACACATACCTGACCTCATTTATGTTTAATGCATTAAACAAGTAGTAGATTTTAACAACTATTTTTTTGTTTTTTCATGTCTTTATATGTCCATACATCACTATTTGATTCTACAGTCTCTCTGGTACATTGGCCACTATTTTAGTTTTCGTACTAACAAATGATCGATCCTCTATTACATACACAAATTTTTTTTTTGTTATACAAAAATAACAATTATCTATAACTGTTCGATCAATAAATTTGTCACACCAGATGAGCCCCACAATCACCGGTTCCAGATGAAAAGTTATAAGCCAAAAAGAGTGCATCTTATTTATCATAATCTTATCCTATTCTATGGAATGGGATCATCTGCTGTCACAACCAATGTTTTGTGATGATGTGAAACTATAATAATACATCGTTTGGTGTTTATATATATTCAGGTCAGAACGATATCTTCGTTTTGACCTTTTTGTCTGAGTCACAAGACAATACACAACAAACGGGTACAAATGAGGATGTCTGCCCCTATTCTATTATTCACGGGAAATTTTTAGGTAGTGTGTACCTACGTAGGTACATACTACGTGGCACAATCAGAACCACAAGATCAGAACTATACACCACACAAACAATTCTGCAATATGATCATATGGTTCTGATTGTGCCACGTAGTATGTACCTACGTAGGTACACACTACCTAAAAATTTCCCATTATTCACCGGTAGTGGAAAAGGCAACAAATGACATGGAAATGAGATGAAATGAAAGAGGAAAAAGTTGGGAGTGACAGGAGAATAAAAATGATGGTTGTCATAAGAGCATGGAACGTATGTGGGCATTATAACCCAATGAAAAGCACATGTTTGCTATTGATTACTCTTACAAATTTACACATCTTTTGTTGTGACCTTTCTCTGCGGACTCCTCACACTTTATTATCTCCACGGGAAATTTTTTCTTCCCATTTTTCCAGTGGCGGAACCAGAAAAAAAATTCGGGATGGTCTTGGTATATAAACTGCAAAGTTAAAAAAAATCCGGGAAAGAAATATGGGGTGGTCTTGGTATATATACTATAAAGCCTAAAAAAAAAAAATCGAAAAAAAATATGTTGGTAGTGGAATTTGAGCTTACAACCTAGAATTATGAGACTGAAAAGGGTTTGTTCTTAAACCAGTAGGATATAATGTCTTTTGTTCAAGAAAAAGACACATAACATACTAATATTAACACTACTACTAATACAATAATAAAAATAAATTTTTTTTTTTCAAAATTTGGGGGGGGGGGGAGCTTGAGACCCCCCAGGACCTCACTTAGTTCCGCCCCGCTTTTTTCACCTTCCCTTTATGAGTTATGCTTGAGCGAAAGAGATATTACCATCGTTCTAAAATGTAAATTTATTTGAGATTTTTTACACAAATTAAGAAAGTTGGTTAAATTAGTTATTAGTCATTAATTTTAATCAAAAAGTCTAAAATAACATTTGACTGTTATTAGTGCAAAATACTGAAATGTTGGTGGGTAAATAAAAAATAAAGGATAAAAGAAAAAAAAAGTTTTTTAAATTGATTTACATTATGAAACATAAACAAAAAAAAAATTAAATAAACATATATTGTGGGACGAAAATAGTATTTTAGTAGTCTCAACTAGTCGTGATAGCGCTCTCAAAAAACATTAATTAAAAAAAAAGATTTAGAGAGACGCAAAATAACAAGTTAAATTAGTGAAAAAGACGTCAACACACAAGCTTTACAAAAAGGACAAAGTTATTAAAATAACTTTATCATGTCACCGCATCTTCCATGCCTTCGAGTGAAGTCGCCTTCAGTAGTTTTATGGTGGTCCTGGACTTAGTAATTAGACCATCATGTCATCAATTTAAAAAAACATGATTGGTGGTTGATTTTTAAACGTAGAGGACCACCACAAAACGTTTAAATCCTATTGGTTTGGCACACCAACTAGGATTTGGTCCATGACCATTATAAAATTTGTGAGTCGTCTTTCACACTAACTGCATACTTAACTTTATGAAAATAGATTATTTCTTAAAATCAAATAAAAATAAAAATAAAACCTTATAAAAATAAAGTACGGAGTATTAAATTCTAAATGATCAATCGCGACAAGCAAGGATACCATCAAATAACATACTTAAGTGATCTGTCTCCATCTGTCCTAAATTGTTTGGGACTTATTCCATTTATGGATGTCCTAAAATAAATCTCTTAATTAATATTTAGACTAAAATATTCTTAAATTACTAAAATGCTCACATAACAACATTTATTGAGATGTTCAAGGACAATATAAAAATAACATAATTGTAAAGTAGTCATATTTTTTATGATTAATAAATGATGTTCCTTTAAATATTTTTAGAATTTCAAAAAGTCACAAACAAATTGAAACGGATAGGAGTAATTGTTTTTAGAGATAACCAATAAAACGACCTAGTTTGAAGAAAAAATCTACGACTAAATCATATTCATATTTTCAGTGTGTTGTTAGATCACTTCTAATTGTTAGTTAATAGGTCCCTGCCTGCAATCACGACACACTACGTCATGGTGTATGATAATTATGACGTCATAGTAAAAATTTCATCCTGAAGCATGATAATTGTGGAGTCGGTAACTTGATGATGCCCTTTTTTCGTTAGCAAAACTTTTCAGAAAGATAAGGCTCTACGTTTCACAAAAAAATGTTTATTTTTTTAAAATTAATTATCCAATAAAAAATGTTAATTTAAAAAACCAATACACTGTTTAATAGGGTATATATGTTCATCACTCCTTAAAATACAACATATTAATTATTTTTTTAAACTGTATGCACAACAAAAAGTGGACATTTTTTTATGGAACGAAGGTAGTAGTGTAATTATTAGCACCCCCACCCGGGTCTACCGCGGCAACCCAACCTACCAATACACCGCACCGTTTTCGTAAAACCAACCTTGTGAAAATCGGCTCCTGAGCCAATAAAACAGACTTTTTCAAAGCTGATTTAGAGTCAACTCTGTAGAAAGTCTGTTTTTTACTCCAAAACCGTATAGTATAAAATCGATTCTAGTGTGATATACAACTAGGGTGGTACACCGGTAAAAAGTCGTGTTGCAAAATAAATGGCCCGTTTGGAAACCACGCCGTTTTTGCATATTCCCCGGAAAGTGCAGCCCAAAATGTGTGTTGATTCCAAAAAAACAAAACAAAAGGAACCGGCAGCAAGACAACATATAGGGAACAAACAACAAAGTAAACTTCTTTATTGCCAGAAAACCAAATAAATTGAACAGAATTGAAGTTGAATATTCATTACAATGTAATCAAAAGTCGATTAGCATCCAAATATCCTAAACACATGGTGTGCATTACAACAGCCGAAATTCAACAACTTCAAATGGATAAAAAAGCAAAAAACTGGAGATAAAACTCTTTATTAAAGACTACTTGCGGTACAGATTCAATCTTCAACAGTAACATTACATTACATTCGAGCTCTGGGCATGTCTCTAACCCTGGGAATAGTGATCATTCCAATTCCTCAGAATCGCGTCTATACAAAGACTACTCACGGCACAATCACTCAAGCCAAGGGTAAGAGTAAGATTACCAGCACCAGCACTGCCACTGTATAGAGCATATACCACAAAGGAAAGATGATGATAGACTTAAAAAATGCAAAGCATGTACCTGCTGCTTTGTGGATGAGCCAAATATTGTACACAGACAAATCCCGCTATAATGAGCTGCCGAGAATAATCAATCAAGAAAGCCTCAAACTTTCATCTTTATCCATGGTCCAAACAAAAGAAGGCATATCAAACCTGGGCCCAGCAACTGTGCGATAAACGTACAGTTTTTCAACAGGACAGTCTTCTGGACGAGAATCTGGAGGTCCTCTTTCATCTATGACTTCAACATTGAGCCTGGGCATCTTTTGACCTAACAGTTTACATGCTCCAAAACTAATTGAACAAGAAGACATCCAAAGGGATCGCATTGTCTCCAGTTTTGAAGCATTTGCCAGCAGAGCTTTGTCACCGAATGGGCAGTCCCGAATCTCCAGCTTCCTTAGGCTTTCACAACCAGATAACACATAATGGAGGCCTAGATCACTATCCCCAGCAAATGCTATAGAAAGCATCTCTACTTTCTTAGCATGCGTTCCAATGTACTTGAATACTCTGTCCGTAAGAAGACCGGAGAGGGAGAGGCGTCGCAGTTCTTTGCAGCTACGTACGATTGCACCAAAACCATCATCAAGTGGTTCAAGGGTTAGATAATCAGGAGCACGAGGTTCAATAATGCACAGCCGGAAGCAAGTGAAGTTAGGACAGTTTCTAGCAATAGAAACTAAGGCAGCATTCGACATCCGCCGACAGAAGTAAAGAACTGAATGAAGCTTGGGGCAGCCTTCAGAGACAGAGACAAGACCTCTTTCTGTCAAGAATATATTAGGTTCTGCGCCGAAAGGATCTGAAGGAAATACCCTCAATTCACGCAAGTCTTTACAGGATCGTGCAACAGTCTCAAGACCAACATCTTCAATATAATCCAATACCTGCAGCATTATCAATGTCTTGTTTCAAAGAAGGCTGTGGAATGACGAACAAGAATACCCGCAAGACATAAAGACATGTTCCAAGTGTTAAGAATATTACATAATTAAAGGATCACTCAAGCAGCAGTTAAACCCAAAACATTTATTTGAAAAGACATGAAGAATTTATCCACAAAATCCCAACAAGGAATGAGGGGACTTGTGTCAAATTTCCATTGCTTTCAATTGAATTCAAAGTTGACAACTTTAAGACTCACACTACCAACCACAGATATATTTCTATAACAAAGGCAAGAAAAAACACAGCATACCCACAACCGTTGCAGACTCTGACAGAGGCTGACCAGCTTGATGAGATCAGAGCTTTGAATTGTGGCATAGCTCAAGTTTAAAGAGATAATACGTGAACAAATGGGGTAAATGGCAGGAAGATAAGCAGGAATGACATCCCAGAACCCTGACAAAACTTTGAGCTGCTTGCAGGCAGAAAAAGCTTCCAACAAGTTAGAGAGTATATCAGGTCTGATTTCAGCCGAATAGGCACCAGTACCCAATTCTACCAGATTGGGAGCACGACGTAGTAATGCAGGTAGCTTCTCTAGTGGCACAGCACGGTTGAGCCGAAGAGACCTCAAATTAGGACTCCGAGTAACCAAGCGCTCTAGGGATGCGAAACTCACTTCTGATCCTAAGCAGGAAATGTTCAGGGACACCAAGGATGTGCAGGAATCAGGAAAATGACTGAACCAGTGTCCACTTAGATCCTCTGCTTCACTCTCGCGCAAATCTAGTTCTCTCAGATTCCTACACCAGCAGAACAGCATCATTAAACAATACAGCAACAAATCCAGAAAGAAAAGAACACTTGCAAGCCAGAATCACAAAATAACAAGAAACATAGCAGTGCTCAACAGTGATTACTCTCTATTTTAGTATTATCGTTATCAATATGCATGTATTGTATAAGATACAAAGATATGTTATCAAAAATATGCATGTATAAGATACTCGGTTTTTTTCCGTTCTCTGAAGCTTGAACTAAATGCAAGTACATGGATAGCTTGTGAACGTCTTTATCCATGTACTAAATTGACCGAACTCAATATTGACAAAGCCTGGATATTATTAAATAGCATGTATATATTGAAAGAAATGGCAAGCATGGCGACAAAAACTGCCAGAAGGCAAAACAATTACATATGTTGAGTCAAATCTGGCTGAGATTTCATCAAACAAGCACAATCAATACAGAATGAAGAAGAATCGCAAAAGGAATCAAGAACAAAACAAAAAACGGAAGCTTAGAAGAGCTAGCTAAGAACCTGGCAAAGAAAAAAAAAAGGAAACAGGAAAAGTGTCGGGAGAAAATCATAAAAAACTACCCCATTAACTTGGATAACGACAAAAGCAAAGAACACCAAAGATCCAAGCTTTGACCCAAAAAAACAGCATATTACTAGCCGAGTGAACTCGGATCAGATAGAGAACTCCAAAAAGAGATTCAGACCTGCAATTTGAGGCAATAGAAGCGAGTCCATCGGTGCTGAAACCCTCACAAGAAGACAAAATCAAGACCTTAAAGTTCTTGAAGCTCCTAGAGATCAAATCCAGTGCCTCATCAGTAACTACCATGCGCTTGAGCTTGATTTCTTCAAGCCATGGGTAAGCCCCAGCCATGGCAATAATCCAGGGATAAACATAGCCACCCCACCCCTCCGGCACCAAACTAAAGTCAGCAAAATGCGGCTTTCCTTTCATTTCAACCGATCTCACTTCAGGAAACCGCCGGATCATTATCCCCGGACTAACAGCATAGCAGTTACCCACAAATATCCTCCTCCGACACCATCTCTCTATCTCATACCACGACTTGCAGACCAGAGACACCGCATTCCTGTCCTTGTCCGTGCTCAGAAACGAAAACACATGCTCCAATACTTCCTCGGGAAACGAAGATGTCAACGCCATTTTATTCTTTCCTCGGAGCTCAACTTAAAACTTCAAGCTCCGGTCCAGCGAAGCACTAATGAAGAAATATGGAGGTCGAGTAGATAATGTCAAAAATGGAGGAAACTTTTTCAGATCTGAAACGCCATTAAACGAGCTAGGACTTGTGGAGTAGAAAATGTAGGAGAGAGAGAGAGAGAGAGAGAGAGAGAGGATTTGCAAAAAAGAGAGTGAAATGTTTGCGGGTGGACGGTAGACTGTTGCAGAGAAGATAAGGTTTTTATTAAGTTAACTGTGGGCGAGTCAAAAGTTAACTCGGGTCAAGTTCAAGCCTATGATTAACGGTCGGGATTTCGCGCCGTTAAACGTGTATAAGATTAGCGGTGCATCCACGGCAAAGGAGTAAAGGTTGAGATATTGTATCCTGCCTGAAAGTATGCGTGAGGGAAGGAGATAGGCTTTTTATATTTTTCAGTTTTTTTTTTTTTTTTTACGGATACGAAATATATCTACCTGCGTACTCTTTCTATCTTCATTTTGATTCGAACACGAAACCTCCGAATTAAAGTCCACAGGAATTACTGTTGGGTTAATGTATCAAAATCTATATATATATTTTAGAGACAAAAACTGCCAAATTGACCCGTTTTGCCTAATTGATCCGTCTCAAACCTTGTTCAGCAATAAAAAATATATATTTATAATTTATTCACAGTATCCAGACCTATGTTTATTGAAAAAATAATAATAATAAAAAAATTAAAACTACCCACGTCCTCCATCATTCAAAAACAAAAAAAATAAAATACAAATTTCAAATTAAAACGGTTTTCCACTGCACAAATTATACAAATTAACCAACCCACTATCCCCACATTATACTCCTCATTACAATCTAATTACACTCCCACTATTCCCAGGTTCTGTGATATGCACTACAAACACACACCACGGTTGTATTTACAATACAACTAAACTCCCATTAACTATTACACAATCAATTTCTACAAACAAATTTAGAGCTTCACTTTCTAATTCCTCACAGCAAATTACAGCATTGCTGCTTACACTCTCACACTCTGCGCATTCTATACATTTACAAATCTTCATTGCAGATTACACCAGTCCATACCATCTTCAGGTAACCAATTCATCTTGCATTGGGCGTTGGTTTACCATCTTCAGGTAAGCAGTTCATCTTGCATTGGGCGTTCATTTTCCCAATCTTCATTTTCCCAATGTTAAACAAAACTTAACAACATGTCATTACTCATTTCAGGAACATTGGACAACAGCCATTACCGACAATCGTTTGAGGCTACTATCTAAATGTAAGTGTTCTGCTATTATTCAACCACATTTCTTACATTATTTCATTATGCATTACCAGCAAGTTTTCACAATACCCAATAATTTTACTATTCTTTTACTTATAGAAGAGTGAACAACAGGCAGCAATCATCACAATATTCCAAACCGCACTTTAAAGTATTAAGGAAGACAATTTTGCATTGGTATACAGTTCATACACGGCAATTTAACACCTGCACCAAATATCCATTATATATACACCATTTTTTTGTAAATAAATTTTTAAAACAAAATTATCTAAACAGTCCTAACATTCTTTTTTCCTGCTTTTATTCCTGCAATTAATCAACATTTTGGAACATAAAAAATATAATGCTGAACTTAATTAAAAAAATCTAAAACTTTTGTCTAATTTGAGGGGGGAAAAGAAGCATGATTTTTGTCTCTGATAATTATGTAAATCACCTGGACATCATTCAGCACTAAGAATACTGACGATGCCAAATTATGTCACCTAATTAATCCGGGCTTCTGTTAATCTAGTGTTGAATACCCAAGACCCTAATGCACTGTAAACGTGGTGGGTGTTTGGGTTATTTGCGGCTGAGTCTAAGAGCTTGTCTTATATTGCCTACGTATCCTGTAATTGTCCAGGAATCAAGCCTTACGTAGTTCCTAGATCGTTGTATTTATAGTGATAATGCGTGCCCTAACCCTAATGTTAGGTCGGTTCTAGCTATTGTCACATTTACCTGTTGGAAATATTATTTATGTTTTGATGATGATTCGTCACGAAATTAGACAAATCACTTATAACCGACATGATGATGAAGTCGTAACTAACTGTTATAGTGCATAATAAAAGAAGAAGCAAGAAATGGTCAGAGACAAATGTATAAGTTCTATCTAGAGTCCGAACTTTGTATAGGTTGCTTCGGACAAGCATTGTAATAGAATAGGAACTAGGCGAAACCGAGTCACAACATGAAAACTGAGTTATAACAAGAAAACTGGAATACGCACTTGAAGAACTGAGGGTTCAAACTCATTTATGCTAAAACTGAAGAAGATAAATTGGCTGAGGGTCACAGACTCAGTTGGCTTATCCAGAAGACTGAAGAACTGAGGGACACAGACTCAGTTATTGAAGATTGAAGAACTAAGGTGGCAAACTCAGTTAAAAGCTGATTAAGTCGTGACTATAAGTCGGGATTCGAGCAAGTACGTGGTGACACGAAACCGAGTTATAGATCATGTATAACCGAATAATCTTAAGGACAAAGATTATCGCCTACCGGGTAAAAAGAAACTAGTTGGTGTACTCGACTTAGCCAATCGAAGTCGATATTAAATAAACAAGGTACTCGAGTTTTGAAGAAGAGTAGAAAAGCGAGTTAAGGACCTTGATTGAATTTAAACTATCAATACGACAAAAGATCGTACATATGAACGTTGGCTAAATGACAAGTGTAACGGCTACAAGAGCTAGTAACTGTCACATCACTCCTATAAATACACAGAGAATCACTCAAGAAAGACGAGAGGAGGATCAGAAAAAGAGCTTTACAAGCATACTTTCAAAGATCCAAATCCAGATCCATAAAAGCAGATCATATTTATCCAGATAAAGGGGAGCCAACGACATTGCCTTGAAATTTCAAAGGAAGATCCAGTAACCCATCAAGGGGGAATGAAGGCATCTTGGAGCTACAAAGTCAGATCCAGAAGAATCAAACAGCTCACTGAATTAATCTTTGATTAATTCTAGACCTAACCTTGTGAAAAAGGGTTGGCTGTGCATAGTTTGAAGAGAGCAATTCTACCTTTCTTCATACGGTGTTGCTACACCAGTTGGTGCAGTCTGCGGACTGTGTATGTGAGTGGTGATCTGGTGAAGGAGCAATTCCACCTCCGAAAGATCAGTGTGCAGAGTGAAGGGAGCAATCTCACCTTTCTTCATTTTGTGTAGACAGTGAAACTAGGGTGTCGTGAAGGACTGTCATAGTACTTGGATTTTGTAACGGTTATCTCATTATTCTAGTGTTACCTCCTACGCCACAGGAGAATGGGAGACGTACGGGATTACACCACCCGGAACTTCCATAAACAAATCATGTGTTGATTTACCTTATGCATCTGTGTTTGTTTTATTTATTGCATTATCTCTCAGCAAACGTCAGACACTGAGACAACACTTAACTGATACATAGAAGGTCTAGTTTTCTTTTTACACATCTATTGCACTAAAGGCTAGTTTTATCCGCCCGTTAACGAGACTAAATATAAGTCGGTAATAACTTATATTCAGTTGAGCTAACTGAACTCCGCACAAGTTAAAGGGACAGGAACAAACTGTAAATCAGTTTGAGTTTTAGAGAAACTCAGTTCCTGGGACTTTTCCAGTTCAGGATTAGTTTTTGGTGACAAGTTTATTCACCCCCCCCCCCTCTAAACTTGTGTTAGCCTTTTCCAAGGGACCAACAATTGGTATCAGAGCAAATCTTTCATTTGAAAGAAGATCCAAGTATACCTTTTAAACCAGTTGTTGAAGACCCCTCATTGTATCAGTTCACTTAGTTTCAATGTCTACATCTAGAGCTAGAAGTTGGCTTATTCACCCCCTGACTAATTGTTTGCAAAATATATCTGATTTTCAGGATCAAATGATCGAAAGGTTCAGTGCGACAGATTTATATACAAATCTAGAACCTCAACTCAGTGATGATGTGGATACAAACTTCAATATTCATATTAACGAATCCAGAGGAGTTCCATCACTAAGAGACCTCTCAAAAAAGAAGAAGGAAAGGAGTCACAAGTGGTTGTTGATATTGAAGATTCATTACAAAGCAACAAAAGAGTGTACATTCAAATCCTAAAAGCTGCGTCAAATCATTCTTCAAATCGGTTATCATTTCCGAACTCGGTCGAAGAACCTTGATCTTGTCGAGTTAAGCGAAAAACTTAAGTTGGAACTAAAATTAAAAGACAGAGAACTTGACAAAGCAAAAGATTGGAATAAGTTTCTTGAAACTGAGGTGTCAAAACTAGCTGAAAGATTAATGTTCAGTAAATTTGACAAAAGCAATGATAATCCCCCACCCCCACCCAGTCTTGAGGCTTTAAAAAGTATAAACTCTAGAAATCAAGATACTGGAAGATTTAGTGGATTGCACAAGGAAACTAATAAGGTTAAATCTAAAACAATCCTTGTGAAATCAACTAAAATTGAGCGTAATGGTTTATCCAGAAAAGAGTTGAGAAGGTTTAATTCTCTCAACAAAGAAATTGAAAGTAATATTTCAATAACTAACTCATTCGGACCCAAAAAGATATGGGTACCAAAGAAAACTTAAACTGTTTTGCAGGAAAAGTCAGTTCACTTTGCAAAATCCTCAGAAAACTGACTAAGATGGCAAAAGCTGATGAAGGACAAAACTGTCAAAGAAGTAAAGACTTTCCAGCTACCATCTGACGTTTGGACTGACATGGAAAATCACCCAAAGCCACGTGTCAATCTGGGAAAAAAATTAGATGTACATCCCTACATAATCTCATTGATTGTGACACGACTCTCATTTGAAAACGATTGCAAAATCTTGACAAAATCCTGCTCACCCAAAATCAAGCATTCAAGGATCCCTAACTCAAAGATCAATGGAGAAATACAACATAGACGATGGAATCACCACCAGCTTGGACAACTTATGTAAAAAATTCTCAAACTCCACTCTTTCAATTCAAATCACAAAGAAGATTAAAAAGATTCGAGGTTTGGAGAATTTGATTGATACAAAGGTCACTACTTTGTGTCCAGACGGCATTAGAGATTTCTACAGAAATGCCGAAATCATCAACAATGGAAGAAGCTTCAAAACAACTTTCCAAGACAAAAGCTTCACCATTGATGAACAGTTACTGTCCCTAGTGTTCCGTCTAGATATAATTGGAGGCTCTCTGATATGATTCAAGAACGGGATTTGCCCTAGGACCTTCTAAAGGAAATCAATAACGAGCTCGAAACAACGATCTTAGATAATCCAACCTAAGAACGTTGGCAAGAACGCCACAACGCTTGCTCAAGGAGCTGATAAGTTCTCTAAGGGATGGAACTCTACAACGAAGAGATCCTCACTCGCAAGTGATAACAAGTCAAAAGACTTAATCAAATTTTCACTCAAAATTAAACTGTTTGTAAAAGAACAACCTAGGTGCCTTATATAGGCTACAATATTCATGAAACTAATGTAGCTAACCAATGTGGGATAAATTACATTGTAATTTTCGCCACTTTATTTTGTAACAAATCTAACTCAACCCTAATAAGCCCAAAAGGCTATTATTTGCTAAAAATAAACACCTGGCCCAATATACTAACATATGGGGAACTTTTGACATGGGCCTAAGGCCGTTTTATTCATTAAAACACCGAAAACTAAAATAAACAAAACAAATAAAATGTCTCGGGACGGATCACATCATTCCCTCCCGGTTGGAAATGATTCGTCCTCGAATCAACATGACGTCATAGAAGTCAGCATCAGAAACCAAGTTTGAACAAACCCCAAAAAACGTCAATGATATACCAGGATCAAAGATAATTTGGATATACAGCTCCAAAGCAATAGCATGTCTAGATGTCGATCCATGCTTCCGCAATAGAACATAAGAAAAGTCACTTGGTTGGATATCGACGGTGATGAAACTCGGAGTGGCAGCAACATAATCATAGAAATGCAATGTAAGATCTTCATAAACACGCAAGGCAAAAGGATCAATAAAAATGTGCGCCGGTTTGCCACCATTAACAACCGGGGATAGTTCATCCAAAGGCAATATAGGGGCGGCATTGGATGTATCCAACAGCCCGGTTTCCTCCTCGTGTGGATGATCCTCTTGTACCTGCACAGAAGACAAAATACAGCTGGAACAAGAATTCAGTAGCATAGTTTCTTCTTGTGCCTCATAGACACCTCTGACATCTTTGCGTACTTCCTCCACAATAGACACCTCTGACATCTCTATTTTCTCTTCCCCAATTTCATGTTCATCCACCTCCACTGTCACATCGACCACTATAGAACTATTTTCTTCCTCCCTTTCCAAATCCTCCTCACGAATGTTAACAACCTCGTCATTTTCCGCTTTAGTCCACCCATTTTCTTATTGAATGTCAGCCCACCGTTTGGCCTCCTCCGCCTGTAGTAGTTCAACTTCTTTTCCCAATCTATCCTGCAACTCTTGCGTCTTAACTTGCATAATAGCCTTAATTTCTTGTTTCAACTTCGCACCGAGGGCACGATTATTCTCCTCAAGGATCCTTGCTATCACTGCTAACATGCTCTCATTTCGATCCGCTAACTCAGTTCGACGCCTCTGTTCCTTTCTACGATCCCGTATCTCATAATGATCAAAATAAGGCATATTCCCACAATTATCTCGTGTATACTCAGCCTGATGCTCAATCGTAATGATTTTTTTTTTGACAGGAGAATTACACAGGTGTGAAAATTTTCACACCGTGATGTGAAACCCACGTATTTAAGCACCGAACGAGTACAAATTTGGAAAAACTCAAAAGACAAAAGTTGCATAACTGAGAGTTTTCTATAGGATGTCAAATTTTCAGATTTTTTGGAGATACGTAAGTCGCTCTAACAATCGTTTTTCATAAAGCGATGCAATCTGTCAAAAATTTCCAGATTGATAGTTTGTGACTTAAGGTGCCGAATCCGTTAAAACTACAGCGAATTTGGAAAATATCAAAAGACAAAAGTTGTAGATCTGCAAATTCCTATAAGTTCACCAATTTTCAGGTAATTGTAATTCGTTTAACCCATCGAAAACGAATTCAAACAATGATATACCGCTGCAGTTTTTCCGGACAGATTGTTTGGAGTAATCGGCGGTTTTCGGCAAGATTTATGTTGAATATGGATTGGGTGTAAAGAGAGAAATTGTAGCACGAGATGTATTCTATATGTGGTAAAAATTGCAGAATTTTTCGAGTTGTTTTGGTTAGGGAACGAACTGATACAAAAAACGGGATCTGTAAAATAATTAGGGTTCTTGGGATGAAAGTTTGAAGAATCTTCAAGTTTTCCGGGTAGGATGGATGAAGATTTGAAGATTTTTGATGTTCTTGGGAGAGGGTGGACGAAATTAATGAACAAAAAACAATAAACGCAGGAAATTTTTTTTTGAATTAAGAAACGAAATCAAAACAGAAAAACGGAAAGGGATATTTGATTACCTTTAGTCAACCGAAGGCTCCGATACCAAATGATATGATTCAAGAACGGGATTTGCCCTAGGACCTTCTAAAGGAAATCAATAACGAGCTCGAAACAACGATCTTAGATAATCCAACCTAAGAACGTTGGCAAGAACGCCACAACGCTTGCTCAAGGCGCTGATAAGTTCTCTAAGGGATGGAACTCTACAACGAAGAGATCCTCACTCGCAAGTGATAACAAGTCAAAAGACTTAATCAAATTTTCACTCAAAATTAAACTGTTTGTAAAAGAACAACCTAGGTGCCTTATATAGGCTACAATATTCATGAAACTAATTTAGCTAACCAATGTGGGATAAATTACATTGTAATTTTCGCCACTTTATTTTGTAACAAATCTAACTCAACCCTAATAAGCCCAAAAGGCTATTATTTGCTAAAAATAAACACCTGGCCCAATATACTAACATATGGGCAACTTTTGACATGGGCCTAAGGCCGTTTTATTCATTAAAACACCGAAAACTAAAATAAACAAAACAAATAAAATGTCTCGGGACGGATCACATCACTCTCCATCTTTCACTTTTGGGAAAGAAGAAAAAGACAAACTTTGGAATATCACGGCAATCAACAAGAAGGAGAAGTATTACAGTGGCACTATTTATCAGCAGAAAGGAGAGTTTGCATTCTTGACGATACTTCTGACCAGAAACGTCATTGGTCATGCTCGAAATTTCTATACTCTCTCAACTGACAAAATGAAGATGATTTATGCTATTTGGTTTGAAAAGAGATTTAATTGGAACAAATTTGTTCTCAATCAGTTGATAAAGCAAATTTCAGACGAGAAAGAAAGAGTCAAAGAAAGAGAAGATACTGGAGAATCGTTCTTACTGAAAAAGTGATTTCCTTATCTAGTGCAAAGGATACTAGATCATTTTTCCATATCAAAAGTTACAGAAGCCAAAGCAAAACTCAAATCAGTGTCCACTGAAACAAAGAAAAGGAAAATCATTGAAGAAGAGGAATTGAGTAAAGCTTCGGACTCCGAGTTCAAGTGGAGCGTGAACTTAGATGAAAGAACTCGAGGAGACAAGAGGTTATGGAACAAACTTCGGGCAATGAAAGCCGAACCTAAAGTGGTAATCAATATTGATGAAAGTGATGCTTCGAAACCGATGATGAAACCGAAGATGATATAGAAATGGAAGAAGAAAGCGAAAGAGAGATTGAAGAAGCTCGAAGAGAGGCGAAACCGATGAAGTATTCGAAGGGAGTGAATTTCCCATTACTATGTTTGGGGAATACACCGAAAAAAAAAAAGAGAAGTTGTGGAAGATGCAGAATTTTGTGAAACTTAGTATGAAAAGGAACTGACAGTTCATGATACTCACTTTTACTATCCTGAAACTGGATCCTCATCCCAAGCTCATGAGGCATCCATAAGCAAATCGCATTTGGAGAATCTCTCGGTTCAAGAAACTCGAAGCCGAGAAACTCGAAGAATACGAAAGAATTCATTGAATGTTTAATACAAAATCTACAGGAGAAAATGTTCAAACTGCATGAATTAATTGGAAGAATACATTATTCAGGATTGAACAAATACTCAAAAATCATCACCCTACGAAAGTTATTTGAAGACTGCTATCGCTTATCTTCAAACAAGGGGGAAGATGAAGCTGTAGGTGATGATGATGCAACTAAAGAAGAAAAGACTGAAGAGGCTTATGCCAGACAACTGATAGAAGATCAAGATAGACAAGTAGACGTTGATCTACTAACTACTCAAATTAATGAAGAAGTTGTTGACAGTATGTTTGAAGAGTGATTGCGAAGGAGATTTTAAAGATACAAGAAGCGAGGATGATGAGAAAGCCGCAATTAAAGCAGTGTTGAGTATTAGAAATAAGCTTGTAATCTGTGTCAAATCTCTTGAAATACTGACAGATAAGGAGACACAAACAAAGGGGGAAATTGAAAAGAAATCTGAAAGAAAAGAGGAGAAGGAAAATCTTATCTCAGAAGAAGAAGAGAAATTGATGGAAGAAGAACTCAAAGAAATTCTGATCAAGTTCAAAAACCAAGAGAATGAAGAAGGAAACAGTCTGCTGAATGAATATCTGGAAATTAAGCCAAGAGATGGTGAATCAGTTGAAGAAACAAAAGAAAGAAGACTTTTAGAGACAAAAATGAGCATATTTGCTGGTGAAAAGTTAATGGCACTGGAAAATGAAAAGATGTAATCTAATTCAGTTTTTAACTCAGTCTGTTCTATTTTGAATCTTGTGATAAACTTGGCTGTTCTTTTTTTGCTATCTTAAAATGTTTCGTTATGATTTCTTGCACTATTCTTTCATTATTGCTTTTAGGGAGGGTTATGATACATCATCAAAAAGGGGGAAATTGTTGGAAATATTATTTATGTTTTGATGATGATTCGTCACGAAATTAGACAAATCACTTATAACCCACATGATGATGAAGTCGTAACAAACTGTTATAGTGCATAATAAAAGAAGAAGCAAGAAATGGTCTAGAGACAAATGTATAAGTTCTATCTAGAGTCTGAACTTTGTATAGGTTGCTTCAGACAAGCATTGTAATAGAATAGGAACTAGGCGAACAGTGAGTCACAACATGAAAACTGGGTTATAACAAGAAAACTGAATACGCACTTGAAGAACTGAGGGTTCAAACTCAGTTATGCTAAAACTGAAGAAGATAAATTGGATGAGGGTCACAGACTCAGTTGGCTTATCCAGAAGACTGAAGAACTGAGGGACACATACTCAGTTATTGAAGATTGAAGAACTAAGGTGGCAAACTCAGTTAAAAGCTGATTAAGTCGTGACTATAAGTCAAGATTCAGGCAAGTCTGTGGTGACCTGAAACCGAGTTATAGATCATGTATAACCGAATAATCTTAAGGACAAAGATTATCGGCTACCGGGTAAAAAGAAAGCTGGTTGGTGTACTCGACTTAGCCAATCGAAGTCGATATTAAATAAACAAGGTACTCGTTTTGAAGAAGAGTAGAAAAGCGAGTTAAGGCCTTGATTGAATTTAAACTATCAATACGACAAAAGATCGTACATATGAACGTTGGCTAAATGACAAGTGTAACGGCTACAAGAGCTAGTAACCGTCACATCACTCCTATAAATACACAGAGAATCACTCAAGAAAGAGAGAGAGGAGGATCAGAAAAAGAGCTTTACAAGCATACATTCAAAGATCCAAATCCAGATCCATAAAAAGCAGATCATATTTATCCAGATAAAGGGGAGCCAACGACATTGCCTTGAAATTTCAAAGGAAGATCCAGTAACCCATCAAGGGGGAATGAAGGCATCTTGGAGCTACAAAGTCAGATCCAGAAGAATCAAACAGCTCACTCAATTAATCTTTGATTAATTCTAGACCTAACCTTGTGAAAAAGGGTTCTGTGCATAGTTTGAAGAGAGCAATTCTACCTTTCTTCATACGGTGTTGCTACAGCAGTTGGTGCAGTCTGCGGACTGTGTATGTGAGTGGTGATCTGGTGAAGGAGCAATTCCACCCCCGAAAGATCAATGTGCAGAGTGAAGGGAGCAATCTCACCTTTCTTCATTTTGTGTAGACAGTGAAACTAGGGTGTCGTGAAGGACTGTCATAGTACTAGGATTTTGTAACGGTTATCTCATTATTCTAGTGTTACCTCCTACGCCACAGGAGAAGGGGAGACGTACGGGATTACACCACCCGGAACTTCCATAAACAAATCATGTGTTGATTTACCTTATGCATCTGTGTTTGTTTTATTTATTGCATTATCTCTCAGCAAACGTCAGACACTGAGACAGCACTTACCGATACATAGATGGTCTAGTTTTCTTTTTACACATCTATTGCACTAAAGGCTAGTTTTATCCGCTGCCAATTAACGAGACTAAATATAAGTCAGTAATAACTTATATTCAGTTGAGCTAACTGAACTCCGCACAAGTTAAAGGGACAGGAACAAACTGTAAATCAGTTTGAGTTTCAGAGAAACTCAGTTCCTGGGACTTTTCCAGTTCAGGATTAGTTTTTGGTGACAAGTTTATTCACCCCCCCCCCCCCCCTCTAAACTTGTGTTAGCCTTTCCAAGGGACCAACATTACCCTTAATGGCCCTTTCTCCTTGCCCAAGTTACCATGCTGATAATGGGCCTTCGTAGCTGGAGCGGACTCTGTCCTCGAGGTCGACTAGACCGACCTGCGATAGTCGACTCTGGAATCATCGCCCTGTTAGATGTAATATCACCGGATGGATCAAGATCCACACGATTACGCAGCGGAATAGTATAGATCTAGATCTAGTCAACCAAAATACATAAAATAAATAGATCTAACCTACAAGGGGGTTAGATTGCTTACCGGTTTATTGTGAATAAACGTCTAGAACAATCCAAGATCCAAGATCCAAGAATTGAGAAGCCACCGTCTTCCGGCGTGTATCTCCAAGCAACACCAAGTAGATGGTGTTTCAAGCCGCCAGACCTCCTCGATATGCTACCTTGAAAAACCCAAAGTTTTTCAAAAACTCGAACCCAAGGAAAATAGCCGAAAAATCTAAGCTATTTCCATGCAATGTTTCGAAATTTGTATTGTGTCATAAGACTTGGGAGAACTCTCTTTATATAGGAGAGTAATCCATGTCCTCCAAGGATTTAATAATTAAGAGATAATTATTAGATTAATCCTTATTCCAAATAAAATAATTATCCCAAACAAAATAGGATAAATCACATTATTATCTAATATTCCATGAATTATCAATTAACAAATAAAAGATAAATTACACATTAAATAATTATCCAAGAAAACTAATTCCTTGATAATTAATAATAGTAATATGCACCACACCCTAATTAAATAAGGTCCATGCGCATTTTTTGACACATTGGGCCGAGTCCACGAAAAATTTCTTTTCCATGTATTTAATTATCTAGTCCAACTAAACAATTAATCCACATATCAATTAAATCGTCCAATCTAACTATTTAATTACAATTGAGGTGAAACGACGAGAAATCGTATATGCTATATTAGGAGCCACGTCGGGGACCATGGACCCATATTCAGTAGCTACAATAAATTAAATAAAATTATTCGTCTGACCGAACAATAATATTCAATCTATTAGTTCCGGGATTACACCACCATAAACCCGAAACTGAACTCTGCCGAATATAGATAACTTATACTCAACTATGAGTTGATAAGCGTCCACTGATATAATCATTACATACGGGTAAATCCTCCATAGACTGTTCACTTCGATTCGGGATATCTCCGTAAACCCTTCTCGAAACATATTATCCTTATTTACCATTAACCCCTAGTGATCAATTAGTTCACCACTAATATAGTATGAACTGGGCCCATCGATCAGTTTCTAGGGTTAACAAATAAGGGAACTATCTGTCTACTTCCCGAGGGAATGAATGGATTCCATATCTGTGATAGCACAAACTACTCACTCATCCCAGAACAGAGCCAACGAGAAGTGTTGGACCACATACTGCGAAGTGATCCTTACTAACACATCAAACTCTACCCTAGTCTAAGAAGTCATCTGTGATCACCTCAGGATTGAGATTAATCCATATATGATCATCTTGTGATTCGATAAGACTTCTCGATTACGGAATTATATCGAGAACTCAAATCAAATCGGTCCGGCCCTATATGATTATCATCATATATAAATGCCCCACTAGGTACCCTATTACCGACGGTCCGGATAAGGCGTCACACCTAAAGTGTTCTGGGCGCATTATTAGCAAATTAATCATGAGACCCGTACTCAGATTAATAAACGCTATGGACTAAGTTAATTTTAAGTACATCTCACTAACTCAATCCTCTTATGTATAGCCATACACTGAGTTATGTGATTACATACACGAGGTACTTAGGGTTTTTAGTAGTGTCTTAATTATAAGTATACATGCATATAATAAGATGAATTATTAATTCTGTCCTAAAACAATTAGATAATTGTCTTTCGGGCACTACACCTAACACACCCTACACTGCTCGAATATCGATCATCGTAATCCCGAGCCTGGGATCCGACCCACATGCCTTGACACTTATTCGTAATATGAGGACCAACCGATAGATGACACGTGGAGGGGTGAAACCTTGTATCGTCATAAGCCCCCCAGACTTGAGAGAGGTGACTCCCGTTGTCCGAGGTCAAATCTGCCATTTTGAAAACGTCTTCGAGTTGGACCACCGTTTGGGCGGGAAAAAGTACTGACGCTTCGTCTGCCACCTGTAATTGTGGCCAATCGTGGCACTGCACCGTGACGTCATGGCGCACTAACGCCTCGCCTTCCTGCAACCGTAACGTCACGCCTTGATTCTCACGATTTGTATGGGGTTGTAACTCCTTATAACTCCCTCAATCACGTCCTTTCACATCATTTGAAGATTTCGGCAAGCATAAAAAGGAGAGGAGAAAACCAGAGCAAAGGCATTTCATTCTTTTTGCTGCGTATTCTCCAAATACCAAAGTAAGCATTATTCTTATTCCTTCTTCTGCATTTATTCATGTCTAGCAGTGCCACTGAGTCTGATAGGAGTAGTGAATCACCTTCTCATACCCTAACCTCACTGCCTACCGCCTCTGATCCTCCTCCCCAACCAATTTCAGACGACTCCATAGGTGTTCTTAGGGAACCAAAGAAATTGGTGACCAGGATGGAGAGGAAGGGTCCTAAGGGTTGTCTTCCGCCCTTTCCTCTGACGATATTTCAAAAATCCATCAAAAGTTGGCCTTACTAGTCCCCAATTTGAAATCCAACAGCCTTCCGGCCAACACATGTACGCCGATGAGCCTCCGGAGGGATTCTGCTCGGTCTACGAGGCCCAACTCTCCAGTGGGCTGAGATTTCCGCTGTGTCCGGCCGTCATAGCTGTTTTATGAAGGATGTAGGCGCTCAGATCTAAACGAATTAGATCTATGCGCAGCGGATGGATCACGATTTATATATCACAATTCATAAATAAAGGATTTAACTACTACAAGGGGGTTAAGATTATATTACCAATAGTGGGAAGAGAAGCCTTGATCTTCCAATGTGTTCTCCAAACGGTGGTTGGTGGACACCCTTCTTGATATGAGAACCTCCTTGATATGCAACACCAAGAAAAAACTTGTAGTTTTTCTTCTTCTAAAAACCCAAGACAAGAAAAAACAAATTTTCTCTTAATTATATGGTGGTGGTCGAAATTTGCAAGAATGCAATTACACTTGGAATAACTCTCCTTTTATAGGAGAGTAAATCATTGGTCTCCAAGTTTTAATTAATTAAATAAATAATTAATTAAACAAAATAAAAGAATATTTTCCTTAATGACTAATTGTGACATGTATTGACCAATAGGAAATCAAATAACAAGTCATCCAACCAATCATATAACAAGAATATCTTTTAATTTCCATAACACAAGAAAATTTATTCTTATGATAAAAAGAAACCAAATAGGCGCCACCTTTAGGGTTAAAAAGCCCACATAAAATGTCTTTTATGTGTATTATATTATTTTGCCTAACTAAATAATATCCATGCATATCAATTAATTAGCCCAGCCAATTAATTATCACTGAGGCCCAAATAACAAGAATATCAGCCCGAATTATAGAAGCCACATTGGGGACCATGGACCTATAACCAGTAGCTCCAATAATTAATTATTCATCGAACAGAATAAGTACATTAATTATTAATTCCGGGATTACGCCACCATAAACCCGAAACTGAACTCTACCGATTATAGATGTATACTTATACTCAACCCATAGAGTAAATAAGCGTCCACTGATATAATCATTACATACGGATTAACCCTCCATAGACTGTCCATTCTGAGTAGGAAGTCTCCGTGAACCCGACTCAGAATATCTTATCCTTATTTACCATTAACCCCCTGATGATCAATTAGTTCACATATCTGACTAGTGATCAATTTGTCTAATATGAACTCGGCCGATCGATCACTTTCTTAGGGTTAACAAAAAAGGGGCCCTGTCTCTCTACTTCCCGCGGGGAAGGAATGGATTCCATGTCCGTGAAAATCGAACTACTCACTCATCGGGAGATAGTGCCAATGAGAAGTGGCTTGGAACACATATTTAAGTGAACCGTAACTAACACATCAAACACTACCCCGAGACAAGCGGCACCACCGTGATCACCTCGGGATTAAGGTTGATCCATATATGATCATCTAATGATTTAATAAGATTCCTCGATTACGGAATTATATCGAGAAATTCGATTAAATCGGTCCGATCTATATGAATGCCATCATATATAAATGCCCCACGTAGGTACCATCTACCGATAGTCCGGATAAGACTATCACACCCTAAGGTGTTCTGGGCGCATTATTGGTGTTTTAATCAAGAGACCCTAAACTCTGATTAAGTTCACCACGGACTTACAGTTTAAGTATATCACCACTAACTCAATCCTCACGTGCATGCCATACACTGAGTTAAGCGGTTACATACTGATATACTTAGGGTTTGCAGCAGTGTATTACTGTTAAGGGTGAATTTATACGATTTATATTGATATATTTTATGATAATTTCCCTCATATTTGTATAATTTGCATAAGAAACGAGTGTTTAATGGAATTATTGAGTAAATGAGGTTTTTAATGAGTTATTCGCAAAATAGGTTAATTTTGGTGTTTTAATTTTGATTTTATGATTATTTGGATGATATTACGTTTTGCGATGTTTTAATGTGTTATAGGTACGTGTTTGATGCTCAAATGATGATCAAAAAGAGATAAGAGTCGAATTACATTAATGATAGAAGAGATAATGATGATTTGGATCGAAGAAGAAGAGATAAGTATGGAAAAATCAAGATTAAGTCGATCCAGGACTGGCGTCCAGAAGCTTGAACTGGCGTCCAGAGTGGACGCGCGTCTGAAGATATGGACGAGCGTCCAGGAGAGGGAAGTTGATTCAGAGTTGTGAAGATTTTAGTGAACGAGCGTCTGATTTAAAGAAGGACGGGCGTCTGACGAAGACTCGGCCCGATTCGAAGATTTCAAGCTGAGTGGACGGGCGTCCAACACTCTGGACGGGCGTCCGCGGCCGACATGCTGGAACCGACTTAAAATTCTATATATAGCCGCATTATCTCAACCCTAATCATATATTATTACACAGCCGCATTGAGAAAACCCTAGTTTCAAGCCAAGTAACCTCGGCCGGCTGAGCCTTGGTGCTTGGCCGGCCGAGGGTGGTCGTTTCTTTTCCGTTTTGTTCCGTTTTGCTTTTCTTTGTGCTGGATGATTTGGAGGCTAGACGATTTGTTCAAGTTATTTAAATTCGTTTCATCAGGTTCTTTCTTTTCAATCTTAAGTTTGTTTTGTGATTTTTGATTAAAGTTGTTATCTTTTCTATATGCTTATTGTGTATGCAATCGATATCGAGAGATGTATTGCTTATTGATGTTTACCGTATGATGAGAGTCGGTGTAAACCTTAGATCACCATAGGAAAGATGGGATTTTTAATCTTGACATAACGAGAGTTGATAGGTTGAATATCTAGGTTGCTAGATTGAGAGATCTTACACCTAGGTTTGAGAGCGTCAATCTTATATATCGAGAGATGGGAGATTGATAGGCGAATTATCTACGAGAGTAGGAATTCATACCTCCGTTAGGTGGACCACATCTTTAATTAAATCATCACAAGATAACTTTAGAGAGGAAATTAAGGGTTGCGGGATCGGAGGAATATTTGTTTGTTCATTGTTTAATCACATGATCATCTTCTTGTTTACTGTTTATTTTATAGTTTATAGTTTAGATTTCGTTTTCGCTTTTATCCTTCCTGGCTTTGGACTGACAATCCTCTGTCCAATTTACTTTTCGTTTTGTTATTTTAGGTTTAGGAATAATAGTATCAATCTTAGGAAAATTAATGAACTAGATACCCGATTCCCTGAGATCGACTCCGGTATTAATCGCTATACTAAGATCCCTACACTTGGGGAATACCGGATTTATAAATTTTATTACTTGTTGTTTTCATTAGATAAATCCGTGACAATTACTTACAAGCACAAAGCAAGTAATAAGGTGAGATAAATTCTGTCACCAAAAACACTTACACAAATTGTCTTTCGGGCACTATACCTAACAATCTCCCACTTGCACGAAATGACAAGTAATAATTGTTTTATAGCACACCCATTCTCATCTTATTCACAACACTCTCCCACTTGCTCTAAAAGCAGATGAGATATATCCCTCAATGCCGTACCCTCCAAGCACTCGACTTGGTACACTGATTAGTTTGGTTGTCGGCTCGATACGATCTTTAGAATCGAAACGTCGCCGTTCCATCTAATCAGGCGGTACACTCTCTCAATATGCTTTTGACCTCTAGTGACTGAGAAGATCCTTCACTGTTTTCACAATGAAGTGATATCGGCTCACTAGACCTGGAATTACTCCCAGATCAGAAAGGAAATTCCTAAGCCATATCGCCACTCTAGCTGCTTTGAAAGCTGCTACGTATCCGATTAACTAAAATCGAATTGGCGGTTCTGGATTTCTCCAGACTATAGCTCTATCACAATGAGTAAACACTAAGCCCGAGATCATCCCAACGATCATCCTTAATCTGACTATAAGTCAGAATCGGTGTATTCAACCATATTCAAGTTTGCACCCGAATATACAAGCACATTATTCCTCGTTCTTCAAAGATACTTGAGGACGTACTAAACCGCTATTCAAAGCTCGAATCTGAGATTCGACTACTATTGACTTATGATAACCTGACTTGCCGTTATCAAGAGAGACTCTATCCCATTTTCTCTTTATCCAAAAATTTAGAGAATCATTCATGAGAGGTAGGGTAGGACTACTCTCGATGAATGTTGCATACGTATATGCATGATTATCTTATTCAATAAGATAGGTGGGATAGCCAATGACTCATTCTCATGAATTTGACCGAATCAGATTCTTAGAATAATTCTCTCATCCAGAGAATCTTGGCATGTCAGTTTCCGACTTCAGATAGCACACCCATGTTGTTTCCAACCGTTTCAGTGTTATCATTCATGAACACTAATACTACTACTTCACCAATATTGATATATAGTCTACAAAAGACTTATCAATATTCTGGTCAAGTCCACATATTTTAAAACATGTGACTTTAAAAGATCGAGAGGTTCTCTTAATTCCACAAAGGATATAAGCCCCGGAAGTCATCCTGCCGTTTGTTCTAACCAAGACCCTTCTGTTCCAAATGAATCCAGACTCCGTTTTTCGGCAAGAAAGTCTCAGGGAATCACCCATATTTTCTGCTTTCTAACGAAATCTAGAAAGACTGAGTGGTGAGAGAGTTCAAGGTCTGGTTAACTCTCTACTTGTCAGGGAATCACCCCTATACCACTCAGCTTTGCGCTGAAAGTTTAAACTTTCCTATTCATTCGAATCTTTTCCGTGTAGATCCAATTGCTCCCATTGGGCCTGAGACACTCAGGTGGTTCTACAAGAGGCTGAACAGAACCGGAGTACCAAAACTCCATTCACAGGGTTAAGGCTTTCAAACCAACCTCTATGATCAGATTCTTATCCGCCCACCAAGAGCCATAGGTTATCAATCACCCCAAGCAGATTGTAAAGTCCACAAAACCACAATGGGTCAATGGTTAAACCATACTCCCACTGCATTTTGGGTGGAGTGACATTCTGATCTAGTAGTATTTATCAGTGTAATCACCAACAACTGATGTTGGACATGGTCTGATTAAATCAGATAGTAACTACCTTTAGGTAACCGTACTCCAAGGTTTAAGGCTGTTACTTATAGATTCTATCAGAAGCCTTGTGACAGTTCAACTGCCACTTTCTGATCTCAAGAATTTTATAACCAACCTTCACTCGTCACATTAAGATATTTCACGAACAGTTACAATCTGAACGTATGCGCAAAATCTCCCGTCCTACCTTCAAGCATTAAATGCTAAAGGCCTACATTTACGGAAGTTGTGTGAACCGAATTCACTCCTTATCCATAAATTCACTAGCATCTTCTAGGTAGACTTCTCGGTTTACATTATAATGTTAACCGTTATTTTGCAACCAATTTTCTTAATCGAGTTTAGTAGTGTATTGTAGCACATCAATAACTATATAGGGCAAGTCTATGGTTTCTTCCTTAGTGAGAAACATTCCACTAGGAGGCAGGCCGAGCATCAGTCCCAAGACTATGCGATAGCCTATTTCTGAGCATGGAATACTCTATTCTCTGCTAAAATCAGAGACTCCTCATCGTATTCTTTCGATAAACTAAATCGTGTTTCGAGTAGTTATATGACAAAATGACACCACTCAAAAGCTCCCATTAGCTTGTATCTTACACTAGACCCCGAATGTCATTGTGAACAAGCTACGTTACTTTTTTAGATCTATTACCCTTTTCTAATAGAAAGGAAGCTTAGTCATTGTTCCTTTGAGATAGTGTTCCGAGACCGGGAGATAGGAATCACCCTTAGCCAGTCATTAGGTCTTATCTCTAGGATATATGCACTAATTAATAGATTTTGAAGAATCGTTTATCTTAATACGGAAACCGTTTGCCTATAATAGTTTAAGACGTGTTACATATACCTTTTCAACATTTCTTAGTGGTTCGGCCTTTATCAAACAAAAGTCCAAGTCTCGGATTCGTACTACAAATGTCATATTCACTTTCTTGAGGTAACAATATATCGAGTTGAAAGTGAATCCATTTGTTTCAACGAATTTGTAAACAGAAAAATAAATTTTTCTGTGATATTCAAGGATAGAATCCGAAATTCATTTCCTAATGTCACTCCCACTATTCTAGTTGAAATTACTGCCCGTTGTTACTCTATTAATCGTTAATGCACAGCTTCCTTGTTCTTCCAAAGAACTAAGCTACCGAGTCAAGTTACTCGGTTAAGAAAGTTGCTAAGGATTCATTGGTTAGTGATCTGATATTGCGCTGAACACCAGATTTTGCGGTAACAGTGTTTATCTTGAGGATATAAGGCTGTGAGGTGTGATTTCTACGGTGAGGACACGGTGGTGGACAAGAATAACGGTGACTGATAAGCGTTTGTGAAAAATAAGTGAGTTAGTCGACAAATTGGCAGAATGTACCTGCTTGTATTCGATTATATCTTCAAAGATCTCATTTCTATTACATTGTGAACCCATATTTATAGGCTAAGAACTAAGTCAGCTTACTGTTCATTGACAAGACAATTAAGAGTACATGACTAAGATAAGTATGCATGTAATACAAGTGTCCCAGCCAGCTGTCGTGAGGGGCCAGCTGGATTGGCTAGCTGGATCGTTAAGTATGGCGAGCAGCGAACAGCGGACACATTTGTGGGTATAGATCACATGGAGAGAATGGGTCCGACTCACGTTCGGCGGACAAGATCCGGCTTGTAGCTAGCGGGTAGAAGATGGTTTGTGGCAGCGGCCAGAGGAGTTAGAGGCCCTAATATCTATGCTGTTGGGCCAAGATAATAGGCCCAATTTAGATGAACAGGGCCCCGTTCCGACCCGGGTATATCAATGGCCCCCTACTCTGTGCCTGGCGTGTCTGCCAAGGCGGAGAGTAGAACTTGAAGAAGAAATTTAGGTGAAGCTTCTTTGTGTGGTCGCTCGTGACAGAGGCATGCCGATACTGTTCTATCGGGCTTGAACCAGTGTTGGTGAAAACCACCAGTTATATGCTATGCATTTGTAGCGGACAAGCTTGATTGCCGACAGCGTTCTATCGGGCTTGAATCAGTGTTAGTATCGCGTAGCGAATTACCGATTATGTGCTGCGCATTGTAGCGGACAGGCTTTATTGCCGACAACGCTCTGTCGGACTTAAACAAGGGAATGCTCTATCAGAGATGTTTTGTTGAATAAGCCACATCGGGCATTGATAGATGCTAGCCGCTTGAAGTAATATTTGTAGATGGTAATATGCTGAGGTCGCTTGAGTGCGGACATGTTGACGGTCGCCAGGAGGGATTTGAACGGTTGGAAAGGATAAACGGATGTATCGGTTCACGAAATGTCACGTCAGTCACGTGTACTGACACGGCGGTTGGAACTGAACCGTCCCTTGCTCTGATTGGCGGAGAAAAATCGGTAACCGTTCCAGTCATCATTACATTCAAATTTTGAAAAACCCAAACGTCGTTCCCCCTCAATTTTCTCTCTATAAATAGGGGCACTACCCCCAACTCTTCCACTTTTTCCCCCTTCTCCTATCTGATAATTTCTCCGGCAACAAGCAAGGAAAACTCCGGCGATTTGCAAGCAGGCTCCGGAAAGCGTTTATTTTAGTCAAAAGATCAACACTTTATCTCTTCCATTATTAACCAGGTACGAAATTTCCCTCCTCTATTGTTTGTTGATTCGATTATGCTCTTATTTCTCCAATTCTCCTTGCTAGAATTACGAATGCTGTGACTTTTGCCCCTGTGATTTTACTTTCCTCTGAGGAATGCCATGAGCCCAATTCGTTTATGCTTTTATGTGATTTCATGCTTCTCTTTGCTTTCCCTGATATATCCCTGTATGCATGTGTTCTGATTTAGTGTTTGCCATCATATGAGTATCCGAGTTTGCATTTGAACGTATGCTTTTTAGGGTTTTTTCTTGGTGAATTTAGGGATTTTCTGGTAAAATGGGGGTTTTTCTAGGTAGATGTTTGCTTAGGAAGATGGAAGGGAGAGATGTCGGGGTGTGATTGCTTTCACCTCGGCCCGATTTCCATGTCCGGGTGATTAACTGATCCACCTTGCCCTTTTCTCTTTTCCAGAATGTCATCAGAGCACACACAATCAGATGAAGAGGCCAGGGCCGCTGCGGGCTATGGGTCAGAGGAGGTGAGCATGGAGGAGGCTAGATCTAGCGGCGCTGAAGAGGAGATGGAGGAGGAGAACCAGGAATTTGTTAATATAGACTCTGATCCTGAGGTCGCAATAATTGGCGAGGGCGCCGCTGGAGAAGAATTTGTTAATGTACAATCTGACCTAGAGGTCTCAGTTGTTGGTATGGGTGCTACTGGGGGCGAGGTCGAAGACGACGACGACATAGTTTTGAGCGGACTCATTTCAAGGATGGAGAAAGTTATTGCTCCTGAAGCCGCAAAATGTAGCGCGAAGGTCATGGAAGCCGTGGAAACCGTTGGGATATCAGAGAGGCCCAAAAAGTCTTCAAAGGTCGTTGTGTCGAAAAGAAAGACTGCCTCCGATGAGCCCGCAAAGAAGAAGAGGGTGGCTAAGAAGAGGTCCGCTGCTGTTGAAAGGGAGCTCGCAGAACAAAAGCGGGAAGATAGCGATCTCATAACTCGATGGAGGGAGTTTAGAGATCGGGATGATTACACGCTGGCCCTGGGCGCTTATGACGTCTCCGCTGACTATCGTTTTGTTAGCATGGGCGCGACCAATGTGTCGTGGGTTTACGGTCGGGAGCAACAAGATTACCTGTGGTTGCATTATGACCATTTTGAAGCCGGACTCAGACCTCCCTTTGACCCATTCTTTGTTAGGTTTATGGAGGAGCTACAGGTGATGCCTTGCGACCTTAGTCTGGGAGTTGTCCGCGTCGTTATGTCCTTCATTATAATTAGCAGGTTGAGTGGATGCGAGCCGTCGATGGCGGCGCTGTTGTATTTTTATACTTTTACTCGGAAAGACGGGGCCGGTCAGATTCAACCGCATAGTCGATCAAGCAGTGGAAGGCCCCGGTTACTATTCGACCTCCCAGACAAAGTGGCGGACTGGGATAAGAGATGTATGAAAGTTGAGTCCCGGACAGGATGGCCGTTTGAGAAGCTGCTTGTGAATTCTGTCAAAACCGACCACCTGAGCAAAATAATAACCCAAACCGATGTTGATGAGTTTATATTTGAGTTGAAAGACGATCTGGGCTATACCCGCAGAGGTGAAGAACAAGCCCGCGCCTTTAATTGGAGGTTGTTGTTAGACGTCGGCCAGCCCTATCTTAGACAGGCTAGGCTTTCTGGAGCCGGTGTCGGCGAACCCCTAGTTGTAGTCGACCCGTTGCCGACTCATCTAGACTGGTATGGGGAGTGTCATGATGGCAAGCACATGCCTTCCCAATGTGTTATCTGTGGCGGCGACCAATCTATGCGAGCACCGAGTAGGATTTTCACTTTATTCTTTTTGATTCTTTTCATTACTTGTTTCTTTTCATATCTTCTGGTCGCTAATAAGCCTTGTACTTTGCAGGTACCATGGATAAGTTAGCTCAACGTAGCCAGTTGACCACGAAGAAGACTACCGGCGAGGTGAAAAGAGCCACGACGCTGAAAGGGATCAAAACATCCCTCCCTATGGTTGACATAAGGCAAGGGGCGGCTGGAGCCTCCGGATCTCAGGTGGCGAAATCAGCCCAACCGCCAGTAGTAGAGAAAACCGTGGCGAGCAGAACCCTAAAACAGTCCATATTGACGAAGCCGCCGGCGGGTGATAAAAAGAAAAGAGTCGTCGTTGAAGAGATTGATCCAGCAGGTGATGGCAGCGGTGAGCAGGATGTCCCTCCTCTCAAGAAATCCAGAACCGATGACTCCCAGAGGAAAGAGGCCGTGGATAAAAGTAAAGGCAAATCTGTAGCCGCTGGGGCAGTTTCGACGGGCACAAAGACAGTGGTCCCCTTTTCCGGAGTCCTTATTGGACCTAGAGGGTGTCCCGCCGCATGGTTGGACCGAGAGTTTATGCGCCAACAGCCCCTTGGTATGCCCGCCGCACAGACAATTTCTAGAGGAATTGCCGACGTTCCCCCACTAAGGCATTTTAGATGGGGTCTCCCTAACGATATCCAGCTGGAGATTGGTCGTGGGATCGCGGACAGAGTTGTGATGGCGGACCAAACCGATCCCCGCCACGCCTTTCTTGGGAGTATCGACGCTTTGTGGGGTTTATACTGCGCCACGGTGAGCATGGTAAAAATCTTTCTTGCCTTTTTCTTTTTGTTTTTTCTTATTGCCATTTTTTCTTCCAAGTCAGGACTGACCCCGCTGTTCATTCCTCTTTTTTTAGGTTGGCACCGGCTTGGCGCAGTTCGTCAATGACTATAGAAACACCATCTCTGAGAGCGCCAATGTCGGAAAAGAACTGGCCGATACCAAGAAAGCTCTGGCCGCTGCGAATGAAGTGTCGGCTGGGCTTCGTGGTAGCCTAAGCGCGGCTGAGGCGGAGAATGAGACTCTGAGATCGCAGCTTGCCGAGGCCAAAAAAGTTAACTCTGAACTCGTGGAGCAGGGTAAGTCCGTTGATCGAACCATGAAGGAGATGAAGCTGAAAGTTACCGAGGCTCAAGCTCATTGGGAAGCCGAGCAAGCAGTGTGCGTGGGTCTGTGCAAACAGTTGGAGGATCTGAGCTCAACTATCCCAGACCAGATTGAGGCCGCGAGCAAAGCTGCTGCTGATGAAAACTTTATGATGGGATACGACTAAGGGTTCTATCACATCGCAAGGTGTGTCTTGGCTCATGACGGCGGTACTCCCGACCTCGACGTCTTAGAGGAATGGATTCTCACTCATCCTTTCTCCGATCATCTAAAAGAATTTCACCCGCGCATACCCTTTTTGATATTGAACTTCAACGCTACGTCCCCATGTATGATCCGAGGCGAACCTAAGGGAGCGGGTGCGCCGGGCTACCGAGGCAAAAGATGCGGCGGCTACCGAAGAAGGTGGGCATGCCGAAGAAGAGGTTAAGCAACCTGGTGGAGAGACAAAAGAGCCTTCTAAGTCTGAGATCAATGCTGATCAGATGCCGCACCATTCCCTCCGCGAGGAGAATGTATACAACGAAGAGATGCGGCCTGAGGGCTCTTAGAATTTGTGTTTCTTTATTTTGTCAAACATTATTTCGATTTCACATATGTATAAACTCTTTTCTTTTCCGCACTTTTGCCCACACTTTGATCTATGTAATAATAATTCTCAAGTTTGTTTCCTGTCCGCTTGATGTATGTTTACTTTTGCTGGAATTTATTGTCTTAAATTGAGTCTGATTATAATAGCATCCGGCCCCCTTGTTTTAGATAAGATTCCAAGCCGATCTTCAGCGAACTCATCTCTGAGATATGCCCCCTTTGAATCTTATCTGAAATAACTTGCATGCTAATAAGTCTGAAGTCTGGTCGAAGGATTTGTTTGAAAAAAATTTCGAACATCATTCGTTTTCTATCCGCGTATACACATAATACTTTGCATAAAAAAATGTAAAATCGGGCTTTATTAATTTCAACTCATCCCGCTAGATGAGCGAAGATTACAAGCAAGTAAGAAAGCCTAACCACTCTCATTGTAAACGAGAGGATAGCCATAACCCTAAATGATTTATTACATCTAGTACCTTTTGAGGTTGTCCGCGTGCCAAGGTCTATTGAGTTCGTAGCCTTGATGATTTCTGAGCACATAAGTCCCTTTTTTGATCTCTCTCGCGACTTGATAAGGGCCTTCCCAATTTGTTGTTAGCTTGCCCTTATTCGGCTCCATTCCAGTGGCCTTTCTATTTCGAAGAACAAAATCCCCGACTTTAAATGAATGGTCGCGGATTCGTTTGTCGTGTTGTTGTTTAGCGAGTTGCTTGTAGTTCGTGAGTCGATGGTATGTCGCTAGTCTTTTCTCCTCCACTAGATCCAAGTCGATCTGCATGTTTAACAGATTGTCCGCTGGGTCGTATAAGGCGACCCTGATGTTGGGCAAAGCCATTTCGACGGGAGTCATGGCCTCTGATCCATAGGTAAGAGCAAAAGGTGTTTCACCTGTGGGTGTTTTGATCGTGGTGCGGAGTGCCCAAAGACTATCGGGTAACTCATCAACCCACCCTCCTGCTTTTACCTTGTCATCCACGGTCTTCTCCAACATCTTGATTATTTGTTTATTGCCAGCCTTAGCTTGGCCGTTTCCTTGAGGATAGGCCACGGATGACTGCCAGTGTTTAACTTTGAATTCCTCACAAAGATTTGAGAAGTCCTTCCTGAATTGTGGGCCGTGGTCTGATACAACTGCCTTTGGGATGCCAAAACATGAAAAATCTGATCGTGTAAGAAATAACCCGCTGCTTTTGCGGTTATCTTGACCATAGGTTTTGCTTCGATCCACTTTGTAAAATAATCCACAGCCACTATGATAACTTTGCATCCGCCTCTTCCTGGTGGAAAGGGTCCGATGAGATCGAGTCCCCACATGTCGAAAGGCCATGGCGCGACTACGATGCTCTGTTCGACAGATGGTAACCGGGGGATGTCCGCATGCTTTTGACACTCTGGACATTCTCTAACCAACTTTTCTGAGTCTTTAAGGATTGTCGGCCAGTAATACCCTGCGGTTATAACCTTCTGGGCTAAGGAGCGGCTAGCGGGATGGCCCCCGCATACCCCTTGATGAAGCTCGATAAGGATTGTCTTGCTTTCTTCTTCTCGAACACATCGCAATAGAGGCTTTGTCGCAGACCTTTTGTACAGTATTCCATTGTTTATAATATACTTGGCCACTCTCTTCTTAAGTGCGCGAATTTTGTCCGCCCCATCGGGTAATATGCCTGTTTCAATGTAAGACTGGACCTCATCGATCCAACATGTAGTCGGCGCTGGTATGTCGATTTCCATGATTTGGGTTTCCTCTATAGCAGGTACGGCAAGATACTCTATAATTATTGAAGGGTCTGCAAGCTCTTCTTTAAGTGATAGCTTAGAGAGGTAGTCTGCTCGCTCATTGTCCTCTCTCTGAATTCTGATGAACTCGCAATAGTTGAAGCCAACTTTTAATTGTCGAACAATCTCACCATACTTCTCGAGAATACCACAGTGCGTGTCATAGTCCCCCGAGATTTGGTTGACGATGAGTTGGGAATCACAATAGATTTCAACATTTTCCACGTTTAACTCCTTGGCTAGTTTGAGCCCGGCTATAACTGCTTCGTACTCGGCTTGATTATTCGTGGCCGGGAACTCGAACCTTAAAGCTTTTTTGATTTCCTCCGTCGTTCCGGGTTCCATTAAAATTACTCCGGCCCCACAACCATTTTGATTAGATGCCCCATCGACATATAAATGCCAACACTGATTGGGTTTAATCCTGGCCGCAGCGGGCCCCTGTGATAAAGGCGAACCAGGTTGCGGCGAGCCGAAACTTGTCTCTACGATAAAATCCGGCGGTGCTTGACCTTTGATAGCTTTTCTGGGTTGATATTGTATGTCGAACTCAGTAATTTCGATAGCCCACCAGAGGAGTCGACCTGAAAGATCCGGTTTATGCGATTCGTCACATTGGACTATCCGTTAAGACAATTATTGTGTGTGAAGTAAAGTAAGCCCTGAGTTTGCGGGCAGCAATGACAAGCGAGTAGGCTAATTTTTCAATATTAAAATAGCGACTCTCCACCAGACTGAGAGCCTTGCTTACATAATAGACGGGATTTTGGAGGGTTCCGGCCTCCTTGACAAGAACGGCGACAACAGCCCGGTCCGAAGCCGCCAAGTACAAAAACAAAACACCTCCCTCTACAGGGCTAACCAAAAGAGGTGGCTTCCCTAGATATTCCTTCAGAGCTTGGAACGCCTGCGAACACTCTGCGTTCCACGAAAAAGTTTTGTCGCCTCTGAGAATTTTGAAGAAGGGAAGACATTTCTCCGTTGATTTTGATATGAAGCGACCTAGTGCATTGATGCGGCCATTAAGCCTTTGAACCTCCTTGATAGTTTTAGGTTCTTGCATGTCGATCAAAGCTTGAATTTTTTCCGGATTAGCCTCGATGCCACGACGACTAACCATAAACCCAAGAAATTTGACTGCCTGGACACCAAAAGTACATTTGGCCGGATTGAGCTTCATTGAGTGTTTCCGGACATTGTTGAAAGTTTCTTGAAGGTCAGCGGCGTGACCGTCCCCAGCGGACTTGACAACCATATCGTCAATGTAAGCTTCCATATTTCTTCCTATTTGCGAACTGAAGACTTTGTTGACAATTCGTTGATAAGTCGAACCCGCATTCTTCAGCCCGAAGGGCATCATTTCATAATAATACAGACTTCTAGCGGCTCTGAAAGCCGTCTTCTCTTTGTCGAACTCAGCCATCCGCACTTGATGATACCCAGAATATGCATCTAAAAAACTTAAAACTTCAAAACCAGAGATGGAGTCTACTAACCGATCAATTCTTGGTAGCTGATAAGGATCTTTGGGACAAGCTTTGTTGATGTCCGTAAAATCGACGCACATCCTCCATTTTCCATTGTGCTTTTTTACCATAACAACATTTTCCAGCCAAGTGGGATAGGCGAGCTCTTTTATAATCCCTGCTTGTAGGAGCTTTCCAACCTCTACTTTCACCGCCGCTTCTTTTTCGGTTGAAAACTGGCGCGCTCGCTGTTGTACTGGCTTGAAAGTAGAGTCGACGTTAAGATGATGAAGAGCGACGTCGACCCCGACCCCTCGCATGTCCGTGACTTCCCAGGCAAATGCACTCAGATTTTCTTTGAGTAATTTTATCAATCCTTCCCTTTCGCAAAGGCTCAACCTAGCACCAATCTTGACTTTCTGGTCAGGGCATTCATCGTTGATGACTACCTCGATTAACTCATCCCCTGCTGTGAAATCAGGATCATCTCTTACTTGCAATGTCTCGCACTCCACTTTAACTGGCACGTGTTCGACAGCGACCCTAATCATGTCGATGGTTCCCATGTTCAGTGGCTGCTCGATTCGTGCTCTTTTATTTCCTGTTCTCATTTCATGTATATATGTTAGGACGGCTGCAGGCTCGCTGATCGACGCTCCGATCCTGTCCCCAACATAGAACTTTGCCCGCTGATGCGGAATGGAAGTTACCATTTGAAACTGTTTTAAAGCTGGCGTCCCAATTATCATGTTATAATTGGATTGAAGATCGACTACTAAAAACGTCACCTTTTCTGTGCGAAACGGCGCATAATCTCCCATCTGTACCTCCAAGTCGATGGCCCCCTTGACCTGTATTTTATGGTTGGTGAAGCCCTCAAGGGTGCCATTATGCGGCCTCAAATTAGAGTCGCTAAACCCCAGTTCTTTGAAGCAGTTGTAGTATAAAATGTCGCGGCAAGCTCCTGTGTCGACAATCACTCTATTGACACAGGCCCGATTGATGACCACCGAAATGCATAAGCACATATCTTCTGTATTGATCGAAGTCACTAGTTCACTTTGAGTAAAGGCAAGGGGTTGTTCGTTCCCTCGCAAAACTACCGGCTTTTCCACGTGTTTGTTAATGGAGCCGATGCGGCTCTTGATCTGATTGTTACTGGGAGGAGGCTCAGTTATCATTCTGATGTTCCGGTCAAACTGGCAAGCTTGCTGATTCCTTCTGTCTGGACCACCGGCATCTAGTTTGTGGTGATCGTGGTGGCCGCGAGCGAGTAACTTTTCTATTGCTCGCTTGAACTGAATACATTCGTCTGTCGTATGACCCTTATCCCTGTGATAGCCGTAATATTTGGATGCATTACGACGTGTGTCAGGAACCATCGGGTAGGGATCAAGTATTTCGTCTCTCACCTCATTTAACATTTGAGTATAGGAAATTCTGAGCGGCGTGAAATGCTCTTCCTTAAATCTCTCGGGTTTTTTGATTTCCCGATCTGTGTTCCTGCGGGTATCTATAGGCGGACTACGCTCAGTCCTCTGTTTGCCTTTATTGGACGAAGACGCTCCTTCATTTCCCGCTGTGGCAATGTACTTTCTGGTTGAGCTCAACATTTCTTGCAAGTTCGCTGGTGGGGATAGAGCGAAATAAGATTTCAAGTACCCTGGTTTCAACCCCGTTTCAAAACTGCTCATGACTACATTGTCCGCTAAACCCCTTGTTAGCTCGTACACTTTGTAAAACCGTTCATAGTAGCTGCGGGTACCCTCGTTGTCGCCTTGTCGGACCTCATGTAGGTCGATGTGTGTCTTCTTAGGTCCTCCCACTGACTTGAATTCTGCTATAAATTTATTGATCAGATCATCCCACGATAAAATCGAACCAGGAGGAAGACTGCGGATTCATGATGCTGCACTGTCTTGCATCGACCCCACAAATGCTATACACCAGGCCTCGTCGCTAGAGGTACACAAACTGATTCCGCTCTGAAAAGCGGACAACCAATCCATAGGATCTGTAGCTCCATGGTAGTTAATAAAATTTGGGTAGTGAGTCCCCCCCCTTGGCGCCGCTTTCAGTATGCTGGGATGAAGCACACTTGTTCTCCTTGTCGGAACCACTTTAACACCCTTCGTGCTTTTTTGCAGCTCCTCTATCTGCTTTTTCATTATGCCCATTTCCTCTTGATTCGGGGGAACATGCGGGGATGTAATATGTCCTCCCATATCTTGCGAGTCCCCATGTCCCTCTGTGCGAGTGCGGACCTGACGAGGATTCCTAGGTCGCCCTGGGGCTGCACCGCGATCATCGACCACGGGCCCCAGCCGACCAAGTGCGGACTTTATATCTCCTCTTGGATGGGAGGTTGCATGGCTGCTTCCTTCCGTTTCTGACCGCTGGGGTTGAACTATTTTTCGAGGAATGAAGGTGGGCTGTAGTTCTGTTTGTGCGGGTTGAGGAGGCGGATAGGTTGGGGTGGTAGTCCCTCAGCAATTAGTAATGTATTTCCTACCCGCATTTCCTCTACATACTCCATGTGTGCTTGTAGAGCTGTCTTATATGAATCTTGTTGTGGGGACGCTCCCCCTGCTGAAACAACCTCTTGTTCATTATTTGGGTTAGAGGTCCCAGCGATCCCCTTTCCCTTATTTTTTCTGATCGCTTCTTCGTGTGTTTCGCGAGCTCTAGTTCTTTCCCGGATGTATGCTCGCATGTCGGTCGTGAGGGCAGGGTTGGCATCTTCCCCATCAGACATAACCCTTCTGCTAGCCTCTCCACGTACCGTGCTCGGTCCACGTGGCGGGCCGTGATTGACTGCCTTAGTTGGTGTTGCTGGGTTTAATTTTTTCCCGCCAGCCATGACTTATGATTTTTGTGGGTATTTTTCTGGAGATGTTTTGGCTAAGGATTTTAAATATTTCTGGCCCAAAATATTTAAGGTAGAAAGCGTTGTGCTCTCCGGGCGGTTTATGGCTAAATGACCAAATTTTCTTATTACTTGAAGATCTGAAACCGACAAAAGGGTGTATAAACCAACCTGGGTATTTAAGATGGACTCAAGTGTGAGTTTGCAATGATTTTGATGATCTCTTCTCCGTATATGTTGCTGAGGTGAGGAGGATAGCAGTTTCTTGGCTGTACTATCCAAAAGATCAAGTCTTTAGTGACCGACTGACTTAAGATGATGATGAATTCGCCTGGGACACCGTGAAATCATGTTTGTGGTGGAGCAAGTGATCTTCAAGAGCTGAATGATAATGATGTTCCCGGTAACAGAGCCAAATGATATTGCGCTGAACACCAGATTTTGCGGTAACAGTGTTTATCTTAAGGATATAAGGCTGTGAGGTGTGATTTCTACGGTGAGGACACGATGGTGGACAAGAATAACGATGACTGATAAGCGTTTATGAAAAATAAGTGAGTTAGTCGACAAATTGGCAGAATGTACCTGCTTGTATTCGATTATATCTTCTAAGATCTCCTTTCTATTACATTGTGAACCCATATTTATAGGCTAAGAACTAAGTCGGCTTACTGTTCATTGACAAGACAATTAAGAGTACATGACCAAGATAAGTATGCATGTAATACAAGTGTCCCAGCCAGCTGTCGTGAGGGGCCAGCTGGATTGGCCAGCTGGATCATTAAGTATGGCGAGCAGCGAACAGCGGACTCATTTGTGAGTAGAGATCACATGGAGAGAATGGGTCCGACTCACGTTCGGCGGACAAGATCCGGCTTGTAGCTAGCGGGTAGAAGATGGTTTGTGGCAGCGGCCAGAGGAGTTAGAGGCCCAATATCTATGCTGTTGGGCCAAGATAATAGGCCCAATTTAGATGAAAAGGGCCCCGTTCCGACCCGGGTATATCATGATCCGAAATCGCTTTCATTATCCTATACTTCTTTATTTAATGTTTCAGTTTAGCCTCAAAACATTAGTTAAGATGATTAACACTTATAGACATTCTTTCCCATTCTTAACTTTCCTTAAAAGGAAATAGTCTTGAACTAGCAGTTCGTTTGAGTAGACACTACTCGTGAACTGTGGGATGTCTAATGAAAGCGTTACCCAGTGGGACTAATTTTTCTAAATTAGAAAAACATAAGACAAAAGCTCCCACTAGTTTATCGGTTCCAAATACTGTCTAACTAGCGACACTTTAATTTATGATTCTCCAATTTTTTATTATAAAATTTCTCGTGTAGACACTACACAATTAAAATTCACTAGAAGAATTTTATCGTCCCAATCATCTTTCTAACTGATTACAGTCTTCTCTCGTTAAACACAATTGACAACAGTGACATCCTTATTTATGTCACATAAGTTCTGAACGCTCAAAATATCTCTTCCAAAAAATTAATGAACGATTAATAAGTACAACGTTCTAGTTACTTACCACTTTTTAACGAAGTCATTACTAGTCAATTTTACACTAGGAGTCTAGCACCTTAGAGAGATATGTATAACAGTTGTAAATAAAATTGACAGAATAAATCCAAATCATACTAATAAATTTTAGAAACTATAAACTAAGTACTTATAGTCTATCCTACCGTTCCAAGGATTTAATCTAATACCTCAGTGCCGCCTTAGGGTAGGTCAAAGAGGTTTCGATTAATATTGAAGATCAAATTGAGAATCGAACATCTCATTTGTGATCGTCAATCACATTTCCTTTTTCAGCCAAGGTATTACCAAAATACCCTTTATGAGTGTGACTTACTGTTTCAGATTTTTAGGTAGACCCCAAGTATGCCGCCTTAGGGTCGGTCAGTGACCCGGCGAGTACCCAAAATCCTATCCTTTCGGAGACCAAGCCTTGAATTTTGATAGCGGTGAAGGCCTTCCTTAGGGGGCCGAAATCAAAGCCGGCACGAGGCGTCACCATTCTCTCACGGTGCTTGAGTCAACAGGAGAGGCTGTGGGGTCGGCTGTCGCCTCTCCCGCTCCCACTGAATATTTTGAAAAAGTGGTGGGTTTACTGATCACGTTTTTGGATTTATTACGACCGCCCTATATGAATGCCATCACTAATTAAAGGACTGGTCGTGACTATCACTGATTACGACCCCATATGAATGGCATCACTGATTACGACCCATCACTGATTACGCAAGTGGAATTCATCAGTGACATTAAATATGGTCTACCCATCACTGATTACGACCCACTGATTACGTAATCACTGAATGCAATCACTTATATGGTCGACCCATCACTGATTACGACCCATCACTGATTACGACCAGTCCTTTATGAATGCCATCATATAGGACCAGTCCTTTATGAATGCCATCATATAGGACCAGTCCATTAAATCGGTCCAGTCCTATATGAATGCCATCATATATAAATGCCCCACGTAGGTACCCTCTACCGATAGTCCGGATAAGACTATCACACCCTAAGGTGTTCTTGGCGCATTATTGGGGTTTTAATCAAGAGACCCTAAACTCTGATTAAGTTCACCACGGACTTACAGTTTAAGTATATAACCACTAACTCAATCCTCACGTGCATGCCATACACTGAGTTAAGCGGTTACATACTGATATACTTAGGGTTTGCAGCAGTGTATTACTTACAAGCACAAAGCAAGTAATAAGGTGAGATAAATTCTGTCACCAAAAATAATTACACAAATTGTCTTTCGGGCACTACACCTAACATTTTACACCATTACGAGATAAGCGTATCTCAACTAGGCCCTAATGCCATCAGGATCTTGCTAGGGTTTGTGATAGCCTGTCGAGTGGCCGGGGAGTGCTTCTTGGTTCCCCTCTTCCGATATTACTATAAGATGGCAAGCATGCCAGACAAGATGTGGTACACCTTTCAATAAAGGACGAATCGACACGAGTTTGTGTCCAAAGGGCCTTCGTCTCACAGAGACTGGAAGCCTCGGTACTTCTTTCTCCGTCATGGCCTGGACAACCCTTACATTGGACAATGGAGGTCGAGGGGAAAAGAGACGATAAACTGGGTAGGGACCCAGCCCCTCACGAGGCCCGCTGGATGGATGGCTTTAGCTTCGAGGTGGCCACCCGAGATCTGAGCCTTCTCTACAGTCTGGCACATCTAGAAGAGGCGGGACCGATACCCTACGGGAACCTTCATGCCCTCGACCAGGAGAACTGTAGGATATTTCTCTGTCTATTGTATATGTTTCTTTTTTTTTCGAAGTCCATAACTTGATATTTGTGTTGATACTAACCTTATCTTCTCTTTTTGCAGTGGGAAAGTTCTCTCTTATCACCACCCGACAGACATTCCGCCGTCGCAAAGCAGGGCTGCTCCGACTCTCGGAGCCCAAAAAACCCCTGCCTCGCAAGTGGCCGATAACAGGGCTCCTCCCTCCGTTGAAGGAATGAGTTCTGCTCAGACCGAGACCACTCCTGCTGGCGTTGAGTCGACAGCTCGTTCGCCCACCCAACCCCCAACCACCGGTGGCCTGCAAGTTTGCTATGGTTCGTTGCGGGACGAGGATGAAGAGGACTTGGTCGACATCACACCTCATGTCGGAGGAAGTGTCGAGGAAGCGACGGCTCGATTCAAGAAGAGGCCAACCCCTGCCGAGTTGGTGAAAGATCAACAGAAAAAGGCCAAGAAGGCCAAGGTCAGCGAAGCCTCTACCGAGGCCGAGATCGACATGAACCTGGTAGCTGAAGACTACGCGACCATGGAGGATGAAGCTCTATCTTCCGCACTTCGGAAGTCCAGCCGCATCGTAAGTCACTTGTCTTTCTTCTCTTTTTTTTGATGATCTCTCGAGGCATGTGCCTTGTCTTTATTATCTGACGCCTCTCTTTTGTTTGACAGAATAACCTTCTCGGCAGAGAGGCTGCCAGACGATTGGCTAAGCCAGTCGAGTTAGAAGAGGATCTGAGGAGGCAGATCCGCAAGCTGATTGATGATAACGTCCAAAAGAGCGCTGCCATAGCTGACGAGTCTCAATTTGAGACTCTAAAGCGCGAGGCTACTGTCGAGGTCAAGAAGCTGCATGATGCACTGACGGCTACCGCCGATGACTTGACCCGAGCACAAAACGAGCGACAGGACCAAGGCAAAAGGTTAGTTGATCTGGCCTTGGACTTCGAGAAGGTACAGCAGGAGCACAAGGCTTCCTTGGCCGACGCGGCACTGGCCCGACAGGAGAGGGATACCCTAAGGGTCGATATGGAGAAAGAAAAAGATGCATTGAGGGCCGAACTTGACCAGGCTCGCGCGCAGATCGAGACAGTCAAAGCGACGGCGGTCCTAGAGTACCGGAAGTCGAAAGAGCTCGACGCAGATTTGATCGTGCTGATGCGCACGGCCATGATGGGCGGCTTTACTCTGGAGGTGGATCAGGCTATGATAGCTTATCCGGGATGCAACGTATTGACTCTGGCAACGCCGCAGTTCTATAACTCCGAGTCGGAAGCCTTGTACGACCAGTACAGTGAGGAATTCCAACAAGGGGAATCTCTGGCCCAAAAGTATGGTCGTCCGACTTCCGCTGCTACTGTCGAGTCGACCCCTGCTGGCTTCGATCCAACCCCTTATACTTCTTCTTGATATTTGTAATAATTTTTGTTGAACTTGGCTTTATTTATGTAATTATACTTTGCCTTGTCACGGCTGGTCTTTTCGACCTGGCCTTATTTTATGCCGCCTTTGCTTCAAATTTTTCTCGATTTTGTTTAGCATTTGGCTTTTCTTTCTTTTCTTGTTATTATCTATCTCTTTCACGTTTCGATGTCTTTTAGCTTTCGCTTGTCGGGCCTTTGCTCTATTTGCTCTTTGCTTATCGATGTCGCGTTGCCCCCCAAGTGTATTATGAACCTTTGGTTCTTATTGCACTTGTTAATCTAGTTTAATTTGAGATCGACTTGATCACCTTAGCATTTTTTGTCGCACTGACTCGTTCTGCCATAGATGTATCGATCCTGGGAGTTTGGTCCGACTTTGCGAGCCTACCCTCTGCCTTAGCATTTTTCGCCCATTAGGCTCGTTCTGCTTTAAGGCTGGTCTAATTTTCTGCCTTAGCATGTTTTTTTGCCCGTTAGGCTCGTTTTGCTTTTGGCTATATTGAGGGATCCGACTTGAAGACTTTCCCTTTTCATTGTCGACTGCGTTGCCTTTGACATTTTGTATCTCGTTAGACTTGTAATGTTAAGGCTGTAAATCATAACACACACAAAAGCATCTCGAGGAAAGACATGTTTATTAGAATATTTATAAAATTGTCACATGGACTTATTACAAGGCATAAAAACGTAAAAATAGAAATCAATCGAGATAATGCTTAGCTTAAACGTAATACTTCCTCAAATTGTTGGCATGCCACTGTCGAGGAACTGTAGTTCCGTCAGCTCGTCTGAGTTGGTAGAATTCGGCTCCAGTTTTCCAATTGGTTCTTGTCGACTTGCTTCATTCTTTTTGAGGACCAAGTCCCTGACTTTAAAATACTTGTACTTGACCCTTGAGTTATAGTACTGCGAAATATTTTGCTTGTATCGAGCCATCCGAGCTGACGCGATCTCTCTTCGCTCCTCAACACTGTCTTTTTCATGTAGAAGATCGGGGTCGTTGGTTTCGATGTTATATGCCAGAACTTGAGGAGAAGGAAGACCGATCTCGGCGGGGATTACCGCTTCGCATCCATAAACCAAAGAGAAGGGAGTTTCTCCTGTTGATGAATTTGGAGCTGTCGTATACGATCATATGATGCTCGGAAGTTGTGCTGCCCAATCTCTCCATTCGGCTTCTAACCTCTTTTTCAGCCCTAGTTTGATCTGTCGATTAGTTTGCTCGACCTGACCGTTTGCTTGTGGGTGAGCGACAGAGGTGAAGTGCTGATTGATGTGATACTCATTACACCATTCCCTGACCCTTCGATCTTCGAACTAAGTACAATTTTTTGAAATCAAAGTCCCGGGGATGCCGTACCTGAATAAAATGTCAGTCCATCAAAACTTCTTAATGGTCGCTGCTCTGATATCGGCCAAAGCCTTGGCCTCGACCCACTTTGTGAAATAATCCACTGCGGCGACCACGTATCTGTTGTTACCCGGAGCTCAGGGTATGGGCCCAACTATGTCGACACCCCACTAATCGAATGGCCAGGCTGACGAGATGACATTCATTTCTCGGGCCAGTTGGTGGGTGATATTGTCATGAATTTGAAAAGTCCTATACCTCTGAACTAGGCGATTCGCATCTCGTTGCATCGACGGCCAAAAGTACCCCGCTAGCTTGCATTTTCGGGCAAGCACCTTAGCCCCACAATGGTTTCCGCAGGCTCCTCTATGAATTTCTTTGAGAAGATATTCCCCTTCTTCTTCTGATATACATCTCAACCAAGGCGCTAAAAAGGACCTTCGATAAAGGATGGAGTCAAAGAAAGCATACCGAGCTGACCGAAGTAGGATTTTGCATGCTTGCACCTTGTCGGGAGGTAGAATTCCGTCCTTAAGGTAAAGGGCTATTGGATCCATCCAAGTCGCCTGCTGAATGATCGGTTGTGTCTCTGACTCTTTGTAGCTTATATCCGTCAACAACTCGACTAAAACTTTCTTGCTCGAGACGAAGTTCCAAGCTACCTTAGATAACGCATCAGCTCTCTTGTTTTGGCTTCGGGGGACTTGCTCAATTTGAACCGATTTTAACTTAAGTATGTGGCTTTGTACCGTGGTTAAGTAATTCTTCATGGTTTCCTCTTTGGCCTCGTATTCCTCCCTGATGCGATTTACCACTAACTGCGAGTCATTGTACACCAACAGTGCATGGACTCCTAATTTAAGAGCAAGTTTCAAACCTGTGATCATAGCTTCATATTCAGCTTCGTTATTTGTTGCTTTGAAGTCGAACCGAAGAGCATATGGGAACTCTTCACCCTTTGGACTGATTAGCAGGAGTCCGGCTCCTGCTCCCTCTCTACTTGACGCCCCGTCGACTTGGAGAGTCCACTATTCGCCTGCACCTTGCTTCTCTTGCTCGAGTTGGATGGTTCCCTCGGCCAAGAAATCTGCCAGGGCCTGGGCCTTAACCGTCGTTCGGGGGATGAACTCGATATCATGCTGAGCCATTTCCACCACCCATTTTGCTAACCGGCCTGAATTATCAGGTTTCGCTAAGATCTGCTTCAGTGGTTGGTCAGTAACCACCGTGATGGGATGATCTTGGAAATATGCCCTCAATTTTCTCGAGGCGTGTACCAGACATAACGCCAACTTCTCTACTGGTGAGTATCGGATCTCAGGCCCATGTAAAGCTTTACTGACAAAATAGATTGGCACTTGACCGTGGACCCCTTCTCGAATTAGAACCGCACTCACTGCTTCTTCACACACCGCTTAGTAAACTAACAATTTCTCTCCCTCCCGAGGTGCAGTAAGAGTGGGTAATTCTGACAAATAGGCTTTCAAATCCTCGAAGGCTGTCTGACATTCTTCATCCCAATGAAAAGGACTGGCCTTACAGAGAATCTTAAAAAATGGTAACGCACGCTGCGCGGATCTTGATAGGAACCTGTTGAGGGCCGCCATTCGACCGGTAAGTCTCTGCACTTCCTTTATGTTTCGGGGTGTAGGCATGTTTTTTAAAGTTTCGATCTTGTCCAGGTTCGCTCGAATCCCGTCTTTCGAGATCATGTATCCTAGAAATTTTCCCGACCTGACCCCAAAGGTGCACTTCTTCGAATTTAACTTCATCTTCGTGTCCCTCAACACCTCAAACACTTCTTGGGCGTCTACCAAATACTGGCTCATGGATCGACTCTTGATGAGCAAGTCGTCCACATATACTTACATGCATCTACCGATCTGCTTAGCGAAGATTTTGTTGACTGCTCTTTGGTATGTAGCCCCGACATTTTTCAAACCGAACGGCATTGTTACATAGCAGAAAGTGCCAAATTCTGTATTGAAAGCCGTTTTCTCCGTGTCTCGGGGATCCATTAGGATTTGATGGTATCCGTTATATGCGTCTAAAAATCCAAACACTTTAAAGTCGATAGTAGAGTCTACTAACCTGTCGATTTTTGGTAATGGATATGAGTCCTTAGGACATGCTTTATTAAGGTCAGTGAAATTCACGCACATACGCCAGCTGCCGTCAGGCTTTTTGACTAGCACTGGATTGGCTAGCCACTCGGGATAAAACACCTCTCTTACTATCCTGGCGGTTAGCAGCTTCCCGACTTCTTTCTCTATGGATTCCACTCGATCCTGCGCAAAGCTCCTCTATTTCTGTCTAACTGACTTCCTGGCTTGAATAATCATTGAAGAAGCCATTTCCCGTTAGTTTGAAATTTTTTTGTTAGGGACGGGAAATTTGGTTTCCCATCGCCACGTGAATTTTGGTTTCCCGTCGATATTATTGACATAAAATTTATAGTCAATAATATCGATGTGAATTTCGCTTTCCCGTCTTTATTATTAACGGTGCGCCCAATTTCTCGTCAATAACACCATATTTTCAACATACTTTGATTTTAATGTTTTTTAATGTTTAAATGGTAGGGGTAAAAAATAGTTTTATCATTATACTTGTTAGGAAATCTACGCGGGAACGCAGCGGAATTTTAAAATAATTTCTTAATTAACCCAATATCGACTTCGTTTAAGCAACAAGCATAAAAGAAATAGACGTGGAATATAACTTGGATGATCTAAAATAGATCGTCGCTTTATCTACGGTTGTAGTTTCTGCATGAAGCCGCCCAAGTGTTCGGCCTCTACCGTTGATCCACACGAGCACCTCGCCGGAATCCTCCTTGGATAGCTACTAGAAAAATCCAGTTGCTAGACTGGCATTTTCTCTCTCTAAATCTCTCTCAAAGAAGCTTTCAGTTTATTTTGTAAATTAGAAATTTTCTAATTGTGATGTACAAAAGAGCTAGCCAACCCCTTTCTTATATAGGGTGTGTGGCGCCACTTATCAATCTTAATCTGATTGGGAGAAGCTTCCTAGTAGATTAATGAGAAAGAAAACTTTTTACTAGTAAAATAAGGAAAATAGATATTCTAGATTTATCTCATTTAATATTCAATATCTTATATTAAATATATTTCGTAGATATATATTGACAATATCTTATAATGAATATATCTCTATTATATTACCATAAATCAATATACACATGTGTGCAAATCTATTAATATCTAATATTAATATATGGTATTACCATTAATTAAATTGCGCAATCCCAGTGTATCTTAATACATTTAACATGCGCCCCATATGCCAATATTTTGGCATCCGGAATATTTTTAATTAATATAATACTATGATTAATTAATTTGCAAAATACATGTGTATCAATATACACAAATATATTTCGACATACATATACCTTATAAGTATATTTAATTAATCAACATAATTAATATCTTGTATTATATTTATTCATAATAAATAAATACCACTATATTAATTTATCACTATAACACTTTATAATCGAGATAAAACTTTCATTATATGGTTATCACTATAACCGCATTTTAATCCAGCTAGATGTTCTTATATGTGTGACCCGATAGGCTTCAGAATATGTTGGTCGTAGGCACAAAGTGTAATTACGAAAATGCCCTTCATACCTAACGATCACGGAATAGCGTCTAGCAACACACTGTGACCCCCAATCATCGAAAGAGTCAAACGCAATGACTACTACCTTTCATGTGAAACAGTTATCGTGTAAATAGAATCATATCGCTGTTACAATATCCATGTGGTCGTACGTCGAGTGTCAAACATCAACGACCATATCTTACAATCTTGATATCATACTCTCTCGAAGTAACATATTACTTTCGCTTTGCAAAGACTTTCAAGAATAAGACATTCCTTATGAGAAGTCCATTTCGGATATTTACTCCTAATCATACGATACGCGATTTCCGGACGAGCAACATGAATCCTACGCATGCTTCAGCATCACACCCAATCACTACTGTATGATCACCCCATGGCTAAGGGAAAACTCAACAGTGTCAAAGTATGACAATCCACACTATGATGTCATGAAGACGTCAGTCTCAGGATAATTACACAAACGCCACATAGTGCGACATTTAATAAAGTAAGTGGGTTAGTCTAACGTATGCATTCTCTAATACACGTCCACGTACAGTCCATGTGTCCCTACACTTTGATAGGCGAGATCTATCCCTACCTTCAATAAGATAGAAGACATCCAATACGTGCTAGTCTAAACGTACTATTAATGTCCTGTTTAATAGTACATACGACTAGAGACATTTAAGTATCAAACCTTTTAAAGTGACTCGAGATCTCATCAACCATAATCACTATTATGATTTCTCTTTCACAATTTGACACTAAGGGCGTTATCATATATACAATATCATAATTGGTCCGTAAAACGAACAGATATATAATGACAGAAATACCATTTATCATATGTATAAACATAAAGAAACAATAGAAATGATCCGACCCGGTCCAACCCGTTTGGGTTTAGGTTACTATTTGAACAATAATTAATATTATTGTTATAAAATACAATGTTAGCATATAATAATTAGTATTGTTGTTGTAAAACAAAAATAATTATTTAAACAGTCTTATATTATTAGCCTAGATGTATATACATACAAAATAATTTACACACATGTATATTCACGGTAATTGAGATACGTGTGTTCTTAACTATGTTAAAACAATATAAGCGCACAATTACGATGATGAATAATGCATAAACGAAAAAAGAACAAAACAACGACAATAACATCTACGAATTCTTTCAACATTATGGTAAAGACTTTATCGAAAGCTAGGTTTTTGTAGGTCTGTTTTCAATTCCACTCTTTCCGATCAGCAGTTTTGGCCATCCTTAAGCCTACATGGTGAGATCTTATAAGATAGCTCGTAGAGGAATTGTAGGTTCTCTTATTCATATCTCCACTCAGCAGCTTGGTAAAGCCTCAGTCGAAAGTGAGGCATCATTTAGATCGAAAAATTTAAGTTATGTTTCGTTCGACTTGTCCGGCATCTTGCTGTATTACGGCGGTACCCTAAACTTTTAAAAACCAATACCAACAATGAAACCATCAATACAAAATATAAAAACAAAACTTGACCAGAACTTCGAAAAAACTACATATATACATAAGTGCACATCATGTTTATAAGAATATTATGATCTGAAGTTCTAACAACTTATGAAAAGAGACACGACATGACTTTTACATATATGAACCTCTATAGATATCTCCATCTACATATATACGCGCGCACACACACAAACATATATACACAAGTGCACGTCATGTTTTCAATAATATCACGATTCGAAGTTCTGACAACTTATATGAAAAGGGACACGACACGACTCTTACATGTAGGTGTTGGATCGTTACATGCACTAAATTACTTTAGAGGGGGTGAACAGAGTAATTACCGGTTAATGGCTACTTTTTCGACTTAAGATAAAATCATAGTTTCAACTTAGTTTTTAGTTAATTAGAAAGGCGAAAGACTATCTAATTACAAGAAAAAATAAGTTATCCTAGTTATCTAAGTGATCTAAGTTTCACCTAACAAGATTGCAAACAAACTTTTTTTAGATCAAGTTAGGTTACTAACCAGTATACAGGTTGATCCTCACAAATGACATCAAAATTGTAATATCCCGAAATTTTGACTTACTAATTGATTAATAAAGGATCTAATTATTCGGGAAATTATGGGATTTAATAATTTTTATGAAGGGATTTATTAGTAATTAAAAAGGAGTTTTAATCACTTAATGAATTAAAAGGGTTTTCACTCCTTTTTTTGATTTCCTCCCTTATTTTCCCCAAGCAAAAATTTTTCAGCCTCAAAACCCTCCCTTGCCGCCGACTTGCTTGTGAGGAGGAAGGAGAGAAAAATCTCTCCTTGGTGTTTAGGAATTCGTCATCGGTAATCGCTGTTTTCTTTTATAGATTCGATCTTCATTGAGGATCGTTTCTAGCTTAGCAAGGGCTTTCAAAAAAACGCAAAGCAATTCCGGTAAGGATAATTCTATGCTGTCAAAAGCTTAACTTGATGCTGTAAAAGTTTAATTTAAGACTTCTATGCTTGTGTGCCACGGTGTTGGTGTGTTAAACGTTCCTAGTAGTGTGTTTTTGTGTTAGTTAAAATCTACAGTCGATATGATACCTTTGTATGGGGTTTTCTCGGGCTTAAGGGGTTGCTTTATTCGTCGCTTCCGTTGAAAAACGGCTTAGAATCGCGTAGAAAATTGTTAGGGTTCGAGATGAAACCCAGGTGGACGGGCGTCCAGGCCTCCGGACGGGCGTCTTGCCTTGATTTCATCCTAGACGGGCGTCTGGATTGCCTGGACGGGCGTCTGAGGGGTTGTTTTACATTCGGGATCTAACTCGCTAAAGCGGACGGGCGTCGTACATTCTCGGACGGGCGTCGCGCTTTGAGTTGGTTTTTGGACGGGCGTCGGGTTACCCGGACGGGCGTCCGAGGGGTTGTTTTACATTCAGGATCTAACTCGGATGTTTTGGACGGGCGTTCGGTCTTGGACGGGCGTTCGGTCTTCCAGACGGGCGTCCAGTCTAGGTTGTTTTCGTTTCGCTTATCTTCGGGGACGAAGGGTGTCTTAAGGGGGGGTGGATCAACGCCCGGTACGAACCTGAACTTCGAGGACGAAGTTTTGTCTTAAGGGGGGAAGGATGTAATATCCCGAAATTTTGACTTACTAATTGATTAATAAAGGATCTAATTATTCGGGAAATTATGGGATTTAATAATTTTTATGAAGGGATTTATTAGTAATTAAAAAGGAGTTTTAATCACTTAATGAATTAAAAGGGTTTTCACTCCTTTTTTTGATTTCCTCCCTTATTTTCCCCAAGCAAAAATTTTTCAGCCTCAAAACCCTCCCTTGCCGCCGACTTGCTTGTGAGGAGGAAGAGAGAAAAATCTCTCCTTGGTGTTTAGGAATTCGTCATCGGTAATCGCTGTTTTCTTTTATAGATTCGATCTTCATTGAGGATCGTTTCTAGCTTAGCAAGGGCTTTCAAAAAAACGCAGCAATTCCGGTAAGGATAATTCTATGCTGTCAAAAGCTTAACTTGATGCTATAAAAGTTTAATTTAAGACTTCTATGCTTGTGTGCCACGGTGTTGGTGTGTTAAACGTTCCTAGTAGTGTGTTTTTGTGTTAGTTAAAATCTACAGTCGATATGATACCTTTGTATGGGGTTTTCTGGGCTTAAGGGGTTGCTTTCGCTGCGCTTCTGTTGAAAAACGGCTCAGAATCGCGTAGAAAATTGTTAGGGTTCGAGATGAAACCCAGGTGGACGGGCGTCCAGGCCTCCTGGACGGGCGTCTGCCTTGATTTCATCCTAGACGGGCGTCCGGATTGCCTGGACGGGCGTCTGAGGGGTTGTTTTACATTCAGGATCTAACTCGCTAAAGCAGACGGGCGTCTGTACATTCTGGACGGGCGTCTGCTTTGAGTTGGTTTTTGGACGGGCGTCTGGGTTACCTGGACGGGCGTCTGAGGGGTTGTTTTACATTCAGGATCTAACTCGGATGTTTTGGACGGGCGTTCGGTCTTCCGGACGGGCGTCTAGTCTAGGTTGTTTTCCTTTCTTTATGGGTTGTTGATAAGTCTTATGAATATGTATGGTAAGTTGGGTTTTGATGAGTCAGAGGCTTTGATATCATTGTGGGACTTGGTGTTGGGCATTGAGGTTCGTAGACCCTTGTAGGGGTTGGGTCGGATAGGGTAGCTCCCAAAGCCGTAAACCCGGGAAGGTTTCCTTACGACTTCAATGACCCTACGTGTTTGGGGAGTTGCAGACAGTGATGTGGTCGGGCCGGATAGGGTAGTACTCGAAGCCGGGAACCCGGGAAGGTTTCCTTGCACCCCAGCACGTGATGGTCCATCTAGTATGGTACCATTGGATGACCTTTATGACCCTCCTCTCAAGGGCTTTACCCTTTTGAGGGATGTGCACATTCGGGACCTTTAGGTGGCTAGTTCTGATGTTTGGTATCTGTTATGGGCGGGTCGTAACTTTTATAGATTGGTTGGGTCCTTCATAAAATTTTTAGTACCTTTCTTGAGTTGGTTTTACTTTTGTACACTAGATTTACTCTTACTCAACTTTATAGTTGACGGTTTGTACTTTCGTTTGACCCTGCTATGATCCATTTATGGGGAGCAGATTCTTAGCAGGTACTTCTATGGATGTTTGCTTGTTGCTGGGATGTCGCGGGGTTTGAGAGCCACGTAGTCGCAGTCACATGTTGTCTACATTATTTGAATTTTAAATTTTAAAGATTTTGACGTTCCGCATAATTTCATTTACTTCAAGATATTTGTACTCACTTTAATACTTTCTCTCAAAATAAAGAATGGTGAATGTTTATTTTCCTTTCTGTTGTGGAATGTTGAATGTTACCGCCACGACTGTGTGTCGTGATGAGTGGCACTACAGTGACCAATACCGGCGGCCGACGGGATTGGGAACCGGGGTGTTACAAAAATCCTCTCAAACTTCTCAAACTAACTCATATATACTCTTCAAACTCCAGGCAGCAGTGAACGCCTTGAAGCATTGACTGCATTTGACTTGAACTTTGAGAGATGTTGGGTTGTGTTTGAGGGGGAGGGTGTTTGACCAAGGGATTTTAGTGCTATTGCTTACTTGGTCATGTTAATGTATAGCTGAGTATATATATACTAATAGACAACTGGTGTCTATAGCATATGTTAAACAAAACAATTTTGTAAGGATGGGCAAAAGAGTAAACTGTTTGGGGATAGGGATAGAGGGTAGAACAGTAACTTTATAAAAGGTAAAAGAACCAAGCTAGGAGATTTTTAAAGTAAGGAAAGGGATTAGGGAAAGGAGAAGCCCATATGTGTTATGAGTTCATTTTAGGGAATTTGTATATAGATATATTTACAGATATTAGTTAAGTGCAAGTCTTCAAGGATAGATTTCGCAAAAAGAGCTCACCTGAGATTGATGATGATATAAATCACCATTTTAAGGATCTGCTCAATTGAAGACACATGTTAGTAGATTTCAAGAAATAAACAAATACTTATTTAGAGAGAACATGATTAAGTATGCAACGTTTATAATTAGATAATACAGGCAACAAAACCGATACAAGAGCAGTTTTAAAGAAAGAGCATATCTGAAAAGTTACAAGCATCAAATTATACATCAAAACATGTTGTGTGTGGGAGAGTGAAATAACAACATAGAATCAAAAGGCTATGTGCAAGACATTACATGATAAATGCAGCTTTAAACTGATCACACTAAGACTGAATGAAACAGAGGGTCATTAGACTGATACAATAGTACAAGCAAAAAGAAGACATATACAAAAACACATAATAAGGGTAATTATGGAAATTAATCAAACCTACCAAATGAGGGCACAACAATTCTCCCCCTTTTGATTAATATTCAAAATAGCCTTAAGCTTTGAAAAACTCCCCCTAAATATATACTCCCCCTACATATGACTTACCCCTATTGTTTGAAAACTTAAGCAAATGCTAGGAAGGAATCATATGTAGATTATGAAATTGTTCAAAAAGCACTTCAGGAAAAGGCTTAGTGAAAATATCCGTGCCTTGTTTGTTTGTAGGCACAAACTCAATCGAAATGGTACCATTTTTCACATGGTCACGTATAAAATAATACCTAATATCTATGTACTTGGCATAGGAGTGTAAGACGGGGTTTCGTGACAAGTCTATAGAACTTGTACTATCACAAATAAAAGTTAACACAAAATCCTAAGAGTTGTTGTTTGATCCATAGAATTTGGGCACAACGGTTACTTAGAGAGGCATACTCCGTCTCGGTAGTACTAAAAGTAGCACTAAGTTGTTTCTTAGAATACCAAGAAATGAGTCTATCACCTAAGAATTTTGCATGTTCCACTCGTGCTCTTTTTATCAATCCTGCAACCCCCATAGTCGGCGTTACTAAAAGCGATTAGAGTGAAAGTGGAGGCCTTATAGTACTAGAGACCTAGTGAGATATCTTAGGATTAGCTAGATAATGTGCACACATACAAACATAAAACATGATATTTGGTCTAAATGCAGTTAGATAAAGTAATGAACCTGTCATGCTACGGTAGTGTTGTATAATATGTCCCATTTGATCGTATAAGTTTGATTAATTTTCATTATATAATTACATGTGTTATATTATTGTCTCACTAATATCCATGAAGCTCATAGCTTATATCATATAGCATTTTGTTCTGTATTAAAATTATTTTGCAGGATCCAATTAAATAATTTTATTTAGTTAATATTTCATTTATATGATTTATTAACTATTTAGAATATTTGAATATAAATTATTTGCTGGCTGGATCATTTAAATTATAAGTCTGATGTGTTAAGTTTAATGCAGTCCGTTTAACCCCTCCTAAGCCTGGCCCAACCTTTATTTTAATCCATATACCCGAGCCTGCCATGTCATATTCAGGTCTGACCGGACTCCCTCACCTTATATACACTCAACCCGAACTCTCAACCCCAATCTCCCCATCTTATCAGCCGAATTTTGAATAAAACCCTAATCCCCTATCACCTTCTACCCGTTTCTGCAAAATCTTCCATCTTTAATGGAAATCCCTGGTTATCTGCACCCATAATCCATTCTCCTTCCTTCTCTATTGAATATCGAGCAATAAATGTTCGATCTTGCTCTAATTTGCAACACGTTTTTTAATTGCAAAAATGTGAAGGCTCCGATTTGAATTACAAACAGTGATTTCGTTCCATAGTTACTCGATTCACTTTCCTTTTCAGTATTCATTTGATTTACTTAAACTAATTGATTCAAATATCGTAGATACAAATCTTAAGAGCAATGATTTTTGCCTTGGTCTAGTCAACTGTTCTGTAAAAGGAAATGAATCGGGGATTTCATCACCCCGATTTTATGCGGATACGTTTGAAGATGTAAAGAATCCAACTTTCAGTCTAAGTCCTTTCAGCAAATGGAAAATACGAGCAATTGAAGGACAAAAACCCAGCCTCAGAACGCAAGTAGCCTGTTCATAACCACTCCAGTTCTTTGTTGGCTTGGTATAATGTCTCAAACCCCCTGTCTGGCCCAATCGAGTCAGACCGAGGGTATTCACCCTATAAGGTCTCAGTTCTGAGTCCTATCCTGAGAACTATTGGTTCGATGATGGGTCAACTTCATGCTTTTGAGGGCAAATCAAATTACAGCATGCAATTGACAAACTCAGGTTTGACCTTCGGTTCATGGTCAAAATTTGAGTCAAAATCAGTTTAGATCACTAATTGACCCTTATGTGCTGCCTGTAAAATATTTTGGTCAATTTAGTGGTCAATAGGACTATTTACCTAGTCTAGTGGATTTCTATTAAGTTTACAGCTTCCCATTTGTTAGTGTCAAGCTAGTTTTGGTTTAGTTTAAATCTGGTTCAACAATTTCATTGTCTAATATACCTCTATTATTGGCCTTAAGTGGCAAACCGAGGTGGCATTAGTGATTTTGTTAACAAAAATATATAAACCGAACCAATATCAGTGTCTTAGCATTTGGGTTAATCAGGACACTTGAGTTTCATTCAGGGTCTCTGATTTTGAAATTGAAATTCAAATAAAAATCTAACTTACCTTTGGACTATAAATAGACTAGTATAGTGAATTAGGATTGCAACAACTCATAATAACTTTTTTGAGCAATCCTACATTCCCATTACAGTCAAATATTTTCTCTTTCCTTTTTCTTTAATTTACTAAGCACAAAAGTTGAGGATTTAGAGTCTGCATTGTTATTGACTGGTGTTTGCCAAGTCAATAGGCTTTTCAGAGTCCATACAATAGGCTTTTCAGAGGCCAGGACTGAAGTCGGGTCAAGTAATAAAAATACTCGATACCTAAATAACACACTAGCAAGAGAACTAGGTTCAATCGTAGTATAATTAGATAGAGTCGAGGTCGATCCCACAGAGTCTCGGCTTAAACGAAATATGACTTATTAAACTAAAAGCAAATCAAAGGCGGTCTCCGGCCAACAATTAACGTAGAATTAAAATTGACACAATAGAAACACAAAACCAACAAAAGACACAATGACACTAAGACACTTACATTTATAGATTTTATAAATAATTAACAAACGGTATTGATAACGCTAGTAGTAATTACTCCCCATGCTATGTAGATTGACGACGATACAAAATAAGACATTTAAGATTAATTATTCTGACTACGGGAGTCATCCCCTAAAATAGATCTAGCTCCGGGTAGGCCATCTAGATCATCGTGTCTCCATTACGTGACTTCACATTTTTAGTCTCCATCTCATATAAATTCTAACACAACTACAAAACTAAGGATGCCGGTATAAACCGTAACCTCATCTAAGCAACATTCTTATGGTTAGGCGTACTTCTTAGACACTGATTCAATCTCTGTCCTAAGTAACAATCAGTTTTTGGGTCTCATGTTAAATTACGATGACAAATAATTAAGTTGATCAAGTTTAATTACTCGTTTGAATTACAAAACAGAGAACCTGACGTAGTCGAAGCCGTTCAGAGACAAATCAAGAACATCACAGATCTCGCTCAAAGCAAGACATAGGCTCGCTGCCAGCGAGCTCAGATCTGAACCAGATTTGCTCGTGAAACGTCTTTTACGTCTCAGATCTACATAAACATGGGTTCGTTAATTAACTACATCACGAAATCAATACACAAAACGACTACTCAATCACGAAATAAATTAGATCTATGAATAAAGATTGCATAATTGAGTAGACATTACCTTCGAATACGAGCATGATTCCTACTACATGATACGATCTCTAACCGGCAATTCTAACGACTCCGTAATGAAAGAACATAAAATAAAGAAAACATGTATTGAAAATAGAAAAAATGTTGTGAAGTTGTGTTTTGCAAAAGTATTCTAGAGTGTGTCTAATAAAATTCGTGGCTGCTCATTTATATAGAGACTTAGACCGACTTAAAAATATATTTGAAAATCCTAAAATGCGCAAAGATAACTCCCAACCGATCTCCCAGATTTACTGGACTCGCCCCTAGTGAATCACCAGCTCGCTTCCAGCGAGTTCATTGCCTTCTGCTTGGCTCGCTGGCATTTCTTGTTCCTTACTCCACTTTTCGCGCTGCTTCGGTATTTATCTTTAATGCACTCCGATTCTGCCTTGATTTCTCTTGAGATTTACTTCCTCCGATAATAGATATCTTCTGATTCATCGCAATCTATAAAATCAATATTTATTGCACAGTAAATCCTATTTAAATAATAGAAACAGATAAATACCAAATTATATCTTATAAATCACACAACACTAAATAATCAATATAAACATGCGATTTAATATAAAATTTATACTATAAACCTCGATTTAAGGACAATGTTGATAACATTTATGGGTATAATTTGACCGTCATCAGCCACCAGTCTAGTTTTTTTTCGAGTTATTTTGCCATCATCAAGCTTATTTCTAAAGACCCAAAGAGTTCTTATAGAAAACTTGTTTTTTAGTAAGAGAACAAGTTCCCAAACATTATTACATTCAAATGGGAGTAACTCGCCCTGCTTTGACGATATCTAGTCAGAATGAAGTAATGTTAGGTCCCTTGAAAGGCTTGAGACAAGTTTAGATGGGGGTGAATAAACTTGTCCTTTGAAAAAAATTTCTATTTAAATTGAAATAGAACTTAGGGATTGATACCTCAGCTTTATTAATTGGTCTACCGACAAATTAAATCTGCCGAGTTATATACAGCGGAATAACTCATAAAGCCTTTGTTACATTGCTGATCTTTATGAAATATGCTTGTTGTGTAAAACTCAGCAACTGATGTGATGTCAGCTGAGTAAAGTGATTACCTTGATTGTGCAATTTGATAAGCAAACAGACAGACAAATAAAGTAAAATATTGAAAGTAAAATGTTGTATAGTAAATAACACAAGAAATTTGTTTTTGGAAATTTGAGGTGGTGTAATTGTTGGAAGTAGTGCCCGAAAGACAATTTCTGTAATTATTTTTATAATTACTAATTGACTGATTTATTCTCATCTTATTATTTGCTTCGTGCTTATATGTAATACACCGCTGAAAACCCCAAGTCTATCATATGTAGCCATATAACTTAGTATGTGTCACACATGAGGATTAAGTTTATGGTGATACACTTGAGCTATTAGTCCGTGGTGAACTTAATCAAAGTATGGGGTCTATTGATTAAACCACCATTAATGCGCCCAGAACGCTTTATGTTGTGACCGTCTTATCCGGACCGTCGACATTGGTTGTCTAAGTGGGGCATTTATATATGATGAGAGTCATATAGGAATGGACCGATTTAATCCGTATTTCTCATATAATTCGGTGATTGAGAAATCTTATTAAATCACAAGATGATCATATATGGATTAACCTTAATCCTCAAGTGATTGCAGACGTCTGCTTGTTTCAAGATAGGGTTTTATGTGTTCGTGAAGGATTGATAAGAGGCACGGTCCGAATCACTTTCATGTTGGCACTATTCTGGAATGATTGAGGAGTGTGTGTCTCATAGATATGGAATCCATTCCTTCCTGCGGGAAGTAGAAAGATAATCCCCTTATTTTTTTATCCTAGAAACTGATCGATCCTAGAAACCTTCTACCCGTTTCTGCAAAATCTTCCATCTTTAATGGAAATCCCTGGTTATCTGTTAGGAAATCACTAGTTTAACGCAGCGGAATTTAAAATTTGATTTCCTTTTCTAGATCGTTCTTCGTTTAATGCAATAAACACGTTAAGTAGTTTGACGGTTATACCTTGGATGATCTACAAGATCGTCGCTTTGACCGCCAACGGAGAGTAGTTCAATGCGCAAGCCGTCCACGCGTCCGGCCTCTATCACTAATCCACACGAACCCCTCGCCGGAATCCTCCTTGGATTGCTATCGAAAAACTCCGGCTGCTAGACCGGACCTTTTCTTCCCTCACAAACTCACTATGGAGAGCTCTCTATTTTACACAAGAATTACGAACTCTTGCAATTGTGATGTGCAAAAGAGCTTGACACCCACTTCCTTTTATGTAGGAGGTGGCGCCCCATATGATGTGTGGAGGAGAAGAAAACCTTTTTCTAATAAAATAAGGAAAATCAATTAGATTGATTTATCTCTTTAATTATAATATATTTTGTCAATATCATATATTGATTATAATTATCTTATTACCATAAATCTATTTTTCAAAATCAATTAATATCTTATATTAATATTATGGCAATCTTTATTAATTAAAGTGCACAATCCAAGTGTATCTCATACACTCTAAAGTGGCGCCCCATTAGTCAACAAATTGACTCCCGGAATATTCTTTAATTAATATAATTAATATCTTGTATTTTATTTATTCATAATAAATAAATACCACCATATTAATTTACCACTATAACCATTATAGTCTAGAGATAAACTTTCCTTATTTGGTTATCAACTATAACCGCATTTTAATCCGACTCGATGTTCATATGTGTGTGACCCGATAGGCTTCCGAGTATGTTGGCCGTAGACACAAAGTGCAATTTACTAAAATGCCCTTCATACCTAACGATCACGGGATAGCGTCTAGCAACACACCGTGACCCCCAATTATCGGAAGAGTCAAAAGCAATGACTACTACCTTTCATGTGAAGCGAGCTTACCGTGTAACTTACAATCCTATCGCCGTAATAATATCCATACGATCGTATCTCGAGTGTCAATACATTGACGATCGTATCTTATAACTGGATATCATGCTCCCTCGGAATAACACATTTACTCCCACTTTGCAAAGATTCTCGAGAGCTAGACATTCCTTATAAGAAGGCCATTTCGGATATTCAATCCCAATCATAGGATACGCGATTCCCGGACGACCAATCATGTATACTCCGCATGCTTCAATATCATACCCAATCACTACCGCATGATCGCCCCGTGATTAGGAGAAATCTCAATAGTGTCAAAGCATGACAATCCACACCGTGATGCCATGAAGACTCCGGTCAAAAGGATAATTACACAACCGCCACATAGTGTGACACTTAATGTAAGTGGGTCAGTCTAACGTACGCATTCTCTAATACACGTCCACGTACAGTCCAAGTGTCTCTACACTTCGATAGACGAGATCTATCCCTACCTTCTAAAAGATAGAAGACATCCAATACGTGCTAGTCTGATTATACTATCAATGTCCCATTTGATAATATATAAGACTAGAGACATTTAAGTACCAACCTTGTTATAGTGATTAGAGATCTCATCAACCATAATCACTATCATGGTTTCTCTATCACAGATTGATACTAGGGACGTTACTATATATATACAACAAATAATATGAAGACAAACAATATATAATAACATAAGTGCTTTTATTAATCATAACAAAGTTATTACATGAACTAAATAGACTGTAAATGGCCCGACCCGGTCGGATCCGGTCCAACCCGATTGGGTTTAGGACACCTTTCCAACAATCTCCCACTTGGCCTAAAGCCAATCACCCATATGCCTAAGCCCGTGCAAGTGAACATGTTTCTCATGCTTAGCTTGAGACAATGCCTTGGTTAACGGATCAGCTATATTATCATCCGTGTGGACTTTCTCTATCTTTACATCTCCTCTATCAACTATCTCTCTAATCAAGTGATAGCGCCGTAGCACATGTTTGGACTTCTGATGAGACCTTGGCTCCTTTGACTGAGATATCGCTCCATTATTATCACAAAGACAGAGGCACCGGACCTTCAATGGAGGGAACCACACCAAGTTCGCAATGAACTTCTTCATCCAAACCGCTTCCTTTGCCGCCTCCGAGGCCGCTATGTATTCGGCTTCCGTTGTAGTCCGCGTAGTCTCCTCGCTTGGAACTCTTCCACCACCGCTCCGCCGTTAAGCGTGAAAACAAATCCAGATTGTGACTTAAAGTCATCCTTGTCGCCTTGGAACCGGCATCCGTATAACCTCGTAATACTAAATCATCATTCCCGAAAACCAGGAACATATCTCTAGTACGTCTCAAGTACTTCAGGATATTCTTGACAAGAATCCAGTGACCATCACCGGATTGACCGGTACCTACTAGTCATACTAAGAGGGTACGAGACATCCGGTCTTGTGCATAACATGGCATACATGATAGACCCAATTGCCGAAGCATAAGGGACTTTACTCATTAGTGCCCTTTCCTCCTCTCGTCTTAGGACTCATTCCCTTCGACAGTGTAGACCCCATGTGACATGGGCGCAATCCTTTCTTGGATCGCTCCATGCCGAATCTCTTCAAGCATCTTGTCTATATAGGTGGACCGCGATGCAAGCAACCTTTTGGATCTATCTCTATAGATCTTTATTCCTAGAATATAGGTCGCCTCACCCAAGTCCTTCATTGAGAAGTTCTTGGATAACCAAGCTTTGATCGATTGTAACATAGGCACATCATTCCCTATGAGCGTATGTCATCCACATAAAGCACTAAGAACACAATGGCACTCCCACTAACCTTCTTGTAAACACAGGCTCATCTTCGTTCTTGATGAAATCAAACTCGTTTGATTATCTCATCAAAGCGAAGATTCCAACTCCGAGAAGCTTGCTTTAATCCATAAATGGATCTTTGCGCTTACACACCATCCCGACGTCATTGGTTGTGAAACCTCAGCCGTGTCATATACACTTCCCTCGACAGTTCCCGTTAAGGAAAGCCGTTTTCACATCCATCCGCCGATTTCGTAATCATGGTATGCCGCAATAGCGAGCAAAATTCTAATGGATTTTAACATGGCAACGGGCGAGAAGGTTTCATCATAGTCAACTCCTTGTCTTTGCTTATAACCTTTTGCCACCAACCTAGCCTTGTAGGTGGTCACGTTACCGTCCATGTCGGTCTTTCTCTTAAAGACCCATTTACACCCTATGGGAACTATTCCTCTCGGGCGGATCAACTAAGTTCCAAACTTGGTTGTCTTTCATGGATTCCATTTCGGAATTCATGGCTTCTAGCCATTTCTCTTTGTCATGCCTTAATAGCACTTCCTCATAAGTTCTAGGGTCCTCATCTTCCATGAGATACACGCCAGTGTACCTTTCGGGTTCACGGCGTTCCCTGGTGGATCTTCGAGGTGCTAGTGTGTCCACGGTAGAGGCTGGTGACACATCTGTGTGTGGCAAGTCCTCTACTTCCATCAACTGACTGTTATCCGTAAGTGGTTCTCGAATTTCTTCAAGATCAATTTTACTCCCACTGACCCTATCCAGAATAAACTCTTTCTCCAGAAAGTGGCCAGTCCTAGCAACAAACACCTTTTGTTCCTCAGGATGGTAAAATTGGTACCCTTTGGTTTCCCTAGGATATCCCACAAACAGACATTTGTCAGACCTGGGCTCTAATTTGTCAGGCATCATCCGCTTCACATAAGTCGGACAACCCCACGGTTTTAGATGACCTAGGCTCGGTTTTCTCTTGGTCCATACCTCGTATGGCGTAGAGTCAACCGTCTTTGATGGAACTCGGTTCAGTGTATAGGATGCGGTTTCTAGAGCATACCCCCAAAACGATTTTGGAAGAACTGCGTAGCTCATCATGGATCGCACCATGTCTAACAAGGTGCGGTTCCTCCTCTCAGACACGCCATTCATCTGTGGCGTTCCGGGAGGAGTCCATTCAGGTAGAATCCCATTCTCCTTCAAATAATCTTGAAACTCTCCGTCCAGGTATTCTCCACCTCGATCGGATCGAAGTGTTTTGATTTCTTTACCCAGTTGTTTCTCCACTTCACTTCTGAATTCCTTGAACTTTTTGAAGGCTTCAGATTTAAACTTCATTAAGTATATATAACCATAGCGAGAATGGTCATCAGTGAAAGTGATAAAATAAGAGTATCCTCCTTTGGCTTGAATTGACATTGGGCCACATACATCAGTATGTATGAGCTCAAGCAATTCATTGGATCTTATCCCTTTGCCACTAAAAGGTGACTTTGTCATCTTGCCAAGTAAACAAGCTTCACATGTATCAAACGATTCGTAATCGAATTGATCCAACATTCCATCTTTATGGAGTTTGGAAATGCGATTCTTATTTATATGGCCAAGTCTACAATGCCATAAGTAGGATTCATTCAAGTCATTTGTTTTGGCTTTCTTGTTATTTATATTAAGTACGTCAACATTCATATCTAATATGTAGAGACCATTGCTAAGTATGCCGTACCATAAAAGATTCCATCACGTGAAAAAGAACAACATTTATTCTCAAACGTAAAAGAAAATCCATCAACATCTAATGCGTAAATAGAAATAATACTCTTCGTAAGAGCAGGAACAAAATAACAGCTTATTGAGTTCTAGTACTAGCCCACCGGGCAATGAAAGAAAATAAACTCCTACGGCCGCCGCAAAGAACACTTGCTCCATTTCCAACGCGTAGGTCCCCTCTCCTTTCCTCGGATCTCTAGTTCTTCTTAGTGCCTCGCATATTCGTACAAATATGAGAACCACAACCGCATCTAATACCCAAAGTGGTTAGACTTAGAAGAAGCAATATTGATCTCAATCATAAATATACCGAAGTCGAAGCATCGAATGCTTCTTCTTGGTACTCAAGAAGCCTTTGCGCTTCTCCTCCAATGTCCGGTCTCACCGCAATGGAAGCAAGCATCCTTGGATTTGTCTTTCGCTATCTTAGGCGTTGGCTTAGGTGCAGCCTTCGCCTTCTTGGACTTCTTCTGGGCTTTTGCCTTGCCCTTGCTCGAAGTGACCAACAACACTTTCTTTCCCTTCCCCACAGTGCCCTCAGCAGTCTTTAACATGTTCAATAACTCCGCAAGGGAGCAATCTATCTTGTTCATGTGATAGTTCATCACGAACTCGCGAGAATGAATCGGGTAGAGATTGCGTAATTAAGTCAATACTCAACTCTCGTTCCAACTTGTGGCCCAAACCTTCCCAAGCCTCTCTATGTACCCGATCATTTTAAGCACGTGTGACCCCACAAAGCAGTCCCGTATGCCATCTTACAACTAAACAGGGCCTTCGAGACTCGTACCTCTCGGTGCGAGACCGAGAAGCGTAAAGTTCCTTCGTGTGGACCATGATAGAGTAGGCGTCCATAGACTCATGTCGTTTCGCAGCTCGTGTGTCATAGAAGCAAGCATGATACATGTAGCATCGCATCGTCGAAAAGTTGCTTGTTGTACTTCTCGACAACATCCGGCACCGAACCCTCGCCGGGCTTTTCCGGTAGGGCCTCGTCCAAGACATAGCCAATCTTCTTGTGCCTCAAAACGATTTTGAGGTTTCTTTCCCAATCGAGAAAATTTGTCTCGTCAAGCTTGTTTTCGATGATAAAACGAAGGTTCAATTTGTTTGACATTTTCTACAACAATAAATAAAGATAGAATAAGTAAAAGCTCATGTATAAAAACCCTAAATTTGCACTTAATAACTCTATAAGGTTTTTACTCCCACTAGCCAACTATTCCCTATTGGCTTTCAAGAAAATAATTCCTTTAGTGGGCAAGATCCCATCGAACTACCCCGACCCTCAACTTTGGCTGATGGGCCGAAAATAATTAAATAGGTGGACAACGATTTGTCGATCGTATCTTATACGATTCTTGTTGTTTGACCAGTCAACTCTTTGACAATATTTCATCTTATGAAAAATAGCCAAACCCTTGCCTCTAAAATCCAAACGACCCCGCTTTGGCTGGTGGCCGAGAGAATTCTTAGTCGAGTCTTAACCCCAATATTCATGAGATCTCTTTCGATCATATCTCGATAACGTCGATATACCCGAGGTAGGTCAACCCCCGCTTTGGCTGGTGAGTTGGGTCCGAACAAGGGCTCTTCACCGTCGTTATAATATGGGGAGGCAATTCCGACTTGAATTTTGATGTGGGAATAATTTTAAATTAATTCACTTAATTAATTTGGTTTAATTATGGTCTCATCTACTATGTGCATATTACTACGATATCATATAAAGTAAAACATACACAACATTCCGCGCATAAAATAACCGGTATGATCATGGACTTTTCCTAGGTGCGGTTTCGAATACAAACTGACGAAACCGCGGGTCACAAACTAAGGGTATCTGCAACCGCCAATAGGATCTTTATTGCTGTACGCCAATGGGTTCTTTATTTCTCCTTGGTCTTCAACTTCTTGCTCCATTCTTGTTACATAATAAATAATTACACCCGCCGCACACGGGGGGGGGGGGGGGGGGGCTATCGGGAATGGGATAATTGCAAAAAGTAAACTAGGTCACGTTCTTCATAACGGCCTAGGACAATTTTTCAAAACCAACATAAAGAAAACATTCCCATCTATCCTATTGGTCGAGTCCATGATCAATCGGGGTCCATATAATCACATTATATCTACACATCTAATCCATACAATTTTATCTTATGAAAAAGATTAAATTCTAATTTTAACTACTACTACTCATGCGTCTTTATTTTATCACGTCAAATAATTAAATAACTTTTAATTAATTATATGACTCAATCGAAAAATAAAATTAACATTTAATTTTAAATCGATTTCAATTTTAATTAAATTTGAACTATTCAAAATATAAAATTAAAATTGTAAAGTCTCCTATTTGTTTCCTTTCCAAAAACTAAATTTAGCTTAGGCCTGGCCACTTTCCAAAATCAAAATTTTGGAAGTGGCCTAGGCCTAGGCCTATTCCAAATCAAATATTTGAAAATGGCCTAGGCCTATTCCAAATCAAATATTTGGAAAGGCCAAATTATTTTAGTCTAGGCTCGGCCACTTTCCAAAATCAAAATTTTGGAAGCCTGGCTATTCCAAATCAAATATTTGGAAAGGGCCTAGGCCTATTCCAAATCAAATATTTGGAAAGGGCCTAGGCCTATTCCAAATCAAATATTTGGAAAGGCCAAATAGTTTTGGTTTAGGCCTGGCCACTTTCCAAAATCAAAATTTTGGAAGTGGCCTAGGCCTAGGCCTATTCCAAATCAAATATTTGGAAAGGCCAACATGCCATATGGTTTTCCAATGGTCAAACTATTTGAACCATTGGTTGGCCATATGACACAACTAAACAAACGAGATATCTATGCACAATAAAATATCACAAAACGAAAAGGGTTGATCTCCCCATTGGAAGAGGAGAGCCGACAGACGGCAACCCTAGGGTTACCGCCGCCGCCGCCCGCCGCAGAGGGAGGGGGGCGCCGCCAGTCGGCCGACCCCCATGAACCCTAAATTTTTTTTTGTTGTTTCAACGTTTCGTGATTTAAATCTTGCATCTATTGATTAAATACTACGCGATTAAATTATGCTTATTGCTTAAGCACGAAGTCTGTCTCTGATACCACTGTTAGGAAATCACTAGTTTAACGCAGCGGAATTTAAAATTTGATTTCCATTTCTAGATCGTTCTTCGTTTAATGCAATAAACACGTTAAGTAGTTTGACGGTTATACCTTGGATGATCTACAAGATCGTCGCTTTGACCGCCAACGGAGAGTAGTTCAATGCGCAAGCCGTCCACGCGTCCGGCCTCTATCGCTAATCCACACGAACCCCTCGCCGGAATCCTCCTTGGATTGCTATCGAAAAACTCCGGATGCTAGACCGGACCTTTTCTTCCCTCACAAACTCACTATGGAGAGCTCTCTATTTTACACAAGAATTATGAACTCTTGCAATTGTGATGTGCAAAAGAGCTTGACACTCACTTCCTTTTTATAGAGGAGGTGGCGCCCCATATGATGTGTGGAGGAGAAGAAAACCTTTTTCTAATAAAATAAGGAAAATCAATTAGATTGATTTATCTCTTTAATTATAATATATTTTGTCAATATCATATATTGATTATAATTATCTTATTACCATAAATCTATTTTTCAAAATCAATTAATATCTTATATTAATATTATGGCAATCTTTATTAATTAAAGTGCACAATCCAAGTGTATCTCATACACTCAAAAGTGGCGCCCCATTAGTCAACAAATTGACTCCCGGAATATTCTTTAATTAATATAATTAATATCTTGTATTTTATTTATTCATAATAAATAAATACCACCATATTAATTTACCACTATAACCTTTATAGTCTAGAGATAAACTTTCCTTATTTGGTTATCAACTATAACCGCATTTTAATCCGACTCGATGTTCATATGTGTGTGACCCGATAGGCTTCCGAGTATGTTGGCCGTAGACACAAAGTGCAATTTACTAAAATGCCCTTCATACCTAACGATCACGGGATAGCGTCTAGCAACACACCGTGACCCCCAATTATCGGAAGAGTCAAAAGAAATGACTACTACCTTTCATGTGAAGCGCTTACCGTGTAACTTACAATCCTATCGCCGTAATAATATCCATACGATCGTATCTCGAGTGTCAATACATTGACGATCGTATCTTATAACTGGATATCATGCTCCTCGGAATAACACATTTACTCCCACTTTGCAAAGATTCTCGAGAGCTAGACATTCCTTATAAGAAGGCCATTTCGGATATTCAATCCCAATCATAGGATACGCGATTCCCGGACGACCAATCATGTATACTCCGCATGCTTCAATATCATACCCAATCACTACCACATGATCGCCCCGTGATTAGGAGAAATCTCAATAGTGTCAAAGCATGACAATCCACACCGTGATGCCATGAAGACTCCGGTCAAAAGGATAATTACACAACCGCCACATAGTGTGACACTTAATGTAAGTGGGTCAGTCTAACGTACGCATTCTCTAATACACGTCCACGTACAGTCCAAGTGTCTCTACACTTCGATAGACGAGATCTATCCCTACCTTCTAAAAGATAGAAGACATCCAATACGTGCTAGTCTGATTATACTATCAATGTCCCATTTGATAATATATAAGACTAGAGACATTTAAGTACCAACCTTGTTATAGTGATTAGAGATCTCATCAACCATAATCACTATCATGGTTTCTCTATCATAGATTGATACTAGGGACGTTACTATATATATACAACAAATAATATGAAGACAAACAATATATAATAACATAAGTGCTTTTATTAATCATAACAAAGTTATTACATGAACTAAATAAACTGTAAATGACCCGACCCGGTCGGATCCGGTCCAACCCGATTGGGTTTAGGACACCTTTCCAACAATCTGCACCCGTAATCCATTCTCCTTCCTTCTCTATTGAATATCGAGCAATAAATGTTCGATCTTGCTCCAATTTGCAACACGTTTTTGCTTGCAAAAATGTGAAGGCTCCGATTTGAATTACAAACAGTGATTTCGTTCCATAGTTACTTCGATTCAATTTCCTTTTCAGTATTCATTTGATTTACTTAAACTAATTGATTCAAATATCGTAGATACAAATCTTAAGAGCAATGATTTTTGCCTTGGTCTAGTCAACTGTTCTGTAAAAGGAAATGAATCGAGGATTTCATCACCCTGATTTTATACGGATACGTTTGAAGATTCAAAGAATCCAACTTTCAGTCTAAGTCCTTTCAGCAAATGGAAAATACGAGCAATTGAAGGACAAAAATCCAGCCTCAGAACGCAAGCAGCCTGTTCATAACCACTCCAGTTCTTTGTTGGCTTGGTATAAAGTCTCAAACCCCCTCTCTGGCCCAATCGAGTCAGACCGAGGGTATTCACCCTATAAGGTCTCAGTTCTGAGTCATATCCTGAGAACTATTGGTTCGATGATGGGTCAACTTCATGCTTTTAAGGGCAAATCGAATTACAACATGCAATTGACAAACTCAGGTTTGACCTTCGGTTCGTGGTCAAAATTTGAGTCAAAATTAGTTTAGATCACTAATTGACCCTTATGTGCCGCCTGTAAAATATTTTGGTCAATGTGACTGTTTACCTAGTCTAGTGGATTTCTATTAAGTTTACAGCTTCCCATTTGTTAGTGTCATGCTAGTTTTGGTTTAGTTTAAATCTGGTTCAACAATTTCATTGCCTAATATACCTCTATTACCAGCCTTAAGTGGCAAACCGAGGTGGCATTAGTGATTTTGTTAACAAAAATACATAAACCGAACCAATATCAGTGTCTTAGCATTTGGTTTAATCAGGACACTTGAGTTTCATTCAGTGTCTCTGATTTTGAAATTCAAATAAAAATCTAACTTACCTTTGGACTATAAATAGACTAGTATAGTGAATTAGGATTGCAACAACTCAGAATAACTTTCTTGAGCAATCCTACATTCCCATTACAGTCAAATATTTTCTCTTTCCTTTTTCTTTAATTTACTAAGCACAAAAGTTGAGGATTTAGAGTCTGCATTGTTATTGACTGGTGTTTGCCAAGTCAATAGGCTTTTCAGAGTCCATACAATAGGCTTTTCAGAAGCCACTGATGTCGGGTCAAGTAATTAAAATACTCGATACCTAAATAACACACTAGCAAGAGAACTAGGTTCAATCGTAGTTTAATTAGATAGAGTCGAGGTCGATCCCACAGAGACTCGGCTTAAACGAAATATGACTTATTAAAGTAAAAGCAAATCAAAGGCGGTCTCTGACCAGCAATTAACGTAGAATTAAAATTGACACAATAGAAACACAAAACCAACAAAAGACAAAATGACACTGAGACACTTATTTTTATAGATTTTATAAATAATTAACAAACGGTATTGATAACGCTAGTAGTAATTACTCCCCCATGCTATGTAGATTGACGACGAGACAAAATAAGACATTTAAGATTAATTATTCTGAGTACGGGAGTCATCCCCTAAAATAGATCTAGCTCCGGGTAGGCCATCTAGATCATCGTGTCTCCATTACGTGACTTCATATTTTTAGTCTCAATCTCATATAACTTCTGACACAACTACAAAACTAGGGATGCCGGTATAAACCGTAACCTCATCTAAGAAACATTCCTGTGGTTAGGCGTACTTCTTAGACACCGATTCAATCTCTGTCCTAAGTAACAATCACTTTTTGGGTCTCATGTTAAATTACGAGACAAATAATTAAGTTGATCAAGTTTAATTACTCGTTTGAATTACAAAGCAGAGAACCTGACGTAGTCGAAGCCGTTCACAGACAAATCAAGAACATCACATATCTCGCTCCCAGCGAGACATAGGCTCGCTGCCAGCGAGCTCAGATCTGAACCAGATTTTCTCGTGAAACGTCTTTTACGTCTCAGATCTACATAAACATGGGTTCGTTAATTAACTACATCACGAAATCAATACACAAAACGACTACTCAATCACGAAATAAATTAGATCTACGAATAAAGATTGCATAATTGAGTTACCCTCGAAGACGAGCATGATTCCCACTCCTCGATACGATCTCTAACCAGCGATTCTAACAACTCCGTAATGAAAGAACATAAAATAAAGAAAACATGTATTGAAAATAGAACAAATGTTGTGAAGTTGTGTATTGCTAAAGTATTCTAGAGTGTGTCTAATATTATTCGTAGCTGATTCTTTATATAGAGACTTAGACCGACTTAAAAATATATTTGAAAATTCTATAACGCGTAGAGATAACTCCCAGCCGATCTCCCAGATTTACTGGACTCGCCCCCAGCGAATCACCAGCTCACTGCCAGCGAGTTCACTGCCTTCTGATTGGCTTGTTGGCATTTCTTGTTCCTTAGTCCACTTTTCGCGCTGCTTCGGTATTTATCTTTAATTCACTCCGATTCTGCCTTGATTTCTCTTGAGATTTACTTCCTCCGATAATAGATATCTTCTGATTCATCGCAATCTATAAAATCAATATTTATTGCACAGTAAATCCTATTTAAATAATAGAAACAGATAAATACCAAATTATATCTTATAAATCACACAACACTAAATAATCAATATAAACATGTGATTTAATATAAAATATATATAAACCTCGATTTAAGGACAATGTTGATAACATTTATGGGTATAATTTGACCGTCAACAGCCACCAGTCTAGCTTTTTTTCGAGTTATTTTGCCATCATCAAGCTTATTTCTAAAGACCCAAAGAGTTCTTATAGAAAACTTGTTTTTAGTAAGAGAACAAGTTCCCAAGCATTATTACATTCAAATGGGAGTAACTCGTCCTGCTTTGCCGATATCTAGTCAGAATGAAGTAATGTTTGGTCTCTTGAAAGGCTTGAGACAAGTTTAGATGGGGTGAATAAACTTGTCCTTTTAAAAAAATTTCTATTTAAATTGAAATAGAACTTAGGGATTGATAACTCAGCTTTATTAATTGGTCTACTGTTTAGGGTGATTTTATACGTTTTATAAGGATATAATTTGTATCAATTCTCCCCATATTCGTATTGTTTTCATAGAAATCGAGCTTTATATTGGAATATGAAGCAAGTGAGGTTTTTAATGGTTGATTCGCAAAATTAGTTAATTTATGCGTTTTATTGATGAATTTATGATTATTTGGATATGGTTACACTCTGCATGATTTTGATGATTGTAGGTACACCATAATGCGGCTCAATGGAGGATTGGATAATGTTTAATTGAAGATTTATATGAAGAAAGGTGATAAAGTTCGAATTATTTGATGATTAATGAAGAGGAGAAAAGATAGAGATGAAATGGATTGAGGATAGAGATGAAGAATCGTGTGTTGATCTAGCTGAACTGGCGTCCAAGTCCCGTCCAGTCTGGACTGGCGTCTAGAATAGTGGACTGGCGTCCAGGCTGAAAAGTTGATTCAGAGAGTTTGGACACAGCCTGGACAGGCGTCTGAAGGAAGTCCAACAAGACCGAACGAGCGTCCGTCCGCCGACTTAGCCTTGGCCGACTTAAATATCTATAAATAGCACGCGGATTCCAACCCTAAAGACACACAATTCGATCCCTCTTGACACACAAACATTAGAGAGGAGCCCTAGGCGCCCTAGCCCCCTTTTGGGAGGCTGGGGTGGCGGTTAGATTAGGTTTTATTTTCGTTTCTTTTTTGTTCTTGTTCGTCCATGCTGATGGCCTTCAAGCTGTGAACTGGAGCATCCATGGTTACTTTTCAGCAGCGTTTTTGATTTCTCTCTTGGATAATCTTGTGAGTGATTTTATTTAAAGTTTGTATCTTTCCATTGTTTATTTGTTTATGCAATCGATATCGGAAGATGTATTGCTATTTGATGTTTACCGTATGATGGAAATCGGTGTAAACCTTAGATCACCATAGGAAAGATTAGATTTTTAACCTTGACATAACGGAAGTTGATAGGTTAGATTTCTAGGTTGTTAGATCTAATAAATCTTGCACCTTGTTTTGAGAGCGTTAATCTCTATAGATCGGAAGATGATGAGATTGATAGACGGATTACTTACGGAAGTAGGAATTCATACCTTTGATTAGGTGAACCACAACTTTGATTTAATCATCATAAGATAATCTAAGGAAGAATTAAGGGTTGCGGGATGGTGGATCATGTTTGTTCTATGTTGATTTTAATAGTTTGTGTTTAGAATTAAAGTATGACATACTGTGAATATCTGAAGGTTTGAATGTGATAGGAGGGATATAATTTAAGGTTTGAATACCAATCTAAGATGAATCGTATGAATAATATATGTATAAGTGTCGGAAGTAGCTGCCGATGATTTGAGTGCGGTAGGGCATTATCACGAAATGTCCTATACCACTATGAGGTTAATAGCTCCCGACTGCCTGATGATAGTAGTCCAGCTAGGGTGTTATCACGAAACATCCTATTGCTGGGAATGAGGGCATATATGCTATATATGTGGAATTAAGTTAATCTTAAGGAAAATTTAGTGAATGGTAATGTGAAAAGATGGGTGAGAACCGTAGTTATCTTCTGACTATCCCCAGTATAAACTGAATGATATGTTGTAGGGATTATCCTCTGAGTATGTCAGAAAGGTCTTAAATACCCTCTATCATTCTTTTCGGAATATGTATGTTTTGTGAGGTGCATGTTATAATCGTTGTTACTACTAAAACGAAACTAAAAACGATAAAATAAACTGGACAGAGGATTGTCAGTCCAAAGCCAGGGAGGATAAAAGCGATAATAAATAAATAAAACTACAGCTAAGAAAACAATAAAACTAACTATCATGATAATGACTGAAGCAAATCAACATAGAACAAACATGATCCACCATCCCGCAACCCTTAATTCTTCCCTAGATTATCTTATGATGAATAAATCAAAGTTGTGGTTCACCTAATCAAAGGTATGAATTCCTACTTCCGTAAGTAATCCGTCTATCAATCTCATCATCTTCCGATCTATAGAGATTAACGCTCTCAAAACAAGGTGCAAGATTTATTAGATCTAACAACCTAGAGATCTAACCTATCAACTTCCGTTATGTCAAGGTTAAAAGTCTAATCTTTCCTATGGTGATCTAAGGTTTACACCGATTTCCATCATACGGTAAACATCAAATAGCAATACATCTTCCGATATCGATTGCATAAACAAATAAACAAAGGAAAGATACAAACTTTAAATAAAATCACTCACAAGATTATCCAAGAGAGAAATCAAAAACGCTGCTGAAAAGTAACCATGGATGCTCCAGTTCACAGCTTGAAGGCCATCAGCATGGACGAACAAGAACAGAAAAGAAACGAAAATAAAACCTAATCTAACCGCCACCCCAGCCGCCTTCTAAGGGTTTCAAGGCCGATCACCCGAGCCTTGTGCTCGGGTGATCCGGGTTAGATTAGGATGCTTTTGTTTTATTTGTGATTCATGGAGATCATCCATTGTATAAACTATGTGAGTTTATCTTTTAATTTATTCAATCCTTGTCTATTTTTATGATCTTTGATTCGTTTTGTATCTTCCTATGCTTATGTGCTATGCAATCAATATCGAAAGATGAATTGCTTATTGATGTTTACCGTATGATGGAAATCGGTGTAAACCTTAGATCACCATAGAAAGATAGGATCTTTAATCGTTAATTCGTGACAAATTAATCGATTAATTATCTAGGTTGTTAGATTCTAAAATACGAGAGTTAACCTGAATCTACACCTTCGTTTTGTATTGAAAATCGATCTCAACATTCGGAAGAGGAGAGATCGATAATTGAATTCACTAAGGAATTAGGGATTCATAGCTTGAGAAATAGATTCACTAAGGAATTAGGAATTTGTATCTCGTGTAAAGGTGAAACCACAATTTGAATTAAAATCATGAGATGAACTAGGATTGAAATCACTTGGTTTGTATGATGTTTGATCCCATGTATCCTTAGTTTAGGTTTTTATTATTTGTTCTAGTTTAGATTTAGTTTACTTGTTCTATGAGTTTATTTGTTAGTTCTTCGTTTATTTGTTTTCGTTAGTGACAATTGAGAGAATTAATTAGATTAGATTCAACATCCCTTTTCCCTGAGGATCGATACCCGTACTTATCCAACTTTACTAGCAACTACCCGGTATTCGGCCGGTTAGGAGGTAGTTTTGCATGGTAGTATAGGTTTATAAATTTTCTTTTGTTTTAATGATGCAAAATCTCCCCAACAAAATTTTTATATTGGAATATTAAGCAAGTGAGGTTTTTAATGGTTGATTCGCAAAATTAGTTAATTTATGCGTTTTATTGATGAATTTATGATTATTTGGATATGGTTACACTCTGCATGTTTTTGATGATTGTAGGTACACCATAATGCGGCTCAATGGAGGATTGGATAATGTTTAATTGAAGATTTATATGAAGAAAGGTGATAAAGTTCGAATTATTTGATGATTAATGAAGAGGAGAAAAGATAGAGATGAAATGGATTGAGGATAGAGATGAAGAATCGTGTGTTGATCTAGCTGAACTGGCGTCCAAGTCCCGTCCAGTCTGGACTGGCGTCCAGAATAGTGGACTGGCGTCCAGGCTGAAAAGTTGATTCAGAGAGTTTGGACGCAGCCTGGACGGGCGTCTGAAGGAAGTCCAACAAGACCGAACGAGCGTCCAAAGAAGTGGACGGGCGTCCGTCCGCCGACTTAGCCTTGGCCGACTTAAATATCTATAAATAGCACGCGGATTCCAACCTTAAAGACACACAATTCGATCCCTCTTGACACACAAACATTAGAGAGGAGCCCTAGGCGCCCCAGCCCCCTTTTGGGAGGCTGGGGTGGCGGTTAGATTAGGTTTTATTTTCGTTTCTTTTATGTTCTTGTTCGTCCATGTTGATGGCCTTCAAGCTGTAAACTGGAGCATCCATGGTTACTTTTCAGCAGCGTTTTTGATTTCTCTCTTGGATAATCTTGTGAGTTTAATTTAAAGTTTGTATCTTTCCTTTGTTTATTTGTTTATGCAATCGATATCGGAAGATGTATTACTATTTGATGTTTACCGTATGATGGAAATCGGTGTAAACTTTAGATCACCATAGGAAAGATTAGACTTTTAACCTTGACATAACGGAAGTTGATAGGTTAGATTTCTAGGTTGTTAGATCTAATAAATCTTGCACCTTGTTTTGAGAGCGTTAATCTCTATAGATCGGAAGATGATGAGATTGATAGACGGATTACTTACGGAAGTAGGAATTCATACCTTTGATTAGGTGAACCACAACTTTGATTGAATCATCATAAGATAATCTAGGGAAGAATTAAGGGTTGCGGGATGGTGGATCATGTTTGTTCTATGTTGATTTGCTTCAGTCATTATCATGATAGTTAGTTTTATTGTTTTCTTAGCTGTAGTTTTATTTATTTATTATCGCTTTTATCCTCCCTGGCTTTGGACTGACAATCCTCTGTCCAGTTTATTTTATCGTTTTTAGTTTCGTTTTAGTAGTAACAACCTTAGGAAAATTAATGAACTAGATACCCCGATTCCCTGTGATCGACTCCGGTATTAATCGCTATACTACGATCCCTACACTTGGGGAATACCGGATTTATAAATTTTATTACTTGTTTGTTTCGTTAGATAAAATCCGTGACAAGTTTTTGGCGCCGTTGCCGGGGAATCGGTGCGGTTGTCCAGTTCATTATTAATTTTTCTAAAGTTGTTCTGTTTTGTTTTTCGTAGGTAGTTTGTGTTATCTAGTGATTATTAATTTTTCATAGGTTTGTGTTTAGGTTCCAATTAGGGTTTTGTCTAGTTTTCGTGTTTTGTTTGGACCTGTTTTCGTGTTTAGCAGCGTTTATGTGCTTCAGTTTGAACGTAAACGGGCGTCCTCAGCTATTGGACGCCCGTCCGTCCAAATCCGATAGTCTCTCGTTTGTGTTTTGCCTGGGCGAGACGAGCGTCCGCAACTTGGACGCCCGTCCCGTTCTTTCTCCGGGCGGACGTCCGTCCGCAACTTGGATGCCCGTCCGGTCCGTCCGTCACTCGCTTTTTTATTTTGCTTATTAAATAAATGTACTAGGGTTTTTGTTTTTTCATAGGTAGGTTTCGTAGGTAGGGTTCTAAGGTTGAATCATCTGACTCCACGTTTTTCACGGTCAAATTTTTGGATAAAAGGGATCGTTTTAGCACTCGTTAGTATTTTGGCCGTAACTTTCGGCTCGAGTGTCCGTTTGACGCGCAGGACCCCAATTCGGAAAGCTCTTTCCGACGCCGACGACGTGGTGAATGCCGTAGGCCGTTCAACACCGTTTTCGAGGTCAAAATCCACTGTTTTCCCTTCCATTTTGGGCTCAGAAGATTTCAACACGTTTTTTTCCCCCTTTCATTGTTTTCTGTTTTCTGTTTTGAATAAATAAATAAAGGATTTCTATTGTTCCTTAAGTATCTAGGGTTTATAATCTAATCTAACCCTCTGTGCTATAATTTGATGGGGCTGCGGTGCTGTGTATGTGTTCTGATTTGTTTTGAATTGATGATATTTTAAGCTATTTAGGGTTTCCTGTGTTTTTCCTGCGTTTCTGTTGCAAATTCGTTGTTACGACGAGCGTTCAAGGTAAGTGAACGCCCGTCCAGTCCATAACATGCAGGTGAACGGGCGTCCGGGCTAGTAGACGCCCGTCCGTCCAGTTTTGCTCAACTCTGTTCCAGTTTTTCTGAGTCAGACGAGCGTTCGGCTCATTGAACGTCCGTCCAGTGCAGGAATTCCAGGCAAACGCCCTTTTGGTATGTTGAACGCACGTTCAGTTTCCAATTTCTTCTTAACTTGATTTTTAATGCTTTATTTGACGTGGATACTTCTATATGAGCTTCTGTGGCTAGTTATTTTTACGTAGATGTTCTGAACTTGCATGTTTACATCTTTCCATCTACTAATCCATGTTAAATAATTGATTAACTTTTATATACATGATTCATCTATGCATGTTATAGTTAATGTCGGTTCTCGTATGCTATAACTGTTCTTATTGTTATTTAGTAGCTACTGTTGGTTTCCATATGCTACATATCGTTGTGATGAATCTTGTGATCTTTGAGACCTATGTGCTTTCTTGTTCTTTTTGTAACTCATATGGGTAGCTACTGTCGGTTTTCCGTGCTACCATGTCTTCTTATGAGTTATATATGTTTAGTATAGCTAACTCGTTGGGTTTCCATAATGCTATCACCTTTGATGAGTCTTAAGGCGTCTTGCATATAATGAATCTACACCGATTCTATCATAGACCAACGTGGCATAAGTACTTCGAACTTAAACTCACTGGTCAAAAGTTGAAGACCTCTTTGGAAGAACCTCCCACAAACTTGACTTTAAAACCTCTTCCTGCGAATTTGAAGTATGTATTTCTTCAAGATGAGACTTTGCCGCTAATCATATCTTCTTCCTTGACGGACTTACAAGAGGAGAAACTAATGAGAGTTCTGAGAGAGTACCGCGGAGCATTTGGATGGACCATAGCCGACGTTAAGTGGCATTAGTCCTAGCGTATGTATGCACAAGATCTCCGTGGATCCCGAAAAGAAAGCGGTTGCACAATAGGCGTTTAACCCCACAATTAAAGGAAGTGGTTAGGGATGAGGTTATAAAAATGCTAGAAATGGGAATTATATTTCCGATAGCGAATGGGTAAGCCCTATACGTAGTTCCCAAAAAGGGAGGATTGACGGTGCAAGCCAACGAGTTGAATGAGTTAATTCCGGTGAGGCTAATCATCGGTCATCGAGTGTGCATAGACTTTAGGAAACTAAATGACGCAACTCGTAAGGACCACTTTCCTCTTCCCTTCATCGATCAAATGCTCGAGAGACTGAGCGGGCATGCTTTCTATTGTTTTCTTGACGGGTATTCGGGATACTATCAAATCCACATCTCGCCCGAGGATCGTGAGAAAACGACATTTACATGCCCATATGGGACATTTGCTTATAATCGAATGCCATTTGGATTGTGCAACGCCCCCGCGACATTTCAACGGTGTATGATGTCGTTTTGCGGACATGGTGGTAGATTTCTTGGAAATCTTTATGGATGATTTCTCCGTATTTGGAGACGATTTCGATTCATGTCTCACACATCTAGCTAAGACGAGTGTTGAAGAGATGTGAAGAGACTAATCTTGTGCTTAATAGCGGGAGAAGTGTCATTTGATGGTTAGTATAGTACTAGTCACCGCATATCCAAGAACGGTATAGAGGTGGATAGAGCTAAAGTCGAGGTGATCAAGAAATTACCTCCACCTACTAATCTTAAAACTTTGCGAGGTTTTTTAGGCCACGCTGAATTTTTTCGTAGGTTTATCAAGGACTTTTCCTTCATCTCTAGACCTCTTACCGAATTATTGGCCAAGGACGTACCATTCGTGTTTTCTAATGAGTGCATAAAAGCTTTCAACGAAATTGTGATCTTCGGTCGCACCGGATTGGGATCCGCCATTCGAACCGATGTGTGATGCAAGTGATACTGCTGTTGGCGCCGCTTTGGGTCAGAGAAAGGATAAGATTTTTAGGCCCATTTATTATGCAAGTCGGACTTTGAATGCTGCCCAAAGAAACTATGCAACAACGGAGAAGGAGCTTTTGGCCGTTATCTTTGCTTTTGACAAGTTTAGATCTTACTTAGTGGGATCTAAAGTCACCGTGTGGATCGACCACGCGGCTCTTAAGTATCTTAGCAAAGCAAGATTCAAAGCCCGTTGAGATGGATTCTTGTTGCAAGAATTTGACGTAGAAATCCGAGATAAGAAAGGAAGTGAGAACGTGGTGGCCGATCATCTATCGCGTTTACAATTAGAGGATGGTGAGGAATTACCTGAGATAGGAGAATCTTTTCCTCGTCGTTTATCGTAAACTATCATTATTTTCCGGTCCTCTTATACAATTCGCGCTTAAGACTCTTCCCGGGTAAGTTGAAATCAAGATGGTGCGGCCCATTTCAAGTACAACAAGTCTTTCCTTCCGGAGCCGGTGGAGCTATTCAATTTCAAAGACGAGTCCGATTTGTGGTCAATGGACATCGTATAAAGCATTATCACGGGCTTCCGCCGCTGCCGAGGAGGAGGTTTTGTACCTCGATGACCCCGTCTACGAATAAACCATCTTGAGCTGAGTCGAGCTAGCGACTATAAACTTAGAACTACTACTTATCACTATCTTTTTCGTTTCTCTTTTTAATAAAGTAGCATGCGCCTATCACGGTTTTTTTCATCTCGCCATGTTCCGAGTCTAAGTTCGGAATAAACGAGGTTTTTTCCTTGATAGCCGTCATGTGAGTTTTTAGGTTTAGATCCCTTTTGGTCTTGTCCATGGCAGTATAAAGTAAAGTGGCTTAAATTGTTTTTAGATATTTATATCTAATTACTGCCACATTATTTTATAACTTCCATAGACATGGTATTTGACGATTTCGGGGAGCTTGTTTGTTTATACAGGATGTGTCTGTCTCTCCACGCTGTGCCGATGATTACTCCGGTATTGTTCCTTTACTTGGGAGCCGTTTCCAGAGCTAAGTCTTTCTTTTTGGACTCTCATTTATTTTTGTCATTGAGGACAATGCCATGTTTAAGTGGGGGGCAGGGGACTTAGCTATATATATATATATTGTGCTATATGTTGAAGTCAAGGAAACGGAATGCGAGACAATTTTGAGCCAAATTTAAAATTTTTATGGATAAATGCCAAGTTGTTTAACTCGTACCCTTAAACTTGTGAAGTTCTTATACTTAGAATTGATAGGAAATGAACCAAGGTCGCGTGAGTACGTGGTCATGTTATACTTTTGCGATAAATTGTTAGTAGACTTAAGGATATTCATGCCAACAATTGCAAGTAGTTAGGTATTGTTCAATTACTCAACATGTGAATCGCTTAGTACCGCATGAGTTATAATAATTGAAAGAAGTATGTGTACATTGCTTAGATAATTGATTATGAAGACCCGGTGTCGACATTTGTCGACCGATGTATCCCGATCTTCTAGCCAACAAAAGCGGAGTAATAAGCTTGGGACGTACTGTGTTTTGAATGTATTAAAACACTGGGCTTGTAGTAACATTACCAAAGTAGCCCCGCGCTTGTGGTAATATTCGATGCTATGCTTAATCTAAGATAGGGGGATGCTCTTATAAAGTTCTCTTCCTTGAGGTTAGTAACATTCGAAAAATATGCAAAAAATTGAAACAAATTTTTTTCAGAGGCTTTGAGTAGTACTCAGTCTCCAAGTCCAAAAACCCTATAGATACGCTCTTGCTTATTGTTCTAGTGCTTTAACCATTGCGAGGCATAAGAGGTATGAATGCTGATGTTGGTGGATTTAGATATGAAGTCTGCATAAACTCTAAATCTGGCTACATTTATATAAAACAGACGCACATGCACACAATCACTTCGATTCATAGCGAGTAGTGAATAATGCTTATCTTATAAGCATGGGGGTATGAGTTGACTCGGGTTTCTTGTGTAAGTATGAGATGACTACGGAAAATGTTGTCTTGGGGAATAACTTGTTAATGCTTTGTTCGGGACGAAGCAAAGTTTAAGTGGGGGCACTTTGATGACAAGTTAAAATATACCTATTTATGTCATCAATTCTAACCTTAAATCGGAGTTAATTATATATTTCATATTTAAATCACGTGTTTATATTTATTATTTAATGATGAGTGATTATTAATATGATAATTGGTATTTAATTTGTTTTTATTATAAAAGAGCAATTAAATTGTGTGATAAATACTGATTTTGCAGATCATGATAAATCGGGAAGATAATTATCATGCAATCAGGGAGATCTCAAGATTAAAGAGAAGAAAATCGGAGCATTGAAGAAAGGATTAATCAGATCAATTCAAAAGCGTGGAGTGGGGAACAAGTCGGACGAACCGAAGTGAAAACGCGTGAAGAAGGAGGCTCGGTCGACCGAGCCATGCCATTCGGTCGACCGAGCGTGTAGGTTCGGTCACCCGAGCCTAATTAGATAAATGCACGTCAATCTTCTGGATTCTCCCTATGTCGGCTACAACTCCTATATAAACAGCAGCCACGATGTTGAGAAAACACACCACTACAACACAAAACAATTCATACAACTTTAGATTTTGAGATTTAGTTTTATTTTCTTTATGTTCGTTCATTGTGGATTCGTCGGATTCTCCGATTAGGGAACGCATTAAAGAGTGGGAGTCACTCTCATCTTCGAGGGTATGACTATTCAATTATGCAATCTTTATTTGTAGATCTGATATATGGAGTAGTTTTATTTGTATTGATTGCGTGATGTAGATTTATTTACGAACCCATGTGCTTAGGTTAGAAACGTTAAGAAGTAATCATGATTTGTTCCGGCACGGAAGCGTGTTCGGTCGACTAGACATGTCACTCGGTCGCCCGAGTCGCCGTTCGGTCGACCGAGTGTGGCAATGTGTAGGGCAATATTATGATCGGCTTCGACTACGTCGATTCTACGATTTGGAATTAAAACGAGTAATTAAACACGATCAACTTAATTATTTGTCATTATAATTTAATATGAAACCCAAAAAGTGATTGTTACTTAGGATATAGATTGAATCGGCATCTAAGAAGTACGCCTTACCCTAGGAATGTTGCTTAGATGAGGTTACGGTTTATACCGGCATCCCTAGTTTCGTAATTGTGTCAGAAGTTATATGAGATGGAGGCATTAAAAGGCGAAGTCACGTAATGGAGGCACGATGATTTAGAGGGCCCAACCGGAGCTAAATCTACCTTAGGGGATGACTCCCGTAGTCATAATAATTAATCTTTAACGTTTGTTTTGTCTCGTTATCATCCTAATTCACATGGGGGAGTTATAATCTACTAGCGTAATCAATACTATTTGTTTAGATAATATCAACCGTATTATCCGTGTTTTAGTAGTTTTTAGCCTGTCTTTGTGGTCTTTGTGTCTTGTGGTTGTAGTTAATAATTTAACTTGTCGTTTATCGTAAACTATCATTATTTGGTAGACGTTTATGATATACATGTCATGTTGCAAATGAGTGGGTTAGTTTTCTTTCTTTTATTTTCTTTTATTTTTGCATATCATTTAGTTGCATGTCATCTAGTTGCATTGTTTTTCTATTTTTCTTTTATTTTTCTTGAGGGTAGTTACTGTTGGCTTGCCGTACGCTACCACTTTATATCATGTAGATTGCATTGTAATATCTTTTTCATGTAGTTTCACCTAGCCCTGCTATTTTGTAATGTTCCATGTATAATTTCCATCTTTATATGAGCTTTATGCACATGTGGACCTTATTTGTATTACAAGCTTCTGTGGCTTATTTGACGCTTAGGTGTCCTGTGTTTTCCCTGTATGGTGATTTTTCCATCTGAGCAATTATACCATGTGCTTATATCATTATTGTTGCTTGTTATATTTCCCCCGTGTCCCCGAGATACTGCCATGTTTTCCAAGTGGTGCAGGCACATCTTTAGTTGTTTTTGTCGAAGCTACCTTTGGGAGCTGAAGCTGGGAAGGACTCCATATGATATCACCATTGTTGTCTTCTTCAGCCAACCTTCGTATCATCACCAAATCAGCTAAGTTCTTTTATCTTTTCTTTAATTCTGCACAACATGAGGACATGTTGTAATTTAAGTGTGGGGGAGGGGAATAGTTTCATGTATTTATATTTCATTTGCCATCCTATTATATTTCTATGAAAAAGTGCTAAATTTTAAAATTAAATTTTTTTTGTTTTGTCACGAGTGAACAAATGCATATCTTTGTTTGAGTTTTATATCATTGGTGCTTTATTTTGCATATTTAGTAAATTTAGATGTTTCACCCAACACTATTTTTCACGTGCCATAGTAAATGATGAGCTATATTTTAAAGCTATACCCATTTGATTAGAGATTTTTGATGATTATCGCATGATTCTTTGCTTACATACGAATTTTGAAAATTTTAATAGTTTATGTTTAGAATTAAAGTATAACATACTGTGAATATCTGAAGGTTTGAATGTGATAGGAGGGATATAATTTAAGGTTTGAATACCAATCTAAGATGAATCGTATGAATAATATATGTGTATTTCGGAAGTAGCTGCCAATGATTTGAGTGCGGTAGGGCATTATCACGAAATGTCCTATACCACTATGAGGTTCAATAGCTCCCGACTGCCTGATGATAGTAGTCCAGCTAGGGTGTTATCACGAAACGTCCTATTGCTGGGAATGAGGGCATATGCTATAAGTGTGTAATTAAGTTAATTTTAAAAGAAAAATTAGCGAATGGCAATGTGAAAAGATGGGTGAGAACCGTAGTTATCTTCTAACTATCCCCAGTATAAACTGAATGATATGTTGTAGGGATTATCCTCTGAGTATGTCAGAAAGGTCTTAAATACCCTCTATCATTCTTTTCGGAATATGTATGTTTTGTGAGGTGCATGTTATAATCGTTTTTATATTTCTGATTTAAATGGGATGTTGGCTAGTTTTGCTTGAATCAATTTCAAGTGTGGATTTAGTGGAAATTTATTATGGCTATGCACACACTCACTTGGGTGAACCTCTAAACTACTTGAATATGTTTTATATTTGCATAAGTGTTTATTTGTCTCGAGTGATGATTATGTTTTGTCTTGCTCGGGACGAGCAAGGTTTAAGTGTGGGGGAGTTGTTTAGGGTGATTTTATACGTTTTATAAGGATATAATTTGTATCAATTCTCCCCATATTCGTATTGTTTTCATAGAAATCGAGCTTTATATTGGAATATTAAGCAAGTGAGGTTTTTAATGGTTGATTCGCAAAATTAGTTAATTTATGCGTTTTATTGATGAATTTCGATTATTTGGATATGGTTACACTCGCATGATTTTGATGATTGTAGGTACACCATAATGCGGCTCAATGGAGGATTGGATAATGTTTAATTGAAGATTTATATGAAGAAAGGTGATAAAGTTCGAATTATTTGATGATTAATGAAGAGGAGAAAAGATAGAGATGAAATGGATTGAGGATAGAGATGAAGAATCGTGTGTTGATCTAGCGGGCGGCGTCCGAATAGTGGATCGGCGTCCAGCCGAAAAGTTGATTCGAGAGAGTTTGGACGCAGCCTGGACGGGCGTCTGAAGGAAGTCCAACAAGACCGAACGAGCGTCCAAAGAAGTGGACGGGCGTCCGTCCGCCGACTTAGCCTTGGCCGACTTAAATATCTATAAATAGCACGCGGATTCCAACCCTAAAGACACACAATTCGATCCCTCTTGACACACGAACATTAGAGAGGAGCCCTAGGCGCCCCAGCCCCCTTTTGGGAGGCTGGGGTGGCGGTTAGATTAGGTTTTATTTTCGTTTCTTTTCTGTTCTTGTTCGTCCATGCTGATGGCCTTCAAGCTGTGAACTGGAGCATCCATGGTTACTTTTCAGCAGCGTTTTTGATTTCTCTCTTGGATAATCTTGTGAGTGATTTTATTTAAAGTTTGTATCTTTCCTTTGTTTATTTGTTTATGCAATCGATATCGGAAGATGTATTGCTATTTGATGTTTACCGTATGATGGAAATCGGTGTAAACCTTAGATCACCATAGGAAAGATTAGATTTTTAACCTTGACATAACGGAAGTTGATAGGTTAGATTTCTAGGTTCTTAGATCTAATAAATCTTGCACCTTGTTTTGAGAGCGTTAATCTCTATAGATCGGAAGATGATGAGATTGATAGACGGATTACTTACGGAAGTAGGAATTCATACCTTTGATTAGGTGAACCACAACTTTGATTTAATCATCATAAGATAATCTAGGGAAGAATTAAGGGTTGCGGGATGGTGGATCATGTTTGTTCTATGTTGATTTGCTTCAGTCATTATCATGATAGTTAGTTTTATTGTTTTCTTAGTTTGTAGTTTTATTTATTTATTATCGCTTTTATCCTCCCCGGCTTTGGACCGACAATCCTCTCGTCCGGTTTATTTTATCGTTTTTAGTTTCGTTTTACTAGTAACAACCTTAGGAAAATTAATGAACTAGATACCCCGATTCCCTGTGATCGACACCGGTATTAATCGCTATACTACGATCCCTACACTTGGGGAATACCGGATTTATAAATTTTATTACTTGTTTGTTTCGTTAGATAAAATCCGTGACATCTACCGACAAATTAAATCTGGTGAGTTATATACTGCGGAATAACTTATAAAGCCTTTGTTACATTGCTGATCTTTATGAAATATGCTTGTTGTGTAAAACTCAGCAACTGATGTGATGTCAGCTAAGTAAAGTGATTACCTTGATTGTGCAATTTGATAAGCAAACAGACAGACAAATAAAGTAAAATATTGAAAATAAATTGTTGTATAGTAAATAACACAAGAAATTTGTTTTTGGAAGTTTGAGGTGGTGTAATTGTTGGAAGTAGTGCCCGAAAGACAATTTCTGTAATTATTTTTATAATTACTAATTGACAGATTTATTCTCATCTTATTATTTGCTTCGTGCTTATATGTAATACACCGTTGAAAACCCCAAGTCGTATCATATGTAGCCATATAACTTAGTGTGTGTCACACATGAGGATTAAGTTTATGGTGATACACTTGAGCTATTAGTCCGTGGTGAACTTAATCAAAGTATGGGGTCTATTGATTAAACCACCATTAATGCGCCCATAACGCTTTATGTTGTGACTGTCTTATCCGGACCGTCGACATTGGTTGTCTAAGTGGGGCATTTATATATGATGAGAGTCATATAGGACTGGACCGATTTAATCCGCATTTCTTATATAATTCGGTGATTGAGAAATCTTGTTAAATCACAAGATGATCATATATGGATTAACCTTAATCCTCAAGTGATTGCAGACGTCTGGTTGTTTCAAGATAGGGTTTGATGTGTTCGTGAAGGATTGATAAGAGGCACGGTCTGAATCACTTTCATGTTGGCACTATTCTGGAATGATTGAGGAGTGTGTGTCTCATAGATATGGAATCTATTCCTTCCCGCGGGAAGTAGAAAGATAATCCCTTTATTTGTTGATCCTAGAAACTGATCGATCGGCCAAGTTCGTATTGTTTATGAACTGATTGATCACTAGTGGGTTAATTGTAAATAATGATAAGATGTAATGAAAAAGGTTTACGGAAATAATCCCGCTTCGTTACGAATGGTGTATGGAGGGTTACTCTGTATGTAATGATTATATCAATGAACACTTATCGACTCAACGCTTTGAGAATAAGTTATATCTATAATCGATTGAGTTCAGTTTCAGATTTACGGTGGCGTAATTCCAAAATTATTAAGTTGAGTACAAATATTCTGTTCGATGAATATTTTATTCAAATTATTGTAGCTTCTGGTTATAGGTCCATGGTCCCCGAGTTGGCTCCTAACACACGAGTGTTTTCTCATTTTGTGGAACCTCGAGAATAAATTAAATAGTTGGTTTATTTAATGAATATGTGAATATTATTTATTTGGTAAATAATATGTAAAATAGAAAAGACATTTCTTTTAATTCTTAGTTACAGGTGGCGCCACACATGTGGATAAATTAGGAAAGAAATTTTCCTAGATTATGTCATGTGTAATTAATTAATTAATTATTTTTTAGATAATTAATGGAAAAATACGATATTGATTTTATAATCATTATCTAATTTATAGAGATTATCTCTTATTTTATGACAAATATCTTTTCCTTATGGAAATAGGTAATTGTAGTGTGAAAAGGATAACTCTCTCTTGATTAGTTATTTCCTATATAAAGAGAGTTCCTCATAACACAAATTAAATCATAAATTGCGCCACTTATAATAAAAAGGAAGAGAAAAATTAGTTTCTTGTTCTAGCCATAAGGTTTTTTTTCCTTGGAGCATATTCGAGGAATTTCTACTACGAGGATTGACGTCCACCAGTCGTCGCTTGGAGATACAATCCGGAAGATCACGGCTTCTCTTCTGTTGGGTAAATCTTCAACATTCTTGTAGTTTTATTAATTAATTATATGAATTAAAATCGTGGTAAAATCGCATGCGAATTTAATTCGTAGCTTCCGTTGTACATGATCGAGTGTCTCGATCGGTGCTGTGAATCAGATCTGACGATCCAATTATGGATCGGATCCGGATTCGGGTTTCTGTATATCCAGCATGTGGTATCAGAGACAGGTTAAAGCGATTTGCGATCTTGATTGCATAATTAATTAATAAGTAGTGTAATTGAATAAATATTGCATCTTTTATATGTTTATTATATATATGCGTGATTGAATGATTTGGTTGACGAGATGGATTGGGGTTGGTACTTGTTTACCGTTAGATCTATTGTAAACTCAAAATTTTCCGGGTTTAGGAAATTATGTAATTTATTTGTTGTAATTTAATTTTCTAGTAGTTATATATATATATATATATATATATATATATATATATATATATATATATATATATATATATATATATATATATATATATATATTAGCCGCGGCACCGTTGTCTTTATTTGATATTTCGAAGATCATCGGCAAGCAACGGTAGCAGCGCGGTGGTAAAGAAGCGGTTTTCAGACCATGTAGACCACGGTTCGATTCCCCTTGATGTGTTTTTATCAAATTTTTTCCGAAAGGTTGCAGTTTTATATAGGAAATTTTTTTTGTAGCAGCTGGGATTCAAACCCAGGCTGCCATGGTAGAGAAGGGCATGCGAACCAACTCGGCTGAACGCGGAGTTATCAAAGGAATGGACCAGATAATTGATTTACAGAGCGGCGGACGAACAGTTTAGAGATTAGAAGATCTTTTAAACGTAGGGTTTATTTATTTATTTAATTTTAATTTATAGATTAGATACGGGGGTACCAACGGTCCATCTCAGTGGTTTAATTTTTTGCATTTATTTTCTTATATGATTATTCATGTGATATAACCATTCCATGCATCATATTCATGAATTCCACTCCTAGCATATGTATACATGTAGAAAATTAATTTTGGTATTAATTAGACATGTATAAACACAATAATTAATTCACATTAATAATTAATTAAAGCAAACGGAATTTTATTTGGATATAAAATTCACATGATAAAAATAAAATTTACTCGGTGAATTTGATCTAAAATTTTTGGGATTGAATTATGTAGTGGCTACATAAAAGAATTTTAATCAAAAATTTGGAAAATCGTGAAAATATAGGACACTAACTAGACGGTATTTAGAACCGATAAGTTGGTGATTGCTTTTCATTATTTATTGTTTTCGATTATTGGAAAAATTCTGAGATCCTAAATTTTTATCATGACAAGATTAGGACTATAAAATTCTTCGGGAATTTTAATTGTGTAGTGTCTACACAAGAGATTTCTAATGAAAAATTGGAAAATCATTAGAAGTGTCACTGTTAGACGGTATTTGGAACCGATAAACTAGTAGGAGCTTTAATTTTTGTGATTTACTGTTTTTTGATTTTATGGGAAAATCCATAAGTCCTAAAATATTAGGATTATAAAATTTTTGGTGAATTTTAATTGTGTAGTGTCTACACTAATATTTTATAAATCCAAGAAATTGGAAAGTCGTGAATAAATGACACTAGTTAGACGATATTTGGAACCGATGAACTAATGGGAGCATTAAAAATTTAAATATTCATGATTTATTGTTTTTCGGATTGCGAAGAAATTCTTAAAATCCTAATAAGACTACCTATTTTTCAAAATAACGAGTGGGAGCAGGGAAGGTGACAACCGACCCCACGGCCTCTACTGTTGGCACAAGCACGTGAGAGAATGGTGACGCCTCGTGCCGCTTTGATTTCGGCCCCCTACGGATGGCCTTCACCGTTATCAAAATTCAAGGCTTGGTCTCCGAAAGGATAGGATTTTGAGTACTCGTTGGGTCACTGACCTACCCTACGGCGGCATACTTGGGGCGTACTTAAAAATCTAAAATAGTAGGTCACACTCACAAGGATATTTTTGGAAATATCTTGGCTGAAAAATGAAGGTAATCAACAACTAGACGAAGATGGTTGATTCTCAATGGTTTGATTGTTGAGAGAGATTGTCTCCATTTAATCATCACCTCTTCGACCTACCTTACGGCGGCACTGTAGGTGTGAGATTAAATCCTTGGAATGGTAGGATAAACTACATGCATGACATCACGTTTATTTTTTCTAATATCATTATATGTTGTGGTGTATGATTTGATTTATATTTCTGTCATAATTTATTTTTCAACTACATATCATCTCAAGGTATCTAAACTGCTAAACATGATAAATTGACTGATGATGACTTCGTAAATGTAGAAATGTAACAAGAATGTTGAACTTGTTAATCGAGAATGCAATTAATTTTCGGTAGAGGATTCTCCTTTTGAGCCTTTGTTGGAAATAAAATTTATGTTTTGATGATAATTCATCAGATTTAATCAGTTATTATATTAACCCCATTGATGGAGTGCTGAAACCAGCTGTTATAGTGAAAAGCTAAAAGATGTCTAGAACTAAATGTATAGGTTTTACTCGAGCCTGATATTTGTATAGGTTACATCAGACAAGCACTGTAATAGATAGTAGTGTCATGAAAATGAAAACTGGAAATCACTTAGGAAACTGGAAATCATCCAAGAAACTGAAAAGACAAGTCATCGAAACTGACTCAGACTACACCTAAAACTAAAGCTCACTCAGAACTGAAGAAGGTAAGTTCGCTGAGGGACACAGACTCAGTTGGCTTATCTAGAGGACAGAAGAACTGAGGGACACATACTCAGTTATTGAAGATTGAAGAACTGAGGGTTCAAACTCAGTTTATGAAGACCATGTCGAGACTGTAAAGTTAGACTTCAGGAAAATTTGTGGTGACCTGAACTGACTTTATGGATCTTGTATGAAGACCTAAGAATCATAAGGACAATGAATTCTTAGATGATATATACTTATGGTGTAATCTGGTTAAGTCAATTATAATCAGATGAAGAATTGAAGTACTGATATTTGAAGAAGAGTAAAATCTCAGTTAATGCTCCAAGTCAGTCAAGAAACTGACAACTGACGAACTATGTATAAAACTGATCAGGAAACTCAGTTTTATAAATCAGTCATCCAACAAACTGATAGTACAGTACAACGTTGTAAAGGAAGCAACCTTATTGGATGAAATACTGACAAGTCAGAACGGTCACAAAATATAGCCGTTACAAGATAGACATTAATACAATTCGAATTCAAGCAAGATGAACATTGGACCATACACTATAAATAGAGGACATTGCACCAAGGATTAAAAACAAAGATTTACCAAGAAATAACAAGATTACAAGCATTTTGTGCACTAGTCTCGTTCATTCGAATTGCTATCATCTCTGCGCTAACAAGATCAATCAAGAATCTCTTCAAATGTTCAAGCTACACAGAATTCATCTGGATTCAGACACTTTGAAGAACCACAAACAAGAATCAATTTATTGATTCTCATCCCAACTTTGATTCTTTATCAAAGGTTTAGACTGTGAAGCAATCCGGTTAAGGATTTGCCAAGGACAGTTGTATCAGCAGTCGGGTAGACTGTGTTTGTGGTGGTAGTTGGTGAACATGCATACGTAACCCTTCAAGGACCAGTGGCTCCAGCATTTGAAGAGCAGCAATCCAACCTATTCTTTGACTGTTTAGATAGTGAAGCTAGGATTAGCCAAGGACTATTGTTTAGGACTTTTTGTAACAGCTCACCTTAAGAAATGCTAGTGGAATTTTCCTCCTACACCACAGGGGAAGAGAGGACTGACAGGATTACACCACCTAGAACCTCTATAACCCTTGTTACATTTATTTTACGCATTTACATTATGTTATTTATTTGTTACAGCATTTATTATTGTTTACACAAGCATACTGAAGAACTGATTGTCACACAACTCACCGTTCACAAACTGACATTCACCAGAATTCAGTTTTATACACTCAGCTTTCACAGAGAATAACAAGATCATGAAAAAGGCTAGAAATATATCCGGTGCCGGTTGACTCAGTTTGTTATAAGTCAGTTTGACTTAGACTCAACTTAGTCAGCTCAACTCCACACAAGTTAAAATTGAACCATAATTTTATTAAAATACAGTTTTAGTGACAAGTTTATTCACCCCCTCTAAACTTGTGTTAGCCTTTCTAAGGGACCAACAATTGGTATCGGAGTAGTGTTTCTTTAACAATCAATTGTTAAAAGCTCAGTTGCTCTATATCTACTCTAGTTGTTCTCATCAGAAAGCTCGGTTTTAGTTCTCAGTTTTTAACCAGTTTTCACTCACTCACAATGGATAGCAATCAGTATGCCAGACAAATGCTTATGTGCAACATGGATAGATTTGACGAATACAAACGTCGCATGCAGGCTTTTCTAGCAGCTACTCATGACGAGATGATGGACATGCTCACTGATGGACCAATCCAGATCACTCACATGTAGACTGTTGGTGAAAATCAAGTTCGTGTTCCAAAGCCCAAGGCTGAATGGACCAGTGATGATCGCAAGCGGAACAATCTCAACAATGTTGCTATGGATTATATCCTCAGAACTCTTGACAGCAACATGTACTTAAAGGTGAAAGACCGCACAACCGCTAAGGAAATGTGGGACAAACTTCAGTTAGTTTGTGAAGGTACTAACTCTATCAAGGAGAATAAGATCTCAGTTGCAAAGCAGAAGTTTGAGAATTTCAAGATGAAATCCAGAGAGACCATTGACCAAATGGAGACAAGATTCAGTGCAATCATGGATGAACTGGATCTACTCAAGATTGAATACACAAAGAAAGTAATCAATACAAGAATCTTGAAGGCCTTGCCCATGTGTTGGAAGATGAAGGTCACTACAATGGAAGAATCTAGAAGACTTGACATAGAAGACTCCTTCAAAATCTTCTCAGATCTGAAAGCTTATGAATTCAGTGAAGATTTTACAAGCACAGCTACAATAATCAAAGCTATGGAAGAACCAAAACCACAGCACTTGCAGAAGCATCCAATGACTCTCAAGAAACATCCACAAATAATCTTCAACGGTTGGATGAAATGGAAGAACAAATGGCACTTATGATGAATCGAATCAGAAGGATGAAGAATGGTCATCCTGTAACTCGGAAGTTCATTAAGAAGACTCCTAAGAAAAGGAAAGATGATGAATATATTTGCTTCAACTGTAAGAAGCCTGGTCACTATAAAGCTGAATGTCCAGAACTGACCAAGAAGACTCAGCAACGAAGAACCGGCAGAAGAGCACTGTTAGCTGGAGATGAATCTGACTACGAAGCTGGTACAGAAAGGTTATCGGACGATACAACTTTAATGGCTCACATGGAAGATTCTAATGAGGTATGTGAATCAAATTCCAAATACAGCTCAGCTCAGATTTCCATGCAAAATGCATGTTCTTCAACGGCCGATTCCAATCCAAAGCAGAATTAGAAGAAACTCTTGATGAATTGATGAGTCAGCTTGTCACCATACAAGCTGGTTATGAATCAATCAAAGCTGAGAAAGAAGTTCTAATTCTAGAAGTCAAAAGATTGAAAGATGAGTTGAACACGTTAAAACTAAGCAGAACTGATAAGGGAAAGAATCATTATCAGCCTACTGCATCGGCAGCAACAACTGAATCTTTTGCTCAATCTAGTTCAGCCACTGGAATCAAATTAGGCAAGGTGGAGATAAAACGGGCTTAGGATTTGATACACAGCAAACTTCGAAGGAAGGAACAAGTAAGGCAACTGAACCTAATGCCAAAACTGGTGTTAAGTTCATAGCTGAACAATGTCCTCAAACTAAGAAGCATGCTGAACCAGTTAAACAAGTTCAACATGAATCAAGTCAGACACAACGTAAGTTTTCAAAGATGTCAGCTATAAACAACAACAAATTCAACCAAAAAGGTAAACCAGCTGCACATCATGAAAACCGAAAAGGTAAATCAGCTGCGCATCATGAAAATCAAAAAGGTAAATAAGCTGCACATCATGAAAATCGAAAAGGTAGATCAAGTGCTGAATCTACTAAAGCTAATCAGGCTAAGAACCAGAAAAACTTCATTCAAAGTAAATCCAAGAATATCAACTATTCAAAGATTCACAAAGTCGGGGGGAAAGGCAGATTATTCCCAACTGACGATGACTGGAATTTCTCTGAATCTACTATTAAAACTGAAAGAAACAATCATTTCAGATAGAAAACTTATTACAAGTTTTAGTCTAAAGGTCAGCAGAGGATTCACTTCATTCCTCAGCAGAAACCTCAGTATCAAGGTCAGCACAGACCTCAGTACAAAAGAAATGATGGTTATTATTCAAGTTTCAATAATAGGAAGCATCATGGCAATCAGTTTCAGTCAAAGGATCTGAGAGATCATATAAATAAGACACAGTCCCAGCATATATACTATGGGAGTGTGGCTTACATATATGAAAGCAAGTGCAACAATATCTGAAAAATACCTAAATTATATATTCCCAAGGTTGTACTAACAAATGACCCTTATGGACCCAAACAGAGATGTTTAATTTATTTTGTAGACATATGGTACTTTGACAGTGGATGCTCAAGGCACATGACAAAGAGCAAGGACTGTCTAAGTAATTTTATTGCCAAGGATGGACCAAAGGTTAATTTTGGAAGTAAAGACAAACCTGGATACACCAAAGGTTATGGTACATTGATCAGAAATGGACTCACAATCAAGAATGTATCTTATGTAGAAGGATTGCATTACAATCTACTGAGCACCAGTCAATTTTGTGACATGGGATACAGAGTTATGTTTGACAAAGATTTCTACATTGTCGTCAGCGAAACAACATTTCAAGTTGTTCTAGCTGGGAGAAGAAAAGAGAAAATGATGTTGTAGATTGGACTACAGCAGTTGCAGAAACTTATTTACTTGTGCATACCAAATCAGAAGTCAGCTGGTTATGGCACAAGAAACTAAGTCATCGTAACTTTGATGACATCAACACACTTGTCAATAAACAGTTAGTAATTGGACTACCTGAGATTACCTATAAGAAGGATAGCTTATGTGATGCTTGTCAGCAAGGAAAGCAAACAAAAGCAAGTTTCAAGACTAAGTCTCAGCATTCTACAAATAGAGTGTTAGAACTAATGCATATGGACTTATTTGGACCTATCACACCAATTAGTATTAGTGGAAAGAAGTATACATTGGTGGTTGTAGATGATTATTCAATATACACTTGGGTTATTTTCTTAACAAATAAAAGTGAAACCAAGCAAAGACTTACAGAACTCCTCAAAAGACTTCAGAATCAGAAGAGTGTCTCAGTTGTGAAGATAAGATCAAATAAAGGAACTGAATTCCTCAACAAAATGATTATCGAATACTGTGAAGAAAATGGTGTTTTACATCAACTTGCAGCAACAACAACACCGCAACAGAATGGTGTAGCTGAGAGAAGAAATAGGACACTCAAAGAAGCATGAAGGACTATGATCTGTGAAGAAAAACTGCATGAAAGATATTGGGCAGAAGCAGTTAACACAGCTTGCTACACACAGAACATAGCTCTCATGAATAAGAGACATGAGAAGACACCCTATAAAATTTGGAATGGAAGAAAACCAAATGTTTCATACTTTCATGCTTTTGGAAGCAAGTGTTTCATACACAATAATGGAAAAGGCCACCTTCATGTTTTTCAGCCCAAAGCTAATGAAGGAATATTTCCGGGATATTCAAGTGTCAGCAAAGCATTTAGAGTACTAAACAAAAGAACACTTAAGCATAAAGAATCAATTCATGTAGTATTTGATGAACCAAACTTTCTTGGTGAAGAAACTAAAATCAGACAAGAACCAGTTTCTCAACCTCAGTTTCTAGTTTTACCAAAATCAGTTTATGTTGACATTGGAAGATTAAGAGTTTCAGAATCATCAGATCAAGATCAACCTCAGTTTCCAACAACTGAACCACCTACAGTTGAACGATATGATTCTGACCCAGTTCAAGATGATCAAGGTGAAGAAAATCAAGAACCAATTCCTGAAGAACCAGTTCAATAGAATTTAGATCCCTTGATGCAACCCCCAGTACATCAATGGATGAGGAATCACCCTGAAGAACAAGTTATTGGTGATACTCAAGCAGGTGTTCGAACAAGACATCAACTAGATGCAATGATTGCATGTTTCCTTTCTCAGTCTGAACCTAAAGAGATAGAAGAAGCTTTGAAAGATCCAGATTGGATATTAGCTATGCAAGAAGAACTGGATGAATTTGAATGAAATCAAGTATGTGAACTAGTAGACAAACCAGATCAGGTAAACATCATTGGCACTAAATGGGTTTACACAAACAAACTTGATGAAGATGGGAATATCATCAGAAACAAATCTAGACTTGTAGCTAAAGGATATTCTCAAGCTGAAGGCACAGATTTTGATGAAACTTATGCACCAGTTGCAAGACTTGAAGCAATTGGACTTTTTCTTGCCTATGCAGCTCACAAGAAATTCAAAATGTACCAAATGGATGTCAAAAGTGCATTTTTGAATGGGATTCTAGAAGATGAAGTCTATGTTCAACAACCACCTGGATTTGAAATTAAAGATCAAGCTGATAAAGTCTTTAGACTGAGAAAAGCTCTATATGGACTGAAGCAAGCACCAAGAGCTTGGTATGAAACTCTATCTCAGTTTCTAGTGGATAATGGATTTATCAAAGGAACCATTGACAAGACTTTATTCAGAATGAAAGTTGAAGAAAGTAATTACTTGTTCAGATCTATGTTGATGATATTATCTTTGGATCTGAAAATGAGCAACTTTGTGAGAAATTTGCAAGTTTAATGAAGAGCAAATTTCAAATGAGTATGATGGGAGAACTGAATTATTTTCTCGGTTTACAAGTTAAACAAATGGATAATGGGATATTCATTCACCAAACTAAGTATACTAGAGAATTGATCAAGAAGTTTGGAATGGAGAAATCAGCTGGCATTTCAACACCAATCGGAACTAATATCAGATTAGATGAAGACAAAGAAGGCAAAGATGTGGATCAAACTCTCTACATAAGAATGATTGGAAGTCTACTTTATCTTACAGCAAGTAGACCAGATATATCTTTTGTTGTTGATGTTTGTGCTAGATTTCAAACAAGAACTTAAGAGAGCCATCTCACAGTTATAAACAGAACCTTAAAGTATTTGAAAGATACAGAAGGAGTTGGGATATGGTATTCAAGAGAAGGATAATTCAAACTGATATCCTACTCAGATTCTGACTATGCTGGATGCAAAGTGGATAGAAAAAGCACTTCAGGCACATGTCAGTTGCTAGGAAATAGACTTGTGTCATGGTTCAGCAAGAAGCAAAACTCAATCTCTACTTCAACAGCTGAAGCTGAATATATTGCAGCTGGAAGTTGTTGAGCTCAAGTTTTATGTATCAGACAACAACTGAGAGATTATGGGATAGAAGAAGGATTGATTCCTATAATGTGTGATAATACAAGTGCAATTGCAATAACTGACAACCCAGTTTTGCACTCAAGGACGAAACACATTGATGTGAGACATCACTTCATAAGGGATCATGCTGAAAAGAAGGATATTACAGTTCTCTATGTACCTACTGAAGATCAGTTGGAAGACATATTTACTAAGCCTTTGGACAAAGAGAAATTTGCCAAACAGAGAACTGAGTTGGGTATAATCAAAGTCAGTTAAGTCAGTTTAAGCCAGAGTTTCATCAAGGGGATTGATCTTTGTTATGTTGGGTGTGCTCACTTAACAGATCAATCATTGACATCAACAATCTCAAACTGACCAACTGAAATTGAAAAATTTGACGGAACTGAAAGTTTACTCAAAACTGACCTCTAGTATCAGTTTATTGGACTAAACCGACAGCGGTTACATCGCATTTAATTCTCGCCGTTTGTCAGAACCCGTTGCTTGTACACCTTCACTAACTGTCAGAACAGTACATGCATCGGTTACACAAAACCGTCAGGAATTTGAAAGGATTGTACTAAATCCCCACAAAATCGTTTACCCACTCACTAAACCGTCTTACAAAACCACCTATATATCCACCCTCTTTTACATATCTTTTCACACACACAAGAAAGATCTAATCTTTTTATCTCAAAAGCCAAAAATTACATATTTCTTATTTTTCTCTTCAAAACTCAGAAAATTTTAATGGCAGTTTCAAAGAAAACACATAAAGAAAGGCTCATTACTGAGTTGGATACTTTATCTTTCGAGCAATATGAAGAACTTTGCAGCAACACCCTTTTAGCAAGTCTTATTTGCGAGAAGATCAAACGTCAGCCAGGATTAAGAGATATCTTGGAAGTTACTTTCAAAGAAGAATGTGATTTAGAAGGGATCCTACAGTTCTGGAAAAACATGATATTGATAAGGAACTCCCTAATCATAAAAGTTCGAGGTGAAAGAATCATTGTTAATGAACAAGTCATCAGGTTGATATTTGATTTCAAGGAACCAGTTGTGAAATCAATAGATTTGAGTTGTTTACCATTCCAAAAGAGCGCCTTTCTCGGACAAATATCCTTAAGTAAGGAACTAGCAATTGTTGGTACTCATTTCGATGGACTCAAACTAGAATTTGGACTCCTCAGCAAATGGCTCAGCATACATATCATTGGCCAACACAAAGGAATAGCCAAGTTATCTGAAGATAGTATTTATCTGATGAACATAATCTGGGATGAATTTGAATTCAATTGGGCAGGTTATGTACTTAATCAGCTAAAGCAGCAACACTTAGCTGAATTGGAAAGTGTTCGAAGAGCTCAAGCTGAAGGAAGAGAAACAGTTGGAAGATTTTGACTGAAAAAGTCACTCCGTGGAGTTATTCAACACTATTTGGAAAGACTCAAGGCAGGTAACGCAGCAGAACAAACTGCCGGTGCATATATAGAAAGAATGGATACATCAACTTGAGATGTAGCTATAGTCCATTCTAAGAAAGAAAAGGCTTCTCAGCCTGGAGAAAAGAAGAAAACTGTGTCTCAGCAGATAGCTGAACACAAAGGAGTCAAACGAAAAGCTGACTCAGAGAAAGTTAAGTCAGTTGGAAAATGTTTGTTCCCATGTACTTCAAGTCAGTTAGCACCAACTGAGAAGGAACAACAACTGACACCTGGAGTCACTAGACAGGACGTTATAGCAACTGAAATTGTTTCTCGATTACAACAGACGATTTCAGAGAAACAAGTTTCCGTTATGCATGCTGAAAAGGAGCAACAACAATTTTAGCAGCAACCAGCTCAACAACAAGCTCAACAACCATCTCAGTTTTTTGAAACTGACAGAATCATCAGGCTGATGAAGATGAAACTCAAAACTGAAGATTGTAGAGAAGCTACTCTAGCAAGTGAAGAAAAGTCATTGTTGGAAAAACTTGAAATCAAGGATTTATACACTCTATTTCCATTAAATGAGTTTCTCACAAATTGTTTCAGAAGATTCATTGAGATACCTAAACGAGGAAAATCAGCCACGTCATCAGTTTTAGATAATCAACAGAAGAAGGATGATGACAAAGATGATGAATCAAAGAAAGAAGCTGATAAGGCTACAGATTTGCAAATTGAAATTCACCCTCAAGCTCAAACTGCGAATCAGCAAAAAGAATTGTCAGTTGGAAATCAATCAACTGACAACCGGCAAAGAGATGGAAAGGATGAGAATCAGCAACTCATGGTAATTGAAGATGATACTTAGCCTAAGATTCAACAAGAAGAAGCAACGGATCAATTGAATTTTTGACAAAAGATGAAATGAGCAAAGTACAAGAAAATCTGAAGATTATGCTCAACCAAAAGGATGCTTACAATGGCCTTTTGAAAAATATTTCTGGATACTTAGATTATAGAAAGAAGACGGACGTCTCAGTCCACACCAAGTTGGATATTATTCAGAAATCATCTTCTAGCTCAGCATCAGAAATTCTCAGTCTTAAGGAGAAACTTGAAATCTCAACCATGGAAGATAGAGAGACACATGCTCAAGCATAATGGCATTTAAATTATCGCACTTATGTGTTAGAAACTCAGCTGAAAGAAGTGCTTGATGTTGGAAGTAGCGCCCGAAACACAATTTATGTAATTGTTTTTATAATTAATAAATGACAGATTTATTCTCATCTTATTACTTGCTTCGTGCTTGTAAGTAATACACTACTGAAAATCCCAAGTCGTATCAAATGTAGCCATATAACTTAATGTGTGTCACACATGAGGATTAAGTTTATGGTGATACACTTGAACTATTAGTCCGTGGTGAACTTAATCAAAGTATGGGGTCTATTGATTAAACCACCATTAATGCGCCTAGAACACTTTATGGTGTGACCGTCCTATCCAGACCGTCGACATAGGTTGTCTAAGTGGGGCATTTATATATGATGAGAGTCATATAGGATTGGACCGATTTAATATGACTTTCTCATATAATTCTGTGATTGAGAAATCTTATTAAATCACAAGATGATCATATATGGATTAACCTTAATCCTGAAGTGATTACAGACTCCTACTGGTTTCAGGATAAGGTTTGATATGTTCGTTAAGGATCGCTAAGAGGCGCGGTCCGAATCACTTTCACGTTGACACTATTCTGGAATGAGTGAGAAGTGTGTGTCTCACAGATATGGAATCCATTCCTTCCTGCGGGAAGTAGAAAGGCAATCCCCTTCTTTGTTAATCCTTGAAACTGATCAATCCCGGGAGTTCGTATTGGTTATGAACTAATTGATCACTAGTGGGTTAATTGTAAATAAGGATAAGATGTAGTGAAGAAGGTTTACGGAAATAATCCTACTTCAGTACGGATAGTCTATGGAGGGTTAGTTTATATGTAATGATTATATCAATGGACACTTATCGACTCGACTCGACGTTTTGAGAATAAGTTATATCTATAATAGATAAAGTTCAGTTTCGAATTTATGGTGACGTAATTCCGGAATTAATAGGTTGAGTAGAAATATTTTGTTCGATGAATATTTTATTCATTTTATTGTATCTAATGGTTATAGGTCCATGGTCCCCGGGTTGGCTCCTAACACACGAGTGTTTTCTCGTTTTAAGGAACCTCGAGATTAAATTAAATAGTTGGTCTATTTAATGAATATGTAATAGTATTTATTTGGTAAATAATATGTAAAATAGAAAGACATTTTCTATTGAATTTGATGACTAAATGGCGCCACATTGTAATTAATTTAGGAAAAGAAATTTTTCTGTATTATGTCACATGTATAATTAATTAATTATCTATTTGTTGTATAATTAATGGAAAAAATAAATAGATTGATTTTTTGGGAATTATCTCTTTTTTTGTAGCAAAAATATCTTTTTCTTATGGGAATAGGTTTTTGTGGTATGAAAATGATAACTCTCTTGACTAGTTATTTTCCTATATAAAGAGAGTTCCTCCTAACACAATACACATCATAAATTGCGCCACAATCACAAACAAAGAAGAGAAAAATTAGTTTCTCGTTCTAGTCATTAAGAGGAGAAAAATCTAGGATTTTTCTTGTGCATATTCGAGGAGGTTCTACGGCGAGGATCGACGTCTACCAGTCATCGCTTGGAGATACAATCCGGAAGATCACGGCTTCTCCCCTTGGTCGATTTTATCATCTCTCTCCGGTTTGGGTAAATCTACTAACCTTCTCGTAGGATTAATTAGTTATGTTTCATATCGTAAATCGCATAAGCTTCCGCTGTGCAAAGATCGAGTGTCTCGATCGGTGCTATTACTTCTAGCATGTGGTATCAGAGACAAGGTTAAATTTTTATGATATCGAGAGCATAATTAATTAATTTAGTAGTGGAATTTCATATACGGTTGCACCTTTTATTTTATTGAATGCTTGAATGTTGTGGTTGACGAGATGGTTTGTGGTTGGTACTTGTTACCGTTAGATCTATTGTAAGCTCGTATAATTAGTATTATACGAGTATAAGGATATATGTAATTTATTTTGCGTATAATTAGTATTATACGTGTATAAGGATATATGTAATTTATTTTGCAATTTATATAATTTATTTTTACAATTTAAATTTCATAATAGTTGTTTTACTTCATCGGATACGTCGGGCAAAAAAGCAAAAGTTGCGGAGCATCAATTTCAATGGAAATCTGCCGCTGTGCATAAAAATAAAAATTAAAAAAAAAAAAAAGAAAAAGGGAAAAAGGCGGCTGCTGCACGGCTGGAGAAGAAAAAAGGGCGAAGGCATCAATTTTTCTTCCAAAGATCAAACTTGCTGCATGGGAAAGTATTTATTTATTTATTGCTTTTCCTAGTTTAATTAGATTAGTTACGGGATACCAACGGTCCATCTTAGTGGTTTACTTTTTCGCATTTATTTTCATGTTTGATAATTTATGTGATATAACCATGCCATAACATACATCTTATTCATGAATTCCACTCTTAGCATATGCATATATATAGATAATTAATACTGACATTGATTAGACATGTATGTACACGTAATTAATTTAGATTAATTGAGGTAATTAATTTAATTAATTAAAACGAACGGAATTTTATCAGGATATAAAATTCACATGATAAAATAAAATTTACTCGGTAAATTTAAATTTGGGATCATAAATCCTACGGGGTTTAGGTTATGTAATGACTACATAAATTTTGAATTTTGATAATCAAAATTGGAAAATCCGGAAAAGTTGGACACCAACTGAACAAAAGGTTCGAAAATTGGTTCGGGCGGTCAACAGGGCTTCGGCTCGACTCGACTTGTCTGTCCAAGTACGACGTTAGCGTCGGGGGTCCGGCAAGGTCAAGCTATCCGGTGAGCGGAGGCTCAATGGGGCAACCTTAGCCCGATTCATCCCAAGCAGTCGTACATGAACCAACGAAGAGGACGGGTCGGCTTAGCCAATCCCGACACCATTCGGTGAACTCGGTTAAAGCTCAGCCAGGGTTTAAAACCGATAAGTTGGTGGTTGCTTTTCTTGATTTATTGTTTTTCGACTTATTCGAAAAATTCAACAATCTCAGAACCTTTTAGGATAATAAAATTCTTTGTGAATTTTATTTATGTAGTGTCTACGTAAAAAGATTTTAATGATCGAGAAAATTGGAAAATCGTGAAAAAATTGGACACCAAGTAGACGGTATTTAGAACCGATAAGTTGGTGATTGCTTTTCATAATTTATTGTTTTTGAATATTTGAAAAATTCTAAGATCCTAAATTTTTACCATGACAATATTAGGACTATAAAATTATTTGGTGAATTTTAGTTGTGTAGTGTCTACACAAGAAATTTCTAAATATTCGAAAAAATTTGGAAAATCATGAATATAGTGTCACTAGTTAGACGGTATTTGAAACCGATAAACTAGTAGGAGAATTAAATTAAATATTCATGATCTATTGTTTTTGGATTATTTGAAAATTCTAAAATCCTAAAGAGACTACTTATTTTTCAAAATAACGAGTGGGAGTGGAGAAGGTGACAACCGACCCCACGGCCTCTACTGTTGACACAAGCACTGTGAGAGAATGGTGAAGCCTCGTGCCTCTTTGATTTCGGCCCCCTTCGGATGACCTTCACCGCTATCAAAATTCATGGCTTGGTTTCCGAAAGGATAGGATTTTGAGTACTCGTCGGGTCACTGACCTACCCTTCGGCGGTATACTCGGGGTCTACTTAAAAATCTGAAACAGTAGGTCACACTCTAAAGGGTATTTTTGGAAATATCTTGGCTGAAAAAGGAAGATAATCAACAATTAAATCGGGATGTCTGATTCTCAGTTAATTGTTGAGAGAGATTGTCTCAATTTAATCGTCACCTCTTTGACCTACCCGTCGGCGGCACTGTAGGTGTGAGATTAAATCCTTGGAATGGTAGGATAAACTGCATGCATGACATCACGTTTATTATTCCTAAAATTACTATATGTTGTGGTGTATGATTTGATTTATATTTCTGTCATAATTTATTTTTACAACTACATATCATCTCAAGGTATCTAAACTGCTAAACACGATAAATTGACTAATGATGACTTCATAAAAGTGGAAAAGTGACAAGAACGTTGAACTCAATAATCGAGAATGCAAATTAATTCTTCGGAAGAGGATGATCCTCTTGAGCCTATAAACTTAAGTGACATTTGATAAGTATGTGACTGCTATCACTTGTGCTGAGCGAGAGACAAAACAAAATTAGTTCAAAGATGACGAGAATGATTTGGTATCAATCTCACTAGACATCCCACGGTTCACTAGTAGTGTCTACTCAAATGAACTGCTAGTTCACGGCCATTTCCTTTAAAGAAAGCTAAGAAGGGGAAGGTAAATGTCTAAAAGTGTATGTCATCTAAACTAAATAAGTTAAAGGCTAATCCGAAATATTAATAAAAGAGAGTATATGATAAGGAAAGTGATTTCGGATCACAAACCTATGAATCCTTAGAGGCCTTTTTTTAACCGAGTAGCTAGGAATTTAATGTTCTTTTGTAAGAACAAGGTAGCTGGGCATTCATGATGAAGAGTAGACAACGGACAGTCATTTCAACTGAGATAGTGGAGTGATATTAGGAAACGAATTTCGGATTTTATTCCTTGAATATCGCAGAAATCTAATTTTTTTTTCGATTCGTTGGAACAAATGGATTCACTTTCACATCGATAATATAGTTGCCTTAAAGTGAATATGACGTTTGTATACGATTCTGTGACTCGGACTTTTGTCTGATAAAGTCAAAACCACTAAGTAATGCTGAAAAGGTATATGTAACACATCATAAACAAATAAGACAAATGGTTTCCGTATTAAGATAAACGCTTCTTCAGCATCTATTAATTAGTGCATATATCCTAAAGGTAAGATCTGAAGACTGGCTAAGGGTGATTCTTATCTATCAGTCTAAGAACACTGTCTCAAAAGAAAAATGACTAAGTAAACTTTCAATTAGGAAAGGTTAATAGAGCTAAAGAAGTATCATAGCTTGTTCATATTGACCTTCGGGGCCTTATGAAGGATACAAGCTAGTGGGAGCTTTTGAGTAATAGACATTTTGTCTAATAGCTACTCAAAATGCTGATAGTTTATCTAAATATTTAGAGGAATCTCGGATATTACCACATAAACGAGTATTCCATGCTCAAATATAGGCTATGGCATAGTTTTGGCATTGATGCGTGGCCAACCTCTGAGTGAAATGATTTCATTGAAAGGATAAACCATAGATTGTCTTGTATAGTTATAGATATGCTACAATACACTGATTAACTCAATTAAGATATTGGTTGTAAAATAACGGTCTACATAATTATGTAATACCGAGAAG